>CM060905.1:625259181-627659181 GCA_030737815.1 Allium fistulosum | reverse complement strand
TGTTCTACAAGCTCATACTTATCTCATTGTTTATTTTCATGTACAAACTGGTATTCATTTTATATGTATATATTTCTTCATAGTTTCATACTACATTTGTACACAGTTTTATTCTTTCTTTGGCTAGTCAACATTTGAGCTAAAATGATTTATAGATATTTCGAATGACCTTGTTGTTGAATGGGTTGTTTGAGTTTGTAAAAATGAAGATATTTACTGTTTATCAAGCTTGCTGAGTTATGAACGAACTGGAGTTAAAATAGATGTATATATAAAAGAAAAGTTGTGTACAAGGGAAGGTATTATCTGTTTTAGTAAACTTTAGTCAGAGTTTTTTTTTTCCTTTGATGGTGGCTGAGATGATTTCGAACTTGCTAGAGATGCTGGCATTTAATGCCTTGGTCCTTTCACGCTTACAAATATTATTCTTAGATTTTTTTTTAGCCTATTTAGTACATCCTGTACATGTATTTGTCATTGACTTTGATATGTATTTATGAAGTTGTCTCCTAAGGTGTTTAAATATGCTTTATCACATAGTCTTGTCTTGTTTTATCTTATATATGTATATATTAATTTATATACTTAACCTATCCTCTTGTATACATACCTACATACTTCACATATATACATATATATATTTGTCATCAATATGTTTACACTTATTTACATTTACATGCTTATTCACACACTTCTTATTTAATATATATGAACATATATACATATACTATATTCACATGTCTTGAAATCCGTCATTATATCTATATATGTTCACATTTATACAATTTCATGTATCTTAATTCATGTGGCAAATATATATATATATATACATATCTATTACCTATATACTTGTGCATGTTTAATTATCATAAAGTTTTGTCTTGTACATATATATATATATAATATATATATATATATATGTATGTATGTATGTATATACATACCTCGACATTATATCTTAATTTCAAATGGTGGAGTTTTATACACTATCTATTTCCTATAAGATTTATCATACCCAGAGATTAAATATCTAATATAAATTTTTAATTCAATATTTATTTTAGTTTCTAAATCAACATATATATTCAGATATTTTTAATTATCAGAAATTATTTGTTCGACCCATCAAAATTAGTATTCTGATAATTTAAACCAGTTAATTCTCCAATTAACAGACGTTAAAAATCCGGGTCGTCACATTATTGATAGTCGGTTATTTAACTATCAATAAAGATGCGCAACATCATCAGATTCCAAATAATTTTCCCAAATTATTTATCTTCCAAAATATCTTTTACTAGATATATAATTTCCACACTTAACCGTTTGAAAACAATTTCAAATCAATTTCCACATTTCAATTTATCTTTGAAGATAAAATCTCAAAAACAGTTCATTTCATATTGGAAAAAAACATTTCCATACTTATTTAAAAATAAGTATTTCACAAATCTATTTATTTTCAACACTTGGAAAATATTCGATATACTTAAATCAATATTAAGTATACATTTCATTCTTTAAGGAAATCATTCTCTTTCACAATTTTTATTTGAGTCAAAACGAATGTTACGTAAAACATCGTTACGACAACTCAAAATCACTAGTATAGGGATTCGAAATTTAGATAGATATATAAATCCCAACACTATATAAAACATTTCCTTTCGGAAATCATTTACTATAACAATCAGTGTTATAGTCCATCATTTCCTTATTTTTCGAAAACGTCTATTTCAACAATAAATGTTGAAATCTATGATTTCGATAGTTAACACGTTTTAAAACATCTTTTAAAACAATTAACTTCATTTCAAATATCACTTTCCAAAACTATCCATTTTACTTAACGATATATTCACTATCCAAAATCGTGAATATACTTTACTATTTACATTTCACTATTTTCTACACGTTTTATTTCAATAATAATTCGCTATCCAAAATCGCGAATATATCTCCTTTGATAATCTTCTATATTTAATTTATCAAATTCAATCGATTGGTTTCCGAATTTATAAAACAACGTTTATAAATTCCATTTTCTATTTTCTATAACAACTCCGGTTTATAAATCTCATTTTATTAACTTCAAAAATTCACTTATAAGAATAAGTGATTTCGGATTTATAAAACAACGTTTATAAATCACATTTGTACTTTATAACAATTTCAACTTATAAAAATCATTTCATTTTGCAATTTCTATTTATATCCCATCTAAGTGCAAAAGTCAAATTTATAAGTAAATTTCTTATAAATCTTTTATTCTACAATATCTATTTACTTTATAACTTCACGTTATAAATCTATTAATTTCATTCACTTATGAAATCCTTTTATACTTCTTTTTAACACTTATAAAAATTCGTTTTATAAGTCCAATATTTTGATTTACAACATATCAATTTTATAAATCTTTATATACAAATCGTTTATAGTTATTCAAAAATTCCAACTTAAACCATTTTATAAATAAATCGACTTTTATTTCAAAAACGACACTTCGGCTATGTTTCACTAAAAATTATAACTTTTATAACTTTAAAATTTTACGTTTATAAATCGATTCAAAAATTCCATAAAACGTATATTTTCAAAAATCACTTTAAAAAAAATCCTTTTAAAGTAAAAGTCGTTATTTTTACATTTCAAAACTGAATCCGATGATGTAACAACACCAATCAGTCCATCACAACAGTCAAATATCATATATCATCATATGATAACAGAATATATCAAAATATCTGTAAATAATCAATACGGTGAGGAATCCAGTTGGATCCCTCCAACCTGTTTCCCTGCATCCACAGATGTTAGCACAATACCAATTCCGCTCCAGTACGGAATTATCGCGGTATATAGGTTTTATAAAAATCCGCTTACTAACGCGCAATAGGGTCTCATCCGCTATACGAGGCGGGAAATCATCAATCCAATATATACATATGCCAATATGTATATACTGCTATATATAGATATATATCCTACTATATCTAATATCACATCCAAACAGTCAATCATCAATCAATAACTGTAAATAATTCCACATTCAATTGAGTGAGAAGATCTCACCGAGATTTTAATTCCGTTCCAGCGTTTATTTCGAATAAAATTAAACAGACGTTTAATTTCACTCAAAATTTTCATTGACCCCGATCGCTTCCAATCCAATTGCATCGCGTAGTGTTCAGCGATACGATTCCAACGCAACTGATCTCGCATTTTTCTGATAATGTATGAAAGAGTTATAACATTTTGAAGTTAATACAAATTTTTATATAAATAATTATACAATTTACTTTTATTATCTAACCCTAAAACAGATCTGGCCTTCGATTCCAAATGGAGAAAATCGTGGCCGCTTGCTTTCATCTTCCCCCCCGTTCGCTCCTACCAGGTAAACACGCACGCGAATGAACCCAACGAGCCGCCTCTAAACCCTAAATCTCGAGGCCAATTCGAGTAACTTGTAGATGATCTGACACCTCCACGGCGTAGCCCCTGCCATCGCTCACCATCGAGCCAAGTGCGGCGTCTTCCGGTCGCCCCTAGCACCCCCTAGACGAGCACGAACGGCCTCCATTTCGGCTCAATTTCCCATCGATTCACAGCTCCAAACGCGATCATGACCGTTGAAATTAAAGTACTCGACGTGCTCTCGATCTTTCATTTAGGAAGTTGGTTGAATCGTTGTGTAGATTTGAAGAAATTAGGGGAAGAAGTTTTGACATTTTCAGCCATTGATAAAGTAAGTGGCGGCCAGGGCTGAAGAGAAATAGGGTTTCGTTTGTTATCACGTGTATATATATATACGTAGATAATAATATTAAATTCATTTAAAATGACTTTTTCAAACGATCTTCAAATCACACGTGCCGCCTGGCGTTCGTAAGGTTTACCCCACGTTCCGAACACAATGGAACATGTTTCGAAAGCTAATTCGGACATCTGTGCGAGATACGGAGCAAAACGATCGATTTAAAATTAAACCGATTTAAATCGATTTCGAGGCGTTTTGATTCGTACCGGACAAACGGTAAATCCAAAAATTACGAAATTTGAAATCTTACAATAATATCACATTACGGATCCGATGAAACTGGTTTCGTCGAAATCCGACACTGTTTGAAAAATGACTATTTTAACTCGACGATTTAAAAATTAAAAACGATACCGATGCGTTTCGAGTTGCCACGGTCAATCGACAACTCCGATGGATACGAAAATTGAAATCCGATAATAACTAACTATTACGGATCCAATGGAACTGGTTTCGTTCAATTCTGAGACTGTTCGAAAATTGGCTATTTTTCAGTCGAAAATTAAATATTAAAATATTCGATTTTCACAGTTTCACTCCAAATTCAATTTTAAAAGTTCTATAACCTTTCTATAATTCCAGTATGATTAAATAAAATTTTACAAATCATTTTCAATCACTTTAAACTCGATTTTCAATTATCTCTGGAATCTCACTATTTAATTTATCGATTTAATTATCAAATAAAACCCAATATTCGAAAAATAAATCATTCGGCTTCTTAATTCTACTTATCAGTATTTAAAATTAATTAAATATTCGAATTTTTAATTATCAAAAATTCTGGGTCGTTACAAACTTCCCCCCTTAAAAGAATTTCGTCCTCGAAATTACAAGTTAGGAAGAAAGGTCCTTAACTCGTCTACTATTTTTCACAATTCAATAGTTTTATCAATTTATCAAAACAAATCTTTCTATTAAAGATTCGTTATCATTCAACTCGTTTTCCAACTTCAATTATAAGTTCCAAACAACATTGTTTAACTTCAAAATTCAAATTCGAGTTTAAATTCAAATTTTAAACTTTCAAAATTTCTCAAAAATTTTCTAACGCCCTAAATTTCCGAAAAATTTCGCCAGCGTCTCCTTTGCGCGGCTAATACGGCACGACTACAAAACGTCCCTACGGACTCTCAGATTTCAAAAAGAAAAAGAAAAAGCCAAACGGCTAGAGAAATAAGTCATCAAATCTCATATTCAAATTTAAATACATACCTTTTTCGAGCAAATTCAAATTATCTTTGAAGTCAAAATTCCAATTCCTTTATACCTGTATATCCTACTAGCCATTATATCTAGTTACATATATTCAAACCATTTCGTACATTCAATTACAAAATTTTCAATATAACTGCTTATATCATTTTTACTTCACTATTGAAGTTGCATATTCATTATCATTCAATTTTTACATTTCAAATTTCATTTGAATTACATTTCACATTCATTTGTATTTAGTTTACCATTTCAACTAAATTTTGGATTCAATTTACTTTCAATTCTGAAATATTGAATTTTATCAATTATCTGTCATTTACAACTGCACTATCTTAAATTAGTTCCAATTACTAATTCAAATTGATATCAATTCAATTTATTTTAATTCTACTTTGATTAAATCTACTTCCAATTCCCATACGAATTTTAATTCATCTTTCATTTACAATTATTCAATTCAATTCATTTTCTTACGAATTCGAAATGAATTTCAACTTTCAATTTCATTTTCATTCAATTGATTCACTTATACTTGCTTTGATTTAACTTCATTCTTTTAAGTTAAATTTATTCTACCAAAATTCAATTGGTATAAGTTATCAACTTAGCAATATTCCATAAATATTTCTACATAGTATTCCAGAGTTTACCAACATTTCAAAAACCATTTTTGAAAACAGTTCAAATTATCCTTTGAATTTTCTAAAACAAAATCCAAATTTTCAAAACAACTTCCTTTTAAAACAATTGGCAGCAATTCCTCTTTTGGAAACCCGAAAATGAACACCGGTGATGTCGCGATCATCATCAGAATTATTTTCCAGCGACCGAAAAGAGTTTAGAGCTTTTCATCCCTTTAGAACATTTTTCAAAACCGTTGAAATCTATTTTCAAACCAAAAAGGAATTAAACTTTCCAAATCTCCAAAATTTACAAATTCTTTTCAAAACATTTTCAAAAACTTTTCTGGAACTCCGTTTTAAATTACAATTCACATTTATAATTTACATTCTTAAATTTCATTTGTAAATGGATTTATTTCTTAACTTTGGAGTTACAATTTCAATTTCTTATTCAATTTTCAATAGTAATGATAACATTTCAATATCATCACTTTCCTAACAACCAAACATCCATATATTATGATAATTTACAGAAAAATCATTTCTTTTATATCCAAAAATAGTTTTGGGTAAAATTATTTCATTTACCCTATTTAAAACAATATTGTGCCGAATTGTTCTATATAAGTGTTTAGAGATCCCTATCGATAGAGTTGTACGGACAATACCGACCAGAATCCATATACCACTCAACAAATCAATCATCACAATACAAAACAATTTTATATTCACTAACAAATACGCACTCGTATCTATTATTACACTCAACTCATTCTAGAGTACTACTGACTCTATCTCTAATGAGTAACACCCAACAGAGCAGGGTTGTCGCTTAACCATATGCTCTGATACCAAATGTAAAGACCCGCAAATCCGTCTTCCGAAAACTCGACACCGATACGTCCACTGTACCAAATGTCGAAAAATCGAATGGCGGAAACACGAAACTTTAGGGTTAAAAGAAGAGGTAGAAGAAAAGGTAGAAGAAAGAGAAAGAAGAACAACAACAGAACAAGAGCAGAAAACAGAAACAGAAAACAATATCAGAATCTCACATATCGCAGCGGAATAATATATAATAGATAAATGAATATCATTTAAAAACAAAAGAATTATATCTGTTATTACATTACATCACATCATATCATCAGAGTCAATAAACAACAATGGACAGTTATATAAACTTGTCCTCATACAGAATACACAGCGGAATAAATACTATCAGATACAAATACTACGTCTCGCCATCCAGCTTGCTTCCAAAGCTCCAGAATATCCAGAATATCCTGATAACCTAACTCTAGGCTGCCCGTGTGGAAATTGGTGGGCACCCAGAGTTTAGAAGGGAACAATAAACTCCGAGTCAGTCATGGTGACTGGTGTGAGATCGTAAAACAGTTATTCTTTATAACAACAAAATAATTTTTTAAAGTCAGTTCGCAATGCTTTTGGAAAATGAAACTACCATAAGACCTCCCACCACACACACAATGCAAACGCAGACTTGGAGGAGATTTCTTCTTATGTTAGTCAAAGATGCTTACTACGCGAAAATCAAATTCTTTTTGATATTATTATTAGTGCATAGTGGAAAACATTTCGAAAGTAGAATATAAATCTTAGCCAGCATAGGTACCATTATATTATGCCTGCTATAGCTGTCTCCTGAGGAGACAGGTTATACAATTGAAATCGTAAAGGCTCGTATTGTTTCTTTGGATTTCCAACAAATGGTCAGGCTAAGGAACTTCCTATCCACGATGGGTACGTCCCTGGAATAGACGACCCGAGAACCTAACCGGATCTCTGCCAACACAAGGCCGGGTTACCTCTGCAAAAATAGGTAACTACTGACACGCGTATGCCATCCCCCGATCGTCACCGATCTTCCCGAGGATCCCCGATTTCCAACAAACCACATAGATAATAATAATGCAGTAACCACAGAGGTTAAGTATCTGGGCTCCATACCATGATACCACCTTTATCCAGAAGGAATGACATACACTAAGGGGCGCTACTCCCTAGAACCTTGCCGCATCCTTCCTGTTTCGACCATTTCCGGGGTGTGAGGCTCGACGAAGTCTCGTCCACAAAGCTACGCTTTCTACAAAAAGCCCTGCTTCGGGTCAAACAAAATGATCAACCTATGATCACAAAGATATAAGATCAAACAAATGATCATATCACAAATGATCAAACACTGATCATTTCACAGCAACACTCAGTATGCCACGTTACCAAATTGGGATATATCGCTGATAAATTTCAACTACATAACCTCTGAGCTCGTACGTCTCAGAGAAGGGTGTTAAGCTAAGAGAATAAATTCTCCGCCACCAACAGATATGTATTTGAAAGAAATCAGCTTTATATCTCAAATTGTAACGTCAGACACACAATCCATACAAGTCTGTTCCGGGATCGAACAGAACCGAAGGCACTTCTCACGAAGCCCTTGCACATTCGGATAAATTTCTAATCACGTCCGGACTTCCCGTCACTAAGGTGATAAAACCTCTAAACCGAAGATCAGCCGATGTAGAGTAACTCGACGGTAATCCTTCCGTTTTCAAAAATATCCGGTCTTCAACACCGGTCTTCAAATGCGATTCATAACGACGTATCACATATTCGGAATGGGTTATACGACCCCATGGTCCTTTCCCGGTTAACCCGAATAGTGAGCGTTTATTTCAAAAATAAGTGTGGCATTCAAATTCATCCAATTCACAACAGATACCTACTCAAGGTAATTATTGATAGTCGGTTATTTAACTATCAATAAAGATGCGCAACATCATCAGATTCCAAATAATTTTCCCAAATTATTTATCTTCCAAAATATCTTTTACTAGATATATAATTTCCACACTTAACCGTTTGAAAACAATTTCAAATCAATTTCCACATTTCAATTTATCTTTGAAGATAAAATCTCAAAAACAGTTCATTTCATATTGGAAAAAAACATTTCCATACTTATTTAAAAATAAGTATTTCACAAATCTATTTATTTTCAACACTTGGAAAATATTCGATATACTTAAATCAATATTAAGTATACATTTCATTCTTTAAGGAAATCATTCTCTTTCACAATTTTTATTTGAGTCAAAACGAATGTTACGTAAAACATCGTTACGACAACTCAAAATCACTAGTATAGGGATTCGAAATTTAGATAGATATATAAATCCCAACACTATATAAAACATTTCCTTTCGGAAATCATTTACTATAACAATCAGTGTTATAGTCCATCATTTCCTTATTTTTCGAAAACGTCTATTTCAACAATAAATGTTGAAATCTATGATTTCGATAGTTAACACGTTTTAAAACATCTTTTAAAACAATTAACTTCATTTCAAATATCACTTTCCAAAACTATCCATTTTACTTAACGATATATTCACTATCCAAAATCGTGAATATACTTTACTATTTACATTTCACTATTTTCTACACGTTTTATTTCAATAATAATTCGCTATCCAAAATCGCGAATATATCTCCTTTGATAATCTTCTATATTTAATTTATCAAATTCAATCGATTGGTTTCCGAATTTATAAAACAACGTTTATAAATTCCATTTTCTATTTTCTATAACAACTCCGGTTTATAAATCTCATTTTATTAACTTCAAAAATTCACTTATAAGAATAAGTGATTTCGGATTTATAAAACAACGTTTATAAATCACATTTGTACTTTATAACGATTTCAACTTATAAAAATCATTTCATTTTGCAATTTCTATTTATATCCCATCTAAGTGCAAAAGTCAAATTTATAAGTAAATTTCTTATAAATCTTTTATTCTACAATATCTATTTACTTTATAACTTCACGTTATAAATCTATTAATTTCATTCACTTATGAAATCCTTTTATACTTCTTTTTAACACTTATAAAAATTCGTTTTATAAGTCCAATATTTTGATTTACAACATATCAATTTTATAAATCTTTATATACAAATCGTTTATAGTTATTCAAAAATTCCAACTTAAACCATTTTATAAATAAATCGACTTTTATTTCAAAAACGACACTTCGGCTATGTTTCACTAAAAATTATAACTTTTATAACTTTAAAATTTTACGTTTATAAATCGATTCAAAAATTCCATAAAACGTATATTTTCAAAAATCACTTTAAAAAAAATCCTTTTAAAGTAAAAGTCGTTATTTTTACATTTCAAAACTGAATCCGATGATGTAACAACACCAATCAGTCCATCACAACAGTCAAATATCATATATCATCATATGATAACAGAATATATCAAAATATCTGTAAATAATCAATACGGTGAGGAATCCAGTTGGATCCCTCCAACCTGTTTCCCTGCATCCACAGATGTTAGCACAATACCAATTCCGCTCCAGTACGGAATTATCACGGTATATAGGTTTTATAAAAATCCGCTTACTAACGGCGCAATAGGGTCTCATCCGCTATACGAGGCGGGAAATCATCAATCCAATATATACATATGCCAATATGTATATACTGCTATATATAGATATATATCCTACTATATCTAATATCACATCCAAACAGTCAATCATCAATCAATAACTGTAAATAATTCCACATTCAATTGAGTGAGAAGATCTCACCGAGATTTTAATTCCGTTCCAGCGTTTATTTCGAATAAAATTAAACAGACGTTTAATTTCACTCAAAATTTTCATTGACCCCGATCGCTTCCAATCCAATTGCATCGCGTAGTGTTCAGCGATACGATTCCAACGCAACTGATCTCGCATTTTTCTGATAATGTTTGAAAGAGTTATAACATTTTGAAGTTAATACAAATTTTTATATAAATAATTATACAATTTACTTTTATTATCTAACCCTAAAACAGATCTGGCCTTCGATTCCAAATGGAGAAAATCGTGGCCGCTTGCTTTCATCTTCCCCCCCGTTCGCTCCTACCAGGTAAACACGCACGCGAATGAACCCAACGAGCCGCCTCTAAACCCTAAATCTCGAGGCCAATTCGAGTAACTTGTAGATGATCTGACACCTCCACGGCGTAGCCCCTGCCATCGCTCACCATCGAGCCAAGTGCGGCGTCTTCCGGTCGCCCCTAGCACCCCCTAGACGAGCACGAACGGCCTCCATTTCGGCTCAATTTCCCATCGATTCACAGCTCCAAACGCGATCATGACCGTTGAAATTAAAGTACTCGACGTGCTCTCGATCTTTCATTTAGGAAGTTGGTTGAATCGTTGTGTAGATTTGAAGAAATTAGGGGAAGAAGTTTTGACATTTTCAGCCATTGATAAAGTAAGTGGCGGCCAGGGCTGAAGAGAAATAGGGTTTCGTTTGTTATCACGTGTATATATATATACGTAGATAATAATATTAAATTCATTTAAAATGACTTTTTCAAACGATCTTCAAATCACACGTGCCGCCTGGCGTTCGTAAGGTTTACCCCACGTTCCGAACACAATGGAACGTGTTTCGAAAGCTAATTCGGACATCTGTGCGAGATACGGAGCAAAACGATCGATTTAAAATTAAACCGATTTAAATCGATTTCGAGGCGTTTTGATTCGTACCGGACAAACGGTAAATCCAAAAATTACGAAATTTGAAATCTTACAATAATATCACATTACGGATCCGATGAAACTGGTTTCGTCGAAATCCGACACTGTTTGAAAAATGACTATTTTAACTCGACGATTTAAAAATTAAAAACGATACCGATGCGTTTCGAGTTGCCACGGTCAATCGACAACTCCGATGGATACGAAAATTGAAATCCGATAATAACTAACTATTACGGATCCAATGGAACTGGTTTCGTTCAATTCTGAGACTGTTCGAAAATTGGCTATTTTTCAGTCGAAAATTAAATATTAAAATATTCGATTTTCACAGTTTCACTCCAAATTCAATTTTAAAAGTTCTATAACCTTTCTATAATTCCAGTATGATTAAATAAAATTTTACAAATCATTTTCAATCACTTTAAACTCGATTTTCAATTATCTCTGGAATCTCACTATTTAATTTATCGATTTAATTATCAAATAAAACCCAATATTCGAAAAATAAATCATTCGGCTTCTTAATTCTACTTATCAGTATTTAAAATTAATTAAATATTCGAATTTTTAATTATCAAAAATTCTGGGTCGTTACAAACTTCCCCCCTTAAAAGAATTTCGTCCTCGAAATTACAAGTTAGGAAGAAAGGTCCTTAACTCGTCTACTATTTTTCACAATTCAATAGTTTTATCAATTTATCAAAACAAATCTTTCTATTAAAGATTCGTTATCATTCAACTCGTTTTCTAACTTCAATTATAAGTTCCAAACAACATTGTTTAACTTCAAAATTCAAATTCGAGTTTAAATTCAAATTTTAAACTTTCAAAATTTCTCAAAAATTTTCTAACGCCCTAAATTTCCGAAAAATTTCGCCAGCGTCTCCTTTGCGCGGCTAATATGGCACGACTACAAAACGTCCCTACGGACTCTCAGATTTCAAAATGAAAAAGAAAAAGCCAAACGGCTAGAGAAATAAGTCATCAAATCTCATATTCAAATTTAAATACATACCTTTTTCGAGCAAATTCAAATTATCTTTAAAGTCAAAATTCCAATTCCTTTATACCTGTATATCCTACTAGCCATTATATCTAGTTACATATATTCAAACCATTTCGTACATTCAATTACAAAATTTTCAATATAACTGCTTATATCATTTTTACTTCACTATTGAAGTTGCATATTCATTATCATTCAATTTTTACATTTCAAATTTCATTTGAATTACATTTCACATTCATTTGTATTTAGTTTACCATTTCAACTAAATTTTGGATTCAATTTACTTTCAATTCTGAAATATTGAATTTTATCAATTATCTGTCATTTACAACTGCACTATCTTAAATTAGTTCCAATTACTAATTCAAATTGATATCAATTCAATTTATTTTAATTCTACTTTGATTAAATCTACTTCCAATTCCCATACGAATTTTAATTCATCTTTCATTTACAATTATTCAATTCAATTCATTTTCTTACGAATTCGAAATGAATTTCAACTTTCAATTTCATTTTCATTCAATTGATTCACTTATACTTGCTTTGATTTAACTTCATTCTTTTAAGTTAAATTTATTCTACCAAAATTCAATTGGTATAAGTTATCAACTTAGCAATATTCCATAAATATTTCTACATAGTATTCCAGAGTTTACCAACATTTCAAAAACCATTTTTGAAAACAGTTCAAATTATCCTTTGAATTTTCTAAAACAAAATCCAAATTTTCAAAACAACTTCCTTTTAAAACAATTGGCAGCAATTCCTCTTTTGGAAACCCGAAAATGAACACCGGTGATGTCGCGATCATCATCGGAATTATTTTCCAGCGACCGAAAAGAGTTTAGAGCTTTTCATCCCTTTAGAACATTTTTCAAAACCGTTGAAATCTATTTTCAAACCAAAAAGGAATTAAACTTTCCAAATCTCCAAAATTTACAAATTCTTTTCAAAACATTTTCAAAATCTTTTCTGGAACTCCGTTTTAAATTACAATTCACATTTATAATTTACATTCTTAAATTTCATTTGTAAATGGATTTATTTCTTAACTTTGGAGTTACAATTTCAATTTCTTATTCAATTTTCAATAGTAATGATAACATTTCAATATCATCACTTTCCTAACAACCAAACATCCATATATTATGATAATTTACAGAAAAATCATTTCTTTTATATCCAAAAATAGTTTTGGGTAAAATTATTTCTTTTACCCTATTTAAAACAATATTGTGCCGAATTGTTCTATATAAGTGTTTAGAGATCCCTATCGATAGAGTTGTACGGACAATACCGACCAGAATCCATATACCACTCAACAAATCAATCATCACAATACAAAACAATTTTATATTCACTAACAAATACGCACTCGTATCTATTATTACACTCAACTCATTCTAGAGTACTACTGACTCTATCTCTAATGAGTAACACCCAACAGAGCAGGGTTGTCGCTTAACCATATGCTCTGATACCAAATGTAAAGACCCGCAAATCCGTCTTCCGAAAACTCGACACCGATACGTCCACTGTACCAAATGTCGAAAAATCGAATGGCGGAAACACGAAACTTTAGGGTTAAAAGAAGAGGTAGAAGAAAAGGTAGAAGAAAGAGAAAGAAGAACAACAACAGAACAAGAGCAGAAAACAGAAACAGAAAACAATATCAGAATCTCACATATCGCAGCGGAACAATATATAATAGATAAATGAATATCATTTAAAAACAAAAGAATTATATCTGTTATTACATTACATCACATCATATCATCAGAGTCAATAAACAACAATGGACAGTTATATAAACTTGTCCTCATACAGAATACACAGCGGAATAAATACTATCAGATACAAATACTACGTCTCGCCATCCAGCTTGCTTCCAAAGCTCCAGAATATCCAGAATATCCTGATAACCTAACTCTAGGCTGCCCGTGTGGAAATTGGTGGGCACCCAGAGTTTAGAAGGGAACAATAAACTCCGAGTCAGTCATGGTGACTGGTGTGAGATCGTAAAACAGTTATTCTTTATAACAACAAAATAATTTTTTAAAGTCAGTTCGCAATGCTTTTGGAAAATGAAACTACCATAAGACCTCCCACCACACACACAATGCAAACGCAGACTTGGAGGAGATTTCTTCTTATGTTAGTCAAAGATGCTTACTACGCGAAAATCAAATTCTTTTTGATATTATTATTAGTGCATAGTGGAAAACATTTCGAAAGTAGAATATAAATCTTAGCCAGCATAGGTACCATTATATTATGCCTGCTATAGCTGTCTCCTGAGGAGACAGGTTATACAATTGAAATCGTAAAGGCTCGTATTGTTTCTTTGGATTTCCAACAAATGGTCAGGCTAAGGAACTTCCTATCCACGATGGGTACGTCCCTGGAATAGACGACCCGAGAACCTAACCGGATCTCTGCCAACACAAGGCCGGGTTACCTCTGCAAAAATAGGTAACTACTGACACGCGTATGCCATCCCCCGATCGTCACCGATCTTCCCGAGGATCCCCGATTTCCAACAAACCACATAGATAATAATAATGCAGTAACCACAGAGGTTAAGTATCTGGGCTCCATACCATGATACCACCTTTATCCAGAAGGAATGACATACACTAAGGGGCGCTACTCCCTAGAACCTTGCCGCATCCTTCCTGTTTCGACCATTTCCGGGGTGTGAGGCTCGACGAAGTCTCGTCCACAAAGCTACGCTTTCTACAAAAAGCCCTGCTTCGGGTCAAACAAAATGATCAACCTATGATCACAAAGATATAAGATCAAACAAATGATCATATCACAAATGATCAAACACTGATCATTTCACAGCAACACTCAGTATGCCACGTTACCAAATTGGGATATATCGCTGATAAATTTCAACTACATAACCTCTGAGCTCGTACGTCTCAGAGAAGGGTGTTAAGCTAAGAGAATAAATTCTCCGCCACCAACAGATATGTATTTGAAAGAAATCAGCTTTATATCTCAAATTGTAACGTCAGACACACAATCCATACAAGTCTGTTCCGGGATCGAACAGAACCGAAGGCACTTCTCACGAAGCCCTTGCACATTCGGATAAATTTCTAATCACGTCCGGACTTCCCGTCACTAAGGTGATAAAACCTCTAAACCGAAGATCAGCCGATGTAGAGTAACTCGACGGTAATCCTTCCGTTTTCAAAAATATCCGGTCTTCAACACCGGTCTTCAAATGCGATTCATAACGACGTATCACATATTCGGAATGGGTTATACGACCCCATGGTCCTTTCCCGGTTAACCCGAATAGTGAGCGTTTATTTCAAAAATAAGTGTGGCATTCAAATTCATCCAATTCACAACAGATACCTACTCAAGGTAATTATTGATAGTCGGTTATTTAACTATCAATAAAGATGCGCAACATCATCAGATTCCAAATAATTTTCCCAAATTATTTATCTTCCAAAATATCTTTTACTAGATATATAATTTCCACACTTAACCGTTTGAAAACAATTTCAAATCAATTTCCACATTTCAATTTATCTTTGAAGATAAAATCTCAAAAACAGTTCATTTCATATTGGAAAAAAACATTTCCATACTTATTTAAAAATAAGTATTTCACAAATCTATTTATTTTCAACACTTGGAAAATATTCGATATACTTAAATCAATATTAAGTATACATTTCATTCTTTAAGGAAATCATTCTCTTTCACAATTTTTATTTGAGTCAAAACGAATGTTACGTAAAACATCGTTACGACAACTCAAAATCACTAGTATAGGGATTCGAAATTTAGATAGATATATAAATCCCAACACTATATAAAACATTTCCTTTCGGAAATCATTTACTATAACAATCAGTGTTATAGTCCATCATTTCCTTATTTTTCGAAAACGTCTATTTCAACAATAAATGTTGAAATCTATGATTTCGATAGTTAACACGTTTTAAAACATCTTTTAAAACAATTAACTTCATTTCAAATATCACTTTCCAAAACTATCCATTTTACTTAACGATATATTCACTATCCAAAATCGTGAATATACTTTACTATTTACATTTCACTATTTTCTACACGTTTTATTTCAATAATAATTCGCTATCCAAAATCGCGAATATATCTCCTTTGATAATCTTCTATATTTAATTTATCAAATTCAATCGATTGGTTTCCGAATTTATAAAACAACGTTTATAAATTCCATTTTCTATTTTCTATAACAACTCCGGTTTATAAATCTCATTTTATTAACTTCAAAAATTCACTTATAAGAATAAGTGATTTCGGATTTATAAAACAACGTTTATAAATCACATTTGTACTTTATAACGATTTCAACTTATAAAAATCATTTCATTTTGCAATTTCTATTTATATCCCATCTAAGTGCAAAAGTCAAATTTATAAGTAAATTTCTTATAAATCTTTTATTCTACAATATCTATTTACTTTATAACTTCACGTTATAAATCTATTAATTTCATTCACTTATGAAATCCTTTTATACTTCTTTTAACACTTATAAAAATTCGTTTTATAAGTCCAATATTTTGATTTACAACATATCAATTTTATAAATCTTTATATACAAATCGTTTATAGTTATTCAAAAATTCCAACTTAAACCATTTTATAAATAAATCGACTTTTATTTCAAAAACGACACTTCGGCTATGTTTCACTAAAAATTATAACTTTTATAACTTTAAAATTTTACGTTTATAAATCGATTCAAAAATTCCATAAAACGTATATTTTCAAAAATCACTTTAAAAAAATCCTTTTAAAGTAAAAGTCGTTATTTTTACATTTCAAAACTGAATCCGATGATGTAACAACACCAATCAGTCCATCACAACAGTCAAATATCATATATCATCATATGATAACAGAATATATCAAAATATCTGTAAATAATCAATACGGTGAGGAATCCAGTTGGATCCCTCCAACCTGTTTCCCTGCATCCACAGATGTTAGCACAATACCAATTCCGCTCCAGTACGGAATTATCGCGGTATATAGGTTTTATAAAAATCCGCTTACTAACGGCGCAATAGGGTCTCATCCGCTATACGAGGCGGGAAATCATCAATCCAATATATACATATGCCAATATGTATATACTGCTATATATAGATATATATCCTACTATATCTAATATCACATCCAAACAGTCAATCATCAATCAATAACTGTAAATAATTCCACATTCAATTGAGTGAGAAGATCTCACCGAGATTTTAATTCCGTTCCAGCGTTTATTTCGAATAAAATTAAACAGACGTTTAATTTCACTCAAAATTTTCATTGACCCCGATCGCTTCCAATCCAGTTGCATCGCGTAGTGTTCAGCGATACGATTCCAACGCAACTGATCTCGCATTTTTCTGATAATGTATGAAAGAGTTATAACATTTTGAAGTTAATACAAATTTTTATATAAATAATTATACAATTTACTTTTATTATCTAACCCTAAAACAGATCTGGCCTTCGATTCCAAATGGAGAAAATCGTGGCCGCTTGCTTTCATCTTCCCCCCGTTCGCTCCTACCAGGTAAACACGCACGCGAATGAACCCAACGAGCCGCCTCTAAACCCTAAATCTCGAGGCCAATTCGAGTAACTTGTAGATGATCTGACACCTCCACGGCGTAGCCCCTGCCATCGCTCACCATCGAGCCAAGTGCGGCGTCTTCCGGTCGCCCCTAGCACCCCCTAGACGAGCACGAACGGCCTCCATTTCGGCTCAATTTCCCATCGATTCACAGCTCCAAACGCGATCATGACCGTTGATATTAAAGTACTCGACGTGCTCTCGATCTTTCATTTAGGAAGTTGGTTGAATCGTTGTGTAGATTTGAAGAAATTAGGGGAAGAAGTTTTGACGTTTTCAGCCATTGATAAAGTAAGTGGCGGCCAGGGCTGAAGAGAAATAGGGTTTCGTTTGTTATCACGTGTATATATATATACGTAGATAATAATATTAAATTCATTTAAAATGACTTTTTCAAACGATCTTCAAATCACACGTGCCGCCTGGCGTTCGTAAGGTTTATCCCACGTTCCGAACACAATGGAACGTGTTTCGAAAGCTAATTCGGACATCTGTGCGAGATACGGAGCAAAACGATCGATTTAAAATTAAACCGATTTAAATCGATTTCGAGGCGTTTTGATTCGTACCGGACAAACGGTAAATCCTAAAATTACGAAATTTGAAATCTTACAATAATATCACATTACGGATCCGATGAAACTGGTTTCGTCGAAATCCGACACTGTTTGAAAAATGACTATTTTAACTCGACGATTTAAAAATTAAAAACGATACCGATGCGTTTCGAGTTGCCACGGTCAATCGACAACTCCGATGGATACGAAAATTGAAATCCGATAATAACTAACTATTACGGATCCAATGGAACTGGTTTCGTTCAATTCTGAGACTGTTCGAAAATTGGCTATTTTTCAGTCGAAAATTAAATATTAAAATATTCGATTTTCACAGTTTCACTCCAAATTCAATTTTAAAAGTTCTATAACCTTTCTATAATTCCAGTATGATTAAATAAAATTTTACAAATCATTTTCAATCACTTTAAACTCGATTTTCAATTATCTCTGGAATCTCACTATTTAATTTATCGATTTAATTATCAAATAAAACCCAATATTCGAAAAATAAATCATTCGGCTTCTTAATTCTACTTATCAGTATTTAAAATTAATTAAATATTCGAATTTTTAATTATCAAAAATTCTGGGTCGTTACAATAGGTTTCTTTCTAGACCCTTATTCGGATCTAGAGAGATTTTTAATTCTCAACCGTTGCTTTCTTTTTGATAGCTGCATAAATATCCCTTTTGGATCTGCCTTTTAATTTCGTTTCTCAAGTGGGGCCAGTTATCAGTATGGTGATTGTTACTCCTAAAATCCACCTTTCGACTAAGTTGAAACCATTTTAAGCAAAGAAAAAAGGAGAAAAAGAGAGAAGAGCCCCAACTAGAACTTTCGAAGGAGTCAAAGTGATGCTACCGCCTAGGTTTCAAAGCTACAGGATCTTTCGAAGGTGTCGAAGGGTCTCTGCAATCAAGATTCATTAGGTTCTTACCTTTCAAAGGAGTCGAAAGCACTCTTCCGCCTTTAGTAGCTACCTTTCGACTGGGTCATTCCATATGCATAATGACCTTTCGATTGAGTCAAAGCAGCACCATTCAAAGACAATGAAGAACAGCTCTTTGCATATGCACCAAACCTTTTGAAACCAAAGTTTTCGCCTCCATTTAAACCATGCGAAAGCAAGCGTTGTTCTGAACAACCACTTCGAAAGCTATAATAAACCTTTTGAACCGGTCGAAGCCAATGTGATCCAAGAGGGTTCCGCATCAAATTAAAAATAAGAGCTTAGACGTAACCAACATCGTCGAAACCTTTAGACAATGCCTATCGATAGAGTCGGAAGCACTTATAAGGCAACACAAAGAAGAGGAGCAGCCCTTCCTTTCGGCAAAGATGAAGCATACTTGAGTCATTCGGCAGCCACCTTTCGACCAAGTCGGAAGCATCAGGGTCGGAAGGTGCTGACCCGCATCTATAAATAAGACCCAAGGAGTCACGTTTTATGGATCTGATTCTTCTCATCCCAAACTTGTATCATCTTAATCAAAAGTGTTGTAACCATAATTATTAAATGGATTTGGGGATTTGAAGTAATAAAGTCTTCTTTAGCTTGTTAAAGGGAAGTCTCAAATATTTCAGAATACTTTACTAATTTATAAGCTTTTATTGGGTTTAATCTTGTGTTTCAGGTGTCGCTTGCATCGAAAGGTCATTATCGACACAGTCGAAACCCTACAGATTTAAATAACTTCGGCTACACACTTCAAGCTACTTTTCCCTGAGTTTATGCTTTCAACAAGGACGAAGCCTTGCCTCTATCTACTAAAACCTTTGATTAAGACAAGGTGCCAAGAGGTCAAGCCATCGACAAGTTCGCCACTTAGTTCCAAATTATTCCCAATCCAAACCAAGGATACGTAAGCCTGTAGCTTTTGACAAGGTCGAAACTGCATCCCTAGATTCCTGGTTCAAATCTTAACACCTAAACCACTAAGCTTATGACAGGATCGAAACCTCTTTCACAGATTCTTGGGTAAAGCCCTAGCTAAACAACAACTAAGGCCTTCGACAAGGTTGGAACAAATAAAGGAAAATCCCATCCGAGGTAATCTCAACCATTTTGAAAGGTGAGCCTTTGAAAGGAAAAACTAATCTACTTCAACAGAATCGAAAAGGTTAATAAAGGAAGAAGCCTACCCTTTTGACTGAGTCAAAAGGTCAAATTTGAACAATCTTGTACTACAGCAATCCGTTCAAAAGGAAATTCAAGAAGGATATACCCATTCCACTCCTTTCTATCTACCTAAAGATAAATCTAATTCCATTACTCTACTTTGGGGTGTTGACAAGATTTCTGGTTAATATTTTGGCGCTAGAAGGAAGGCTTGAACCTCCGACTTGGTTAAACACCCAACACTACTTGTCTCTAACCCCACCTAACCCAATCTCAAGTTCATCTACTTTGGTTTAATCATGGCTAGAAGAATCATAAGATCTGAACAAGGATCCTCTAAGCCACATGAGATAAACTTCTCCTCAAAATTCATCAAAGATTCCAATCAAAATGAAGAACAAAGGTTAAGGCTAGAAGATCTAAGAATTATAAATAATAAAAGAGTGGAATCATACGATCTAGAGAAATGGAGCTTAAACCCCTTTCATGTTGGCCCCATCCATATTTTTGCATTAGAAAAGAGAAAAAATGGAAGTCACAATGTATTCAATCAAATGAGAAGAACAATCCAACACTATCCAAAGGCATAATCTTTGAAAAAGAAATAATGGATAATTGCAATGCCTTTGCACATAAGTGACGACAATCAATTACAACAAGAACACTTCCGACTCAAGAACTACAAAGGGTGGCAAAAAGAAAAGCAATTGAAGAGCATGAAACTATAAGGCCAAGGAACAAAAAATCAAAGAGTCATCATCAAGAATCAAACTTCAAATCTAGACTTCCAAAAGACTGTAATTTAACAACATCTATAGAGAATTTCTACTCACTTACTAAGGATGAGCTTAATTATTGGCCATCACAGAAAAAGAAACCAAAACAAGAAAGGAATCTGGGAGGATCCTACGTTACTACCACATGATGAATGGCCATGAAACCAATCATTGCAGAGCCCTAGAGGGGATGATCATAAATTTCTTCCGATAAGAAAAGATTCATGAGTTTGTAAAAAGAATTTGAGAAACATCAATAAAGAGCTACTTTTCATAAAAAGAAAATCTACATGGTTGGGAGTGAATTACTCCTTATATTTGGATACTACCTAAGATGGTAGCCTACCTATGATGGTAGAAAAGCCTCTGTCCACGCCGAGTTGACTAGGGCGGAGCACCTCCTGGAGGGAGGGCGGGTAAGCCTTTAGCTGAGCCATAAGATGGCCAGGTTAAAGCGCCGGATAAGCCCTTGGTCACGCCTCTGGTCAGGTCAAGGCACCTCCTGAAGGGAGGACGGAGTAAGCCTTTATCCACGCCATAAGATGGCCAGGGTAAAGCACTGAACAAGCCCTTATCTATGCCATGTTATGGCCAGGGTAAGGCACCTCCTGGAGGGAGGACGGAGTAAGCCTTTATCCGCGCCATAAGATGGCCAGGGTAAAGCACCGAACAAGCCCATGTCCGCGCTGCAAAAGGGCCATAGTAGGGCACCTCCTGGAGGGAGGTCGGGTAAGTCCTTAGTTCCAGTCTCTAAGATGAGCTCACCTAGAGCACCAGACAATAATGTACTAGATGTCCAGGGCCAAGAAGAGGCCCATCAAATAATGGATTAAGAGGTCCAAGCCTAAGAGGAGGCTCAAGCCCAAGAGGAGGCTCATTCAGCAATGGACTAAGATGTCCAAGCCCAAGAAACGGCATATCCGATGGTGGACTAAGATGTCCAAGCCCGAGAAACGGCTATCCAATTATGGACTAAGACGTCTCGAGCTCAAGAGGAATCTAATCAAATTACTTCTATACAAGACCTGAAGGGTTCACACGTCAAAGAAGTAGAACAAAGCTCCACTTATTAATACCCAAATCTGGGTTTTGAGACTTTCATTTCTAAACATCATCTATTAATACCGGAATCTGGATTTAGGGTCTCTCATATTGGAATTTCATCTATTAATACCCCGGGTCTCTCATATCTGAATTTCGTTAATTAATACCCCAAATCTGGGTTTCGGGATATTCATTTCAGAACTTCATCTACTAATACCTGAATCTGGGTTTCGGGTCTTTATCGATCACTATCTTTATTATACCCGAATTTGGGTATTGAGACTATTACTTATGTAAGCCCTAATCTGGGTGTAAAATTTCAATAATGGATTACTATTTATCCATCACAAATGCTCGAATCTGGGTCAAAGAATACTCTCATGAAGATCATTATTATAAGTTTCTGAATCTGGATCATGGATTTCTAATGTTTCAAATTTCATTAATACCGGAGAATGGGTCAAAAGGTTTCTACTACAAATATTCAGATAATGATTTCTGGATTTAGTCCCATTATTAAATCTCTCTTGAAAATCTTTGTCCAACATTTATGCCCTTGCGATGGGGCAGGATCTCCTATCAACAAATTTCAGATATTCCAGCCAAATGGTTGAAGTTAAATTATTGATTATCTCTCATCACGGTTAAAGATGGGATTTAGATGTTTAATATAAACTACTTATCATGCAATTAACAAGATGATTTGTTAATCTAAGCAAATGATATACATAACTGGTATGTCAATTTCAAGCTAACAATTAGAAATATTGTTTACTTCATAC
This sequence comes from Allium fistulosum, assembly GCA_030737815.1. Classification (NCBI taxonomy): domain Eukaryota; kingdom Viridiplantae; phylum Streptophyta; class Magnoliopsida; order Asparagales; family Amaryllidaceae; genus Allium; species Allium fistulosum. The sequence goes on along the minus strand of CM060905.1, from coordinate 627,635,998 downwards.
TTTTCAGGGAAATCAACACAGCAAAGAGAAATGGAAGATTCAGCAAAAACAAAAATAATGAATGAACTATCAGAAAGCATTTCAGAAGTGACATTACAGAAAATGATTACAAATCAGGTGATATTTACAAAACTTATATGATTTACATAAGTCATGAAATTATTTACAAAACCATGAAGTTATTCATATATATACAAGACAAGTTTATACATTTCAAAGATGAAAATATATTATAAGTCTTGAGCAGCTTTATTAAATTTCTCGGCGACTGAAGGATCAATTATGTGACGAATTGCGGTGCAGAGAACTTCTTTGAGTTTCTTTTCCTTCTTCCTGACCTTATCTGCATCATCGATTACGTCAATATTTGTCTTCAGAGCACGGTTGAAAGCTCTGTTTGCTCCCCTAAGGGTCTTGTTATCCCTTTCTAACTCTACAATGTGCTTCTGAAGGAAGTACTTATCGTGTTCGAGCTTCTGAACCTTGGCAGCATGCTCATTGATACTCTGAGAATACTTTACTCTTTGGTACTCATCAAAATACTTAGATATTTCAAACTTAACTCTCCTACACCAGTTACCCACAGCATTCTCATCCAAGCCTGGGGAGGATTAACCACTGAGGTAAATTTTTGAACAGGAAGAGAATTCGACCTCGTGGGTCAGGAGACCAAGGGAGTAGCGCGAGGAACCGGCAAATCAATACTTGAAATCTTGTCTCCCATGATAAATTCTAATGATTGACACTGCGCTTGGCTGTCCTTCAATCTCAATTCCAAGTCATTGATTTGATGGATAAGCTCTGACATCTTATGATCAGAATCGATTGAAGGGTTTGACTTTATTTGTCGCTTTAGTGACGAGATCATTTCATCGTTGCTTTTAATATCGGCCTCGAGATAGGAAATTTGATCTTTCAGATTGCTAACGATGGTTTTCTGAACAAAATATCTTTTATGTCATTTCAAGGCTTCAATGTTTCCTCCGAAGCGTTCCAGTAAGATACCATCACTAAGTTTACTCCTTCCACTTGATTTTAATAGTTTCTCTCTAAGAGTAGTGATGCATGATGATAAATCAAGAGGAAGAGAAACTGAAGATAATTGTAACTCCTATTTAAGCAAAAAGAAACAAAATAAAGTCAAAATCAAGATGAAAAAATCTTTGTTATTATAATAACAGATTACAACACAAATAACAACGAAAGATACAATAAACAATTGGTTTACATCTAAAGCTGATAAACTACTTTTCTAACTTCATCTAGTGAGTTAGCAGAAAGGGTAACTGTTGAATCAAAAGGAATATTAACTCCTTCAGGAGTGATAATTGGTGGGCATTTGCTATAGTCCCACTTCCCGGCTGTAGGACTATCACGACCACATTTTAACTTAGAGTGAAATGTTCTGATCTCCTTAAGAAGTTTTTCTTTCTCATCGCCAGGGAGGTCAAAGCGGAGATAAGGATATTCCGAGTAGAGTTTTTGTAAATCTCTAAGAAAACAATATCTTGCTAATTTCAAAGTCTTTAAAATTGATGCTTTTTCAAGATAAAATCTTCTCAGTCTAGCATATTGGCTTAAATGGTCTTTAGAAACAAGTCAACCTAATGAACAGTCACTCTATGATAATATAATAAATGAAGCTAAGCATAAAGAACAAAACTAAAACATATATTTACATATTTACAACTACTCATCTGGTTCATACAAAACAGACTTAGAAAACAACTCAGATACAAATTTGTTCTTAAGCTTATCAGGGGGGAGATCTTGGGGAATCGGTCTGACTCGTGGTAAGTTCCAACAAGCTCCAGGGTGCGGGTCAGAACCGAATTCATCCAAGTATCTCTTATGAAACGTCTAAGGAGACCCCCACTAAATTCGCCTAAGTATGAAAAATCAATAATCGAATGTCTACAATAAGCCTTATATAAAAAGTTGATTAAAATGTCTCTTTCTTCAATCAGCATCCAAAATAGAGTGATCAACTCCCGGTTCTCTTTTAAGAGAGCATCGCAGCGAAGGCACGCTCTCTTTAGAAGAGGGCTAGCTTTTTGGTGCTTAAAAGATGCCAGCACCAATTCACTTCTATCAAGTCTATGATATTTTTCTGAAAGTACATTGTGCTCTTTTATTTGCTTGCCTAGCTCCCTATATAACCTGTTTATTTTTGCCTATTTTCTCTCAAGTTTGGTTTTAAAAGGGAGGACGAATTTCTTCCTTATCTAAAATGAATGATTTGCACTATTATTATCTTCGAAGTGAAAGACATTTAAACAGATAATCTCATACCTATGATATCGAGCTAGAAGTTTAGGAAGCCTGCACTTTCCTTTTAGGCTCTTCAACATTAATGGGAGCTGGCTCTTCTTCTTGAGGAGCGGAAGGCCCGGTGGATTCAGACGGAACATCTTTTTGGGGAGATGGCTCTTTTTCAGGAGGTTTAGCATTATCATCGCCAGCCTTCTCAGAAGTTTCGGAATGGCCCCTCGATCACCACTTGAACCTTAGCCGCCATTAAGGTTATCGTCGTCGTCGTCGTCATTATTATCATCGTCGTCGTCGTCATCACCATTGCCTTCCTCCTCAGCAGCAACATCCTTGTCCCCTTCGTCTTCAGAGTCAGATTCAATTTCGAAAGAGGAGATGTCGAAAGAAAGAATTTTGGAGGCGTCAATTTCCTCATCTGTTGCAGCTTCAATCCCCTGCTTCATTTGGTTAACCTCGCCCATTACTCTATCAACTAGGGTAGAGTCAAGCGAGAAGAAGCTTAGGTCAGGGCACTTCTTATAATTATCAGCATAGGCGAGCATTAAAGCCTCTCCGTAGGAATTCAACATAATTTCCCTGAGAGTAGTGTTAAGAAACTGGAATACCCGCTGTTTGGCGTCTGTGATGGTATTAACAGCAAGTTTCAGTGAGGCCCTATTTTTCTTGAGCTTCTCTTTCAAAGAAATATTCTTCGCTACTATGTGGGCCATCTCCTTGTCGGATTCTTTTAGGGTTAGATCCATAGAAAAGTTTTCATCCGCAAGGAGTTGACGAGCCCTTCTTCTTCTAGGAGATCAGATTCTGTCTGGGCAAGAGAAGCTTTTAATCGTTCCAATTCGAAGGTCTCTTCATCTTTTGTTGCATATAAGGAAGAAATTTGATTCTTAAGAGTAGAGATTTCCTTCTAAAACTTAGAGGATTCAATGGAAGATTTGGATGCATGCTCATGTAGAGTTAACCAACTCTTAGAAATTTGAAAGAAGAAAGTGCAGTGCATGTTAGAGATTCAAAGAAAACCAGCAATGACAAAGTTAATTAAAGTGAAACTCACCAAAAATTGTTGCTCTATCAAAGAGCGGTAATGCCCCGCCAAATCAGAAACAGTGGAAGGTGGGTGAATGGAGGTGAAGGACTCCGAGTTTAGGATAGACTGGGCTATCTCTTCGAAATTGACAGAAGGAGAAGAAGATGTTGGCTTAGAAGGAGTGTGCTTTAGAGTGGGGGCATCTTCAAAACCAGTTGCATTTGTGTGAGAGCAACTGGAGAATTGAAAACCGAAATGCGAGAATGAGGATCAATGGCAGAAGGAGTCTGCTCTGGTTTTTCTCTAGTAGCTTCTACAACCGAGCTCTCCGGAGCTATATCAAAGGATGAACGATCCTCCTCCTCGATATCAATAATTTTAGCAACCTTATTGGGAGGTTCCGATTCAGTCGGTGCCATTAATTTCCTTCTTATGGCCTTCTTGGTTTTGGTGAAGGATTGGATAATAGATAGCGCAGCAGAATTTGTAGGAAGGGAAGCAGCACCACTAACAGGCACTGTAACCTGAGAAGCAGCTGTAAAGGACCCAAATAGATTGAAAGTTAGCAAAATAATTCAAAAAGCAACAGGATAGAAAACAAATGTTGTGCCTATAACTTACCGGAGTGGTCTAAGCAAATGGGCGACATAGGAGAAAAATGTTCAGAATCTCCCAAGGAGAGGAAGCGTTTTCCCTTTGATGTATGCTGGATCAAAGGGGGAAGCCCCAAAACCCTTTGACCAGGGAAAAGAAGAGAATGGTTCCTCAAGTTCGAATGGATCAGCAGCTTCAATCGATTTCCTATCTTAACAGAAGCTGCGATTAAAGACTCCACTGATTTTCTGTCAGCTTCGTTAATTTCTTTGATAGGAGAACCTGATATAAGATGAAGGTTAGACAAGAGAAGTAGCGAGATAGAAGGAAGATAATGAAAATTTGAATTCACAAGGAGCAGAAAAGATCCCGCTGATGTTTGGGAAACATCTAATGAAGAAAAACTGGTTTTCCCAGTCTTTGAATTTCTTAACCCCATCTGATATCAGCTTCTTTGGGGGATTGTCTCGGAAAATCTAATGATTGAGAGTGCTGAGTTTAACTAGTGGGTCAAGTAGTTCACAATTTCAGCATTTAAGGAGGGAAGTCCAGACTCTAGCGCCATAAGTTCTAGAGATAAGAGATAAGTGTAGACATTTGGGGACAGCTGAATTGGAGCAATCCCAAGGTGAGAAAGAAATCTGGACAAGAATCCAGGAAAAGGCAGAAATCCTCCGTGTCATATATGGACGGCAGTGTAAGTAAAGAACTCTTCGGGAGGGTTGTTGATGGTATCTGTTTCCCTAGGTGGAATAGCTTCCACACCAGTAATTCCGAAGTCTTTAAGGATGGCATCGACCTCGTCCTGTAAAGATATCAAGGAATGCTTTGAAATGACATCGAGTTTCTTCGAAGAGCTCATGATTCTGCCAGGTGAAAACATTTCAGTTAAAATTTTCAAGTTATTTATGAATGTAGCAATCTTTCAAGGATTAGTAAAAAACCTACTTAAATAACTTAAACAAAAACCAAACATAAAACTTCCAATTTTTGAAAAATGTTTAAGTTAAAAGTCAAAGATATTGGGCTTTCGACAGAGTCGAAAGGTAAAAGGTAAAGGATGTCAACGCTTAGCAAATACCACTCGATAGTGTCAAAAGCCTAAATAAGAGTATTCGTGGAGCTTTCGATAGAGTCCAAAAGGAAAGAAAGTTGACATTTAGCCACAACCTTTTGACAGTGTCGAAAGCATAAATATGAGCAATCACTGAGCTTTCGACAGGGTTGAAAGGAAAGATTGGAATATGTAGTGATACTTTTCAACAATGTCGAAAGCTTCAAAGGAACCAAGTTGTTAAAAGGAAACGGTTAGAGTTAACTTAAAAACTTGAATGAAAATATACACTACAAACATTTCACAAACAAAATAACAAAACCCTTCGACACTATCGAAACCTATGACTTAAATTTTCTATGAATATTGTCAAAACTTTGTATACCCATCATGTCGAAAGGTCCTAGGATTAATTTATATGAACCTGGAACATTTCGACAGTACGAAGGAAAGGTGATTATAGAAGGTTCCGACTGTGTCGTTATAAAAGGTTTTGAAAGGGACGAAGGGGCATTATGGTTCCGTAGGCAAACTAAAGATAATGGATTGTAATCGGCACAAAAGGTTTCGACTGAGTCGAAACATTTGGCTTTCGAGAGGAGTGACTACACTCTGCTTAACTACATAACCTTTGGATCAGGTTAATCAAATTCGCGCCGCAACACCTTTCGACCCATCGAAAGGGACTAAGGAAGCTAAACCAATGTTGCAGCCTCAATCACTTTAGAAAGGTCATTTTGTGGCACCAATTTTTCGTTCATACACTAGTGACTTTCGGGTGAAGAAAACGGGTGCTTCTGTCTTCTCCAAACCCGATTGCAAATCCAGGGTTTCAAAATTTCTTAAAACAAATGGATTAAACCCATTAAGAAGATGGATTTCAACATGAACTAGCAACTTTCAATTTCAAAATTATATATGAGAATTCAAGTTCTTTCAAAATAGCAGAAATCATAAATGTTGAAATCAAGTTTAAAATAAGGCGTAAATCTCATCGATTCATATAACTTAATCGTGAAATTATCTCAGAAAAATCGAATCATAAACTTAAATGATTCACAGTAAATCAAATTAAATCATCTTTCGAGAAATTAAGATTTGAACATTTCAAAATCGAATCTCAATTTTGAGATCTGGAAAATCAAAATTCCACTAAAACATGAAGAGCAGAGAAGAGAACTTATAAAAACATTACGTTTAGATTTGATTAGACTTTGATTCAGGAAGAGGATTGAGAATTTTTGGAATTCTTTTACTCGTACTTGAATTTTTGTTTGCAGAAAAGTGAAAAGGGAAGAAGAAGAAAAGTGTACTTTATAAGAAAAGTTGCCAAGAACCATCAGCCGCAAGATCAAATTTGAATGGACGGTCCAGATTCACGCGGGAAGGCCAAGAGGCAGGAAGGTCCTAGTTTTCGACAAAGTTGACTTGGAAAGTCAAGTGCATCCCTTCGCGGGGGAGGAGGGAAAATGTTACTCCTAAAATCCACCTTTCGACTAAGTCGAAACTATTTTAAGCAAAGAACAAAGGAGAACAAGAGAGAAGAGCTCCAGCTAGACCTTTTGAAGGAGTCGAATGGATGGTACCACCTAGGTTTCAAAGCTATAGGACCTTTCGAAGGTGTCGAAGGGTCTCCGCAATCAAGATTCATAGGGTTCTTACCTTCCAAAGGAGTCGAAAGCATTCTTCCACCTTCAGTAGCCACCTTTCGACTGGGTCATTCCATATGCATGATGACCTTTCGATTGAGTCAAAGCAGCACCATTCGAAGACAATAAAGAACGGCTCTTTGCATATGCGCCAAACCTTTCGAAACCAAAGGTTTCACCTCCAATTAAACCATGCGAAAGCAAGCATTGTTCTCAACAACCCCTTTGAAAGCTATAATAAGCCTTTCGAACTGGTCGAAGCCAATGTGATCCAGGAGGGTTCCACATCAAATCAAAATAAGAGCTCAGACGTAACCAACATCGTCGAAACCTTTAGACAATGCCTATCGACAGAGTCGAAAGCACTTACAAGGCAACAGAGAGAAGAGAGGCGCAGCCCTTCCTTTCGACAAAGATGAAGCATACTTTAGTCATTCAGCAGCCACCTTTCGACCAAGTCGGAAGCATCAGGGTCAAAAGGTGCTGACTCGTATCTATAAATAAGACCCAAGGGGTTACATTTTGTGGATCTGATTCTTCTCATTCCAAACTTGTATCATCTTAATCAAAAGTGTTGTAACTCTAACTACTAAATGGATTTGAGGATTTGAAGTAATAAAGTCTTCTTTAGCTTGTTAAAGGGAAATCTCAAATATTTTAGATTACTTTACTATTTTATAAGCTTTTTTTGGTTTTAGTCTTGTGTTTCAGGTGTCGCCTACATCGAAAGGTCACTACCGACACAGTCGAAACCCTACAGATTTAAATAACTTTGGCTACATACTTTAAGCTACTTTTTACTGAGTTTATGCTTTCAACAAGGAGGAAACCTTGCCTCAATCTACTAAAACCTTTGATTAAGACAAGGTGCCAAGAGGTCAAGCTGTCGACAAGGTCGCCACCTAATTCCAAATTATTCCCAATTCGAGATTCCCAATCCAAACCAAGGATACGTAAGCCTGTAGATTTCGACAAGGTCAAAACCACATCCCTAGATTCCTGGTTCAAATCCTAACACCTAAACCACTAAGCTTCCGACAGGGTCGAAACCTCTATCCCAGATTCTTGGGTAAAGCCCTAGTTAAGCAACAACTAATGCCTTCGACAAGGTCGAAACCAATAAAGGAAAATCCCATCCGAAGTAATCTCAATCCCTTCGAAAGGAGAACCTTTGAAAGGAAAAACCAGTCTACTTCAACAAAATCGAAAAGGTTAATGAAGGAAGAAGCCTACCCTTTCGACTTAGTCGACAGGTCAATTTGAACAATCTTGTACTACAACAATCCATTCGAAAGGAAGTTCAAGAAGGATATACCCATTCCACTCCTTTCTATCTACCTTAGAGATAAATCTAATTCCATTACTCTAATTCGCGGTGTTGACAAGATTTCTTGTTAACGGTGATCATTAGCTCCGTGGAAGCGACATGTTCCCCCTATTTTGTTCCAGCTTCTTCCCTTTGTTCGGGACACTGTAGGCTAGTTCGGTTTTGGTCATCTCATATATTTGACTAAGTGTATGGGTGAGGGGAGTTTTAGCTGTGAAGTTAAATTCTTTCTATCGCTTCATAGGTGGATGATATCCTTCTGTCCCTCTTTTTCTCATTATAGGGAGCAGAAACACTTTCAAATGAAGCTAATTCTACGGCCCCGACTTCTTCCATTCGTATGTAGCCACTGGCCCTTTTGTAGAAAGCTTTCATGTTATGGTATGGCTTCCTGCTGTTCTTATCCCATATAGCGGTGTTCCTTCTGATCCAAGCATGTGTGTCCATTAGCAATGCTTCCTCACAAGTTACTCCAATCCGACGAGCCTCGGATTTGAAGCGTTTTATAAAGTTGCATAAGCTTTCATTTTCACCCGGCTTCACGCAGGACATGGTATTCACGTCCGAAGAAACCTCTCTCCCAGAGTTGAATTGTTTTAAGAAATCTGCAGCTAACTATAGCCAAGAGTGAACCTCCTCTGACCCATACCTTCTGAACCATCTGGAAGATGCCCCGGTCAGATTTACTAGAAAGAGCTTGCATTTGGCCATCCTTCCTACCTTCAAAATGTCCATGAAGTACTCAAATGTACAAATATAGTCATTAGGGTTAGCAGGCTTCTCGAATTTATCGATTGATGGGGCTTTGAAGTTATCGGGGAAGTCTACCTCTATAATACTTTCGCTAAACGGGGAAGAACTCTCTTCCCTTACTTTATCTCTGCTATTTAGTCGACAAAGTTTCGTCAACTGCTCTATGCGAGCTTTCAATTAATGGACCTCATCCTCTTTAGGGTCCACTTTTGTACCATGAGGTGACATCATTGTCATCATGTGCAGTTCGTGTTTACTTTTTCAGCAATAATGGGTTGATATCTGAAGTTTTAGTTGTTGTTGAGAAGGTTAAAATTGAGACAGAGATGATTTTGCTTAATTTTTCTTGAGTTTGTTATAATAAACTTTAAGATATTTAAAACTTAATTTTATAAATATAATTAAGTGATAATTAAAGGATAAATGTTTTTAATAATGTGATTAGGCAATTATTAAAGATTTATCTTAAAGGTAATTAAGATTTTGATAATTAATAACTAATTAATTAAATAAGGTAATTAAGAGAAATTAATTAGTTCAATTTAATAATGTTTAAAGATTAATTAGTTTTTAATTAGAGGCTAATTAATTAAGTAAATAAGGAGTAATTAATTAAGTAATTAATGATAAATTAAATTGTAATTAGAGATTGATTAATCAGTATAATTAATTGAGGTTAATTAATCAGTGTAATTAATTAAGGTTAATGAATAATTAGAGGATAATAAATTAATAATTAAAGGTCAATTAATTAAGGATAATTATCCAATGAAATAATTACTTGATGAAAGTAATAAATTAAAAGTAAATTACTTAAGGGAAGTAATTAAGGGTTAGTTAATTTATGAGTGTGATTAATTAAAGGATAATTAATCAATGTAAGTAATGATAAGATAATTAATTTAAGTAATTAATTAAGGATCTATGTAATTAATTTGGATGGGTAGAGGTTAATTAATTTGTGTAATTAATTAAGAATTAATTACTTATTGTAATTAAAGGATAATTAATCAAGGATGATTAATTAAGATGGATAATAAAAAGATGATTGATTAATTGATTTGTAATTAATTAATGTTAAGTAAAGGTAATCCAAGTGAATAAAGTTAGTGATTAATTTAATTAGAGATAAATTAAATTAATTTTGGAAGTGATCAATTTTGTTTATGAATGATTGAATGATGTAAATGCCTTGAATTGGTTGATATCTCTGATATGAAATGTTTTCTGATATGTTTGGATAGACATTGATAGTATGGTTATCTATCGTTGATGAATTGATGTGTATAAAAGTGATATCTTGTATTTAAAGTTGAATTGTATTTCACTTGAATAACTTGGGTTAAGATGGTATTGAATTCGAAGAGACCGGGTCGGGTATCAGTAAATACCCGAACCCACTTCGATTTGTAACCTACAATGATTCTTTATAGAATGATATGTGAAATCAATAGGCTGAAATGGAATAATTCAAGTGAATGGGACCATTGAAACTAAGTAAGGATACTTAGGGGTTGATTTGTGAATTAAGTATTGAATATAACTAGTTAAGAACTCGTAGGAAAGTACGAGTTACCCCGGGTTTTTAAATATGCTTTGTGCATTAGAATTTCATGTTATATGGGTTTACTCACGCTGGTTTCCAGCCTGACCCGGGTGTTACTTTGTTGTAATGCTCGGGTCAGACCGAGTATTACAGATTTCCAGGTAAGGACGTTCTGGAGCTCGGGAGGCGAGCTAGATGGCAGGAACGTATGGAGTGTAATCCGCTGTGATATATTATGGTTATTTGGGACATGTTGATTAGTTTACTGTCCAGTTTGTCTGTGATTGATTGTAACTCTGATGTATTAAAATGTAATTTGACAAGTACAGCTTTTCTTTGTATAAATGTTATTATATTTTGATCCGCTGCGAATGTGAGATTCTGTGATTGTTTCCTGTTTCTTCTTCTATCTCTTTTCTTCTTTTCCTAACTATCTGGAATTTTCGGGATCGAAAATTTCGGGTCGTTACAGTTTTAGGGATTGATTTGAACCTTGCTTTTGAGCTTGGCATCCATTTGCTTTAGACCAGCATCACGTTTTCATTTTTGAAATTGACGTTGTCATTCATACGCTACATAGTCAGTGTAGTTGGTGAACGATGGCGGTGAGCTGTGAAAGACTGAGGGGAGGTCGATTTAAGAGCAGGATATTGGGCCATGGATCTCTCCAGCCCATCCATGCATTTGTTTAGTTGGTTTGTGAAAGCATGAAGAGCGGCTAGGATAGGATCCATAGGGGCCTTTGTAGATGCATCTGCCTTGTTTGGATCATAGAGGCGAGGAGTTGCATTTTTGGCATTATTGAGACAGATGAAGTTGTTCTTAGTTAGGAAGAATGTTGGAATCAGTAGGAATCATGATGTTATAATGGTGCTTAAAGAAAACGTAGGTGAATTTTGCTGCAGAGGAATGTGGGCCCTCCTTCTAGTGTTAAAAATATTAAAGAGATTTTTCGTCTCAGAAATACCCAAGTATTTTAGAAGTAATCACGACACTGACGCTTTTGTGATTAGAATTAACAAGATTAAGTAATATTAAAATTGCCTTTAAATGAAATAACTATGTCGTTGTAATGCTTACACAATCATGAGGAAAATTATTCAAAATCTTATGAAATGTCTCCATCCAGTTCGTTAAAACAATCCAATTCAATTCAAATATTAAAGAAGACATGGTAAATAAAGTATAGAAAGCAATAAATGACATAAGGTATTTACGTTGTTTTGATGTTAACGAATCCTACGTCTACTGAAAAAGTGTCCTTATCTTCTTCTTTCATTCTTAGTACAAACAAAAATGGCAAAGAATACAATTTTGATTTTAGTGCTAAAAAAGAATAAAGTTCATTCCCTCGTTTTCTACTACAGTCCACGATCGCTAACGTCAATCTTTCGTTCTTTTGATTCCTGTCTTTGGATTATGTCACGTGTGGATCATTAATCCTGCTTAATTATTGCACACGGATTGCTGATGTGGTCTTTAGCTGAAGACCTTGATTTGGGTCAATGGATTTTGAATTTGGAGGAAAGCTTGAAATTGGAGTGAGAAACCCAATTTTTAAATAGGCCATAACTCAACATTAGACTTCATCCTTGGATTTCTTAGATGGTACTTTAATACGGAGGTGGTGGCACAGTCCTCTATTACTAAAGCAATTCAGATTAGGTTCTGGTGGTATGACTTGGCTTCAAAATGGCGGCGTAGTCCTATTTACAGTTGTACAGTTTGGCTTTCGTTACTCCAAACGTTGTGGTTTTGTCGTTATTTTTTGGATGGAATGGTGAAGTGCAGCCTCAGAATTGTTAACGTGGTTCTCAATGGTTCATTTACTATAGCGAAGTTCTGGAGTGCTTATAACTATGCAATTCTTCTATGTTGGGGGCGGTTTCTTACTGTGGCCTTGCCTGTGCATGTATGTAGTTCATTGGCTTGTTGCTTTGTGAAATCATGACTTCTTGACTTGCTTTTGAGGAACATAGTTTAGTTTATGGATGTGGTGCAACTTTTCCCTGTTGCCTCATCCTTTGTGTCTTTATATTTGTTGGGTAGTGCTTCTTTAGAATTGCGGCGTCGTTCTATCACTTCATTGTCAACTCAAGATTGCAACGCATCCCTTTTGCTTCTATTTTAATGTAAGATTACGGACAACCCTGTCACTTTAATGATGGTTAAGATTGCAACGCATCTCTATTGCTTATAACTGCTTTAAGGAATATGCCACAATCCCTTATCGCTAATATTGCTTTTGAGGCAACAGCATAATCTCTACATTTTGTTGTTACTCAAAAATTGTGTTGCGGTCTCAACCTATTAATGCTACTTTCGAAATCGCAGCACAACCTTCATATTTGGTACATAAAGACGGTGCCGCAGTTCTACACATTGAAGTAAGTATTAAGGTTGCAGAGCAATCCCTACACTTTGTGGCTGTCTCAGGACCCCGACGTAATATTATATCGTTAATGCTATGCTTAAGGGAACTGCACAGTCCTTATGTTTTGCCAATGTCTTAAGACTTTGGCTTGGCGCAGTACTATCTGGACTCTGCTTTTTTCTTTTATTTCCTCTTCGTAGTCCAACTTCTATTATAAGAACGGTTCTTTTTGGTTTCGTGCTTGCATCAATTCGCCTTAACAATGTTATAAAAATATGGATGTAACACTTACCTCCAAGTCTGCAAAGATCGAAGATCGATGGGAACTTGTCTCTACTTCCATATTTTTCTGTGACCCATCACTTCTTGCTTTTCTCTCTCTTCTTTTCAGAGGGAAAAAGTTTTTATTACTGTTTCACATTTAATGCCTCACCACACATGTCAATTTATGATTGGTTGATCTTCTGAAAAGCTGCCAACTTAGTTATTTCAACTCCCAAGAAAATCTGCATGGATCCATGCGTTAATCTCCCCTGTCATTAATCAATTGACGTTTTAGGACTTTTCAACTATTCCAATTGCTTGGCTGAGATTCAAATCGAGGTAAGTATATATTTTTCTCCTTCTTCATTATTCCTTTACGCGCTTTCAAAATCTTAGTCGCAAATCTCATCTTCTTCAATAATAGTTTTTCTTCCAAACAATAGTAAGGATATTCTTTTTCTTGTAATTTCTTTTTCTATATCTTAGTGGCAGTCGATAACCAATCCAGTATATTGGCATGAAAATTGCTTCCATCAAGGGGACCATCTCTCCCTTATCCTTACCTTCTATAATAACTGAATTAGGAGAAATAGAAAGCATTTTGGATCATTTTTGTTTGAGGGTTACGTAGCTAAAGTTCCTGAATCCCACAATCGTATTCATACGCCTCCAAATGGCTTTATTTATATCACTTTCGAACACATCCGATGTGGGCTCTATCTTCCTCCCAATCAAATTCTTCGTGAATGGCTCTTTGCCATTGGTGTTGCTTCCGTACAGCTTTCTCCAATTTCTTACTACATTCTGATTGCCACTTTCATCCTTTATGCGAAGAAGCGTTCCACTTCTTCCTACGAGGAACTCCAATTTTTGTTTGACATTCACAAAAGTCCTTCCAGGGGTGATTATGAGTTTTATTATGCTCTGGCGAAAAATTCGATTCTCACGTTTGTCGCTCGGAAGACCTAGAAGTGGAGTGATCGATATTTTCCATTCCAAACTTCGATAACTTCCCTTTTTTCTTTTCAATCACAGCCCACTCCTCCTATCTTCTCCCAGTGGGTCGTCGGTATCTCGTAGGAAAGCCATTATATCTTCATTGTATGTATGTATATGCATATTTACTAATTGATTATGTGTGTGTATGCATGCAAATGCTTTTAGCCAGTATTATAAAAAAAATCGATTTAATATGATATACACAAACTATATTTTACTATTTTTAAAACATTGTTCAATAGTTTAAAATGTCTATTTGTAAATTTATAAATAGAAAATATTAATTAAATGTTTTATTAAAAATATTGTTTTCGAAATCTAGAAATAATAAAATTAATAAAGGCCCTTGATCGAAGTAATTTAAAATAGAAAAAACACTAGTAAAAATTTATTATTTGTAAACTATAAAATTTGGTTTTGGTTTAAAAAAAATTTAAAAATATATTTTATGCCCAAAATAGATATATGTGTGTGCGCGTATTTATTTATTTATTTTGATATACAAATTATATATTTATACATATATTTAAATATTTACTTTATTTATCGATGTGTGTGTGTGTCTGTGTGTGTAGCACCGTTTATTTAGCATAATTTTGTAACCTCCTCATATCGGTCACAAGTTTCTATTTAAATATTTGTTCTTTCTCTTCCCTATCACATGGACTGAATATTTAAATATAAACATGTGGATGATATCAAAAGACTACAAATGATGCTAATTAAACGGTGCTATTGATCATACACACACACATACATACAGACACATACACGGATACACACACATATATATAATATCTACCGTTAAAATTGTTAATTAATTAAATCACAAATATTAAATAAAATATGATTTAAATATTAAATAAAATATGATTTAATTTAAATTAATTAGATTGGATTTAATAAACCTTTTAGACTTAGTAGGTCCAATAAATCCAAAATAGGAAAAAAAAAAATTCTACCCATTTCACCCGTTTGTGACTGATTTGGATCCCAAAATGGTATTAAAGCCCTAATGGTCCATGCAATCCAAATTACTCACTTTATGGCCAATTAATAAAACTATCTGACGTTTGGTTGTCTAGCATACAGTGTGAAGACTTGGAGTTGGATAATCTATTATTCTCCCCCTCTCTAGTTACTACTATTGATCTGACTTAACTATAGAGCAAGTCCAAAAGGTTGGCTCCATCATAGAAGGTCCAAAGTGATTTGGGCCTTGGACTAGTTTGTAAAATTTAGTTTATGTGTTCGGTATGTTACAAAATAACAAAGTTCGCACTCCACCACAAATATTTGGCGTTCCAGTACAATGATGAAAAAAAATTTGGAATAAATAATTCAACCAACTATACGCTACAACAAACGTTATTACTGCCTTTCTTATTAGTTATAGTTTAATCATAACAGATTGCATGAATTCATGTATAATCAATTTTATACATAAGACAAGAACCTATCGACGCTTCTTTTAACCTCTTCAAATACACAAGTCTCTATCACAAACGGCTTTAAAACGTAACGTAAATAGCAACTAAAATTTCATGTAGCAATTTGAATCCCTGTTTCTACATTTAACTTATGAGCATTAACAAAAGTTTATATGTAAAAAACTTTATTATTTTGTTTTTCAGAAATGAATCATTTTGTTCTTTGAATGACTCTTCTTGTAAGATCAACAAGAGCTTGCCTTGAAATTCGAGCATTTTCGCTATCTGTTTCAGGAAGAGCTTCAATTGCTTTTACAGCAAGTGTGGCGTGCTCCTGAGCCAAATCTCTCGTCTTTTGTATACCCTGACTTCTTCCCAAATAATCAAGTGCCTAAGATATGAGGTAATTCATGATGTTCAGATTTTAGTAGAATCCCTCTATAAAGATATTACCCGAGAATAGTAAGAGTTTACCAGCAAAGAAAAACAAAATAAAATGTATAGATTGGATGTAATATGCTCTGAATAAAAAACTACAATATAGAGAAACTGAAATTTGTATTTCCATTTACCCTTTTTCATTTTTCTATTCTTCTCTCTTTTTTTATTTCTAATTTTTTGACAGTAGGGAGTTCTGCATCGGGCCTTACTACTAGTCTAGTAGTCTTGGGACTAAGTTTATTTTCATTTAAACTGTCCTTGCATTTTCTAGTTTTTCATAATTACCTGTACCAAACACCAAACTGTCGATATCATCAAAACTAAGTGACCATATGTGTACTCCAATGATCCGACAGAAACAGTGATGGCGGTGATGATTGAAACATATCGTTCTGATGCTTCTGGGGCATGTTTGAATCTTAATTATTAAAGAAATAAAAACATCTTCTATTTTTTTCTATTTATACTTTTCGAAAATATGTATTATTCATGGTTTTGTGTTACATTCGTACATTTAAGTATTTTACCAGTCGAACACTCTATATACTAATATGTGGTGATCCCAATCATTGGGAAAAAAAGGAAAGATGATAAAACTTTATATGTGGTGATCTTTTGTTAAATATTTTATATCGTTAATTGGTTCTCATCAGTTCCACTTATTTAATTTTATTTTGATATTTAATTGTAATGTTTTTTTTTTATTTTAGAAAAAAAGGGAAGTTCAAAAGTCACTTCAAATTATATATTCATGATGTAATATTAATTTGCAATTGCTTTGTAAATTTTTTTTTTCTAGTCTTGAATTTTAACTTTAAATTATTTTTTACGATTTAAACAGTTTTGAAAAGACTTCACAGTATGCATCTCTTGTATCATTATTTTACAGGGGGGCGCGCACACACAAAAATCAACACTTGACAAGTGATGTTTCATTTATTTTGGATATGGATACATACATATACCGTGAATCTATGAATGGATTACCATTGTTCATTTACCATAGGTTGATCGATTGCTGTTGATATCATTCGTATGTAATATCATTCCAAATTGATGCTTTGAGTTTTCAAATTCAATAAATCCATCTTCTGTTATTTTATTCCCATTGGATATTTCAAATTTCATTAAAAACAAATCTCCAGGCGCTTACAAAGTTCATGAACTTTGTATTGAGGTTTGTAATGAAATACGTCATACACATGTCAAAGTATAATACATAATTATATATATATATATATATATATATATATATATCTCTTAAAATTTGATATTCTTTTGAAAATTTGAATCGATTATCCAGTTGTATGTTAAATCACAAATTTTTAACCAAAGACATATAACAGAAGGGTTTTAATTGCATTAAGACAAGCGAACTTCCATAGAGCAGTGTGGTTTTTTGAATGAAGGCGGTTAAACTTCACTTTTGGAAAAAAGCCCGTGTGACTGCAGCTAAGGCTGTTTAACTTATTTTTAAATAAAATGCAGTTTTTTCAGAAGAAATCATGTATAACGAATTATATATCAGTAGAATGGATCTGAAATGTATATATAAATGATGTAGTCGGAACAGTGTTCCAATATTTCTACAAAGAAACATCAAAATTTTGACAATGCAGTTTTTACAGAACTTATTTTCATCTATCCACAAAATTATCATTAAAAAACTTACAAGATTTATGATTTATAGATTGTTGACTGAACATTTATTAAAACTATCATATTTTGAATTAATTAAGAAAATGGATGAAATATATGAAATAAGATGAATGAAATTACATGACAGAGATCCGCTTTACAATTAATTATGATACATGAATCGGTTTTCCACTTACATTACAAAATAGGACCAGATGTTATTTTCCCGTTTCTAAAAGTTATAATATTAACTGATTTTTGACGATATTTGATCTTTGCTATCAATTTCTATTCTCAATTAGAAGGCTCTGGGTGTCATTAGAAATCAATTTCCATGCCCGACGAAAGATGATATTTTGATTGTAATATACATTTCTTTGTTTAATGAATCAATTAAACTCTTACCTTATTGTTTTTTTGTATAGTTCAGCTTAGACATCCATGCAACATAGCCGTCCATGTAGCCGTAGGTTGAGTTGTGTTTATTTACGGAAAGTTTTGACAAAGGTCTTAAAAGAAGGTAATTTACTGATACTGAGAATGGCTTCTTGTTATAAATGATAAAAATTCAGACCGTTTGAGGCATTTCTAACCCTGCATGCTTTTATGTGTGTGTGTAATTGAAATAAAATAAGTACTAAGAAATGTTTACCATGTAAGTGTGTGAATAATTATTATATATTTGACAGGTAGTACTTACAGCATCAACATCTTCACTTTTGTGAAATCCGCGATCCACAAGTTCATGCAGTTGAGGGAATTCTTCCATTGCAAATAATATAGGAGCCGTCACTATTCCCTGTATATTGATAGTAAATTTCATAATGTATGATCATTAAGAAAAGAAAGAAATAAAAGAATTATAATCATCATTTAATCCTTTTGGAAATAGGTAGAACATAATGCATGATCATTAAGAGAATTACATGCCGTATATCTGATAAAGAACCCTTCCCAAGAGACGCTGCTGAGCCAGTGAAATCAAGAACATCATCTATCAACTGAAAAGCCAAGCCCTACAATAACGGAAAGAGGAAAAGACACTTAAAAGTTCGTCTAATATTCAATGTTTTATTACAGTACAGAGAAGATAAATATTCAAATAATATAACAAACCAGATTTCGACCATAGTCATAAGCAAGCACTGAAACTTCCGCAGTTTGGCCCGCAAGAATTGCGATAGCTTTGCAACTGTTGGAGATTAATGAGGCTGTCTTGTAATATGTCTTTTGCAAGTAATAGTCCATACTGCGTTTTCACAATGAATAAATTCAGCTATATAGGCATTTCGGATTTTATAAAATAGAGCGGTTGATCCAATTGAGTTTTTAGAATTTATGCATTTTGCTTCAAAAAAATGTGTAATTATCAGCATAGCATGTTAAAATTGATCTGTCTCCTACTTCTAAAGGCTTCATCAATTCATCTAATCAGTATACTACTATACTTCAAGGACCAGTAAAAAACATTGAAGGGAGAAAGTGAGAAATTGAAAAAATAATGCACCTGCACTTCTTTTTGGAGTTATTTGTCATTTGCATAGTCTCACCAGTGACCAGGTGTTCCACAACAGTTGCAAGCAATGACACTACCTGCAGGTATGTGATATTTCAACAAATTATAGCATACAAAATTGGAATGATAAATCAGGTGGACGCATTACAAATTTCTAATCTGCATACCTATGAATTTGAATTCAACAGAAACATTGGTACTAACTTAATTGGATTTAATTTTTAAAATTGACTAACTAATGAGTGAAATAGTGCTTCACATTAATGTGTTAACACAGTCAAAGCAGAGACGCGCATGCATAGATAATGATAGAGTAATTGTAACAAACTAACACTCCCTCTGATCCAGTGTCATTAACAAGTTAAGCACGATTAAATTAAGGAAAGACTAAATATACAATACATGCTCCAAGTACTGATGTTTTGAGAAGGAACTAAATTTTTTGGTTCAAGCTCATTTGCTATAGGCCAAGATCTATATGTTCCACGATCCAATGTATACCAAGATGATTCTTTTTTGAACCCGTGTGGCAAAAAGGATTCATTATGTCAAATTAGTAATTGACCAGTGGAGTATTAAAGGATGTGTTTTATCTGTTATCCCGCCTTTTGGCAAGACCGTGACACCAAGAACTTGACTAGAGATCAAAGACAGTTCGTCTAGAAAATCAATTATACACGAGCTCACTACGGATATCGATGAATGTTGTCCGAGTCCGGATCGAGCCAAAATTGGTAGGACATGACAAGCTAAGCCATGAGAGCCAACGTTCAAAATCTCAAGACAATCCGAGTTCGTATGCTCAAGTTATGAAAGATACAAAATTGGACGAAAATCAATCACCATTCGACTCGCTCCTTCGACTCGCTTCGCAACACCCAGGAGAAACCAACTTCGACTCGCTCCACGCCCTTCAGAGCTGCTCTCTTCGACTCGCACCGCCACGCATCCATCAAGAGAGTCTACTTCGACTCGCTCCATTCCACATCCATCAGAGAGTCCTCTTCGACTCGCTCCATTCCACATCCATCAGAGAGTCCACTTCGACTCGCTCCACAGCCTTCACAGAACCACTGTTCGACTCCATCTAGTTCGACTCCACCAAAGAGCCACGTCACCGAGTCGAATGGAAGCGAGTCGAAGGGAACAGAAGCGAATCGAAGGAAACAGCGTACCGAAAACCTTATTTCGTAGCGATCATATCTCCCAATCTACAAGTCCAAATGCTATGAAATTTTCACAGAAGACTACGTGCATGCTGAAGAATGTCCACGCCAAATTTCGACTCCATTGGATGAAATCTTGATCGAGTTGAAATCTGCTCGTGTCGATCACGGATCGGACCGAAACTTCACGGACTTGGACGTGCGGGTCTGGTCACGTGCCAGAGAGGGTCTCCCGAGATCTGAGCAAAATATCAGCCTCCTACACCTATAAATAGACCCCCAAAGCCAACAGAAAAGGGGTTCTTCTTCTTTGAGATCTCCAACGTCCAGACTCTGCCATATCCAGATCCAAACTCAATTGCTGCTGCTACCAACGAATTCCACTGCTGCAAATCATAATTATCTGTTGTAATTCATTGAATTCACTTGTAAACATCAAAGAAAGATCAATAAAGCAAACTACTTCAGAGTGGACGTAGGCAAGATCGCTGAACCACTATAAATCTTGTGTCTCTGTCTTCTTTCTGTTTTAAGTTTATTATTCTTCATTTCTATCCTCTACAATATTTAAATCTGAGATCTGTGATTATATATTGCTGATTTGTGTTCATACACTGGTGTTTTCACGATATTTGGGGTTTGCGACCATTTTTGGCGCAAACACTTTGGTGCTTTCACTGAGAAGGACAAGGGAATCTCAGATCTGAAGCTTATTCTATGTTAGAAAGAAGATCCAACTCCAGATCTGAAAGAAAAAATTTAGATCCAGAAAACAAGTTCCTAGATCTAGCTTTTAGAAGACGAAGAAGCCTCATACAAGGAAAAGCGCTATGGAAGGAACTTAGCAAGGGGGCCGCCAAGAGGCATCCTCTCGTTCAAACCTTCCTCTTACCATGAAGCAAATAGCTGGGGGCAACCTCCAAGGATCAGAAACAAGAGGCATGCAAAGCCCCTCACTCAGATAAGTATTGGACTCTAGGGTCTGCTAATCAAATAGAAATTACCATCAATTGATTGGGGTAATGACGAATAAGTAGCAAACTCCACACTAATACGATTAAGTCATTTACACATGTACAGGACCGCGAACGATCCTCAGGCATTCTCTGATACGACTACTAATCGTAACAGTGTAGGTGTTTACACTTTGACGTCCTTGTTTTATTTTTATTTTCCATTCCTGATGTTTGAATTTGATTTTTGAACAATTCTGTTGAAAAACTCATTTTGAACGAAAATCCACTATCTATGATTCCACGACGGCTAAGCCACTTACACATGTAAGGAATCGCGAACGGTCCTCAAGCATGCTCTGAGATGGTGATGAACTGTCACCACAAACAGTTCAAAAACTCACTCGAACGTGAAATCTGACATTGTTAATACTAAGCCCCCCCGGGCATACAAAATTCGCCTCGAACGGCACCCGACCGCGAACGGTCATAAATCGTCTCGAACGGCACCCCGACTGTGAACGGTCATCATTCGCCGCGAACGGCATCCGATCCCGAACGGTCACATATCACCCCGAATGACATACGATCCCGAACGATCGTCATTCGTGGTCAGATAAAAACTATCAATTCCTTTGCAGGTCGTCAACAGGATATGAACATCCAGCTCATGGCATCACAAAGCAACAACTTTCATCGAAGAAACGATAACTATTCAGAGTAAAGATTGCAGCATTTCAAAGCACATCATGTTTCCACAAGACGTACTTTGGGGGCAAATGTTATCCCGCTTTTTGGCAAGACCATGACACCAAGAACTTGACTAGAGATCAAAGACAGTTCGTCTAGAAAATCAATTATACACGGGCTCACTACGGATATCGATGAATTTTGTCCGAGTCCGGATCGAGCCAAAATTGGTAGGACATGTCAAGCTAAGCCATGAGAGCCAACGTTCAAAATCTCAAGACAATCCGAGTTCGTATGCTCAAGTTATGAAGGATACAAAATTGGACGAAAATCAGTCACCAATTCGACTAGCTCCTTCGACTCGCTTCGCAACACCCAGGAGAAGCCAACTTTGACTCGCTCCACGCCCTTCAGAGCTGCTCTCTTCGACTCGCTCCGCCGCGCATCCATCAAGAGAGTCCTCTTCGACTCGCTTCATTCCACATCCATCAGAGAGTCCTCTTCGACTCGCCCCATTCCACATCCATCAGAGAGTCCTCTTCGACTCGCTCCACTCCACATCCATCAGAGAGTCCACTTCGACTCGCTCCACAACCTTCACAGAACCACTATTCGACTCCATCTAATTCGACTCCACCAAAGAGCCACGTCACCGAGTCGAATGGAAGCGAGTCGAAGGAAACAGCCTACCGAAAACCCCATTTCGTATCGATCATATCTTCCAATCTACAAGTCCAAATGCTATGAAATTTTCACAGAAGACTACGTGCATGCTGAAGAATGTCCACGCCAAATTTCGACTCCATTGGATGAAATCTTGATCGAGTCGAAATCTGCTCGTGTCGATCACGGATCGGACCGAAACTTCACGGACTTGGGTGTGCGGGCCTGGTCACGTGCCAGAGAGGGTCTCCCGAGATCTGAGCGAAATATTAGCCTCATACACCTATAAATAGACCCCCAAAGCCAACAGAAAAGAGGTACTTCTTCTTCTTTGAGATCTCCAATGTCCAGACTCTGCCAGATCCAAATCCAAACTCAATTGCTGCTGCTACCAACGAATTCCACTGCTGCAAATCATAATTATCTGCTGTAATTCATTGAATTCACTTGTAAACATCAAAGAAAGATCAATAAAGCAAACTACTTCAAAGTGGACGTAGGCAAGATCGCCGAATCACTATAAATCTTGTGTCTCCGTCTACTTCTTTCTGTTTTAAGTTTATTATTCTTCATTTCTATCCTCTACAATATTTAGATCTGAGATCTGTGATTATATATTGCTGATTTGTGTTCATACACTGGTGCTTTCACGATATTTGGGGTTTGTGACCATTTTTGGCGCAAACACTTTGGTGCTTTCACTGAGAAGGACAAGGGAATCTCAGATCTGAAGCTTATTCTATGTTAGAAAGAAGATTCAATTCCAGATCTGAAAGAAAAAATTTAGATCCAGAAAACAAGTTCCTAGATCTAGCTTTTAGAAGACGAAGAAGCCTCATACAAGGAAAAGCGCTATGGAAGGAACTCAGCAAGGGGGCCGCCGAGAGGCATCCTCTCATTCAAACATTCCTCTTACCATGAAGCAAATAGCTAGGGGCAACCTCCAAGGATCAGAAACAAGAGGCATGCAAAGCCCCTCACTCAGATAAGTACTGGACTCTAGGGTCTGCTAATCAAATAGAAATTACCATCAATTGATTGGGGTAATGACGAATAAGTAGCAAACTCCACACCAATACGATTAAGTCATTTACACATGTACAAGACCGCGAACGATCCTCAGGCATGCTCTGATACGACTACTAATCGTAACAGTGTAGGTGTTTGCACTTTGACGTCCCTGTTTTACTTTTATTTTCCATTCCTGATGTTTGAATTTGATTTTTGAACAATTCTGTTGAAAAACTCACTTTGAACGAAAATCCACTATCTATGATTCCACGACGGCTAAACCACTTACACATGTAATGGATCGCGAACGGTCCTCAAGCATGCTCTGAGATGGTGATGAACTGTCACCACAAACAGTTCAGAAACTCACTCGAACGTGAAATATGACATTGTTAATACTAAGTCCCCCCCGGGCACACAAAATTCGCCTCGAACGACACCCGACCGCGAACGGTCACATATCGTCTCGAACGGCACCCCGACCGCGAACGGTCATCATTCGCCGCGAACGGCATCCGACCCCGAACGGTCACATATCACCCCGAATGACATACGATCCCAAACGATCGTCGTTCGTGGTCAGATAAAAACTATCAATTCATTTGCAAGTCATCAACAGGATATGAACATCCAGCTCATGGCATCACAAAGCAACAACTTTCATCGAAGAAACGATAACTATTCAGAGTAAAGATTGCAGCATTTCAAAGCACATCATGTTTCCACAAGACGTACTTTGGGGGGCAAATGTTATCCCGCCTTTTGGCAAGACCGTGACACCAAGAACTTGACTAGAGATCAAAGACAGTTCGTCTAGAAAATCAATTATACACGGACTCACTACGGTATCGATGAATTTTTTCCGAGTCCGGATCGAGCCAAAATTGGTAAGACATGACAAGCTAAGCCATGAGAGCCAACGTTCAAAATCTCAAGACAATCCGAGTTTGTATGCTCAAGTTATGAAGGATACAAAATTGGACGAAAATCAGTCACCATTCGACTCGCTCCTTCGACTCGCTTCGCAACACCCAGAAGAAGCCAACTTCGACTCGCTCCATGCCCTTCAGAGCTGCTCTCTTCGACTCGCTCCACTTCGACTCGCTCCGCCGCGCATCCATCAAGAGAGTCTACTTCGACTCGCTTCATTCCACATCCATCAGAGAGTCCTCTTCGACTCGCTCCATTCCACATCCATCAGAGAGTCCTCTTCGACTCGCTCCACTCCACATCCATTAGAGAGTCCTTTTCGACTCGCTCCACAGCCTTCACAGAACCACTGTTCGACTCCATCTAGTTCGACTCCACCAAAGAGCCACGTCATCGAGTCGAATGGAAACGAGTCGAAGGGAACAGAAGCGAGTCGAAGGAAACAGCCTACCGAAAACCCCATTTCGTATCGATCATATCTCCCAATCTACAAGTCCAAATGCTATGAAATTTTCACAGAAGACTATGTGCATGCTGAAGAATGTCCACGCCAAATTTCGACTCCATTGGATGAAATCTTGATCGAGTCGAAATTTGCTCGTGTCGATCAGGGATCGGACCGAAACTTCACGGACTTGGGCGTGCGGGCCTGGTCACGTGCCAGAGAGGGTCTCCCGAGATCTGAGCGAAATATCAGCCTCCTACACCTATAAATAGACCCCCAAAGCCAACAGAAAAGGGGTTCTTCTTCTTTGAGATCTCCAACGTCCAGACTCTGCCAGATCCAGATCCAAACTCAATTGCTGCTGCTACCAACGAATTCCACTGCTGCAAATCATAATTATCTGCTGTAATTCATTGAATTCACTTGTAAAGATCAATAAAGCAAACTACTTCAGAGTGGACGTAGGCAAGATCGCCGAACCACTATAAATCTTGTGTCTCTGTCTACTTCTTTCTGTTTTAAGTTTATTATTCTTCATTTCTATCCTCTACAATATTTAGATCTAAGATCTGTGATTATATATTGCTGATTTGTGTTCATACACTGGTGCTTTCATGATATTTGAGGTTTGTGACCATTTTTGACGCAAACACTATCCTTGTAGAAACATGTTAGAACCTTTTTCTGCATAAGTCAATTAATAAATGAAATTTACAAGGTTTGAGATCTCGGTTCCGGTCTTTTGTAATTTTAAGAATTTTGATCTAATTCGCGAATTACTCTTCCAGTTTTGAATTCGGATTTCGTTATTTATTTCTCATATAATTACATATATATTTGTTTAATTTATTGAACAAATTGTATAATTAATTTTTAATTGAAAAATAAGATATAAACGAACAATATTGACTAATTATAACTTTTTAACGTTAACAAATGTTTATTCATAACTTCATTTCCAATCTTTTTAGTTACATCATCCACATATTTTGTGATTTTGTAAGTTCTAAGTTTGAATTTCAAATTCTGAATATTCATATTGAAACTCAAAATGATTCTACTGTAAATTTTGAAGTTCAATAATATTGTTTTTTTTTTATTTTACTGATCCAGAGTTTCGAGCTGGCTTTATTTTGATCCCTACTTAAACTGAAACAGAACAACTGGAATCTCCCTGTTTCAATGAAACCTCAAACGTTGGAAATTTCACCAATTATATGCTCGACTTGTCAATATAAATGAAATTTCCACCAATTATACCTCAACTTGGAAATCACGATAAAAAAATAAATGTTAAATTCCTTTCAAAATTCTACTTTTAAGAAGTTGTTGTGATGATGTTTAAATAAAAAACAAATACATGAATTGTAGAGTATACGAGTATACTTGTGTGTACATTCAAAATATTTTGCCAAATTTGAGAAAAACTATGCTTTGATACTGTTTTCAAGAATAGCATTTGCAGCTTAAAATGAATAAAAGAATACTTGTCTTGACCACATTAATAAGTAATCAGAAAGGAATTGCTGGCATCCTTCATATGCATTTTTATACCCATTTTATTAGAAAGCTTAATTCTTTTCAATACCCTTTATCTTTTGAATGCTCGTATCAGTATACCTAATACAGCATCATATACTTAATTTTTTAAGAGATGTCATTTTTTTAACATTTCAATAGGCATCGGTGTTTGTAAAGGTAGCTGTGAGATATCATTGGTAATTTTTCTGAAAACAAGATAAAAATATTAGAAGAACTTTGAGCATCTATTTGAAAGCAGCCATGCTTATTTACAACCATGCATGCAGTCCTTATATATTCAAACTTTAAATACGTTAAAATTCAAGGGGGACAAACTTGTATACTAAGACGAAGAAAAAACTGAATTAAGACTTCTAAAGATTATTTACTTCTCAAATAAGAAGAGTAAGCATAATTGAACAAGAAAATACCCAACTAGTAAATTACAAAATGCACATATTACATATAAGAATAACAGAAGACGCCATCTAAAACAAAAACATCCATAATATACTTCTTATCAGACAAGAAAAACCAAATCTCAAAGGATTCTGTGCCAGAGCCTAAGCAGGCATCCATAATATACCTTTTATCATACAACAAAAACCAAATTTCAAAGGATTCTGTGACTAAGCAGGGTTTTCAAAACCATGGTTTGGCTGATTAGAGATGACGACAATACAAAAAAAATGATTAAAACTGTAAATTTTGCAATAAAATATGATTGTACCTCTGTATTCTTAAGAGAAGCAAGTGCAACACAAGCCCTGGAAAGTAGAAAATCTCCTGCAAGAACAGCAAGCTACAAAACAAAAATCAGCACCTTAACATTCCAAATGACTGCAACAAATAAATTTCAAAGCAAGAAGTTTAGTTAAATGCCAAAGCATGATGTATATGCCATCACAAGCATGAATGGTAATTCATATAGAAGGCAATTGACTTAACTGTAAAAATACTATTCATACATTGCAGAAAATTATGTTCACTGTAAGAATGATCAAGAGTTTGAACCGTGATAGCATATATCATTTTTGTTTACCAAATTTGTTGTTCGGACAAACACATATCCTTTAGAATTAAAGATTAATATCCTTTTACGTGTTTTCTACAAAAAAGTGACAAAGCTAACAATCAGAGAAGCATAAATGTTTCGCGTAACAGAAAGCGTTTTTAATTATCAGTGACAAAAGTTCGGTGGTATCTTCTGATGACATTATCAACAGAACAATACACAGACATATTGGCATTGCTATTTTATTTGTAATAATGTTCAAATTACATATCCGTTGTCATTTCTCAGAAGAAGAAAAAAGAAAGAAAGAAAAAACTCAAGTAATATGCACAGATGGAAACACGTCAAATTCCTCTAACAACGCTAATTCTCATGTTAGAGGCCTCGGTTCCCCATATATAAATGGTTTCTTACACGTGTCACACCGTGTAAGGCATAAGATGCATAAATAATGTAATCAAGTGTAAACTACAACTTCTCAAGCTTTGTGAAGACAGTTTAAGGAGATACCTTGTTTCCCATTACAAAATTTAATGAATCAATGCCACGCCGTGTTTCAGCATCATCTAATACATCATCATGAAGAAGGCTCGCCACCTATTATTGAACAGGAAAAAGAATGGTTGTTTCTCAACATAGAACCCTTGGCAACCTACATAAAATGCTCAATCAAAAATACTGACATGTATCATTTCAGTAATTTCAGCGATAGACTGTTGCCTTGCACGCACTTCTGTCGGCGCAATACGAAGCTCGCCGTCAAAAGCTGGTACAGGGATGGGCACATCCAAAGCAGATGCCATCAGTAACAAAACCTGGGATATGACAATATATTAACTCTGGCATATGCACATTCTGGATAAACAAGATTAGGAAACATATAAAGACAAATCTCATAATAAAAGCAAAAAACTGGTGGCTAATATCGAAAAACTCTTCGTGCCGATTCCTTTGGTAAAACAAAAATAAAAACCATTACCGTTGCCAGTATATCAGTAGACTGACGATCGGTAATGTTGAACTTACCATTATATTAAAGACCAACAAGAGCATGTAAATTTATTTACGATTTGGTGTGCTATATCTTCTAATTCGTGTTTCAATACAATGATTTTTATTTTAGTACCATAAAAATTTAACGTAATTCATGAAAAATTGTTTACAACAACATTGAATCGGAAATTGACTTATAACAGAAATAAAAATGAAAATTTGCTGAAAAAGAAACATCGATTTAAACAAGATCAGGAAAGAATAAACGAGCTCATCATTCCCTTACAATTCTATCAAAAAGGAAAAGAATAGGCGTAATAACATAAAAAGCACAAAACAAAATAAAATCAATTGTTAGGTAAATATTCTTTACCAGCAATTTTAAGATTCTTTTTCCCAGTTACACACGTGCATTTACCATTGACCCGCTGCCGTATCAACTATTGGTATATCAATTTAGTTTATCAGTGATAATCACTGGGTCGGTAACGATATTATGGTAATGTCAAAATTACCCTTAGCATACAAACTCTAGTAATAATGCAGCACATAGCATGACACGTCTTGGAGTTTCAAACCATGATAAATATAATAGATCAAAGGGAAATGAGGAATGTATCAAGATAGAATATGAACTAGGTCATGCAATATTTATAAGTATTATACAGTAGTATGTTGCTGACTGTTTTCTTACTGTGGGACGAAATCTTTTTCCTTCCACTCCTACTTTGAAAAAGTATTCGGCAGCAGAAGCCAGCTTTGGTACCTGAAAGGATATATATAATGAAAGTGTGTGTTTTCTGGAGTAAAATATAACTATAACAGTTTGTAAAATGGAAAAGAGGATGCAGTTCGATAAAATGAAATAGAAACACACCTCAGCAACAACCATTGACCGCAATTTATCTGCTATATTTGACAGCTCATCTGCAACCAGAGAGAAGGGATCTACTGATTCCTGGTTTACATAGACAATGTTACCATATCTAATTATATAGTCTGAAGGAAACAAAGAAACCTTGATGAATTATGTGTTTTCTTATTTGCATTTATGTTTGAATGCGAACTCAGGAGACAGTTTTGATCTTTTATCAAGAAATGGTAGTTGTTTCAAATCTTAGATATAGAAGTTTAAAACTGTAAAATTGAAAACATCCTATGGTTGACAATCTCAATGTTTGACATTCTAATCGATGAGAAGTTATTATCACAGTGGGAATTAAAAATAGGTCATAGTAGAAGAGTCGACGTGGGTGCAATAGCATGCCTGATTGGTTAACACTGTACGATGAAAATAAAACTTTTCTGCATTTACTCGTCATCTTATTTTCTTTTTCTTTTCCTTTTTTTTTCCCATTGATGCTAGAGACTTGCTTTTCTAGAATGTTTAGCGAGCTTCTATTATATCTTAAAATCCAGCTTGCAGCCGATGTGCGACTCTTCTCAAATAATCTCAAATAATACAAAAAAAATTCTCTGCGCCCACCAGTATCAAAGTACTGTATCAAGTTATTTCCTAATGTTAATTTAACCTATAAAAATATTAACAGAATTTCAAGGAAATCTAAATGACATTGTATGGTATAATTAGAAGTTTTCCTTACTTTCCATATGTTCGAAAACTAATTCATAGCAATTTTATAGGACTTTCGAATGCTAGATCAATTTTGTTTGAATGGTACTGCATTGAAAAATGTTATATATGTATTTGAACCATATAAAGATCATGTGCATGTAAAATAAGTTTAAAATAAGTACTTGGAATTCTCATTTAAATTCCAACTGCTCTATGTCTCTTTTTCATACATAACATACTTCATCACTGGTATGTGTGACGCAAGATAGTCAATTATAAAAATGCAACAAGGCTTAAGACTTGCCACTTAAGCTTTTTTGCACCTTGTGCCTAGGCATGCACTTTTTAGTGCAAAACTGAAAAAAAAAATTATTCTCTTTGTCAATTTTATTATAGCTAATCAAAGTTTAATGCTTTATCCTGCTGATTTTTTGTATTTATCTAAGCATTTCAAGAATTCAATCGAAAATGCTATAATGTATTAATAACATTCTTAGTTAGTAATCGGTAACATTTTGAATCTTTATAAAATCAAGAATTTTATCGTAATACACTAGTAACAGTCTAAAGAGTAATTTAAAGTCATAAACAATGTAAAATAAATTTATGAATTAGAAGTAAAATAATTAATAAATCGGAAATAAGATAAAATAAATCATTCTTCAATCAGTTTCAGTTTAGGTTGATTTTTTTTATTAAACTCTAAATAGGTCGATGAAAAGAGAAGTGAATTCGTCCAAATCATAAATATACAGAAAAAAAGGAAACTATAAAAAATCGGCAAATAATAGAGGAGAGAAAAAAGTTGGAAAACCAAAAAAGTGTGAACATGTGCAAAATCTAAGCGATGTGGCCACATCTTGAGCTTGTGTGTGCCTTTATTGACATTTGTGCCTTCGAAGATTTAAGCGATGAGGCCACATCTTGAGCATTTTTGAGTCTAATCGAGAAGCACGTGCTTTGACAACATTGGCAATATGAGTTTCAGTTGTACAAAAATGAAGCAATTTGTTGGAATATAATAATGTGAGTCGTGTTCATAACAGCCATCAAGAGTGATTTTATGCAAAGGACAAAAGACGAGAATATGCGCAAAAATACATAACATGATAACTACTTACAAAACTTCTGACTAAAAATCACATCGCAGTGGATTCAAAATACATTAAAACACATACCTTGTATACAGGATTTCCATCGTGATATCTGACGTCATGCAAACCCCGGAAACACCAATAATTCGGTTCTCTAAAACCCAAAACCTACTAGTCCACAGAAATCAAAATGTTACTTATTCTATATTAGATACCTTGCAACCATTTAACTGGCTTGACAAATATATGTATAATGCTGCACAATTGTGAAACAAATATTCAATCTAGTATTAGAGCTCAAACTTTGCATTAAAGATAAAGATAATGAGAGCTTAAACAACAAACTGGAAGCTGAACCCATTTTTGTTTGGTTTTTTATCAAAATTCTAAAAATGAGAAAATAGAAGAAATTTCTACTTCTATTACTAACCAATCAATACACTCAACGAATAATAGGATCAATTGTATCAAGCCATCAAGCATCAAAACTTACATAACTCTCTGAAACATCCATATACTAGAAAAAGTTGAAATAAAACATACCTTTGAACATAAAGGCAAGGAATAGGCATTGGCAACGGTTCCAATGCGGGCGTTTATCAAAACTATCTCGCCATTTTTACTGCTACAACCATTGAAGAAGAATTTGGAGTTTGACCTTAAGCTTCTCAAACTGTGTCGTAAATAAATCATCATTCACGTCGGTTGTAGGTTTTTGGTTGCTCAAGACCACTCTACTTTTTGTTGCCTTCTATAATAATAAAGAAAAGCATTCAAGATTAATATTTATTACATTATATAATAAATATATAGGTGAAGCATTTGCTTGAAAATGCAAGAAGGTATTTATGTTGATAATGATTGATATATCCACATATTCATTCTCAATTGAAACCTTGCTAGCTCAGTCCCACGTGTGACATGATGGTCCAGTAAAAGTTTTTATTTACTTCAACATAGGGAAATTCTTTTCGTCTAAGCAATTGTCACTGAACTAGTAAATAAATTACAACAGGTAATCCCAACTCAGAAATCCACTCACATCGATTACGATAATTAATGACTTGCATACTAACTAAATAAAACAAAAAGAATATGTAAGATATGATAAGTCACATTAAATTAGTAACTTGAAAGGTTCAGGAATTTGATCTTAAAAATGACATAAAGCTGCAAAACTACACATTATATGTGTATTGATTTTTTACTCAGTTAAACCATAGGCAATAATCAATATTATGACCAAAACTACACATTGAATTTGAACACATGTGAATATATAAAAAACTACCCCTTTTACCAATTGAAAATTCATTAATTCAACTTCAAAAACTCTTGAATTGGAAATCTTAAATCAAAGAGATTCTTGAATTTATACACCCTAAAAAATAAAAACATGAGCTTGCTGTTTCGTACATTTACACAGATGAAGTTGAATATATTATGTGATAATTGACTACTTATCAAGAATGTAATGAACAATTAAGATGCATAAAGTGTGAAATAGCAAATCATCGTTTTATGCTCAAAATCGTATTTGCTCAATTCCCTTTGGTGCAGCAGTGCATCTATAAAGACGGATGCTAATAAGGTGGATCAGCAGCCAATGGTGAGCAGATGCAGCACTCTGCAAAGGCAAAGGCGAGCAGCATAGAATTTTGAACAATTAAAAAATCCATAAGAGTCGATAATGCAATTAATAATTTAGTATAGTATCGGCCAAAATTTTGAAAGGCGAAAGCATACACGAGGCATTCTTTTGCTCCTGAGGTGAGGCGTAAATCTCAAAACTTGAGGCGTAAGATTTTCGAGTAAACGTTGAGACGTG
This sequence comes from Allium fistulosum, assembly GCA_030737815.1. Lineage (NCBI taxonomy): Eukaryota > Viridiplantae > Streptophyta > Magnoliopsida > Asparagales > Amaryllidaceae > Allium > Allium fistulosum. The sequence continues at coordinate 627,603,233 of CM060905.1, read as the reverse complement.
AGTTGGTTGTTTATTATTATTACTTTTTGATTAATAAACAAAAGTTAATAAACCATATAAAACTATAAATAAATAACAAAATAAACATTTAACTTTAAAGAATTCACTCCTGATCATTCCTTGTTATTCATTCATAAAATCATATTTAAAACTATAAATAAATAACAAAATAAACACTTAACTTTAAAGAATTCACTCCTAATCATTCCTTATTATTCATTCATAGAAGTAATAAATAAAACTAAAAATAAACAACTAAAATTTAAGCACTTAAATAATTACACACACACGATTCAATCCTTATTAGTAAGTTTGAAGAATTAATATTCAGTTTTCAGCTCTGCAGCATGTATGTTTTTTCTTCCTCCTCGTCTATTTGTCTTCAAAAAGTTTAGTTTTTGAAAAGGATCTATGATTACTTCAGTTGGAAATCATGTGAGTTTTTCTTTCATTTTCTTCCTTCTACAAATTTAAATCGACCTGCAAAATTTATGCCGAGGTCATGTACTGACAATCCATAAATTTCCTTTAAATAACATTTGAAAAATCCATTATGTAGATCACGATCATTGTTTCAAAGATAATTTTACTCAATCATGTCGATAATGAAATTAAAAACTAAAAAAAATAGAATGATTTTCATTTTCTAAATTTTGTATTCTTTGTCTGCTATTAAATAAGTAGGGTCTTGTACGCTTCAAGGGGCTGAGGCGTAAGCCTTAGAGGTTTAAAAAAACTTTTTGAGCAAGTTTCAGGTGTTTTACCTCTACTTGCCTTGAGGCATTCCTTGAGCCAAGCAACGAGGGGAGTTTATTAAAACATCGGATTATGCAATGTAATGACCAAAATCATAATAACTACTGGAAATGTATGCGGTATGCATGTAAAATAGTTATTTTGGTTTGAATATGCCTTAAACTGAGTAGAATACAAATCCAAAATTCAATACATGTGAACAATGAGTTTGTACATGACATTATATTTTATAGTACAAATGGGTAGAATATTGTAGAATGTGTAGAGAGGTTAAGGCGATCCAATGCTAGGTTATATGATGAATATTTTAAGCTTCTTGAAATTTCTATAAATTGCTAACTCGTATTTGTAAATTCAGAATAAAACGCAAACAACAGACATAACTATGCTTTTCAGAAAAAATCAATATGGATAATCAATGTACATGCTTACATATCATATAATTCATATGCATCTACTTACATCCAGCAATCACTCACCAAGTGAAACAATCCTCTACAGCCACACATTGTCAAAATGATTATAGCATATATGATGCTTTTGATACTTGTAAAATTTGGGTCCACTGAAAATCTTCTAACAAAATCTTCATAAGCTCAAAAAAAAAATCAATAGATGTAAATTACAACTAAACCTAACTAAGAATACAGGTCCTTTAAAACAGCTTAAGTTAACAAAAATTATCACGATGCACCAGTTAAATTTATCCAAGGTTTCAAATCTCGGATTTTGAAGAAAATCTCGGGTTGATGTCTCGGCTGAAATGAAGAAGGTTTAAATCTCGGATAACTAACCAAGCTGTCGAAGAAAATCTCGGACTAATATCTCGGTGAGATGAAGGAGATTTAAAACCTTGAATTTACCCATGAATCTAGTTTATTCATATCAAAGTTCAAGCACTAGTTATGTGTGCAATACTTATTTAGGAGCTAAATAGAGTAATCCAAATATAGGCATATAGCAAGGACTTACAATTCAGAATGAAGTCAGACGACTGTACAACCACAGATTGCTCTTATTAAGTATGATAATTAGGTGGGATTAGTGGGAATCAATAAATAAATTATGTTATTAATTGATCATATTCCTACATTTTTCTTTTGCTCGTTTTTTTTTTTGGTTTGCGTACTATGATTATTTGGATATCAAATATAGACAAAATAAATGAATAAATAGATAGCTATTATTAGAATAAACGGCTAGAAAAATGAAATTTCAACTAAATTCTATTAAACTGATTAAATATCCTCTTCTTTTTGTGGTTGCACACGCGCACGTGTGTGGGGTGGGGGTATTGGCTCGAAGGTATGCCTAGGAGATCGAACCCAAAATCTCTTCCAACAACTCCAACTATAAATCTTACCACTTGAGGCAGTGGTCATTGGCCTGATCCAAAATCTACTGACCACCAGTTATCGCAAGCCAACCCCCGCTAAATATAAATTCTATCACAAGTTTTCTTTCATCCACTTCCAACTCTCGGTTTGCTCACACAACAAATTTTCAACAAAATACTAAACATAATACAACTGCACACTACACACTAAAAACCCACCTCAAACTAAACACAACGAAACAACTAAGTAGGAGAGATGGAGAATAATTTAAGGAGAACACAAAATGGCTTTCGCTAAGCCATTTTACCTCTCAAAGAATAAATAGGCCCAGTGAAAACCATTTTATTTTGCTCTTCTTCTCAACCGTAAATAGAACAGCTTTAAGAAACCCTACATTTGTTAACCAGCTTTAAGAAAGCAGTTTTATATCTCCCCTGTCCCCATGCCACCACATGTCCCTCTGGAAATGGAAGATGATTAAAATGGCTAAAAGACCATTGTTCCGTTTTGCATAAACTGGCACAAAAAACTAATTCACTTGGTATTCAAAACTGAACAAGCCACATACTGGATGTTGGTTTGCTTACAAAGTGGTTTTGAAATTAACAAATCATTTGTAAACAGGCACAATTCATGCAAGTACAAAACCGGAGGAACAACTGAAGAGAGGTGAGCCTCAGACGCCAATAATCATCAATAAATATAAGTTTGAACAGGGACGGATCTATGTATAAGGTTACCTGGGCTATAGCCCGGGTCCATTTTTCCATAAAACAAAAAGAACACTGGTCAATAATAAATAAGTAATCAACTCAATGGCCTGTAATATAACCAAAATACTTCTTAGATAACAGCCCATCCTTCATGTCCTAGAAAAACAAGCTGACTGGAAGATTAAGAGAAGGAAATAAATTAAAGAAAATTCAAAATCTTCTCAAATTATTTATGTTCTCATTCTTGGTACTTCATCTTATGCGGCTGAATTAATTCAAGCCTTAGTTACTTAGCTGGTTAGTTCTTCAATTCTATCCAAATCTATATAATGTATTACTTATTTCCTTATATTAATTAAAACTATTATTTGAGAACTAACATATAAGACTTCAGTTTTGGATTTTCATTGTTCATTGAGATGATTTATGTTATGTTATTGTCAAAAGCTAAAGTAAATAAATTTCATTTTTCTTTGAATCTGCTTGATTTAGATCTTTTCTTCTTGGACAATGTAAAACTCGAAGTTTAACAAAAAAAATTATCATTTTACAAATTGAGAGGCAATTTCCCTTTGAACAAACTCCTTCAAACTCTATTGTTTAATGAAATAAATCGCGTATGACTGGATCTACATGAATTTTTCACATTTTGTTAAGATTTCATTAGTATGTTCTTAATATCTATGTGGTTACAATCTTTAATATTATTTAATTATATATGTATGCATATTGTTTTATTTTTTTCCTCAGCCCGGGTCAGTATGGAATCCTGGATCCGTCCTTGAGTTTGAATATATATTTTCCCAATGCTTTTAAATAATGTAATCATATGGATATGGCACCATGCAAACCTTTTTTAGCTCCAATCAACATAGAAAAAAAGCAAAGGCAACTATTTCAAACCGAGTATTTACTTAGTAGCCCCAAAAAATTAAAAAGTCTGTAAACTCAAAAAATAACCCCCTACCATTTCCAGAACTGTCTTTCCCATCACGCAAAACGTGAAAATTTGAATTTCTTCTTCGCTGGTTTAGAATATAGGGTTAGAATTTTTTCTTCGCTAATTTAGAAACTTAGTACTGAAAATTTGAATTTTTTTCTTAGGGAGGTCTGTAAACTCAAAAAATAAGTTAGTAATTAAAAATTGAATTTTTTCTTCGCTAATTTAGAAACTTAGTACTGAAAATTTGAATTTTTTTCTTAGGGAGGTCTGTAAACTCAAAAAATAAGTTAGTAATTAAAAATTGAATTTTTTCTTCACTCGCTCTGTAAACCCAAAAATAACTAAATAGTGAAAAATTGAATTTTTTGACCTAAAAGAATGGAATTGAGAAAAAGAAAGTGCGCACCTTTCTACGAATATTTTAGTCTACTAAGTAATTATCTGTATTAAAATAGAATTTGGCTAAAGCAAGTCTAATTCCAAAAACTAATAATATTCCCAATTCCTAAATTTTAGTGGGTAAACTTTATTACATTCAACTTGTTCATCTTTTCCAATAAAAAAGGTATCAATAATATTAAGTTTAAAACATAACAAAAATTACCTTTTAATCACAAAAGTATAAAGTATTGAGGAAACGAAGTAAGCGAGGAAATCGAACAGGCGGAGCAACCAGGCGAGCGGGACAGCAAGGCTCAGAGCAAACCAGCGGCGATCGCAATGGGGACAGTAGTGCAACGAGACGACGGTGACTGTTCAAGCGATTGCAATAATGAAGCGACGACGGCCAGCAATCAATGGAGCGACGGTGGGCGGCAGCGGGAAGGCGATGTTAGCAAACACGAGGATTTTATTGAGATGTGTCGCGATTGATTATGGAAGCCTAATTCGTTCTGGTAGCTCCAAGTGGGGGTTGTTCAAATGGCCCTGTAAGGCCTAGCCTGTCTGTGGCGTAGGCTGGAAATGTGGAAATTTTAGTTATGGAGATTGTTGTTGATTAGTATAAAATGATTGAGGAGAAGAGGAAAATTGATGTAAGAGAAGCTAAGCGGCTATGGAGGAAGAAGCGTCCACGTATTAGTTTGAACGTTGATTTTATATTTGACGGTGGATGGTTGTTTCTTGGGCAATAAGGAGGTGGAACTATTAATGATTTTATGAATGTTGTTGATGTTTGTATCAAAATTGGTCACAAACACCCGATAATCGTTGAATACACCAGTACGCAATCACAATTCACAGATAGCAGATATGTAGAGAAACAAAAATGAAGTACACTCAGAAAATTGAAAAGAACAGCAGTAAAACAACACAGATTTTATAGTGGTTCGGCGATCTTGCCTACGTCCACTCTGAAGCTTATGATTTTATTGATTCACTTGATAACTTCAATCTGTTACACCAGATTACAATTGATGATAGCTCTCAAATTCGAATATAACAGTGATGGTAAGACGTAGAATTGAATCCGGCAGAGTCTGGACGTTGAATGGCTCCCAGCTCCCTCTTTCTGTAGGTTTCAGGGGGCTATTTATAGGCGTAGGAGGCTGAGATCGCACTCAAATTTCGGGAGACTTCTTTTGGCACGTGAGTGGGCCCACGCGACCGGTCCCACCAAGTTTCAACTCGATATGTGATCGATACGAATTGATTTCGTATCCATCAAGAATTGATCCAATCGAGCTGAAACTTGGCAGGAACATTCTTTACCTTGGGTGGAAGCTGCTGTGAAAATTTCGTGGCATTTGGAATTGTGGTTTGGGAGATATGATCGATTCGGGCTAATGATCTTCGGAATGCTGTCTGGTTCGAATCCATGGTTTCGAATCGATCCTCTCACGTGGCTTTGTGATGATGCGGCGCACACTCCTCGCTTCAATCCTCCTTTTGCGCCGAGTTGATTGAGTCACTCCGGATATTTTGCCGCGTTCGCATCCAATATTTAACACATCATCTCTGGCTCGTTTGACTCGAAGGTATAGACATACATGGATTCGAACATTGGGTCTCGTTTGTATCGATCGTAATGTACTCCGGTCGATCGATACGAAAGTGTCATAGCAAGATGGATTCGAAGCAGCATCCATTGATGGATACGAATGATGATGGTCCAATCGATACGAAGACTGGTGACTGATGGATGCGGGTTGAGGTAATTCGATGGATTCGGTCAAGTCCCTTCAACTGATGGATACGAGGTCGTGCGTGACGATGGATACGAAAATATGCTTGCCGACGGATGCGAAGTTGATGATGGCTGATCGATGCGAATCGAGGCCAACTGCTGATGGATTTGAACAGAGGTGTTGCCTATGGATTCGAATGTGGGTATTCTCCTTCATTTTGCATCGATCATAACTCGAGCACACGAACTCGGATTGACCTGAAATCTGGAGTGCTGGCTTTCATGACTTTACTTGCCGTGTCCTATCAATTGTAGCCTGATCCGGGCTCGGACAAAATTCATCGATTTCCATGGTGAAACAGTGTATAACGAACTTTTACGACGAACTGTCTTTAGTTTTTCGGTTAACCCTTTGGTGTCACGGCCTTGCCAAAAGGCGGGATAACAGTTGTGCCATGCCATCACCGTGAAAAGTCTATCAATGCTGATCACCCTTGTTTTATATGATGCTATAAAGCCCGATCACTTGTCAATCTGTCCACATCAGCACTAACATGTTCACAAGTTAAATATTTTTGGATTAAAGTTAAACGTTCTCAGATACAATGTGACAATATGAGTGCTATAAACTTATCTAAAATCATATCAATCATGCTAGAACAAAACACATAGATACAGGATATCACTTCTTAAAAGATAATGTTTGTAAAGATAATACAACATAAGAATTTAGAAATACTGAAAATCAAATAGCTGATATTTTAACTAAACTTTTAATGCAAAATACATTCATTGAACTACAAGGCAATTGGCAGTTTGTTTTGTTCATTTTATTTTTCGTCAATCTCGAAAGTGGGTTTAAGAGGAAGCGTGTTTAAGACGATGGATGGTTAAAAGTTCCATCAAAGAAACCATGATCTCCACAAAATCAATTAACTACTACTTTTATTAATATATATATATATAAAGGTAGTAGTTAATTGATTTTTTGATGATTTTTTTAGAATATTACTTCACCCATACAAAGATAAACTGATAACTCCTTATGTATAATCTATAATAAACATATAATGTTCATCACTAAGAGCAAAAATATTATAACTCCTTATATAATTCATTTACATAATTTATTTATCCATTTTTGTTCATGACAAAAGGGGAGAAGTTTTATAAAATATAATATGAAAGAAGATAAGGGGAGTTGTATAGCATATATTCAAGGGGGTTAGGGGGTCTTTAACTAAAGATCATTATATTTTATAACATAATATTTGATGGTTGTCATCATCAAAAAGAGGAAGATTGTTAACACTGAAGGTATTGATTTTGATAACAACAACCATATAAATACTGTTACTAATGTTTTCTCGAGTTAAATAGTATATTGTGCATGATATTAGGAATATTTAACAGGTTTATATAGGCGATGATTAAATGAAAGCTTAAAGAGCTGATCGGTATAAATCAAGAGTTGATCGAGATATATTTAAAGACTCATGAGTTTTGAAGAATTCAAGAATAAAAGCATGAAGAGCTCAAGGCATTTGTGTCGGTATTTCAGCGAATCTTAGATTAAATGTTAAAGATCTGAGTAGTATCGTATCTTTGATTATCTTCACTTCAAAAATTATTTTTCCACTCAAAATGTTTTCATAAAAGAATAATGTTTAATTTAATTATAAAATAAATTTTAATAGAGTTTTTATAAAGAAATATATTTTTAAAACATATTCAAAGTGTTTCTAAACACAAAAATGTCTCTATGATGGCTTGAGTTAAAAGGAGGTGGGGCGTTGGTGGACCTTCTTGCATCCCTAGCTTACGAAAGTAGGTTTTTTTGAAAAAGCATTTTCAAAAATATACAAATTAATTTGTATAGGTCGACATATCAAAAATATGTATTATGACATATAGACCATTGAGGTGTTATTTAAATTTCCAAAAGAAGCAACTTTTGGCTCTATCCTTTCGCGAATGAACGCAACTCTTCAACCTCTTTTTAAATGCCTCTGATTTCTAATTTTTAACAATAATTCTAACTACCTTTTTTATCTCTCCTCTTTCTTCTCTCTCATTCTCTTTAATATTTCAACAAAGTGCTGCCAATTTCTACATCGGTTCTCTTTCTCTACATTCATACAAAAGATTAAAGAAGGTTCACTTCTGTTCTACAGCATTAACTCTCTGATCTTCACTCAATTCCACTCAAAAGCAAAGATATTCAACTATTGAAAGTCTATAGGAAATTGTATCAACAAACTACTTAGAATTGTCATCGAAAGATTCGATTTCTTATACTTCGCTGCTACTACGTGTAAAAGGGTGATCTTAACTACCCAAGTGAAAGTTAAGAGGAGATTGTAAAGGGAGTTATCCTGCCTCCCGAGTCAAAGACATGATAGATGTTCCAATTACCCGAGTCAAATTCCAAAGAGTGTCCTAGTTATCGAAATCAAATTCCAATATGTGTCCATGCCAACTGAGTCAAAGTCAAGAGGTGTAAAGGGTGTTCATGACATCTGATTTAAAATCAAGATGCGATAAGTGAAATTCTGTATGGCATACAGGACTGAATTTAGGATTGGAAATCCAAACCGGTATAAAATTCTTAGTGTCTTCTTTACCTTTTACTTTTACTACATTTACTTACTATTATCTAATTTTTCTATGACTATACTATAACCCATGTTTGACTTTACTGTGGTAAAGTTTGAAATCTGTAAGTATATTGTTAAAAAGTTCGAATACACTATTCACCTTGCTCTAGTGTAAAATAGCCTTAAGATCTATTCTATTGTAATATAGATTAGGTTATCATACCTATCATCACCACATCAGCATAATCTATGTTTAACTATATACTGGGATTAGCCTCTGTTTAACTAACTTTGGTATGTATTGACATCTCCCTCTTGTATGTGTATGATTGTTAAGTATATGATAGTGATCCTCATATTATATTTATTATGATGGACTAACTCTGAAGAAGTAGGTGCGATAGGTTGAGGTAAAATGGGTGTTAGCTCTCATATAATGTTTATGAAATCATGTTAGCAGTATACTTGGTAATATTTTTACTCACTAGACATGTGACTTACCCTCTCCGCATACACTATAAGTTAATGAAGTAACCTTGGTGTGTGTGGTATTTGAAGACGACGACTATGAAGGCGTTTACAAATGTTATCCTTTTATTTATATATATTGTATATATGGTGTGACAATGTGTGTGTGTATAAACACCATGACTAATTCGTGATGTATATAGATGGGATTTGTTTATTTTATCCACATTATATTTTGATCCATTATGTTGTGAGTTCTAAAAGATATTTTTAATTAGCTTAGCTCTATGTATATTATTGTTTAAAACAATCATACTTTTCAATTTACGATGTATGTGATTCGATCATATGGTCATGAAAAGTCAGGTTGTTACATTTGGTTTCAGAGCTTTAGGTTAGAACGTACAGAGAGAGCGTACTTGTATATTTATATGTGTGTGTGTGTGTTTAGTTAAAAATACATAATCGTATGATGTTTAGTTCTGTGTTTATGTTTATCATCTCTGTTTACTACTCTGGAAGGATCTAATATTGAATCCAATTTTATAGATAATACAAATGAGTAACCAGACTGGAACTGGAACTAGAAATGAAGTTATGGAAGTACCGGACATGAACATTCCACTTTGTTTTTGCCATTATCTTCAAGCTAGAAACTAGGCCACTGTTAACGAAGGCACACTTGTAACTAGGGTATAAGATAGAGATGTTGTTCGTGTATCGAGGCCGAATTTCCCAAAATCGTGTAAGGTTTTTCTAAATATGGATGGCAAGACATATAAGGGAACGGAAGCTTTTGTAGAGACACGAGCTTGGTTGCGTACATGTGATACGATTTTTAGTATGCTGAATTTGAGTGATGGGGTAAAAAGGCAGCTTGCTTCTTGGCACCTACAAGGGTAAACAATGAACTGGTGGGACATTGTTATAGAAGAAGTCACTGAATATGAAATATTCTGGACTAATTTTAAGAAAAGACTTGAGACAAAAAATTGTCCAGAGCCGAAAAGGAAGTGATGCTTGAGAAGTTTATTAATCTCAAACAAGGAAATTTCATTGTGAAGGAGTATATTAATAGCTTTAATGAGTTGACGAAATTTGATTTTGAATTGATGGATACGACACCCGAGAAGGCAATGGAGTTTGCAAAAGGGTTGAGTTTGCCACTTGAGGTATTAGCATTTAGTCAAATTCCTATGGGAGCGACGTTCGAAAGTTTAGTTGAGGCAGCGTTGTTGAATAACACTATAGTGGAGGCTTCTAAAGGGCAACCGACGAAGACTGTCAATCATGGAAAGCACAAAAGACCCTAGAGGTCCAAGTGGATGGGATGGTAAGCAATACACAAGGTGTGAAAGGTGAAATACGAGAGGAAGCGAGTTAAAGGATTGTAGAGTGAAGGTCTCGAAGATTAGATGTTATAACTACAATAAGAAGGGCCATATGAAGAAGGAGTGTCCTACTTTGGAAAGGTTGCTATGAGATTTGTTGTTATCCCATGTTTTTATTATATGTACATTTGTGTAGTGTAAGGTACGTAGATACGTGAGAAGGAGTTGCATTCAAAATTTCGAGGATGAATTATTTTTAAGTGGGGGAGAATCATTATTGGGTTATATATTATTCAAATGAAAGTAGTTTGCATTGTTTGATTGCCAAATAGGTCAATTAGGAGTTGAATTTGGGATAATTGAATTAGGGGATAAAGACAGATGTAATTATAAGATTAGATAATGTTAATGATAATTGATTTAGGGTTAAATTGGTATTAGAGATAAAGATTAGACTTAAATGATGAATTTAAGATGGTTTGGATGAAATCATGAACATATGGTTGATATGTGATATAGGGAAGATTAAGACAGTAGTAAACGATGTTTAGAAGGAGTAGAAACATACGAAAATAGTAGGTAATGGAGGAAAATCAAATTGAAGCAATCAAGTTGATCAGTTTATAGTGTAGTTCGCACGTACATCGGTGCATGTTCCTTTAGCCAGATTGAACCTGAGCCAAGTTGAAGCACTTTGGCTTTAGCAAGACCAGTACGAAATCGATGACATGTGATGTATTGGTTTCTCTATGATGTTTGAGGGCATTTAATGTCTAGAAATGTATGTAGTTGATTTGTGTGTTATGACGATGATATTAAACCATTTTTAATGGGGTTAGGCTATGTTTACCTGTACCTTTGAGCATGCGTGAGTTATTCTATTTTTACCTAACTCATGTTCGTGTTTATGTTTACGAGATTAGTCTATGTTTAACTATATTATGGGGTTAATCTTTGTTCAACCAACTCCTGTATGTAGTGATGGGTTAATATATGTTTAACCAACTCTCTCTCTCTCTCTTGTATGTGTATGATTGTCAAGTATATGATAGTAATCCTCATATCAAGTTTATTATGATGAACATGCTCTGTAGGTACAGGTGAGACAAGTTGAGGTGAAGTAGGTGTCAGCTCTTATATGATATTTATGAAATCATGTTAGTAGTATATACTTGGTAATAATTTCACTCACCAGACATGTGTCTGACCCCCTCCTCATACAATATACGTTAATGGAGTAATCATAACATGTGTGGTGTTTGATGACGGTGACTATGAAGGCGTTTACAAATGTTATCCGTTTATTTGTACATATTGTATATATGGTGTAACAATGTGCGTGTGTATAAATACTACGACTAGTTTGCGATGTATAAAGATGAGATTTGTATATTTTATATAAATTATATTTTGATCAATTCCGCTGTGAGTTCTGAAAGATATAGTTAGTTAGCTTAGTCACTTTTTACCATTGTTTAACCAATCATACTTTTCAATTTACGATGCATGTGATACGATTATATGATCGTGAAAAGTCGAGTTGTTACATATGTCAGAGATTATTATTAAAAATTCTTAATTTAAAATAATTTATAGCGTATTATTGACTATTTAAGGGAGATGAGTATAACTCATGATATCATATATCTTTATATACATCCAATGTGTACTTCCTAAGTCTCATGGGTTTTAATTTATTTAACCTCAAGCTTTCTTTATATATATACATATATATTATAACATTTATAAATTATAATATATATGTATGTATGTATATAATTATATGTACATGATATAGGATCTAGTATCATTGTTGGATCACGTGTATTGGCAGCGAGGTTAAAAGGGATAATTTCAAAGAAAGTTCATTTTATTAATTTGCAAAAGATCATATTTTGTGATTATGTGAATATTATTTATTTTTACTAAATCATATTTAGTATTTATCAAAGAAAAGATTTGGGAAACATCATAATTTATCAATTTAATTTTAAATATTTATTTATTTTTTATTTTTAATAATAATATATTATTACTAATTTAATTTTCTATTTTCCAAAATTTTACTTTATTAATTTATTAATATTTATTATTTTATTTATTTTATTTTATTTTTAATATTCTAATGTGTTTGTATTCATAATACAAACATCATAACTGTATTAAAAGGTATAATCTAACCTAGGGTTAATACGAGAATATGTGTATAATTAACCATTATGACCTATGGTTAATAAATGTAATGGTGATAATCATATGTCAATAATTGTGTCCAAAGGATATATATACATTAAATAATCAAATTTATATTTACACTAATATAAACTAATTTTATTCAGCAAAATTATTTTAGTTTACATTTATATAAATAATATGTATATACATAAAGTATAATATTATTAAATTAAAATTTATTATTATACGAATGTTTTAATTTATGTATATAAATACATATTTTTAAATATTTTGTTAATTATTTTTTGGATATTATAAAAGTGATTAATAATTCTAAAATTCAAATTTAAATAGATTTTGACTTTTTCAAAATAAATATCTAATATATATATATATATATATATATATAATAGCTTCCATCTAATTAAATACAATCAAATTTATTAATTTGAAATTTTCCATCCTTAAAATTGTTTTGATTATTAACTAAATATTAAAAATAAATTTCGATATTTTTTTATAAACATGGCCAAACTAACCAAGGGGATTCAACCTAGACATGAAGATAAAATATGAATGTATATATATTTGAATAATTAAAATAAGTAATTTACCTCCTCATTGCAATCCTGTCGATTGTCCAACACGTCGGTTGTTTAGTTCCCTTCTCCATCTGCTTGGCCACATATTGTGCTAATGTCACATTTGGTTAACCGATATCTTATGAAGGTAAGAGCTATATTGGTCGAGGGTAGAGAGAAAGAGAATGAAAGCTACCTATTTATAGCCACACATATAATAAATATCTGCCTCACTTTTCTCAAATTCCCTATGAGACTATGTCCCTTGCCCCTTTCCCTTTTATTGCTAGCCATACTATTGACCTTGCTTGGTCAAAACACCCTTGACTCCTCTTTGAGTTAATTATTTAATTACCTAGTTCTCTCCCATGATTCACTTGTATTACCATCTTCTTGCCACGCGGAATTTTATTTTTTCCCCGTCTTTTTTATTTATATTGAGTAATATTTGTGCCTTCTTCCCACTTTTTATTTAATAATTATTCGATAAGGAAGCTGTTTCTTATTTTCAATCTTAGCGAGAATGGAAAACCGAATTCACTAATGGACCACAGAGTTGGGCAACATTCTGAATATAAGTCAAGCAATCTTGTGACCGCAAGAACTTGATGCATTTTTTAGTAAACTTTCCACCTTTTTCCATGGCAGTTTTATAATCACCATCTTTTAGTATTAATTGATGTTATTTCAAAATATTGTTTTTTATACAACTATTGAATAATGGACATCGAAGCAGCTTCAAATTTTTTTATGCTTCTACTATAATGCAAATAATACACTACCAGTGAATTCTTAGTGTTTTCCAGTTTATTCCAGAATTACTTGACGTCAATTTGTAATATTTAATTTGGAATTTATTTTCCCCAAAATATTATGTTCAAAATTTAATAACTATATTTTGTTTTAGAATTTACAGGATAAAGCTTTGCTCTTTGATTTAGAAACAAACTTCATATTTGATATTTTTTTACAAATTCCAGTAGTTTTCATACAACATTTTTAGTTGGTATAGAAAAACATAAGTTTCCAAGTTTTACTTCTTTATTCTTTTTTGCAATATGTCGGTGAACTCACAACCACGGTTAAACATAGAGCCCATTATTTTACATCCCCTTTCCTCCAATAAAACTACTATTGTAGCTTTGTCGATGGAAACGAAGGATAAAAGGTTCGAGATCAAAGTACGACGTTGTGCCTCACTCTACACCTGGGGTAAGAATATCTTTCACTGCCGTACATCTTGAATTATGCTTTTGGACTGACTTGGTAGTTTTTCTAGAGATACCGTGTTGGTAATTGCAGGGTCTGTAGGAATCACATAAGTTACATAATAATTAATTGTTTTTATGTTATATATTTCTCAAACTAATATATACCCTTCTTTTGACAAATATTATACCGTGTCTTTAAACGCATGATAGGAATCACATAAGTTACTCAATAATTAATTTTCTTTAAGTATACTATAGTGTGTCTTTAAATGCACGATATGAATCACATAAGTTGCATAATAATTAATTTCCTTTAAGTATATATATATATATATATATATATAAGTGTATAAATGTGTGTGTGTACATACACACACACACACTCCACAAAGTAATCTACACCCTTCTTTAGATAGATATTTCAGAGTTACGTTTCCTACTACCCCTTGCTTCTCATTTCACAGGTATTACGAAAGTTGTCCGATAGTCAAAATTCAGTGTAATGTCCTCGAACCAATCATTTCCATTCAACTTTTAACTCTTCCTCCTCAACCAATTTCCACTTTTATCTCCTTTGGTTTGTCATGTTACTACATATCGCGCTAGGTACTTTCCAATTTTTTTTTTAGATTATTGAATTCTGGAGCTTTTCAAATTCCTAGGAACTATGGTGAGTTTTCTTGGATTTTTTTATATATAAAAGATGGAATTTGTCTTTAATTTTATTTCTTAATAATTTTTGGTCTTTATGATTTTTGTGTTAGGATTAAAAGGCAAATTTGTTACATCGCTATTTAAGTTAAGTTACTATTAAACAAAGTGTTTGTTTTTGCTATACAAAAACATATTTTCTGAGAGTAATTGATCAAGGCATATATTAGCCTCAACAATTTTAATCTTATACAATGACTGAAATAATATATCTCACCCATATAATATAGTAGTTCATAATATCGTTTATTTGAACTAAACAACTGAACATAACGTTGTTAGTTTGATACTTTGTTCTTACTTCATATGCATAGAAAGTACCATAAAAGACTGAAAGTTATAATAGCACAATCAGTATGACATTAAGAACTATAAAAGCTGATTGGTATACATATACACATACATGCACAAACACGCGCACTCACACACACATGAACGCACGCACGCACACACAACGCACACACATCACACTTCATTTTGGCTACACCTCTGTTACCCTCGATTTCCACCACACGTTTCGAACTAAATAATATAGTGTAGTGAAAAAAAGTGAAAATACTATTATTTAAATCAGAACTTGTGGTTGAAATCAAGGAGATTAAAGACGTAAAAATAACCAATCCTTGCACCTCAGTTCCCCCCAATTTCCACCACACGTTTCGAACTAAATAATATAGTATGGTGACAAGAGAGAAAAGTACTATTATTTAAATTGGAACTTATGGTTGAAATCATGGGATTAAAGGTGTAGCAAAAATGAGATGTAGTTCCTTGCCCTACACACACATATGTATATACACATGAGGAGCATTCAATAACATCCCTATTTTGCAGTACCCATCTAGCCCCTTGATTTCCATCACACATTTCAATTTAAATAATAGTTGTTTGCCTCTTCTACATCATACTATTATTTAAATATGAATGTATGGTGCAAATCAGAGAGCTAGAGGGGTGCTGCAATAGTTATGTTATTAAACACTCCTCATATACACACACATGCATACACACATACATGCATATATATATATATATATATATATATTTACATATATATATACATAGACATGTATATACACGTACATATGTGCATACACACACATGTATACACACACGTACATATATACATATACATACATACATACATATGTATGTATACACAAACACATACATACATATATATATATATATATATTTATATATACATGTGTGTGTATACATATATACATGTATATATACATACATATGTATATGTACATGTACATACATACATGTGTGTGTACATATACATATATTGATATGTAGGTGTGTGTATATACATACATACATACATATAGAGCTCAGATCAATA
Organism: Allium fistulosum; assembly: GCA_030737815.1. Lineage (NCBI taxonomy): Eukaryota > Viridiplantae > Streptophyta > Magnoliopsida > Asparagales > Amaryllidaceae > Allium > Allium fistulosum. Next base: position 627,586,934 of record CM060905.1, on the reverse strand, counting down.
GCCTCATTTATTTAGCACCATTTGTAGCCCCATATCAGCAACAAGTTTATATCTAAATATTTAGTTCATTTGACATGAGAAAAAAAAACAAGTATTTAAATCAGAATATGAGGCTGATATCAGGATACTACAAAATGGTGCTAAGTAAAATGGGCTACACACACACACACGAGTGCTACGACACGTGCTTCGCGCGTGACAAAAGCATATGCTTCGCGGGTAAATTGATTTTTTTACAAATTATATGTGTAACATATTCAAGAGAAATGATTTTTCATAAATATTTAGGTATGTTTTTATGTTGAAATCATGTGTAGTTAGTTTGAATTTTTATTTCTAAGTTTGAACATTTATTTATCAAGAAAACAGTCACAGGTCCATGTTTTTTATGTTGTTATACAAAAAGTCCCTGTAGAAATGAATTTGCAAATTTGGTCCCTATTTTTCAAAAATAAAAAAAACGCAAAGCGTCTTGCACTTTTCCGACGGAAAATGCAAGATAACTTGCACTTTTCTAATTTTGAAATATTCTAAAATTTTGAAAAGCGCAAGTTAACTTGCACTTTCTATCAGAAAAGTGCAAGCTAGTTTGCGCTTTCTAATTTTGAAATTTTTGAAAAGCGTAAGGTAACTTGCGCTTTCTGAAAATTTTGAAATTTTTGAAAAGCGCAAGGTAACTTGCGCTTTCTATCAAGAAAATGCAAGTTGGTTTGCGCTTTCTGATTTTGAAAATTTTGAAAATTTAAAAAGCGCAAGCTAACTTGCGTTTTCTGATTAGAAAAAACAGGGACTAAATTTACATACTTATTTCTACAGGGACTTTTCTTGTAACACCATTAGAAATCGGGACCTTTCGTGCAAATTTAGATTGGATTTTTGTTTCTATCATTAATTAATAAAGTGCGAAAATGTATAGGAAGTTTAATTTTTAGATCATATTTTTAAATGATATTAAGTTTGATAATATATATAAGAGAACGTTTTGAATTTGTAAAAAAATGTTTGCTAGATTCTATTTTTAAGTGATATTAACATTTGGTAATATCTATAGAGAGACGTTTAAGGAAGTTCAAACTAGCAGCAAAAAAGTGTTGCACCAAGGCAATTATATTTAAGTCCTAATGGCATGCGCTACGCGCCTGCATTCAAATAGTACAAACGATATCTGTTTCAGAAATGTAAGAATACACACACACATACATATATACAAACGACATGCACGAAAGTGTGTAAATAACATAGCTTATTTTTTTTGTATTCTTACGTAACTTTTCACCTAACTTTCCAAATTTTGTATTATTTGCTTGCACTTGACAAATATCGGCAAAGGGGTGAATAAAAATAAAAAGGTGTTGCAAAGAAGACCACACGTATAAGAATTTTACTAACCAATAAATACTAAAAAAAAGAGAATAACGTGTTGCAAAGAAGATCAGACGTAGGAAATTAATATTAAAAGAAAATGAATCTAGACTTACCTGGAGCTTTAAAAGAACAATGGTCTTGGAGGTAAATGGTGGCAAGTAGTAGTGGATAATGGCGAATAACAGTGAAGAACGACAGAAGTGATGAATGGTAGAGAAAGTTGGATTGTGAATGGCAAGAGTGAAGAGGAAAAGAAAATTTTATCAAGATATTTATAGGGGTTATAGCATTTTCTAGAATCCTATATTTAAAGCATATTAGCTATTGATTAGGTCTATATTTATTTAATAAAGACTAGCTCCAAAGATCTGGTCAAATTATAAAGGCTTTTACTACATGCTATTGATTAGGTCTAGTTATATTTAATATGGATTTTATCATCACTTGATAAAGATTATTATTACCAACATAAATCCATGCCTATATTTAAGGCATAGAATTTCATAGGGTATTTATAGGGGTTTTAGCATTTTCTAGAATCCTATGTTTAAGATATTTTACTAAGAAAATGAACGTAGGATAGTAACTATGGATTAGGTCTATTATTTAATTTGATAATTATTAGCTCCAAAGATTTGGTCAAAATTGCAAAGGCTTTTACTACATGCTATTGATTAGGTCTATTTATATTTAATAAGGATTTTACTTTCACCTGATTCAATATAAAAATTATTGTTATCAGCATAAATCTATGCCTAGTGCACGTAAACAACAAACTTTACAGATAAATACAATTACGTAAAATAGAGTATAAGTCATCGAGATCAAAAAAGGCGAACGCTTTGTAATATAAGGAAGATGATAAAATACCTGATTTAACCATTGAATCTCCAGCAAATGGATGAAATGATATCTTCGATCAACAATAAAATTTGACTAGGGAACTGAATAAATTGCGGAAGCAGAAATTAAGAGTTGAAATTGTACAATTATAATTTGGAGATTGGTCTAATAATTTAGGGCGTTGAGGTTTCATTTTTAATATTAATTTTCGTTACGTTTTTTAATTTTAATTTTTGTTTAGTTTTTTATGAGCTTGTATAAATCATCAAAATCAGAAAAGGCGAACGCTTTGTAATATAAGGAAGATGATACAATACTTGATTTAACTACTAAATCTTCAGCAAATGGATGAATTGATATCTTCGATCAACAATAAAATTTGATTGAGAAACTGAATAAATTATGGAAACAGAAATTAAGAGCTGAAATTGTACAGTTATAATTTGGAGATTGGTTTATAGTTTAGGGTGTTGAGGTTTCATTTTTAATATTAATTTTCGTTACCTTTTTTAATTTTAATTTTGTTTAGTTTTTTTTTAGCTTGTTTATAAAGGGCAATTTTGGAACTTCGTGGTCGGACCAAAAAATTGCGCTTCAAAACCAACTATTAATAAAGATATATATATATATATATATATTATGGAAGAAGAATGAATAAGTCGATGTTGGTTAGGTGGTATGAAGAAAAAAGATTGCCTAGCAGTTATGAATTCAATTCCTCTCTCACTATATTACATGTCCACATATGGCACAAGAAACCACAGCCACTCGTCACAACATAATAATGAGTTTATGGGACCGACCATATCATATGAATATATGATGATGAAAATAAGTGGTTGAGATATGCGTGGCACATGGAGACAAACAAAAGGGGATGAGATTTGAACTCAACGGTTATAGGTCATATTTATCATACTACTGAGGTTAAATATATGAAATGCTTGCTACTTTTAACACAACGGCCTAATACCTTTGGCGAATATTTGCAGCTTAGGTCATATATGAAACCTACATTCATACATGTGTGTGTAATCATATTGTCATTGAATTAATAAGATAGACGAAGTAGTGGAAGTCAAAAATAGTTAATTCCTGATAGAATTGTCTACCATGATATTACCAAAAGAGTCATAACCTTAGCTGAATTGACTTCTCTTAGGTATCACTGTTTTAAGCTGTAATGTACTTCGAATTAGGATTTCAGTTGAATTTTTTTTTGCGTTATCCATTTCGGTTAATTTTAGTTTGCAGGGTGATCATGTCGAGGTGAAGGCTTTATGGTCATTGGGAGCATGTAGAGATGAAAATTTTATTGTCATGGGAGAAAACGATTGAAATTTTTGAAAACATATAAGTAACTTATTTTCCACAATTTATATATAAAACTAAAGCCCCGTTATTTTTTGAGAAACAGTCAATTTGAAAATGAAAGTTAACATACAAAATGGAAAACAAATTTATTTTGTTTTCCATAATTCAAGAAATAAGTCAAATAAAAAAAGCATAGAAAACGATTTATCTCTCCGCCTTCTCTCCATCCGCTTTGTCGTCCTGCCATCCCCCTCATCATGGTCTGCTCTTCCCTTCTTTTGTATTGAATTTTGAAATGAAAAATACAAAACTCAAAATGAAATCAACGGGTCCTTAACTTTTGAAGTAAGCATGGGACAAGAGGGTGATTTGATTTTTGCTTCTTTCATGGTGAAGGAATTTTTTTACCTTGGGCACGACTTCTTTTACTCCACCCCATTTCAAAATCTGTAATCTGCCATTCACTTCTCAAACCCCTATAGTTGGCATATTTTACCTTTAAGTTTTTCTTAATTTCACACTTTCCACTTTGGTTTTGCTCTCCTTTCAGATTCTTAATCAAAATTTATATTTCTACTACAGATATTTCTTTTTCTCATAATTTTTATTATTAGTATTGTGAACATTCTATGATGCCCGTTTATTAATGACAAAATGTATTATATTGTTAGGCCTGTAAACGGTCAAATACGGATTCAAATAGTGTCATATCCGTATCCGTATTGGAAATCATTTACGGATATCAGATGTTTGTACCCGTGGATGCGGACGGATATCGAATATTTATCAGATATTCTTCGATCAGTTCGCAACCAATAAATCCAAACAAATAAATGCAAAATTTTGATTTATTATAAATCCATTTGGATACTAAAAATCTAAAAAATAAAAAGTAGACTAAGAAATATAATTTTAAGTAGCAAACATTGATTTTTATATACATATTAACTTTTTTACCTAGTAAAGACAAATAAAACAGTAAAGACAATCATTTATGTACTAAAATATACAAAAATAACAATTGTAATCTTGATAAAACCAGACGGATAATTATCAGATACGAATAGGGCCGATCCTAGAGTTTTGATACCTAAAGCCAATTGCAAAACCAAGGCCCTTATACAGAAACTAGTTGTATTATCATTAATTAAATCATCAAAAAAAATTATATTATTTATAAATAATTAGAAGATGAAAAATAAATAACTTTATTCGTTAACTAACCATTAAAAAATAATGAAGGCATAGTTATTTATCGATAAATTGTACGTTAACTGACCATTAAAAAATCTGTTAACTATTACCAAATAAATCATTGTTATACAGTTATCAATTATGTCAAATAACAATTTGAATATACCAGTTTTGGTTTAATCCTTATTAATTATTATACAAATGTAACAAATCAATCCATAAAATATTATACAACTAACCAACCTAAAATTAGAACGTAGGATCAAATTCAAAATTGAATTGGTACTGTAGAACATAGATGTACAATACAATAACTACAACTAACTCAAAAAATTAACACATACAAAAATCCAAATTAAATAACCTTTAAGTTTCAAAACCGAATTTGTGTGCTGTGCCCAAGCTCTAAGCTGTTGCCAAGATCAGCCTTTGGAATTGGTGAAGTGGAGTCGCTGCTCTGCTTGATGTCGATTGATTTGAAGGAGATGCTGAGATGAAGTCCTCGCTAGTCGCCACTCGTCATTGTCGGTTGCGGCCGCCGTCGCCAGTCGTCACCCACGTTCGTCGTTGTGTGTTGTGCCCTAGCCGTTCGTGAATCGCGATTTACTTACTTTTCTTTCGTTGCCGCATTCGTTGAATTTGTGCCTTAATTTTTTTGAGGCCCTAAGCGGAGGCTTTTCCTACTTTGGAGAAGGACCAAGTTAGTACGGATATGGCCATATATGCATCCGTATTCGTTTTCTGGATATTGGATAATTTTTCATATTTCGAATGCCGACGGATTTCAGATTTTTTGAATACTCATTGACAGTTTATGTATTGGATATACAGTGCACTTTATTGATAAGTCCTTATCCCATTGTCCTTTCCTATACCTTTTTCTTTAGTACATAATTGAATATTGTCCTTATTTATGGCATGCCAAAGGGTGACTGCATAACAAATGAATATGTCCAATTTCATTACAGCCTCTTTGTCGGACTGCATTACCGTCTTTAAAAAGGTCAGCGTGTAGCCAGGTTATGTTTCATCGCATCCACTGAATATGTACAACACATATAGTAAAATGCAGGACCCTTCTGGGCCTGGGCCGTCAAGGCGATGGCCCAGGGCCTAATTTAAGGAAGGGACCCAATCTTTTAAGTTAATATTATATAAAGGGTAGAATTGATTTCCTTATAAAAACGGTGTTAATGCTTTGGTAAAGTGTACCATTATTGAATCAAGCATCAGAGTTCAAGTCTTGACTAGTTTATTTTTTATGCCAATTTCATAATTATCTTAGGGCCCAATTGAACTTATGCCCAGGGCCCAAATTCACCTTGGATTGGGCCTGGTAAAATGCTTATCAATAAACTCTTGAATAGGTTGATAATGTTCAACGTAAAGCAAATGAACTCCTTATTTTGAAAATAGTGCAACGTTATTGCACTATTTTTACTGCTCACGCTTGAGTGTGGTCCTGATCAAATTTTAAGAAGGGTAAGAATAAACGTTATTGCACGTAGAAATAAATAATTAATGATTGGACTTGGTTGGATACTTTATATATACTTTGTTAATTCATACTGCAGCTACCGTAAAATAATACAGTGTAATTTATAATAAAAAATATTGGTACTGGTGATGATAATCCCAATCATTCACATGCATTTGATGCAGCACTAGGTTAGTTATCTAGTGATGTATTTAGTTAACGAAGAGATTTTGCAGATATTTCATTGAAAATTCGACTTTCTTATTTTGTTATCAGATTTTGCAACTGATATTAGCGTAATTAATTCACCAAAATCAAGATAGTTTATACTTGAAACACCGATTCTCAAGTGTTTACTACGTAGCCAAATAACTATATGTTGTCCTAGCATGTTTTAGTTTTAATATTTGTTTTAACTTTAACAAGATGTTAACAATCTCCGTAGAAAAGATTTTAAAACGTTTAAATTTTGTTCTATAAACATATCTCAACCCTATAATTTTGTTAAACCATAACTCGGTCGGTTTGGTTTAGATATTTAACTAGACATTTTAGTGTTTTTTGTAGTTATATTATAAAGTTATGCTTTGTTTGTTCTTTAGAGCATCGGGATCAAATATTACATTTTGTAAACATGTAACCCCAAAAGACTCTACAACAAAGTGTAGAAAATGCTATCTGTAATAAATTTAGTCAAAAACAAATCACATATTTGTAATCTATTTGGGCGCTTATTGAACTAGCACCCAAGCAACAGGCGTCTGATCAACAAACGTCTAAAAAGAGGCACTTGTTGAACAAGCATCTGTTGCTTGGACATTGATTCAACAAGCGCCTAAATATATTCCTCTTCAATGGCTAATCCAACGGCTCTCTCCCCCTTCTCAACTTTAAATGTCATTCACTTCACTCTCTTCCCCTCTCACACTAACATTCTACAACATCAAAAATCATTTTACTCTCACTTCTTCCATCCCATAATGGTTTCTAATTATGATGTCGACATCATTGGATGCAGCTTTGAGGGATTCGATTTAGAAGACAATACAGTTCCAGTTGGCAGAGCATTCACTAGTGCTAGTTGGACTTCGACAGAAGGCTACAATTTATGTTGCATTTATTGTGTGCACTCTGAAGCAATCTGATCCGAATTGTCGACAAAATGATGTGACTTTTTAGGGTAGAATTAAAAATTGTTATAATAAGAAGAACATTGACTGGAAAAGATTGATTTCTTCAACCAAATGTCGTTATGGAAAAATTAATCGTCAAACACAAACATTCGATTCCCAAATGTTTAAGTTAAAGCAAACGAATCCTAGTGGCTCTGAAAATAAAATGCATTTGGTAAGATTTTCTAATTTTCAAATGTCTATAATTTTTTTACAATTCTCTAAATATTTTGTTCCTTTTTTATAGAGGACGATGACAAAAAAGAAAAAATCTAAGAATAAACAAGCACCTGATATTTATTTGTTCATGGATATTTATGACTTTTTAGTTGAGAGTGTAAAATGGATTTCTTCTCTTTAGAAAACAATTGAAGATGTCCAATCAAACAAGTACCGAGGTAGAAAGCTCTAGCCCTAGGGATTCACTAGAAAGCCAGAATACGGGGTCAGAAGAGCAGCCAACCCCTAGCGAATGTGATTTTCTTAGGCTGCAAGGAGCCAAAGCAGCCAAAAGAAGTAGGCTATTGGGGTAAACCAAGAGGAAATAAGAAAACTCTTACTGGAATCCTAAGACAGGTATAATTGTGCGATGGAGTTTCAGGCTGCTCAATACTAAGAAAAAAATGTTGAAATTGAATCGACTTCTTGTTGGAAACAAACAAAGAGAAAAGACACGGTAATGCTTGTGTATACATAGAATATGTCTATAGAACAACGAGAGTATATGAAATCTAGAAGGAGAGAAATTATAAGACGTATGCGAAAGAGGGGTTGTAGTTATATTTGTATTTTTAGAACTATTTTATCTTTGAATATTTAGTTGATGTATTGATTTGAACTTAATTAATCCTATATTTTTAGAACTATTATAACCAATCAAGTTTGTTTTACTTTTCAACAACACCAAATGATACTTTGATACATTACTTGATATGACATACAACTAAAATACATTACAACAACAACAACAACGTCAACAACATGAAGAACAACAACAACAACATTAAGTGCAACAACAACAAACTTAGCAACAACTATAAACTTTTATTGATTTCCACAAATGGTCCAAAGATGATTTATTAGATCATTTTGTAGTCTTTGGTGAAGTTGAACACTACAAATGACATTTAGCTAGAAACATGAAACTCGAGTTTCATAGCATTTCCAATCATATCATTGTGCCACACATTCAGTACTGTTGCAACACCCTCATAGTCAAAGTTGTCTTCCATGTCTCTTTCGTTCCCAAAAAATCATGTTGTGTAAAATAGCACAAGTTTACATTATTTTTTCCATTTTAAGTGGTGACCAAAGTCTACATGGATTGCTGACTATGGAAAATCTTGATTAAAGAATAACAAATGTTTTTTTCAATGTCCACCTTTTGTCCTTCTTGCATTGCCGCAAACTTTGATTGTTTTTTATTTAATGGGTTAGGAATTGTCTGGACAATGGTACTCCATTTAGGATATATACCATCGCCAAGATAATATCCATGATAATACAATGACCTCCTAAAGTGAAGGAACATGGAGTTGATCTACCATTAGCTAAATCATTAAATAAAGTAGATCATTCGACTACATTTAGGGCATCATTAGAACTTGGCATTCCAAAAAAGGCATGCCAGATTCATAAGTCATATAAAGCTACCACTGCAAGAATAGTTGTCGACCTATGAGACTTACTAATGATAAGCTTCGGCATACGCTTTTAGATAGTTATTCCACTTCCAATGCATACAATCTGTACTACCTAACATTCTTGTTCATCCTCTACCGCCATACATCCCCATTAATCTTGTTATTTAGCTTCATTCGGTCTTCATATGTAACACCCCATAACTTAACAATAATTAATTAATAAATAGTAACGTTGAAAAATAAATTTTTCATAAATTTCATAATTTGACTATGAAACTTGCACCATTAGGTTTATGGCAATTTTCGGATCGATTTTCATATATAAAGTTTCTGATCAAGGTTCGAACGAAAAAGTTATCGAAGTTTGAAATTTTTGAATCATAAATAATCATGTATGTAATTAGGAAAATAAAAAGTAATTAATGAAATAAATTAACATTAATTAACGTTAACAATTTCATAAGGTTTAAGTAAGCTTAATGCGGAAACAAAGCATCTTAGTCGGTATCTTAATCGGTTTTAAAAGTGAAGTAACCAACGAAATAAAACGTCGGTAATTAATTAATAAACTTAACAACAATTGGTCAACCTCTAATATCGACCGGTCGACTGTTAACAGTTGACTGATAGGGAGGCGGCGATCGACTGGTGTGTAATTTCAACAGTGAATTCGACGTGGCCAAATGGCCTTTAAATTAATCCAACGGCTGGTAATTGATTCGAACCACTATAAATACGGGCCTAACGCCTCACTTTTTTTCTCTTATTTTCTGAAGCAACGACAAAGCTCTACCATTTTTTCTTCTCCACAAATCTTAATTCTGAATAAAATTATAGTTTAAATATGTACATACAAGTGGAGGATAGTAGAGGATAAGTAAGAGAAAGAATAGGGTTGAATTAAATAGTCAAAACTAAGGTAAATTATAAATCTGGATCTAAAATCCGAATTAAATCCAAATCTCTTCTCAGATTTAGATTTCTGATAGATGTATGTACACTTTCGGTATATGTATTCAAATAGGGAGTCAAACTGGAATAACAAGGATTAGATCTGGAGGTTTGGAAAGCTAAAAAGTTAGTGGGAAAATTATATAATTTTATATAATATTCGATTTATTTCATTATAAATATGTTCCTTATATGCCTGAATTTAATTATTTGGAGTTGTAGGCTTAATTATAGGTGTGTAATGGAATCTAAAACCCTGCCTACGCATTCCATGATTGATAACTTAAATTCAGTATTGCATGTACTTGAATCTAGAAAGTATTAGGTAGTAGTAGTCCTTGAATTTGATAAAGTACGTGAAAGTTCTAGATTTGTAAATTAAATGACATATGCAAGTAAAATGTAAATTTGAAAGTTACACAATAAATTATTGGGATTTAAGTAGTATTTTAATTCGTTGGAATGTCGGGTGTTCCATTGTAAATTTTTATAGATCATCAAATTCAGATTCATAAAAAAAAGTGTATCGTTTGAAATAATAAGGAATATGCCTAAAGGAAAGATATTTATAAAATAGAGATATTTACCGTATTTTATATAGTCTATTTCAAGAATTATATATAAAAAATTCTTGTAGTTCCAAATGGAACACAAATTCCCTTTTTAGATAAAATTTAAAGATTTACAGTGTTAACCATTCCTTTTATGGGTCCAACACATTGAAATGCAAAAATCCCTAAAGATGAATTAAAGAATTGTAAATGTGATAATAATAACGGTTTAAGTGAAAAATTAATATATATGAAATAAAGGCAAAACAGAAATCAAATAATAAATAATAATAAGGCAAGCAAGTAATAATTTACTAAAAGGGTATGGAAAGTCTATTAAATAAGGGAGGGTGGTAAATGTTAAAAAGGAATAGAAATAGAAATTGAATAAGGCATGAAAAAGTAAATAAGAAAAAATATTTAGATCTTTCAAGGAAAGCGATAATGACATTAAATTTACATTAATAAAATAAGAATTAAACGCAAGAAAAAGTGAAGGAATGCTATTAGCAGTTGAACATTGGAGGCGTAATAATTAAACAAGTATGAATACACACACATACACATATACATACATACATACATACATACATATACACACACACACATGTAGCCTTAAGTATGCATTGATGATGAGTGTGAATTATTAAAGTTAGTAAATAACTTAGATCGGATGAGAATGACATAGTCATTAAAATGAGTTGGAATGCAAGGCCAGTAGTGGTACACAACAGAAGTCTTCCTACCGATAGAGGCTACCGGCAGTTAGGGCTGTCAATGGGTCGGGTCGGGTCGGGTTTGGGTCGGGTCAAGTCGGGTTGATTTTAAATGGATCGGGTCAACCCGTTTATTAAACGGGTTAGAAAAGCTCAACCCGAACCCGACCCGTTTATAAACGGGTTGACCCGACCCGTTTATAAACGGGTTGACCCGACCCGACCCGTGTAACCCGGTTATAAATGGGTCGGGTCGGATCGTAAATGGGTCGGGTCAACCCATATAAGGTGTAAATGGGTCGTAAACGGGTCGTAAACGGGTCGGGTCAACCCGTATAAGGTATAATTGGGTCGTAAACGGGTCGAAACGGGTCGGGTCAACCCGTATAACCGGTATAAGGTACAAACGGGTCATAAACGGGTCGGGTCGGGTCGTAAACGGGTCGGGTCAACCTATATAAGTATAAACGGGTTGTTAACGGGTCAATTTCGGGTTAGCGGGTCAACCCGAAACCCACCCGTTTATAAACGGGTCAAATTCGGGTTGACCCAAAAATGACCCGCCAAATTAACGGGTCGGGTTAACCTGCTAATTTCCGTGCGGGTTTCAGGTCGTGTATGAAATTGACAGCCCTACCGGCAGTTGTGTATACATTATACTGATGTGGGGCATATCCAACTGTAGAACCCATGGAGTTATATACGTTCGCATATAGGTGAGGGATACCTAAGTAGGAAGGTTCACCTCGGTCGAAGTGTGAAGCGTGATTCGAACCTCCTAGAAAATGCACATCTACAAAACGAGATAAGCTATGTTAACTGGCTTCTTAACTAAGCAAGTTTCAACCGGAATTAAAAAGCCAAATGAAGCCGGAACAATTCACGAACTTGGAAACATGGTTAGAAGGACAAAAGGATGGTACTCAAAAAGTTTGAAGGGAAATGGAGTAAAGTGGATCGCTCGGTACCGAGAGAAACCTCTTGGTACTGAGAGGATTCTTCTACACCTTAGACCTCTCGTACTTCAAGCATTATGTCAAGCAATCATCATCGAGTGTTTTTCTTAAAGAATAGATGAGCAACTCTAAGGATTTATGAGAAGGAAGCAAAGAAAGCATAATAAGGTAAGCAATATCAAGGAAGCTGTCAGAAGGAACTTGACATTTATTGAAAATAATTTGGATTACATCAAGTCAGAGATAGGAGGACAAAACAAAAGAGAGGGGCTTACACCATAAAGAGAACACTCAGTACTGAGAGGATTTACTGGAGTTTGGGAAGGCGTGTTCACTTTTCAACTTATGGACTTACATCTGGATCTTGAACTACATGGGTACCTAGATCTGCAGAGCGGTTTCTCTATAAATATCAACCCTATGGCAACAAAAGGAGGACCTTCTTGGACTTTTGACACTTCTCCTTCTTCATCTTTTTCTTCCTATTACTCTAAACACTCCTATATCCGAGATCCACTAGATTGTGGTCCGATCTAATTGATTTCATTATAATCCGAAGAGTAAACAATCAATATTAAAGTGGACGTAGGTCGAATATTAAAGACGGGATGATGGCTCGATAATGCTGGAGGGATATTTTCAAAGGTTAGGACAGCAAAGAATAGCTCGAATTCAGTACTCAAGGCTAGAAACCATGTGGGAGCATCTGGAATTAGAGTGGAGCAAACTGGAATAATGCCCCCACGACCAAAACCAGTCGGTATCGACCACATTCCTCTTGGTATCGAGATAAATTTACTTGGGGGCATGGTCTATTTGGATCTAGGATGAGCTATAATGCTTGAAATGGGCAATGTTGCAGTCAGAGAGGCAAACTAGAATGCGAATGCACAACAGCAAGAGCTGGAAACAGAAGCCCACCGTAGGAATAGGGGGTATAATGAAGTTACGGGTCGGAGACTTCCGTTGGATGGTAACCTCATAATTGGGATGGATTGGAGTCAGGTTCGATTCCCTTACCACGCCTTTTATTTTAAATAAATGTTGTGATATTACTATCAGACCGCTTATATGTGTACGAGATCATGGTTGGTCCTTAGGCACGCCTCAAGTTCAAAGTCTGAAGGTGATCCTTGAAAGGATTAGATGTTTTGATGCTTGCTAGATACCCTGACTTAGGATACATGAGTGATGACCGAAACTAATTAGGAAATACCAACGGAGATTGATGACCCCTTGGAATTGATTAGGATTTTATAAACCACTTAAATGTGATGACTGACATTAATCGTAGTAGTCCCATCCAAAGAGACGGGGCAGTGATCGCAAGAAGTAAGTACCTTTACCAAAGAGTAAGTGGATAAACCTGATTGTCGTTGAGTCCCCTCCCTAGAGAGCAAGCAGATTGGGCTTAGCAAGGATCCAGAAAGATCAAAAGTAAGCCCCTCATCGGAGAGTGTGTAGATGGAGTTGCTTGTCATTAAGTCCCCTTGTTGGAGAGCGAGCGGTTGGCTCAGCAAGAATCCGGAGAGATCAAAAATTAGTCCCTTCATCGAAGAGTAAGCGAATGGACTTACTTGTCGTTGAGTCCCCTCGTCGAAGAGCGAGCGGATTGGACTCAGCAAGGATCTGGAGAGATTAAACCATAGTTTAGATGTTAAACAATTCAAAGAGATCAGATCCTAGATTGGATGATAAATGATCCGGAGATATCAGACCTTAGATTGGATGACAAACGATCTGGAGAGACTGAACCATAGATTGGATGATAAACGATCTAGAGAGATTGAACCTTAGATTGGATGTCAAACAATCCGAAGAGATCGAACCCTACTTCGAATATTAAACGATCCGACGAGACCGAACTCTGAAAAAGACACTGACTTAATATAAGGATTTGAACGCCTTGTAATCGATTAAAATAGATAGATCCTAGGTAAATACAGGACGACTTTTATATATAATATGATAACTCTGGATGAAAATGGACTGATTATGATTTAAGACCGACACTTAAGCGAGGACTAGAGTCCTTAGCTATAACAGTCTAGAATGACCATGGATTTGCAGGAGAATCAGAAGGAATTTGATAATCCACCAAGTTTGGGATCAATGGATAGCTGAAAAGCTCAACTACTGAAGATTTGCTATTGCTAAAACTTGTTCTTGAGCAAGAGAACACATTACATTCATAATTCATACTATGGGGGGAAATGTTAACCGGCTTTCTAACTAAGCAAGTTTCAACTAGAATTAAAAGGCCAAAGTAAAGACAGAACAACTCACGAACTTGGAAACATGGTTAGAAGGAGAAAAGGACAATACTTAATAAGTTTGAAAGGAATAGGAGTAAAGTGGACCACTTGGTACCGAGAGGATTCTTCACCACCTTAGACATCCTGAACCTCTAGTACTTCAAGCACTACGTCAAGGAATCATCATTGAGTGTTTTTCTTAGAGAATAGACGAGCAACTCTAAGGATTTATGAGAAGAAAGCAAAGAAAGTAGAATAAGATAAGCAATATCAAGGAAGTTGTCAGAAGGAACTTGATATTCATTGAAAAGAGTTTGGAATGCATCAACTCAGAGATAGGAGGACAAAAAAAGGGCTTTCACCATAAAGAGACCACTTGGTACCGGGATGTAACTCTCGGAGTTTTATTGGAGTTTGGATCAATGATTTCACTCCTCAACCTATGCGTTTGCATCTGGACCTTGAACTACATGGGCACTTGGATCTGCAGAGCGGTTTCTCTATAAATATCAATGCTATGACAACTAAAGGAGGATCTTCTTGGAATTTTTACACTTCTCCTTGTTCATCTTCTTCTTCGTCAAATACTCTAAACACTCCTAAATCCGAGATCCACTAGATTATGGTCGGATCTAATTGAATTCATTGTAAACAGAAGAGAAACAATCAATAATAAGATTAAAGTGGATGTAGGTCGCAGTATTTTTCGAACCACTATAAAAAAGCGTTTGTATGATCTTGTTTTCTCCTTGTTTTTGCCTGTTTGATTTGAATTTCTACATATTTGACGCTTTCATCTGATATTTGGGTGTTAGTACCATTTTTGGCATCAACAAGCTACAACATCCATTGTGTACAAATGTGCAACTTACACTTTTGAGCTAATTCTTCGATATTTACTCACTCTTCATAAATCAATAATCAGCAATAAACACAACCAAAATACAAAGTATATAGTTTTATGAATATTAAAATGTGTAAATCAGTAGTTTAAACAATATACAATTTGATGTTTATCAAGTACCCTTACACTAGAACTTTCATTCATCCTCGAAAAAAATATAACTGAATTCATAATCATACTTTCATAGGGAAACATGGTTACACTTAGCGTATGCAACAAGCCTTTAAACCCTGGTTGTCCCTAGTAGGATGAGTTGCGTCTCCTGAGGGTTTCAGTACGTAGATACTATAAATAATATCCATATGTAGTATGCCATGATTCTATTGAAACTTCATAAATGTAAAAGGTTGTGGAAATTGATGAATCAGTTTATTTTCAAATAGTTACGACCTTGTAGTGTACACATGTTACCATCAAAATCTACAAATTAAGTTCATCTCCTTGTTACAGACTTCAAATAAAAATCAAGATCTCATCACGCTCAACTCTATCTTGCTAGTTATTTCAGTTAAAACATGCTACAACTATGAAATTAGTTTTTATTTAATCGTCAAAGTTTGTAAAATATTATTTTTATTACCACTTGTATAACAAATTCAAATAAGTAAAACTAAGAAAATGCTTTGAATTCAATCACTTACTCTCTCTTTAATTTATTTTTGTTTACTTTTGTTAATTTTTATATTACATGCGTACACCTACGTAATAGGACCAAGGTATTCCACCCATGCATTGTCTTTCGGCTTTATGTGAGAATGGAATAGAGCTTGTCGGATTGTACAAATCGACCTTGGCTATGGCAGTAAAAATCAGTGATCCTTAGGTGTCCAACTCATAAAATTAGACCAAAGTATACCACCCATGCACTACCTTTCGGGCTTACGTAAAATGAGACAGTACTTGGCAGGTGTACACACCAATGCTAGATGCACTAGCAATGTTGGATAGCATTGGTTTGTATTATTAATAACTATTTCTAGAGAAGGAGAGGGATTATTGCAAAATAATCTGAGCACCTATTAGTTATAAGGATTTGAAAATGTTAATGTATGTACTTTAGACTTACCACTTTTAAATAATGAAAACAAATTTCAACAAACTTCATAGTCGTCACTTATTAGTCAACCTATATACTAGCTTCACTACTATCGCTTGTAATTTAAAATTTTCATTTTAATTCCCATTTGAAGCCGGTGATTCACAAAATTTCATTCGAGCGATTAACACGGTGCACCTACTCTGTCATGCCTACTCAAATAAATCGATTTCGGCCAATTTGGGAGAAAATATGCCATTTTTATAGAATAAATAAATGATATGGAAATTACTCTACACGCAAAATAAATGCAATTTAAAAAATATATATGAAATTGAATAAAAATGTGAAATTTTGAGAAAATTGTAAAATAAAAAAAAATGAATGCAACATGAGTCCCTCCTCCACCACACTTAAATTTGGCAGTGTCCTCATTGTTCAAAACATTTCCTAAATGTAAAGAAAAGTACCTACAATAAATGGATGTAGTGCAAAATAATTTGTAATATAAAATGCAATTTAACAATATGCTCGGACAAATTATATATAAAATAATATATGTGTTTACAATGAATGCAATGAAAAAACTGCCATTGCCTTTTTCCACCATACTTGGTTTTGATTATATGTTTTCCACCTACATAATGCTTAGGTATGTTTTCTAATAAGTAAATTCTTTTGGCCAACATTTCATTTTTATACCTAGATTTATGGTTAATTAATTTGATGTCCAGTGATCTTTTAACTATAAGCATCTCTGTAAAAAAATCATGTAAAAAGGTGATTCATGTGCTCCACAAATTTATCATTGTAATCTTTCAAAATTATGCAATTGTGAAAAAGTATAGTTGGAAAGGTAAAATCAATACGTTGAGAGCCATTTAACAATTTATTTAAGTCCCTCTTTTACTAGACTAGATGTAGTTCATGCTTATGTTCAATATCAAGAATCTCATTAGTTAACATTTCAATATTTTTCATAAAGTTCTGGATCAAGCTTAGGTTGACATCCATTAGCATCATAGATTGTCATTTCATTTTCACCAACAATACTTTCAGTTTTTTCATCAATTGAAATTTCTACTAAATTAAAATTTTCACTCTCTGATTTGTGATTTAAATTTAACTCATTTTTGCATGACAACTCATCCTCGAACAATCCAAAAAATTCATGTTTACTAAATTCGTCTTCTTTAACCGAATCATAAACAACTTTATTATATTTATAATTTTCACTCCAAAAATTATTACTTATATCTTATCCTTTCAAATAGAGGAAGGTTAAATTCCATGAATATTCCTTTTCTTTAAGATAATTGAAATCCAAATTGTTTGTTGAGTTTTGAACAACTTCATTAAGATTATCATTATCAGTTTCTTAAGTTGTTATTTGAAAATTATTAATGTGAGTAAAATTTGGATTATTTTCTAATCCATCAAATGTGATGATATTATTTATTTTTTCACGAATATCGTGATATTTTGATGCAAAAGTTCTGTATAACTTTTCTCATCATAAATTATTTCATCTTATCTCGAGCGCACAATCAAAATTATTAAAATTTGGTAAAATACATGATTTCGATTATTTTTAAAATTTCAACTTTGGTTATTGCAACAAAGTAGCCCCCTTAAAGGTTTTTTGGTTAATCATTTGAACAAAACGCATTACACTGATATTCATAATAATCACATAAATTATGCACATTCAGACGTCCTAGCATTTTAAAAGCATGCACAAATAAATTAAAACAAAACCAAAAGGAAAGTGAACACTACAAAGTTACATCTTCATCCATAGTTGTTTTGGCAGTTTGATCTTGATGCTTTATGGCAGCTCCCAGTTTACGCTCTAATAGTCTTCGATAACCTACAATTTTTTCTCCTTAAGTCTTCTATTATTTACTTTGGGTCTTATTTTTTTGAAGCCTAGCGTATAGAATTCAGTAAATCCTTGCATCCTTCTTTTACTATTAAATTCCCTTCCCCTTGTTTTTTTTGTTATTTCAAAAGAAATAAAAAAATTCGATGCTGGGTCTTTCAGGAGATAACGGTTCAGGTATATATGTTAGGACTGGTGTTGCAGGCAATGAAGGGATAGTTCAGTTTCGGATATGTCACTGCAGATGACAGTGGCTGTTATTGGGAAGAGTTCTAGCATTGAGGTGTGTCATAGGTGATAGTTTTTACGTGTGACTCACGAGTGGAGACTGGATCTGGATGTGAAGTGAGGTTGCACAAGTCTGATGGAGGGGTTGCATTGAGGTATGATTAAGTTGAACAAAGAAATTACTAAAATTGCAGAAAAATAAAATTGCAAAGAAATAATTAAAAGAACTGGTTGAACAATTCAATGAAATAAAACTGGAAAGAATTAAGAAAAAGAAAAAACAGAATTTAAAATTTGATTGTTATATTAACCACTTGGCAAACCAGTAGATCTCAAACACAACTAAAATGCAAAACGGAAATAAGATAAAATGAAATGTAATTGAGAATTGAATTAAAATGAAATAAATGATTTTATTGCTGAAATAATGATTTGATTACGTATAAATAAAATAAGAAAGCCTCAACAAACTATATTCTGCCAACATGTCTTCAAATGTCGTTAGGTGGACTCTTGCTCTGGAATTATTAGAATAGGAATATTTTAGTTCTAAACACTTTGTCAAAATGGGAATATTCTAGAATTATTAGACTTGGTCTTGCTCTGGACTCTTTTTGCATATGCTACATCCAAATAATCAAATATAGAAATATATTTAGAAATGTCTTTCTTTAGTATTTTCTAGAAGCTTTTGGATTTTCTAATATATTCTAGTATAGTCAAGATGTATCGAGACTAGATATCGGTAAATCCGTTGAGACTAGAGTACGTAACGCTCTTCAAATGTTGGACAGTGTTTTATTCATGGCAGTCGGGGACACCAAGAGGTTATGTACTGACGGTTATTGGATAAATATGAAATGACTCATCCGATAGTTTTCTATTGGTTAATATTACTAATGCCAAACAGAAAATATCGATGCAATAAATTTATACAACTCCCTTGACCTGAGAATACGATCGAGCTGCAGTATGGAAACTCCACTTTGATTATAGTTAAATCATGGCACCGTGTAACAACCCGGTGTCGAGAGGTAATTAATTAAGAGTTATTAATGATGATTTAATTAATTAAAATAGATTTTAAAGATTAAAGAAGAATAATTTTGAAATTGATTTAATAAATAAGGTTAAAATGTAAAAATATGGCAACCAAAATAAAATAAGTTGAAATAAGGAGATAATATTTTGTAAAATTATATATGGAATAAATAATATTGGTTTGAGTAGGAAATAATTTGAAAGTGGGAATTTTATTTAAATTTTGGGGTTAATATGTAATTATTATTGAAATGTGCTAAATTGATCGTTTTGAGAAAATTAATTAAAATAAAAGGTAAATTTAAAAGATAAATTCTATGAAATTCTATAATTATATGTTATTACTTAAGTGATGTAAATATAATTTTTATTTAAGAATTAATAGTGGTTTGAGTTGAATGGAAAAATTATTGTAAAAGAGAAGAAAAGAAATAATAAAAATACATCTGTCTAGTAAATTTAAGCCCAAGCCCATATAGCTCAAGCCCAAAATCTGATTTTTATAACGTTTGGATTATTCCATATCTATATATTTCATTTTCAACATAAGAGGTAATGTCTCATATCTCATTTTTTGGGGTTCAAGAAGCTTATTTCATCATCTTCTGGTAAAAGCTCAAGCTTAATCTCTTCCTCCAAAATTAAAAACAAATTGAAATAAAATCCCATAAATCTCTAAATTTAAGTATATGCCTCTCGATATCATTCTATACCTATGGTTAAGTTGGTGATTTGATCATTCTTTGAAGTTCTGGAATGTGCAAACAGAGAGGAAAGATTAACTGGAAAGCTTCAAGTGAGTAATTAACTGACGAACCTATGTCTATTTTGATACAAAAATGTATGGAGTATTGTTTGTGTGCCTATATCAATTGTGTGCATTGATTTGGAGAAAAGGATGGCAAGAAGGAGTAGGATGAAGCCAGAATTTGATCAGAAGATCAAAATATGGCTTCTGGGTTACAGCACCAATAGGGTCATCGGTCGATCGCCTACCTGTTGTCTGCTAATGGTTAACCTATGAAGCACTCAATGCACAATCCAGTGTTGTTTTGTCTAAAAAAATATAAGATAAAATAATAAATAAAATATATAGGTAAATATGTGTGTGTGTGTATGTGTGTGTATAAATCAATGTAATATGTTTTTATGGGAAATATAAAATTAAGAATCTAAAATCTTTTTTAATAAAGAAATGTTTTTATTAAAATATAATATTTGTAAAATAATCAAAAGTTATTTAGTTTATTGAAAGAGAAATCCATTTTGGGTTTCCAGTAATTATTTAAAAAGTTTATATAAAGTTTACAAAATAAGAAATATTTTCTAATTAATATTCTAAACTGTTTTGAAGTATATTTTATATGTTTAATGAAGTATTACAGAAGTATGTTTTATATATTTGATTAGGAAGTTTTATTACGCTTTTTTGATTTCTCATCTCTTTTATATTGATTTGGATGTTATGAATGATTCACCGATAGATATTGTTTTGATTAGTTGCTTTTAATACGATGATGACATCCTTGATTCGTGATATTGCATTTTTTGTGATATTTATATTATGAATGATTTTAATTATATGAAACAAGGAATCTGAATAAACGGAGTTATAATACCGTCTAGTATGGGGCATTCGGTAATATTTCTCTAGCTATTCTTTGGACCCATAATATAAAATAATATTGAGGGGATTCTAGATTGTGAGGAATTACAGTAAACAGATTAGTAATACCATTTGGTAATAGTTTTCCAATTACTCCTATAGAATATAATGGATTATGATTTTTGTTTGATGATAATAAGCACACAGACAGATATATATATATATATATATCTACTAATAATACAAATACTTTAATGTGGTGAAGCTTTTTTGAACTTCCCAAACAGTCCATTCAAATTGGTGTGAAACAATTAAATAAAAAAGAGGGTAGAGGACATAAGTGTCCTTTCTCCTATCCATGTTCTCTGCCCCCTAAATTTCAGCCATTAGTCTCCCCCACTTTTCTCTTCTTTCTTACCGCTCTCAGCATTTTCTCCTGCCAACACCTTTTTCCCCAATTTCTCAACCGCCCTTTCCAAAACCTCCTCCGATTCAACCGCCTCTCACAAAATTCCCCTTCTTCCCTTTCTTCCACCAACACGGTCCATTCTTTTCAGATCCAAAGACTTCACCGTACTCCTAAATCCAACTTCACAGTACTCCTAAATCCAATATCCCACTTCAGGATTTATCTCAGATTTGCATTTTCCTGCGTCTTTCCAATACTAAACAACTCTAATTCTCCTTCCCCGTTCCCTAAAAAATTAAACCGATCTCCTTCCGTGTCTATGCTAAGTAATCAATCTAAATCGATCTCCTCACCTGTCTACAGCAGCAGCAACGATAAACATTCTATCACCATCGATCTGATCAGTCACAGGTAATTATTCATAGGTTTTCTTTAACTAGATCGAATTAGAAGTACTATCTCAATCCCTTGACAATTCATGTACTAAATCGACGATTCATGTGTTAAATCACTTTCATCATCTGTGCATCAGCAACGAAGATTAACCATTGACCACAGTATTAACTTTAATTCGATGGTTCAGTGTATCTACACTGATCCGATATTTATTAGGTTTCAATCATACGTTCATATGATTTGCTAATTTATTTGACAAATGTTATATTACTGAAATCTTAACAAAATCATTTTGTATTGACAGCAAGTTTCCATTGCAGGTAATCTGTAGTATACTTGGCCATATGGACTCAAAGTCAGTTGTTTATAGTTGGTGAGTATTCATTTAAATATTAATATCAGTAAGAACATAAAATTTTGTCAAATGGTGTATTTGTTGCTGAAAATAACAAAATATGAATTGTAGATTCAAGCAACTGTATATTTCATCCATGTTGTGCTAAAAAATATATACAGTTGCTCGAATCTACAATTCGTATTTTGGGAATTTGGGTGTTGTATTTCTAAGTCTGAAACTATTTCCTAATTCTAAATTAGCTCCTTTTGTTATTTTTTATATTCCTAGCTTTTGGGAGCACTACCATGGCGGGAGGAACAACCTTTTGGTTTTGGGTCATTTCCGCTACTCCATTTTGTTTTGCAACACAGGAAGAGTGAGTTTTTTGAATTTCTGGACATAGCATTTATTCTTTATATCCATAGTTGTATTTTTTTGGAATTTGGGTGCTTTTTGAATTTGGGATGATGAAAAGTATCATATGCACAATTTTGGGCAGCGGCCGTTACAGATCCAATGTTTTATGAACAGTTACTTGATAATGGAAACTTAATAAAGTTACTATGTTCGACTTTGAATATAGTATTATAACTGGCTTATACCCCCAATCCATTGTTATACCTATTCTTTACAATGTCCTTGGTGATGTCATATTTAGGTTTTATTTTCAAATTTACAAGCTCCGTTCAGACATGCTACCAAAATATGCATGTAAATGATATAATGGTAATTGTGCAATCATAAATTATAACTGACATACTAATACCTTTTTTCTCTCTTATAATATGCAGTTTTAGCATCTATATTTTTCTACAATTATCCCAATATAGTTTCAGTTTCTTTCAACTTTTATAGAAGATTCAATGTCTAGAGGAAAATATTTGGGATTATCTCAAGGTTTTGGTCTCATTTAACTTCTAAATTAGTAATAACTAATTATGGTGGGACATATGCGGTGGATGGATTTTAAAATATTTTCATTTACTTCTAAAGCTAGAAAATAGAAGTGTGTTATACATCTCTTACTTTTGTAATTGATGTTCATTTTGGTAAATTAATTATTTATAATCCATATGCTTTTCAACTCATCTTTTCCTACTAGAAGTTCATACACCACCTAATTAAAGTATTGATGAAATGAGATATCATCCAAGAATAAGGCCGTAATGTAGGTGAAAAGGGTAACTTTAACTACACAATAAAAATTCCTTTTACGTTGTCATAGTTTGTTGCTTAAATTGGTCGGAAACATTGTTATATAGATAAATACATGGCTGGATTTAATATATGCTTAGTTATTACAGTTTCCATATCGGATCTGTTGCAAATATGTACAGGCTATTTTTTTTTACAGTCCATTTGAAATTAAAAAATCTTGCAATAGGTAGATTGTTATTTTATTGGGTAAATTGATTCAATTTTAGGTTATTTCCATTCTATGTTACTTTCCAAATAGATATGTATTTTAAATGAGATCTTTTTTCCTTCAAATTCACCCATCTTTTTTCGATAGGTGTTTTGAATACTATATATGGTTTTTCATTACTATGTATGTTTGAAATATTAAATATCTTTTTAAGTCTTAGTATATCATGCATTTGGGATCAACTTTCTATTTTCATCCTATTTCTAAATTACGCCCTGGTAGGAACCATGCAATAGATGAATTAGAAAAAAAATCATTTACTACTAAAACCCATTAATATTGACGCATATTAGAAGATTTTCTTACATCTTTGTGATATTTGATTTCTGTATAAAAAAATTAGTTTCTATTATTTGAAAATATTTTTCCTATAAATTTTAGTTTGTCTTGCACATTATTTTTCTTATGATTGTCTCGTTGAGCATTTATTCTTTTAAATCAATTATGTGCAACTTGCAGGTTGTTCAACTCATCTTTTGCCAGCAAAAATCATCGCATTGAACTTAATTTTCCAACAATAGGGCATTAATTTGCATTAGAATGATAACTTGCGTTATTATTAGAACTAATTTTTATTTATGGTAGTGTTTTGATTCAATAAACCTAGCAATGTTGTATGCACAATGGTAGTTTCAACATATGCATATCTATGATAATTGCCATCTGTCATAAATACCTATAGGAAAATAATTTTAATTTGAATGTCATACATATAATTTTTTGACGTATACGTTCTTTTTTCTCTACAAATTCATGCACACGAGCCGTTTAGAATATATGATATATATTGCCAGTTATTACGGTTAAAACAACAACAATTTTTTTAGACTACGAATTTGGGAGTATTAGGAACAAATTATTAGACATCGACAATCACTCAATTTAATTGATCTTATATTAAATTACGTATAGATATTTGGTATATGTAAGGTGATACTTTTTTGCCTGTGAAAGATTTCACAGTAAAATTGTTTTGCTTTGCAGAAGAGATCCATGCATATTTTTCAAAGTCCTTACCCTGGGTCTAAGTTCTATCTTCTTGCCTTTGGCTATACATCCATTCTATTTATAATGAAGATAGAACCAGAACGTTAGATGCTGTGTAGAATGAACTTACTAAAATCTATGATACTGCTTCTTAATTTACTTCCATTTACTATAGTCTATATCTACACCATCATTTACTATACTCTATATCTACACCATATTCATCTTAGACAAAAAGGAAAACTAGCATCTTAGGCGAATATTGTAATGGTCCTGTTTAGTATATAGATGTATTGATGATACAACTGGCAGCATTCATAGTTTTCAACTGTCCTAGATATAATTTTTTTTACTTCGTATAGTTGCTGTAGGTAAAAACAAGTAGATGTCAACAATATAACTGGGGAAGAAAAAAAGAAGGAAAGTCACTCTACAGAAAATCGTAAACCTGACATCAAAAGAACTGAAAGCAAGACAAATAAACCAATGGATGAAAAAAGTAAAACTGAATCAGAAAGCAAGAAACGAAGTCGATCCCCTGAAAGTAAGACAAATAAAGCAATGGATGAAAGAAGTAAAACTGCTTCAGGAATCAGGAAAAGAAGTCGATCCCCAGATCATCATAATTCGGATAAACGAGAACGTAAAAAAATCTTTAACAAGGACCACTACAACAAAAGATCGCCTACTCATCGAAGCAGCAGTGAGATGCAAAAACCAGAAAGGAAAAAGTTGGAATCATCATCAAGGAAAGAACATAGAGAGATTGGTGATAACACAAAGGAAGACAAAGATTCGGACATGAGCATATCCCAGGAAGAACCAGGAGAAACGAAGTATCAGACTAATTTGGAAAGCTTCGTAACCCCAAGAGCTACCGAACCAATTCATACATTTGATAGAGAAAGAGATTGCAGGAATACCTTTGATGCTCCAAGAGTCGAAGGATCCTTTCAGAATCCTTATGTTGAGGAGAACATACATGGAAGGCAGTATACAACCAGTATAATTTCACCAGCCAGTGATTCCATTTATAGCAGCACTTATGGTAGACCTGATATTGATCGTGAACACACATATTCTGGATATGGTAACATTAACTGAAGCAGTGGCTATAACTACAATAGTATTGGTAATAATGTCGGTGATTATGGAAGGAGGGATGCACCACACACTATTATGCATAGGTTGTCTTCTTCAAGTTCAACGCTGGGGATTTCTGTAATGGATAAATATGCTCCTAGACTTGATGAGATGAACCATCCTAGGAGTGCTGGGAATTTTGGGCTTTCTGGAGGGTCCAGTGCCATGATGAGTCCAGACCCTTATTTTTATGGTTCTACACCACCCGCTGTTCATAATGTGCGACCTAGCTCATATGGTTTTGGGATGGGCGGTGATAACATAAGTCCTGACCCATATAATCTTGCACTGGGCACTGAGAGTGTTAGGCCTAACCCATATAATCTTGCACCGGGCACTGAGAGCGTTAGGCCCAACCCGTATGGTTATCCACCTCGTGCTGATAATGCCGGCCCTGGTTCTTATAACTTTGTTCCAGGCTCGCAGCAGCGGGGATTTCAGCGTCAAAATAGAGATGTTGGTTGGATTGAATGAAGTTTTCATTTTGGCTAGCCCCTGAGTTAGCATGATGTATGTTTTCAAGGGACAAGTGCATGTGTTTAGGGTCTGTTGTTTCTTATACTGGTATGGCCTTTTTGGTTGTAATGCTATGGTAGACTTTTGGAATACTATTAATATTGTCCGCCCTTATCTATGTTTTTACCATTATAAAAAAAAAGTAGATGTCAAGACCAAACCAAGGCTCACAAAAATGAAATATAAGATCTCACATCGTTCTTCTGTACCACTCACGTTGTGATACCTGTAATTGTACACTATTTATTTGTTCTGAATAAAAACCTTATTATATTAATGAATACAAATTGAAATGTCAAATTCTGGATGTTTATGGAATAATAACAAAATAGACGTATGTGTATATTTACAGCATCGGGCCATCGAGATAACGAAGCTGGGGCTTTAAGAGTTGGTTGCCATGGAAACTTGGATGATGCGATACAAGATAGGACATGACTTTGTTGTCTTTGCTAAGACTTTAGAAGATGGAAACGGGTATTCAATATTTACCAGTAAATGTTTCAATATTGGTTACTGTTTATTTGTATGCTAAGTTTGGAGATTTGAAACTGGGTTGGTTGTTGCATTTGTTATAATAAATTTGACTTGCTTTTACAGGATCAAAATAATGGTTAAAGATGGTGAAGACTCGAGTAAAGAAAATGAATGATTACAACCATGAAATTAGAGAGTGGGGAACTGTTGGCGTTTCATTTTCAAATGGAAAGATGCAAAGTCTAAATTAAATTTTACAAAAGTTCTCGGATGTGCACTTATTTGTAGGTGAACATTTTATTCTATTGTGGAACCTAATACTTTGTTCTGTATACTACACCTAAATCATCAATTTGGTATTATACTTTAATGTATTGTTCTGCACCTTTGGATATTTGTGTGGATTTTCAGCTGTAACTTTTCTGTATAAACTAAAGAGGAAAGCTATGAAAGTGTATTGTTTAATCAAGTGCTGATTTTGGAAACTTCGGAACATTGTATGAAAATTTTGATGTGAAGTATTTAGAAAGTAATAATAAACAATGATAAATACCCTTAACCATATAGAGTATGATACAGTAACATACATGGAGAGATTAATAAAAAAACTAATAACGAAATCAATACATCTTTATGGCGAGAATCATAATGTCATCATCACTTCTCTAAATCATGCCCAGTTAAATCACTGGCCTCTTTATTGCTTCATATTTTTACCATGACGTTACATCCCCACTAAACGCCGTTCATCTGGGTAATGATTTGCACTTATAAATAATGATATAGGGCTATTGAGATTTTTCTTGCAGATCTTTCACACTAACGCTGCTACCGCATGCATCTTTTTTCTAACTTTTCATCTTTCATAATCTATTTAAATTAATTGTAACCTACTGCAAAGTTATGTATTTTTTTTCAAATTAACCACTGTAATTTTCATCCTTCCTTTAAAAATGGGCAAACTTATGTTCTGCTTTCCATATTTTTGTTTAATATTGAAGGCGATCGTTAATAAAGACAAGTGAAAATGCGAGACAAGTTGGAATGTGATTAATGCAACTACTGTTTGTCTATATATTTTCAATTTTAGTACACAGTACATTATTAAAAAAGAAGTTGTTTCATCTTTTGTAAGTCAACTATTGTACTTCATCCAAGTCAACCATTGTACTTCCGCCCTTTCAATACAACTCTTTTAATATGTGCAAACTTATTACATATCGTTTTGTTATGATGAGTACTAAAAATATATATGATGTACAATTTCACTGTCTAATACTATTGATGTCTCTTCACACTAACTTATCTTATAGATAATACAAATTGTATTTATCATCACTACAACTGCAAACGGGCGAAGGAACAAATGGAAGATAATGGTAGCAACAATCCAACTTACAACTCAAATCCAGCTTTGGTCACGGTTATCTAGGCACACGTCCATCAGACGTGCCTACGTACTTGTATATATATATATGTGTGTGTGTGTATGTATATATATATGTGTATATGTATATATATATATGTGTGTGTGTCTATATATATATATGTATATGTATATATATATATTAAATGTGTTTGATATAGTACTGTTATAATATCACAGAATGAAATAAACAAATTAAAATTTCATTTCAATACAAATTCCAGTAATACACACGATTACAACAAGAGTTCCATCACAATATTTTAAATACAATATTCACGTATACAATACATTTTCACTCTCATATAAAACACACTTTCAAATACAGCAATCACTCCTAACCTCACTCGCTCGAATTTAATTTGTTATCCTCTTGCTCCAATTGTTTTCTCCAATCATCTGCTTTCCCTGTCAAATAACAACACAGCAAAAGGCAAAAGAAACAAATTGAAACTGCAAAAATATAAATATATTTGAACTCGACAATGCCTTAGTTTATTGGTTTTGTTCTTTTCATATTTTGAAATAGACACCAAAATATCAATAATGTACACAAGCCACCTACGACATGCATAGTGTATCATTGTACATGCCATAAGGCCGAGCACATACATAAAACACATTTGGACCAACAAAACAAGAAACTCAATTTCATGCACAAAAGAAAAGTCAACCAAATCAGGTGTAGCAAGGTAAAGCCCAAAGGCTCAACACGGTGCATTGGTGGATAGGTCAAGACAAGCAAGTGCAAGGTCAAGCTCAATGGCTTAACACAAGTCCTCAAGTGAAACATAATAGCAAAAGAGAAATAGTTCAGTACGTGCACAAAGATAGACCGATATGCAAGTGTAGCATACAAAAACAAGTGCACAAAGCAACCGCAAACATGTAGCAAAGCAGAGTGATGCACAAGGACAAGTACACAAATATACAACCAGGTCAAGCTCAAAAGATCAACAGCGTGCTTAAGGGAGAAACATGAAAAATGCACATCAACACACACACGCATAAAAGCAACTCAACATGGTGCATCATAGAACAACATATAAAAGTACAACAGCAACAGTTGCAACACAGACATGTACATCAGGAAATGCAATGCACAACAAACACACACACAAAAGTCAAGACCAGGACAAACCGGCAGCTCAACAGAAAGTGTAACAAGCTTCAAGTGCATCAATTCACATATATACACACACACATATGTATGAATATATATAATGGCAGGTCGAACAGATACAAGGCAAGTGCAAATACATGTGAAGATGCAACATGATGCATATCGATCGAAAAATATGCAGATGAAACATAATTCAAACTTAGTTCATCACAAAATATGCATAAAAATATTTCAAAATCATTAATAATTGGGTGTATGCACAAAGCAGCCAGCAACGACAAGGAAAAATACACATGTTGAAATATTCAACCGAAATCAAAAATATATATCAAAGATGAACTAGTCAGATTTCACAAAACCATTTATGAGAAAATCTACAGCTGAGAGTAATACAAAGTTGAAATCTTCAAACCCTAAATTCCATAAAATATACGAAAAATCAAGGAAGATTTTTCTCAAATCATTTCCTATATAAACCAATTCATCATCGGCATTTTGAAAAACAAGTCGAGTTTAATACGAAAAAATCAAAAAGGTAAAAATCGTACCAAATCAACAATTGAAGTATCGCTCTACAATTGAAGCAACTGATGGTGTAAATCATCAAGCGAGTAAAGCAATCGATCGACAAATAGACACAGACATAATTCCATCAATCGATCGAAGATCGGTGGCTTCAAATTGAAACCCTAGAAAAAGAAGATCGGCCTAAGAAAGAGATCGGTTTCCAAAATAAGGGATCGGTATATTTGGGCCATATTTTATTTGTGTATTAGGGTTTCCTTTTTGTTTTACTTTGTTATGACTTACTTTGTTAATTATAAAATTCTAGTTTTAACTAGGATTGAACTACGGGGATAGTTCGGGAAATTCTCAACTCGGGGACATATTTTAGGTAGGGTTTTGAGCTTTGGATTAGAACAATCAGGTAAGCGATATTCGCAAGTTTATAGGGTCTGTAAGCGGTCAATTCTTTGACCTTAGTAGAAATCTTGGGGGCAGCAGTAGGCAAGTATTGTCAAAGCTGGATAGATTCGTGTGTTGCTTTTATTTCCGCATTTACTCTGTTATTATTTGTGCTGCAATTTTTATTATTCTATGAATTTATTATAAACCTTATTCACCCCATCTAGGGTTAATTCAATCCTACAAGTGGTATGAGAGCTAGGTAGTTAATTTCAAACTTTTTTTAAACTATAGCTAGTTTCAATATTGCTTTTTCTAAAGGACAATCCATAACTAGGCCACCCTGTTTAATGGCAGTGATTATTCATTTTGAAAAACTAGGATGAAATTATTTCTAGATATTATAAAGGCAATGGGATATAGTTGAAACTGGTTATAGTATACCTACAATAACGATAGATGGTCACGAAGTTTCTAAACCCAAAGACAAGTGGGATGCAAATAAACTTAGTCTCTATCTTTCAAATACTAAAGCTATGAATTCAGTTATTTGTGCTTTAGATAAAATTTAGTACAATCGTGTTTTTCACTATGTGATTGCGTAGGAAATTTGGCATACACTTGATGTAACACATGAAGGTATATCGCAAGTCAAGGAATCTCATCTAGCCATGCTCCGCAATGAATACGAGAACTTTGTAATAACAAAAGATGAGAATATAAAGGTGATGTATGGACAATTTTAAACTCTAGTCTTCAAATCCAAGCCGCTGGGAAAAAAACCTATACATAGATCGAAATGGTATGGAAACTTTTGAGAATCCTTCCACAAAGTCGAGAAGTTTTGAAGTAAAAGTGACAATAATCCAAGAGTCCAAAGACTTGTAAAAACTAAAGGTATAAGAACTAATTGGAAATCTCATCACATATGAAATGGTGCTAAAGGTTAGGGAAGGACATGAAAGTGGAGAATTGAAAAAGAAATCAATTGCTTTAAAGAGTACCACTAATATTGAGGATGATGATGAACCGAGCTAGCACTATTAATAAGGCGGTTCAAATTATGGACAAAGAAGCATGGAAATTCAACTATAAACCGACGAAGAAAATCTAGCATTGTCAAAGAGTTGGATGATTCCGAGGAAGAAATCACATGTTATAAATGTAAAAAAACCCAGGACATAGTATACCAAATTGTCCACTGAATCGACATGACAAATGGAAGAAGAAGAAAAAAAGGAGCTTTATAGCCACTTAGGATGAAAGTGAAGGAGAAGAAGAAGAGAATACTAACAACGAGAAGGAAAAGGCAAATATGTGTCTTATGGGAAAATTAGCCGATAGCGACGTTGAGCCAAATGAGGTAGCACACTTATCCAGTACTGATTTACTTTTATTATTTCATGGGTTAAACATGAACATTGATAGGCTTAAACAAAGATATGATAAACTAGAATCTAAAAAAAATAGTCTACTTGAGTTAAACAATGAGCTAGAGCTAATGATTCAAAATATAAGAAAATTTAACTCGAAGTGTGAGAAGTGTCAAGCTTTAGAAAAAGAAATAAGTAAGTCTAAAACTAAAATTATAAATCCTCGAAATTGAAATTTTGACACTAAAAAACAAAGATGACCCTAATAGAGAAAATTCTATTAAAAGATGCACCTCACTTTTGAATGAAAATATCGCAATCAGATCTAAGGTTCAGAAACTTGAATTAACAATAAGAAAATTTTCAAAAGGAGAAAAATCATTAAATATGTTATTAGGTATTCAGACTGTCACCAACAATAGAAAATGACTTGGATATAAGAGTGTTAATCAAATTAATGAAAAGAAAAGTTACAAAGTCAAAACCTGTCAAGAATTAGTCAATTGTTCAATATGTAAAAAAATTGGGCATAATCAAAATAAATGTTGGTATAGGAACAAACACAAAACTTTAAACAAATCTGGGTTATGAAAGATGCTAATGTGAATCTTCTGAAAATTAAACAAGTTCGGGTACCTAAATGTCTTCTCTAACAATGATGACCTATGAAGTATTCTAGGTCATTTTATCCTTTTCTCAGGTAGGTATGTTGGCGGGCTAAGGAACAACAATAGTGGTTCTAAGATTTAGGTTGTTCCAAACAAATGAAAGGTGACAAATCAAAGTCCCTTAGCCTAGAAGATTACAAAGGTGGGAGTGTAACAATGGGAAAAAACAATAAATGTAAGATTATCCGAAAAGGTAAAGTAAGTAATAATACTCTTATGCTAATTGATGTTTTATATGTCGATAACTTAAACCATAATCTCATATCTGTCAGCCAACTGTGCAACAAAAGTATGAATGTTGTGTTTGATGCTAATTTGTGCAAAATAATTGATAAATCTTCAAGCAAAGTTTTGTTCATAGGTAAGAGGAAAGGCAATACATGTTCCTTGTCATTTGATGATCTTACACTTTCAAGATGTCTGGTAGGTAAGGATGAGGAAGTTACTTTATGGCAAAGACGAACAGGACATGCTAGTATGAGCCTATTTAAAAAACTAAAAACAAAAGACTTGGTGAGAGGATTACTACAAACAAAATTTTGAATCTGGCAAGATGTTCAAAGCTTGCATGATAGGTAAGTTTAGTAGATCGTCTTTCCATGCCAAAAACACGATAAGCACCACTAGAGTCCTAGAGCTAATTTATATGGATTTATTTGGACCGAATGATGTTTCTAGCTTAAATGGTTAGAAGTACTGTTATGTAATAATCGATGATTACTCTAAATTCACTTGGGTCTATTTTTAGCCAAAAATCCAGAAACTTTAAATTATTTTTCAAAATTTTCAAAACTAGCTCAAAATGAAAAGGGAATATCAGTTATTACTTTAAGAAGTGATCACGGCAGAGAATTTGAAAATTATGATTTTCAAAAGGTTTGTGAGGAAAATAGTGTCAAACAAGAATTTTCTACTCCACGAACACCTAAAAAGAATTGGGGTGGGGGGGGGGGGTCAAGCGAAAGAATTGTACACTACGAGAATTAGCTAAATCAATGATAAACGAGTATAAGCTTCCTTTGTCCTTTTGGGCAGAAGTAGTAAATACTTCATGTTATATAATGAATACAGTTATGATCAGGCAATGCTTAATAAAACATCATATGAGTTTTGGTTTGATAAGAAACCTAACATCTCATATTTCTGAGGCTTTGGATGCCCTTGTTATATCCTTAACACATGTGATCAACTCGGCAAGTTTGATCCTAAGGCGGATGAAGGAATTTTCATAATTTATTCATCAAGAAGCAAAGCTTACATAATATGCAACAAATGGACTAAAACTGTCGTGGAGTCAATCAATGTCAGGTTCAACGAATAGACGCAGAAGGAAGCAAGGAAAAGAGCAAAGGTGATAAAGAGGAAAGCAACAGAATTAGAGAATCCATAGAAAATGACCTCAAAGAAAATGAACCTAAAGAACAACTGAAAGAAAGCTTAGAGGCCAAAAAACTAAAGTTTAAAGCTGGCCATCCTCCAGAATTAGTAATAGGTAATCCAACAGTAGGTATTCAAACTCGGTCTTCATTTAATAATAATCTTTGTACCTTGTTACATATTGTATCTTCATTTCTAAAATCAAACCTAAAGATGCAGATACAACGCTTTGTGATGAAAGTTGGATTATGGCTATGCAAGAAGAACTAAACCAGTTTGAGCAAAATGATGTTTGGAAATTCGTTCCTAGACCTAGTGACTATCCAGATGTAGGAACAAAATGGATTTTTAAAAATAAATATAATGAATCTGGAAATGTTATTAGAAACAAGGCTAGGTTAATTACTAAAGGATACAATCAAATATAAGGCATTGATTTTGATGAAACATTTAAACCAGTTGCTAGATTAGAGTCCATTATAATTTTGCTAGCATTTGCATGTTCTAAAGGTTTTAAACTAAAACAAATGGACATAAAAAGTGCCTTTTTAAATGGATCGTTAAAAGAAAATGTTTATATTAAACGACCCTCTGGTTTTGAGAGTCAAGAATGTCTAAAGCATGTATATAAACTTAAAAAGGCATTATATGGTCTAACACAAGCACCTAGAGCGTGGAATGAATGTCTTAGTACCTATCTTTTGGAAAATGGCTTTAGAAAAGGTTGTGTCAATACCACCTTGTTCCTCTCACATGATAAAGATGATCTCCTAATTGTTCAGATTTATGTCGATGATATTATTTATGGTGCCACCAACAGCCTTTTTGTAAGAAGTTTGAAAAATAACGTAGGACAAATTTGAAATGAGCTTGGTTGGAGAATTGAAATTCTTTCTAGGATTTCAAATCAAACAAAGCAATAACGAAACTTTTATTTCACAAACAAAATATGTGAAAGAGCATTTAAACAGATTTGGGGCAACAAATGAAAAACCATTAAAAGCTCCTATGAATCCCTCGGTCAAACTTGACAAAGATGAAAAAGGTAGTGTAGTAGATCAAAAGAAATATCGAGGTATGATTGGTTCTCTACTCTATCTCACTGCATCTAGGCTTGATATTATGTTTTCCATATGTCTATGTGCACTTTTCCAAGAAAATCCAAAAGAAACTCATTTAAAAGTCGTGAAAAGAATATTGAGATATCTTTTGTACACATAGAATTTCGTCTTATGGTATCCATCTAGTAACATTTGGTCGGCTACACTGATGCAGATTATGCTGGTTGTCTTGTTGATAGGAAAAGCACTAGTGGAACTTATTTCATGTTAGGACACTCATTAGTCTCATGGTCAGGTAGAAAGAAAAACAACATTATCCACCACAAAAGCAGAATATAGTGCATTAGCCAATTGCTCTGCTCAAATTTTATGGATGATGCAAACTCTACATGATTATGGCCTATCACTTAAACATGTCCCATTAAAACGTGATAGTAAAAGTTCAATCGATTTGTCAAACAACCATGTGCATCACTCTCACACTAAATATATAGATGTGAGACGTCACTATATACGAAATCATATTTCAAAAGAAGATATTTGCATTGAATTTGTTCCAACTGATTTTCAACTAGCAGACATTTTTACAAAACCCCTTTTAGAAAATAGATTTTCGTAACTTCGTTTGAATTTAGGAATTTTAGAAATAACTTAGATTTTTTCTTTGATTTTTTTAATAATAATACTTGTGTTTATTACAGTAAGGAATTTACTTTGGAAAAGATGGTGATAACTACTTGAATCTTTTAAAATCTATCAAAATTTTCAATAGTGATTGAGGAAGTGATGGGTAATGATTAAATTATGCTTCATGACTAGAGGAAGTATATGTTAAAAATTTCTCGAAAATTGAACAAGTTTTATAATATTTTTAAAATTAGTACATATTACATGATCATTTCTATTACTATCATCCTTTTGGCAATCCACACTAAAATTTAATATAGTATGCCAAAGTTGGTATTCCGAAAAACAAGGAATTATATTTTAGTGTAGTTTATATAATTTTATCTCCAAGTATTCACTCTTATTTAAAAGTCCTTACGGTTATACATGAGTGAATAACTTTAATCTCTACATATGTGCTTCCATTCTCATTTGAAAGTCCTCATGATTATGCATGGATGGAGCACTTATACAAAAGAGGGATAAATATTCAAGTAGTTTATAACCTCATTTAAAAGTAATAATGGTTATGCATGGTTAGAAAATGCTTGATATTTTTTTGAGTAACTACTAACCTCATTTAAAAGTCCTAATGGTTAACATGGTTAGAAAATGCTTAACATTTTCTTTTTGTATAATTTTTCAAAAAAAATCTTTATTAAAAATACCACACTACTATCACTATATATAATTCCCATAAACCATAACCCAATCGTTACTCTAATGTGGAATTTGTGTCTATCTGGTAGAATATTATGATTTTTGTTTGATTGATTGAAAATTTCAATATATACTTGTCTCTATAAGGTTTATAGTTTCAATCAAAATTCATCACTATATCAATTATTATTATTATTTTGATGATAACAAAAGGGGGAGATAGGTTAAGATTTTGGTGGTTGAGTAATAACCTTACTGATATTCAAGAGTTCGTTTTATTTTTTAACGGTTATTTTAGTTTTTGCAATTAATTTTTAACATCAATTTTTTTGGCATTTAGGAAAAAAATTAATTACATGCATTTGTGTAAGTAGAGTCTAGTTGTAAGGGGGCTTGAACATGAGACATCAAACACATTTCTTTAATGCAAAATCTTAATATATGTTTATTATCATCAAAAGGGGGAGATTGTAGAAAATAATAGTTTATGATTTTTGGTTGATGATAATAATCACACACACATACATATTAAATGTGTTTGACATAATACTATTGTAATATCACGTAATAAAATAAACATATCAAAATTTCATTTCAACAAATATTTTATTGCAATACAAATTCCAATAGTACACGTGATTACAACAAGAGTTCCATCATAATATTTTAAATACAATATTCGTATATACAATATAATTTCCCCCTCATATATAACACACTTTCAAATACAACAATCACTCCTAACCTCACTCACTCGAATTCGATTTATTATCCTCTTGCTCTGATTGTTTTTATCCAATCATCTGCTTTGCCTGTCAAATAACAACGCAACAAAAAGCAAAAGAAACAAATTGAAACTGCAAATATATAAATATATTTGAACTCGATAGTACCTTAGTTTATTGGTTTTGTTCTTTTCAATTTTGAAATAGGCACCAAAAATATCAATAATGTACACGAGCAACCTACAGCGTGCACAGTGTATCACTATATATGTCATAAGGCCGAGCACATACACAAAACAAATTTGCACCAACAAAACAAGAAACTCAATTTCATGCACAAAAGCAAAGTCAACCAGGTCAGGTGCAGCAAGGTCAAACCTAAAGGCTCAACATAGTGCATTAGTGGATAGATCAAGACAAGCAAGTGCGAGGTCAAACTCAATGGCTCAATATAAGTGCTCAAGTTAAAACATAATAGCAAAAGAGATACAGTTCAGTATGTTATCCCGCCTTTTGGCAAGGCCAGGACACCAAGGATAGCACGCCATGGATATCACTGAATTTTGTCCGAGCCCAGAATGAGCTACAATTGATAGGACATGAAAAGAAAGGCCATAGAGATCAGCACCTCAAATTTCAAGTCAATCCGGACTCGTACGCTCAAGTTATGATCGAGTCAAATTGGAGGGAAAAGCCCAGATTTCGTATCCATCACTCTGGGCAATTTCGTATCCATCACCGAAGCCCTAGTTCGAATCCATCAAGCTTCGTACCAATCAGCTCCGAATCCATCGAGGTACCCAGGCTCGACTCGACTTCCTTCGTATCCATCGAGCTCGTATCGATGGACTTCATACGCACCAGCAATTGAAGAACCTCGTATCCTTCAGCCAACGTCTGCTTCGTATCCATCATTCAGTACTTGCTTCGTTTCCATCGGTCAGTGTTTACTTCGCAACCATCATTCAGCGTCTACTTTGTATCCATCACTCGGTGCTTGCTTCGTATCCATCGGACCAGTGCTCTTCGTATCCATCAGAGGACCTCACTTCGAATCCATGCCTAATGACTTGTTCGTATCCAACGAGTCAACTGACCAGGGATGACGTGTCTTCCATCAAAGTAAAACAAGGCAAGATATGTGGAGTCGAAACAGTCAATGCGGCACAAAGACCGGATCGAGACGAAGCGCGCGCGCCACCTCACTTCAAGAGCACGTGCAGCCAGCGAGGCGAACGGATGGAGTCGAATTCATGGATACGAACCAGACAGCCTATAAGGAATTCCAGTTCGTATCGACCATATCTCGTAATCCACTGATCCAAATCCAGTAAAATTTTCAGAGAAGCTTGCATGCATGCTGAGGGATGTCCACGCCAAATTCCAGCTCGATTGGAGCATTTTCTGATCGATACAAAGTCGTTTCGAATCGATCCCAGATGGAGTTGAAATTTGGTGGGACCGGGCGCGTGGACCCACTCACGTGCCTGAAAGAATCTCCCGAAGTTTGGGCGCGATCTCAGCCTCCTACGCCTATAAATAGCCCCCTGAATCCTACGGAAAAAGGATCTTTTTTCTCTGAAGCGTCCAGACTCTGCCGGATTGAGATTTGCATCATACTTTTGCTGTCAATTTCGAATTCAAAATTGTAATCCGCTGTTCATTGCTGTAAATGCTTGTAATCATTGAAAGAGAATCAATAAAATCATCAAAACTTCATAGTGGACGTAGGCTATACGCCGAACCACTCTAAACTGCTTGTCTGTGCACTTTACATTCCTGTTTGTTGGAGTTTTTGTTAGATAATCTCTGTTTTACATTTATAATCTTCATTTTATCTCTTCAAACAACTCCCGAAGAGTGTTGTGCCCATTTTTGGTACAAACACTTTGGTGCTTTCACTGAGAAAACCAGCCTTTTCTCCTGCTCGTTGGATCTGCCGTCGATACCGGATTGCACAAATCCAAGAGGAAGATCCAGATATTCAGTCCGGAATCCTTCCATTCTATTCAGATTTGCTCAAAATCTAGGAAAGGACTCCACCACCGACAATGGTCAGCACAAGAACTGGCGCCACCGCTGCAGAGCAAGAAGGCAGAGACAGGCAAAATCCCACACAACCGCCTTCTTCCAATCAAGACAATGCCACTCATTCAGACTCAACGGGGCTAGTCACCCGACAGGAGTTTCAAGTATTGCTCCAGGAGCTGACCCAAAGCCGTCAGCAGTTGGCAGAACAGTTACGCGCCAATGTCGAGCTGACCAACCAGCTAAACCGCCGGGGGCACAGAAGGTCCAGGAGAGATGATGTCTCCAGAGCATCTACCGAAAGCTCAGCTTCATCTGATTACCACCACCGAACTACCCGTCCTCGACTAGAGGGGAGTCGCGCTCAAGCTGCTGAATATCAGCCCGCCTTAACTGTTGGGCAACTGAGGGTAGGACCGTCGACCAGTTTCCAAAACGGTCCCTCAACACGAGGAGGTACTGCCCCACAGTACACCATGGATAACCGCGCCACAACCGCCGCAGCAGAGACAAGGGTCGATACCCGAAATCAATCTGAGCCGATCAATCAACAGCGAGGACATACTCCTGAACCTTATGTCCCAGAAGACGTTGAGCCAAGGAGGCGAGATACGGATCGTCGACAGCGCCCGATCCCTACTCGCACCGTGGAACCCGACCACGCCTTAGCTCATCACGCTCCGAATCTGCCTGTTTCGGATATATCAACCATGATACGTCAAATGATCCGCGAGAGTCAGGGGCTCACTAATGATGACTGGGGGATTTCCCGTAGTCACACCCCTTTCACAGACGAAGTGTTACATGCCGAACCCCCTAGGCGATTCAGAATGCCGACTCTCCCGATGTATGAAGGGAATAGTGACCCCAACCAGCATATTCTGAAGTATGAATGGTCGATGAGCGCTGCGAGGGCCGACGACGCAGTGAAGTGTCGGAGTTTCCCCATCTCTCTAGGGGGAATCGCGACAATGTGGTTTACCCGCCTACCACCTAGATCAATTTCTTCGTTCGATCAATTGGCCAAGAAGTTTGTGGAACAATTCC
This sequence comes from Allium fistulosum, assembly GCA_030737815.1. Taxonomy (NCBI): domain Eukaryota; kingdom Viridiplantae; phylum Streptophyta; class Magnoliopsida; order Asparagales; family Amaryllidaceae; genus Allium; species Allium fistulosum. The sequence continues at coordinate 627,547,049 of CM060905.1, read as the reverse complement.
GGATGCATGTTGCTAGGCCAAAAGATGTCAACACCTTGTCCAGCGTCACTCAAGCTCCTGGAGAGACACTCAGGCGTTACCTGGAGAGGTTCCACGCAGCATGCGTCGAGATCACCAATCCCAACGATAATTCAATCTTAATGGCTCTGACCAAGGGGATTGATCCTGATTCCGAATTCGGAAACTGGCTAGTTGGGAAACCGCCCGCGTCGTTGGACCGTTTTTACTCCAAGGCCGCTCAATTCCTGCGGCAGGAGGATGCAAAACAGTCTAGGAAGCAGGATGATGCGAGGCCCAGCATTGAGGGAATACAGAGCAATGTGGCAGTTAAACAGTCCGGCGAGAGTTCCGGGAAAGTTCAGCTGAATATACAAAACAAGCAAACCCAGCAGAGAGGAAACAATGGCCAGAATAAGAAGAGAGACGAAGACCGAGGTCCACGACGTAGAGCTCAGATGTTTGACAGTTATACACCGCTAAACACGTCATTGGAAAACGTATACTTACAGACTTGCAACACTGTACAGTATAAGAAGCCTGCTCCGAAGCCCTCATCGGAGAGGCAAATTCAGACAGGGAAATTCTGTAGGTTCCATGAGAGCTATGGACATAATACCAATGAGTGTCGGCACTTACAGGACCTCATCGAAAAGCTGATTAGAGAGAGGAAGCTAGATCAGTTTGTACGGGCGCCGCAGCCTGGCGGAACAGGCCCCTCGAATCAAAATCGTTCACAAAATCAGGAAAGAGAGGATGAACCCGCTCGTGCGGGCGGGAGATTAGTTATCAACACAATTAGTGGTGGTCCCCATCCGGCAGACAGGAGCTGGGGGGAAATGGAGTCGTATGCCAGTTCTATCAGGCATGCGGACTTCGAATGTTATAGTAATTGCGAGGATGGAACCCCGGCAAAGCAGCAAAAGGTAATGTCCGATGATATCGTGTTCAGGAGCCGAGACGCCGATAAAGTCGAGGCCCCTACAATCGACCCACTAGTCATATCTGCCCAGGTAGGTCCTGCTTGGATGAAGAGGATCCTGGTTGACAGTGGGAGCTCTGTGAACATCTTGCTTAAACGGGCTTACGATCTAATGAAGATGGAGACAAAGGATTTGAAACCCTGTTTATCCAGAATCCATGGTTTCAACGGAAGTGCCACGATACCCATCGGAATAACTGAACTCCCGGTCGAGTTAGGCGTTGGAGAACGCCGGAGGGTCCGAATGTTACAATTTGTTGTGCTAGAAATCGATTCGCCATATAATGCATTTCTAGGTCGACCAGCCTTAGCTGAGTTCAGGGCGGCGATCGCCCCATGGTGTCTGACTCTGAAATTTCCCACTGATCATGGGATTGGAGTTGTTCAAGGAGATCAGGCCTCAGGAAGGGCCTGTTATGTTGCTGAGCTGCGCGGGGCGCAACGTAAAGAGAAGGGGAAGGGCGTAGAGGAGTCTCTCTGCGTCCGTTCTATCGATAATTGACAATTGATGCCTGGGCCTCGGCCCGGGCACCACGACCAATTCCTGAAGGACCTGGACCCCAGGGACAACGAGGATAAAGACGAATCAACGGAGAGTCAAGCTTCTCCAGCCGAACTGACTGTGGACGTCCCAATCAGTGAGGATGATGATTCAAAGATGCTGAAAGTTGGGTCCCAACTAAACAAGCAGACACAGCAGGAGTTGGTCGAATTTCTTCGGGCGAATCTCGACGTCTTCGCCTGGACACACTCTGACATGTGCGGGATCTCGCCGAGCATTGCAAGTCACTCCCTGAATATAGATCCGCGACATGTCCCAGTAAAGCAGAAAATGCGCGGTATGGATCCAAAGAGATCTGCCGCCCTTAAGGAGGAAGTTGATGAGCTACAATCGAATGGGTTCATTCGAGATGCCTTGTATCCAGAATGGGTGTCCAACCCTGTACTAGTTCGGAAACCAAACGGGAAGTGGAGAACCTGTGTTGATTACTCTGACCTAAACAAGGCCTGTCCGAAAGATAGCTTCCCGCTTCCACGAATCGATCAGCTCGTAGATTCGACGGCCGGACATGAACTACTATCCTTTATGGACGCTTATTCCGGCTACAATCAGATACCCATGCATTTGCCTGATCAGGAACATACCAGCTTCGTGACCGACCTGGGACTCTATTGTTACAAAGTCATGCCGTTTGGTCTAAAGAACGCTGGAGCAACATACCAACGCTTAGTCAACCGAATGTTCGCTGATTAGATTGGGAAGACCATGGAGGTTTACGTGGATGACATGCTGGTGAAGTCCCGATTCTCCACCGATCACGTCAGAGATTTGAATTCAATGTTCAGCATCCTCCGGGAGTACGGAATGAAGCTCAACCCACTCAAATGTCACTTTGGCGTTGCATCCGGAAAATTCCTTGGGTTCATTGTCAACGCTCGAGGAATAGAGGCGAATCCGGAGAAGATCTGGGCTATTAGAAATTTGCAAACCCCTAGAACTATAAAACAAGTCCAGAGTCTTAACGGGAAGGTCGCAGCATTGAGCAGGTTCATTTCAAAGTCCACCGATAAATGCATTCCTTTCTTCGACCTGATCCGGAAGGGCAAACGAAACTTTGAATGGACCACGGAGTGTGAAGGCGCGTTCCGATCATTAGTTCAACATCTCTCCACACCTCCGATCTTGTCAAAACCGGTTGACCACGAGCAACTATATCTCTACCTGGCAGTATCGGAACATGCGATCAGTGCCGCTCTAGTCCGGGAAGAAGACAAAGTGCAAAACCCGGTCTACTATGTTAGTAAGCGACTAACAGGAGCTGAAAGAAATTATCCGAGGCTGGAGAAACTGGCTTATTGTTTGGTCATTGCCTCAAGGAAGCTCCGTCCTTACTTCCAAGCTCATCCTCTTACTGTGTACACCGACCAGCCGTTACGACAGGTCCTTACGCGGCCTGAGACGTCCGGTAGGTTACTCAAGTGGAACATTGAGCTAAGTCAATTTGACATCGCATACGCTCCGCGGAGGGCCATTCAAGGACAAGTCCTGGCTGATTTCATAGCCGAATTCACCGTTCCAGAAGACTTACCCAAAACCAGTGAATCTCCCAAATACATCTGGAAGCTGTATACTGATGGTGCGTCAAATGACCGGTGTTCGGGCGCTGGGGTTGTACTTGAGACTCCCGAGGGCCGATCCATATGTTATGCTCTTAAGTTCAACTTTCGTGCAACTAATAATGAAGCCGAATATGAAGCCCTCCTAACCGGCCTAAGACTTGCCAGAGATTTGAGAATTATCGCTGTAGAAATTTATTGTGATTCGCAGTTAGTGGTATGCCAAGTGCGAGGAGAATACCAGGCAAGAGACCGAAGACTGGCCGCTTACTTGGCACGAGTTCAGGAAATCCTAAACCAGTTTGATTATTATGCCATCTATTATGTGCCTCGGGAGCGCAATCAGAAAGCCGATTCACTGGCGAAGTTAGCCAGCACAGGTGAAGCGCAACAGATGGGACTTGTCCCCGTTGAAACTTTGGCCACTCCGAGCATCGATCGGATAGAAATGAACTCTGTATTTGAAACCGCTCCCAGTAGAGAATCTTGGATGACTCCGTATCGGAATTACATTGAGAATGGGATGCTACCTGAACCTAGAAATGAGAAGAGACAAATTCAGCGAAAAGCCTCGCGGTTCGTCATCCAAAACGGAGTCATGTACAGGAGAGGTTATTCCGTTCCTCTCCTCAGATGTATCGCCCACGAGGAAATCAAACGAGTGCTACATGACGTGCATGAAGGAGAGTGCGGCGATCATACCGGCGGGCAAGCTCTCGCTAAAAAGATACTCCGATATGGGTACTACTGGCCGACAGTGAACCGAGATGCGGCAAACTATGCCCGGAAGTGCGATAAATGCCAGATACATGCCCGAATTCCGAGAGCTCCGCCAACTGAAATAACCCAAATGGTCAGTCCCTGGCCATTCGCAATGTGGGGCATTGACATCATCGGCGCTTTACCTTTAGCAAAAGGCGGTGCGAAATACGCCATCGTCGCAGTTGATTACTTCACAAAGTGGGCTGAGGCCGAAGCCCTAGCAACCATTACGACAAAGAAGGTGATAAATTTCGTGGTTCGCAACATCATCTGTCGATTTGGACTCCCGCATACTATCATCACTGATAACGGAGCCCAATTCGAGAGTGCGGAATTCAAGAATTTCTGTCAACGGTTTCATATCCGCAAAAAGTTCTCGGCTGTCGCACACCCCCAAGCGAATGGACAGGTTGAAGCTGTCAACAAAGTTATAAAATCGATCCTGAAGAAACGATTGGAGAAGGCTGGGGGCAAGTGGGTCGATGAACTTCCTCTGGCGTTATGGGCCTATCGAACGACCCACAAAACCGCGACCGGACACACTCCGTTTTCCCTATCTTATGGCTCAGAGGCCGTTATTCCGGTCGAGACAGAAGTACTCTCTCATCGCGTGACTTATTATGATCCAAAAACAAACGCTATACTCCTAGCCGAGTCTTTGGATCTATTGGATGAAAAACGGGAAGAGGCTGATTTGAGAGCAGCCGCACATCGGAGCCGGGTCGCCCGATTGTACAACACCAGAGTTCGACCTCGAACCTTTGAACTCGGCGACCTCGTGCTCAAGAGAATCTACCCAGTTCCTTCACACATGAAACCGAACTGGGGAGGACCGTATGTAATTACACGAAAGCTCGGAGATGGTACATTCAAGCTGTCGACTGTTGACGGTCTCGATTTACCAAGGGCTTGGAACAGCGAAAGTCTCCGCCGCTACTACATATGACAGGCTTTATTTATTTCATTCTATTTAGCAATTTGTTTCTGCATTTCGAAATTTGAATTTTGTAATAAGGCAACTGACTTTGCCGCATTTTCTATTTCAGCAATAAAATGCCACTTCTTCGAGCCAGAGCTGTGATTCATTATGTACGATATACAACATCACGATGCACGAAGAGCTAAATCCCATCATGCAATGGGACTTATTCAAATGGAGAGTGGCTGTGATACGACCGGCCACTCACTAGGTGAAACCCGAGCTCGGGGACAGGCCATGACACCGATATTAATAGGGTTGACACACGACAATCCTACATTCAACTCCGTATTCCCAGAGTGCGAAGCGGAGTATAAACATTAAACTCCATATTCCCAGAGTGCGAAGTGGAGTATAAACATTCAACTCCGCATTCCCAGAGTGCGAAGCGGAGTATAAACATTAAACTCCATATTCCCAGAGTGCGAAGTGGAGTATAAACATTCAACTCCGCATTCCCAGAGTGCGAAGCGGAGTATAAACATTAAACTCCATATTCCCAGAGTGCGAAGTGGAGTATAAACATTCAACTCCGCATTCCCAAAGTGCGAAGCGGAGTATAAACATTCAACTCCGCATTCCCAGAGTGCGAAGCGGAGTATAAACATTCAACTCCGCGTTCCCAGAGTGCGAAGTGGAGTATAAACATTCAACTCCGCGTTCCCAGAGTGCGAAGCGGAGTATAAACATTCGACTCCGTCTTCCCAGAGTGCGAGGTGGAGTATAAACATTCAACTCCGCATTCCCAGAGTGCGAAGCGGAGTATAAACATTTAACTCCGCATTCCCAAAGTGCGAAGCGGAGTATAAATATTCAACTCCGCATTCCCAGAGTGCGATGCAGAATACAAACGTCAGTCAACTCCATGTTCCCAAAGTACGAACAACCGCTTACGAGATGACGCATATCCCCGGAGTGTGGATGGAACGATTCATAAAGAGAACAAGCGTAGTTCGACCACTCGGTCCTCGCTTGGTGCCATCACAAGCTGATCATCACAACTCGACCCCGGGACTGGGGGCAGAGGCAAATGTTAGTCATTACCCGAAACTATGCGATGCTCAGCTCTGATGCGATCCCCTGTCACAACTCAAGTCCGAGATTTCCATACTTAACAAGTAAAATGAGCTATTCTTGAAGCAATCAGATAATGCAAGTACACTGGACCAAAGTCCGAACACTGCAATATTCAAGTATAGAAAGGAACACAAGCTGAAGCCAGAAAACAAAATTTTATTCCGACTAACTCAAGAACAATGGGTCATACAGGAGTTTTTTCCAAAATATTCCTACTAGCAGGGGCCGAACCTGCATCTAAACACGGCCTACAAAAGGAAAAAAGCAGAAAAAATAACAAAAGTCCCTAACTGCCTATGAAAAGAATGTCTAATCCTTCTGTTTCCTCAGCTTCTTCTTCCTCGAGGAGCTACTGGAGCCACCAGTACCCTTTCGCTTGGAGCCTTTCTCCTTAGGCAAGCTCCCTTCGGGTGGAGGCATAATGTCAACATCCTCGTCTGAGCTGGACTCTATAGGGATACTTCCCGAAGGAGGAGTGGGAGGAACAGACTCGGCAGCTGGAGGAGGGGCTGGCACATTAGTATCAGTAAGTGTGCCCCCAGGAGACACAGTCATAAGAGGAGTGGGGCACTGTGCTGCTGCTCCGCCATCTACTTCACCACCGTGCGCCGCGGCCGCCATCTCGGCATTAATCTCGGCCAACATCGCCGCTTCCCGCCGTGCCCTGGCCTCGCTAGGGGCCGTAGTAGTCTGGGACAAGGTGTCAGAAGTAGCCGTGAATCCACCCAAGCCAAATGGCAAGTCCGCAAAAGGATCACTTTGACGGCCAAGGAGCTCGTTTATCATCTGCTCGTCGAAAGAAAGTGAGCTCCCCTGCGTCGCTCCAACTGGTGCCATTGCCGCGACGGAGGTCGCCTCAGAGATGATGGCTCCTGGTGCTTGACCTGATTCTTGGATGGTAAGAGGCGCGGCTGGTGCAACTCCTGTCACTGATCAAAGGAAAAGACATGTCATTAGCAACATTTCAACGCGGGTTCTTCAATCCAAATATACTAGAAGTTAGTTCAAAGTACCTTCCTCGGTTTGGCTCGAGGTCATCTGAACTACTTCAGAAGGATGTTCCTTAATAGGAGATAAATGCGGTTGATCTGGGTCATACGCCGGGATAGGCTGGGAGTAGATCGTCGGAGTTGGCTCAGACTGAGATGACACGACTATCTCAGAACTCGTAACATGGTGTTCTGCACCAGAGCTCTCTCCGACTTCCTGGATCTGGGCACCAAGCCTCACCTTGTCATGGGAAATCATGGAGTCATGAAGAACCTTCTTTTCGTCATCATTAAGGATGCGGTTCTCCAGCTCGAACTCATCAACGGCTTCATCAGGGTGCCCAGATCTCTCCTCATCAACCAGTAAGTTCCAGGCGTTGTAGAGATGTGTAGGGTAATCGTCAAGCCATGTCAAGTCTCGGTGCCTTAGCACGTTGGCGTTATAAGTGACGAGTAGCTCCTCCACCTCGGCCTCAATCCTGGCCTCCGCCTGTCGTACCTTCTCGTCAACCCCAGCCTCAGCTTCATGGGCTTGTTGTATAGCCGCTTCCTTCTCCTTTCGGAGTGTCACTGCCTGGTCACAGGCTTCCTGCGCAGAGACATTAGCTGCGTCTTTTTCCTTCGCCATCTCTGAAAACTTTGATTTCAGCTCATTAAGCTCCTTCAGAGCGGCATCCCTCTCGGCGGTAATGGAAGTGTTCCTGTGACCCATGTCCTCGATGGCAGTATAGTGCTCTTGCTTCATCCTGGCCATGACAGCGTTCACTTCATCAACTTTCTTTAAAGCCTCCATTTCAGACTTACGGGAAGACTCAGCCTCCGAGTTGAGCGCTTTTATGATTTGGTCGTTGCGACCTAGCTCCTTCTCGAGCTTCTCGATGGTGACGCCCCGCTCGAATGCCACTTTAGACGCCTTCCTCGCGGCCCGTCCCCACTCCCTATACTGGAAAAAGATGTCCGCAACATAATCATGGATAGTGGTTTCCGCGGTTGGCGGGATTCTCTTCAGGTGCGGAGGGAAGACATACCCATCAAAACAGATGTCAGGAAATTCCTTCCTCATCTGTGCCAATTTAAGCGCTCCTTCGCTAGACGCCTCGGTCGGGACCGGCACAGTAGCCGAAGAGGTGGCTATTTCGGTCCTGCGTGGAGGATCGGACCTCAAAGCTTGAGAAGGCGGCCTAGGCCGTGAAGTTTCGGGAGGACAAGTAACCGCGGCCGTAAGAGGTGCAGAAGTCCTGGGGGGAGGAGAGCGAGATCGGGATCGGCGGACGTATCCCCTATCTCTGTCGGACTTCTCCTGGCCCGAATGTCCTGAGTCGTAATCCCTCTCCCCCTCTCTCCTGCGTGGCTCACGATAACGGCGCTTATTGCACAAACTACCAAGCACAGAACCTTGCCCAGACATCGTACCTGAAAAGAAAACCACGAAGAATCAGTAACCGTTTGCGATGTGTTGTTTACGGGTAGAAAAGTGTGTTGTGCCGTGAAGAGTGTGTGAATGTGTAACCCCCCGGACCAACCAGAAGTGTCAATCGCACTGGCAGGATCAGGCTCGCTAACGCCGACGATATGTCGCGGTCCACCCGATCCAACGTCGTGTTGCTCCGGCTCGATGTCCGGGAGTGGAGGGTCAGCAGGCCCTTCGAATTGATCTCCAGCTTGCGGGGAGGACGCCTCCGTAATCTTAACTCCTGGCGAAGGACGGTGCAAAACCACAGACTTCCGCCTCCCAGACTTAGGCTGTTTCGAGGCCACTGCTTTGCCTTTCCTCTTTGCATCGGACTCCGGGGTTGCATTAGCAGGTCCAACCAACGGTTCCTCGTCAGTATGAGTTTTCTCGGAATCGGGTTCCTCGATTATCACAACCCTGGGCTTCATCCGCTTGACCTTTTTCCTGGAGACGGTCTTTAATGCACCATCGAGTCTTATGCTCTGCCTCCGGCCGATCAGCCCAAGGGTTCTAAGATTCCGATCTGTCAATAACAGTTCAATATTCCTTTCTTCGCTAGGAATCTCTTGGAGGACCCGAACAATCTCTTTATAGTAGCCACCCTCAGGCCGCTGGATGATAGCTGAAAGAAAAAGAGAAGAAGACGTAAGTTTAATTTCACTCCGAAAATTGCCCTGTCAATTAATTGAAAAAGAAAAGACAATGCTCACGTCTGAACAGCCATCTTCTGGCAAACCCCAGAGGACATCGGACATAGAACCACTCCGACTTAAAATAGCTTAGCCTAGTCCACGACCCCGCGACAACTTGGCAGTTCCTTACAGACTCCAAGAACGTATAAGATGGGCTGTCAGTCCGACTCTTGAAATTAAACAAGTATCTTATGTCGGTCATACGGGGAGGGCGATGGAGGTACTCCATGAATACAATGAACAAGCTGTTGAGTGAGGCATATCCGTTTGGATGCAATTGAGACGGAGCGATGTCCAGATAAGCCAACACTTCTCTTATATAGTCGTTGAATGGAGGAAGTGTGCCGGCTGCGCACGCATGCCGGTTAAAAGCAGTATACCCCTCCGGGGGATTATGTGGCCTATCATTCGGTCCGGGCAACAATACCTCATCCAAAGACAGACCATGCCTTAAGCATATTCTCCCTAGCATGTCTTCAGAAATATTGGATGGGACGGAATCAGGCGGACTGTTAATGAAGGACGCATCGGGCAACTCGTCCGGAGCTGGGCCAATAGCTTCGGTCTCGATGACCGGAATCTCAATTCTAGGAAGGGTAGGGTTCTGAGTTTCATGCTGCTGCGAACTTGACGGTTCCATCACTAGCTAACTCACGAGAAACCATCATTAGATGACAAAAAGCCCGTGCATTCCCCAGTGTAAAGTGCATGAATGTGTCGTGTAGTGCGAGTGTTGTGCGTGACTTGGGCAAATTCTGCAGAGTTAAAGAAAATGTGCAAGCGACGAGATCCTGGAAGTCAGACAAACATGACCGTCATCGCTGACCGTCATGACTGCGCCATCCAGATGATAACAATCGATTCAAGATTAAAGAGTTCGTTGTACTTTTCTGTTAAATGGCAGTTTCATCGACGAGCTCCGAAAGTCAGTCAAATATGCAGTTCTGTGACAAAGTTCTATTGTGCAAGGCAGAAGCTCGTCGGAGTCAAGTATTTGGATATTAAAAGTTTCTTTAAGTCCATCCAAATTTAGGTTGGAATCGATCGTTGCATTTCATTTCGTATCGAGTCATGAAGATCATACATCGCAACCCGGCTGTGTTCGAATCGATACGTTCGTATCGATCGTCTCAGAATGAAAGATGTGTTCGTGTCGATCGCACTGGAATGAAGGTACTTCGTATCGATCGAGTTCGACTCAATACATTCGTATCGGTCAGGCAGGGGTGAGAGCGCTTCGTATCAATCAGGTTCGAATCGATACGAATCGTATCGATCGGAGGCAGATCAATTCGAACCGATCGAATTCGCCAATTTCGCGTCGATCTGAAAGCAATGGCTTTGCAACAATTGCCGCTTTCATCTCCCTACCGATACGAACGTATGCTGACTGGATCGATTCGAATATTCCAATTTCAGATCGACACGAGACGAAGATAGGGCGATTTCCTCCATATCTTCTTCTTCCCCAAGGGATCTCAGCTCCATGGCCACGATCGTTCCCCAATATCGTTTTCTCTCGTCCAGATCTGAAAATTCGTGAAGACTGGACGAAAAAGCAGGAAAGATGAATGCGCAGACTCGTGATTCGACGTTGTTAACATGACTCTATCCATTCATTACCTGATTTCAGCGATTTTTAAACAAGGAAACGAAGGTTTGCTTCGACTCGAAAACGAACACTTGTCTCTCAGTTTATCGATACGAAAGTAAAAGAGGGAATGGAGAGCAACAGTAAAAGTAAAAGGTAAAAAAGTGAGAAATGACGAAGTCCCAGATATTTATATGAAGCCTAGGACGGAACCGAGTCGATTCGACTCCCAGTCAATCTGACCGGTCGCAACCAGTCAGACGGCACATCGAAACGAAGGCTCGTTTCGAACCCACCAGACTTTATCGGTTCGAAGCGCACAGGGAGGCCACATGAATACGATGGGTCAATGCAAACGCTCTATTCGAATCCATCAAGCTGTGCATTCATCGAGGCGAAATGTTCACCAGACACCATCGTTTCGAAACATCCAAATTTTGAGCCATCGATTCGAAACAGAGCAGACCTGTTAATACGAGCGTCACTTTCGTATCCATCAGTATCTATCGATGCGAACATCCATTTCGTATCCACCAGATATCACCAATTCGAATCAGAATTCACCGCGATTTGTGACCATCGATACGAATGATCGTTTTCGTATCCATCAAGTCAACCCACATCGATACGAAAGAAGGCTTTTCGACTTTGAGCATCGATTCATAAGAGGACCGATACGAGAGAATGGCTAAGGGGTACGACTTTCAAAGTTATTCAAAGAAGACCTACAGCTTTTCAAAGCACGTCATGTTTTCACAAGACGTACTTTGGGGGGCAAATGTTATCCCGCCTTTTGGCAAGGCCAGGACACCAAGGATAGCACGCCATGGATATCACTGAATTTTGTCCGAGCCCAGAATGAGCTACAATTGATAGGACATGACAAGAAAGGCCATAGAGATCAGCACCTCAAATTTCAAGTCAATCCGGACTCGTACGCTCAAGTTATGATCGAGTCAAATTGGAGGGAAAAGCCCAGATTTCGTATCCATCACTCTGGGCAATTTCGTATCCATCACCGAAGCCCTAGTTCGAATCCATCAAGCTTCGTACCAATCAGCTCCGAATCCATCGAGGTACCCAGGCTCGACTCGAATTCCTTCGTATCCATCGAGCTCGTATCGATGGACTTCATACGCACCAGCAATTGAAGAACCTCGTATCCTTCAGCCAACGTCTGCTTCGTATCCATCATTCAGTACTTGCTTCGTTTCCATCGGTCAGTGTTTACTTCGCAACCATCATTCAGCGTCTACTTCGTATCCATCACTCGGTGCTTGCTTCGTATCCATCGGACCAGTGCTCTTCGTATCCATCAGAGGACCTCACTTCGAATCCATGCCTAATGACTTGTTCGTATCCAACGAGTCAACTGACCAGGGATGACGTGTCTTCCATCAAAGTAAAACAAGGCAAGATATGTGGAGTCGAAACAGTCAATGCGGCACAAAGACCGGATCGAGACGAAGCGCGCGTGCCACCTCACTTCAAGAGCACGTGCAGCCAGCGAGGCGAACGGATGGAGTCGAATTCATGGATACGAACCAGACAGCCTATAAGGAATTCCAGTTCGTATCGACCATATCTCGTAATCCACTGATCCAAATCCAGTAAAATTTTCAGAGAAGCTTGCATGCATGCTGAGGGATGTCCACGCCAAATTCCAGCTCGATTGGAGCATTTTCTGATTGATACGAAGTCGTTTCGAATCGATCCCAGATGGAGTTGAAATTTGGTGGGACCGGGCGCGTGGACCCACTCACGTGCCTGAAAGAATCTCCCGAAGTTTGGGCACGATCTCAGCCTCCTACGCCTATAAATAGCCCCCTGAAGCCTACGGAAAAAGGATCTTTTTTCTCTGAAGCGTCCAGACTCTGCCGGATTGAGATTTGCATCATACTTTTGCTGTCAATTTCGAATTCAAAATTGTAATCCGCTGTTCATTGCTGTAAACGCTTGTAATCATTGAAAGAGAATCAATAAAATCATCAAAACTTCATAGTGGACGTAGGCTATACGCCGAACCACTCTAAACTGCTTGTCTGTGCACTTTACATTCCTGTTTGTTGGAGTTTTTGTTAGATAATCTCTGTTTTACATTTATAATCTTCATTTTATCTCTTCAAACAACTCCCGAAGAGTGTTGTGCCCATTTTTGGTACAAACACAGTACATGCACAAAGATAGACTGATATGCGAGTACATCATAGTGCATAAACCAGCCACAAACATGCAACAAAACAAAGTGATGCACAAGGACAAGTACACAAAGATGCAACCAGGTCAAGCTTGAAAGCTCAACAATGTGCTTAGGGGACAAACATGAAAAATGCATAGCAACGCATACACAAAAGCAGCTCAACATGGTGCATCACAGAATAGCATATACAGATGCAACACAAACATGTACAGCAGCAATGCAATGCATAACAAACACACACAAAAGTCAAGATCAGACCAAACCAGCAGCTCAACAGCAAGCGCAACAAGCTCCAAGTGCATCAATTCACACATATATACATAACATATCTATTTGTGTGTGTGTAATAGCAAGTTGAATAGATACAAGGCAAATGCAAATACATGTGAAGATGAAACATGATGCACATCGATCAGAAAACATGCAAAGGAAACAGTCTACAAACTCGGTTCATCAGAAAATATAGACAAAAAAAATTTCAAAGTTAGACAAGATTGAGTGTATGCACAAAACGGTCAGCAACACCAAGAAAAAATAGGGATGTTGAAATATTCAACCGAAAACAAAAATATATATCAAACATGAACTAGTCAGAGATCACAAAACCATCAATCAGAAAATCAACAGTTGAGCAGTAAAAAGTTGAAATATTCAAACCCTAAATTCCGCGAAATATATGAAATATCAAGGAATATTTTTTGCAAATCATTTCCTATATAAACCAATTCATCATCCGCATTTGAAAAATAGGTCAAGTTCAATACAAAAAAAGTCAAAAAGCTAAAAATCATACTAAATCAGCAATCAAAGAATTGCTCAACAATTGAAGCAACTGAAGGCGTAAATCATCAAGTAAATAAAGCAATCGATCGACAAAGGGATATAGGCGTAATTCCATCAATCGATCAAAGATCGGCGGCTCCAAATTGAAACCCTAAAATAAGAAGATCAACTTGCTAAAGAGATCGGTTTGCAAAATAAGAGACACATGCTGAAAACACTCCTATCTCTCATTTTATTTGGGCCATAATTTATTCGTGTATTAGAGTTTCCTTTTTTTATAATTTACTATATTAATTTATAAAACTCTAGTTTTAACTAGGATCTAACTACGGGGCGTAATTTGGGAAATTCTTAACTCCGGGATAGAGTTAAGGTAGGGTTTCGTGCTTAGGATTAGAATAATTAGATAAGCGATAGTCGCAAGTTTATATGGTCTATAAGCGATCAATTATTTAATCTTAGTAGAAATCTTATAGGCAGCAATAGGCATGTATTGCCGAAGCTGAGTAATTTTATGTGTTGCTTTTATTCCCGCATTTACTCTATCATTATCTATTCTATAATTTTTTATTATTTTGTGAATTTCTTATAAACCCTATTCACCTCCCCTCTACGGTTACTTCGATCCTACAACTACTAAAACTGACGAATATAATATAGTGAAGAATGAGGGTAGTTTATAAACAATAAATAAAAGATTGAGTATCATGCAGTGGTATGTAATGCCGTTGTGATATTTATTTGGTTATTCAAAGTTAGATAACACTCATATGACGAGAATAATTATATGGGTATGAGGTGATACTCGTAGTGATGAGTAAGGCTTCATGCCTATGTTGATTGAGTAAGGATGTGTTCCTATATTTATTGATACTATGTGCTACTATCATGATGTACTTCTTTTATTGTTGTTAGAGAGGACCAGATGGCTTGCATCCATCCTAACGGCTAGACCATGGGGTCATGCACCAGATCTATGACACACTATATTATTATAGCTGTGTGCTATCGCTATTTGCGATCACCTCTGTGTCACGTAAGCTGGTAGTATGTTACCTATAGAGGCACATGCAGGGTCATGACTATGGCTTTGCATTGACGAGCAACGATGGATAGGTGTCACGATGATCGTTTGAGGTAACCAAGGTTGTAGGGCCTATGTGATTCTAGAGCAGGCTTTATGCTATCAGTCTCCCTTCTAGTTCTAACGGAGGGATAGAATGGCATATACTAACGGTACACCTCACTTAGTCTAGATATGACTCTACGTGGAACTTTATGTCTGTCGTACAGTCAATTTCCATCATCATTTATTTCTATATGAGAAGATGAGATTATATATGTGATTGATCCTTAGAGTATAGTGGATTCTCATATCATTTAATGTGTATAATTTTACTGATAGGTAACATATATTCTATATTGATGATGATATTTTATTATTTAAGATTGAAAGATATACTTGGGAATTGTTGTGTGCTAGCGTGACTATACTTGATATATCTCATGTATTGCAAATTTCTAGACTTTGATGATGAATTTAACATGGATGATTCACCCATTTGACATTGATTTTGTGATTCTTTATTTGATATGGTCTTATATGGGCGACAACATCTTTATGCATGGTTCTGTGTTACTCAAGGTTTCGTGATACATTGAGGATTATTTATGATATTATATATATGTATGTATACACACACACAAACCATGCATACATTACTATATATACATGGACACCTACATTTAGTCATAGTCTAACCCATATGTTATTTACGAAATACTCGGGTCAATCCGAGACATTTTAGGTCCAGGGATGATGTGACCAGCTTGTGTTTAGTGGGCTTAAAGGAGGCTAGTTATTCTATTATATATTGTTAAACATCCTGTATATGGTATAGACTTATTGCATTTGTGATACTGTGATGTATATTGAGTGTGCTTTGTATTCTATTGAGATAGTGGACATTTGAGACGTTGGTATTCATGCTGTCTCTGGTATACTTCATATTATACTTTGTTGATTTCTCTATCATTTATTGTATATTGTGTATTGTTCTATCTTCGAGACGTATGTGTTTATTGTTTTGTGTCGATACTATGTACATATAGTGAGTTAATCGATTTTGAAATACATACCAGTGTTAGCCCAAGGAATATTCACATGTGTAAGCCGTTATCGCCTCATTCTCCATATTACTAGACTATATTACCTAGTAATACTCTTTCGTAATATGAGTATAGAGGTGGTGTGTTATAGTTGGTATCAGAGCAGGTTTGGAACAATATATTGTATATTTGAGACACGAGTCAAGGCCATAGATGAGACTTAGAGTCCCTGCCCCCTTGGGTGTGTTAGATAATTACCCTATAATATGGAATGGTAGGAGTATATGATGATTATTGGGGTGATCATCTGAGGACGTATTTTTTTATTATATATATATATATAATATTTTCATGTCTAACTTTTCTGGAATAACTAGCGGTTTGGAAAAGTTAGTCCGACCAATAGTGTCGATATTTGCATTGAATATTGGACCTCTAGTGGCTTGTAATTCAACAATTGTATTTTGATTGGTAATTGATCATTATGCACTGTGAAAGCTAATGAATTATTCTACTGAGGACATTGATTGTTTGTAGTTCATCTATGCTTGATTGATTGATGTTTGTTATATTAGATTTATAGTTGTTAATAGGAATAATATTGAGCAGTAATCAATACATGGAAATTAGAGGCCTACTCAAATATTGCTAAATAAAACCCAATGGTGTCTTCAATGATGAAGTTATCACTAGGGAAATTGAAAATTATATTTTTGCTTAAGATAATATATTATTTATAAACATAAATTAGAACCGTGGAATGAATATAATTTTGGTTTTTACGGGTTGTTATAAATGAATAAGTATGAAGTTTGTTGCTATTGTGCATTGTTTGATATTTGATGTGTGATGTTTGAATTAATAAAAGTGGTTCATTATTTTAATATATACTTGGAAAGCACTTGTAAATGTTTCAATGTAAGCTAGTATATGTTTACACAACATTTTAAAAATCTTTTACCTTATATATATATTGTATTGTATAATATTTTATGAAACAAAGCAAGTATTTTAAATTATAAATCTTTTGGTAAAATATCTATATATAAATTCAAAAATTGATTATGTTTCAAAATAGAATTGAACAATTATTTTTATAAAAGTAAAATTATTGAAAAGATGTATGTATGAGTTATCTAAAGGAATTTTTGAAGTAAAACCCATGTTAATTTGTCTTTTCAGTGCTCTAAGAATTCTGGTCGTTGCGTCAACCAACGTTATCGATAGAGATTCATCAACACTCGAACAAGACATTTGAGCATGTTGTTTTACGAAGTTAAAATATTTAGTTGAGACACCTCGAATTCTGCTACCATCGAGCAACAGTAGTTTGTGTCCCTCATTTGTCCAGTTCGTATCCATACTGGAAAAGCCTTGTTCGAATCCATCAAGCTCCGGTACTTCGTATCCATCATGGATCCACTGTTCGAATCCATCGTCTTGCCGTTATTCGAATCGATCGGGACATCACTGTTCGGATCCATCCGGGCCCTTCAGCTTCGTATCGATCGACCGGAGTTGATTACCATCAATACAAATAGAACCCTACTGGAAATGCGTGCCATTCAATTTCCATCGATACGAAAAGAGGACGTTTCCATCGATACGAACGAAGCAAGACTATCGATACGAACAACGTAGTCCTGATCGATACGAACCAAACAGCCTACCGAAAGTCTCTATTTCGTATCGATCACAACTCGAGATCCACAAATCCAAATGCTATGAAATTTTCACAGAAGCTTACGTACATGCTAAAGAGTGTCCACGCCAAATTTCAACTCCATTGGATGAAATCTTGATCGATATGAAATTCGTTCGTATCGATCACGGATCGGACCGAAACTTCACGGGCTTGGGCGCACGGGCCTAGTCAAGTTCCAGGGGGAGTCTCCCGAGATCTGAGCGAAATATCAGCCTCCTACACCTATAAATAGAGCCCCAGGGCATGCAGAAAAGGGATCTTCTTCTTCTTTGAATTCTCCAACGACCAGACTCTGCCGGATCCAGATCTAAACTCCATTGCTGCTGCCACCAACGAATTTCACTGCTGAAAATCATTGTTATTAGCTGTAACCTACTAGAATCAATTGTAATCATCAAAGAAAGATCAATAAAGCAATCAACTTCATAGTGGACATAGGCAATACGCCGAACCACTCTAAATTCTTGTGTATCTATGCATTTTAATTATTTTCATATCTGAAATTGGAGTTTTTGTTAGATAATCCTCTTTTTCCATTTAATTTCTTCACTTTATCTCTTCAAAAAAACTTCCGAAGAGTGTTGTGCCCAATTTTGGTACAAACACTTTGGTGCTTTCACTGAGAGAAATCGAATTTTTCTCCTGCTCTTTGGATCTCCTATCTATACCGGATTGCATAAATCCAAGAAGAAGATCCAGATCTTAGACTTTGAAGCCCTTCCATTCTATTCAGATCTGCATCAGATCTAGGAAAGGACTTTCATTAATTCACCATGGTAAGTACACGAACTACCTCTATAGCTGCTGATCAGGGAGGATGGGACATGCAGAATCCCGCGCAATTGCCTCCATCAAATCAAGATGCCGCCGGACCTTCAGATCCATCAGGCCCGGTCACCAGAAGAGAATTCCAGATGTTGCTTCAAGAGTTGACCCAGAGTCGACAATAACTCACTGAACAACTGCGCGCCAACACAGAGTTGACCAACCAGCTGAATCGCCAAAGGCGTAGAAGGTCTAGAAGAGATCAAGGTTCTTATTCTTCTACAGAGAGTTCCGCCTCCTCCGATGGCCAAACCCGGTCCACACGCCCACGGATGGATGTAAGCTACACCCAGGCCACAGGGCACCAACCTGCTTCAAATCTTGGATAACCCAGAACTAGACCATCCATTAGTCATCATACAAGACCTTCATCCCGAGGAGGTGCTGCTCCTTATCATGTCGCAGGCAACATTGCTACCACCACCACTACCGAACAATGGGTTGATGCTATAAACCAAGCTGATCCTCAACGTAATCAACGAGAGCAGACTCCAGAGCCTTATGTCCCAGAAAATGTTGAACCAAGGAGGCGAGGCACGGACCGTCGACCGCGTCCGGTCCAGACTCGCGCTGTGGAACCCGACCACACCTTGGCCCAGCATGCTCCAAGTATCCGGATGTCGGATATACCGACGATGTTTCGTCAAATGATCCGTGAAAGTCAAGGTCTCGGTAATGACGACTGGGGAATCTCCCGGAGTTATACCCCTTTCACCGATGACATATTATATGCTGAGCCACCTCGACGCTTCAGGATGCCAACTTTGCCAGTCTACGAAGGGAGTTCTGATCCCAATCAACACATCCTGAAATACGAATGGCTGATGAATGCTGCGAGAGCTGATGATGCAGTAAAATGCCGTAGTTTCCCCATTTCCCTGGGGGGAATTGCAACTATGTGGTTTACTCGTTTGCCACCACGATCCATTTCTAATTTTGACCAGATGGCCACCAAGTTTGTTGAACAATTCCGTATGCACGTAGCAAGGCCTAAAGATGTTAACACTTTGTCTAGTGTTACACAAGCTCCCGGAGAAACACTTAGACGTTACTTGGAGCGATTCCATGCCGCGTGCGCAGAAATAAGCAATCCCAATAACAACTCTATCCTGATGGCATTGACTAAAGGGATTGACCCTGACTCCGAGTTTTGAAATTGGTTAGCTGGGAAACCACCTACGTCATTGGACCGTTTCTATTTCAAGGCAGCCCAATTCTTGAGAAGGGAGGATGCGAAACAGTCTAGGAAGCAGGATGACGAAGGGCCCAACATCGAAGGAATCAAGAGTGACATCGCCGTTAAACAGTCCGGAGATAGTTCTGGAAAAGTTCAGTTGAACATACAAAATAAGCAGAATCAGCAGAGGGACAATGGAAATCAGGGAAAGAAGCGAGATCAGAGCCGTGGTCCACGACGTAGAGCTTCCATGTTTGATAATTATACTCCATTGAATACGTCGCTGGAAAATGTGTATCTGCAGACCTGCAATACCATGCAATACAAGAAACCTGCTCCGAAGCCACCAACGGAAAGACAAATCCAGACTAGGAAGTTTTGTAGATTCCATGAGAGCTATGGCCATAATACAAATGAGTGCCGTCATTTGCAAGATCTTATTGAGAAGTTGATACGTGAACGAAAGTTGGATCAGTACGTGCGGGCGCCGCAGTCAGGAGGCATGGGCCCATCAAATCAGAATCGTTTGCCAAATCAAGAAAGACAGGAAGAACCCGCTTGTACTGGCGGGAGGTTGGTTATCAATAAAATAAGTGGTGGTCCTCATCCAGCAGACCGAAGTTGGAAGGAAATGGAGTCATATGCCAGCTCTACCAGACATGTAGACTTCGAGTGTTATAGTAGTGTTGATGAAGGGGCTCCGGCCAAGCAACAAAAGATGATGACAGATGACATCGTGTTTAGAAACAGAGACGCTGACAAAGTCGAGGCCCCCACTATCGACCCATTAGTCATCTCACCTCAAGTAGGTCTTGCTTGGATGAAGAGGATCTTAGTTGACAGCGGAAGCTCTGTGAATATCATGTTTAAACGAGCTTATGATCAAATGAGAATGGAATCAAAGGACTTGAAACCCTGTCAATCTTGAATCCATGGTTTTAACGGAAGTGCTACTATACCCACTGGAATGGTGGAACTGCCAGTGGAGTTGGGATTTGGAGAACGCCGGAGAGTACGGATGTTACAGTTCGTTGTGTTGGACATAGACTCCCCTTACAATGCTTTCTTGGGCCGACCGGCCCTCGCTGAATTCAGGGTAGCCATTGCCCCGTGGTGTTTGACTTTAAAATTTCCCACTGATCGTGGAGTGGGAATCATTCAAGGAGATCAGGCCGCTGCAAGGGCCTGTTATGTTGCCGAGCTGCGAGATGCGCAGCGAAAGGAGAAAGGAAAGGGCGTAGAGGAATCTCTCTGCGTCCGCTTTGCTGATAATTGACAATTAACGCCCGGGCCTAGGCCCGGGCGCCCCAGCCAATTCCAAAGGGATCTTGACCCAAGAGAAACTGAAGATGAAGGAGAATCTAAAGAAAGTCAAGCATCCCCGGCCGAACTGCGATCGATGTCCCAATTGACCATGATGATGATACGAAGATGATAAAGATTGGGTCTCAACTAAGCCAACAAACTCAAGAGGAATTGGTTGAATTTCTACGGGAAAATCTTGACGTATTCGCCTGGACGCATTCTGATACGTGTGGGATCTCGCCGGACATCGCGAGCCACACTCTGAATATTGACCCGCGACATGTCCCGGTCAAGCAGAAAAGGCGTGGTATGGATCCAGAGAGATCTGCCGCCATTAAAGAAGAAGTAGAAAAGCTTAAAGCAAACGGGTTCATTCGAGATGCGCTATACCCCGAATGGGTTTCGAATCCCGTGCTCGTCCGAAAGCCGAACGGAAAATGGAGAACATGTGTCGATTACTCCGACCTGAATAAAGCTTGTCCCAAAGACAGTTTCCCACTTCCCAGAATTGACCAGCTAGTAGATTCAACAGCTAGGCACGAGCTTCTATCCTTCATGGACGCGTATTCTGGATACAATCAGATACCGATGCATTTACCCGATCAAGAACATACCAGCTTCGTAACCAATCTGGGACTTTATTGCTACAAAGTTATGCCATTCGGACTCAAGAATGCCGAGGCTACTTATCAATGATTGGTCAATCGGATGTTTGCCAACCAAATCGGGAAAACCATGGAAGTATATGTAGACGACATGCTTGTGAAGTCACGACTCTCCACCGACCATGTTAAAGACCTGGAAACCATGTTCAACATACTCCGAGAATACAAAATGAAGCTTAACCTACTGAAATGTCACTTTGGAGTGTAGTGAAAAGTTAGCGATCTCTTGAATTGGACTATTTACAGTTATGAATCATGTAGTGCAGTAAAGTGTATGCATGTGCAACCCCCCGACCAACCGGAAATGTCGGCCGCACTCATAGCAAGCGACCCGCTCAGTTTAAGAGCATTATCAAGCTCCTCCATCCCGGTGTCATGTTGAAACGACACATAATCTGGAATCGGAATATCAGCAAGCCCTTCAAAAGAATTCTCTACTTGCGGGGGAGGAGCCTCTGAAATTCTAATCCCCTAAACCGGCAAAGACATAACCACAGATTTCAGTCTCATTGATTTAGAGCGCTTGTGAGCAACGGCCTTGCCTTTTCTCCTTCCTCCTGAATCCTGGACATCGGAAGAAGGCCCAGCTTGGAGCTCATTGTCAGTAGGCATTCTCTCCGGGTTAACTTCTTTAGCTATTACGACTCCGGGCGCCTTGCGTTTCCACCGCTTCTTCGAGAGTGCTCTAAGCATCCCTTCCAGCCGTATGCTTTGTTTACGTTCAATCAGCTCGACAGTTCTCAAGTTTTCGTCGGTTAGAACCAAGTCGATGTGCCTCTCTTTGCCCGGAATCATTAGGAGAATCCGAACTAGCTCTCTGAAGTATGCACCGTCGGGTCGAGAGATTGCAGCTATAAAGAGAAGAGAAGTATGTCAGTTTTGAAGTCGGTTATTATTGTCTCGATAATTCAAGAGGAAGATTGCAACACTTACGTCTATCCAACCATCGCCTAGCAAATCCAGGGGGGCACCGAACATAGAACCATTCAGTTTTAAAGTAACTTAGCCTTCCCCAGGAGCCCGTTACAATTTGGCAGTTCCTTACCGCTTCTAAGAAGGTGAAAGAGGGGCTGTCAACACGACTCTTAACGTTAAATAGATATCTAATCTCGATCGGCATTGGCGGTCGAAAGAGAATCTCCATAAACAGAATGAAGATGCTATTCAACAGGGCATATCCGTTGGGGTGTAGCTGGGATGGAGCTATTCCAAGGAATGTTACCATCTCCCTTATATATTGATTGAAAGGAGGAAGTGTTCCCGCCGTGCAAGCATGACGGTTAAAAGCAGTAAACCCCTCCGGGGGATCATGTGGCCTGTCATTTGGCCCAGGCAATAACACGTCATCAAGCGACAAGCCGTGCCTTAAACAAATCTGTCCCAGCATATCTTCGGAGATGCCGGACGGCATAGAATCTTATGGACGAAAAATGAACCGGGCGCCTGGAAGCTCGTCCGGAGCTGGATTTATAACTTCGGCTTCAATGACCGATATCTCGATGATTGAAGGAATTGAACTTGGGAGTTCCTGCTGCTGAGAACTTGAAGGTTCCATGACTAACTAGCTTATGAAAAATCATTGTTAAACATACAATAACGCTCGTGCATCCCCCAGTGTAAAGTGTGTGAGTGTGTTGTGCAGTGCGGTATTGTATATCACTTGAGAAGTTCTACAGAATTGGAGAAAGCATGTAAACAACGAGACTTCAAAATTCAATCGGAAGGACCGTCATCGCTGACCATCACAACCGTGCCATCCAGAAATTAGCAATCAATCCAAGTTAAAGTTTGTTAAAATTTTGTTAGAATTGCAGTTCCATCGACGAGCTTCGAAGGGAAATCAAATATGCAGTTCAACGGTCAAGTCCAATTATGCCAAAATGAAGCTCGTTGGAGTTAGATGTTCAAAATGCACAAGATTTCTCGATATCATCGAAGTTAGGCTCATTGTCAATCGTCAAAGTTCAAGTTCACACCGGTCCATGAAGTTGTTCGTATCCATCAGGGACACGGGTTTAAGTTCGTATCGATGACCCGAAGAATCAAGTTCGAATCGATCGCCTTTAAACCTGATCATTCCAATTCGACTCCTTCAGCTCGTATCGATCGTGGCCTGTGTTCTCGTATTACTCGGAATGAACAACATTTCGAATCGATCGGAGCTCAACACTTTCGTATCGATCAACTGGGTCGCTTTCGTATCGATCCCCTGGCGCATAATTCGACTCGATCGAAAGACTCTGGGCTTCGAATCCATCAGACGCAACCCCTTTGTATCGATCGACATACTCAAGGTACTCGCATCGATCATCAAGACTCAATGCGAAAGCTCAGCCATCGATCAATACGAAGGCCTCCACCTCATCATCTCGAAGCCCTCACTCCGGATCGACACGAAAGCGAGGACCAAGCTATCTTCCTCCTCACTCCTTCTTCCCCAGATCTATTCGAACTCTATTTTATCCTTCCTCGACCTCGCACGTTATCTCCTTCCTCGAGCAATGTTCGGACACGAATTCAAATGAAATGGCAAGAGAATTTGGATATCATCGTGTTACGACTGGATTTGTTCAATTGATTACCTGATTTCGATAAATGGTTGAAGGGATTAAAGATTTTGGTTCGATTCGAAGTCGGAACAGTTTTCCTTTCTTGGTCTCAGAAGTGATACGAAAGCAGGGCACAAAAGTAAAAAGTGAAAAGTGAGAAATGGCTAAGTCCATGGTATTTATATGGACTCGAAGTTAAAAGGAAAAAACGATTCGCCTCCCAATGGATTCAACCGGTTACAAGGCGTCACCACGGGATCGATTCGAACAAGCGGTTCGAATCCATGAAATCGAGTCTGCATCAATACGAAGTCTTCACCAAATCCATCGATGCGAAGCCCTTCACCAAAATCAGTCGAAGATTATGGCTTTCATCGAAAAGACGATAGCTATTCAGAGTGAAGATTACAGCATTTCAAAGCACATCATGTTTCCACAAGACGTACTTTGGGGGTCAAATGTTATCCCGCCTTTTGGCAAGGCCGGGACACCAAGAACTTGACTAGAAACCAATGGCGGTCCATCTTAGAAATCGGCTATACGCAGGTTCACCATGGATATCGGTGAATTTTGTCCAAGTCCAGATCGAGCTACAATCGACAAGACACGACGAAGTAAGCCATAAAAGTCAACGTTCCAAATTTCAAGTCAATCCGAGTTAATATGCTCAAGTTATGATCGATGCAAGATGGGATGAAGAACAGGCTCGGGTTCGAATCCATCAGAAAGCCTATGTTCGACTCCATCGAGTTCGTGTCCATCATAAAGCTTTTGTTCGACTCCATCGAGTTCGTGTCCATCATTTGTAGGCCGCACTTCGAATCGTCCAAAAGGCCACTGTTCGAATCCATCAAGGACAGCTCTGTTCGACTCGATCGTTCAATGAACACTTCGTATCGATCGACCCCGCATCCATCAAGAAGCAACAGTTCGACTCGATCATCTAATGCCTACTTCGAATCCGTCAGCTGGAGCACGTTGCTCGAACCCATCAAGCAATAGTAGTTCGTGTCCCTCATTTGTCCAGTTCGTATCCATACTGGAAAAGCCTTGTTCGAATCCATCAAGCTCCGACACTTCGTATCCATCATGGATCCACTGTTCGAATCCATCGTGTTGCCGTTATTCGAATCGATCGGGCCATCACTGTTCGCATCCATCCGGGCCCTTCAGCTTCGTATCGATCGACCGAAGTTGATTACCATCGGTACAAATAGAACCCTACTGGCAATGTGTGCCATTCACTTTCCGTCGATACGAAAAGAGGACGTTTCCATCGATAAGAACGAAGCAAGACTATCGATACGAACAACGTAGTCCTGATCGATACGAACCAAACATCCTACCTAAAGTCTCTATTTCGTATCGATCATAACTCGAGATCCACAAATACAAATGCTACGAAATTTTCACAGAAGCTTACGTACATGCTAAAGAGTGTCCACGCCAAATTTCGACTCCATTGGATGAAATCTTGATCGATACGAAATTCGTTCGTATCGATCATGGACCGGACCGAAACTTCACGGACTTGGGCGTGCGGGCCTAGCCAAGTTCCAGGGGGAGTCTCCCGAGATCTAAGCGAAATATCAGCCTCCTACACCTATAAATAGAGCCCCAGGGCATGCAGAAAAGGGATCTTCTTCTTCTTTGAATTCTCCAACGCCCAAACTCTGCCGGATCCAGATCTAAACTCCATTGCTGCCGCTACCAACGAATTTCACTGCTGAAAATCATTGTTATTAGCTGTAACCTACTAGAATCAATTGTAATCATCAAAGAAAGATCAATAAAGCAATCAACTTCATAGTGGACGTAGGCAATACGCCGAACCACTCTAAATTCTTGTGTATCTATGCATTTTAATTATTTTCATATCTGAAATTTGGAGTTTTTGTTAGATAATCCTCTTTTTCCATTTAATTTCTTCACTTTATCTCTTCAAAAAAACTTCCGAAGAGTGTTGTGCCCAATTTTGGTACAAACACTTTGGTGCTTTCATTGAGAGAAACCCAATTTTTCTCCCTGCTCTTTGGATCTCCTATCTATACCGGATTGCATAAATCCAAGAAGAAGATCCAGATCTTAGACTTTGAAGCCCTTCCATTCTATTCAGATCTGCATCAAATCTAGGAAAGGACTTTCATTAATTCACCATGGTAAGTACACGAACTACCTCTACAGCTGCTGATCAGGGAGGACGGGACAGGCACAATCCCGCGCAATTTCCTCCATCAAATCAAGATGTCGCCGGACCTTCAGATCCATCAGGCCCGGTCACCAGACAAGAATTCCAGATGTTGCTTCAAGTGTTGACCCAGAGTCGACAACAACTCACTGAACAACTGCGCGCCAACACAGATTTGACCAACCAGCTAAATCGCCAAAGGCACAGAAGATCTAGAAGAGATCAAGGTTCTTATTCTTCTACGGAGAGTTCCGCCTCCTCCGATGGCCAAACCCGGTCCACACGCCCACGGCTGGATGTAAGCTACACCCAGGCCACAGGGCACCAACCTACTTCAAATCTTGGACAACCCAGAACTGGACCATCCATTAGTCATCATACAGGACCTTCATCCCGAGGAGGTGCTGCTCCTTATCATGTCGCAGGCAACATTGCTACCACCACCACTACCGAACAAGGGGTTGATGCTAGAAACCAAGCTGATCCTCAACGTAATCAATGAGAGCAGACTCCAGAGCCTTATGTCCCAGAAAATGTTAAACCAAGGAGGCGAGGCACGGATCGTCGACCGCGTCCGATCTAGACTCGCGCTGTGGAACCCGACCACACCTTGGCCCAGCATGCTCCAAGTATCCAGATGCCGGATATACCGACGATGTTTCGTCAAATGATCCGTGAAAGTTAGGGTCTCAGTAATGACGACTGGGGAATCTCCCGGAGTTATACCCCTTTCACCGATGACATATTATATGCTGAGCCACCTCGACGCTTCAGGATGCCAACTTTGCCAGTCTACGAAGGGAGTTCTGATCCCAATCAATACATCCTGAAATACGAATGGCTGATGAATGCTGCGAGAGCTGATGATGCAGTAAAATGCCGTAGTTTCCCCATTTCCCTGGGGGGCATTGCAACTATGTGGTTTACTCGTTTGCCACCACAATCCATTTCTAATTTTGACCAGATGGCCACCAAGTTTGTTAAACAATTCCGTATGCACGTAGCAAGGCCTAAAGATGTTAACACTCTGTCTAGTGTTACGCAAGCTCCCGGAGAAACACTTAGACGTTACTTGGAGCAATTTCATGACACGTGCGCAGAAATAAGCAATCCCAATGACAACTCTATCCTGATGGCATTGACTAAAGGGATTGACCCTGACTCCGAGTTCGGAAATTAGTTAGCTGGGAAACCACCTGCGTCATTGGACCGTTTCTATTTCAAGGCAGCCCAATTCTTGAGAAGGGAGGATGCGAAACAGTCTAGGAAGCAGGATGACGAAGGTCCCAACATCGAAGGAATCCAGAGTAACATCGCCGTTAAACAGTCCGGAGATAGTTCTGGAAAAGTTCAGTTGAACATACAAAATAAGCAGAATCAGCAGAGGGACAATGGAAATCAGGGAAAGAAGCGAGACCAGAGCCGTGGTCCACGACATAGAGCTCCCATGTTTGACAATTATACTCCATTGAATACGTCGCCGGAAAATGTGTATTTGCAGACCTGCAATACCATGCAATACAAAAAACCTGCTCCGAAGCCCCCAACGGAAAGACAAATCCAGACTAGGAAGTTTTGTAGATTCCATGAGAGCTATGGCCATAATACAAATGAGTGCCGTCATTTGCAAGATCTCATTGAGAAGTTGATACGTGAACGAAAGTTGGATCAGTACGTGCGGGCGCCGCAGTCAGGAGGCGCGGGCCCATCAAATCAGAATCGTGCGCCAAATCAAGAAAGACAGGAAGAACCCGCTCGTAGTGGCGGGAGGTTGGTTATCAATACAATAGGTGGTGGTCCTCATCCCGCAGACCGAAGTTGGAAGGAAATGGAGTCGTATGCCAGCTCTACCAGGCATGCAGACTTCGAGTGTTATAGTAGTGTTGATGAAGGGGCTCCGGCCAAGCAACAAAAGACGATGACAGATGACATCGTGTTCAGAAACAGAGACGCTGACAAAGTCGAGGCCCCCACTATCGACCCACTGGTCATCTCTGCTCAAGTAGGTCTTGCTTGGATGAAGAGGATCTTAGTTGACATCGGAAGCTCTGTGAATATCATGTTTAAATGAGCTTATGATCAAATGAGAATGGAATCAAAGGACTTGAAACCCCTGTCAATCTCGAATCCATGGTTTTAACGGAAGTGCTACTATACCCACTGGAATGGTGGAACTGCCAGTGGAGTTGGGAGTTGGAGAACGCCGGAGAGTACGGATGTTACAGTTCATTGTGTTGGACATAGACTCCCCTTACAATGCTTTCTTGGGCCGACCGGCCCTCGCTGAATTCAGGGCAGCCATTGCCCCGTGGTGTTTGACTTTAAATTTCCCACTGATCGTGGAGTGGGAATCATTCAAGGAGATCAGGCCGCTGCTTGGGCCTGTTATGTTGCCGAGCTACGATATGCGCATCGAAAGGAGAAAGGAAAGGGCGTAGAGGAATCTCTTTACGTCCGCTTTACTGGTAATTGACAATTAACGCCCGGGCCTAGGCCCGGGCGCCCCAGCCAATTCCAAAGGGATCTTGACCCAAGAGACACTGAAGATGAAGGAGAATCTAAAGAAAGTCAAGCATCCCCGGCCGAACTGACGATCGATGTCCCAATTGACCATGATGATGATACGAAGATGATAAAGATTGGTTCTCAGCTAAGCCAACAAACTCAAGAGGAATTGGTTGAATTTCTACGGGAAAATCTTGACGTATTCGCCTGGACGCATTCTGATATGTGTGGTATCTAGCCGGACATCGCGAGCCACACTCTGAATATTGATCCGCGGCATGTCCCGGTCAAGCAGAAAAGGCGTGGTATAGATCCAGAGAGATCCGCCGCCCTTAAAGAAAAAGTAGAAAAACTTAAAGCAAACGGGTTAATTCGAGATGCGCTATACCCCGAATGGGTTTCGAATCCCATGCTCGTCCGAAAGCCGAACGGAAAATGGAGAACATGTGTCGATTACTCCGACCTGAATAAATCTTGTCCCAAAGACAGTTTCCCACTTCCCAGAATTGACCAGCTAGTTGATTCAACAGCTGGGCATGAGCTTCTATCCTTCATGGACGCGTATTCTGGCTACAATCAGATACCGATGCATTTACCCGATCAAGAACATACCAGCTTCGTAACCAATCTGGGACTTTATTGCTACAAAGTTATGCCATTCGGACTCAAGAATGTCTGGGCTAATTATCAATGATTGATCAATCAGATGTTTGCCAACCAAATCAGGAAAACCATTGAAGTATATGTAGACGACATGCTTGTGAAGTCACGACTCTCCACCGACCATGTTAAAGACCTGGAAACCATGTTCAACATACTCCGAGAATACAAAATGAAGCTTAACCCACTGAAATGTCACTTTGGAGTTGCATCCGGAAAGTTCCTTGGGTTCATCGTCAACGCTCGAGGGATCGAAGCTAATCCTGAAAAGATCTGGGCTATCAGAAATCTTGAAACTCCGAAAACCATAAAGTAAGTCCAGAGTCTCAATGGAAAAGTAGCAGCATTGAGCAGGTTCATTTCAAAGTCCCCTGACAAATGCATTCCCTTCTTCGATCTGATCCGAAAAGGAAAGCGAAACTTTGAATGGACCACAGAGTGTGAGGGCGCTTTCCATGCACTAGTTCAACATCTATCCACACCACCTATCCTGTCAAAGCCTATTGATCATGAGAAGTTGTTCGTATATTTGGCGATATCAGAAAACGCTATCAGCGCTGCATTAATTCGAGAAGAAGACAGGATACAGAAGCCAGTATACTACGTCAGCAAACGATTGACTGGAGCTGAAAGAAATTATTCGAAGCTAGAGAAGTTGGCTTATTGCCTTGTTATTGCATCAAGGAAGCTCCGACCATATTTCCAGGCCCATCCAATTATTGTTTACACCGACCAGCCGTTACGACAGGTCCTTACGCGGCCTGAGACGTCTGGTAGGTTACTCAAGTGGAACATCGAACTGAGCCAGTTTGATATCATTACACTCCAAGACGAGCCATTCAAGGACAAGTCCTGGCTGATTTCATAGCTGAATTTACCGTTCCAGAGGACTTGCCCGAAACCAGTAAATCCCCCGAATGTGTTTGGAAGCTCTATGCCGACGGTGCATCAAACGACCGGTGTTCGGGCGTTGGTGTTGTACTTGAAACTCCCGAAGGCCGATCTATATATTATGCTTTGAAGTTCGATTTTCATGCGACCAATAATGAAGCTGAATATAAAGCCCTCTTAGCTGGTTTGAAACTTGCTAGAGACTTGAGAATTATCGCTATGGAGATTTATTGTGATTCACAGTTAGTTGTGTGTCAAGTACGGGGAGAGTATCAACGAGAGATCGAAGGCTGGCTGCTTACTTAGCTCGAGTTCAGGAAGTACCGGATCAGTTTGATTATTATGCCATTTATTATATACCTCGAGAACGCAACTGAAAAGCCGATTCATTGGCGAAGTTAGCGAGCACAGGTTAAGCTCAGCAAATGGGACTCGTTCCTGTAGAGACGTTATCTTCTTCAAGCATCGACCGGACATAAATAGACTGGGTATGAAAAACCGTTCCCGAAAAGGATTCATGGATGACTCCACTCAGAAACTACATTGAGCACGGAACCTTGCTGAAACGCATGAGTGAAAAGAGACGAGTTCTTCGGAAGGCTTCACGATTCACTATCCAGAACGGAATCATGTACAGAAGAGGGTACTCTGTTCCTTTACTCCGGTGTATCGCTCAAGATGAAATTAAACGAGTATTGCACGATGTACACGAGGGGGAATGTGGCGATCACACCAGGGGGCAAGCGCTGGCCAAGAAAATACTTCAATATGGATATTATTGGCCAACTGTGAATCGCGATGCGTCAGATTATGCAAAGAAGTGCGATAGATGTCAAAAGCATACCCGAATTCCTAGAGCCCCTCCTACCGAGATAACGCAAATGGTCAGCCCATGGCCGTTTGCAATGTGGGGCATCGACATCATTGGAACTCTACCTTTGGCAAAAGGTGGTGCGAAATACGCCATCGTCGCAGTTGATTACTTTACAAAGTGGGCTGAAGCTGAAGCTCTTGCTACCATAACGACAAAGAAAGTAATCAACTTTGTAGTTCGCAACATCATCTGTCGATTCGGTCTCCCACACACCATTATTACGGACAACGGTACTCAATTCGACAGTGCTGAATTTAAAGATTTCTGCAAACGATTTCACATCCAAAAGAAATTCTCCGCGGTTGCACACCCTTAGGCGAACAGGCAGGTCGAAGCGGTTAATAAAGTTATAAAGTCTATTATGAAAAAACGACTGGAAAAGGTCGGTGGCAAGTGGGTCGATGAACTCCCTATGGCTTTATGCTTTATGGGCTTACCGAACAACCCACAAGACCGCGACCAGTCACACTCCATTCTCTCTCTTATGGTTCAAAAGCCATTATTCCAGTCGAGCTAGAAGTACCTTCTCATCGTGTGACATACTATGATCCAAAGATAAATGCTATATTACTTGCTGAATCTCTCGATCTACTAGATGAGAAGCGTGAAGAGGCTGATTTGAGGGTAGCTACGCATCGAAGTCGAGTCACCCGATTGTACAACGCCAAGGTCCGCCCGCGAACCTTTGAACTAGGCGATCTCGTCCTGAAAAGAATTTATCCGGTTCCTTCGCATATGAAGTCGACATGGGAAGGACCGTATGTTATTGGACGAAGGCTTGGAGACGGCACATTCAAATTATCGACCGTTGACGGTCTCACTCTGCCAAGAGCCTGGAATAGCAAGAGTCTTAGCCGCTACTACACATGACAGGCTATGTTTATCCATTTAGTTTACTTTCTATTTTGCAATTTGTTTCTGCATTTCGAAATTAGAATTTGTAATAAGGCAACTGACTTTGCCACATTTTCTTATTTCAGCAATAAAATGCAACCTCTTCGAGCCAGAGCTGTGATTTACTTGAAATGCTTCATATGATCATCACTATGCACGGAGAGCTAAGTTTCACCATACGGTGGAATTTATTCAAATAGGGAGTGACTGTGATGCAACCGGTCACTCGCTAAGTGAAACCCAAGCTCGGGGACAAGCCATCACATCAAAGTCAAAAAAGGATTGATACACGACAATTCTTCATTCAACTCCGGATTCCCAGAGTGCGAAAAGGAGTATAAACAACAACTCTGAACTCCCAAAGTGTGAGTCGGAGTACGAACATCAACTCCAGATTCCCAGAGTGCGAACTGGAGTATAAAAATACGTATACGAAGAGGGTTGATCTGTCCGCCTAACGACTTCGTCCGTATCTGCACCAAGTTTGAGGAGGGTGGACCCGTCCATCTAACGACCTCACTTGTTAACTCAGGGTGGATGTGATCCGACCATCCACGATCCTGATACACCTTTCGTTCCCAGAGTGCGAGCGAAAATCCAAAAACGTACAGTAGATGTGACTGACCGTCTCCTCGTCAACTCCGAACTCCCAGAGTGCGAGTCAGAGTATAAACATCAACTCTGAATTCCCAGAGTGTGAAACAGAGTATAAACATCAACTCCGAACTCCCAGAGCGCGAGTCGAAGTATAAACATCAACTCCGAACTCCCAGAGCGCGAGTCGGAGTATAAACATCAACTCCGAACTCCCAGAGCACGAGTCGGAGTATAAACATCAACTCCAAGTTCCTAGAGCGCGAAGCGGAGTATAAACATCAACTCCAAATTCCCAGAGCATGAATTGGAGTATAAATATCAACTTCGAACTCCCAGAGTGCGAGTCGAAGTATAAATGTCGATTCCAAGTCCCCAGATCGCGGACATATGATTAAAACTTAAGCCGGCGTGACCAACTGCCAGTAAACAAATGAGAATCCCCGGAGTGCGGATATGATCATCGACAGTCAGACAAACGTGGAAAAACCGCTCGGTCCCTACTTGACTCGAACATCCGTTCAGTGGCACTAGACCCAACATGATGTAAGCGAGAAGCAACCGCTACTGATATTCAACTACTCACCCTTAAGACTGGGGGGCAGGACTTAAGTATCGACCATAGACCGAAGCGGTGCGACGTCAAAATTCAACTCGCTTCCCAATCGCGAACCATGTCCGCAGTTTCCAGACTTGGTGCAAAAATACAAACTTGACTCGAGAGCTGAAACTTTACAAGTGCATTTCAAACATTGAAACACTTAAACAAATACACAAGGAGCTAAGGAAAAAAGAGGAAAAGTTTCATTTATACTTTTTATAAAAGAAATTCGTGTACAAGTTTGTTCCAAAAATTCCCACTAGCAGGAGCTGAACCCGCATCTATACACGGCCAACAAAATACAAATCAAAATAAACCAGGGAAGCATGTCTAATCTTTCTTCTTCCTTGGCTTCCTCTTCGGAGTAGACCCGCTGGAGCCACCGCTAACCTTCCTCTTCGAGCCTTTGCTTTTCGGTGGTCGGTCTCTAGGCGGGGGCATGATATCAACATCCTCCTCCGAACTCGAGCGGATAGGAATGCTGCCTGCCGGCGGAGTTAGAGGGATAGGATCAGATGTGGAAGATGGAATGGCCGCACTAGTGTCGGAAAATGTACCGCTAGGCGATATCATTCTAAGTGGAGCTGGACCAAGTGCCGCCGTTCCACCTCCAAAGCTGCCACCATGAGCCGCTGCTGCCATCTCAGCGTCGATTTCGGCCAAAATCTCCTCTTAAGTGAACACTCGGGCCTCACTGGGAGCATCGGTAGTCGGCATCGAAAAGCTTGTAACGGGAACACCTTCGCCCATGACAAACGGTAAGTCAGCCAAAGGATCGCCATGGCGACGAAAGAATTCCTCCATCAGCTGCTCATCAAACACAAGCGTACTTCCCTGCATATCGTCAGGAGACGCAACAGTAGTCATAGCAGTCGCTTCAGTAACGATAACCCCCTGCGTCTGATACGATCCTTGAGTAGCAGGAGGCACGATCGGTGCAGCATCAATCACTGGACAAAAAATAAAGAGAACTATTAGAACTTGACTCGAGTAAAGAATCCGACTTAAGGCAGATATGTGGAATGTTCAGAATACCTTCCTCGGTTTGACTTGTAGACGGCGGAACGACTTCAGTAACTTGTACCGTAGCCGGAGACATCTGCGGCTGATCCGGATTGTAGGCAGGAACAGCTTGGGGATCGACCGTAGACGAGGATTCGGGCTGGGTTGACGTTGGAACTTCAAGACTCGCCTCATGATGGTCAATCCCTGAACCCTCTCCTAGTTCGAAGTGCTGGGCGCCGAGTCTTTCCTTCTCATGCAGAATCATTGACTCGTGAAGAAACTTCCTTTCATATTCATTCAGGATGCGATTCTCAAGTTCAAACTCATCCACAGACTCACCCAGATGCTCCTCCTTCTCTTCCTCAACTAATCGGCCCCAGGAGTTGAAGAGATGCGCCGGATAATCATTGAACCAGGCTAGACCCCTGTGCCTCAGCATGTTAGCGTTGTAAACAATGAGAAGGTCTTCAATATCAGCCTCTAGCCTGGACTCGGCCAACTTCACTTTCTCCTCGACCTCAGTCTCCACCTTGTGGACTTTAGCCACAGCCGCATCCCGTTCACCCTTAAGCAGAACAGCTTGTTCGCACGCCTCCTGGGCTACGCTGTTCGCATCATCTTTTTCTTTAGCCATGTCGGAAAATTTAGCCTTGAGCTCATTAAGTTCCTTGACCGCCGCATCCCGTTCGGCAGTAACTATAGTATTCCGATAGCCCATCTCCTCCACCAAGGCAACATGTGTCTGCCTAAACCTCTCCATTGCCACTTTCGCTTCGTCAGCTTTTTTGGTGGCCTCGATTTCAGATTTTCGAGAAGACTCGGCCTCAGCAGTGAGCACTTGGATGATTCGGTCCCTTTGAGCGAGTTTAGTCTCCATTTTCTCAAGCGCTTTGGCTCGCTCAAAGGCCACCTTAGAAGCTTTCTCTGCAGCCTTTACCCACTCCCTATACTGGGTGTAGATGTCATGAACGTAATCATGCATCGTGTTTTCCATCCCTGATGGAATTCTTTTTAAGTGTGGTGGGAAGACATAGCCATCAAAGCATATGTTCGGAAAATCCTTCCTCACCTGGGCCAATTTAAGGGCCCCTTCTCCTGTGGGCTCAGCGGGGACCTGCTCTGCAATTACGGAGGTCGTGGTCTCGACTCTCTGGAGATGAGTCTCGGACCTAGAAGTATGAGAAGACGGCCTGTGACGTGGAGGCTCTGGTGGATTTGTACTTTGAACAGGAGGCGGAGATGGAAGTCTAGGAGGTAGAGAGCGAGACGTTGATCGGTGTCTGTACTCTCTATCCCTATCTCGCCCATACCTATCTTGGTTAGAGTACTCGCAATCGCGGTCTCTATCCAAGTCCCTCTTGCGGGAGTCATAATAGGTAGAAGACTTTCGGGCCGAACGAAGGTTCCCAAGCATTGAACTCCTCCCAAACATGGTACCTGAAAGTGAGAAATAAAAGAAAAGTTAGCGATCTCTTGAATTGGACGATTTACAGTTATGAATCATGTAGTGCAGTGAAGTGTATGCATGTGCAACCCCCCGACCAACCGGAAATGTCGGCTGCACTCATAGCAAGCGACCCTCTCAATTCAAGAGCATTATCAAGCTCCTCCATCCCAGTGTCGTGTTGAAATGACACATAATCCGGAATCGGAATATCAGCAAGCCCTTCAAAAGGATTCTTTACTTGCGATGGAGGAGCCTCCGAAATTCAAATCCCCTGAACCGACAAAGACATAACCACAGATTTCAGTCTCATTGATTTAGAGCGCTTGTGAGCAACGACCCTGCCTTTTCTCCTTCCTCCTGAATCCTGGACATTGGAAGAAGGCCCAGCTTGGAGCTCATTGTCAGTAGGCGTTCTCTCCGGGTCAACTTCTTCAGCTATTACGACTCCAGGTGCCTTGCGTTTCAACCGCTTCTTCGATACCGCTCTAAGCGTACCTTCCAGCCGTATGCTTTGTTTACGTTCAATCAGCCCGACAGTTCTCAAGTTTCCGTCGGTTAGAACCAAGTCGATGTGCCTCTCTTCGCCCGGAACCGTTTGGAGAATCCGAACTAGCTCTCTGAAGTATGCATCGTCGGGTCGAGAGATTGCAGCTATAAAGAGAAGAGAAGTATGTCAGTTTTGAAGTCGGTTACTATTGTATCGATAATTCAAGAGGAAGATTGCAACGCTTACGTCTATCCAACCATCGCCTAGCAAATCCAAGGGGGCACCGAACGTAGAACCATTCAGTTTTAAAGTAACTTAGCCTTCCCCAAGAGCCCGTTACAATTTGGCAGTTCCTGACCACTTCCAAGAAGGTGAAAGAGGGGTTGTCTCCATGACTCTTGACGTTAAATAGATATCTAATATCGATCGGCTTTGGCGGTCGAAAGAGAATCTCCATAAACAGAATGAAGATGCTATTCAACAGGGAATATCCGTTGGGGTGTAGCTGGGATGGAGCTATTCCAAGGAATGATAACATCTCCCTTATATATTGATTGAAAGGAGGAAGCGTTCCCGCCGTGCAAGCATGACGGTTAAAAGAAGTAAACCCCTCCGGGGGATCATGTGGCCTGTCATTTGGCCCAGGCAGTAACATGTCATCAAGCGACAAGCCGTGCCTTAAACAAATCCGTCCCAGCATATCTTCGGAGATGTCGGACGGCACATAATCTTGTGGATGACAAATGAACCGGGCGCTTGGAAGCTCTTACGGAGCTGGATTTATAACTTCGGCTTCAATGACCAATATATCGATGATTGAAGGAATTGAACTTGGGAGTTCCTGTTGCTGAGAACTTGAAGGTTCCATGACTAACTAGCTTATGAAAAAACATTGTTAAACAGACAATAATGCTCGTGCAACCCCCAGTGTAAAGTGTGTGAGTGTGTTGTGCAGTGCGGTACTGTATATCACTTGAGAAGTTCTACAGAATTGGAGAAAGCATGTAAACAACGAGACTTCGAAATTCAATCGGAAGGACCATCATCGCTGACCGTCACAACCGTGCCATCCAGAAATTAGCAATCAATCCAAGTTAAAGTTTGTTAAAATTTTGTTAGAATTGCAGTTCCATCGACGAGCTTCGAAGGGAAATCAAATATGCAGTTCAACGGTCAAGTCCAATTATGCCAAAATGAAGCTCGTCGGAGTTAGATGTTCAAAATGCACAAGAGTTCTCGATATCATCGAAGTTAGGTTCATTGTCAATCGTCAAAGTTCAAGTTCACACCGGTCCATGAAGTTGTTCGTATCCATCAGGGACACAGGTTTAAGTTCGTATCGATGGCCCGAAGAATCAAGTTCGAATCGATCGCCTTTAAGCCTGATCATTCCAATTCGACTCCCTCAGCTCGTATCGATCGCGGCCTGTGTTCTCGTATTACTCGAAAAGAACAACATTTCGAATCAATCGAAGCTCAACACATTCGTATCGATCAACTGGGTCGCTTTCGTATCGATCCCCTGGCGCATAATTCGCCTCGATCGAAAGACTCTGGGCTTCGAATCCATCAGACGGAACCCCTTCTTATCGATCGACATACTCGAGGTACTCGCATCGATCATCAAGACTCGATGCGAAAGCTTAGCCATCGATCAATACGAAGGTCTCCACCTCATCATCTCGAAGCCCTGACTCCAGATCGACATGAAAGCAAGGACCAAGCTATCTTCCTCCACACTCCTTCTTCCCCAGATCGATTCGAACTCCATTCTATCCTTCCTCGACCTCGCACGTTATCTCCTTCCTCGAGCAATGTTCGGACACGAATTCAAATGGAATGGCATGAGAATTTGGATCTAATCGTGTTACGACTGGATTTGTTCAATTGATTACCTTATTTCGATAAATGGTTGAAGGGATTAAAGATTTTAGTTCGATTCGAAGTCGGAACAGTTTTCCTTTCTTGGTCTCAGAAGCGATACGAAAGCAGGGCACAAAAGTAAAAAGTGAAAAGTGAGAAATGGCTAAGTCCATGGTATTTATAT
The DNA here is from genome assembly GCA_030737815.1 of Allium fistulosum. Taxonomy (NCBI): domain Eukaryota; kingdom Viridiplantae; phylum Streptophyta; class Magnoliopsida; order Asparagales; family Amaryllidaceae; genus Allium; species Allium fistulosum. The sequence continues at coordinate 627,508,898 of CM060905.1, read as the reverse complement.
GGACTCAAAGTTAAAAGGAAAAAACGATTCGCCTCCCAATGGATTCAACCGGTTACAAGGCGTCACCACGGGATCGATTCGAACAAGCGGTTCGAATCCATGAAATCGAGTCTGCATCAATACGAAGTCTTCACCAAATCCATCGATGCGAAGCCCTCCTTTGTATTGATCATCTTCGACTCCATCCCCAGAGCATCGATACGAACGATCAATTCGAATCCATCGAATCACAATTCACAGATGCCAATGCCCATCTATGCGAATTGTCTTTTCGTATCCAGAAACGTCAGATCCATCGATTCGAAATGCACACCAGGGGCTGTTCTGAAGGCATTGAACTCCATCGATACGAACGACCACTTTGTATCCATCGAACCCCACTTCCATCAATTCGAAATGCTCATTTCGTATCCATAGATGCAATGAATATCGATGCAAAGACAATATTGTGACCCTTCACATCGATTCAGGAGAGGATCATTACGAAGGAACATTTAAAAACAACCATCGAGCATTGTTACAACGAATGTCACGTCGGTTTAGGAGAGGATCGATATAGAATTCAATATAAGATAAACTGACAACGACTCGTGAACGTCAACGAGAGTCAGATTAACATATATGTATATATGTCGGACTAATATCCAATATTCCAGATTTACAGGAATTGGGAACTCGTTTGATAACGATTACAACAACAAACGGCTAATCACTAGCGTACATCAATTAGTTGCCACAATACAGGGTACAGCAGTTGACAGTCAACAGTTTACATTATCGAGAAAATCAGTCGAAGATTACGACCTTCATCGAAAAGACGATAGCTATTCAAAGTGAAGATTACAGCATTTCAAAGCACATCATGTTCCCAAAAGACGTACTTTGGGGAGAAAATGTTATCCCGCCTTTTGGCAAGGCCAGGACACCAAGAACTTGACTAGAAACCAATGGCGGTCTGTCTTAGAAATCGGTTATACGTAGGTTCACCATGGATATCAGTGAATTTTGTCCGAGTCCTGATCGAGCTACAATCGACAAGACACGACGAGGGAAGCCATAAAAGTCAACGTTCCAAATTTCAAGTCAATCCGAGTTAATATGCTCAAGTTATGATCGATGCAAGATGGGATGAAGAACAGGCTCGGGTTCGAATCCATCAGAAAGCCTCTGTTCGACTCCATCGAGTTCGTGTCCATCATAAAGCCTTTGTTCGACTCCATCGAGTTCGTGTCCATCATTTGTAGGCCACACTTCGTATCGTCCAGAAGGCCACTGTTCGAATCCATCAGGGACAGCTCTGTTCGACTCGATCGTTCAATGAACACTTCGTATCGATCGACCCCGCATCCATCAAGAAGCAATAGTTCGAATCGATCATCTAATGCCTACTTCGAATCCATCAGCTGGAGCGCGTTGCTCGAACCCATCGAGCAACAGTAGTTCGTGTCCCTCATTTGTCCAGTTCGTATCCATACTGGAAAAGCCTTGTTCGAATCCATCAAGCTCCGGTACTTCGTATCCAACATGGATCCACTGTTCGAATCCATTGTGTTGCCGTTATTCGAATCGATCGGGCCATCACTGTTCGCATCCATCCGGGCCCTTCAGCTTCGTATCGATCGACCGGAGTTGATTACCATCGATACAAACAGAACCCTACTGGCAATGCGTGCCATTCACTTTCCATCGATACGAAAAGAGGACGTTTCCATCGATACGAACGAAGCAAGACTATCCATACGAACAACGTAGTCCTGATCGATACGAACCAAACAGCCTGCCGAAAGTCTCCATTTCTTATCGATCATAACTCGAGATCCACAAATCCAAATGCTATGAAATTTTCACAGAAGCTTACGTACATGCTAAAGAGTGTCCATGCCAAATTTCGACTCCATTGGATGAAATCTTAATCGATATGAAATTCGTTCGTATCGATCACGGATCGGACCGAAACTTCACGGGCTTGGGCGCGCGGGCCTAGTCACGTGCCAAAGCGAGTCTCCCGAGATCTGAGCGAAATATCAGCCTCCTACACCTATAAATAGAGCCCCAGGGCATGCAGAAAAGGGACCTTTGTCTTCTTTGAGTACTCCAACGCCCAGACTCTGCCGGATCCAGATCTAAACTCCATTGCTGCTGCTACCAACGAATTTCACTGCTGAAAATCATTGTTATTAGCTGTAACCTGCTAGAATCAATTGTAATCATCAAAGAAAGATCAATAAAGCAATCAACTTCATAGTGAACGTAGGCAATATGCCGAACCACTCTAAATTCTTGTGTCTTTGTGCATTTTAATTATTTTCATATCTGAAATTTGGAGTTTTTGTTAGATAATCCTCTTTTTCCATTTAATTTCTTCACTTTATCTCTTTAAAAAAACTTCCGAAGAGTGTTGTGCCCAATTTTGGTACAAACAATCACACAGTGGTACGAGATGCCATTATGATATTTATTCGGTCATTTAATGTAAGTAGATGACACTCAGGTGACAGGAATATTGATATGGGTGTGAGGTGATGCTCGTAGTCATGATTAAGGCGTCGTGCCTACATTCAGTGAGTAAGGTTGTGTGCCCATATTTATTGATACTATGTGCTACTATCATGATGTACTCCTTTTATTGTCGTTGGAGAAGACCAGATGGTTATTATCCATCCAAGCGACCTGATCGTGGGGTCGCGCCCTAGGTTTGTGACATGCTAAATTATTAAAGCCATGTGTTATCACTATGTGCAATCGCCCCATTGTCACCAAGGCCAGTAGTCTGTCACCTATAGAGGCGCTTGTAGGGTCGATACTATGGCTTCACATTGATGAGCATCGGTGGATAAATGTTACGATGATCGTTTTAGGCAACTAAGATTGTAGAGTCTGTGTTACTCTGGAGAAGGATTTGTGTTATCAGTCTCTCTTCTGGTTCTAACGGAGTGGTAGATTAGCATCTACTACTGATCCACCTCACTTAGTCTGGATATGACTCTACTTGGGACTTCATGTCTATAGTCAATTCCCGTCATCATTCATTTCTATATGAGAAGATGAGATTATACACGTGATGGATATTTAGAGTATAGTGGATTCTCATATCATTTACTGTATACGATTTTACCGATAGGCAGTCTATATTCTATATTGATGATGATATTTTATTATTTGAGAATGAAAGATATACTTGGGCATTGTTATGTGCTAACCTGACTATTTGATGATATCTTATGTATTGCAGATTTTTGGACTTTGATGATGATTTTGATATGGATGATTCACCCATTTGACATTAATTCCATGATTCTTTATTTGATATGGTTTTATATAGGTGATGACATCTTTATGCATGGTTCTATGTTACTCGATGTTTCGTGATACATTAGAGATTGTTTATGATATTATAAAAGTATATATACAATGCATACATTATTATATATACATTGACACCTATATTTAGACGTTGTCTGACCTGTGTGTTATTTACATAATACTTGGGTCAGTTTGAGACATTTCAAGTGCAAGGACGATGTAACCGTCTTGTGTTTACTGGGCTTAGAGGAGGCTAGTTATTCTATATTATTAAATGTCCTATTTATGGTATAGACTTATTGCATGTGTGATACTATGATTTACATTGAGTTTGTGGACATTTGAGATGTTTTGTATTCACGGTGTCTCTTATATTCTTCATATTATACTTTATAGCTGCGACACTAACTCTGTGTTATACTTATTGTATATTGTGTATTGTTCTATTCTGAACATGCACGTTTTGATTGTTTTGTGCCGATACAGTGTGCGTATAAGTGAGTTACTTAATTAGTTTTGAAATATGTACCAGTGTCAGTCCTAGAGAATATTCACATGTGTAAGCCTAATATCGCCTCATCCTCCGTATTACCTGATGATATTACCTAGTAATACTCTTTAGTAGTATGGGTATAGAGTGGGGTATTACATAGGGCATCCATCGAACAACTATAGTTAGATCGAGTGGAAGCATTGGAAGTAAAACACCATTCAAAAGAGAATTTGTCTCCTCGGTTATATGGGTTCAGTATCACGAGGTCAATTTAAGTCAACTCAAAGTCAAATTCTTTGGCTAGAGTAGTACTGTTAATAATAATTGTTGTTATTGAACCAAGGATTTCGTGTTTGAATTTACAATGTTGAATGTGGATGATGTTATAATTTTTACTAAAGCTAAATTCCATAAGTCCTAATGTGTTATAGTTTTGACGAAGAGAGTCGGTGTAAATAATCATCACTATCAGGCACCGCTTATAATAAGTAAAATTGGATTTTATCAAAAAGATGTGTAAGCGATAAATTCAACCAAATTATCACACCACTAGCTAAGGTGACATGTGAACGTTAATATTTGAATTATTAATCGCTAACCGAATTTACACCTTTGAGTAGCACAATGGTAGTGATGATTTCTCCAAAAAACCACATGATTTAATTAATTTATAAAATATTATAAATTAATTAATATTTAATAAATATTAATTATTATTTAATTAAATTGATGTTTGAGAGTTCTTTGTAATTAATAGAATGCATTTATAAAAGTTATATTTTGTAACGATCGGCCTTTTCGACCCTCAAAAGTCGACACTAATACATCTACAAGATTAACATGTCGAGCATCCAAGTGCCAAAAAGATAGATTATTTGGGTGAAAGAAAGGACAGACAGAAAAGAATCTCACATCATGATAAGTAATATATAATATACAATGCATCTTTACAAAAGAAAAGTTTTATATATATACATCAACAGAGTAAACTAACATATCATCAGCCCGGGCAATTTTAACAACCCATCCTCACAAATGCTAATAAATACAAAACAAAAAAATGCAGCGGAAATAAAATATCTGTGAATACATCTTAGAGTCATCCAGCTCGTCTCCTGAAGCTCCAAAGCATTCATAACTAATCTGGAAATATGCTCGGGCTAACCCCAAGCATTGTAAAAAAATAACGTCTGTATCAGTCTAGTAAACCAGCATGAGAAACACAAATCATATGGATTTTTAATGCAATAAAACATTTCATAAATAAAGGTATCTCATAAGACTACACCACATATAAATACGGACGGGTTTTTACCTTACAATAACCAAACCATTTTCGTTAGAAAATCGATATTATAATAATGTCTAGGGTTTAACATAAATATATAACATAGATGGAATGCTTGCATCTCACGTTCTAACTTATTTGGGCACAACTAAGTCCGTAAGGAACTTATTGGAGAATGGATTTCATGTAATGACAAGTCTATTGGGGTACTATTAGTCACAGTACATCTCTAGAAAAATGTACCAAGGTCGCAAAAAATTTACACCACTGCCAACACAGAACTGGCCTACCTCTTCCCGAACAGTATAGAATATGTCATCTTCCCGGTTGCTGGCCAACAACCGTACCGAGTCACTAGCATACATAAATGGGTCAATATCGATCTAGATCGGGTGATGACCATACCCTTATAGTGTCGAACCACATAGCTCTGCAGCATAACCCATGTTTTAGTCATTACCAGGTGTGCGGTTCGAGGCTACATTTTATCTTTTTATCAAATCCCACTTAGAATGCTAACACTGCCCTCCAAGCAACAATGCAGTGCCAACATTCATCCATACAAGTTGTTCAGGATATGAACAAACCGAAGGCATTACTTCCACTACATCCTTTTTGGAATCAACCTCGGAATTAGTAGCAAGTAGCCCTTGCAGTTTGAAGAACATTGTCTTCGATTACATCATCTTCAAGATGTCTTCAATTTGAACCCTAATGTCGGTTTGAAGTGCTTTTCAGATAATTCATGCTTATTTGATCCCGGTCTCTCCGAACCAATAACGATAGTTTCAAAACTGGCCAAGATTTGATAGTCGTTATTTAACTATCAACTTAACCAACAATTAAACCAGAGATTTAATTTCATATGAAAAACCAAGCATGGTTAAGCACATAAGCAACCACTAAGCCTCTTTAATTAATCCTCTCTTTTATTAAAATCTCTTTTCAAATATTTGTATTAAAATACCTTTTACAAAAGATATATTCACAAGCCCTCAATACTCTTTTCAATACTTGAAAAATATTGATATACTTATCTTAACTACATAAGTATACTCATAAAACATTTCACTTTCAATACATAGAAAACTTTTCCATATAATTATATCAACAGTATAAGTATATTCATAAAACACTACATTTACAATACTAAGAAAATGTACCCATACGCTAACCTCAATGGTATAAGTATATTCACAAACCTTAAGAAAGATTTCAATTCCAAAATCATACTTAATTAGGTTAAGAAAAATGTCATTTAAAACATTGATAACAATAAACCCAAAACACTGTTGGTGTAAGTAAATGGATCATATATAAATTAGACCAAATATACTTACCACCACTTCCCAATTTCAAACAGTACTATCCCTCGATTAACAACGAAATTGGACCAGTTATAAAACTATCCTTACCTTGACATACATTCTTAATTCTCAAGATTGAGACGAGTTTCCATACCTTGGAATTTGGTGATAAGTATGAAAAGAACATTTTCCATACCACCATGATTTAATATGATCATTTATGGAAATCAAACCTCATTTCCCTTTATAAAATTCCTTTTTATAAATCTCCTTTATATTTACAAACTCCTTTTACTAATATCCTTTCTATTTATAAAACTCCTTTTATAAATCTCTTTTATAAAACTCTTTTATATTTATAAAACTCCTTCTATAAATCTCATTTCTATTTATAAAACTCCTTTTATAAATCTCTTTTATAAAACTCTTTTATATTTATAAAACTCCTTTTATAAATCTTATTTGTAGAACTCCTTCCTATTTATAAAACTCCATTTATAAATCTCATATACTTATCACAAATCTTTGATTTTATGATTGAACTAAATAGTTTCCATAAAACAATCATTCCAAATATCACTATAAATTCACAAATGTGATTTATATTTCCAATTTATAAAAATGATACCATTTCCCTTTTTATAAAATATTATTTATAAATATGTTCTTTTATTTATAAAATACCATTTATAAATCTCTCTTTTATTTATAAAATATCATTTATATATTTCTCTTTCTATACAACATTTTATATAAAACGTTTCACCAATATTTATTCCAAAATATTACCGTCTTCTTTTAAAATAGAATTACTTTATTACAAAGCATAAATTCCCATTTATTTTCCTTTAAAATAAAACCTTCATTTTTATATTAACTTTTTAGTAAAATAAATACTTTTCAAAATACTTTTTAAAATATTTCCAAAATGTTGGAGTAAAATAGAGAAGTTCAAAAACAATTTCTAAACAAAATACCATAGAAAATTCCAAAATCATATTTAAAATCATTTCTCTACATCAGAACCATTTTCAAATCAAAATAACAAACAATATTTCAAAATACTATAATGAGGCCACTAGCTACCATAGCACTTAACCGATGCTACCACTGCCTTTATGACTAAAAAGTTTCAACATTTAACATATCAATGTCACATCCAATACTTTTGATATTCAATAATTTACACAACAAGTACATAACTAAAATTTAAAAACAACAATAGCGAGCAATTCGGATTTCCTCTACAAAATTCCATGTATTTCATTCTATACGTCATTCGCTTTCCAAAGCGGAAATTCAACCAAATCAAACTAAAAAAAATCATTCAAGCACAAAAAAAATAATCTATATCTACTATATATCATATATTATTCATCCAAATATGCGATAACTCACCAAAATTCCGGTGGACGCTTAAGCGTTCCAGTTCGATCTAAAATCAAATGGCGTTTGATTTTAGCTCAAGACTATGTTTACTCCAAACTCGACGAAACTAATTCCAGTGTGTAGATAACGCTCCTACAAGCGCAAGGCAAAAGTCCATGCCTCGATTGGACTGTGTATGGAGAAGATATTCATTTTATAAGTTTACGGGTTAATTTAAACAATTAATATCTTAATTATTTTATTATATTTAATTACCCACCCTAACTCCTTCTCCCCCAAATCAATGCCGCTCCATGTACATGCACACTTCCACTATAACAATGCACGCTCAAGCACCGACATGGAGCTACGCTCCACTAAATCACGAACCGACTTCGCTAACGAGTTTCTCTTTGCATGCTCCACCTCCCTGATCCAAAATCATTAGACTTGGCCTCCTTACTAGATTCTCAACCTCCTACATCTCCCCCCCTCGACCTTGTCACGTCGCACCACCCAAACAACGATTGAACTCCACCGAACTCGACCTGGAGATGTCATCTTCCTCCACAAACCAAATGATAACCTTTGTTTCGCCAATCGTCGAATGGGATTGATTGGCCAGGGGAACTAGACTAAGGCAAGAAGAACAACTCTGAAAATCAAAACCTTAATTCCTTCCTCTCCACGTCGAACAAAACCAAACCCAACCGTTTGATTTTTAATTTTAAAGGAGGTGAGTTGATTTTTGTGTTTGCTGTAAATGGAAATAAGAGAGAGAGAGGGAAAAAGAAAAGTAAGAGAGGGAAAAATGAAAAAGTAAAGAATAGTCTAAGTGTTGAGGTATGTTTATTTTACAATTTTTGCACTTTTCTATACAGAATTTCATTCACGTACGAACCGCGAACTACAGAAATAAAAATATGATCGCGTACAACAATGCGATACATTCCCAAAACAACAATAAAATACAATGGTTATCGTATTGTTTAAAATTCCAAATATACCAATGTTTTCTGTAAAGTACGTTAAACGATAATTTAAATATTTTTCAAATTCAAAATTATGAAAAAAATCTATAAATTAAAATGAAAATACGACATTAAAAATCAAGTCGTTCTATTAAAAATTGATTTTCTTATAGTTTATTAAATTCGAATCAAATCTGAATATTTAAATAAATTAAATATCATCATTCGAAACGTTAAAAATTCCTGGTCGTTACATATTTGCACGCATCGATATACAATATCGATGTAATTTTAAATACGTTTAAATAAAAGATAATTGCATGAAGGGGTTTATGGAAATTTTATGTCATTTGATTGTATGTAATTTCAGCCATACCATGTGAAAAGAGAGGAGTGTAGATAGAGAGATAATTAGGAATTGATTGGGGAAAGTTTTAACTAAAGAATGAGAAATGTTTCATTCTTTCAATTAAAACAAATCCACCAACTCATTTCCTACGAACGTCCATTATTTTTCATTCTTTTTTCTCTTCCCTTCTCCTAACCTTCCATGGCATAAAACAAAATAAATGTTTCCAAAAAATTTCAAGTACAAACCAAATGAAAACATCAAAAATAATGAAACACAAGTTGTTCATCCATCTCTTGCAAGGATTGGGGTTGGATCTTGGAGATCCAAGGAGATAACTTCATTCAAGGTGTATTTTTGGCAACATCTATAGGTACTTATCTAATTTTATTTATTTATGTTACTTGTGTGTTTGGATCTCATGTAACTCATGTGTTGTTTTATGGTTTCATCTTGTAACAAATTGTTCAAACCCTTTTACCTTTATCTTTGTTGAAAGTATGTTAATTAAGTTGATTTAATTCAGTTCTATTTTGATCTTAATCTCATCTCAAAATATGTTCATTATTATTGATATGATTTTTTCCTCCTTTTCCTTTTTAATTTGTTGACTTCTTTCATATTGTTTGGATTTTTATGTTCTTATCATGAATTTACACATGCCTAACTTCTCCAATTCCTAATATAATGCATTGAATGTTTTAAAAAAAAGTAATTTTGATTGAGATCTATTTTATAATTTTATAATATTTATATACATAAATATATGTGGACTATTGACGTTAATTAACTAACTTTACCTTGAAAATTAATTCCTTTTGTTAAATGGTTAATATTTTTAGTATGGATGATTTTATCATTGTGCGTAGGAAAAAAATTCCTTTTGATCTAGAATTTATAAATGGATTTTTGTCTAAATTCTAAATCTTTCGTTTATTTTCAACTTTAAAGTTTTGTGTATTCCCATTCTAAACTAAAAGCTTAATTTAAATGTTAAATTTTAAATTCCTATACACACACCTACATATATATGTATACATACATACAGACACATACATACATACATACATATATGTATGTATGTATGTTTTTTTTTGTTTTCAATTCTCAAGTGTTTATATACATAAACAATTGTTTCAAATCTAAAATGGTAGTTGCAATTTTATATATGTGTGCATGTGTGTGTGTGTGTGTATCTGGTAACATACACGTATTTCTCTATTTTGAGATCACAAGATGGATCTTGTGTAATAAATGTCATATTTAATTTCAAACATTTCTTAATTAAAACTAGACTCGTTATTGGTAATTTTATATTTCAAATCCTATAAGATTGTTTAACATGTTTTTAATGTGTGTATCTCTGTGCGCGTATTCATACACTACTCCACTTTTATTATGTATAAATATTTTTAAATCAAAATTTTGGACAACAAAGGCATAAGTAAAGGAAAAATGGGCCTGTTGCGGTGTAAATCTCAACACCTGCGTAAGTTTCCATTTAATATGTATAGTTATTGCTTATTGCACTTACAGGTATTCACTTGAGTATATTTAGATGTATTCACATTTACGTTATGTATAAATTAATTGCTCGTTAATGATATTTAATACATCATTCAATTCAATTAAAGAATGAAAAATGAATGGTTTCTCTCTTCAAATAATGCATAATCTACCCTCAATTTGTTGCTTTAATTCTTGAAGAGAAATGAGTACATCAAGATCTATTCACATTTAGGTTATGTATAAATTAATTGCTCATTAATGATATTTGATACATCATTCAATTCAATTAAAGAGAGAGAAATAAAAAGTTTCCCTCTCCAAATAATTCATAATCTACCCTTAATTAATTGCTTTAACTTTAGAAAGAGAAACGAATGGTTTCCTTCTTTATATTAACAAGTAATTGTTACACACATGAGTGTATTTGATACACATGAGTGTATTTGATACACTTGCACATTTAAATTTAAATTAAATTCAAATACCATTTTAAACAATTTAAAAAAAAAAAAATTTTATGTAAAACATTATTAGGTTAGATCTAATAAACCTTTAGACTTCATAGGCCCAATAGATCTCAAATAGGAAAATATTTTGAAATCTACATATTTCACCCGCTTTACTAACCTGGTTCCAACAATAGTATCAGAGCCAAGTAGTATATGCAGTCTATATTTAGTTATGTTATGACTAATTAATTAAGCTTACCGGTTTAGTAGGTGTAGCGACCCATAATTTCGAACACTTTGTCTTTGAATATCGAAACATTTGAAATATGGTTAAGTGTTACAAAAGTGATTTTATAACTTGTTAAACTCCTTTTAATTAATAACTAATGATAGAAAACCTGTTTTTGAAATTCATTTACAAAAATAAATACTTTGAAGAAATATTGATATGTGACCAAAAATTGTTTTATTGATAAACACATTTTTATTCAATATATGTTTGTAACGACCCCAAATTTTAATTAATTTTAAATTGATAATTTATTTCATTTTAATTAATGTTAGAGCCAAAATTGGTCACTAACCCCCAAATCCAGATGAAAGCACCAAATACCAGTCACAGCTCAGAGATAGAATGTATGTAGAGAGTAATAATATGAAGAACAGTTAGAACTGAGATGAAAGCAGTAAAGAACAACAGATTTTATAGTGGTTCGGCTAACTCCGGCCTACGTCCACTCCAGAAGTTTACTTTTTATTGCTGTAATAATCGATTACAGTTACAAGATAGCAGAGTTGCCTTAGCCTTAGAAAAGAGAAAGTAAGAGAGCAGAAAGAAGATCCCCCATCTGGAGACCCACATGCTGTATTTATAGGCAAAACCAGGTTGTTGGGCCTCCTGAGTAGTTTGGGCCCATCAGGGTCATAGCCGAACCCTACTTCATTATGCCGACCGATCCTGAGCAGTCGGTATGCCGAACGTTGGGAGGTGCGAGGTACCGAGGTATGGAGGTGCGAGGTACCGAGGTATGGAGGTGCGAGGTACCGAGGTATGGAGGTGCGAGGTGCAATGTACGGAGGTATGGAGGTGCGAGGTACCGAGGTATGGAGGTGCGAGGCACTGAGGTATGGAGGTGCAAGGTGCAATATACTGAGGTATGGAGGTGCGAGGTGCAATGCCGAGCGAGGTGAGGTATGCCGAACGACCCATCCAATGCCGAACGCTCCCTAATGCCGAACGATCCATCCAATGCCGAACGAGATTTATGCCGAGTGCTCCATCTAATGCCGAACGAGGTTTATGCCGAGCGCTCCATCCAATCCCGAACGATACTTAATGTCGAACCTCCATCATGTCGAACCATGTTTGATGCCGAACAGTTTCTAATGCCGAGCGCCCATCATGCCGAGCGCCTCTATCTAATGCCGAGCGCTATTGAATGACGAGTGCTCCTAGAATGCCGAACCACTCATGTATGTCGAACGCTCTATGCATGCCGAGTACTCTCGAATGTTATTCGAACGTGAATAGTGAATGCCAGACGAACTATTTGTGTCGAACTTCCATTATGCCGAACCATTGGTCATCCTTTATCCAATCATATTTCCATCTCCCAAGCACGTCGCGTCACCCATCCATCCAGTCGACTGAATCCATCGTACTCTAGCCTCGATGAACATGCAGTTGATTAAGTTAAACCCGTCTGTCCGCGACCTTGCCAAAAGGCGGGTTAACACTTGCCCCCCAAAACATGCCTTGCTATTGGAAGGTGTGTTTTGAATGGCCTCAAATCCGATATCCAAAGTCCATGTTTCATCCATATCCAATAACCAATAACCGACTTTAGGACCTCTCCGGGTCAATATCCAAATCCCCTGCCGTCCATAGCCGATATTCATATCCGTAACCTCTCCGGGTTCTTGTCAAGCACAATCCACACTTGACGACCTATGTTAAGTAAATCCATGGTGATCATGGTTCAGTGTCCCTGAACGTCGAATAATGTCGTGGCTTAAGTCCTAAGTCGAATCCTGGTCACTACGGACCTCTGCCGAGCATAGTCCATACTCGACGACCTGAAATAGTAACCGATAACCTGGGGCCTAAGTCCTAGGCCGAATTCTGGTCTCTCTGGACCCTTGTCGAGCATAGTCCATACTCGATGACCTGAATAAGTCGATTTGCCATGCTCGGACAAAGCGACTTACCCCTTGCCAGGTATGATCCATACCTGACGATCATTTACCAAAAGCCAGATAAAAATCCAATCAAAAGCCAATCCTAAATCCAGATCAAATCAGGAAACAAAAAATCCATATCAAAAATCCAAACCAATATCCAAACCAGAAATCAATCATCCAAATAAAAGTCCAAACCAAAAGAAAAAATCAAAAGACAAATAAAACTAGGAGTTCAAACCAAACTAAGAAAAAGCAAATGTCCAAACCGAAAAAGAAAAGGAAAATTTCACAAACTAGAGCGTCGCGGTTTGTCATCGTCTCAAAGCATGCCTAGGGGCTATCTCCGTCCCCATACATGTGTAAGTGACTCGGCCATTTGCTCAAAGTTTGCTAATTATTTCATATTACCCTTGTCAATTGATAACCAATCGACCATCATTCCTGGGCCTCGTGCCATCGTTGTTTGAGGTGGACGGTGGTCGCTCCTGTTCCACCGCTGCATTCCGAGCTCCAACATATTGTCGCAACTGTCCATTCCTTACATGCTCCTCAATTATGTCCTTCAGATGCCTGCAGCTGTTGGTATCATGCCCGTCCAAGTCGTGAAAAAGACAGTGCCTTCCTGACGCCCTTTCACGTTCCGAAGGTTCTCTCCTAGCTGGCCTTCGGTAGGGAAGGCGATTCCGAGTCTCCATGAATATCCGTTCCAACGTCTCGTTTAATCCCGTGTAAGTGGAGAATTTTGGCTCTCTCCACCGCTTCCTAGCTTTTCCTGAATCATCATCCAGCTTCCGTTTTCCTTTATCTTTATCTTTATCCAAGCTCCGCTGGATGGCCCTCCATCATCAGCCCCGTTCACCTCCTTTAATTTCATATCTGAGCATGCATCTTCCTGCCGAAGGAATCTCTCAGCTTCGTGAAAGAAATCCCCGAGATCCATTGGTGGGTCTCGTATTAGAGATACCTTGAAATCTGAATTCTCTCTGACCCCTGACACTGCTGCCATTAGGACCATCGATGGATCCGGTTGATCCACCGAAGCAACCTCCACATTGAACCGAGTTAAGAAAGCCCTGAGTGATTCCTCCATCCTTTGCTTTACTGATGTCAGCGTCATTACATTCTTCGACCTCTTGATATGAACCCGAAATTGCTTCAAAACCCTGTCCACCAATTCTGTCCATGTCCCGATAGATCCTTCTTCTAGCTGTCTGAACCACATAGCAGCTATATCCGTTAAGTACAAAGGGAAACATCGGGCCATAACTTCCTTCGATGCCCCCAGCACTTCCATGTGTCTTGTGTATCTCATCAAGTGATCAGTTGGATCAGCCTTGCCATTGTATACCTCCACGTTAGGTAGCTTAAACTCTGGTGGATTCCGAGCTATCCTGACTTCACGAGTAAACGGACTCTTTTTCACTCCTTCCAGATCTCTATTGGTCAAACTTCCGCGCATAGTTCGCCTGATAATCTTAGCTAATCCAGCATTGTCCGTCAAGGGATGCCCCCCGAGTTCCCGAGGGAATTCTGGTACACACTCTTCATCTCTTGCTCTTACATTCCTGCCAGCATCCTGTTGCGTGGTGTTAGCTGGAACCCCTCCATGAACTGGTTCAACATTATCTAATGGTGCGCCCCCGAGTCCAGCTCCATCTGGATTGTTAGTTGTATGTTGATTGGGGGTTGCCCCCTACTGAACCATTCCCTCTTCTTGCTGGTTGAGTTCCTCTGGTCCAACTCTAAGACCTTCAGCACCTGCAGTTCCCGATTGTCCAAATTGCCTAAGAAGAGCTTGCATCATCTCTTCTTGCTGTTTCATCATCGCTTCCATCTCCTCTCTGGTGATGTAGATGGATGCTCGACCTGCCTCATTTCCAGAGGAAACCTCTTGACTTCCCTCCTGATTGCTCCTTTCTGTCACTTGCTTCCTCGCTGATGGTCTAACCATTGCTTCCTAAAATCCAAGTTCCTAGCTTCAGAATCCCTGAGTTCAGTTCTCGGTGAAAGCACCAAAGTGTTAGCGCCAAAATTGGTCACTAACCCCCAAATCCAGATGAAAGCACCAAATACCAGTCACAGCTCAGAGATAGAATGTATGTAGAGAGTAATAATATGAAGAACAGTTAGAACTGAGATGAAAGCAGTAAAGAACAACAGATTTTATAGTGGTTCGGCTAACTCCGGCCTACGTCCACTCCAGAAGTTTACTTTTTATTGCTGTAATAATCGATTACAGTTACAAGATGGCAGAGTTGCCTTAGCCTTAGAAAAGAGAAAGTAAGAGAGAAGAAAGAAGATCCCTCATCTGGAGACCCACATGCTGTATTTATAGGCAAAACCAGGTTGTTGGGCCTCCTGAGTAGTTTGGGCCCATCAGGGTCATAGCCGAACCCTACTTCATTATGCCGACCGATCCTGAGCAGTCGGTATGCCGAACGTTGGGAGGTGCGAGGTACCGAGGTATGGAGGTGCGAGGTACCGAGGTATGGAGGTGCGAGGTGCAATGTACGGAGGTATGGAGGTGCGAGGTACCGAGGTATGGAGGTGCGAGGTGCAATGTACTGAGGTATGGAGGTGCGAGGTATGGAGGTGCGAGGTGCAATGCCGAGCGAGGTGAGGTATGCCGAACGACCCATCCAATGCCGAACGCTCCCTAATGCCGAACGATCCATCCAATGCCGAACGAGATTTATGCCGAGTGCTCCATCTAATGCCGAACGAGGTTTATGCCGAGCGCTCCATCCAATGCCGAACGATACTTAATGCCGAACCTCCATCATGCCGAACCATGTTTGATGCCGAACAGTTTCTAATGTCGAGCGCCCATCATGCCGAACGATCTCTAATGCCGAGCGCCTCTATCTAATGCCGAGCGCTCCTGGATGCCGAGCGCTATTGAATGACGAGTGCTCCTGGAATGCCGAACCACTCATGTATGTCGAACGCTCTATGCATGCCGAGTACTCTCGAATGCTATTCGAACGTGAATAGTGAATGTCAGACGAACTATTTGTGTCGAACTTCCATCATGCCGAACCATTGGTCATCCTTTATCCAATCATATTTCCATCTCCCAATCACGTCGCATCACCCATCCATCCAGTCGACTGAATCCATCGTACTCTAGCCTCGACGAACATGCAGTTGATTAAGTTAAACCCGTCTGTCCACGACCTTGCCAAAAGGCGGGTTAACAATTAATATTGTAAAATTAATTGGTAAATCGATTCGAGTTTCCCCGAATCCAAATAAAAATATGTAAAATATTTTAAAATTTAAGTGTTATATATATATGTATATGTGTGTGTGTGTATATATTTGGGCATATATGAGTAAATTTGAAATTATATATATATATATATGTTTGATTTGAATTTAAATTGTAAATAAATGGTTTAAAAAAAGAAAACATATAAGTAGAATAAAATACAAACAAATTGTACTTACAAAATAAAGTATAAATATATATATAAGTTTTAAATACAATATTTCCAAATGATACTTTAATATATATATTATAAAGGAAGTATGTAGGCTGGAAAAGAAAAAAATTAATATAAGTATGTAAGCTTATAAACAAGAGCATGTATATGAAAGATTGCAAAAAAAAACACAAGGTACATATGAATTTATGGTTTGCACCTCTATGTACATACAACATTATCAGCCGAAAGGAAGTTTTATAAATAAAAAAAATTTATATTGTACAAGCTAATAAATGCTTGTACACCACAATATCACTTCAGCCTACAAGCAAGAAAAATCTCTGAATTGTGGTACAAAACCTTTATCAACATGTTGTACAAAATGAACACACCCTGTACAAAGTTTTATACCCAGTAAACTTCATTTTCCTTATATCTCCTCTTCATTTCATTTTTCGTTCCACTTCAAGCTGTGAAAAAAAACTAAGGTGTATCATCTTATATCTCAATCCATTCACCTCAGTTCATTTCGTTTATCAAAAATAAGCAAACCAGAGAATAAGCAAGCATATCCATTTTTTACAAACCGAAGCATCATTAATTTAAACAACAACAAAGGGCAGGAAGATTAGGAGATCAAAGCAAAATAATTCTCAGTTTCAAAAAGTTTAAAACTTTTCAAACAAGAGTGCTCTGTTCATCTTCTCAAAATATTATGAGCAAACTCTTAAACCCCTTTTTATACTTTGGTTTGCATGTGATCAGTATTGAATGTTTGTTTGTGAAATGTGAGTATACCCTTTTGATTTGAACTAGAAATTGTTGTTGTGAATAATATTGAAGTTTGAATGGTAAATGTGTGTTTGCATGTATATATATATACATGAAAATGAAGGTGCATGTCTGTACACATAAATATGAACTCTGTTCCAGGCCTATAGGTTCCAAAACCTGTCTCAAATTCAAAAGCTCTATCTCAAATTATTTATAGGCTTTGAAATCTAAAGAGAACATGTTCGTATGATCATGTTCTAAGTTTTTAATAATAAATTTAAGTAAATTAAACAAAAACTTTTTCTGGAAATATAAGAATACAGGCAAAACCAATGTAAACAGAAATTTCATCAATCCTGATTTCAGATCTTGAATATATCAATTGAAACGTCATCAAAGTTGATGATTTTTAAAAGTGAAATTAATTTTTTTTATCAAGTATTCTCTGAGAAAAATGGGGATGAACGGAATCGCCATTTTCACTAAGTTCTGGCGATCAATAAGTTGGTGGACTTCATGATCGTAACCATAGCTAGCTGGAAGGTCGTAGAGTTAGGGAAAAATGCTTGATTAAATTTTAGATCAACGTGGATGATGATCTTGATCGATTTAGGGTTTTGCACGTAGTTTTGGTTGAGGTGGTTCCTGTGACGATTTCGTCAACGTCGTAGCGCTGGAATCGATCGCACCCATGGCGATCAGAAGAGGAGGGTTAGACGAAGCTATGGCCGGAGTTTCGACAACTCTGGTGGCCTGAGGCGTCGGAGCGAGGTGATTTAAGGCGATGAGTTTTGTTCCAGGTGGATGTGGAGTTGTTCGATTTCGAGTTCGACCTCGTTAAGGCGATACGGGTGGTCGGAGTAGCTGTTGGGGTCGTAGGCGACTCGTTGGGGGACTCGGCGACGATCAGCGATGGTCGGAGTGATGGTGCACGTGCACGAGTTGATATTCTGGGTTCGTTCGTTGTTTTGGGAAGAAGCATCTTCCTTGGGTTTGACTCGAGGAGTTTTCGTGGTTGTCTCGAAGCAGACGAGGGACGAGTGTTTCTCGTGTCTTTACTTGGGAAGAGCTTGGATTTGCTCGGGTTGTTTTTGTTTGAGCTGTTTGAATTGAAATCAGGAAAGTATTCCAGGTTTAAAATCAAAGAAATTGAATTTGGCAAATATTTCAAAGTTTAAAAACAAAGTGAAACAAGTTTTAAAGTTTAGAAGAGATGTTTTAATTGTAAATTAACTTTAAAGTCTAAGTTAAATTATTACAAGATTTATTAAATAAGGTTTAAATGAGAATTAAAGTGATTAATAAAGATAAAATGGTTTATCTTTTAGTTAATTAAGATCTTAATTTATTAATGATTTATTGATTAATATAAGTAATTAAAGAATAATTACTTAATTAATGATTGATTTAAAGTTTAATTAAAGATAAATTTATTTAAAGCAATTGATTTGAAGATAATTAATCAAAGATTAATTTATTTAATGTGAGTGGTTAGGGATGATCACTTATTGAAATTTTATTAAGTAAGTGGTAATTAATCAATTAAAGGTTAAATTTATTAATTAAAGATAATTAATTAAATGGTGAATTAAATAATTAAAGGTTAATTATTTAATAATTAAAGGTTGATGAATTATAATTAAAGGTTAATTAATTTATTATTAATGGTTAATTAATAAATGATTAAAGAAAAATTAATCAAAATGGTTCAAATTAATTAATGTTGATTAACCAGGATTAGTGATTTATTCATAAGTAATAAAACTGATTTAAATAAATCAGATAATAAATTGACCTTATATATGGATATTTGGATTCTATCGGATGACTTGATTGTTTGATATCCCTGATACATGATGCTTTGTGATATACCCTGATTTGTGTTGTGATCTATAGTTTATTTATCTGGGATGAATGTAATTGATTATCTGCGATATATATATCTGTTTCTGTGATATATTACTATGTGAATATGAAACCCTTGACCCGTAAAACGGCACTTGAATTTCGATGCGACAGGGAGTCGGATTCCAGTTGGTTATCCGAAACCCACATCGAATTGTAATGATGAATCTTTATGACTGATAAATTTACTTTATCTATGAATCTGTGAATGAAGATAAGCGTTATGGGTTATACCGCTTATCGATATATCTGTGATGATTGAATGTTGTTGCACTATTGTGTGTGAAACCCCTGGACCACACTTTTACACACACAAATATGGATTTCACGTGGAAATCGGTTAAGTCACAGATGATTTAAATTCAATGTTTTTGAAATTTAAAATTTTAATTTCCATTGATTTTGAAATTGGAAATTGGGGTTTAATATGAAAAGCTTTTGAAATGGAATTTCAAAGATAAAAGTTATTTTGAATAACTTAATCGAGTTTTGAAAATTTAAATAATTTGATTTAAATTTGAAATTGAAAACTATGAAATGAGTCTTTGATTTCAAAGACCGGACGAGTTACTCCAGTTTGAAATAGAATTGAAATGCTTTGAAAGACTATGAATGAATCTTTGGAAACGAGTTTTGAAAGCTATAAGTTAAATCTTGATTTAAAGATTTAACGAATTAATTCAATTGAAATGGAAATTGTTTTGAAATCCATAAATGAATCTTTGTGAACGAGGTAAACTTTGTGAATTGAATCTTTTTGTTTAAAAGATTAAAAGTGTGGAAATTGTTTAAACCTTTGAAGGTTTTTTTGAAATGAATCTTTTTGTTTAAAAGATTGGAAATGGTAATTTGTTTTAACCATTCGAATGAAAAGTTTTGGGCTTTAAGCTGTGATTTAACTGAGACCCCAGTATCCATATGATTTTTAATGGCGCTCGTTATTCGATTTAGCCGAGAGAGGACCTTTGTGTCATATAACCCAATCCGAATAGTGATACGACGATATGGATAGCATTTGAAGACCGGTGGTGAAGATCGGGTATTTGCGAGAGCGATAGGATGACCTATCGATTTTCTCTGCATCATGGCTCCGGTATAGAGATTCCCTGAGTGATGGGAAGTCCGATCGAGATTGTGAATACCCGGATTTGCAAGGACTTCTTCAGAAGTGCCTTCGGTTCTGTTCGAACCCGGAACAGACTTGTATGGATGTGTGTCTGACATTACACTTTGAGATGTAAAGCTGGTTTCTATCAAATACATTTCTGTTGGTGGCGGAGAATTTATTCTCTTAGCTTAACACCCTTTGCTGAGACGTACGAGCTCAGAGGTTATGTAGTTGATGGTTACTAGTGATACATTCCCAATTTGGTAATGTGGCATACGAAGTGCTATTGATCATTTGATGGATCAAAGCGTTGCTTTGTGAAAAAGCGTTGCTTTGTGAAAAAGCGTTGCTTTGTGAAAAAGCGTGACTTTGTGAAAAAGCATGGCTTTGTGAAAAAGCGTTGCTTTGTGAAAAAGCGTAGTTTTGTGGACGAGACTTTGTCGAGCCTCACAACCCGGTAATGGTCGAAACAGGAATGTTGCGACAAAGGTTTGTAGGGGTAGCGCCCCTAGGGTATGTCATTTCCTTCTGGATAAAAGGTGATATCATGGTATGGAGCCCAGATATCTTACCTATGTTGATTATACTTTGTGGCTGTTGCTTTATGATTGAGGATCCTCGGATAAAGGTCGGTAACAACCGGGGGATGACATAGCTCGTGTGTTAGTTACCTAGTTACAGCTGTACAGCGTGAGGTAGCGTCAGTGTGTTAGTTACCTAGTTACAGCTGTACAGCGTGAGGTAGCGTCGGCCTTTTGTTTGCAGAGATCCGGTTAGGATCCGGGGCGTCTTTCTAGAGGCGTTCTATTTCGGTATAAGGAAGTTCCTTAGCCTGATCATTTGTTGGAAATCCAAAGAAACAATACGAACCCTGTACGGTTTTAGTTGTATAACCTGCCATGGAATGTGGCGGTAACCTGTTATTGAACATGGTAGCTATAGTAGGCATACGATGAAATGTTGTATGCTGGCTAAGATTGATATTATACTTTCGAAATATTTTCACACTATGCACTAGTAATAATATCAATAGAGTTTTGTTTGCATAGTAAGCATGTTTGACTATCATAAGAAGAAATCTCCTCCAATTCTGCATTTGCATTGTGTGTGTGGCGGGAGGTCTTATGGTAGTTTCATTTTCGAAAAGCATTGCGGATTTCAATGTTTAAAAGCCTTTTGTGTTTGTTTAAAGATAAATTGTTTTTGTTTGCTCATACCAGTCCCATGACTGACCTGGAGTTTATTGTTCCCTTCCTAAACTCTGGGTGCCCACAATTTTCCACACGGGCAGTCTAGAGTTGGGGTTTTCAGATATTCAGGTCTAGTAGATTATCTGGAGCTAGTTCAGTTCTTGGAGTTCATGGACTGACGTTGCTTATCTTGTAGCATTCTATTGGAGACATTCTATCCGCTGCTGGTGTTATTTATTTTCTTTCCGCTGCTATTTCTTGTATCATATCTCTGTTGTATGTTGATATCTGTCGTATCATATTGTATCAGATTTTGTATCTGTCATTGTATCAATGTTATATATATCGATATATTAATACCTTTTTCTTCCGCTGTGTTGTTATACTTAATGGTGTTATAAGCTCCGGCGAATCGGATTTGAACGGTCGAATCTACGGCATTCAAGTACAAGGTGAAGTACGGATGTCGATTTTCGAACGTGAAAATCAGGGACGTTACAAGTTGCTCAAACTTTGTGTACATGTCTAAATAACATATGAAATCATTATTAGCTAATAAAAATAATTTGAGTTAATATGGTTAACTAAATTTATTCCTAAGTGCTTTAAGATAGTCAAAGGTGGAGATATATTGTTGTAGATATTTTCTTTAGCTCACGAGGTGTAAAGTAAGTCACATTGAGGGGGGATGAGTCTTTTTCCGACTGGAGGTGATGGGGAAGATTATGGTAACCTCTTGTTGCCTATATAAGTGACCCTATAGCTCATAAAAATCCTTCCACAATTTTGTGCAAAAATAACTAAGCTCTTCATTCTCTCATTCTCTTATCCTCTTCTTCGTAACTTTCTATAACACAACACAAATCGACCCAAACTCTCACCAAACTCTTGCTATAAGCCTTAAACAACATAGCAATACCTATTATCGACTTGGAGCTTGAAGAATTAGAGCACATCCCCCCAAAACAAGCTTGGCCGTAAGTAATTTTAGGCCATTTAAGCCTAGGCCGTGAGTTTTGGTGAAGGGTAGCAAGAATTTTGGAGTTTGCAAGGTTGAGGTAAGAAGTGGAAGCAAGGTCAAGGCTTGAGCTTGGTTGTGTGCTTGTTGAAGGATGAGCGAACTCGCCATTTGGAAGTTTATAAAGTGTATTATATGCTTGTTTAAATTATAGTATCATCCTTAACTATATACTGTGATAACTTTTGATATTCTTGCTTTGGAAAGCAAATGGCATATGTAAATTTGTGTATTTGGACTTCTATGACTTTCTATGACTTGTTGCATAGCCTTGACATGATGCACATACATTTGGTTGGACTATGATTTGTGTGAAACGATGTAGTATTAATGTGAATGGATCTTAAGGCTACTTTAATAGTAGAGGGGTGTGTATAGTGTTTTATAACTTATATGGAACTTTTTAAATTATGTTAAGATTTAAATTCAAACATAGATAATCAACACAGATATATATTAACAGACGGTCACAGATATATATAAATGCTTTAAAAGTAAATTAAAAGCAACAGAGATTACACCAGGAGTTTTTATACTGGTTCGAATTAACTAATCCTAGGTCCAATCTTGTACAATGTATGTACAGATTTCATTTCCAATGCCTATGTAACATCCCTTATTCTGAAGCCCCAAAATAAGCGCTACTGATGCTGCAGTCATCAATAGTGTTATTTTCTGGTGACAAAATAAGATCAGTTAATAGTATCATTAACATCAGAAGCATAGGAATATGAAATTTTTTAAAATACATTTCATTAATAATTTCCATATTCATTACATAATCCAAAAACGTTGCCCAGATTCGGACAAAATATAATTTTTACAAAATACTCTAGGAGCGACATATGAAGATGCCCCTTGGTTGATCGGAGTTTAGTACTAGAAAGATACAATTTCTGCCATTACATACCTTCAAACAAAATGATAACAACACAACGAACATAAATATACTCCTATATAGCTAGCTCTGTTGGATCGTTATTATGAAACAACGCAAGCATCTCTTCGTTCCTCAATGCCATATCCACTACTACATCACAAGGGTCTCCAAGATGTTGTAAAGTTGCTCTAGCAAGCTCTGGTTTCAATCCTCTAATGAACTTTTCATTCCTCTTGATCACCATATCCACGGTGGCATATCCATATCTGGACAGCTCCTCAAATCTCAAGTATTGACATATCACCTTGTTCCAACTCAGCAATCTTTCTAAGCAAAGTTGACCTGGCTATTGAAACATGAATCTCTCTTCAAACCTCCTCCTGAACTCTGCCTAAGTCAAATTCTCCTCCGGTATCCCCATAGTTACACTATTCCACTAGTACAATGCAGTCCTTGCAATTGTCTAGATGCCAATCTCCTCTTCTGCTCATCGTTTAGGCCCAAATCAGCAAAAATCCTTTCACAATGCAATAGCCAATTCTCAACTTCGATAGCATCCTCCGTTCCAATAAATGGCTTTCCTCCGAGTCTTGCATAATCCTAACTCGACACAGTAGTTGTTGACAACGGAAACTTCAGGATTTTCTCCTCCAGCATTACCATCAACTAATCCAGCGACAACTCCAGCTTGCATCATGTTGATAAAGAACTGGTACATAACTCCCATATCTACCAGCCCTATTCCAGCATCCACATTAGTAGCTGTTTGTCGACCCGGATTCCTTTTAGTGTTGGGCCTGACATTTCCATTGGTTGTGGTGCTTCCTCCATCGAGATTCACTTTCCATTTTCCGCCTCTATACTTTACTTTCCTTAAATCCACATTTGAACCTTAGTAAGATACATAAGAACGGTCTAAGAGAGAGGGAAGAATAGAGATAAGATATATACTTATCTATAGCAAATACAAGTACATTTCCATAGCATTATCCCATACCCAAGTATCATTCTTTAATTCATTAGGATTATGTTTTCAAAATTCATTTAAAGATCAAAATTCTTTTGGTTTTACATAAATCTAGCTCTGATACTAAGTTGTAACATCCCTTATTCTTCGGTCCGAAAATAAGCACTACTGATGCTGTAGTCATCAATATATTATTCTCCGATGACAAAATGAGATCAATTAATAGTATTGTTAACATCAGAAGCACATAAATATGGAAAGTTTTAGAACACATTTCATTAATAATTTCCATATTCATTACATAATCTAAAAACGTTATTTAGGTTCAGATAAAATATAATTATTACAAAATACTCCAAAAGCGACATATGAAAATGCCCCCTTGGTTGATCGGAGTTTACTACTTGACAAACACAACTTCTGCTATTACACATTCAAACAAAGTGATAACAAAACCGTGGACATAAATAGACTCCTATATAGTTAGCTCTTCCTCCCGCACGTCTTCAGAAGCTTTATTCGTCAAACCTAAAACATGGAAACCTTACTCTTGAACTACTCAAATGAGCACCTGAGAGTTAAAGGGGAAAAACAAAAACTTTGGGTCAGACAAAAAATCCGGTGTTAATAATAATATGCCATCTCGATAATAGATATGTAATGAGACCACACCGCCGAGTGGAATGGTTTTCCCCCTCACTAGTATCTTTTGAAAATATGTCAATCATAATCATGCTTCAACATTCGCATTGGTTAAATAAGCATAAACAATCATATGCATGTATGCTAAATGGGTAAACCTGATCAATCTATCTCAATTAATTAATTATTTGTCTCTACTTCATAGTTTTCCAAGGTTACTACAAACCTATATGGCTGACTCGGGCCTACCAGATATACCAAAATTCTCCAACTTACCGTTAGGAGAAAAATGGATTGTCCGTCCAAACACAATCATCTTAGTGTTAACCTGATTGTCTGTCAACCTCATAGTTTTGTTAGGCTCGCTATGAACTCAATGGTTTTCTGGCCAAACAATAACCTATGTAAGTTATAGATTCCTTTCGGTGTGTAAACCTACTTTTAGTTTTACTTTTAACGAAGACCTATGTACTGGAATTGTGAACTTATGTCAACTAGGGACTAATAACTAAAGTATAGGGCACTACCCTACACCAGTCTCATTATCTGGTTCTCTATTCTCTAATCCTTGAGTCAATTTATTATATCACAATTTATCTAATGGTGATAAGAACAATAATTTCACTAGTAAAATTCTGGGCTAAATACCCTCTTTATTTCCTTGAATACATAATCTTTATTAATGATTTAACCCTTGAAATCATACTTAAAACAAGGAAATTATAGCTCTTTATTTTATCTAAAATATTATGCCAAGATATATGCTATTAAAAAATAGCTCTTATTAACTTCGAAATCAATTTTAGGTCATCGCACTTCTAAAACCTTAGGTTATAAGGCCATACAGTAAATTAATTGTATTAATAAAGTACGACATTAATATTGCCTACATAGATTATCGCATCCCTTCTATGTTGTTATTAATAAACAATTTTGATTTAATAAAACAAGGGGCCATAAGGTCGACATCATCTATGTCGTATTATAAAGTTTGCATAGTATAAAGCTTTTAAACTTGGAAATATGGGAATGTCAACATTGGTAACCTTCAACCTCAATCATAAAATAATTGATATTAGGTGCTTTAAAATAGTAAGGTCAACATTGATGAACATCAACGCCGTAAAACAGTTGACACTGAACTCATAAAACTGGGCTACTATGCCACTACAATAATAATGCCGAAATTGATAATATGCGACATCATTGCCAGTTTATATTCTAGCGTCATCAGTGCCTAATGTAATCAATGTCGAAATTACTACTTGCGGCAATGCTGCTTTAAGCTATGGCATCAAATAGGAAGCATGTGACATTGTTTAAAACCATGGTGAAAATTACTGCATTACTACAGCCGATATAATATATGCGGCATTGTTACAATAATACCATTATCTTGAAAGAAATACTAGCGGCATTACTATAGTCGATATAAAATATGCGGTATTGTTGTCATAATACCTTTATCTAGAAAGCAATACTAGTGGCATTACTATAGACGATATTTAATATGTGGCATCATTGCCACTATAAATATTAATGTCGATATAGATAAGTGCGGTTGTACTAGTTGCGACATGGATGGACGTCGCGTTGACTAATAACGACGTGACAATCTCGTAATTAACATTAAAACTGTTTTATTTCTTTAAAAAGCAATTTTTTTCACCAACCCCAACCCATGTCTAATTTATATTGGTTAAAACTATACTTTTTCAAAAAATTCTAGAAACCTATGGTAAACCAAATTTATGATTCCTAAAGTATTTTGCAAACAATTTAACTTATATAATTTTTAATATAATTATTAAGCCTTTCTAGTCTAATAAATTCATATAAAATCATAAACACTTGGGGAAAATCCCTAAAAATCATTGAAAATCAGAATTGATATATTCTTTGACATATAAAATTTTTGGGACCAAAAATATTAGTTAATTATCTTAACCCAAAATAAATCATTTTTCTCGGTTAGGAAATTCATAAAATATACAGACTTATTTGAAAAATTATGAAATTAAAAACCACTTCTAAAATAATGTTATGGACATCATATCCAAATTTCAAGTCAATTGGACGTCATAAATTAGATTTTCACTCTTAAAACCTATTAAATAATTCCATAATAAATCCAATAATTCATCGTTCAAGCATATAATCAATCAATCAATCATAACATGGCATAATAACAATATATGATTCAAATTTAGGCATAAAACCAAAATAGACAAGCACCACAGTCCTAGTGGTTAAGTGATTTGGCTTCGGTGCGAGAGGTCACAAGTTCGAAATTTGCGTGGCGTGATTCGAACGTTTATTGATATATGATATGTTGTCCCAGTGACATGTTATATATAAAGTACTATTTCAAAAAAAACAAGAAATAACGAGATAAATAACTATTATTCGTCTTGATTAGATAAAGAGATTGAGATTTAAGTATTGATTTGATCCCCCTAAGCTTTATCCTTTGATTTCCTAGCTTTTTCTCTTCTTAGATCTCTAGCAATGATCGACCTCTCTTCTCTATTTCATTTGTATGTAATGTAATGAAATGAAAATAATGAGGGAATGAGGGTTTGAGTTAGGAAATAAGGATCTATTCCCATTGTACCCTTCACATTATTCCTCCTCTTTTTCTATGGTTTAATTAATCTTATTAACCAATTAATCAGGGCACGACCAATTTAATTATTAATCTCATTCTCCTTATATCAATACATTATTTTATTTTATTTATCTAATTAAATATCTTAAATAATGTTAATCAAAATTAGGGGTGTTACTGCCTACTTTAAACAGGAAGCAAACAAATCAGAATATAGTCTCGATTCAAGGCAACGAGATACACCCTTTCGATTTTTGAGTTCAAGGTAGACTCTCTTGATTTAATCAAACAATAAGATCACCCACTTGATTTGAATGGGTAATAAGCACATCCACTTGATTTGAACAGGTAACAAGCATACCCAAACAAATAATAGTAGAGAGTTATTGATTCCAAATACAAATGGTTGTACTTTAGATACAGAATATCTTATAGCCCTTTTGGTATCACTGTGATTAGAGAATACTTCCAAATAAGTAAGTAAATTATAGAGGATGAATGTACTAATGCAGAGATTGAATTCGAGTGAAATTTGAAGAGTATATAAAGTATATTTTGTGAAATATATAATGAGAATTTGGAGTGAGAAGAAATAGATAATAAAATTCATTTTCCAATCCCCTTTGTATAGTTTATGAAAGAACGTGTCTATTCGCGAAGAGATGTAACCAAAAATCACACCATTCAAAATTCAAAAGACACTTCTTCAACAATACATATGTTGACATACCCATGTAGCCTATGTTGACATAAATATGTATGTTTTGAAAAAATTCTTTAATTGTTTTGCAAAATTCTAAACTTCTATAAATTATTTAAACATAGTTTCTAAAATAATTTAATATATAGCAGTCTTATAAAATATTTGTAAAAACATATTTTGAAAATAAAATAAATATTAGATAATAATAAAATAAGTAATTTGATAAGAGAGTATTCAAAGAAAAGAAAGTCACTATTCAAGGACTTTAACAAGTTAATCTAATGTTTACTAACTATATACTATAGTTTTGAACTCTTCGTGCCTTCGTCTTTAAATTCACGAGTCTACAAATATCTTAACCATCTCTGAATCTTGATATCTTTTATTTTTACTAATTAGTATTCAAACTTGATTATCTTGTTCTTGTATAAACCTGTATAATATTCTGGAAAATACTTTATACAACTTGGAAAAACATCTGTACCTATATTTATGTGGTTGTTGTCATCAAAATCAATATATGTGGTATTAACAACCTCCCCCTTTTTTATGATAACAACCATGTAAATATAATTATTATTATAAAATATAATGTAGATCCCCCTACTTTGTATAACTCCCTCTTAGTATATGCATATATTATATTTTTCTCCTCCTTTGTCATAAATAAAAATGGGTAAAAAAATGTATTCCCCCTAAATATGACATATATTAAATACTACTAAATGTGAAAATATTATAGACGGAATCAAAATCAATATTAATTACAAAATAATATTTTTGAGAAATATAATTATAATTAACTATATATATATAATTAAGATTACATATGTTTTAACCATACATTACAAATTTTACAAATATACATATTTATACAGTTTAATTTTCAAAAATATATAAATATAACTAAAGTCGGACTAAAATATATATTATAATCTACAAATTATATAAGTACAAACTATAAATTAAAACCTAGATTTTCTTGGGAACATCGACCCATCCTTCGGATCCAAAGATAGGATTGGTGTTGATTAATTCCTAATCTTCATTAACCACTTTGGCTTTGGAGTTTGAGCATTCAGGGGCGTTGCTTTGAACTTCTTTGGTGAAAATAGAAATGAAACATCAAAGAGAATCAACTTATTTTTCCTGTTCTTTAATCAACTTCATTTGACTCAACTCTAAGTGTTGTTGATTGTGAAGAATAAAGCAAAGAGCATTTTTGAATGATTAAAGATTTTTCACTAGATTTTCACTTAGATTTTGTTTTGAATAATTGTTGTTTGAATTCATTTTATGAAGAGAAATGTGTAAAAATGAAAAAGATAAGAAGGTGAACTATTTTCTGAGTTTTTCAGGAAGAAAAATAGTTT
This sequence comes from Allium fistulosum, assembly GCA_030737815.1. Lineage (NCBI taxonomy): Eukaryota > Viridiplantae > Streptophyta > Magnoliopsida > Asparagales > Amaryllidaceae > Allium > Allium fistulosum. Next base: position 627,479,084 of record CM060905.1, on the reverse strand, counting down.
TTATAGAAGTGAAAGGAGGGATTAATAATTAATCCCTCCAAAATAACCAATTTTTGAAACTATTTTTTTTAAAATTTGCCAGCGTATGTCGACATATGTGCATAAATTTGTATGTTTTTGTTTTTGCCTTAATTTTTGATTTTATTTTATATTGCCATAGTTTATCATTCCAGAGAATAAAAGAATATTTTAATAGTAGAATTATAATCTCTAAGCATATTTCATTGATAAAATAGAGTGATACATAAGCAAAATAAAAAATATAACAAAATGAGAAAACTAAAATACATAAAACTAGAAGTACAAAGATAGCTAATAGATCTAGATGAAGAATTTCCACCAAGCATTCTAATAATCTTCCCAAAGTATTTATCCACTTTGTTCGAGAGGCTAGTTAACTTCTTACTAAAGGAACGTTTAAGCTTCTTTTGATTATTGAGAAGCTTCTCTTGGTATTTTGGAATTACTTTATTAGAATAGTGGGATGGTTTGTCAAAGTTTTCTAGGGAAGTGTCCATTTCCTCCTCTTCTTCTTGTTCTTCCTCCTCTTCGATTTCCATACCATCACTTTCTTCTTCTTCTTAAATCTCTTGCTCTTCTTCCCTTATCAATCTCTCTTCCTTTTCGATAAGAGATTCATAGGGCTCGAATTTAAGAGGGATGTGCATAAGAGAGAGATTTATTTTATCAAAAACTTTGTGAGGCAAAATGTTTTCACCTCTTAGATCGATACCAAAATAATTGAAGATTCTAGTAAGATACACACTATGGCAAAGTGTGTTCTCATGCCTAGGGATTTTATTTTGAAAAATGTCATCCAAAATAACTTGAGCACAATTTATGTCATATTTTCCAAAAATAGCAAAATGAGCTTTGAAAACTTTTTGAGTGGGGTTGTTCTAATATCCCGTCCTTGGTGTAGTATTTTGTTGTAAAAATAAGACTTGCTAGTCTAGCTTAAGGCCTAAGATTCTTGCCTTTAAAATCATACTCTTCATCATTAGAAAATAAATCATGCATAATTTCTCTATTACCATAATCAATTTCAAAAGTGGAGAGGTCATTTCCAGTACTTTTACAATCAAAAATTTGACCAAGAATTTAGCAATCTAAAGCAATATTAGTATATTTGACACTACTTAAAATTTGACATTCTTCTTCTTGAAAAAACTTTCCATTCAAATTAGCATAAAACATTTTAACCAAATTGAGATAACAATCAAAATTATTTTGAGATAAATCGGTTAAACCAAAGATACCATTTTCTAAAGCACGATATTGTAAACCATAAGAATAAAATCATTAAAATTTGCAAATCTTCCCGAAAAGACTTTTCCATGAGTAGCATACTCAATATAGGTTTCTATGCACTCTTGATCATTAAAAAGATGACTCTTGATCTTTTTGGTAAGCCTAATGGCTTTGTATGAAGAAGGTTGGTTTGAGGAAGACATTTTTGATTTGTTTTGGAGGAAAGAGAGTAAAGAATAAATTTGATTTTTGAAATGAAATGTATGTAGAAAATGAGATAAGAATGAGTGAATAAATATGAACTGAATTGTCACTTGATAGGTGAAAAGATGGCTTTTCAAATTTTGAAAATAATGCAAAAGAGACGGAATTTCAAAAGTTTAAATTTTGAAAAGATTCTCTAAATTTTGCTAGGTATGTCGACATACCCATGTGACATATGTTGACATATAGGCCGAAATTTCAATGTTCAAATAATAAAGGAATATATAATTATATATATACACTTATTATTATTATATATATTTATATTCATATATATTTTTTCTATATTAAGTAATTTCCAAAAAATAAAATATTAAATGTAAAAGGTACCGATTTTGCTATTTTTTTCTGTTTGATCTGATTAATCTTCCATCACCGTGAAACACATGATATTTTAAGTATCTGATTTGTTGTTATTGGATGTTGTATTAGAATCATCCAAAGTTGCATTGTACACCCTTTTTCTCTTTTTGAATGAATCAGTGTTTGTTGTTTTCTTTTGCTATGGGCAATCTCTTCGTAGATAACCAATTCACCATAATTGTAACACTTAAAAACATTTCTGTTTTTGAAATTTTTTTTTGATTTTATGAAAGTTGTTCATTTTCTATAATTCAGAATTTTTTGAAATTTCGAGCCATGAGAGCAATCTCCTCATCGTAATCATCACGATCGTCGGTTGTTGCATTGAATGCAATTGATTTCTTTTCGATTGCCTTGTTTTTCCTTTTATCCTTTAATAGTTCTTTATAGGACATTATATTACCAATTAATTCTTCATTTTTTAATAAACTAATATCACTGGCCTCCTTTATTGCTAATTTCTTTTGATCTCATTCAGAAGAGAGTGAATTAAGAATTTTTCTAACTTGATCCTCTTTTGAGAAAATTTTCCCTAATGATACTAATGAATGAGCTATATCTTAAAATCTAAAATACATATCAGAAATAGACTTACTTGGTTTCATTTCAAAAGGTTGAAACTAGTTGGTTAGCATGGAAATCTTAGTCTGCTTTACTTTATTAGTAACCACATGTGTAACTTGCAATATTCTCCAAATTTCATAAGTAGTCTTACAAATAGAAACTCAATTAAATTCATTGATTTCTAAGGAACATAATAAAATATTCATGGCCTTAGAGTTATTGAGTGCTTGTGTCTTTTACTTTAGTGTCCATGTTGAGTATTCAGTTTGGAGTTCGATGTACCTACTCTATGTAATATTCCAAATATCTAAACCATTCGATTATAAATAAATTTTCATCCTAACGACCAGTAAGTATAATTACTACCATTAAATATAGGTGGAGCCTAGCAATTGATTGTCCTTCGACAAAAGTGTTAAAAAGTGTACTACCATTGTTACTAGTCATTTATACTTTAAAATTTTCATATACGAGTTTTTGAAAACCTAATGCTCTGATACCAAATGTGGGAAACGATGCAGTATTAATATGAATGGATCTTGAATCTACTTTAGCACTAGAGGGGAGTGAATAGTGTTTTATAACTTATATGGAACTTTTCTATATTATTTTAAGATTTAAATTCAAACACAGATAAGCAACACAGATATATATATTAACAGGCAGCCATGGATATATATATAAATGCTGTAAAAGTAAAGTAAAACTAAGAGATACGTCACTAGGAGTTTTTATACTGGTTCGAATTAACCAATCCTACATCCAATCATGTACATTGTATGTACAGATTTCCTTTCCAATGCCTCTTTTAAACATGTAGTAAGCAAACCAAAATACAGTTCGATTACAAGGTAATGAGACACACCCTCCTAATTTCCAATTTCAGGGTAGACTCTCTTGATTTGAACGAGCAACAAAATCACCCACTTGATTTGAATGGGAAATAAGCACAGCAACTTGAATTGAACGAGCAACTAGCATACCCATTTGATTTGAATGGGCAATAAGCACACCCACTTGATTTAAATAAGCAATAAGCACACCCAATAAATAATAGTAGAGGGTTTTTGATTCCAAATACAGATAGTTGTACTTTGGATACATAATATCCTATAGCATTTTTAATAGCACTTTGATATTTGAATTGATGACAGTATACTTTCAAATCAGTGAGTAAATTATAGAAAATGAGTGTAGTAATGTAGATATTTAATTTGAGTAAATTTGAAGAGCATAGAAAGTAGATGTTATGAAATATATAATCATAATTTGGAGTGAGAAGAAAGTAGAGAAAATAGATAATAAAATTCGTTTTCCAGTCCCCTTTATATAGTGTATGAAGCGATGTGTGTATATGCGAAGAGATGTAACCAAAAAGAACAACTAGTAAAAATTCAAAAGACACCTCTTCAACAGTTCATATGTTGACATACCCATGTAACCTATGTCGACATATTGATGTATGTTTTGAAAAAAATTACTTTAAATGTTTTTCAAATTCTAAGCTTCTGTAAAATTATTTCAACATAGTTTCTAAAATAATTTAATACATAAAACTCTTATAAAATAGTTATAAAAATATTTTTTTGAAACTAAAATATATACTTAGATGATAATAAAATAAATAATTTGATAAGAGGGTATTCAAAGAAAAGAAAGTTTCTATTCAAGGACTTCAATAAGTTAATCCAATGTTACTAACTATAAACTATAGCGTTGAACTCTTTGTGTCTTCATCTTTAAACCCGTGAGTCTTTAAATATCTTGATAATCTCTGAATCTAGATCTCTAGTCTTTTTACTAATTAGTCTTAATACTAGATTATCCTATTCTTGTATAAACCTGTGTAATATTCTATAAAATACTCTATACAATTTGGAAAAACATCATTACCTATATTTATATGGTTGTTGTCATCAAAATCAATATCTATGGTATTAATATGATTGAATGAGACTTGACTATGGAATGGTTTTATAGCGAATAGTCGCTATATAAGCATTAGAAATGCCTTGTATTTGGAAATTTCTATAATATATTGTAAAGCGGTCCCTAAGAGTTACTTACCATGATTGTGATGTATATTGAGTTTATTATTAAAAAAATGGATCTTAAAAAGATTGTTAACATATTGAAAATTTACCAAATATACACACACACATGCACGCACGCACGCATACGCACACAAATATATATACATACATACATATATATATAAGCCTAGTTCATAGTCTGTTATGGCACTTAAAGGTAGCATTTTCTGGCCGTTGTAGCAGCTCTGAACCCTTATTATAGTATTCTGGAAATGCTACAGATTGCTCTTTTGAACTTTAATTGTTTAAAAATGATTTTAAAATTAAGTATTTTTCTACAATCATTTTAGAAGTATTTAATAACTTATATTATAGTATTTTAAAAGTAGTTTAGATTTTAATATATTTTTCATAGTTATTTATAAATTATTAAAGTAGATGGTTAATTTTAATAAATGAAATCGTGCTTTTTGATATTTTTAAATAAATTATAAAATGGTTATTTTTAAGTAATATTATTAATAAATGTTTAAACCATATTTATAAGTATTTTAAAGTATTTTTATTTATATATAGTTTTTAGAAAATTATTTAATTATTTTAAAAGTATTAAAAAGTCTATGTAATATAATATTTTTTAAATTGTTTTTAGAATTTTATTAAATATTTTAATATATAAATAAATTAGTATACAAATATCTTTATCATTTTTAAAAGGCTTTTAAGTTATAAACAAATGTTTTAAACAGGGGATTAGGAGTTGCTTAAGTAGCTTAATCGTGCTTTGTTCCTTTACTTGTTTATGGAAAGTAATTAATAATATACATAGCACTAAAAAACAACGAAGTAGGCTTATGCAATTTGTAAAAGTTAAGAATGATGTTCGAGTAGGGTTTAGAAGCAATAGTACCCTAACCTACCGACTTCACTTTTGATCGAGGGATAGGGTAAGTTGAAAAGGTCGGAAACGTGATAAGCATAAGAAACTTGATACAGAACTAGATAGTCGATTAGTCGACTATTGAACTTGACAAATTAACTTAGGAAGTATATGCAAGCTTCACGCTTCATACAGTTTGAGATCCCTGGGGAGGACTCATTGGTATGAAACTTCTCTAGCTTTAAGAATGTGTGTGTACATACACACACACACATGAGATCCCTTGAGGAGGGCTCCTTTACATATAGCTCACTTACTTCTGAAAGAACCAGAATTAAGTTATTTGAAAATTCATCGATTTAGTTTTAAAGAGTCCTAGATTGAATGGGTATGCTTATGTATTACTTACCAAAACCACTTCAAAATGAGTATATGAGTCTACATTTTAGAAGCGGTTGTGAAGTGGAATGTTATAGAGTTGAACTATCTATCCTAAGGTTAATTCCAAGGGAGAGATAATCATTAACATTTCAGACTAATGCTATAGAGTTGAACTGTCTATCCTAAGGTCAAGTCCAAGGGAGAGGTTGGTATTAGCATTCATCGGACGACTTATGCTGGAATCCATGGAGAGATTCTTGATCTATTTGAGTGATAAAAGCATGTGTAAGAGATGTCAAATGTGACTTCACCATCGGAAATGACAGAAAATATAGTAGGGGAATAGCCAGTGGCTTTAGCTAACCCAAGGATATATCAACTTCACATCTAGAGATGCTTATTGATGTTGCTAGCAGGAGTTGATGATATTTTGTATCAGGTATTCGTGCATGGATCAGTTATGTTTTCCTTTGAGGTATATTTTATCTAGAGATATATGACATTTGGAGGTAGTTTTTGACCCTTATCAGGAGGTCCGCTTCGATGTACTGGGAGCGCCTCTAATGGAAATCCATATATGAATGAACCTTAGCGGTTTTAGATGTACTTCTAATATTATTGTGTTGTGAGATGCTAGTAACAAAGCTATTTTCTAATTTATATTTTACACCCTAGACACTATCTATTATATCGCTATATTTACTTATGAGATTATTTGGTTTCTTTTGAGGGTGAAAACTGTTACAGTGATTTGTACGGTCTCAAAAGTTACAATTATATGGATGCATGTATCTTGAGTTTCTCATACTAGACTTATGATTGACATATGCTTTTTTCCCTAAATTCCTCGTACACTCTTTAGAGTAGGCCAAGTAAAGCGGATTTGACTATGGATGCTTTAGGGCTTCAGGAGACGAGCTGGAGGCTTCCATTTATCGATTAATTTCTATTTCTGTTGCACTATTATTATGTATGTTTTAGCATTATGAGGACAAGCAGTTATAACTGTCCAAGAAGATCATAGCACTTAGGTTTTGTAAATTTGAAATTACTTTGTATTTTGGAATAACCCTTTGTACTATCTTTTGAGATATTTTATTTTATCATTCCGCTTGTAAGATTCTGATATTGTGTTCTTTATTTCTTGTTCTATCTCCTTTTCTTTTTATTTTACCCTAATAATATGTCTTTCTTACACTTGGGTGTTCGGCATACGAATACCGTGGATGTATTAGTGTTGATATTCGAAGGTTGAAAAATCAGGTCGTTACAATATGTGTCTAGAAAAGTAGTGTCTAGGTTTGCCTTTGGATAATTAAGCACCTTACCCTCTCTGGCTACTCGCCTAGCCTAAAAAGCTAAATGAGCCCAAAGATTGCCCCTAAGAGAAAAGGCCCAATTTGAATTAGGCCTTGGGTTAATTTTCAAAATTATTTTGAAAATTAAAATAAAATTTTGAATTTAAAAGTTAAATTAAAACTAAGAAATAGATGGTAAATGTTATAATGTGAATTCAAAATTATTTTTGAAATTAAAATAAGATTTTAAATTTAAAAGTTAAATTTAAAATAAGAATCGCATTATAAATGTTATAATATGATTTTCAAAGTTGGCTTTGAAAACAATGTATATTATAAATATTCTAATACCGTTTTCAAAAGTTCTTTGGAAATATAATTAACATATTTCAAAAAAATTAATATTTATTAAAAAGGTTAATAAATTAAATGAATTAATTAAAGTATATACATGTATGTATATATATATATAACGTTATCTTGAATTGTTTAAGATGATGCAAGTAAATATATGCAAGTATATATATGTGTGTGTGTGTGTGTGTGCGCGTGTGTGCATACACGTAAGAAATTTTCAAAATTAATATTTAGTTAAATTATCTAATTAAACAAGTTAATTAGCAAATGATGAAAACACATACATATATATATATGTACATGTATGTATGTTAATTAATTAATGCAATGTGCATAAGGCTATTATATAAGTTAATTAAACTATAAAAGTTATATAGTAATCAAACTTTCATAATATTAACTTATAAAACAAATGTGGAACGGTAAGAAATCTAAAATAGACATAAGAAATAAATGCATATTTATAGTGCACATACTGTGATTTCTAATGTGTCCGACACTTGAATCATGAGGGTATTTTATAAGAAATACATTATTTCATAAGTTGATATCACTTAATTAGATATTTTAAAGATTATGAATCTTTAATATAAAGTTGTCATCCACTATTTATATAGTAATAGATTTCTTGCATACTCTCTAGTTGTTGATATTCCTCAAGCTAAAGATGTTATGTGTAGCGCTATTAGTATATTTACTAGACGAGGTATGATACATGCAAATATTTGTTGATATTCCTCAAGGTATGTGCATTATACTTACGTTGTTGTGAAATGGTGGGTATGAGTGAATAATCCCTTTCGATTTGTTGATATCCTCAAGATCGAGATGAGATTAGGACAAAGACCACAGGTTAGGAGTTGTACTTGATACAACTAGTAAAGTGTTACCCATCGCTTGTAGGCCTATGATTTGTTGATATTTCTCAAGGTTAGAATCCCAAGGCAAGTGGGTCCTAACATCCACAAGGAAAATCAAATAATTTCTATGTTTTTCTTAGGGTTTTGATAAACATAAAAAACTAATACGAGCCTTATTGGAAAAATGAAATGGTAACATATAAACATTTTCTATATAAAGTTATAATAATCTACATAAATAAATTTGTGTAATAAATATAATTGATAAAATATTTATCATTTAAGATATACAAATGAACCGAATTAAAGATTAATAAAAGAAATATAAAATATACTTATTAATAAATATTTTTTCATGCTATTGTTACAATACCCATGCAAGCGCCTAATTTTATAACTACCAAATACATTCGTAATTGATTACTTATGTGTTTATTTGCCTGAGATTGTGTATTGTCCTTATTGAGTTTCGAACACTAGAAACAACACTTGAATATGGACGTCAGATTTGTATTTTTTCATAGATAAATATTATATGGTAAACAGTTCCAATTCGTAATGCATGAAACTCCAGAAAAAAAATTAGTTTAGTTGAAAAACGTAAGTAAACCATAATATGAGATCATGTATCCAATATGATTGATTATAATGATGATCATGTCATGTTAAATGTAAACTAGACCAAGTGCTACAAGATTGATCTAAGAATTCGATAACTGAAAAGTCAGTTGATTAGTCTACGTAAAATACAACTTATTCGATATCCTTAAACATTAAGGATGACCAAATGCATTTTTGTAAAGAGTTTCATGATCGTGTAGCAAGGGCTTCCTTTTGAATGGTTCGACCATATAAAAACAAATGTACGATGGTAGTTGTAACTTAAGGCACAGTTTGGATGAAGAGAGTGAACGGTTACTTCTGCTTTAGAAGGAAACATCGAAAATGAGAATTGTAAAATAATAGCATATACTTAACAAGGAATAAGAAACATAATATCTATTCCAAATGTATTTTCACATATAAAAATGTTTTCTATGAAATTTATTTCTTTGAATTTAAGGTGCTTGATACGAAAATTCTCAACTGTAAACCAATTACAGTAACTAAAATAAATAGCCAATATTAAGTGGTCGAACAGAGCTTCATATTTCTTATGCTATTATAGTAATGACAGAAATAGTGAGAGTATTCCATATAACACTTATTGGTCGCATCAAGTTATGAAAATTGTTTTAGTAAAATGTAGTATTGACTAAAAAATAGACATAGTTTTATTTTAATATGAATATTATGAATGTTTGTTATAAAATAAAACTATGATGTGGTATTTTTGATGCATTGGAAAATACATAAGTATCTAAATTTATTTGCCATTAATTAGGAATTATGGACTAAGCCATAGTTTTGAGAAATAATTTATGATTATATAATTATGAATCATATGGTACTAGTAAAATCTTAGACAATTAAGGGCAAAGAACTCATTTAGTGGGAGCATTATAAGAGTTAATGAACTCTATGGATTGATACATATAGATGCATGCAGTCGAAATTCCAAAATGGTTCCACATACTTTGTTATATCCACTGATAAATTATCACAAACATGAACATATGTATATGATACACATATGATATGTTAATGATGAGTTCATAAAATTTAAAACATAAGTAAATAAAATAATGTACGACAGAAAATAAAATGATTCGATTTGATTAAACAGGTAAGTATGTTGGAAAGAGTTACGAATGTACCTAACAATGAATAAAGATTCAATCTCAAAAGCCACCATTCCTATAACACATAATGATGTATCAGTAAGAAGTAATCGAACTTTACTGAACGAAGTACGATTAATTATGGGTGAAGTTGAGTTAACTTCTTTTTATATGGTCGTGTACTTAGGAGCAGTACACAAGGTTAAAATTAATGTCATTTAAACAATGGTTTACAAAATTGTACAAGATAAGGGTTTACAAGAAACCTCAACATACCTAGGTTAAGGAGTTAGCAGGCTATGCAAGTCAAAAGATTGCACATAATAATTATATGTGAGGGGTCTTATATAAGTCACCCCAAGGAGTTTGGAAACGATTGTTATTGGATAACCAATTTATATTTTGAACATAAGTTTTGCAAACTAAAATAAAATTAGTTTAATATAAGGCAGTTCATAAAGTGTTTATGAATACCTATTTCGTTGCACTGAGAAATAGTTGATGTTTTAAGAAATACCAACTTCATAGTGAAGGAATTTCTTTTAGAAATTATTGGTGGTAAAATAGATTTGGATACGATCCAAGGATAATACTAATTATAAAGAATGAAATGAAATTGACCAAACCTTAATGAACACTACGCATTAGAATATCTAATAAATATTCTTGTGCATAGAAGATAAACTATGAGCTTTTTTATCAATATCAAGAATAAATAATCCTCAACAGTCAATTAAACCATTAAGAGTATTGACTCGATATATGATATGATACACAAATTTAGGGTTATTATGGTAACGGTAAATTTACCATTACCATACCATTACCAGTCAATCGGTTACCATTTTAAAGTAAAGTCGGTATACCAGCAAAATCGGTACGGTAACGGTAAATTTACCATTTTTTACGGTAAAACATCGGTAATATTTTTTCAAAACCAGCGGTAATGGTAATTTACTAGTCCATTCATAATACATTGATATTCATGTAAGATGTTGTATAACGAGCATTTAAAAGCAAGAAAATGATTCAATTTATTTTAATAATTCAACTCAAATGATGATAAATAAACTTCTTTTCTATGTCTTTTATTAAGTGACCCAATGAGATATATAATGAAGCATCATTCGGTGTAAAAATATATCAACTTATTATTTTTCTGGACAAACGGTAATTTACCATTACCAGTATAACGGTTACCAGTTTATCGGTATACAGTCATCGGTATACTAGTCAATCGGTAACGGTAATGGTAAAAAAATTTAGTTTACCAGTAAAAACGCTACGGTAATGGTATTTACAAAATGCTAACGGTAACCATTACCATAACAGCCCTACACAAATTCAAAAGGATTCCAAGAATATTATCAAAATGTGAGTTGATAGTGTACCCAAAGGAATATGATCCATTGGCTGCAAATGTGCCTTCAAGAGAAAGATTGATGCAGTTAGGATATAGCGAGCAACATTGATAAGAATAAAATCATAATTTTCAATTGTTGAAGGTAACATAATAGATTCGTGATTTAATGTGCTATGGATGATTCAGATTTTACGCATAAAATTATCGCTTGGTATGACTTTGTGTTTTGGTACATATATGATGAAATGAAAATTCTAAATAATGATTTACAATAGATTGTTTGCACATAACAACCAAAGTGTCTCGAAGTTAGTACGAGCAATATTGAGTTTGTGGGTTTTTCGGATATGATCCAGGAAATAACATTAAAGTATCATTCTATAAGCATTAAAATTGAATAAGTATTTTTATAGAAATATCAAATAGTTTGATTTTCAGCCAAAATGCAAAGGAAGCGTGTGTCTAAAAGAATAAACATTAAATGGTACATAGATATTTCTATAATTATAAGTAATAGTCTAGTTTTTTAATACTCAATATTGGACTTTTAAATTAAATCTTTTATAATAAGTATAAAGGATGTTGGGAATCTCCCTAAAATATGCGAAGACACCATATTAAAAGATTGAAATGGAACATGTAAGACAGATTCCTTATGTATTGAAAATAGGAATTATCATACATGTTTTTTTATCTACAATATCACATCTTGCTTATGTATTTGATGCATGAAGAAAATATCGAATCCAAATTAAGATCACAAAATGGCACTTTAGAGGGTTTTCGAATATTTACAAAATACTAGAGAATTGTTTACAGAAACAAAGAACTCCTAGTGAAGGAGTGTTCGGACTCGAACTTCATAAGTGCTATCGAGTATAATATGTCAACATAAATTCATGTTCATATTTTAATTAAGAAGCTTTAAGTTGGAATTGTTCCAAACAATAAGTAGTAGCTAATTCAACCAAAGGCTACTACAATATAAGAAGTATAAATAAATGCAAAAATTTATGACTAAGCCAAGGGTGATTCCAAATGTTGAGAATCCCATGACAATGTTATATGATAACTATGACGTGATACAGTTTGTAAAATAACCTAGAGCTTACTAGAAGTCAAGCGACATACTCCGAATAGTTCCACATGATAAAGGAAGTTTATCAGCATCGGAAAGAGTTGATTGATTAGAGTAGATAATTAAAACAACATAGCATGACCATTCACTAAGGGAATGACCTGATTGTTTTTAGAAAAAACAAATGATAAAGTTAGAATAAGATTCCATAATTGACTCCAAGTGCAAAGTGGGAGATTGATAGAGTTAAAGGTATCCTTAGGGGCAATTATGTAATTTGTTACACACATCTAACTCAATAACCAATCGTTCAAAATAAAAGGTGTTTTCTTTCTATTATATAATTGACATAATGTGTTATATTGATTATTTATTTAATTAAAAGTATATTTAATACAGAAAATCCATAAATGGTATGTTTTGTGATAATACTTACAATATGTTGTAATCATGAGTGATTTATTACGATAAATAAACACACCATTTTAAATATTACAAGTCAAGATGAATCGGGACTGAATACCGCTACATCCGTTGAGATTAGAGTATGTAACGCTCTCCGCAAATGTTGGGAAATGTGTTACTCAAGGCTGCTGGGGCACCAAGGGTTACATACAGATAGTTATTGAATAACCATAGAATGACCCACTCAATAGTTTTTTGTTGGTTGATATAACTAAGGTCAAACAAAAAATATCGATGTGATAATTTTACAGAAATCCCTTGACTTGAGAATACCGTTGAGCTTCAATATGAAAACTCTCCTTTGACTATAGTTAAATTATGGCACAATGTCCACTGAATAACTATAGTTGGGTCGAGCGAAAGCATTGGAAGTGAAACACTATTTAAGAGAGAATTCATCTCCTTGGTTATATGCAGCTACTATCACGGGATCAACTTAAGTCAACTCAAAATCAAAGTCTTTGGTCAGAGCAGTACGATTAATAATAATTGTTATTATTGAACCAAGGATTTTTTGTTTTCACTTACAATGTTGAATGAGGAAGATGTTGTATTTTTGACCAAAATCAAATTATGTACGTCCTAATGTAATATATTTTTGACGAAGAGAGATGGTGTAAATAATCATCACTACCAAGTAGCGCTTATAATAAGTAAAATTAGATTTTTTCAAAAAGACGTGTAAGCGATAAATTCAGCGAAAATGTCACACCATTAGCTAAGGTGACATGATTAATATTAGAATTGTTCGATATTAACTACTGATTGAATTTATACCTTTGAGTCGCATAACCATAATGATGAATTCTCCGAAAAACTACATTATTTAATTGATTTACAAAATGTTGTGAATTAATAAAATTAATTAATATTTATGAAATACTAATAATTATTTAATTTAGTTAATGTTTGAGAGTTGTTTGTAATTATTTGAATGCATTTATAAAAGTTATATTTGTATGCATCGATATACGATATTTGTGTAATTTTAAATGAGTTTAAATAAAAGACAATTGCATAAAGGGATTCATGGAAATTTTATGCCATTTGATGGCATGTATTTTCAGCCATACCATGTGAAAAGAGAGGAGTGGAGAGAGAGATAATTAAGGAATTGATTAAGGAAAGTTTTAACTAAAGAATGGGAAAGGTTTCATTCTTTCAATTAAAACAAATGCACTAATTCATTTCCTAGCGTCGTTCATTCTTTTTCGTTCATTTTTCTTTTCTCTCCTCCTAACCTTCATGGCAGAAGAAAAATAAAGATTTCCAAAAAAATTCAACTCTAAATTAAATGCAAACATAAAAAATAATGAAACATAAGTAGTTCATCCATTTCTTGCAAGGATTGGGTATGGATCTTGGAGATCTGAGGATATAACTTCATTCAAGGTGTGATTTTTGGCAACATCCTTAAGTAATTATCTAATGTAATTTATTTATGTTACTTGTACGTTTGGACCTCACATGATTCATGTGTTGTTTTATGGTTCTTCTTGTAACAAATTGTTCAAACCCCTTTATCTCTATCTCTTTTGAAAGTTAATTAAGTTGATTTAATTTAGTTCTATTTTTTCTCTACGTCTCTTCTCAAAATACGTTCATTATTATTGATATGATTTTGTCCTCCTTTTTCTCTTTTTGTTTGCTGACTTCATTCATATTGTTTAGATTTGTATGTTTCTATCACAAATTTACACATGCCTTACTTGTCCAATTCCTTTTCTAGTGCATTGAAAGTTTGTAAATAAAACTAATTCTGAATAAGATTTGTTTTATAATTTTATGATATTTATAAACATAAATCTAAGTAGACTATTAATGTTAATTAATTAACTTTCACCTTGAAAATTAATTCCTTTTGTTAAATGGTTGAAATTGTGAGTATGGATGTTTTTATCATTGTTTGAAAAAAAATCCTTTTGATCTAGAATTTATGAATGGACTTTTGTCTGAATTCTACGTCCTTCGTTTATTTTCAACATTAAAGTTTTATGTATTCCCTTTCTAAACTAAAAGCTTAATTTAATCGTTAAACTTTAAATTCTAATATATATATATATATATAAACACACACACACACACACACATATATATATATAAACACTATATATACACACACATATATATATATATATATATATACGTATATATATGTATATATGTACTTATTTATTTATTTTCCATTCTCAAATATTTATAAATATATATAAATAATTATTTCAAATCTAAAACGTTAATTGCATTATATATATATGGTAACATACATGTATTGCTCTATTTTGAAATCACAAGATGGATCTTGTGTAATATATGATATATTTAATTTCAAACATTTCTTAATTAAAACTAAACTCATTATTGGTAATTTTAGATTTCAAATCCTATAAGATTGTCCAATATGTTTTAATGTATATGTGTATATATTCACACTACTCCACTTTTGTTATGTATAAATATTTTTAAATCAAAATTTTGGACAAAAAAGACATATGTAAAGGGGAATTGAGCCCATTACGGTGTAAATCCCAACACCTACATACGCTCTCATTAACTATGTACACTTCTTGCTTATTGCACTTACACAGTATTGCAGATTTATTTCCTTCTTGGACTTCCCTCTTATGGTTTGGATACGATAACATTGTACTGTTGCTAGTCTTCTATTTGTACTGGGTTATATGGTCTTTTAATATGACATGTGTTGTAAGAGTTTGCACAGTAGATGTTGGGGCATTTAGTCCCACACCTGTTTTTTATGTTTAGTAAAATGTGGACGGGCCATATAAAAAATCGGCTTACTTTTTAAAAAAAATTAAAGAGAGAGGAATGAAAGGTTTCTCCCATCAAATAATGTAAAATCTACCCTAATTAATTGCTTTAATTCTAGAGAGAGAAATGAATGGTTTCCTTTTTTATATTGGTTTCCTTCTCTATATTAACAAGTATTTATTACACGCATGGGTGTATTTGGTACACTCATATATTTAAATTTAAATTAAATTCAAACACCATTTTAAACAATTTAAATATAATATGATTTTATTTAAAACATTGTTAGAGTGGATATAATATACCTTTAGACTTCATAGGTCCAGTAGATCCCAAATAGGAAAATATTTTGAAATCTACCTATTTTACCCGCTTTTGACTGGTTCCAACGGCCTTCTCCATAGTTTTAAGTAAATTAAACACAAATTTAAATACAAATAACAGATCGATAGTGATGCTTTTAGTCTGGTTTTAGAAGTTTTAGATATAGATTCAAGGAGTCTTTTGTTTTAACGTTTCAATGTGTTACAATTAGGCTATAGTAAAGGTAATAAATTTATTTACATTTGTGTCTGTTTGTATATATGTATATATATTATGTTATTTCTATGTTGTTAAATTGTATGTATATTATCAGGAATCCACATATGTTTGTGCTGTCAACATTGGATGAATATACATACACACACATGCTTGTATATATACATACATATATATATATATATATATTAATATAAAAAATTATGAGCTAGGAACTACGGTCTCCCTTATTTAAACCATCATGTAGCCCCTTGATATCAGCCACATATTTATATTTACATATTCGGCACATGTGACAAGAGAGAGAGGCAAAATATTTAAACATAAACATGTGGCTGATATTAGAGGGCTACATGATGGTGCTACATAAGGGGGTTGTGAATCCTAGCTATACATACATACATACATACATACATAACTATATATATATATATCACGACCTTTAAAAGAAAAGTAAAAAAATTGAATTAAACATTATTTTAAAAGGTTTATAAACAAAAATGGATTTTTAATGCATCAATATATATATATATATTGTTTTCTGGAGATTTAGCCAGGCAACTGAGTACTCGGCATTGGGTAGTACTCGGCATCTAGGAGTACTCGGCATTCAGGAACACTCGGCGTCCAGGAGTACTCGGCATACAGGAACACTCGGCGTCCAGGAGTGCTCGGCATCGGAAGACATTCGGCATGTACAACTACTCGGCATGGCTGTATTATTCGGCCAGAACCATCATTCGGCCAAAGGCACTACTCGGCTAAAGGCAACGTCCGGCCGTAACTCTCGTTCGGCCAAGAAACATCGTTCGGCCAGAAGCATCGTTCGGCTAAAGCTATCGTTCGGCCAGGGACATTGTTTGGCCAGAAACATTGTTCGGTTAAAGCATCTTTCGGTCAGAAGCATTGTTCGGCTAAAGCTATCGTTCGGCCAGCACCAAAGTTCGGCCAGAGACAACGTTCGGTCAAGCGCTTCGTTCGGCCAGAGGCACGTTCGGCTTCGACTGATATTCGTTCTACTCTTCCCACGCAGCAAGCGTATCGTTCGGCACAGGGAGGGTGGTTCGGCATCGTTGTGATCGGCCTATTTGGTTCGGCATACGGCGACCACTATATTTGGGCCAAGGTGTTCGGCTGCCGAGCCCACTTGGGAAGTCCAACCCATCTTTGTCTATAAATAGAGGGGCATGGGCACAGTGAAAAACGACTTTTTTCGGGAACATTGGGGAGACTCTGCCATTTTTCAGACTCATCTTCTTTACTTAGCAATTCCATTCAAGCATTTGATCTACGAATTGTATTTGTAATCAATCATTAAGAAGATCAATAAAGTCTAACCTCAAAGTGGACGTAGGCAATTACACTGAACCACTATAAATTCGGTGTTCTTACTTTCTGCATTTGAATTAGTATATTCTTCTTTGTTTAATTTATCATCATCACTTATATCTCTTCACAATCTTTCTCAACGAAGTTAGTGACCAATTTTGGTGCTAAAACTTTGGTGCTTTCACTGAGAGTTGAATTCTCAGACCTCAAGGATTTGCTTTGAAGCTACTGGATTGAACAAATCCCCCAAAGAAGATCCGACTCATTGATAGGACATCCGTTGATTCTACTCAGAGTTCATACCAATAACTCTACAATGGCAAGACCACGTACCAGGTCAGCTTCTCATAATGCGGATGCCCATGAGACTACTAGCATGCAACAAGCAGGACCTAGCAATCAGCCAGCAATTCCGGGTGTAGGAATTGCCGCCCAGGACCAGACTCCAGTTGTCACCAGAATAGAGTTCAATGACTTGATGAGAGAACTCAGGGAAAGCAGGAGACAACTAGGAGAGTAGATGCAAGCTAATGCCAACCTGATGGCACAACTCACTCAACAGCAGCAACAGAACCTGGGGGCAATCCCGCTCCTTATTCCTCATCTGACAGCTCAACTTCCTCTGATGAACCTCCCAGGCGCAGACGCCGTAAGACTGAAGCTGCGCGGGCAGGTGCTGCTATTCAAACAGCTGGAGACTGTGACCAAGCAGGAGCTGGAAACTTCGGAACCGGAGTGCGGGTGGAGGCTGGAGACCTAAACCATCAAAACGCTAACGATGTCGAACCTCAAGAGGCATGTTTGGCAGATCGCTAGGAGAGGAGGCATCAGCATGGACAGTCACGTAGAACAGACTCTAACCTTCCACCTTCCATACAAACACCAGATCTGACAGCCATGGTCAGGCAATTGATGAAAGAAAATCAGGGCTTATCGAATGACGATTGGGGAGTGTCAAGAAGTCATACTCCATTCACAGACATTGTCCTACAGGCAGCATACCCCAGAAAGTTTAGTATGCCAACTATCCCGGCATATGAAGGAAAAACTGATCCTAGACAGCATGTCATGAGGTATGAGTGGATGATGGATTCAGCTAGGGCGAATGATGCAACCAAGTGTAGATGTTTTCCAATTACCCTATCTGGGATCGCTACTATGTGGTTCACCCGACTTCCTCCACAGTCAGTATCCAATTTCGAGGAGTTGGCGAAGAAGTTTATTGAGCAGTTCAGGATACACACTACTCGTCCAAAGGACATGATGTCTCTTTCATCCAAAATCCTGGGGAGTCATTGAAGGAATACTTACAATGATTCCATGTTGCGGCGACTGAAGTCAGTAATCCCAATGATTATGCAATTCTAATGGCCGTGATGCGAGGTGTGGATCCGGATTCTTAATTTGGAGACTGGTTGGCAGGAAAACCTCCGACTACGCTAGAGCGTTTCTACTCAAAGGCACACCAGTTCATAAGAAGAGAGGAAGCTAGGTGGGTAAGGCGAGATAAGGCACCAGGACTTGTCCAGGAGTCCGTGAAAAGCAACGTTGCTGTGAAGCAATCCGGAGACAACTCGGGAAAGGTCCAAGTCAATGTCCAAAACAAGCTTGGGCAGCCAAAGGAGTCCGGAGGAAGAAATCAAGGGAAGAAGAGAGAAGCGGGGAAGTGGAAACCGAGAATTCCAAGTTACGACGAGTATACCCCACTGAATGCGTCTCTTGAGAACATTTACCTATCAACCTGCAATGCTTTTCAGTACAGAAAGCCACGTCCGAAAGAATCGACCGAGGAACAGAAGCGGACCGGGAAATATTGCCGCTTCCATGAGACTTATGGGCATAATACGAAAGAGTGCAGACACCTACACGACGCTATAGAGAAGTTGATCAGGCAGAAAAAGTTGCAGGAATTTGTGAAGGATCCTCAGGAAGGAGGACATGGAACATCCAACCTAGGTCGTGCTCCAGCTCCGCGTCACCCCGAGGAACCTGCCCGGACTGTGGGTAGGCTGGTCATAAACACGATCATCGGCGGGCCTCACCCCGCGGATAAGAATTGGCAGGAGATGGAGCGGTATGCTAGTTCCCTAAAGCATGCAGATTTTGAATGTTGTTCGAATACGGAGGATGGGACCCCTGCTAAGAAGCAACGCGTAATGACAGACGATATAGTGTTCAGAAACAGAGATGCTGACCAAGTGGAGGCTCCAACCATCGACCCGATGGTCATATCTGCAACGATCGGGCCAGCGTATATGAAAAGAATTTTGATCGATTGTGGAAGTTCTGTCAACATCATCTTCAAGAAGGCTTATAACCAGATGAAAATGGAAACAAAGGACTTGAAACCATCCAAGGCTCGCATACATGGCTTTAATGGTGCAGCGACTAATGCGGTAGGGTATGTTGAGTTACCAGTTGAACTGGGACAAGGCGAACGTCGCAGAGTGCGAATCCTGCCCTTCGTAGTTTTGGATGTGGATTCTCCGTATAATGTATTTCTGGCCCGACCGGCCCTAGCTGAGTTTAGGGCAGCATTAGCCCCGTGGTGCTTGACTTTGAAATTCCCAACTGACAAAGGAGTAGGAGTTGTTCATGGCGACCAGGCGACCGGTCGTGCATGTTATGTGGCAGAGCTCAGAGAGGCCCATCGGAGGGAGAAAGGAAAGGTTGCGGACATTCCTGTCCGCATCCTTAATAATGATAATTGACAAGTAGTGCCCGAGCCCTGGCTCGGGCATAATTCTCGAATCTTCAGAGACATAGATCCGAGAGATGACGATGAGAAACCCAGGGAAGAAAAGGCAGCGCCGGCTGAATTAACAATTGACATTTCAGTCAGCCGAGACGACACATCTCGTGTGCTGAAGATCGGATCACAACTCGGCCCCGCAATGACTGAAGACCTTAGTGATTTCCTCCGGGCAAATCTTGATGTTTTCGCTTGGGTGCATTCTGATATGTGCGGAATTTCTCCCGCCATTACGAGTCATATGTTGAACATACCCGAAGTACGTCCCAGTTAAAAAAAAGAGGAGAGGGATGGACCCAGAGAGGTCCGCTGCTCTCAGAGAGGAAGTGGACAAACTCAAAGCCAATGGGTTCATCCGCGACGCCCTCTACCCTGAATGGGTATCGAATCCCGTGCTGGTGAAAAAGGCGAATGGGAAATGGAGAACTTGCATAGATTATTCCGACTTGAACAAAGCATGCCCCAAGGACAGTTTCCCGTTGCCTAGGATTGATCAGTTGGTCGACTCCACTGTAGGACACGAGCTGTTTTCATTCATGGATGCATACTCGGGTTACAATCAAATCCCGATGCATATTCCGGACAAAGAACACACCAGCTTCGTTACAGATGTCGGGCTATATTGCATGTAGTAATGCCCTTCGGAGTGAAGAACGCAGGAGCGACTTATCAGCGTTTGGTGAATCGAATGTTCAAAGACCAGCTTGGTAGAACGATGGAAGTCTATGTGGATGACATGCTCGTGAAGTCACGACAGTCAAACGATCACATTCGAGACTTGGCTGAAATGTTCGACATACTCAGGTATTATGGGATGAAGATCAACCCTCTGAAGTGTTCCTTCGGCGTTGCGTCGGGGAAGTTTTTGGGATTCGTCGTCAATGCTATGGGAATTGAAGTTAACCCAGAAAAGATTCAAGCTATTCGAGATGTGCAAGTGCCCGGGACTATAAAACAGGTACAGAGCTTGAATGGAAAAGTAGCTGCGCTGAGTCGATTCATATCCAGGGCCATGGACAAGTGCATCCCTTTCTTTGATATAATAAAGAAAGTGAAGAGGAATTTCGAATGGACATCCGATTGTGAGGAAGCATTCCGGGATCTGGTGAGGCATCTGGAGAGTCCACCAGTGCTGTCAAAACCAGTAGACCATGAGATGCTGTACGTGTACTTAGCCGTATCCCCATATGCTATAAGTGCGACCTTGGTCCGCGAGGAGGACCGAATCCAAAAGCCGGTGTATTACGTTAGCAAGCGTTTAACGGGGGCAGAAAGAAATTACCCTAAAATCGAGAAATTGGCCTATTGCTTGGTGATTGCATCACGTAAGCTGCGCCCATACTTTCAAGCACACTCAATCAGTGTCTATACCGATCAACCCCTACGGCAGGTACTCCATCGACCAGAAACTTCTGGAAGATTGTTGAAATGGAACATCGAGTTGAGCCAGTTCGATATCGCCTACTTGCCACGAAGAGCCATACAAGGGCAAGCATTAGCATATTTCATCGCTGAGTTTACTGTATCTGACGAACCAGATGGTCACAACGTCATGCCCCCCGTTCGATGGAAATTATACACCGATGGGGCATCAAACGACCATTGCTCTGGCGCCGGCGTAGTTCTTGTAACTCCGGAAAATCGGTCGATTTGCTACGCTTTGAAGCTCGATTTCCCAGCTACAAATAACGAAGCAGAATATGAAGCACTGATTGCTGGCTTAAAACTCATCGGAGAACTCGGGGTAAAATCAGTTGAAATCTTTTGTGACTCACAGTTGGTGGTCTACCAAGTGCGAGGAGATTATCAAGCAAAGGGACAGAAGCTTGCTCCGTACCTTGTTCTGGTTCAAGAACTGCTGTCAAACCTTGAGCGTTATGACATTTCGCATGTCCCGCGTGAACAGAACAAAGAAGCCGACTCATTGGCGAAATTCGCAAGCATTGGCGATGCTCAGCAAATGGGACAGTTTCCCATTGAGGCCTTGCGTGCCCCAAGCATAGACGCAATGAAAGTTGATTCTGTGTTGGAAACAGGAATCAAGGGGGAATCGTGGATAACCCCATTCAAACTATACCTAACGACCGGAGTTTTACCAGAAAAAAGGAGCGAAAGACGGCAGGTAATTCGAAAGGCCGCGTGATATGTGATGCAGGATGGACTAATGTATCGAAAGGGGTTCTCGGTCCCCTTATTACGATGCATCGCGCATGATGAGACGAAGCGGGTCTTGAAGGAGGTTCACGAAGGAGAATGTGTTGACCATACTGGGGGGCAAACGCTAGCAAAGAAGATCCTCCGCTATGGATACTATTGGCCAACTATGAATCGGGATGCTGCAGATTATGCAAGAAAATGTGACAAGTGTCAAAGATATGCGAAAATCCTGAGAGCTCCACCAACGGAACTCACACAAATGGTTAGTCCCTGGCCGTTTGCAATCTAGTGAATTGACATAATCAGTTCTTTGCCTATATCCAAAGGTGGTGCAAAATACGCGATAGTTGCAGTCGACTACTTCACGAAGTGGGCCGAGGCAGAGCCTTTAGCCACAATCACCTCCAAGAAGGTCATTAATTTTGTTGTACGAAACATTATATGCCACTTTGGTCTCCCTCGAACCATCATTACGGACAACGGAACACAGTTTGAAAGCAGAGAGTTCAAATATTTTTGTTTAAAGTATGGCATTGAGAAGATGTTCGCCGCCGTTGCACACCCGAAAGCTAACGGACAAGTCGAGGCCGTTAACAAAATAATCAAGTCCATACTGAAGAAGCGTTTGGAGAAGGTCGGAGGCAAGTGGGTAGATGAACTCCCAACAGCATTATGGGCTTATAGAACTACCCACAAGTCCGCGACCGGCCACACTCCATTCGCCTTGGCATACGGCTCGGAAGCCGTTATACCCGTGGAACTTGAAGTTCCGTCGCACTGAGTAACATACTATGATCCCAAGACGAATTAGGACCTCTTGTTGGAATCGTTGGACTGCATCGATGAAAAACGTGAAGAGGCCGAATTAAGGGCGGCAACGCATAGGCACCGAGTCAAACGTTACTACGACGGCAGAGTCCGCCCAAGGATTTTTGATGTAGGTGATCTCGTTTTGAAACGAGTTTTCCCGATACCATCACGTATGAATCCCAACTGGGAGGGTCCATACGTCATTGAACGGAAGCTTGGAGAAGGAACATTCAAGCTAGCGACCGTTGATGGCACGACACTCCCCCGAGCATGGAACAGTGAACATTTGCGACATTATTATGTTTAGCATTTTTCTTCCCTGTTTTAGGCACAGTTATTTCCTGTGTATTTTCGTTCAGTCATAACTTAGTTTCCTTTCAGCCATGTAATCAGGCAGTTTAGTTGTTTTTCATTAATAAAGGCTTGAAGCCGTACTTTTCATAAATTACTAACGTTTCTATATCTCATAATCGGGTGATGAATTACTAGAGCTACATTATTCTGTATGATGTGCAAACTCGTATAAACAATTTCAATCTCCGAATCCCCAGAGTTCGGACCGAAGTACTCTAAGTCCCCGGAGCGCGGAGTAGATTATAAATGATTTCAATCTCCGAGTCCCCAGAGTGCGGACCGGAGTACACTAAGTCCCCTGAGCACGGACTAGAGTATAAACGATTTCAATCTTCGAGTCCCCAGAGTGCGGACCGGAGTACTCTAAGTCCCCGGAGCACGGACTAGAGTATAAACGATTTCAATCTCCGAGTCCCCAGAGTGCGGACCGGAGTACACTAAGTCCCCGGAGCGCGGACTAGAGTATAAACGATTTCAATCTCCGAGTCCCCAAAGTGCGGACCGGAGTACTCTAAGTCCCCGGAGCGCGGACTAGAGTATAAACGATTTCAATCTCCGAGTCCCCAGAGTGCAGACCGGAGTACTCTAAGTCCCCGGAGCGCGGACTAGAGTATAAACGATTTCAATCTTCGAGTCCCCAGAGTGCGGACTGGAGTACTCTAAGTCCCCGGAGCACGGACTAGAGTATAAACGATTTCAATCTCCGAGTCCCCAGAGTGCGGACCGGAGTACTCTAAGTCCTCGGAGCGCGGACTAGAGTATAAACGATTTCAATCTCCGAGTCCCCAAAGTGCGGACCGGAGTACTCTAAGTCCCCGGAGCGCGGACTAGAGTATAAACGATTTCAATCTCCGAGTCCCCAGAGTGCGGACCGAAGTACTCTAAGTCCCCGGAGCGCGGACTAGAGTATAAACGATTTCAATCTCCGAGTCCCCAGAGTGCGGACCAGAGTACTCTAAGTCCCCGGAGCGCGGACTAAGGTATAAACGATCTCAATCTCCGAATCCCCTGAATACAGGTCAACTTACTATAAGTCCCTGGAACGCGAATTTAGAAAAAATTCTAAGTACTCAAGAAATGTAGAACAAGAAGTATGCCACTCTGAAGAATGTTCGAACAACGCGAGAATGGACTGGGAAACATACAACTCATAAGTGCTTGAGTTTTGACCGCAGTTATTTAGAAAGCTAAAAAAGTAAAAGAATCGTTCAAACGACTAAGTAACTGAACTTTATTTAACAGTCAAAAATGAGGTTACACAGTTATCCCTCCAAAACTTGGAGTCAAGAACCTATCTATACAAACTACGGAGACAAAAGATAAAAGTAGCTACAATACTTAAGCAAAAAACTCGTTGAACGAGTATAGCGATTATTTCTTCGGTTTCTTCTTCTTGTCTTCTTTTGTTTTTTCTGATGACTCCTCTCCCTCACGTTTCTTCTTGGATTTCTTGCTTGCTAAAGAAGCGGAGTCAGGAGTAGGAGAAGGAACATCCAGTGGTTTGGACCTGCCCGGGAAAATGATCTTCAAAGGTCTGTTCCGCGGGTCGGTGAGTTCCAGTATTTCAGGCTCAACTTTGACCTCGACTTTTTTCTTCTCCTCTTCGGCGAGACACTCTTTCATGCTCATCTTCGAGGTATGTTCAGAGGCGCCAGTGATTTCGATTTCATCACTCCCTTCGGCGGGAGATGAGGTGTCAAGCTTATCATCATCTAGCGCCCCGATCACTTGAGCGTCAGGGCCAGGAGTCACCCCCGCATGAGCAACATCGCTTGTTTTCTCTGCCTCCTCCTTGGCGTCATCGCTCCTCGGAGTTGGCTCGGGGTCAGAGCAGCCTGCATGAAAACATAAAGAATGAACATTAGGACGAATAACCACTGCTGGAAAGTGACAGATCTTTTAAACTTCTAAAAAAGAAGAGTTTCCTACCGGGTTCTGGCTGGCTATCAGTTGCGCGTGGAGTTTCACCCTCCAGAATAGGAGAAAGCACATGAACGCCGAGCCCGGGATCTTCAGGATCGTAGCCGGCATGCTGCTCGAATGGGTCAAGTGTCGACCGACCGGCCGGTTGAGCAGGGGGAGGAGCAGCAATATGAGGAGTCGTATCCTTAGCCTCAGATGGGCCAGCTTCATCACTTTTCTCTTGTGGAAGGGGAGAGCCTTTGCTATAAAGCGCCAAAGCTGCGGATAAATCCGCTGGCTCGTTCCCTCTAAGAAACTCCTTCACCAAGGCATCCTCATCGACTTCTTCAGAGCCCGACTCGATTTTCCTAATCTTCACTAAAGTTTCCCAGGCCTCAGCTAGGGATTCGAGGTAGCCCTCGCCCAAGAATGCCAAGTCGCGATGCATAAGGACGCGGGCGCCATACTCAGCAATCATCGGGTCAAACATACACTTGACCTCTTCCCTGCCGGCCTCTGCGGCCGCCTCGAGGCGAGAGTCAATCTCCTCCGCAGCTTTTCTTTTGCCCTCCTCATGGGCTTCGTCTTTCATTTTTTCAACCCCAGCAAGTTCGTCATCGAGCTTCGTTTTCAAGAGCCGAGTAGCAACGATTTCATCACAGTATCGTTGTGACTCTTCTTGAGCAGCTACTTTATCCTCTTTCTCCTTGGAGAGTAATTCTTTAACCTCTTTGACTTGTATGGCAAGCACGTCCCTTTCTTTTTGGATAGAATCTTTTTCTAAGGCAAGGGCACCGCTGCGCTGGACTGCTTCATCGAGTTCCTTCTTGTGGGCCATCTCTAAACGAGTGACTGCCTCAGAGGTATCTTTTGCACTTTGCTCAGCGGCTTCAAGCTTCAACTTATACGAAGCGAGCTCTTCGTCTTGATGCTTGATGATGTTCTTGTCACAACCAGCCTCCAGTTTCAGACGATCAATTTCGTATTGTCGCTCAACAGACACCTCCGAGATCTTTTCAACCAAGTGTACAAACGCGTCATGTTGAACATAGACGTCGTTGTTACAGGCAATGGCACTCTGCTTCACGCGCCCAGGGATATGATGAATAGCTGGGAGGAATTTCAGACCATCAAAGCAAATTTTTGGAAATTTGTCCTTAAGATCGACCATCTTCTCTGCTACAGTTGGGTCAACCGCGGGAGCAGGGGGAGGAGGCTTTGAAATTTCCGCTCTTTTTCGATGCTCCCGAGTTTGCCTTGTACTCGACGAACCGGAGTGTTGTTCTCGGGAAACGTCGGGTTGGGACCCCTTCTGTGAAGGCTTCTCTCTATCCGGCTCAGTTAGAGGAAGAGGATCACGGGACTGTGAAGATTGGGAATATGTCTTCTTACGATAAGACGAATCGCGGGGACGGTTGTCTCGATCTTCGTAATCATCTATGTCCCTGTGTCTGCCCGAACCTGAATCCCGTCCGGGATGATGAAATATGGAAGAGCCGTGAAGGCGATCGAGTCCGTGGGAGCGCCCCATGTCACCTACAAAAAATAAAGGTAACAACGAGTTAAGAAAAATCCGGGAAATAAGAAAAAACTTGAAGTGTATGATGGAATGCGTATGTGCGTGTGTGTCCTAGTGTTCCCCTCGACGGACCGGTTCTTTTATCGTTACTGATTGGAGTATTGTCTCCCTGGGCTGGGAGTTGAACTCCCGCATTGCCTCTAGCGGGCGAAGAAAACTTGAGGGCTTCAGGATCGTCAAAACCATAATTAAGTATATCGTCGGGGATGGAAAGATTCGACAGACCCCTTAGAGAACTTTCCATATGCTGTTAGGAAGCCTCTTTCTCTGGCGGGATGAGCATAACTTTTGAAGTTCCGCCAACTTTCTCCTTTCGTATCTTGTATTTCAACTTCTTCTTTCCCTTCGAAGGGGAAGATGACGTTTCAATGTCATGTACTTCGACCGCCGGATTCCAAGCGGGACCCACATTCTCGCCTTGAGTCTCAGGAGCTTCATCCTCCTTGTGCTCACCCTCTTCGTGCGCATCGGGAGTGTGGCGTGATGACGATCCAGCTCGTTTTTTCCCTTTACCGGATGCTGGCTTGGGAATGGAAACGCCCTCCGGGAGGCTAATCCGGCGACCTGGGGCTAGCAAGCCGAACCTTGACAATGATTCATTTGAAATGATGGTTCGGATGTCCCGATCCTCGGCGGGAAGAGCCCTAATGGCCTCGACGGCCTCAGAATATCCTCGGCCCTCAAGACGCGGGATAATACTTGAAAATATGGAACAAGGAGTTAGAAAAAGTATAGCTCTGATCGAGCGCGAAGGATGACTTAGGGAAGAAGCATACTGCCTTCGACCCATCTCCTCGCGAAACCGGGAGGGCAACGCACATAGAACCATTCCTGTTTGTACATGGCAAATTTGCTACATGCTCCGGTTAAGATCTGGCACTTGTGGTACGGCTCGAGGAACATGAAGGAGGGGCTATCTTTCCGCTTCTTGATCATGTAAATATATCTGATGTCGCCAGAAGTTGGAGGCCTAGAGAAGACGACCATGAAGAGTAGGTAGGTCCCATATATAAACACGTGACCGTTTGGATGCAGCTGCGACGGGGCAATGTCTATGTACTGCAACACGTCCCGAAGAAATAAATTGAATGGAGGCACGCTGCCCATCCATCACATGAACTTATTGTAGGCGGTATATCCGACTAGGGGTAGGTGAGGACGATCGTGTCGCGACGGGACTAACACATCGGCGAAAGGAATCCCATGGATGGAGCATATTCGCCGAAGTGCGACTTCATTAATCTTCGAAGCCTGTGAGTCGATCGGGTTGTCTAAGAGAATTGTTGCCTCTAGGGCATCAGGAGCTAAGTTATGGGCAGGGGAAGTCGACGGATTTGAAGTATCAGCGACTTCTTGCCTTGATGACGGCCCAGGCCTGTCAAATATAGTGGCGGAGCTAGACTTTTTAGACATCCCCAATAAATAATGAATCTGTCTAAGTGCCTGTGAAAACTATACTTGAAAAACATTGAATGTTAGAATTAACAATACGAATATTCCCCCCACATGGTGTGTAAACTAGTGCAAGCAATCGTGTATAAGCAATGAGAATCTAGAGATTACAAAGATACGAAAACGAGTTTCGAATCGTTGCCTTCGAAGACCGTCATCGCTGACCGTCTCAAAAAGCCCGCCTTGTGGTGATTACAGTTCCAGATTCAGAAAACGTGTGTTAATTTAAGCTCAGATTTATGTCTATGAAAACCAAGGAGTTAATGGTCCAGGTCAGTCTCATATGATAGCGCGCCCGGGTCCTTGTCCCTGTTTTGTTAAGTGTAGTTTAGGATTTGTATTGGTCAGCCTTAGGATGGTTCGGCATTTATGCTGTTCCGCATTCACAATTGGTCGGCATTTGTATTGTTCGGCCTAAGTTTGGTTTGGAATTTGAATTGTTCGGCCTAAGTATAGTTCGGCATTTGAATTGTTCGGCCTAAGTCTGGTTCGACATCTGTTCTGTTCGGCTAAAATACTGTTCGGCATTTAAGTGTGTTCGGCCTTGACATAGTTCGGTGTTTAAGTTCGTTAGCCCCGAGTATTGTTTGGCCTTCATGTTTGTTCGGCATGTCTGTTGTTCGCCATATATACTGTCCGGCATTTGAGTAAGTGTTCGGCATTGGTTTTGTTCGGTTAAAATACCGTTCAGCATTTAAGTAGTGTTCGGCATTGGTTTTGTTCGGCTAAGTTGTTGTTCGGCATTTAAATAAGTGTTCGGCCTTGGTTTGTTCGGCCAAAATATTGTTCGGCAGCCCTCCATTTCACCGTCCGGCGCATGACAACATACACCGGAACAGTGCTACGCCGTTCAACACCCTTACCACCACCAACACTTTCATTCTTCTTTCCTCTCCTTTGACTCCGGTTCGAAGCGAGGAAGCTAAGTCCAATGGTCATATGTGCGAACACTCCTAATCATCCCTCCTCGCCTTGCATCATCGTTCAGCAATAAAAAGGCAATAAAGACGACCTACTCGAAAG
This sequence comes from Allium fistulosum, assembly GCA_030737815.1. Classification (NCBI taxonomy): domain Eukaryota; kingdom Viridiplantae; phylum Streptophyta; class Magnoliopsida; order Asparagales; family Amaryllidaceae; genus Allium; species Allium fistulosum. The sequence goes on along the minus strand of CM060905.1, from coordinate 627,449,536 downwards.
CTTTCTACGTGACACACTCGGCCGTCTCGTTTGAAACCTATTTGAATCGTACAAGGAATAATACCTAGTTTGCAGATTAGAGCTTAGGAAGGAGTAGTTAGGTTTTAAGTCTGGTCGACTGGCGAGAATTGCAAATCTTTGTGGAGTGGCAGAAGTAAAAGAGTAAAGGAGAGAAGAGGGGAAGAACCTGGTTTTATAGGGGAAAAAGTGGAAGTCGAAGGGGCTATATCCGGTAGAACCGGTCAAAGCTATATCGTTCGGCTTCAAAACGTAGAATTGCTCGGCGCATGGGGATCGTTCGGCTTCGAACGTATTGTTCGGCATTTATCCCATAGCACGCACACAACACAACCATTGATATTCTCAAAAGTGCATTTCCATTCGAAGTTAATCAAGGATTTAAAACGAAATGTGAAGGTTACAAAACTCAAAGCGTATCACGTTCAGTCACGTAATACACTTTGGGGGGCAAGTGTTTCCTGGAGATTTGGCCAGGCAACTGAGTACTCGGCATTGGGTAGTACTCGGCATCTAGGAGTACTCGGCATTCAGGAACACTCGGCGTCCAGGAGTACTCGGCATCCAGGAACACTCGGCGTCCAGGAGTGCTCGGCATCGGAAGACATTCGGCATGTACAACTGCTCGGCATGGCTGTATTATTCGGCCAGATCGATCATTCGGCCAAAGGCACTACTCGGCTAAAGGCAACGTCCGGCCGTAACTCTCGTTCGGCCAAGAAACATCGTTCGGCCAGAAGCATCGTTCAGCTAAAGCTATCGTTCGGCCAGGGACATTGTTTGGCCAGAAACATTGTTCGGCTAAAGCATCGTTTGGTCAGAAGCATTGTTCGGCTAAAGCTATCGTTCGGCCAGCACCAAAGTTTGGCCAGAGACAACGTTCGGTCAAGCGCTTCGTTCGGCCAGAGGCACGTTCGGCTTCGACTGATATTCGTTCTACTCTTCCCATGCAGCAAGCGTGTCGTTCGGCATAGGGAGGGTGGTTCGGCATCGTTGTGATCGGCCTATTTGGTTCGGCATACGGCGGCCACTATATTTGGGCCAAGGTGTTCGGCTGCCGAGCCCACTTGGGAAGTCCAACCCATCTTTGTCTATAAATTGAGGGGCAGGGGCACAATGAAAAAGGAATTTTTTCGGGAACACTGGGGAGACTCTGCCATTTTTCAGACTCATCTTCTTTACTTAGCAATTCCATTCAAGCATTTGATCTACGAATTGTATTTGTAATCAATCATTAAGAAGATCAATAAAGTCTAACCTCAAAGTGGACGTAGGCAATTACGCTGAACCACTATAAATCCGGTGTTCTTACTTTCTGCATTTGAATTAGTATATTCTTCTTTGTTTAATTTATCCTCATCACTTATATCTCTTCACAATATTTCTCAACGAGGTTAGTGACCAATTTTGGTGCTAACATATATATATATATATATTTTACGTTTGCAAATTTTGTAAAATGATATTTACACAATAATATTCGAAATTTAAAAAATAATTGTTTAAATGTATTTACAAACCATATATACTTATATATATTTATATAAATTATGTTTTACATCATTTATAATATATATATATAAATATTTTATAATATGCTTGTGTGTGTGTATAATAAGTTTAATAAGTATAAATTTCGTATGTTTCAAATTATGCTTTCAAAAGAAAAAATTAAACAAAATTTAAAACCATAAGTTTAAAAAAAATTCTTATGTTATGAAAATTTATACGTATGCACATACATACACACACACACATGTATGTATGTATATATGTGTGTGAGTGTGTATGTATATATATAATTTTGTATTTTAAACATTGATTTTGGTGGGTGTGTGTGTGTGTAAAGAGGAGCGTTCAATGACACCTCTATTTTGCAGAACCCATATAGCCCTTGATTTCCCCCACACATTCCAATTTATGATAGTTGCTTCTCTCTCTTCCACATTATACAATTATTTAAATCAGAATGTGTGGTTGAAATCTAAGGGCTATGGGGGTGCTGCAAAGTAGGTGTGTTATTGGATGCTCCTCTTTATATATATATATATATATTGCATATGTGTATGTACTTATATTTATTAAATACAATATATTTTAAAATAATTTTAAATTTGAAATTGTAAGGTATTTTCAAATCTACATCTAGATCTGAAATTAAAAATTGGAATTTTGAATTTAAATTTTAAATTATATATATTTGAATTTAAAAATGTTATTATTATACAAAGCTATACATACATACATACACACATACACACATTAATTTTATATTTTATAAATATAATTTTACATCATTTTAAACTATATATATATATATGTATGTATGTATATGACATCACATATGTATGTGGAAGGGTTAATATGTCTATTGTAGTGTAAATCCTAGCACTTTTATATGGGTATGTTGAACCATGTACACTATATGTATTGCAGTGCATGTACACACACATGTGTACATGATACGCATGTTATAATATATAATACAATATAACATTAAAATAAAATTTTATTTTGCAAATAAAATGAAATATTGATTTTTTTTAAATTAATTTAGATTGCATCTAAATAAATTTAGACTTCATAGACCCAATAAGATCCAAAATGGAATAAAATTTTGAAATTTACTTATTTAACCTACTGCGTGCTTCCCTAGTTCAATAATGGTATTAGAGCCCAATAGCCTATACGGTCTAAATTAGCAGTATTAGGGCTAACTTATTAAAGCCTATTCATATAGTAGGGTGTCTAGAAAAGTAGTGTCTAAGGTTGGGTTTGGGTAATCAAGTACTCTGCCCTACCAAACTACTGGCCTGACCCGAAAGGATGAGGTAAGCCCAAAGGTTATCCCCAATATAAATGCCCAAATTGATTTGGGCCTTAGGCTAATTTCAAAATCTGTTTTCAAATTAAAATAAAATTTAAAATATAAAATAAATTAAAAATAATATTTTAAATTTAAATGATTATATTTGATATAAGTAATGATTTTATAAATGTTATAAAATAATTTTCAAAAATCATTAATGATTGAATAGATTAATTAAACAAATAATTAATTAAAAGTTAAATAATTAAATTAAAAACGTAAATATATTGATTATGTAACATTATCCTAAGATGTTAAGGTAAAGTATATAATTTTCAAAATTAATTAATTTTTTTTTAATTGAATAAATTGATTAAATGTTAATTAATAAATAATATAATACATACGTATAAGATATATACGTATAACTATAAATTTTATAGTGCACATATTCAATTTTAAATGTTTAAAATAAATTAAATTAAAATGTTAATTAATCGACCAAATTAATTAAATAATATTTAATTAATAAAATTAATATAAGACTATACATAAATTATTATATAAGTTGATAAAATTATAAAATGTTATACAAGAATTAAACTTATACAATATATAAATGTATAATAAAAGATGGAACGGTAAGAAACCCAATATTGACTAAAAGAATAAATACATACGTATAGTATATATACTATGATTTTAGATGTGTGCGATACTTGAATCATGAGGGTATTTCATAAGAAATACATTATTCCATAAGTCAATATCACTTAATTAAATATATTAAAATTATGAATCTTTAATATAAAATTGTCCTCTACTATCTAAATATTAATAGATTGTTTGCATACTTCTTAGTTGTTGAGCTTTTTTCAACGTATGGATGTTATATGTAGCACTATCAGTATAGAATTAGGCGAGATAAGATAACTGCATATGTTTTTTGAGCTTTCTTCAAGGTATATGCATTATACTTAGGTCGTCGCAAAATGGTGGGTATGAGTGAATAATACCTCTTTATTTATTGAGCTTTCCTTAAGGTAAAGAAGAGACTCGGATAAGGACCACAAGGTTAGGAGTTGTATGTGATATAATAATGAGTTATCCATCGTATGTGGGCCTATAATTTATTGAGCTTTCCTCAAGGTCCAAATCCCTAAGCGTACGAGTCCTAACACCTACTAGAGAAGTTGAAAGACTTTTATGTTTCATCTTAGGGTTTTGAGAAACACAAAAGTCTAGTGGGGGTCTAATCAGAAAATGAAATTATAAACAGTTAACATTTCCAATAATGTAAGAACGTCTACCATATAGACTCTACATTGATGAATTTGTGCTACTAGTAAAATTGATAAAATGTTTATCAATTAAAATATATATACCAACAAAATGAATTAAGACTGAAAAATAGAAATATAAAGTTGTAACGACCTGACTTTTCAACCCTTGAATACCAACACTAATACATCCACAGTATTCGTGTGCCAAATACCCAAGTGCCGGAAAGACAAAAGGTTAGGATAAAATAATTAAAAAAATAGAACAAGAAAGGAAGAATACGACATTAAAATCTCACAGCGGAAGGATAATATATAATATCACAAGAACAGTCCAAAGGGTTATTCTGAATACAGGAATATCATAGTGACAAAACCTAAGTACTATCATTGGTCTGGACAGTTATAACGACATGTCCTCACAACACTGATATATACATAACTAATACAGAAATAGAAATAGATAGATAATGGAAGCCTCCAGCTCGTCTTCTGAACTCTGAAGTTCCTAAGTTAAAACCTGCCATACTTAGCCTACTTGAAAGAGTACGCGGGGAATTTAGGAAAACAAAAACCAAACGTCAGACATAAGTCTAGTATGAGAAAACCCAAGATATATGCAACATGTAACGGTAACTATTGAGATTGTACAGATCCTTGTAGCAGTTTTTCCTTGAAAAGAAACCAACCATTTATTAAGTTTAATATAGTGATATGATAGATAATGTCTAGGGTGTAGGATATAATCATATCAAATAGCTGTGATGCTAACATTGGTCACACCATAACATATTTAGGTTACATTTAAAACCGCTAAGATACGTTCGCATATTGGATTTTCCATTGAAGACATCCCCAGATATATTGATGCCAGCCTCCCGATAAAGGTTAGAAAGTACCTTCCGAGCAATGTATATCTCTAGATAAAATATACCATTAAGATAAACACAACTAGCCCACACACGAACCTATAGAACCAGGTGGAACCAAGTACCATCAACTCCTATGCACAACATATCGATTAGAATACTCTAGATATGGAGTTGATATACCCCCATCATAGGTTAGCGAAACCCCGGCATCCTACTCTGTTTTCTATCATTTTCGATGTTGAGGTTACGTTCGGCATCTTTCACACGAGTCTTCATCACTCGAACAAAACACGAATCCCCAAATGGATTATCTCATCTCGAATAGATCACGAATCACTACAAGGATTCGAGCATCTAGAATAGATCTTGAATCTCCACATAGATTCCCTTTTCAACCACTTCAAAAAATAGAACCCATATACTAGTTTTGAAGTGGTATTCGGTAAGTAAAACACTTACCGATCCCGGACTCTTCAAAACCAATTGATGAATTTTTGATTAACTCAATTCCGGTTCTTTCAAAAGTAAGCGAAAGCTAGAGATGTTTCGTACCAATACTCCTCCCCAGGTGTTCTCATTAGTATGAAATTACAAAGCCTTTCAATTACTTTTTAAGTTAATATTAGGTCAAGTTCGTTAATCGACCAATCGATTATCTAGTCAAAACAATTGCTTATACAAATCAATATTCGTACGCTTAACTCATTTTCGACATTCCAAATTATATTATTCCTCATTCAAGAGTGAATCTAGGCAAGTTAGAGCACTGGTTGCATCAAAGCCTTGCCTAGACACTTCATTCTTGAATCTCACAAATAGATAAGTCTACCTCGTTGGCTTTTAGTGTTAAGTATAATATTATGATTTCCATAAACAAGTAAGAAATCAACACGATTAACACGTTTCCAACATTTTCCGACTTACTATTCCTCGAACAATATGAAAGCCGGTAGGTTAGAGCTCTATTGCTCCATCCTTGCTTGAACATCAATTTTAACTCTTACAAATAGATAAGTCTCACTCCATCGGCTTTTAGAGTTAAGCATAGTTAATTACTTTCAAACAAGTAATAAAAAACAACTAACCATTTGGCTACTAAGCAATCCTAAAACCCTTTTTGAAAACATTTTTATATACTTTTAGAATACTTGAAATTACTTAAAATAGGTTCTAAAATATTTATCCAAAATATTACTTTAGAATAACAAGTTTGTAAAAAAATTAAAACTTGAAAAAAGAATAGTTTTATTAAGAAAACCTCTTCTTTAAAAATTCACAACTAATTCTCAAAAATTCATAAATATTTCAAACCACTTTTAAAATAATCTAATAATAGCTAGTATGCACTTGTAAAAAGAATGAAACAAAATACTTAAATATAAATACCCTTTCAAACCTTTAAAATTCAAAAATCAAGTCTAAAAGGGGCAGTTTTGCACAAGTGAATTTTGGTCATTTTTGAGATGTTACTTAACTTTTTACTATCCAAGCTTTTAATAGCAACAAACATATATATAAAATACTATAAATATAGCGAGAAACACTTAAGGATCTCTATATAAAGTTCCATAAACATCGCAAAAAACAAACAATTCACAACTACATCTATAGCGACCATCGCTATAAATGCACTTTCAAATCCGAGTTATATTCAGAACCTATGTTCAACTACAACCTATGTGCTTTGTTCCAAGACCTTTCTATATGTAATATAAGTCCATCAAGTTTGTTCAAGTTCGTTCATATGTCATTTGTTTTCAAGGCAAGAAGTAAAACCATTATTTTCACATATGTCCAAGTCAATTTTAAACAACTTTAACAAAACCAAACGCAAGCAAATATGAGTTATATTTTCAATAAAAGTGGTGAGTTAGCTCAACTTTAAGCTAACAAACAATCAAGATCCAAGCATCTAAGTCCAGCTTCAACCTAGCAATGCCTTTCCCTTCTTCTCATTCCTTTCCTTTGCCTTGCCTTGCCTCCAAACCTTATTATAATGCTCATGGCCTTTCCTCCTAGGGTGAGAGTGGCTTTGCTTCTTCAAATTCTAACTAGGTAGGATATTTTGAAATGTGGTAGTAAGGCTTCACTCCAAGTTTGAGTTGATTTGGATTTGATTTGCAAATATTTTGCTTTAGGAAATTATGAAGAGGAAGAAGAAGAAGACATGGATTTTTCAACTCTAAGCTTTGTGAATGATAACTAATGGTATGCCCTCCTTATATAGGCTCAATTTGATGTTGCTTAAGCTTTCACTCACCCCCTCCTCCACCATGCCATGGAAGCTTCACCTCCCACCTTTTCCCCTTTATGTCACTTCTCATTTATGCATATTACACTTATACCCTTCTCATAATATCTCTTACCCTAATAGAAACTTCAAGAACATTCAAAGCTTTATGAAGAGATGTGTGTGTTAATTAGTTGCTAACATGTTCATTTGATCAACTTACATGGGTCAAAAAGTTGTTTACCGATAAAATGATTTTCGGTCACATTATCGATTTTTTTTCGAAGAATATATTTTTGTAAGAAAATTTCAAAAACGAGTTTTTTACCATTATTTACTAATCAAATAATGTTTAACAAGGTTATAAAATCATATTTATAGCATTTGGTTACATTTCAAAATGTTTCGATACTCGAAGACGAAGTGTTTGAATTTCAGGGTCGATACGTTCTCCCCCACTTAGAACATTTCTTCCTCGAAATTCAAATAAGAATGATAATTAAAGAAGATAGAATAACAAGGTATATATATACTGCTAAAACTATATACAAACTAAAATGCAATCCAAAATGCATACTAAGTGACTCCACCTCAAGCGGTGAGTACACTACAAAAGATGTACGATACCAAGATAAGAAATCTCTAGTCTAAGATCAAATTTGGATAGGACTTCCTCAAACCATCCTCTATTTTCCATATACAGTCCCGAGCATCCTCGCTCCATTGTAGCTTGACTAACTTCACAACCTTAATCCTCAATCGCTTTATATCCCTATCAACAATATGAAGAGGCGTCTCAAAATAGTCAAATTTGGCTCAATCTCCAGGTCCTCCTGCTGCGATGCTTCCACTATCATTGAAGAATCATGCATAAACTTACGCAAATATGACACATGGAATACATTATGCACAGCTGATAGACTAATCGGTAACTCGAATCTATACATGAGTGCACTAATCCTCTCTAGAATCGGGAATGGTCCTATATAATGAGGAGCCAACTTCCCAGCCCTTCTAAACTGGACTACACTTCTCATCGGAGAAACCTTTACAAACACAAAGTCTCCAATCTAGAACTCCAAGTCTATGCTCCTCTCGTCTACATAGCTCTCATGTCGATCCTGTGCTTCCTTGATTCGCTTTCGAATCTCTATGACCTTATCCGACGCCTCTCGAATCATATCCGGCCCAAGCATAAGACGATCCGTAGGTTCTCTCCAACACGATGGAGATTTGCAAGGCCTTCCATACAAAGTTTCAAATGGTTCCATTCTGGTACTGGTATATAGCCGTTGTTGTATGAAAACTCAACAAGTGGTAAGGGTTCTTCCCATGAACCCCCAAAATCTAAAATGCATGCTCGAAGCAAGTCTTCCAACACTCGGTTCACCCTTTTTGTTGGTCCATCGGTCTACGGATGGTAAGCGATACGCAAACTAAGCTTGGTCCCTAATGCTTCATGCAAACCCTTCCAGAACTGGCTTGTAAATATCGGATCTCTATCACTCACGAAGGAACACTGTGCAATCTGATGATTTCCTTAACATATAATTTAGCTAAACTACAAGTTGTTCCCGTAGTCTTAACAGGTAAGAAGTGCGCACTCTTGGTCAAGTGATCCACGATAACCCATACACCCTCGTTACCTCTTCTCGATCTAGGTAATCCATCAATGAAGTCTATGGAAATCTGCTCCCACTTCCACTTAGAAATCTCGAGTGGGTGAAGCAGTCCAGGCGTCTGCTGGTGACTACCTTTCACCTATTGGCAGTTCACATACATGCTTACAAAGATATAAACATCCCTCTTCATTCCCTTCCACCAAAACGTCCTCTTTATGTCTTGATGCACCTTAGTGACCCTATGATGTATCATCAACATAGAATGGTGTCTCTCTACTAGTGCTTCCTGCCTAATCCCATCAACATTTGGGATACATAGCCTATTGTTCATTCTCAAAATGCCATGGTCATCCACCTCGAATCTCGGCCACCTCTCTGCTACCACATTCTCGCTTACATTTTTAGCTACCCTAGCAAAATGAAGATGTCTAAGTCGATTCTCTTTGATACGACTAATCAAAGTCGGATGAACCTTAACATTTGTCATAACTGCATACTTCATATTGAGCGCGTCAGCTACGACAATAGCTTTCCCCCATGTGTATAACATATCCAGATGACAGGCTACAAGAAACTCCAACCACCTTTGCTGCCTCACGTTTAAGTCTTTTTGCATAAAAAGATACTTCATAGATTTATGGTCCATATATAACCCGAACCTTTCGCCTAGAAAATGATTCCTCTACATCTTTAATGCAAATACCACTGCTAAAAACTCCAAGTCACGAGTTGCATACCTCGCTTCATGCAGTTTTAGCTATCGATTCGCATAAGCAATAACTCTTTCATGCTGCATTAACACAGAACCTAGATCTGTTCCACACAAATCAGTGTAAATAGTCAAACCCTCACCTCCATCTGGCACAGTAAGGACTGGAGCACTAGTCAACTTTCCTTTAACTCTATGAATGCTTGCTCGCATTTATCAGTCCACACAAATTTGACATCTTTCTTCGTCAAATTCGTTAAGTGAGAGGCGGTATTCGAGAAACCTTGTATGAATCTCAAATAATAACCTACTAGAACCAAAAAGCTCCTAATATCAATTACGCTTTCCAGCCTCTTTCAATCTTGAATGGCCACAACCTTAGCAGGATCAATAGAAATACCCTCCGCCGAAGCAACATGGCCTAAGAATCTAACTTCTAAACGCCAAAAATGACACTTCGAGAAGAGGTTTTTAGGCTCAAGGAAAAAGTTGAAGAAAACTTTAGTTTTAGGGACAAGAAGTTTGCATTTTAGGCTGAAGGACACTTTCTAGTGTAAATCACAGAATGATAGTTGGAACTATCATTTTCTGTTTACACTAAAAAGTATCCTTCAGACTAAAAAGCAAACTTGTTGTCCCTGAGACCAAATATTTTTGCAACTTCTTCCCTGTGCCTATTTTTCTGCTTCGAGAACTTAGTCGTTAACACATGCTCTCTTAGCATATTTAGAATGATCCTTAGATGGCATAAATGTTCCTCTTTGGTCTTTGAGTAGACCAAAATATCATCGATAAAAACAAGAACAAACTTATTTAACACATCTTGGAAAAATCGATTCATTAAGTCTATGAAATAAGCTGGAACAATAGTTAGGCCGAACGACATAACTAACCACTCATAAAACTAGACGACTCCAAAAGCGGTCAAGGGTACACTCTTCTCTACCACCCTCAACTGATGGAACCCTATAGCAAGATCAAGCTAAGAAAACACTTGAGCTCCATGAAGTTGATCTAACAAGTCATCTATCCTAGCCAAAGGATACTTGTTCCTACCAGTTTGTTTATTGAGATTGCGATAACATATACATAACCTTAATGAACATTCCGCCTTCGTAGCAAAGATGATGGGTGCTTCCCAGCTCGAACGACATGATCGAATCAAGCCCTTCTACAATAGCTCGCTAACTTGGATAGATAGCTCCAACTTCTCCTTCGGTGCAAGCCTACGAACAGGCAATACAATAGACCTTGCATCTTTAACTAAATCAATGCAAAATTCAATCTCTCGAAGAGATGGTAAACTTGACACCTCTTCGAAGACATCCTCAAACTCTTAAACAACTAACATTGAACCCAACTCCTCTTCCACCACGTCAAGAGAATAAAGGAGACCACACATAAGGAAACTAGTCTCTCCACTATTAATTACTAGAGTTTTCTCTCCCCCATTTTTAAATGACACGGTTCTCTTCACACGATCCAGAAACTGCACGATATTGAGATAATCAATCCATCATAAGCAAAACATCAAAGCCCATAAACCCCAGAACATATAAATTGCAAGGAAAGAGTTGGTCAAAATAAAAAATCGCAACTCCTAAACAAATTATACAAAGATTGTTCAAGCCCCAAATAGGGTTCGACACATAGATAGAATCAAAATCCATAACTGGCTCAAGTTTCAATCCGTCAACAAGAATACTAGATATGAAACTAAGAGAAGCTCCAGTATCAATAGACATGAACATGAATGCCAAAAATAGATAGAATGCCTTCTAGAACTTGCTTCCCCTTTTTAGCAGTACAAGTGCAAGGTGCTGAAGCTAGTGCAAAAGCTCAAGGTTGTTCTCCCTTCTGGAGCAACAGAAACTCCCTAGAAAAATGGCCTGGCTGATGGCAGTTATAGCGAACCTATCTTGGAACAAACTGAGTCTTGGCTATCAGTGACTCTATCTTCGGGACCTTAGCAATAGGTGCCTTAACCAATGGTTCTTTCGCCACTTATTTCTCCCCAACTGATGTACAACTCTTGGCGAAATGCCCCTTCTTTTCACATTTGTGACAAGCAAAACCAGAAATATCCCTACTGGTGCAGGAATTGACAGCTACAGAGCTAAACTCCCAAACCTTAGACCCATGTTTACTAGATCCACATAAGATCCCATAATGTGATTAGTCATATTACCCTTAAATTCTAAGTGCATTCCTATGACGAACATCTCATTTCTCTTCAGTGGCGTATCTACCAAACTAGGCTCGAATCGAGATGAGGCAATGAATCAGTTATCATTCTCCGCCACTATCATAGCCCCTTACTTCAAGTCGAGGAAGCTCCTAAACAATAAAGTCTTCCTGGCTTCTGGGACAAACTTCATCTCCAATCCCTCAATAAATTGGGTCCAATAGAAATTGTTCTCTTGGACATCAACAGTGATAGAACTCCACCAATCCATGGCTGCATCCGCCAGATGTCATGATGCCAACCGATGCTTCATCACGCCATCTAGCTCCATATCCCCAAATATTCAATTACATATTTTGATCCAAGTAGTGACTTCTATTATCGTCTCCATACCACTAAACCTCTTACCTCCTAGTCTCTCATAATCATAGCAGAGCGAAGCAAAATTCACCTGAGGCCTGACCTGCACGGCCTCCTCTACAATATCTACCCTTGGTTCCCGAATCAGAGAAACATTCCTTGGTGCATGATCTCCACCATTTATGATGGTACTTCCTTGACCTCCTCTACCTTTACCTCCTCGAGCATTGACAACCCTAGTACTGATGATACCCAACTTTAACATAGCCAAATATATTTAGTGTTTGATGTGATTTTTTGTTTGATGATAACAAACATATATCAATTTACATATGTGTTTGCAGATTGTACTATACACATATAGGAATAAATATTCATATTGAATAATAATACTATTGCACAGAATTTATATAATTCAATCAGTATTTTTATTCAAAATAATATTTTATTTCAACACTTAAACAATACAAAGTTTTCAGCTCTCTCTATATACATACATCGGTTTCATACATTTCACATTCACATTTCTTTCTCACTACAACACTCAACACTTAGTTTTTCACTCTGTCTACACATCTGCATCTATCTACATTGTCCAGCTCCAGTTCTTGTCCTGTTTTCTATGTACCTGTATAATTAAGCAACTACAGCAGTAATATGAAAATAAACAAATTTGAATTTGCAAAAATATAAATTTGTTTTTATTGGTGCCTCAGACATATGGGTTATTATCATCATTTTCGATTGTGTAATATCTGTGCATATCAGTATTCTTATCAGGAACATGTAATCATGTGTGGCTGCAATACACACGTGTACATTTATACACGTGTGCACTGCCTCGCCAACTCGTGTGCACAGTCAACAAAAGCCACTGCAACCATGACTCAACTCAAATGCAAGACCGAACCAACATAACAGCAACCAAAACATACTTGAACCAATGGCCAGATCCAAGCAACAGTGCACAAGGGCAGTTGTATCAAAAGAAGTAGATGCAAACATTCATGAACGCACATATATGGTCTGAAAGTCCAAAACAGCTATCAAGTACAAGTGACTTGATGAATATGAAACAGTCCATCAACCAAACTCAATGCAAGCACTTCACAAAGTCAATAGAGGCATATACATATATGTACAGGTTTAAAAACAGTGATCAAGTCATGTACATGAAGACAACTACAGAAAAGACTCGAGGGCACAACAGCAAACCAATGCTCAAAGACACTGTACACAAGTCAAATGGAAGCTGCCAAAATTTCCAAGAAAAGGAACTACAACATCAAGTTTACATGGAGCAATGATCAAAACAGACTCGAATGCTTCACAGTGCAACAGGCCACAAAAGACTAGTTCAGGAAGTGCAACAGTGAAGTACACAGTGGCCATAAGACATGAAAAATGGTACAACTCAGGTCTGGTAACAACAACACAACTACAAGAGTATATGCAGAACAACTCAAAGAGATGTGCAAGATGATAGAACATATATACATATATGCAAGCAATCAAGTATCAGAGAGTCGAAGCCGTGAGCAACAGGAAGCAAGAAAATCACAAAATCAAAAATGGACAAAGTCAAAATATGATCGAAGTCGAAGTCGTGAGTCGATCAAGTCAAAGCAAGAAATTCACGGAGCAATAAAATCAATGTCGTGGTCATCACGAAATTAAAATCAAAACCGTGTCATCCAAATAAAAGAGGAAAGTTTCTACCGTATCGATCAAGGAAAAGATCGAACGCTTCGAAATCAAAACCGTGTGAATCAAGTCAAAAATATACGTATTTGACCAAGTCACAAATATCACAATCGTTCAAGCATTATCAAGCGGCCGAGAAAAAGAATTGACAAATTCAAATGAATTCGTACGAATGAAATTATAGGAACTAGACTCCTATATAAACCAATCATCATCGGCACTTTTAATCATCAAGTTCAATCAAGCCAAAACCAGCAAATCAAAAGGAGAAAATCACATACCGGTATCGTAGACGAACTCGAGAGGAGGAGCCGCGAACTTTCAAATTGATCAGAGAAAGAAATTGAAGCATCAACAATAAATTCGACAGAGCGGCGCCTTCAAGCTTTCGCAAGCCCTAATTTTTAGAGCGAAGAGGAAAACGAACGAGCCACCATTATCTCAAACAAAGAAGACAACGGGCCGAATAAAGAAATAAAACAGGGTCGCATTTTTTTAAGTGATAATAATTTGGGTCAAGTTGTTTTGTTTAAGGGCAAACATTTGTCTCAAGTTTTCTATTTATTTTTGCTCTTGTTTTTATGTTTTAAAGACTGAACTTTTCAAACCAAATCTTAGTAAATCACCACCTAGGGTTTAGATTATGTCAGATTGTCTAGTTAGGATTAGTTCAGTAAGCAGGGTTTGCGATTTTGCAAAACTCTATAGGCGGTAGCAGGGTTTGCAAGTCTGTTAGACTGTTTGTAAGCGATAGACTGTTTAATTCTAATAGAAATTTGGGAATGCAGCAGTAGGCAGGGGTTGCCGAAGCTGGGTAAATTTTGTATGTGATTTACTTTACAGCATATTTACTTATCTGCAGTTTGTTTTTGTGTTTAGATTCGAGAAAATTTGCTATAACCCTATTCACCCCCCCCCCCCCCTCTAGGGTTAATCTAGATCCTACATTTAGGATATGAAAGGCTAGGTTATTTCAAAGAAAGAGATTATTCCTATGGAAAGATGAAAAGGGGATATAGTTTTATAGAAAATACAAATACGCTCTCGTATATATAATACACTCGACTCATCCTAGGGTGTTGCTTAACCTATCTCTACTAAGCCATATCTAACCAAAGTCAAGGTGTTCGTTTAACCTTGGGCTCTGATACCAAATGTAACGTCCTGACTTTTCGACTTTCGAATGTCGACACTAATACATCCACGGTATTCGTGTGCCAAACAACCAAGTGCTGGAAAGACAAAAGGTTAGGGTAAAATAAAAAAAAGAATAGAACAAGAAAGGAAGAACACAACATCAAGATCTCATAGCAAAACAATAATATATAATATCAAAAGAACAATACAAAAGGTTACTTTGAATACAAGAATTTCATAGTTACAAAACCTAAGTACTATCATCAGCCTGGACAGTCATAACTGTCTATCCTCGCTGTGCCGATATATACATAACTAATACAGAAATAGAAATAGATAAATAATGGAAGCCTCCAGCTCATCTTCCGAACTCTGAAGTGTCCAAGCTAAAACCTACCATACTCAGCCTACTCGAAAGAGTACGCGAGAAATTTAGGAAAACAAAAATCAAGGGTCAAACATAAGCTTGGTATGAGAAAACCCGAGATATATGCAACATGTAAAAGTAACTATTGAGGCTGCACATATTCCTGTAACAGTTTTCCCCTAAAAAGAAACCAACCATTTATTAAGTTTAATATACTGATATGATAGATAATGTCTAGGGTGTTGGATATAATCATACCAAATAGTTGTAATGCTGACATTAGTCACACCACAACATATTTAGGTTACATTTAAAATCGCTAAGGTACGTTCGCATATTAGATTTTCCGTTGAAGACATCCCCAGATATACTTAGGACAACCTCCTGATAAGGGTTAAAAAGTACCTTTCGAGCGACGTATATCTCTAGATAAATTATACCATTAAGGTAAACACGACTAGCCCACGCACGAACCTATAGAACCACGTGGAACCAAGTACCATCAACTCCCACGCGTAACATATCGATCGGAATACTCTAGATATGGAGTTGCTATACATCATCGTGGGTTAGCGAAACCCCAGGTTGTCCGCTGTTCTATCATTTTGGATGTCGAGGTTACGTTTAGCATCTTTCACACGATTCTTCATCACACGAACAAAACACTAATCCACAACTAGATTCCAACATCTTGAACAGATCATGAATCACTACATGGATTCGAGAATCTAGAACAGATCTCGAATCTCCATATAGATTCCCTTTTTGACCGCTTCCAAAACATAGAACATGTATAGTAGTTTTGAAGTGGTATTCGGTAAGTAAAACGCTTACCGATCCCGGACTATTCAAAACCAATCGATGAATTTTGGTTAACTCAATTCCATTTATTTCAAAAGTAAGCAAAAGCTAGAGACGTTTCGTACCAATACTCCTTCCTGGGGGTTCTCATTGGTATGAAATCGTGAAGCCTTTCGATTACTTCTTAAGTTAATGTTAGGTCAAGTTTGATAATCGACCAATCAATTATCTAGTCAAAACAAGTGGTTATACAAATCAATATTCGTATGCTTAACTTGTTTCTGACATTCCTACTTATATTATTCCTCGTTCAAGAGTGAAGCCAGGTAAGTTAGAGCACTGGTTACATCAAAGCCTTGGCTAGACAGTTCATTCTTAAATCTCACAAATAGATAAGTCTACCTTGTCGGCTTTTAGTGTTAAGTATAGTATTAATGATTTCCATAAACCAGTAAGAAATCAACATGATTAACACATTTTCAACATTTTTCGACTTACTATTCCTCGATCAAGAGGGAAGCCAGTAGGTTAGAGCTTTATTGCTTCATCCCTACTTGAACATCAATCTTAACTCTCACAAATAGATGAGCCTTACTTTGTCGGGTTTTAATGTTAAGCATAGTTAAATACTTTTCAAACAATTAACCATGTGGCCACTAAGCAATTCTTAACCCCTTTTTGACATTTGTATATACTTTTAAAATACTTAAAAATACATATAATAGGTTATAAAACATTTATCCAAAATATTACTATAAAATAACAAGTTTGTAAAATCATTAAAACTTGGAAAAAGAACATGTTTTATTATTAAAACCTCTACTTTAAAAATTCACAAATAATTCTTAGAAATTCATAAAGACTTCAAACCACTTTTAAAATACTCTAATAATGGTTAGTAAGCACTTGTAAAAGGAATGAAACAAAACACTTAAATTTATGTATCCTTTCAAATCTTTAAAGTCCAAAAATCAAGTCTAAACGAGGCAGTTTTGCACAAGTGAACTTCTGGTCGTTTCAAGATGTTACTTAACGTTTTACTATCAATATTTTGATAACAAAAAACTTACATATAAAAATTGAAAATATGGCGAGAAAGCCCTAAGGATCTTAATACAAAGTTCCATAAACATCGCCAAAAACAAGGCAATTCACAACTGCATCTATAGCGACTATCGCTAAAAGTGCACTTTCAAATCCGAGTTATATTCAAACCTATGTTCAACTACAACCTATGTGCTTTGTTCCAAGACCTTTTGATATGTCATACAATTCCATTCAAGTTCATTCAAGTTCGTTCAAGTCCATTTCTATGTCATTTTTTATCAAGGCAAGAAGTAAAACCATTGTTTTCACATATGTCCAAGTCAATTTAAACAACTTTAACAAAACCAAAAACAAGAAAATATGAGTTATATTTTCAATCAAAGTGGTTAGTAAGCTCGCCTTCAACCTCACAAACAAACAAGATCCAAGCATCCAAGTCCAACCTCAACCTAGCAACACCTTTCCCTCATTCTCTTTCCTTTCTTTTGCCATGCCTTGCCTCCAAACCCCCTTATAATGCTCACATCCTTCCCTCCTAGGGTGAGAGTGGCTTCGCTTTTTGAACTTATAACTAGGTAGGATGTCTTGTAATGTGGTAGTAAGGCTTCACTCAAAGGTTGAGTTGATTTCGATTTGATTTACAAATATTTTTCTTTAGGAAATTATGAAGAGGAAGAAGAAGACATGGATTTTTCAACTCTAAGCTTTGTGAATTTGTGAATGATAACTAAGAGTATGCCCCCTCCTTATATAGGTTCCATTTATTGTTGCTTAAGCTTTCACTCACCCTCCTCCCCCACCATGCCATGGAAGCTTCACATCCCATCTCTTCTCCTTTATGCATATTGCACTTATACCCTTCTCGTAATATCTCTTATCCTAATAGAAGCTTCTAAAACATTCCAAGCTTTATGAATTGATGTGTGTGTTAATTAGTTGATAATGTGCTCATTTAATCATTAGACAAGTGCACAAGAGTTCGAACAACATATATTGATCGAAAAGCTGTTTACCGATAAGCCGATTTTCGGTCACATTATTGATTTTTCTTCGAAAAATATATTTCTGTAAACAAATTTCAAAAAAAGTTTCTTATCATTATTTTTTAATTAAATAATGTTTAACAAGGTTATAAAATCATATTTATAATGGTTAATTATATATCAAAATGTTTCGATATTCGAAGATGAAGTGTTGAAATTTCAGGGTCGCTACAAAAGTATACTTACCAACAAATATCTTTGCATGTTGTTGTTCCAAGACCAATGGAAGCTCCTTATTACAATTACTTAAAACATTTGTAACTTGCCACTTACGTGTTTATTTGCACAATACTATGTATTATCTTCTATGAATTTTGAACTCTAAAAATAATATACAGATATGAATATTTAATTGGTGTCTAATCACATACAAATGTCATATGGTGAATGGTTGTAATTTGTAACGTACAAAACTCGATGAAATTTGTTCGTTCGAAATTAGCAAGTAAACCATAGTGTGAGATGTGTATTCAATATGATTGATTATGATAATGATCTTTTGTGTTAATTCTAACAGTAGACGATGAGCTACAAGATAAATCTGAGAACTCGATCATTGAAAAGTTAGTTTGATTAATTTATGTAAAATGCAACTTATTTGATATCTTTAAATGTTAAGGATGACTGAATGCATTTTCATAAAGAGTTTATAATGATACTGCAAAAAGGTTTTCCTTTGAATGCTTCGACCATTTAAAAAGAAAAGCGAATGCACAATTGTAGATGTAACTTAAGGCATATTTGGGATGAAGAGAGTGAATGGTTACTTCTACTTCATACAGAAACATCGAAAAAAAGAATTGTAAAATGATAATAAATACTTAAAATTGGACTGAGAAATATGAATTTTATTCCAAAATACGTTTTCATGTAGAAAATTGTTTTCTATGAGCTTTATTTCTTTGAGTTCAAGATATTTGACCTGAAAACTCTCAACTGTAAATTGGTTTCAGTATATGGAATAAATAGCCAATATTAAGTGGTTGAATGGAGCTTCGTATTTCGTATGCTATTATAGTAATAGTAGAAATAGTGCGAGCATGTCATATATCATTTATTGTATGCATCAAGTTACGAAAATTATTTTCATAAAACATATAAAATAAAATTATAATAGTGGTATTTGTGATGCATTTTAAAATACGGAAGTATCCAAATTTATTTGCAATTATTTTTGAATTTTGGACTAGGCATAGTTTGGAGAAATAATTCTTTGATTAGAATCATATTTTACTAGTGAATTATATCTAAAACAAATAAAAGGCAAAGCATCCATTCAGTGGAAGCGACATAAGAGTTGATGAACTCTTCAGATTGATACATGTACATATATGCAATTGTAAGTCTAATAACACCAAAACAATTTCCACATACTTCATAGTATTCACCGATGAATTATCATAAACATGTGTATTTGATACACATATAGTATGTCTATGATAAGTTCATTAAATAAAAAATGGAAGCAAATAAAAATATGTACAAAAGAAAATAAAATGCTTCAATTTGGTCTACGGGTGAGTATATTAACATGGTTCCAAACATACTTAAAAATGAATAAAGATTCAATCTCAAAAATCACTCCTCCCCATTGTACGCAATGATGTACCAATTAGATGCTGAGTGAAATTGAGTTAACTTCTTTCTATAAGATCGTGTACTTAAGAGTAGTATGCAAGGTTAAAATTATTTTCATCTAAACAATAGTTTACAAAATCATACAAGATAAGGATTTATAAGAACCCCAACATATCTTAGGCCAAGAAGTTGGCAGGTTGTGTGAGTGAAAAGGTTTCACGTAATAATTCTTTGTGAAGGATCTTGTATGAATTGCCCTAAAAGAAATTTTAGAACAATAGTCATTGGATGATAAGTTGTATATTGAATATAAGTATTATAAACTAAAAAACAAATCAGTTTTATGTACAAGACAATCATAAAGTGTTCATGAATACCTATTCCATTGCATTAAGAAATAATTGTTGTTTCAAGAAATACTAACATCATAGTGAATAAATTTCTTTTAGAAATTATCGATAGTAAAACAGATTTGGATATGATCCAAGGATAAAACTGTTTATGAGGAGTGAAATGAAATTAACCAAACCTAAAGGAACATTATGCATTAGAATGTCTAATAAATATTCTTGCACATTGAAGAGAAACTATGAGTTTTAGCAATGTCGAGAATAAATAATCCTCAATGGTCAATTAAACCATTAAGAGTATTGACTATGCCACATGGTATGATGCAAAAATCCAAAAAAAAATCAAATATGTTATCAAAATATGATTTTGGTAGTTGTACATAAAGAGATATGGTCCATCGTTCGCAAATGTATCTTCAAGAGAAAGACTAATGTAATTTTAATATACCGAGCAATGTTGATAAGAATAACATAGTAAATTTTAATTATTAAAATTAGTGTTATTGATTTGTCATTCAATGTGCTCAAGTTAATTCAAATTTTTTTACAAGATTATTGATTAATATGACTTTGTGTTTTGTACGTATGTGTTGAAATGAAAAATTATAAATAATGATTTAAAATATACTATTTGCACATAACAACCGAAGTGTCTCGAAGTCAGTAGGGGCGATATTGAGTTTGTGGGTTTTTCAAATATAATCCAAGACATGATACGTAAGTATCATTCTACAAGCATCAGAATTAAATAAGTATTTAATAGAAATACGAATTAATTTGATTTTTAGTCAAAATGCAGAGGAAGCACGTGTCTATAAGAAAGAACTGTTAAAGGTACTAAAATATTTATAAAAGGTAAACAACAAACTTATGATTACCAATGATGTACTCAAGTTAAAATCATTACATTTTTGTGGTTTAATGCTCAACATTAGATTTGTAAATGATATCTTTTATAATCAATGTAAAAGAATATTGGGAATGTCCTAAACAATATGCACAAACATTATATTAAAATGTTTATGGAAAATGTAAGATGGATTCCTTATTTATTGGCAATAGAGATTATCATACATGTTGTATTGTCTATAATATCATATTTAGCTAGTGTATTTGATACATGGAGTAAATACCAATCCAAATTTAGATAGTTTAGAGTGTTCTTGAATATTTACAAAATACTATAGAACTGTTTATAGAAATAACGAAATCCCTATGAAGGAGTGTACGAACTCAAACTTAATGAGTGATATTGAGTATAATATGTCAATACTAATTTCATGTTCAAACTTTAGTTAAGGAGCTTTAAGTTGAAAATGTTCCAAACAAGAGGTTGTGGCTAATTCAATGAATAAACTAAGTACATTGCTTTAAATAACGTTATAATAAAAGCAATGTACAAATATAAATATGCAAATTTATAACTGAGCTAGAGGTGATCCCAAGTATTGAAAATACCAATAATTATTATATTATAATAATGTAATGATAAAATCTTGCCAGAAGTCGAGAAACATACTCCGAATAGTTCTACGTGATAAAGACAATTTATCAAGATCGAAGAGAGTTAATTGACATAGTAAATAATTAAACAACATGGCATGTCCATTCACAAAGGGTCTAACTTGATCAATTCTCATCAAATTGATCGAAGAGATGGGATATATATTCCAAAATTGACCGAAGTGCGGTTGGGAGATTGATAGAGTTAGGGGATGCCCTTGGGGCAATTATATAATTTGGTGACATATATCTAACTCAATAACCAACCTTATTCGCAATAAAAGGTGTTTTCTTTCTGTTATATACTTGTTATAACGTGTTACAAATAATTGATTTTTCAGTTTAAGTATATTTAATCAAAAATCCATAAAATGTGTATTTATGATAGTAATTACAAGGTGTTGTGACCATGAGCAATTTACCTTAATATAATATAAATGCACTGTTTTACATATTCCTAGTCAAGATGTATTGAGACTGGATATTGATGCATCCATTGAGACTAGAGTACATAACGCTTTCCGAATGTTGGGCAAAGTATTACTCATGGCTTTTGGAGACTCCAAGTGGTTACGTACTGATAGTTATTGGATAACTATGGATAATAACTCGATAGTTTTATGTTGGTTAATGTAACTATTATTCAGCTTTTGGATCCAACAACTTTCAAATGAATTTGGATATCAGAATGAAGACGGAATGGTTCAAAGACTTGGAGACAAGCTTGGAATAGCAATGGAAAAGACATCGGAGAGTTGGAGTATAAAATATATCAAAATGGAAGGTCAATACCAACCACCTTTTCAGGTCGGTACCGATCTATTTTTGTGCATTTCCATAGGTTTTGGAATCATGGACAAAGAGTGGCTGGCTAAAGTGAACGTCATGGGGCTCATTTCCGAAGGAATAGTTGAATAACTTCCAAAAGCTTCATAGAAAAGGACAAGTACTAGATGTCTCAAAAATTCTCGATAACAACCTGATTTCCATGGCAAAAGTACTCGGAACTTGACGAATCGAAGCTAGAAGGTAAGATATAAGAGAGATGAAGGATTTGCAATTAGTAAAATCGATCGGTACTGACCTGATTCTGGTTAGTGCTTATATGATTTTATTGCATAAGGGCCTTTTCTTCCCTTCTACTTTCCCGGATGTGGAGTTTGACCTGGTATTTTTTTGATCTAATGATTTTGGTGGGCTATTATTATATTAATAAAAGGCCTATAGGAGCTTGGAGAGGACTTCTTTCTTGGGGGCATTTAGCATTTGGGAATCTTTCTATCTTCTTATTTCCCAAACCCTTGTAAATTCAAGATCTACTAGATTATGGTTGGATTTGAGTTGTAATCTTTTTATTCCAGAGAGAAAACATAAGATAATAAAATTAAAGTGGACGTAGGTCAAAGAATTTGCCAAACCATTATGAAAGGTTCTTGTTTTCGTATCTTTTGCTTGTTATATTTAGATCTACATGCTTTTGGGGTGTTGTGTCAACTTTTGGCGCAACATTTTTGGTGCTTTCACTGGGAACAAGCTTGGATCTAAAGTTTGGAAGAGATGAAGAGGCCCACTACCAAAGCAATCGTTGGAGGAATTCAACTAGAACATGTGGATAGCTAGGAGGTGTCCTTAAGTTCAAGCACATAAGTCTACATGACTATAGAGGAAATGGAAAGAATGATGAAAGAGATTCAAGATGGAATGATAGCTCGACATAAGTAAATGCTACATGGATTTTTTAGAAGGATGGCACAACAAGGAACAATCGGAGCACTTGGAACCCAAAACCAGAGGCAAGAAAGCAATGCAGAAGCATTTGGAGATGGAGCAGAACAAACTGAAACAAATCCCCCATGACTAAATTGGATCAATACCAACCTGAATTAGAGTACAGCATTTCGGGGCACGTTGATTTGGACTTAGCACAAGCTGGGATGCTGGAGGCAGAAATGCATATCAAAATGCGAATGTACAACAATAGGAATTGAAACCAGAAGGTCACCGTAGGAAGGGGAGCATAATAAGTTATGGATCAAAGACCTCTATTAGATGACAACGATCAAATATCTAAAATGATCTGGAGAATAGTGAGAGGTGGACCCCTAGACCAGAGTTTGGAGGACGTGAACAGAAGTCCATTTAACCCTAACATCTGGTACGCGAAGAATCCACTCGATTTCAAGTTGTCGATGTTATACATGTACAACAGGAGGATAGATCTGATCATTCATCTAATGAGATACATCTGACATATGGATGTGTTGGGTGTGTTTGAGGAGGTAATTGGATCATGTTTCCTACTATACTTCACAAAGTTAGCTATGATGTGGCTAGACAATTAGAGAATGGATCCATAAGCACGTGTTCCAAATTAGTAGACAGATTTATGAGACAGTTTAGGACTGCATTTCTTGACCGAAGAACATGATGATGCTTTCGAGCATGAACCAGCGGGTCGGAGAGACCTTAAGGAGTTATTTGACTATATTTAATGTAGCAGCCGCCGTGGTCATAAGCCAGATCAATCGATAGTTCTAATGGCGCCAGTGTGGGGAGTTACAAATAAGACCGACTTCGAAGTCTCTTTAGAAAGGAATCCACTGATGAATCTTTCAAAGTTTTACCGTAAAGTTGATAGATATTTATGCTAGGAGGACGCTGAAATAGATAATGATGAAGTTATTGTTGTGGATGATGGAGGACCATCCGGAGAAGGGTATAGTAAAGACAAAGAAAAGCGAAAAGCTAACAAGGGCTTCAAAGGAATGAAGTGAAAAAGAAGGGAACCAAAATTCTCTTTCTACACGGACCTAACCGAAACCCCAAAGAAGATTTACCTAAATACTAGAGGGTAGATCCTTTATTAGAGGCCATTTAAAAGAGAATCCATGGATCGAGAGAAAAGGTCCGAAAGATTTTGCCTCTTCCATGAGATGGATGGGCACGAAACGAATGAGTGTAGACACCTTCGCGATTTAATAAAGAGTGGGTTTGGAGAAACCGGCTAGAATAGTACGTAAAGAACCAAACTGCAGTGGTACAACATGAGTAGCCACTATCTACAACAATGCATCAGGATACGACTGTGGGTCTGAGTCGAGAATGATTATCCTTGATTGGGATGGATAGGAGTTGGGTTTGAATTCCCCTGTTTTACTTTTTGTTTCAAATAAATAAGGTGGAATTACTATCAAGCCACTTACACATGTATGGGTCCTTGATTGGTCTTTACGCACACTCTGAGTTGGATGTCTAATTGTAATCGTGGATAGCAGGAATTTTTAAAATGCTTGTTTGTTGCTTTGATTTGGATTTTATGAATAAATATTTGATTTTGAAAATCATGAACATGATAACCGATATATAAACTGATTAAATATGGTTTTCCAGACCGAAGAGATGGGACGATGATTCATAGGGTTCAAGCCCTTTTGCCGAAGAAGAGCGGGTGGATGAACTTGTACGGGAAAGTAAATCCCCTCATTTGAGGGTAGGCAGAAGGACTTGCTTGGATGTTGGGTCCCCTCGCTGAAGAGTAGCGGATTAGACCTAGCATGAATATATGATCCAAAGAGATCAAACCCTAGATTGGATGTTGATTGTATGATATGGGAAATCAGACCCTAGATTGGACGTTGATTGTATGATCTGAAAAGATATATACTTGACCTTATGATTTGAATGCCTTGTAATTTGATAATAATTACTGATTAATTAATGATTATCACTGCCTAGATTCGGTTGGGCTTACTTATAATGGGGTGCTAGGTTATACTAGACGATCTATAAGTATTGTTCCAATCGGAGGCAACGCACTCCTACAATTAACAATGCATGATAGCATGATATATAGTTATCCTGAGATAAATAAATCTCAAGCAAACATGGGGCAATATAGATATTGACTTATGATAGCCTAAGTCCTAGACAAACACGGAGCGACTCTGATACGTGATAACTTAACCCTAGACGAACACGGGATGGCTCTAATAATGATATGTCATAACTTAACCCCGGGCGAACATGAGATGGCTCTGGTAATGATATCTAATATGATAACTTCAAGTAAACATGGAATATTACTATTTAAAACTAACACTTAAGCAAGGACTAAAGTCCTTAGCTATAATAGTCTAAAACAACCTTTGATTTGCAGGTGAATCCGAAGGAACCGGATGATTCACCACAATTTGGATCGATGGATAGCCAAAGAGCTCGACTACCAATGATTGATCACTCATGGTACTTGTTCTCGAGAAAAAACAACTTACATCCATAAGGCATACTTTAGAGGGCAGGTGTTATTCAATTTTTGGACCAAGCAGCTTTCAAACGAATATGGACATCAGAATGAAGACGAAATGGTTTGAAGTCTTGGAGACAAGCTTGGAATGGCAACAAAAAAGACTTCATAGAGTTGGAGTACAAAATACATCAAAGTGAGCGGTCGGTACCAACCACCTTTTCAGGTCGGTATCGACCTGTTTTTGTGCTTTTCCATAGCTTCTAGAACTATGGACAAAGAGTAGTTGGCTAAAGTGAACATCAAAGGGCTCATTTTAGAAAGAATAGTTGAACAACTCCCAAAAGCTTTATAGAAAAGGATAAGTACTAGACGTATAACTTCTCAGTAACAACCATATCTTTAAGGTAAAATTACTCAGAATTTGACGAATCAAAGCTAAAAGGCAAGACATAATGGAGACAAAGGATTTGCAATTAGCAAATCGGATCGGTACTGACCTGATTCTGATCGGTACTTATATGATTTTATTACAAAAGGAACCTTGTCTCCCCCTTTTACTTTCGCAGATCTGGAGTTTAACCTAATATTTCATGATCCACCGACTTCGGTGGATGATTCTCCTATAAATAGAAGGCCTATAGCAACTTAGAGATGACTTCTTTCTTTGGGACTTTTGTCACTTGAGAATCTTTCTATCTTCTTCTTCCCCAAACCCTAGTAAATCCAATATTTACTAGATTGTGGTCGGATTTGAGTTGTAATCTTTGCATTCCGGAGAGAAAACATAGAACAATAAAATTAAAGTGGATGTATGCCAGAAAATTTGCCGAACCACTATAAAAAGTTCTTATTTTTCTTATTTTCCATATCTTCTACTTGTTATATCTAAATCTACTTGCTTTTAAAGTGTTGTGTGAACTTTTAGCACAACAATAACTAAGGTCAAACAGAAAATATCAATGTGACAATACTATTGAGCTTCAATATGGAAATTCTACTTTGATTATGTTAAAGTGTGGCATGGAGTCCATCGAACGACTATTGTTGGGTCGAGTGGAAGCATTGGAAGTGAAACACTATTCAAGAGAGAGTTTGTCTCCTCTGTTATATGGGGTTAGTATCATGGTCAACTGAAGTCAACTCATAGTCAGTCTCTGGCCAAAGCATTTCAATTAATAACATTTATTATTATTAAACCAAGAACTTTGTGTTTGGATAAAGTTGAATATAGGCAATATTGGAATTTTGTACCAAATTCCATAAGTCTTAATGTGATATAGTTTAACAAAGAGAATAAATGTAAATAATTATACCGAATAACGCTTAAAATAAGTAAAATTAGATTTTACCAAAACTATGTAAGTGATAAATTGACTCATAAGGTCACACCACTAGCTAAGGTGATGTGTGAATGTTAATATTCGAATTGTTCAATATTAATTGCTAACTGAATTTACACATAAAAGTCACACAATCGAAATGTTAAATACTCCGACTTCCACCTGATTTACTTAATTTTATCTGTTATAAATTAATCAAATTAATTAATATTTACGTAATAATTATAATTTTTCACTGATTTGTTTTGATCAGTATTAAAATAGTACGTATATAAAAGTTGTATACATACGTATCAATATATGATATCAATGTGCATTTAAATTAGGTTTAAATGCATATTTATTTAATCGGGCTTAAAGAAATTTGGAGGGCCATAATGGGGTATTTGCAGCTAGTTATGATAGAGTGGAAGGAGGGTTTGATTTGGTTTGAGTGGGGTTTGAATTGTTAGAGAGAATGGTGGATTTAGATCCATAATTTGCTCTTACCATTTTGTCGTATTTAAACATTTCTAATCCCTTGCTTTTGCGCTCTAGTTTTTTCCTCCCCTACTCTTATTTTTTGGCCGAATACCTCTTAAGCCTAATTTAAAGCCATTAAACACAAATTTAAATACAAATAGTGGATCGGTGGGTGCTATTTTAAATCCGGTAGCTCTCTATGGAAGTTTCAGATAAATATTCAAGGAGTCGTTTGATTCAACATTTCGACGTGTTATAACCAAGCCATTGTCAAGGTTAAAACTTTATTTACATTTGTGTGTAGTATATGTGACGACCCACATTTTGGAAGGTTTAAACTGATAATAATCCACACATGTCCGACTTAAACAATCTGGAACGTAGATAATCAACGGGGTTAAATAAAAAAATAAGAAAAGAAGGAGAAAACAAATAAAGAATCTCACAGCGGAAACGATATAATATAATAATTAAATAACAGTTCATGAAGCTATTTACTATACATTTAATTATAATCTATACACATCTATTAGAGTTATATACACACACATATCAGGGATAAATAATCAATACAGCATAATAGCATGATGCATGGATGATAATAATAGTAATATACCAAATCTTCGTCTTCGTCCTCTAGAGAATAATCTTCAATACGCTGAAAAAACTCAAGACTAACCCGAGCGTAATGAAAAGACAAAACACTCGAGTCAGGACTAAAATACTCTTATGTAAGTCAAATCAATATCACAAATATGAGTGCAATAACTTAAGAGATGTTACGAGATTTTCCATCTCCTAAGGATCTGTTTAACTATTTATATATATAATAGTATACGCTATAATAGATACTGTCTATCAGTAAAATAAATATCAAAATAGCGTTAAGGCTTTAAATTATCCCCCTAAACACATTTTTATAGGTTCAAAACCAAAGTTGTGATGGGCTCGTATAACAATGATTTTAATTTCTTATTCAATTCCATATAACAATGATAATAATTCAATATTATCACTTCCTAACAACCAAGCATCCATATACTAATATAATTCATAGAAAAACATTTCCTTTTTATACAAAAATATTTTTGGGCAAAATTATTTCATTTACCCTATTTTAAAACAATACTGTGTCAGTTTATCTTGTTTAAGAGTTTAGAAACCCCTATCGATTACAGTTGGCCACCCTGCACCGACCAGAATCTATAAACAATCAACCGATAAGTCAACACAATACAAAACAAATTTTTATATTCACTAACAAATACGCGCACATATCTATTATTACACTCACACTCATTCTAGAGTATTGCTGACTCCATCTCTAATGAGTAATTCCCAACAGAGCCAGGGTTGTCGCTTAACCGGCTGCTCTGATACCACTTGTAACGACTCGACTTTTCGACGCTCGAAAGTCGACATTAATACGTCCACTATATCAAATGCCGCGCAATCGAATGCCGGAAAACCGAACCATTAGGGTTAAAAGAAGAGGTAGAAGAAGACAGAAAAAAACAGAAACAATATCAGAATCTCACATTCGCAGCGGAACAATATATAATAGATAATCACTAGTCTTTAAAACAAAAGACTATATCAGTTTATACATACATCAATCAGAGTCAATATACAACTCAATACAAAAATGGACAGTTATATAAACTTGTCCTCATACAGAATACACAGCGGAATAAATAAACAAGTACAGTAGTACGCCTCGCCATCAGCTCATCTCCAAAGCTCCAGAATATCCAGAATATCCTGATAACATAACTCTAGGCTGCCCGTGTGGAAAATTATGGGCACCCAGAGTTTAGAAAGGGAACAATAAACTCCGAGTCAGTCATGGTGACTGGTGTGAGATCGTAAAACAGTTATTTTCACAAAGAAAATAAAACCAATTCGTAATGCTTTTGGAAAATGAAACTACCATAAGGCCTCCTGCCACACACACAATGCAAACGCAGAATTGGAGGAGATTTCCCCTTATGATGGTCAAAAATGCTTACTACGCAAAATCAGTTGATATTATTATTAATGTCTACTGTGGAAAACATTTCGAAAGTATAATATCAATCTTAGCCAGCATACAACCATTATTTTATGCCTACTATAGCTACTATGTTCAATAGCAGGTTACCGCCACATTCCATAGCAGGCAATACAACTAAATCCGTACAGGGTTCATACTGTTTCTTTGGATTTCCAACAAATGGTCAGGCAAAGGAACTTCCTTACACCGAAATAGAAACGCCTCTGGAAAGACGCCCCGAGAGTCAACCTGCTCTCTGCAAACACAAGGCCGACGCTACCTCACGCTTTAACCAAGCTGTAACTAGGTAGCTAACACACGAGCTATGCCATCCCCCGGTCGTTACCGACCTTTATCCGAGGATCCTTAATCACAAAGCAACAACCACAAAGTATAATAACTGTGCAGCATCAACATAGGTAAAATATCTGGGCTCCATACCATGATATCACCTTTTATCCAGAAGGAAATGACATACCCTAGGGGCGCTACCCCTACAAACCTTTGCCGCAACATTCATGTTTCGACCATTACCGGGTTGTGAGGCTCGACGAAGTCTCGTCCACAAAGCTACGCTTTTTCACAAAGCCCCGCTTTTTCACAAAGCCACGCTTTTTCACAAAGCAACGCTTTGACCAACAAATGATCAACAGCACCTCGTATGCCACATTACCAAATTGGGAATGTATCACTAGTAACCATCAACTACATAACCTCTGAGCTCGTACGTCTCAGAGAAGGGTGTTAAGCTAAGAGAATAAATTCTCCGCCACCAACAGAAATGTATTTGATAGAAACCAGCTTTACATCTCAAAGTGTAATGTCAGACACACATCCATACAAGTCCGTTCCGGGATCGAACGGAACCGAAGGCACTTCCAAAGAAGCCCTTGCAATCCGGATATTCACTAATCATGTCCGGACTTCCCATGACAAGAAGAGTGATATAAATCTCTATACCGGAGCAACTCGGTGCAGAGACATTCGATAGGTTGTCCTTTTATTTTCGAAAATATCCGGTCTTCACCACCGGTCTTCAATACGATCCATATCGTCGTATCACTAATTCGGAATGGGTTATATGACACAAAGGTCTTTTCCCGGCTAATCCGAATAGTGAGCGTTTGTTTTAAAAACAAATCAAGTGCCATTTCAAAGGCAAATATTGATAGTCGGTTATTTAACTATCAACAACATTCACAACAATCATCAGTTTTAAATAATTTTCCCAAATTATTTATTTTCAAAATATCTTCACAGGATATATATTTTTCCACACTTCACATTTGAAAACCAATTTCAAATCATATTTCACACTTCATCTCAAAATGGTCCATTTAAACCAATTAAATAAATCCTTATCGATTTATTTCAAATTTACATACCAAATCTGTAAATTTATTTCCACACTTCAAAAATAAATCAATATTTATTTTCAAAACAAATTTCCCTTTCCTTTATAAATTACATTCTGAATTTAAATTTCCAAATATTCACTTATACACAATTTTCAAATCGTTTCCCAAATATTCACTTTCAAACACCAAATCAATTACAAATTGATTTCAAATTCCATTTCAAACTCCAATCAATTACAAATCGGTTTCTAAGTTTATTTCAAATCCCAAATCATTTTACAAATCGATTTCCAATTTATTTCAACACAAATCAATTTTCATTCAAACCCCAAATAAATTTTCATATCGATTTTCCAAAGATTTATTTTCCAATACCAAATCAATTATTAATTGGATTCCAACCAAATTTATCACTTTTAAAAATAAATTACTTTATCTCTTCCAAACCATTACAAATTCCATTTTCAATAAATTCTTCATTTTTCGAATAATACTATTCCAAATCCATTTATAAAAATCTTTTCCCATATTTTGGAAATAATTCGATAAGATTTCAAAAATCAACTTTACGCTTTTAAAATTCCTTCTTTTAAATTTATTCAATTCTTTCAAAAGAATTTACTTGAAATTTCTTACTTTAATTTCAAAAATCCAATTTATTTATTTCTGGTATCCAACGATACCAAAAAATACATTCGGCTAAATTATAGCCTTCAACACATTCAATCACAGATATAATCATACACAGATTATAAATAATCAATCAAACAATATATGAAACCAATTCAAATGTATTGAGGAATCCTGTTGGATCCCTCCAACCTATTTCCCTGCATCCATAGATGTTAGCACAATACCAATTCCACTTCGAGGTGGAATATCGTGGTATATGGGATTTATAAAATATCATCAGCTATTATGCGGCGCATAGGGTCTCATCCGCTATATAATGCGGGAAATCACAACTCCAATATATACATATGCCAATATATATATATTGCTATGTACTACTATATATATAGTATCACATCCAATAGCAATCAATAACTGAAAATTCCACTTTCATTTGAGTGAGAAGATCTCACCTTAGATTTTAATTCGCAGTCCATTTTCCATTTTGACCATTTCTTCACGGTTTCAAACCTTGTATAAACAATTTTGTAATTGATAAATATTCGAATCAATTGACAATAAATTACCATCTGTTAATTTATTTAAACTAATAATTTAATTTTATCGAATGTTTATTTTAAACAAATTTTCTATTAACTATACTACCTCAATGTAAATTATTTAAACTTCTGTTTTCCCAAAATCTTATATATATTTACTGTCTTCCAATACATGTCTTTATTAAACTCTAAGGAAGATAAAATTTCTTTCTAACTTATATATATACATATTAAAAATCAAATCTTTATAAACTTCTTCAATATTTTTTTTCCTCTTGTCTGAATGTTTATATGTACAGAACTAAACCAAAACAGGTTATACCTTACTGAACGATGCAAACCCAGGCTTCCCTTTGCCTGCGCACCCCATATGAACGTCATCACAAACTCGCGGCCTCGACGCCACCATCGCGACCCAACCATGAATCAAACGCGCGCTCAACTCGAGCTCCTTCGATTCCATCTCTAATTCGAGCCCCAAATTAACATTGCCGCTTTCCGACAGTTCCACGCGAACGCATAGAAATCACCATCGATTTCGTACTCAACTCGAAAACCCACGAATCACTGCGTGCACCTGCTGCCAGTGCCAGTGTCACGCCTCGACTTCGAGTCGTTTTCAATCGATTCGATATTTGGTTTGATTTGTGCCTTCGATTCACTGAAGGAGGCAAAAGAATTTGCAATTTAAATGGAACGAAAGTGGTTTTCGATTTTATTTTTATTTTGGTTAAAGATGAAGAAAGGAGCACGGCCATTATCCTTTAATTTCTTTCGAACTGTATTTATTTTGAACGAAAGAAGGGCGACCATTAATTGATTTTGAACGAAAGTGATTTATTTCTTTTCGTTTGCCTTCTGCAAAGAATGGGAGGGGACAAGAGAACGTGGTTTTGAACGTGAGAAGATGGGTTGCGTGAAAAATTCACCTAGCTATAGTGATAATGAAATGAAAGAAATTCAACTGTGGTTGGACTAATATAAATACCCAATTTAAATTTCAAATTCAAATCGACTCGAAAACGAAGTCAAAATTTCGACTTCCTATCAAGGCGTGCCGCTAGGCATTCATAATGTTATATGCCTATTCCGAACACAATGTAAAAGGCTTCAAGTCCAAATTTGATCGTATGGAGAAGATAGCTTTTTGGACCAGTTATAATATTAAATTTTCGATTAAATTTCAGCGCGTTTGCTTATCGTACGGCCAAACGATCACTCCAAACATTACGAAAATTGAAATCCGATAATAATACAATATTACGGATCCAATGGAACTGGTTTCATCGAATTCCGAGATTGTGCCCCGGAATGCTATTTCCAAATATCAGTTTAAACGATAAAATTTCAAAACTGAAAAAAACAGTTCCAAATTCAATTCTGAAAGTTCCAATACCTTCAGAATTATCAATATGAATTTTCTAAGCCTTCAGATTATTTTTAATCGGCTTAAAACCGAAGATTCAAATTTTTACCCAATTGCAACAATTAAATTTACAAATTAAATTGCCAATTTCATATTTACATTTGAAATTCAAGTTAAACCATCATTCAAATATTTAAAATCAATTAAATATTCTATTTCAAATGTCCAAAAATTCAGGGTCGTTACAACGATCATACCAAGCACGAGGTGCTTGTTTTAATCCATATAACGCCTTTTTAAGTTTATAGACATGATCTGAAAATTGTTCGTGAATGAATAAGGGAGGTTGTTCAACATAAACATTTTCTTTTATAAAGCCATTTAGAAAAGCACTTTTAACATCCATTTGATATAATTTAAATTTATGAAAACATGCATAGGCCAGTAATATATGTATTGCTTCTAATCTAGCGACTGGAGCAAACGTTTCTTCGTAGTCAATTCCTTCTTCCTGATTATATCCTTGTGCAACTAATCTAGCTTTATTCCTAGTTATATTACCATGTTCATCAGCCTTATTTTTTGAAAACCCATTTAGTACCAATAACTGCTTGGTCACTAGGCCTTGGAACTAAATCCCAAACGTCATTTCTTTTGAATTGGTTTAGTTCTTCTTGCATAGCAATAATCCAATAGTCATCAGTTGAGGCTTCCTTAATATTTTTAGGTTCTATATTAGAAAGAAATGCTACGTGGCCCATTTGATTTAATTGATTTATAGTTCTAACATTTGAATTAATTTCTCATATAACATTTTGAACTGGATGATCTTTTAATATCCTTGGTGGAGATCTTAATTCATTATTAGAAAAATTGTTTTCATTATTTTAGACAAGGTAGTTTCTATATTTGTGATATTTTCAGGAACTTCTTCATCATCTCTACTACTTGGTATTTGTTTAAAGTTTTCATCAAAAGATACATGAAGTGTTTCTTCGATGATATTAGTTCTTTTATTAAAAATTCGATAAGCTTTGCTTTGGTCTGAATATCCTATAAAGATTCCTTCATCGGATTTGCCAAGCTGATCTTTTGTGTTTAACATAAAACATTTTGAACCGAAAACCTTAAAATAAGAAATATTTGGTTTTCGACCATTAAAAAGTTCATAAGAAGTGTTTTTAGTTAGAGGTCTTATAGAAACACGATTTAGTACATAACAGGCAGTTGCTACTGCTTCTGCCCAGAAATGTTTGGGTAATGTGCTTCCATTTAACAAGGTTCTTGCACATTCTTGTAAAGTTCTATTTTTCCGTTCTACTACTCCATTTTGTTGCGGAGTACGAGGAAAAGAAAAATTATGGTTTATTCCTTTCTTTTACAAAAGTGTTCAAAAACGTTGTTTTCGAATTCACCTCCATGATCACTCCTAATGTTCTTTATTTTTAAGTTTTTGAAATTTTGAATTCTTTTGGAAAATACTTTGAAATTTTCAGAAGTATCACTTTTGTTTTTCATAAAAATAGTCCAAGTATATCTAGAAAAATCATCAACAATTACAAACACATATCTATTATGATTTATGGGTTGCACTTGTGTTGGTCCAAATAAATCCATATGTAATAGTTTAAGTGGTTGTGTTGTTGAAATAACCTTTTTAGATTTAAAAGATGACTTAGTTAGTTTTCCTAATTGACATGCATCACAAATATGATCTATTTTAAAGTTCATTTTAGGTAATCCTTTTACCAACTCATTTTTAGAAAGCTTAGTTAAAGTTTTGAAGTTAATGTGACAAAATCTTTTGTGCCATAACCAAGGATCATTGTCTTTGGCTAGTAGACACATATCTGAATTATGATTAATTTTCATATTCAAAATATAAATATTATTGTCTCTATTTCCTACAAAGAGTAAATTTTGATTTCGATCAGAAATGCTACACTTATTTTCAGAAAAGGTAATTTTGAATCCTTTGTCACACAGTTGGCTAATACTTAAAAGATTATGTTTTAAATTCTAGACTAGTAAAACATTTGAAATAAGAGTTAATTAGATGTACCGTTGTTGCTTACATCGCCTTTGCCGATGATATATCCCTTGGAATTGTCTCCAAAAGTGACAGAACCTCCATCTGAGTAGATAATGTTTGATAGCATATTTTTGTCTCCTGTCATATGTTTTGAGCAACCACTGTCTAATATCCATTTTCCTCTCTTTTTAAGTGGGTCCTGCAAAATAAAAAATAAAATTGGTACCCACCTTTTTATAGGGTCCTAAGAGTTAGATCTTAGGAAACCAAACCCAAGAAGGTTCGGTATTCCCTTTATAAACATAATTTATATTTTTGTGTACAGATTCAATAAAGGAGTTTATATATTTCTTTCTAACCAAACTATTGTTTGTTTTAGGAATCCATATTTTTATAGTTTTCAAATTTGTCCTTTTTGAATTTTCTTTAGTGATTGTGGGTTTAAAATCAATTCTCCTTTTATTTTCTATTCTAGATGGAGCTATTGACTTCTTAACATAACCTAACCCCTTTTTACTTGACACTGATTGAGAATTTTCAATAATTTTAGACAAATTTTCTCTTCCTTTATTAAAGTTAGAAACATTTTTAGTAATATTCTCTAACTTACTTTTTAGCACAGTATTGTCTAGTTCAAGTAATTTTACTTTTGTTTTTAACTCGTGATTTTCAGAGACAAGAACATCATTCTTTTCTTTTTGAGTTTCAATTTCTTGACTCAATAAAGTAAGTTGAGAATTAGTATTAGAGACTGATTCTTGAAGTTTTTCAAGTTCTTCCTCTAGTATTTTCTTCTCATCTTTAAGCATATCTCTTTCGAATTATGCTTTGTTCTGATTTTCGCGAGCTTCTTTACATTTTCTTTTGAAACTTTTTAGTGTGTTCAAAAGTTCTGAATTAATTTCTATTTAGATCATCAAAAGTAAGATCACTAACCTCATTTTCTGTGGCCATGAAGCATACATTTGCTTGTTCATTTTCATTATCACTGTCACTATCTGATGATGAGGAATCTGAGTCGTCCCACATGACAGAGAATGCTTTCTTTTTGTACCTGTCTTTTCTGCCCTTGTTGGAATAATTCTTTTTTAGTTCTGGACAGTTTTTCTGGATATGTCCGTTCTTGTGACAGTTATAGCATTCTAAAGCTGATGCAGATGGTTTGCTTGAAAAGTTCTTTTTATCATTGAATCTGTTGTTCTTTCGGTACTTTAAGAACTTTTTGAAATTCTTGGCAATGAATGCTAAATTCTCATCATCTGAATCTTGGTTTTCTTCTTCTTCAGCCCGAAAAGCTAGGTTCTTTTTGTCTTGTGCTTGTACTCTTTTAGCCTGTAAATTAACTTCATAAGACATTAGATTTCCTATCAACTCCTCTGGTTTTATGGTAGAGATATCGTTAGCTTCTTTGATAGCTAAAACTTTTCTCTCCCATTCATCCGTGAGTGAGTTGAGGAGTTTTGACACAATATCAAAATCTATATACTTTTCTCCTAGTGCTAACAATGAGTGATATATGTCTTGGAATCTAGAGTACATATCATTTATAGACTCATCTTGTTTCATTCTAAAGTTTTGAAACTGATTTTTAAGCATTGAAATCTTACTTTGCTTAACTTTGTTTGTACCTTCATGAGTTATTTTTAGTGTCCGCCAGATTTCATAGGCAGTAGTGCACATGCTAACTCTATTAAACTCATTTTTGTCAAAAGCACAAAATAACATATTCATATCTTTTGAATTATTTGTAGCATCCAGTTTCTGTGTTTGTGACCATTGTGCATATTCAGTATCTGGTATATGATGTTCAGTTTGAGTGATATTCCAGATATCATAACTATTTGACTGCATAAATATTCTCATTCTAGTGGACCAATAACTGTAATTTAAACCATTAAATAGTGGTGGTCGTGCAGTGGATTGACCTTCATTGAAGCTAGTGTTAGTGTTGTTTTTCATATTAACAAGATATCAAATAACTGTGTTATGGTTATTGGATGATCTCGCTCTGATACCAAATGTAAGTATGTGTGGATCGACAGATATGGAATATATATATATTAAACTAAGTGCGGAAGCAGTTAATAGCAGTAAAGTAAATAACAGTAAGCACACCAGGAATTTTTATACTGGTTCGAACTCCCGTTCTACGTCCAGTCCCAGACTAACTTCTGGATTAACTAACAATACCCTCACTTAACCCGGAGGAATAGGTCTGAGCAGCAGAACAGACACCTGAGCAACAGAACAGGATTTTTGCCTCAGCAGCCGAAGAGGACTTTCCCTTGCCTGAGCAGCAGAACAGGACTTAACAGAATATAAAAGTAATTGACTCAATGTGTTCTTGATAACACTAATTTTTCTTTAAGATTACAGACTTCCTATAATCAATTCCTCAAGTATATAAAGAGTATGTGAAGATATGAAAGGAAGAATATTGCCAAGAATCAAAGTATATGAGATATAATTCAAAGATTCAAAGCAATGAAGAGTATGAATGCACTAGAATAATCACAAGAGAGAATAGAAAGAATTAGAATCGGAATTGGTGATTGTGAAGTATGTGAGAACTCCTATATATAGTTTTCAGGGAGATGCAACTCTTAGTGAAGAGTTTCAGCCAAGAGAGGCATCTTTTCACAGAGTGCAACTCTTCATGGAAGAAGATGTCCATTCAGAATTTTGACAGTTGAAGCCCAGTCAGTCGACTGGTCGATTTCGGTCAGTCGACTGAATTTGAAAAATTCTAAAATATTTGAACGTTTAGAAAAAGAGTACACTTTTGTGTATATGCACAGTCAGTCGACTGGGCATGCACAGCCATTCGACTGGCTGTGCATATATTACACAGTGAACTTTGTTTTTAAAGAAAAATAGAAAACTAGAAAACTTGAGGATTGATTTTAACATATGTCTAAGACTCAACACATATAATAATTACTTTAAGCATAGAGTTGTAGTCTTGATCCTCTGATGTCTTCTTTTTGTCATGTATGAGTGTATATTCTTCTTTAGCTTCCGAACCGTCTTGTCATGAATCAAAACTAGTGATTCAACAGAAGAGATAAAATATCTCTACTATTAATAAAGAGAATTCATTCAACATGATTTACACGGTGTCCTTTTGAAATTCCAAAATTACCCTCATTCGTTAATGAAATCTCACCACCCTTTCTGCCTACCCACCAACGGAATTTAACTATCAATTTATCATCGATATCACTAAAAAACAACTTGAAATGTGCCGTGACTACAAAAACATTTGCACTTAAAACACACATCTATTCAAGGTAAACATCTTTCGATATTAGATGCACGTACGTGCATTGTATACTAGTAACAATAAAGTAAGTACTTGTTTCAAACATTTCCAAATCTCATAAATTCAGTATTCCAAATATCAAATATCCATAATGCAATATCCCAAATAGAACATCAACAAGTCTAAAATCTAAGTGCATCAGAATAAATCATAAACATAAATAAATAGCTATACTACCACCAGTCTTCACTGCCTCAATCACGCTTCATCATCAACATCGTTCCCTCTCACCTATGGGTTGTAATGAGAAGGGGGTCAGAACAACAATGTCTGGTGAATGAAATCTCAAGTCTTACTATAATAGTATTTGGACAGTATCATTTAGATGAGTATTATGTCTTATGCGTTTTATACTATGTCTTTTCAAGTATACCTCCACTGTAAGCCAACAGCTCTCCCAGTCCGGCTCTAAAGCATATCTTCAACTATAGGCCAATGACCCTTTCCAGTCTAACTTCATAACTATAATGCGAATGCAACACAACTATGGAATATATATTGGGTCCAACTGTTAGAATGCGGATTAAAGATCTTAAGGCTAGAATTAACATTAGAGGAGGGGGTGAATAGTGTTTTAAGAAATTTGTTAATCTTTTTGAATTTATCTTAATTTGTTAACAATGTATACACTAATCAGACACAGATATGAACACAGAATCAAACACAGATGCAAATATAAAGTAAAAGCAGTAAAGGAAAGAACACACCGGATTTTATACTGGTTCAGAGTTACCCTACATCCAGTCCTGCAACGCAAGTATGGATTTCCTTTCAAAAACAATTCTTACAAATACAACCCTTGATTTCAAGGCCACGAGGTACACCGCTCCAGATTCACAATCCTCTGGGTAGAGATACTTGATTTACCGGGCAACAAGTTCACCCAATTGATTTCCAGGGCTACAATCACACCTCTCGCTCAATTGATTACAAAAAGTCTATAACTCAGATTAGCACTTGGATCTTGTAGAGATATTGGAGAGAATCAAAACCAGAAATTATCTAGTTAGATTCGATATTGATTTCGGCAGAGTAATGGTGTAATTTTCCTAAGCTCTATTTTATGATCCTAGATTTTCGAAAATTGTAAAATTTGAATTTTCATCAATATTTTATTTTATGTTAATTATTTGTGGATGAAAACATTATTTTATTCATAATATATACAAATTAAAATACTAAAATTATTATGTTTGCAAAATTAAGTTAATTTTTAATTATAAATAATTTTTAATAATTGTTCTCTTTCTATATATATATATATATAAATGTTTTATGTTCATATATTATATATAATATATTTATACATACATATGTGTGTGTATTGTAACACATATACATGCACGTATTTGGACAACACACATGACATACAAATGAGCTAATATGTCTGTTGCGATGTAAATCCCAACATCTACATATGGGCATATTATACCTTTCACGGATTATCATGTTACACATGCACTCACACATATATGTATATGATACATTTATGTATAAACTAAATCAAATAAAATTAATTTCATATCTTAATATATTTGAATTTAAATAAAATAAATGATTTTATTTAAATGAAATTTAGAAATGTTCTAATTCATTTAGACTTCATAGGCCCAATAAAAGAACCAATAGGGTAAAAATTTGAAATTCACCCATAACTTCTGTTGCGGGCTAGTCCAGTTCCAACAATGGTATCAGAGCCCAATAGCCTATGCGGTCTAAATTAGTTATATTAGGGCTAACTAATTAAGCTTGCCCACTTAGTACGGTGTCTAGAAAGGTAATGTCTAGGATTGGAATTGTGTAATCAAGTACCATGTCCTACCTGATTACCGACCTGGTCCGAAAGGTGAAGTGAGCCCAAAGGTTGCTCCTAATAGAAAAGGCCCAACTTAATTTGGGTCTTGCGCTAATTTTCAAAATCGTTTTGAAAATTAATGTTAAAGATTTTAAATTTAATAGTTAAATTTAAAATAAAACATGTTTATTATAAAAAATTATAAGTATACATAAGTTTTCAAAATGTTTGAAAGGATAATGATATTTTGAAAATGTATGAAAATATTTATATAATAATTTCAAATTTCAAATTTATTAATAAGATTAATAAAATAAATTAATTAAATATGTTAATTAATTAATGCATATATGCATGTATTACATATGTTGATATATGTTATGTTATTTAAAATGTTTAAGATAACATAAGTATACGTGTATGTATACAAGATAAATTTTAAAATTAATAAAATTTTCTAATTGAATAAATTAATTAAAGGTTAATTAATTAAATAAAATACACATATATACGATATATGTGTGTTACACTATAAAGGTTATAGTATACACTATAAATGTTATAGTAGATATGTCCAATATAAAAGTTATATTGGAATACTAATTTAAAATTAATTAAAGAGTTAATGATTAAAATTAATTAGATAAGATTTAATTAATGATATATTATACGTAAGACTGTCATATAAGTAATATGAAATATAAAAATTATATAACAATAAAACTTATATGATATGTGTATAAACTAAATATGGAACATTAAAGAAACCCAAATAGACTTTAGAAATAAATACATATGTAAATGTACATATACCGTGATTTCCGATGTGTCTGACACTTGAATCGGTGGGGTATTTCATAAGAAATATATTATTCTAAAAGTCGATATCTCTCAATATAATGTTGTCCTATACCATATATATATTAATAAATTACTTACATACTCCTTAGTTATTGAGCAAACTCAAGCTAGGGATGTTATGCGTAGTATTATTAACATATTGAACAAATGAGATAAGATAACTATATGTATTTGTTGAGCAAACTAAAGGTACATATACTATACTTAGGCCATCACAATATGGTAGGTATGAGTGAATAATCTTTTTTGATTTGTTGAGAAAACTCAAGGTCGAAATGAGATTAGAACAAGGAAAATGGGTTAGGAGTTGTATATGATACAACCGATAAGGAGTTATCCATTGTTTGTGGGGCTATGATTTGTTGAGCAAACTCAAGATCAAAATACCAAAACAAACAAGTCCTAACACTCATTAGTGAAGTTGTAAGACTTCTATGTTTCATCTTAGGGTTTGGAGAAATATAAAAGACTAGTGGGAGCCTTATTATAAAAATGAAATGGTAACATTTAACCTTTCTAATATTGTAAGAACATATGCTATATAGTGTTATAATTATCTATAATGATAAATTTGTGCATTTAATATGATTGATAAAACATTTATCAATTAACATATATAAACAAACTGAATTGAAAGTTGACAAATAGAAATATAATATGTACTTACTAATAATTCTAATTGCATGTTATATAATGTTTATATACCCATGCAAGTGCCCCATTTCAACTACTTAATACATTCGAAATTTGGTTACTTATATGTTTATTTGGTTTAGACCATGTATTGCATTTTATGAGTTTTTGAACTCTAAATGTAATTCAAGACTATAGATATTTGATCCATGTACTTTCACATATAAATGTTATATGGTGAATAGTCATAGTTTGTAGGGTACAATATTTCGATGAAGTTAGTTCATTCGAAGTAAACCAATAAACAGTATTTTAAGATTATGTATCCAACTTGAATGATTTCAAAAGGATCATATTGTGTTAATGTAACACAAGACCATAAACTATGAGATACATCTAAAAACTTGATCGTTGAAATGTCATGTTGATCGGTTTACATAAAGTGCAACATATTTGATGTCTTAAATGTTAAGAATAATCGAATGCGCTTTCGTAAAAGGTTTGTTATGATATTGTAGTAAGGTTTTCTTTTGAATAGTTTGACCATTTGAAAGAAAAACGAATGTATAAAAATAGAGGCAATTTAAGGTAAAGTTGGAATGAAGAGAATGAATAGTCACTTCTGCTTCATAGAGAAACGATGGAAACAAAAATTGTAATAATAACTGATACTTTATATCGGAATATGAAATATGATTTTTATTTCGAAATGTATTTTCATATAGAAAATTGTTTTCTATAACATTTATTTCCTTGAGTTCAAGGTATTTGATCAAAGAACTCTCCTCCGTAAACTAGTTGCAGCATATGAAATAAGATAACAATATTAACAATATTAAGTTAATAGTGGACCTCTAAATTTAGTACACTATTATAGTAATGGCGGAAATAGTTGGAGCATACCATATAGCACCTAATGATTGCACAAATTACGAAAGTTGTTTTCATAAAATGTACCGAACATTATTTGTGAAATAATGTTTATTTTTTGGTATTGACTAGAAAATAGATATAACTATATTTCAATATGAGTATTATGAATGTTCATTATGAAATATAACTATATTATGGAATTTGTTTTTATAGTAAAAGTGATGCAACAAAATACATATGTATCTAATATTATTTATAGTTGTTTTGGAATTATAGACTAAGCCGTAGTTTTGAGAAATAATTTTACTATATGATTATGAATCATATGATATAGATTAATTATATCTCAAACAAATAATGGCTATGCACCCATTCAGTGGGAGCATCATAAGAGTTGATGAACTCTTATAATTAATACATATCGATGTATGCAATCACAAGTCTATTAATACCAAAAGGGTTCCACATACTTTGTTATATTCATCGATGATTTATTACCAACATGAACATGTGTATTAGATACACATGTGGTAAGTTTTTGATAAAATCATAGAATATAAGAAAAAAAGTAAATAAAATAACATGCAATAGAATAAAATGATTTGATTTGGTCGAATAAGTAAATATATTGGAAAGAGTTCCAAATGTACCTAAAAATGAATATAGATTCAATCTCAAAATCGCTCCTCCATGTGATACATAATGATGCATCGATAAGGAGTAATCAGACATTGCTAGACAATTTACGATTAATTGTGAGTGAAGTTGAGTGGGTTTCTTTCTTTAAGGTCATGTACTTAAGATTAGTAGACAAGGT
Organism: Allium fistulosum; assembly: GCA_030737815.1. NCBI lineage: Eukaryota > Viridiplantae > Streptophyta > Magnoliopsida > Asparagales > Amaryllidaceae > Allium > Allium fistulosum. The sequence goes on along the minus strand of CM060905.1, from coordinate 627,405,612 downwards.
TGATATTATTTCATTTAAACAATAGTTTACAAAATCATACAAAATGAGGGTTTGTAAGAAATCCCAACATATCATAGGTCAAGGAGTTGGTAGGTTGTGCGAGTCGAAAGATTGCACGTAATAATTGTTCATGAGGGACTTGTATGAATCTCCAAAAGTTTTTTTTGGAAAGGTCTGTCATCAAATGACATATTTATGTTTTGAACATAATTTTTGTAAACAAAAAACAGTTTATAAATAAAAAGGTTCATAAAGCGTTTATGAATCCCTATTCTATTCGCACTAAGAAACAATTGTTGTTTTAAGATATATCAACTTCATTGTGAAGGAATTTCTTTGAGAAATTTTTGTTAGTTAAATGGAATTGGATTTGATCCATAGATAGAACTGATTATATGAGATGTAGTGAAATTAACTAACCTAAATGAACACATAGCATTAGAATGTCTAATAAGTATTCTCGTACATCGAAGAGAAACTATGAGTTTGTTATTAATGTCGAAAATATACATTACCCTCGGTTGTTCAATTAAACCATTAAGATTGTTGACTCTATATGGTATGATGCACAGATCTGAAAGAATTCCAAGTACGCTATCAAAATATGATTTTGGTGGCCGTAACCAAAGAGATGTGATCCATCAGCCGAGATTGTGTCTTTATTGGATAGACTAATGTGGTTGGAATTAAATAAGCAATGTTGATAAGAATAATATCGCAAATTTCTATTGTTGAAATTAGCATAACAAATTCAGTATTCAACATGCTCAAGTTAATTCATATTTACTCACAAAATTATCGCTCGATAAGACTTAGTGTTTGGTACTTATGTATTGAAACAGAAAATTCTAAATAATGATTTAGAGTAAACCGTTTACACATATTAACCAAAAATGCCTCGAAGTCAGTGGGAGCGATATTGGGTTTGTAAGATTTTGGATATGATCCAAGAAATGATACGAATGTATCGTTTTATAAGCATCAAAATTGAATAAGTATTTTGATAGAAATATCAAATAGTTTGATTTTCAATCAAAGTGCAGAGAAAGCGTGTGTTCATAAGAAAGAACGTTAAAAGGTACATTGATATTTTTAGACTGTGAGTAAACAACACGTTGTTGATTTTAATAATATGCTTGTATTAAAATCAACTTTAGTTGTTTTAATACAAAATTTTGGATTGTAAATGATGTCTTTTATGGTGAGTATAAAAGATATAAGGATTGTCCCAAAACGACATACAAGAGCACTCTATTAAAAGGAGAACATGTAAGTTGGATTCTTTATGCATTAGAAATAGGAATTATCATGCAGGTTATGTTGTGTATTGTGTTTTGTTTATTTATTTGATACATGGAGCAAATATAAAATCCAAATTGATATCATTAAATGGTTGTTTGAGGTGTTCACGCGTATTTATGAAATACTAGAGAATTGTTTATAGAAACAACGAACTCGTTATGATGGAATGTTTGGACAAAAATTTTTATAAATGATATTGAGTATAACATGTCAATGATAAAATTCAAGTTAAAATCTTTAATTTGAAAATGTTTCAAAATAAAAGCGATTGTGGTCGATTTAACGAAATGTTGAGAACATTAACTTGAATAGCACTACAAAAAACAAATGTATACATATATAAATGCACAAACTTATAATTGAGGCAAAGGTAATTCCAAATGTTGAGAATCCCATATGTGATGACCCGGTATTTTTGGCAACATTATTTTAATAAATATTTAATCCAATTAAATAAATTGTAAACAGATCATTTTAAAATGAATAAATCTTCCGGAAATAATTGCCATTTGTTTATATAGATTTGTAATTTGAAAAGGGAATCTTGATTTTGAAATTTAAAATAAATCCCTTAATAATATATACAATAAAATCTCTCTAATATAATTAAATTTAAAATGCTTTATCTTATTAACATTTGGTAAACATATGTATATAAATGCAATATATGGATAATAATGTTTAAAATAAAATCAAAGTCTATCAATATAAAATATAAATATTAAAAATAAGTAAACTATATTGAATATAGTATAAATATTGATGGTTAAAATATAAAATAGAAATAAAAGTAAAAGAAAACAAGGATTAAGTAATTTTGGTGTACATACAACATAAACTGAAAATTTGAAAGCACAAATGTATAAAGTTAAAATAAGGCAACTGTATAAACTAAAACCTGAAAACTATATATTCATAAAATAAAACGATAAAACAAAATAATCTTCATTCATAAGACTAAATCTATAGAGTTAAACCAGACAAAACATGTATATGAATTATTCCAGCTAAAACAAAATATCTTCATGTACAAGCCAAATGCATACCTGCTAAGTGTATGTCTTCGTACAAAATATCTATATACACAGTAAAAACATAATTGTAATATGTAAACACATTTGAAAACAAGGCATTTATTGCCATCAGCTCAGCCAACATTTTGTCCATTCAAAATATTTAGCAATCTTTACTTTTCAATAATAAAATCTAAGCAACCAAAACAAAGGAAGAAAACCTGCGAATCAAAGAACAAAGCAAAGAAAATATCTCTGGCTACGATTGTACAAAAAGATTATATACTATGTATTGTACAAACAAAATTACATCACCCAGTAAACTCAATTTATAAATATCAATTTATACATGACAATTCTTATCTTAGTTTTGTCCATGAAGCTAAGTAAAGTCTGAAGTAAAATTTGTTGTACAAGAGAAGCTTGTTGTGTAAGCTACAGCCTATACTTTCTTTTTACATATATCTCCTCACTGTCACAATGTTGGGAATTCGAACAAAAATAAAAAGAGAACAACCCTGCCACTCAAAACAAGTTAAACTCAAACTCAAACAAATAAAAGAAGATCAAAGACATAAGCTTGAAGCAGAGGAAGGAGCAAGCAGTGTTCTTTCCCTTTAGAAACAGTAAGTAAACCCTTAAACTCTGGAATATTTGATGTTGTTTGTGATGATGCTTGAGATAAATTATGAAGTATTTATATTCATGCAAATATATGTGAATATTGATATGCAGAGGTAACTGTGCATGTTTAGTATCAGGCATACATACCTCTGTTGTTTCCAGGTTTCCAAAACCTGTTCAAAATTTTGATTTCTTCTTCTTCGATCATTGTTAGGTTTTAAAATTTAAACAAAAGTTGTTTATTTAAACATGATTTAAGTTTTAAAAATAGATTAAAGCAAAGGAAATCAAAGCTTTCTCTAGAAAATTGACAATATAGGAAGTAGGTGAGCAAACTACTTGACCCTGTTATATCTTTGGTGTTTAGATTTGTATGGAATGAAATGTGCTTGTGTGGATATGTATGCATGAATGTTTTTTTTTTGAAATATGTCTGAGTGGATATATATATATATATATATATATATATATGTATATATACTCCTCTGTCTATTTTTCAGATTTCATTTTCATTAGAAAATTCATATCTTCACATACGATTGATTTTAGGCTAGGATTTGTAAATGAAAAATGACTCTAATGAGGTATTATCAATTTTAAAGACAATATCAAGACTTTAAATTCAGCGATTATTTCAATAATAGTAAATTACAAAGGAAATCAAAGACAGTACAAAAATTCGATCATCTGGAAATTATGATTTGATTATACAAACAAAATCGTATTATAAAATGATGAATTTAGGTAAAGAAATGGTGATTTTTAGTATTGTATAAGTCGAGATATCCGGAGTTTATCGATTTTGGTAAATCGTCGATTTTCAGACGATCCGCAGGATGTTGTTCGCCTTGTTCGTTGTCGAAGGAAGTTCGCAAGTGGAGGATCACAGGAAAAATAGTTTGAGATTTATCTGGTGATCGGAGTTGCTGGGCGAGGGTGAACTAGGGTTCGAAGTTCAGTCTTGGGACAAGGATGTTCGCGAGGAAATGGCGATGGCCATGGGAGACCGGAGTGCATCGCATGTGGGTGAATCGTGGCGTCATGTCGTGGAGCAACTCTGGGAGGATGGGCGAGTTTTCTGGTGGTGGAGTTCGTCGCCGGTGGGAAGCTTTCATCGATCGAGTTGGTTCCACTTTTGATCGATGGGTTCAATTTTGATTTGAAGACGAAATCGTTGTACTGAGTGATCAGAGGGATCGGTGAGGTTGACAGCATCTTGTTGAGGGCCGGAAGTTTGGTCGGAGCGACGTTGATCGCCAGTGCACGTGCATGTGTGCACGTTTCTTGTTTGGGATGTTTTTGGATTTGGGGAAGGCGTGGTTTCCTCGGGTTGGTCTCGAAGCAGGACGTGGATTGTCTCGAAGCGTGAGTGGTACGCGAGTGACACGGGGAAGAACTCGGGAGTTTGAGGGTAGGGCTCGGGTTTGGGATTATTTCGAGCCAGTTTTTTTTTAATTTTAGTAAAACATGTTCTGGTTTTAAAGGTGAATATGTAACAGTTTTTAAACGAAGAAAATCAAAGTTTAAACAAGTTTGAACAAGTTTCAAAGATTTTAATAGTTAAATTTTAATGTTTAAATCGTTGTGTTTCAAGGAAATTTTATACTTTCAATTATAAAATTGATTTCAAAATGTTTTCAAATGGATGTTTAATGATGTAATTAAGGTAATTAATTTAAAGAACAATTACTTTATGAAAGCAATTAAGAGATTGTTAATTTCTGAAGGTAATTAATTAATGTTATGATAATTAAAGGATAATTACCTAGAGTTGGGAAGTTAATGAATGTAGTTATTATTGGGATCATTAACTAATGGTTAAGAAATAATTAATTAATGTAATTAATTAAAGTTAATTAATTGGTTTAATTAATTAAGGTAAATTGCTTAGGAGAAGTAATTAAGGAATAATTACTTGGTGTAATTAATTAATGATTAAGAAAAGATAATCTAAGTGATTAAAGATTTGTAATTAATTTAATTAGAGATAAATTAAATTAATTTTTGGAAATGATCCCTTTTGCTTATGAATGATGGAATGATGATTAAATGCCTTGAATTGATTGATATCTCGTATATGAAATGTTTTGGGATATGATATGACAGTGATAATGTGGTTATCTATCGATGATGAATTGCTGTGTAAAGTGACATCCTGTATTTAAAATTTGAATTTGTTTTCACTTGAATAAATTGAGTTAAGATGACATTGGATTCGAAGAGACCGGGGTCGGGTATCAGTAAATATCCGAAACCACTTCGATTCTTTGTAAATTAATGTGTGAAATCAATAGGCTGGTATGGAATGATTTAAGTGAATTGGACCATTTAATCTAAGTTTTGGTACTTAGAAATTGATATGTGAAATAAGTGATGCCTATAACAAATTGTGAATTTGTAAATTGATGTGAGTTACCCTGGGTTTATGTAGATCTATGTTGTTGTATTCCATGTTAGATGGGTTTACTCCCGCTGGTTTCCAGCCTGACCCGGGTGTTACTTTGATGTAATGCTCGGGTCAGACCGAGTATTACAGATTTTCAGGTAAGGACGTTCTGGAGCTCAGGAGACGAGCTGGATGGCAGGAACGTATGGAGTATTTCCGCTGTGATATATTGTAGTTTATTTGGGACAAGTTAGTTTTAACTGTCCAGTGTTTGTGAATGTGTTGTAACTCTGATGTATTAAAGTGTAATTTAACTGATACAGTTTCTTTATATAAATGATATTATATGATATTATATTTTGATCCGCTGCGAATGTGAGATTCTATGTCTTGTTTTCTGTTTTCTTCTTCTACCTCTTTTCTTCTTTTCATAACTATCTGGAATTTTCGGGATCGAAAATTTTGGGTCGTTACAGTTGGTATCAGAGCCAGGTTAAGCGTGAACCTTGGCTCTGGTGGGTGTACTCATAAGGATAGGGTCAATGGTACCCTAGAATGAGTTGAGTGTATATATATATATATATATATATATATATATGAGAACGTACTTGTTATTTTCATATATAATGATTTTAAATGATTTTATAGAAGAATATATTTTGATATATATAAAGCAAAATTCTTTAACCAATAAATGTTAAGGTAACTGGTTGTTAAATTATTGGAATTAAATTTAGAGGTAATAGAAATACAACCAAATTGAAATTAAAAATAAAGGTAAGTTTAAAATGGATTCAAAATGAAATTAAATCTTGAATTTTGAAGAAAATATTTTCAAAGTGATAAAGGAATAATAAATAATGTTATTTGAATGTAGAATCCTGTTTCAAACAAGAGTTGTTTGAAAATTTAAAGAAATTTGTTTTGAATTAAAAACCAAAGGTGGTCTAAAATTCAAGGATAACTCGGTGTGTAAGGGAAATAATATGTATAAGAAATATACATAATATCATAGATGGTTTGAAATAAACTCTAAATGTTGAGTTTTAAATTTGGAACGTGATGTGAAAAACCAGAGTGATATAAATTTGAATTATAGGTGGGAAAGAATTTTGAAATTTGAAATGGAGAATTCAAATTTGAGTAAGGTTAACGGGATTAATTGAATTTAACTCGAAAGAAGTTAAATAAGTTTGAAATGAACCACCTGATTTGGAAATTCCAATATGAAATTGAGGTTTAACTTGGGAAGTTAAATGGGTAATTTGAATTGGGAGTTTTTGTGATCTCAAAATGGGTTTGGGATCTGGAAGTTGAAAATGGATGGATGTTTTAGAATAAATTGGATGATGTCATCCTATTGTTATTAATAATCTTTAAAGTGTAAATTGGATTTGTATAAATGAATAAAGAATGAAGTGTTGTAATATATCCATTATTGAGATAAAAAGGGAAATTAAACTTTAATTTGAAATTAAGGATATGGAATTACTATGAACTGAACTAATTGAATAATTGAATTTGTAAATTAAAATTGTTTAAGAACTAGATTCAAAACTGGAAGATAAAATTTGGTAATAAATTGAATTTTTTTTAAAAAAAAATTGTTTTAAACTCTTATTTGAACTTTGAAATAATTTAAGTAAAGATAATTTAAAATGGAATTTTGAGAATTGGACTCAGAATTAAATTGTTTAAAGATTGGGATTATTAAATTAAAAATAAATTTTGATTTATGGGATTAAATCAACCTTTGAAATAATAACTCGAATTTGTATAATTCAAGATGGTTTAAAGTGAAATGAAACTGAAAGTTAATTGGAAATTTGGCAATTGATTGGAAATGGAGATTGGGAAGTTGAACGGTTTGACTCTGGACTATTTTCAAAATAAATTGTTTAATATAAATCTATTTTTCCAAACTATTTACTATACAACTTTTTTTTTAAACCCAAACCATCTTCTACTTATTTTACAAATATTTTTGTAACCATTTAACAATTTTTCGACTGTTTTATAAACTAATTACTGCTTTTCAACTACTTAATAATTAGTTATTATTTTACGAATATTTAGCAATTATTTTACTATTTCCCCACTATCTTACAATTACTTAACCTTCTACAGCTATTTTACAAACTAATAATTATTTTTCAACCACTTATCTATTTTTTTAAAATTTTCCAAGCTATTTTCTAAATATAAACTGGTCAGAGTTCAAACTGTTATTGATTAAATACCCAACTGAGATAAGAATTGAAGTGATAATCCAAATGGGGGATTAAGGCAAACGTGGATAAGTGAATAAAATTTGAGTGAATGTGAATTGAAAGGAAATTGATTTGGTTAATAATCAATGAAGTTAAATACGTAGGATGTACGTATGTTATTCTATTCGCATAGTGGTTTGATCCAGATTCGAGCATAGAATTTCGAGATAGTATTATCGATCCGAGTTGGGATTTTTCGCTCGATTTTCGACGGCGAACCTGGATATGGATTTTTGATTGGTTCTGGATATTCTATATCATAGTTGTGACTATGCAAGGAGAATGACGGTTTCTGATCAAGAAACCAAATCTGAGACCGCACTAGGAAGTCGGGTGGACAATACTAGTTCGGAAGTGAAATTATATGATCGAGTGAGTGATCAGGTTGATATTGCGTACGGATGATATGTGGACATCGTACGGGTTTGAATGAAATTGGCATTGAAAATTTATGGATAAAAATTGTAAAATAGTCTTTGTAATGAAAAGAATATTTTATGGAATATATGATGAAGTAAAGTGGGAATTGAACTTTTCTATGATTAAAATTTATTTTTTGAAAGTAAGCAATATGGAGAATGACTTTACAAAAGAGTAATCAAAATTTGAATATTGATTTGGGCTAAACAAAGTTATATATCTTTGTTATATATGGAAAACTCCCCTTGTTGAATCTATTGCCAGAAGAAAATGATTTTTGAAAGTATTTGAAGTATAAAGGTGAATTTATACAAGTACAAATTGATTCAAAGATTTTTCAAAACTTTTATATATATGTATATATAAAAAGAATTTTGTGAAAGTAATTTTGAGGAAAGGTTTTGGGAACCTATGGAATTCTGAAAAGGCTTTTGATTTTTGAGGAAAATCAAATTTGGAATTTGGAAAAGCCTAATTTGAGAATCATCGATTTTGGGAATCGATTTTGAGAAAGGAGCTCTATATGAGATTCATACTTGGTGTATGATTTGGAAAATACTATATGAGAATAGTATAAAGTGTTTTGAAAGTGGCTCTGGGGAAAAAGGCGCTCCCTTGAAATGAACTTCTCAGGAGTGCCACAGGGTGGCACTGCCTTGAGCCTCAAAGGGGGAGGTTCTAAAGTTGATCCTGTGAGGAGTCCGGATAAAACTAGTTCCTGAGGATTATTTGTGTAGCGAAAGTCGAGGGGCTGGTGCCAACAGGGGCATTTGGGTTATGCTGTGACGACAGTGTAACTCAATGTCACTGCGATCTACTGCAGACCATAGCGAAAGTCGTGTGTGCCACTGAGAGCCAACAGTCTACGTTTGATTTTATATCGGTAGACTGCGACACTATGGTAACATAGCGAAAGTCGTGTGTGCCGCTGAGAGCCAACAGTCTGCGTTTGATTTTACATCGGTAGACTGCGACCTATGTGAGAGTGGAGAAGTTTCATTTTGACAGCGAAAATCGTGTGTGCCGCTGAGAGCCAACGGTTACATGGACTTTTGCTGCGACGGCAACGTAACCCTGGAATGTAACTGCGATCTGTTGTGGGTTCCATGGTGTAATCAGTTACATGGACTTTTGCTGCGATGGCAACGTAACCCGGGATGTAACTGTGACCAGGGATGGGGGTGATGATTTCCAGAGCATTCTCACCAAAGATATATCCTCGATTTTCAAAAACTGTTTTCTATATTTACAATAAAATTATTTCCCATGTATTTTCACTGGATGTTGAAACGGGTCTGCCAAGCGCTTATAGATTTTCAGTCGTACGCATGATCAACGTATGACCGAATTTCTGTGAGAACGAAGATGGACTTGTCAAAACATCGAGTTATAAAAGTATTTTTATAAAAACTATTTTAGAAATATTATATAGGTTTTTAAAGTAGTTTAAAAATGATCAAAGAAAATTTATCTGATTTTGAGCATCTTAATAAATCTGGCTTCATTCCTTTTCGAGGACGAAAAGATTCAAAGGGGGGAGGAATGTGATGACCTGGTATTTTTGGCAACATTATTTTAATAAATATTTAATCCAATTAAATAAATTGTAAACTGATCATTTTAAAATGAATAAATCTTCTGGAAATAATTGCCATTTGTTTATATAGATTTGTATTTTGAAAAGGGAATCTTGATTTTGAAATTTAAAATAAATCCCTTAAAAATATATACAATAAAATCTCTCTTATATAATTAAATTTAAAATGCTTTATCTTATTAACATTTGGTAAACATATGTATATAAATGCAATATATGGATAATAATGTTTAAAATAAAATCAAAGTCTATCAATATAAAATATAAATATTAAAAATAAGTAAACTATATTGAATATAATTTAAATATTGATGGTTAAAATATAAAATAGAAATAAAAGTAAAAGAAAATAAGGATTAAGTAATTTTGGTGTACATACAACATAAACTGAAAATTTGAAAGCACAAATGTATAAAGTTAAAATAAGGCAACTGTATAAACTAAAACCTGAAAACTATATGTTCATAAAATAAAACGATAAAACAAAATAATCTTCATTCACAAGACTAAATCTATAAAGTTAAACCAGACAAAACATGTATATGAATTATTCCAGCTAAAACAAAATATCTTCATTTACAAGCCAAATGCATACCTGCTAAGTGTATGTCTTCGTACAAAATATCTATATACACAGTAAAAACATAATTGTAATATGTAAACACATTTGGAAACAAGGCATTTATTGCCATCAGCTCAGCCAACATTTTGTCCATTTAAAATATTTAGCAATCTTTACTTTTTAATAATAAAATCTGAGCAACCAAAACAAAGGAAGAAAACCTGCGAGTCAAAGAACAAAGCAAAGAAAATATCTCTGGCTACGATTGTACAAAAAGATTATATACTATGTATTGTACAAACAAAATTACATCACCCAGTAAACTCAATTTATAAATATCAATTTATACATGACAATTCTTATCTTAGTTTTGTCCATGAAGCTAAGTAAAGTCTGAAGTAAAATTTGTTGTACAAGAGAAGCTTGTTGTGTAAGCTACAGCCTATACTTTCTTTTTACATATATCTCCTCACTGTCACAATGTTGGGAATTCGAACAAAAATAAAAAGAGAACAACCCTGCCACTCAAAACAAGTTAAACTCAAACTCAAACAAATAAAAGAAGATCAAAGACATAAGCTTGAAGCAGAGGAAGGAGCAAGCAGTGTTCTTTCCCTTTAGAAACAGTAAGTAAACCCTTAAACTCTGGAATATTTGATGTTGTTTGTGATGATGCTTGAGATAAATTATGAAGTATTTATATTCATGCAAATATATGTGAATATTGATATGCAGAGGTAACTGTGCATGTTTAGTATCAGGCATACATACCTCTGTTGTTTCCAGGTTTCCAAAACCTGTTCAAAATTTTGATTTCTTCTTCTTCGATCATTGTTAGGCTTTAAAATTTAAACAAAAGTTGTTTATTTAAACATGATTTAAGTTTTAAAAATAGATTAAAGCAAAGGAAATCAAAGCTTTCTCTAGAAAATTGACAATATAGGAAGTAGGTGAGCAAACTACTTGACCCTGTTATATCTTTGGTGTTTAGATTTGTATGGAATGAAATGTGCTTGTGTGGATATGTATGCATGAATGTTTTTTTTTTGAAATATGTCTGAGTTGATCTATGTGTATATGGATGTAAATGTCTGAGTGGATATATATATATATATGTATGTATGTATATATATATATCTGTATATATACTCCTCTGTCTATTTTTCAGATTTCATTTTCATTAGAAAATTCATATCTTCACATACGATTGATTTTAGGCTAGGATTTGTAAATGAAAAATGACTCTAATGAGGTATTGTCAATTTTAAAGATAATATCAAGATTTTAAATTCAGCGTTATTTCAATAATAGTAAATTACAGAGGAAATCAAAGACAGGACAAAAATTCGATCATCTGGAAATTATGATTTGATTATACAAACAAAATCGTATTATAAAATGATGAATTTAGGTAAAGAAATGGTGATTTTTAGTATTGTATAAGTCGAGATATCCGGAGTTGATCGATTTTGGTAAATCGTCGATTTTCAGACGATCCGCAGGATGTTGTTCGCCTTGTTCGTTGTCGAAGGAAGTTCGCAAGTGGAGGATCACAGGAAAAATAGTTTGGGATTTATCTGGTGATCGGAGTTGCTGGGCGAGGGTGAACTAGGGTTCGAAGTTCAGTCTTGGGACGAGGATGTTCGCGAGGAAATGGCGATGGCCATGGGAGACCGTAGTGCATCGCATGTGGGTGAATCGTGGCGTCATGTCGTGGAGCAACTCTGGGAGGATGGGCGAGTTTTCTGGTGGTGGAGTTCGTCGCCGGTGGGAAGCTTTCATCGATCGAGTTGGTTCCAGTTTTAATCGATGGGTTCAATTTTGATTTGAAGACGAAATCGTTGTACTGAGTGATCAGAGGGATCGGTGAGGTTGACAGCATCTTGTTGAGGGCCGAAAGTTTGGTCGAAGCGACGTTGATCGCCAGTGCACGTGCATGTGTGCACGTTTCTTGTTTGGGATGTTTTTGGATTTGGGGAAGGCGTGGTTTCCTCGGGTTGGTCTCGAAGCAGGACGTGGATTGTCTCGAAGCGTGAGTGGTACGCGAGTGACACGGGGAAGAACTCGGGAGTTTGAGGGTAGGGCTCGGGTTTGGGATTATTTCGAGCCAGTTTTTTTTTTAATTTTAGTAAAACATGTTCTGGTTTTAAAGGTGAATATGTAACAGTTTTTAAACGAAGAAAATCAAAGTTTAAACAAGTTTGAACAAGTTTCAAAGATTTTAATAGTTAAATTTTAATGTTTAAATCGTTGTGTTTCAAGGAAATTTTATACTTTCAATTATAAAATTGATTTCAAAATGTTTTCAAATGGATGTTTAATGATGTAATTAAGGTAATTAATTTAAAGAACAATTACTTTATGAAAGTAATTAAGAGATTATTAATTTCTGAAGGTGATTAATTAATGTTATGATAATTAAAGGATAATTACCTAGAGTTGGGAAGTTAATGAATGTAGTTATTATTGGGATCATTAACTAATGGTTAAGAAATAATTAATTAATGTAATTAATTAAAGTTAATTAATTGGTTTAATTAATTAAGGTAAATTGCTTAGGAGAAGTAATTAAGGAATAATTACTTGGTGTAATTAATTAATGATTAAGAAAAGATAATCTAAGTGATTAAAGATTTGTAATTAATTTAATTAGAGATAAATTAAATTAATTTTTGGAAATGATCCCTTTTGCTTATGAATGATGGAATGATGATTAAATGCCTTGAATTGATTGATATCTCGTATATGAAATGTTTTGGGATATGATATGACAGTGATAATGTGGTTATCTATCGATGATGAATTGCTGTGTAAAGTGACATCCTGTATTTAAAATTTGAATTTGTTTTCACTTGAATAAATTAAGTTAAGATGACATTGGATTCGAAGAGACCGGGGTCGGGTATCAGTAAATATCCGAAACCACTTCGATTCTTTGTAATTTGATGTGTGAAATCAATAGGCTGGTATGGAATGATTTAAGTGAATTGGACCATTTAATCTAAGTTTTGGTACTTAGAAATTGATATGTGAAATAAGTGATGCCTATAACAAATTGTGAATTTGTAAATTGATGCGAGTTACCCCGGGTTTTATGTAGATCTATGTTGTTGTATTCCATGTTAGATGGGTTTACTCACGCTGGTTTCCAGCCTGACCCGGGTGTTACTTTGATGTAATGCTCGGGTCAGACCGAGTATTACAGATTTTCAGGTAAGGACGTTCTGGAGCTCAGGAGACGAGCTGGATGGCAGGAACGTATGGAGTATTTCCGCTATGATATATTGTAGTTTATTTGGGACAAGTTAGTTTTAACTGTCCAGTGTTTGTGAATGTGTTGTAACTCTGATGTATTAAAGTGTAATTTAACTGATACAGTTTCTTTATATAAATGATATTATATTTTGATCCGCTGCGAATGTGAGATTCTATGTCTTGTTTTCTATTTTCTTCTTCTACCTCTTTTCTTCTTTTCATAACTATCTGGAATTTTCGGGATCGAAAATTTCGGGTCGTTACACCATAATATTGTTATAAGATAACAGTGTCAAGAAATTGGTCATGATAGAACTTAAAGCTTACTAGAAGTCGAAAGACATACTTCGAATCATTCCACATGATAAAGGCAGTTTATCAGTGTTAGAGAGAGTTAATCGACAAAGTAGATAATCAAAACATAATAGCATACCCATTCACTAAGGAACTGACCTGATTGGTTTTGAGAAAACTGATTGGAGAAGTTGGAATTAGATTCCATAATTGACACCATGTGCAAGTGGGAGATTGAAAGAGTTAGGAGTATGCCCTATGGGCAATTATGTAATTTGTTAAATATATCTAACTCGTTGACCAATCTTGTTCGAAATAAAAGGTATTTTCTTCCTATTATATACTTGATATAATGTGATTATATTAATCAATTAAATTAATTAAAAGTATATTTAATAGAAAAATCCATAAATGGTATATTTTGTGATAGTAGTTACAAAGTGTTGTAACCGTGAGTAATTTATCACAACGAAACAAATATACCATTTTAAATGTTCCTAGTCAAGATGCATCGTGACTGGATATCGATGTATCCGTTGAGACTGGAGTACGCAACACTCTCCAAATGTTGGGTAGTGTATTACTCATGACTGGTGGGGGCACCTATGGGTTACGCACTAATAGTTATTGGATAACTATGGAACGACTCACTCGATAGTTTTCTGTCGGTTAATATAACTAAGGTGAAATAGAAAATATCAATGTGACTGATTTACACAGTTCTCTCGACTTGAGAATACTGTAGATCTTCAATATGAAAGCTTCGCTTTGATTATAGCCAAATCATGGCATGGCGTCCATCGAGCGACTATAGTTGAGTCGAGTGGAAGTATTGGAAATGAAGCACTATTCAAGAGAGGATTCGTCTCCTCGGTTATATGCGGTTAGTATCACAGTCAACTCAAGTAAACTCAAAGTCAAATTCTCTAGCCAGAGCATATCGGTTAATAATAATTTTTATTATTGAACCAAGGACTTTGTATTTAGACTATAAAGTTGAATGTTGATGAGGTTAGAATTTTGACCCTTACCAAATTCCATGAGTCCAAAGTGATATAGTTTTGACGAAGAGAATTGGTGTAAACAAATGTCACAACCAGGTAACGCTTATTAAACTAAAATTGGATTTTACTGAAAATGAGTAAGCGATAAATTTGGCCATAATGTCACACCACCTACCAAGTGACGTGTGAACGTTAACATTAGAGTAGTTCGATGTTAATCGCTGACCAAATTTACACCCAAGAGTTACATAGCCGAAATGATGAATTCCCTTAAGACCGAACGATTTAATTAGTTTATAATTGTTATAAATTAATTAATATTTATGAAATGTTAATTATAAAATTTGAATATGATTTGATAAATAAATAATGTTATATATTTATAACAGTTATAAATATATCGATATACAATATCGACAAGCGATTAAATTAGATTTAATTGCATAGTATTTTGGTTTGGGCTTAGATGGGTTTAAGTCCCATCATTAGGGCTGCAAAATTTCAGTTTTGGGAAGGTCTAGGGGTGGATAAAACATAGGATTAGACCTAGAGATGGATGGCTAAGATTAAGAGAGAATAGGTAATGGAATTGTCCTAATATCTCTCTTGTACAAGGCTATATATATGGATCTCTAAACCCTTAATCTTTAACAACCTTTTCGCCATTACCTTCTACATTGCTGGTTAAAACATAGCTCTCAATCCACTCCAAAATTCTCAAATATATTTCAAATTAAAATAATACTATTCGATAGTTAGAGGTCGGTGATTCCGAACTTGCAATCTGACGAATCAAGAACACCAAAAAGAAGGGAAGTCATTGCTTCAACGTGGATTCAAAGGCATCATTAAATTGGTAATTTTAATTCATATTACAGTAATTAAATTATATTATATGATCCTATAATGAGCAATTTCATATCTGTTTAAATATATTGCTACTATATGTTTAGTTAGGTGAGATTTTGTAAGTAGATGTGGTTGTCATAAACCAGTTTGGTTATGTGCCTAATTTGTTTATTATACTATTTGATTTATGTATATACAAATGTTGTTTACTGTACAAAATCAATTTTTGTCATTAATATTTGTTTTATATATATTTATTAATAAATTCATATACATATATATATACATATATATACATATATATATACATATATATATATATATATTAGTGTATATTTCTCTCTCATAATAGCATATATGCGAATATAAGATATATATATGATTTAAAAAAATTTGGTACACTTATTTATATATAATATGAATTTACAAATCTGAAAATTAATTATCATACATATATTCATATTTTTAAATTAACATTTATTGAATTGTTTTATTATATATAAAATAATTATTACATTAAAAATTCAATTTTATATTTAAAAAAAATATTATATCATTTCAAAAACATATAATTTTTTTTTGATTTTTCAATAAATTTTATTATTTTTAATAATTATATTCTTTCGAAAAAACTGTTTATGATTTATTAAAAATAATAATTTAATTGAAAAAATCTTCAAGATTTTTCACAACCTTTCATTCATGATCCTAGACTTTCTAAAATTTTAAATTTTGAATTTTTAATAATATATTATTTTATATTAAATAATTATTGCCGAAATCTATGTATTTGTTTTTAAAAATAATATTTCAACTTTGAAAAATCTCCAGATTTTTCCTAAGCTCTATTTTATGATCCTTGATTTTCGAAAATTGTAAAAGTTTTGAATTTTCATCAATAGATTATTTTAACGTTAATTATTTATGGATGAAAACATTATTTTATTCATAAAATATACAAATTAAAATACTAAAATTATTATGTTTGCAAAATTAAGTTAATTTTGAATTATAAATAATTTTAATAATTGTTATCTCTCTTTCTATATATATATATTTATCTATATATAAATGTTTTATGTTCATATACTATATATAATATATTTATACATACATGTGTGTGTGTCTATATATATATATATATATTGTAACACATATACATGCACATATTTGAACAACACACATGACATAAAAAATGAGCTGATATGTCTGTTGCGATGTAAATCCTAACATCTACATATGGTCATATTATAACTTTCACGGATTATTATGTTACACATACACTCACACATATATGTATATGATACATTTATGTATAAACTAAATCAAATAAAATTAATTTCATATCTTAATATATTTGAATTTAAATAAAATAAATGATTTTATTTAAATGAAATTTAGAAATGTTCTAATTCAGTTAGACTTCATAGGCCCAATAAAAGATCCAATAGGGTAAAATTTGTGAAATTCACCCATAACTTTCGCTACGGGCTAGTCCAGTTCCAACATATTTATGGAAGATTATTTCTTTTTATATATAAAATATAATTGAGGTAAAGTTATTTCATTTACCCTATTTTAAATCAATATTATGTCGACTTGTCTCGTTTAAGTGTTTAGAAACCCCTATCGATAACATGGCGCCTCATGTACCGACTAGAATTCATAAATAACTCAACGGATAAATAAACATAATATAAAACATTTTATAACACTAACAAATATGCAGTCTCAAACACACACACTCAAACAAACTTATTCTAGGGTATTACTACCCTATCTCTAATGAGTCAATCCCCATCAAAGCTAAGGTTATCGCTAAACCAAAGCTCTGATACCAACTATGACGACCCGCATTTCGGGAGGTTTAAGTCGACAATAAACCACATATGTCCAACTCAAAACACCCCGAAACACAGATAATCAATGGGGTCAATTAATAAAATAAGAAAAGAATAAAACAAACACGGAATCTCGCAACGGAATGACAAAATATAATAATCAAATAAACAGTTCATGAAGTTGTTTACACTATACATTTGATTATACTTTTACAACATAAATCAGAGTTATACATACAATATAGACAAAATAAAACAATGCACTAAAAAAACATGATGTAGGGGAATAATACTAGTAATATAATATACCAAATCTTTGTCTTCGTCCTCTAGACTAATATGATCTTCAATGCACTGAAAACTCAGGGCTGACCAGAGCATAAAGTAAACAATACACTCGAGTCAGAACTAAAATATCCTTATGTGAGTCAAATCAATATCACATATAACAGGATTGTAATAGCGTCAGAGATGTTTATGAGGTTTTACATCTCTTATCCACTGTATAATGTACATGCAATAACTCAAGAGATGTTACAGGATTTTCCATCTCTTAAGGATCCGTCAAAATATCTATATATAGTAGGATACGCTACATATGTAATGTCTAATCAATAAAATAAATATTTTTCTAAGCATTAAGGCTTTACATTAATCCCACTTAATGCGTTTTTAAGCATCGGGGTACAGTTTGCATATAACGCCCCAGTAGAACGTCGGGGATAGGGACGCGCCATGATACGACAATACTAAACCAAACTCGTAGTGGTCTCGTATAAGGATAAAAGTATGACAAGACACGTGAGGCGATGCCCAAGGTAGTATGCTACCAATTTGAGTCGTCGGGTTGGTGGTAATGCATCGCCGCAAGAACCGCCCACTGTGTCCACCCATCCCATATCGAGTCAAAGGGAGGTTATCCCAAATCAAGGTGCACCAATCGAAACCAACAACAAAGGTAATAGTATGGACTGATTCCACAAGAAAAATAAAAGAACAGGTATCCACTAGGGGTAGCTAGCCCACTTGGCCTGATTCAAGCCGTCCTATTTTAGTCATTTCAAATTGACACAAGTGTCGAGGCTATCCATCATCTTTCTCTTTCTTCAAATCCAGCAAACGTTCATCAAATCCAACCACTTCATTCTAGAGTCTCCTCCACGTACACAGTTGTTAAAGTGGTTCCAACATTGACTGAGAGTATGTTAATAATCGGCCTCGGTCTCTTTAACAACCAAACGTCATTTTACACACCGGTTGGTTCTTTTACATTTCAAAACGATTCATACTTGATATCAAAGTATCATATTCACTTTAAAATATCATTCATTTCAAAACTATCATATTCACTTCGAAATCAATTTCATTTCGAAATCATTTTATTCACTTTGAAATCAATTTCATTTCGAAATCATTTTATTCACTTCGAAATCAATTTCATTTCGAAATCATTTTATTCACTTCGAAATCAATTTCATTTCGAAATCATTTTATTCACTTCGAAATCAATTTCATTTCAAAATCATTTTATTCACTTCGAAATCAATTTCATTTCAAAATCATTTCGAATTTCGACTTAGGTTATAATTTCATTTTAACCATATTCGTATTTAAATCAACGATTTAAATATAAACAGTTCCCAACTTAAATAGTTTGATTTTTTTGAAAATAGTTTGAATAGTTAAAATAGTTTAGATTTTAAAATAGGTTATATATTAAATGATTTGAAAATTTAAATAATTTGAAAATTTAAAAAGATGATTTTAAAATAGTTTATAGTGAAATAGTTTATAGTGAAAATAGTTTCAAATTTAAAACTGTTTCTTTCCAATCTGGAGTCACGTCCAAATTTCAATCAAACCGATTAAATTTCGATTTCAATTCGAATTAACTTCAAATTCGATTCAATGGCTTAAGTTTCAATTCAATTCTCATTAAAACCATTTCAATTTATATATATATATTTCAAGTCCAATTTCAATTTACCAATTTAAATCTCTTAAATCAAATTTAAACTTCAATATTCAATTTACGGTTCAAATCTTCAAATTGATTCAATTCCGAGCCCAAGTTTGAAATGTCGATTTAAATCACTTTTACATAGATGAATTCCAAAGTTCGAATAAAGTTCAAATCTTTAAAACAAATCAATTTTGATAATTCAAATCATATTTCAATTATAACTTCAAATTTCAAATTGCATTCTTTAAATATTTTCTTTTAACCAATTTCAATTTCAACATTCAAGCTCGAGTTCGAAAATTATTCAGTTTCCATAAATTAATTTTTCTTTACTTCATAAAACATATCATCTAAAATGAATTCAATTTCAAGAATTTAAACCATTTAATTTAACCAATCCGGTGCCCGTATATAATTTTCTATCCTACGGCCAAGTGTTAGTTATTTCAACTTCTAATTGCAGAGACGGATATATATCATTTCAATCCAAATCAAAGCGTCATAGGTATGTATCATTTCAACCTATTTCTTAATTTATTCGAATATAATTCAAATAGTAGTTTATATACTGTCAAATAATATACAGGGTAATAACATGATATATATATAATAAATAAACATCCAATCATTCAAAATATCAACCAATAGCCATCCACCGCAATCAACATCTAAAACAGTCAATATATCACAACAGTTAACTAGTTATCAATATCAATTGTTTAACTAGCAATTCAATTTCAATTTCAAATTTAACTGTTGATTTCACATTCCTAACAGTTCAATTCATATGTCAGTTAAATTACCAAAAAACAGTCAATAAAAATAAATCACTTCATTATTTCAATTTAACTAAAATCAGAATATTTTAGTATTTTGTGAGCAGTTTAAAACACTTACCTTTATTTGAAATTGAAATTTTTTTCAGTGTCAAATAAATTTCAATCCAACTCCATGTTGTAGACGACTTCGATACGAATTCAACGCAACTTGTTTCGCTCGAATCCGACCTCGTATGAGAAAGTTACGGATTAAATAATGTTCGATATAATTAAAAACATAATTAACTTAATTGATTTAAATTAAACAATAACCTTCCTTCTTCCTCTCGTGCAACTCCACGCCGCACGCGTGCATATATTTTTCTTCTTTTTCTATCTCGTTCAAATCGCGCGCCTCGCCAGACCACCAAGCCACCTCCACCGCCGCCTTGGCCGCGTCACACCCAACACCACCTCGGGCCAGCCAAGCCTTCCTCCGCACGTGCGTACGCACGAAAAACAAGATAGCGAACCCAAAAACTACTGCCCTTCGTACGAAATTCACCGCCACATCGCACCTCCATTTGACGATCCAACCGTCCATCTTATCGAGCTCGATGAGATCTACATTTTTGCTTTTGGGGTCAAGAACCAATACGGCCTCGAGTGGCTCCAAGGAATAATGATCGTTGGATGGGAAGGGTTTAGATGGCGGTTGAGGATTTTTAGTTAGCAAATGAAAATAGTTGAGGGCTATTTATAGAAAATTTCCGTGGCAATATTCATCCGTGAAATTTTTGAACTCCAAATGAAGTGTGCCGCCTGGCATTCTATATGATATACCCCTATTCCAAATACAATGGAATATATATCGGGAGTCAATTCCATTATATTCAGAATATAGCTTTTAAAAATCGAATTATATTAATTAAAGTTCTGAAAATAAATTCTATGCATTTCAAGCTCGCGCGACCAAACGATAAGTCTGATCGCTACGAAACTTGAAATCATATAATAATTCACTATTATGAATTCGATGAAACTGGTTTCGTCAAAGCCAAGACAGTGCCCAAAAAGAGTTCTTACAAAGGATCGGACTAATGACGTATACAATACTTGAATTACCGATGTAGATGCTACATAGTTGGTTCTCATCCTTCAGAGACTACGAGTGTAATAAGGGCATCCATTGACAAAAGGATCACCCTAAGATGATCATCTCATGGCTATTGAGAATGAATCAAATCAGATGGTTCTATTTCTCAATCTTTCTGACCTGGTCACTGCGACCCCCTTTGTGAGGAGGCACCCCTTCTCCCGAAGTTACGGGGCTATTTTGTCGAGTTCCTTATAGAGAGTTGTCTCGCGCCCCTAGGTATTCTTTACCTACCCACCTGTGTCAGTTTCGGGTACAGGTACCCTTTTGTTGAAGGTCGTTCGAGCTTTTCTTGGAACAAGCTCCCCAAGAACATTGAAAATTCGTCCGAGAGTAGCTCCGCCGACTGTAACACTCATAGCTACAGCTCTAACTCGATTATTTCCTAATAATTGTTGTACCTCACAAGTCACATTAATTTGCTGACCGGCAGTATCTCGACCTTTAACTACCAAAGCGTATTTTTACACGTTAATTAAAACGAGTCGTTTTCCAAAATCAAATTATTCGTTTAAATTCGATTTTAAAAGTTAACAATCTTCATTCTTGTTTAAATAAATTTCAATCAACTTTCGACATCATTTTCATTCATATTAAATTTAGGATTCAATTATTTAAATAATTTCCAATATTAAATTCAAACAATTTAATTATCCGATAAATCACTATATTTGAAATATAAGTTATTTAGCTTTTAAAATTTAACTTTTAAAACGAATTCAAATAGCAAAACAACCACTTCCATTTTACAGTAATTCAACATCAAAGCAATTATTATATATAGCAAAGTTATTCATTTCTTACCAAATAAATGTTTTCTTATTTCTGAAATTATACTTATCAAAAATACAATTTCATGTAAATAAACTTATGCTTTTACTTTTAAATAAACATTCATTCGATTCTTTATTAATTTAACATTAATTATTTCAATTTCTATTATCAATTACTTACAATTCAATATCATTTAATTTACTTTCTAATATAAATTATCATCTTTTATCTTCTTGAATTTTGTTAATTAATTTTTTTATCTAAACTCATATCTAATAAATTACGTTAATAAATCATTTTTTTAATATTTATAACCAATCTTGTTCAATAATTATATTAAATTTAATAATTTAAAATACGAGTCGTTATAGTACAGTGGATTCTCGTATCCTTATATAGGATTTTTTGATATGCGGCTTATATTTATATATTTTATATTGATGCCGATATTTTATTATTGGGATTGAGAGTTGTATTTGGGCAATGTTGTATGCTAGCAGCTAGCTTGATTATAGTTGCTGATATCTCCCTAAAGATGATTTCTAGATTTTTTTTATTGATTTTGGATATGGATGTGTAATGCCCCAGAAATTCATGGAATCTTATTTTGGTTGGATTTTGAAATATATGAATTTATTTGTATAGGAATATATGGGATTAATTATGTGCAAGTGTGTGTGTGCATGTGTGCACGTGCACACTGATATGGCACAAGGAAGAACTCCAGATTTCCTGAATTTAAAACAAGAATTAAAAAGCATTACAAACATGATTTTGTAACATGGATATTTGATTTCTAGAATTATATGGATCATCCCAAAGAATAAGAAAAGTAAGTTTTATTTTAAATCAGTAAACAGATTTTATTTAAAACCCAGAAGGAAAAAAAATATGTTACAAGGATTTAAAAACCTGTATACAAATATAGGTGCATATGTTTCTGAAATTAAGGAGGAATTAAATAAGCCTAGATAAGATATGTATACAAAAATATATTTTTGTAAGTACTGAAAAAAAAAAATATGAGCAAGTGAAACTATAACACTAAAATGGCAAAAGACAAATGGCAAGCAAAATAATTGCTTTAGGCAGAAAATAGAAAGGAGGATTTTTTTTAGAAAATAAACAAGTAAACAATGTCACACAATTATCATGACTTGGTAAGAATATGATATATTCTGGAAAAGAAAAAGGAGAGGCAGGTCTCACATATGGCCGGGATATTAAAGGAAAAAAAATAATAATAAACAAATTTGAAATGCAAAATGCATGAGTCTTGGCCAGGGTAGGAATGGGATTTTACAATGATAAAACCCTAGAAAACTTCTCTTATAAATCCAAGTATAAACCGGAAAAATCATTTGCTACCCAAAACATTTAAGAAAACAAAGAGGAAAATACTTACAAGCAGAAAAGCAAGTTTTGAAAAGGTTTCTTTTCTGGATTAAGCAAGAGAAGCATTTTCTGTGAGTAATCTCACTAAACCCATGGCATTAAGTCCTGTTATGAGGCAGCCAAGCTTATGTTATTTTTCCATATATTGTTGATTTCATTAATATGGCTTTAATGGATGTTTTAATGGGTGTTTCTGAATGTTTTGATTGCTTTGATGTTTGAGTATTTTGCTCTGTTTGGTTACACCCAGAAATGTAAAAGTATGAAATCATGAAAGTAAATAGAGGATACTTGTAACTGGTTTAGATATGACATGGGAAATATAGAAATCAAAATGTATATGAGTTGCATTACACTTGTGTAAGTGCTGAGGCTCAAATGAAAGATTCAAGGTTGCAATGGAAATATCCAAAAGTGTTGAACCCTTGATCAAATAGAAAACCCATGAGCCAGAAATCTTGTTTAAGCTAGATCTTGAATTTAGTTCAAACATGGTTGCTTATGAAACAATAATAACCCACATGCCCAGTCTTTATTTCCAGTTGTAAATATTCCTGTATTTTCTTTAAGCCAAAATATTTGAAAATATGATTTCCTCTGGATAGGAATGTTAGCTTGTTTTTGAATTATGCTTGTGAGTTTTATGTAATATTTCATGTACAATTTGATTCAGTCACCTAGTTATCTCATGATAGGATTAAGCATGAACACTTAGTAAATAAACTAAGGATTGTGAGCCAAGAAGACTGCTGGAATGCTTGTTGTATTTAAAGTATGCAAGTTGGCACATGGCTTGTTTAAGCCCTGAGATCTTTGTGCAATATTGTGAATTATTTTATTGCAATGTGTCCCCGTGATTCCTTTATGGCAGATGAGGCTAGGAATTAATTTGGTAAATACAACCTTAAATTGATGAAGTAGGAACTTGAGTTATTCCTAAGATGGTTGGTCTGGAGCTATGATAGTTCCTGAGTATTTCTATTTGAAATGTATGTTTACATAGTTGAAAGTGTGTACATAGTTAGTCCTAAACACTGATCATATATGCACAATACATCATAAACAAGTCAGGCAAATTGAACAAAGAAGCTATGCCCACTTATACAAAATGTTTATGTCTCACTCATTTACTTAATATCATGGAATTTTTGATATTGCTCATACCAGATCTTGTATCTGACCCTTGTTTGCTTATGGCATCTGGGGTGTCTCATTTAAAATGGGGCAGCCTCTAATGCTCTTACAGGGAATGCTGGTTCTAAATAGGAAGCTGCTATGGCTAATGAGAATGATTGGATAAGCATGCTAAATTAGAATTAAATAAGAACTCAGAAAGAATTATTTGCATGTATTCTGAGAAGCTTTTATAGTTATGCTTTGGTTGTTATGTAATTGAATGCTTGAATTTATTTAGTTGTTTTAACTGAATCTAGTAATGTATTAAGTTTGGATTTACCAAAGACTTAGTTGAATCTATGCAAGAAAGTATATATTTGAGTATTATGGTGAAAATCTGTAAATGATATATGCCAGTAATTGAGAAATAGATATGTATATATATACATATATTGTATTAGTTAATTTCAAGTTACTTAAAACTTTAAGTTTGAAGGTTAAAAATCTGAGTTTAGCTAGAAGTAATATTTCAAGAATTTTGGGACAATATGCAGAAGTGTTTTGATAAAAGAAACAACATATTTGTACACTTTAAAAAGATATAAACATGTTTTATGGGATTTTGCAAATGTCTGGTATCTGAATTTACATTGCAAAAGCCAGGCACTAATGTTTTGATGATCTAGTCATAAGGCTAACCCACTTCAAAAATAATGAGGTCTGGATTGATCAAGACGATCAGAGTTGTGGGTATAAAGGAAGAAAATACACTTTCTAAAATCTGAAGCTTTCTTTGCAAATGCATGAACACTATAATTTTCAAATACTTGATCAACTCATATTTTATTTTGAATAGCTTTATTAGCCCAGAGAGTACAATACATCTAATATGCACACATATTATCTAAATACTACTTTTGTCAAATGACCATAGAATCTGGATTCTCTAAATCCAATAAAGCAACCTGTAAATTAGATGCAAGCTGAGGTAACTCAGAGATTAGAGAATAAATTTGGTTAAGAAAAATACAACTATCTAGATTATGAAAGAATTACTCAACTGACTTGGTAATAAGTAAAGAAATTTGTGATAAAATAACCTGTGTTGAAAATGATATGTGAGTATATCATTTTCCTTTCTGACTTTAACCAAATGCCAAATAATTAAACTAAAATTATAGTGGCTTGTTATATAATCTGAGATCACCTTACTATATCAAACTAACAGACAATAACAATAAGAATGATCAAAAATTAATAGGTATAGATTACACATGATTATGGGAATTCACTCCCATGACTCAAATATTAAACTAAGGTAAATGAGCTATGTACTGGTTGATTAGAAATTCAAATTCAACCAGGATGCACTCTTGCTTACCAACACTCTGATCCAAGCAAGAGGGTCACATACATCTTCATATGTATGTGAATATTTTATTAAAGAACTGATATAAATATATTAGTAGAAAATTAGGATCCTGGATAATTTAGTGGAGAGGTTAATGACTCTAGGAAATTATTGATAAAAACTTAAAAAAAAAATAGGTGAAATAGCTAGGGTCATTTCATTTGGTATCAGAGCTATGTTAAAACTGTACATAGCTAAGAATGATTGTATTGATTGATTGAAGTATTATAACCATATGTATGTACTGGTTGTTTGTTTGAGTAAAATAACAATACAGATAAAAAGTTATGGCAAAAGAAAAATGCTCATGATAAACTAACCCTATTTACCCCATACTCTAGTTATCCAATCATGGTAGGAAGAGGATCTCATCACAATGCAGGATCAAGTGCACCACAAATGCTTGATATGCAAGACTTTATGAGGGCTTTAAGGGATGGAGTAGGGCAGAGACTTGAGAACCCACATGAGGAACTTTCAAAACTGTTAAAGACTTATACCAATTTAGGAGGCAAGAGCTTTGAAGGGACTGAAAATGTGATGGAAATTCAAGCATGGTTGAGAACACTGGATAGAATTTTCAATGACATGCAACTGGATGATCAAAGGAAGAGGCAAGTGGCCTCAAGACAATTGAAAGGTGTGGCTTTAAGCTGGTGGGAGGTAGTCATAGCTGGGAGGATTGAGAATGAAATCACTTGGAATCAATTCAAGGAGATGTTGGAAGCTAGATTTGTTCCAGCATCAGCCAAAACTCTATTGCTTGAAGAATTCATCAGACTTAGGCAGGGAACCTTTAATGTGACTGAGTATACTCATAGGTTTGAGGGCTTGTCTAAGTATGGAGCTATGCTTGTGGCTGATGAGGCATCAAAGGATGATAGGTATATTAAGGGTTTAAACCCAGGGCTTAGTAGGGCTATGTTGCCATATGCAGATAAAACTTTTGATCAAGTCATTGATCTGGCCTTAAAATTTGAGCAACATGACAAGGAAAGGGAGAAGTATAAGAGTTTTAAGAATAACAATAATAAGAAAAACAAGGGAAGGTATCACCCCTATGACAAAAAGAAGGAGGAGACAGAAAGCAAGAAAACCAATGATACTAAGACCACTGATACAAAGAGAAAAATAACATGCCATCATTGTGGAAAGGAAGGACATATCAAACCAAGGTGCCCAGAATTGAAGGGAGGAGATTTCAAATGCTACCTATGTGGTAAGGAGGGACATATCAAGAGAAATTGCCCTGAGTATAAACAGCAAGGGAAGCTAGCAAGTTTGGAGAGCAAAAGCAAATCCACAGTAGAAGCTATTACAAAAAACCATGGTCAAGTGGAAGGTACCTTATTTATTTGTACCCTACCTATATCAATAGTGTATGACACAGGGGCAACACATTCTCTGATTTCCCATGAATTAGTTGCATTGCTTAAATTACATTGCATACTGGTTGAAACTCCTTTGTTAGTGCAGAGCCCATTGGGGAGTTCTAGTGTTTTAAACATGATTTGTGTGGATGTGGAATTAAACATAGGAGGAAATGTTTTTATTTCCAATTTATATGTTTTAAATTACCCAAATATAGGTATTATATTGGGTGTAGACTGGTTAAGGCAATACAAAGCCATAATTAATTTAGACTCATCCACCATATCATTACAAAATTCTAGAGGTCAAAGAATCACAATTTTGTGTGAAATAGCCAAAGAAAGAAAATTATATCACTTGATTGACTTAAATAAGGATTCCAGTGAGCCTTCTATTGAAGAAATCCCCATAATTAACAAATACTTAGATGTGTTTGGAGAGGTTAAGGGTGTTCCACACCACAGACCAGTGGAATTTCAGATTAGCCTCATACCAGGAGCCAGTCCAATTATTAAGAAACCCACTAGAATGGGGCCTAGTGAGTTGAAGGAATTGAAGAAACAGTTAGAAGAATTGGAAAGCAAAGGATTTATAAGACCAAGTAATTCATGTTGGGGTGCTCCAGTAGTGTTTGTAAGGAAACATGACGGTACTTTAAGAATGTGCATAGATTACAGGGAGCTAAACAAAGTCACTATCAAAAACAAGTACCCCTTACCTAGAATTGATGATCTTTTTGATCAACTTAGTGGAGCAAAAGTATTTTCTAGATTAGACCTGGCATCTGGATTCCATCAGATGAAGGTTGAGAACTCAAGTGTTAAGTATACAGCCTTTAACACTAGGTATGGTCTATATGAGTTTCTTGTCATGCCATTTGGGTTGACAAATGCCCCATCATATTTTGTAGACTTGATGAATAGGATATTTAGGGATTATTTAGACAAGTTTGTATTGATTTTTATTGATGATATTTTGATTTATTCTAAAACAGTAGAGGAACATGAAAATCACTTACACCTTGTTTTGTCTAGGTTAAGAGAAAAAGATTTAAAAGCAAAATTTTCTAAGTGTGCATTTTGGAAAGAAGAAGTGCATTTCCTTGGGCATGTTATATCTGCCAAAGGGTAAACCCCAATAAAATTGTGGCAATCCAAGCATGGAAAAGGCCAAGCACAGTGGGAGAAGTTAGGTCATTTATGGGAATGGCAGGGTATTATAGGAGGTTTATAAAAGATTTTTCTAAGATGTCATCACCTCTTACCAACCTAACTAGAAAGAACCAACCCTTTATATGGACTGAGAAATGTGAACAAGCCTTTAGTAAAATCAAGGAGGCCTTAGTCAATGCACCAGTGTTGAAAGTACCAGAAGGAAATGAGGATTTAATTGTTTATACCGATGCAAGTGGTTCTGGGCTAGGAGCTGATGCAGCAAGATCAAGTTATAGCCTATGCATCAAGACAATTGAAGCCACATGAATCAAGGTATGCAACCCATGATCTTGAGTTGGCAGCAGTGGTATGTGCATTAAAGCTCTGGAGACATTATCTTCTAGGTGCTAAGTTTATCTTATACACTGACCATAAAGCATTAAAATATCTCTTTTCACAAAAAGATTTGAATATGAGGCAGCATAGATGGGTTGAGTTTCTTGCAGCATATGATTTGGACATACTTTATACCCCAGGAAAGGCTAATAAGGTTGCAGATGCTTTGAGCGGGCAGCATGCAAAAGTAGCCATGTTAATGATAGAAGAGTTTAGAAATCTATCCCTACTTACTGATTTGGAGATTGAGGAAAACAGTGAGGTAAACATGGAGATGATTGAAGAAGGGAGTAAAGGAAAATTAAGTTTGATAACTTTACAATCAGATTTAATTTTGAAAGTGGGGAAAATGCAAAAGGAAGACCCAGATTTATTAGAAAAGAAAACTTTAATAGAAAAAGGATAAGAAGTAGCAAACTACCACCTTGATAAGGATGGATACTTAAGGAATAAAGGTAGGATATGTGTTCCAAAGGATATAGGATTAAAGGAAGAGGTACTTAATGAATATCATAGGAGCAAATATTCTATACATCCAGGCAGCACCAAGATGTACCAAAACTTGAAGAGGGATTATTGGTGGAGAGGGATGAAAACTGATGTGGCCAAACATGTTGCAAAGTGTATGATTTGCCAACAAGTCAAAGCAGAAACCCAAAGACCCTCAGGCCTATTACAACCTCTAAGCATACCACAGTGGAAGTGGGAAGATATATCTATGGATTTCATAGATGGTCTGCCTAGATAAAAGAGAGGAAATACAAGCATTTGGGTAGTAGTTGATAGATTGACTAAAGTAGCACACTTTATACCAGTGAAGGCAGAAAAGAAATGCACCAAAACTAGCTCAAATATTCATGAAAGAAGTAGTAAGGTTGCATGGAATTCCTAAGACTATAGTGAGTGATAGGGATACAATCTTTACATCCAGATTTTGGAAGAGCTTTCAAGAAGCCATGGGGAGTGAATTATGCTTGAGTACTGCATACCACCCCCAATCAGATGGTCAAACTGAAGTAATAAATAAAGTTTTGGAGGATTTGTTGAGGGCATGTGCATTGGACTTTGGAGGTAATTGGGAAGATCACCTCCATTTGGCTGAATTTACATATAACAATAGTTATCAAAGCACCATAGGCATGGCACCATTTGAAGCCTTATATGGCAAACCATGTTTGTCACCAATATGTTGGGTTGAAGCAGGAGAAAAGGCTGTTTTAGGGCCTGAGTATGTTAAAGAAACTACAGAGAAAATTGAACTTATAAGAAGAAGGATGGCAGCAGCTCAAGATAGGCAAAAGAAGTTTGCAGATGCAAGGAGGAAGCAGGTAGAATATGAAGTTGGTGATTATGTTTTCATCAAAGTTTCACCTATGAAGAAGGTGTTGAGGTTTGGCAAGCAGGGAAAACTTACCCCAAGATATGTTGGACCTTACAAGATTTTGGAAAGAATAGGTTCATTAGCATATAAGTTGGAGCTACCAGAAGAGATGAGTGCAATGCACAATGTATTTCATGTATCACAACTTAGGAGATGGGTGCATGATAAAGAGGAAATTCTAGAGAAACCAACTCAAGTGCAAATAAATCCTGATTTGGTCTATGAGAAAGAACCAGTGGGAATTTTAGCTAAAGAGGAAAAGAAGTTGGTGAACAAAACTCTGAAATTGGTAAAGGTTCAATGGAGCCTAGACCCTAATGATTGTACATGGGAATTAGAGGATAAGATAAAGATGGATTACCCTAAGCTTTTTGCAGTGGAAGGTAAAATCTAAATCCCTAAAATTTTAATATGTATGGTTGTTTTGACTGAATTGTTTGCTTATGCAATGTTTGATAGAAAAAAAAATCTGGAAATGTTTAAAGTCAAAATGAGAAAATTGTGAGGACACAATTCCTAAAAAGGTGGGGTGATTGTAATGCCCTAGAAATTCATGTAATCTTATTTTGGTTGGATTTTGAAATATATGAATTTATTTGTATAGGAATATATGGGATTAATTATGTGCAAGTGTGTGTGTGCATGTGTGCACGTGCACACTGATATGGCACAAGGAAGAACTCCAGATTTCCTGAATTTAAAACAAGAATTAAAAAGCATTACAAACATGATTTTGTAACATGGATATTTGATTTCTAGAATTATATGGATCATCCCAGAGAATAAGAAAAGTAAGTTTTATTTTAAATCAGTAAACAGATTTTATTTAAAACCCAGAAAGAAAAAAAAATATGTTACAAGGATTTAAAAACCTGTATACATATATAGGTGCATATGTTTCTGAAATTAAGGATGAATTAAATAAGCCTAGATAAGATATGTATACAAAAATATATTTTTGTAAGTACTGAAGAAAAAAAATATGAGCAAGTGAAACTATAACACTAAAATGGCAAAAGACAAATGGCAAGCAAAATAATTGCTTTAGGCAGAAAATAGAAAGGAGGATTTTTTTTAGAAAATAAACAAGTAAACAATGTCACACAATTATCATGACTTGGTAAGAATATGATATATTCTAGAAAAGAAAAAGGAGAGGCAGGTCTCACATATGGCCGGGATATTAAAGGAAAAAAAATAAACAAATTTGAAATGCAAAATGCATGAGTCTTGGCCAGGGTAGGAATGGGATTTTACAATGATAAAACCCTAGAAAACTTCTCTTATAAATCCAAGTATAAACCGGAAAAATCATTTGCTACCCAAAACATTTAAGAAAACAAAGAGGAAAATACTTACAAGCAGAAAAGCAAGTTTTGAAAAGGTTTCTTTTCTGGATTAAGCAAGAGAAGCATTTTCTGTGAGTAATCTCACTAAACCCATGGCATTAAGTCCTGTTATGAGGCAGCCAAGCTTATGTTATTTTTCCATATATTGTTGATTTCATTAATATGGCTTTAATGGATGTTTTAATGGGTGTTTCTGAATGTTTTGATTGCTTTGATGTTTGAGTATTTTGCTCTGTTTGGTTACACCCAGAAATGTAAAAGTGTGAAATCATGAAAGTAAATAGAGGATACTTGTAACTGGTTTAGATATGGCATGGGAAATATAGAAATCAAAATGTATATGAGTTGCATTACACTTGTGTAAGTGCTGAGGCTCAAATGAAAGATTCAAGGTTGCAATGGAAATATCCAAAAGTGTTGAACCCTTGATCAAATAGAAAACCCATGAGCCAGAAATCTTGTTTAAGCTAGATCTTGAATTTAGTTCAAACATGGTTGCTTATGAAACAATAATAACCCACATGCCCAGTCTTTATTTCCAGTTGTAAATATTCCTGTATTTTCTTTAAGCCAAAATATTTGAAAATATGATTTCCTCTGGATAGGAATGTTAGCTTGTTTTTGAATTATGCTTGTGAGTTTTATGTAATATTTCATGTACAATTTGATTCAGTCACCTAGCTATCTCATGATAGGATTAAGCATGAACACTTAGTAAATAAACTAAGGATTGTGAGCCAAGAAGACTGCTGGAATGCTTGTTGTATTTAAAGTATGCAAGTTGGCACATGGCTTGTTTAAGCCCTGAGATCTTTGTGCAATATTGTGAATTATTTTATTGCAATGTGTCCCCGTGATTCCTTTATGGCAGATGAGGCTAGGAATTAATTTGGTAAATACAACCTTAAATTGATGAAGTAGGAACTTGAGTTATTCCTAAGATGGTTGGTCTGGAGCTATGATAGTTCCTGAGTATTTCTATTTGAAATGTATGTTTACATAGTTGAAAGTGGGTACATAGTTAGTCCTAAACACTGATCATATATGCACAATACATCATAAACAAGTCAGGCAAATTGAACAAAGAAGCTATGCCCACTTATACAAAATGTTTATGTCTCACTCATTTACTTAATATCATGGAATTTTTGATATTGCTCATACCAGATCTTGTATCTAACCCTTGTTTGCTTATGGCATCTGGGGCGTCTCATTTAAAATGGGGCAGCCTCTAATGCTCTTACAGGGAATGCTGGTTCTAAATAGGAAGCTGCTATGGCTAATGAGAATGATTGGATAAGCATGCTAAATTAGAATTAAATAAGAACTCAGAAAGAATTATTTGCATGTATTCTGAGAAGCTTTTAAAGTTATGCTTTGGTTGTTATGTAATTGAATGCTTGAATTTATTTAGTTGTTTTAACTGAATCTAGTAATGTATTAAGTTTGGATTTACCGAAGACTTAGTTGAATCTATGCAAGAAAGTATATATTTGAGTATTATGGTGAAAATCTGTAAATGATATATGCCAGTAATTGAGAAATAGATATGTATATATATACATATATTGTATTAGTTAATTTCAAGTTACTTAAAACTTTATGTTTGAAGGTTAAAAATCTGAGTTTAGCTAGAAGTAATATTTCAAGAATTTTGGGACAATATGCAGAAGTGTTTTGATAAAAGAAACAACATATTTGTACACTTTAAAAAGATATAAACATGTTTTAAGGGATTTTGCAAATGCCTGGTATCTGAATTTACATTGCAAAAGCCAGGCACTAATGTTTTGATGATCTAGTCATAAGGCTAACCCACTTCAAAAATAATGAGGTCTGGATTGATCAAGATGATCAGAGTTGTGGGTATAAAGGAAGAAAATACACTTTCTAAAATCTGAAGCTTTCTTTGCAAATGCATGAACACTATAATTTTCAAATACTTGATCAACTCACATTTTATTTTGAATAGCTTTATTAGCCCAGAGAGTACAATACATCTAATATGCACACATATTATCTAAATACTACTTTTGTCAAATGACCATAGAATCTGGATTCTCTAAATCCAGTAAAGCAACCTGTAAATTAGATGCAAGCTGAGGTAACTCAGAGATTAGAGAATAAATTTGGTTAAGAAAAATACAACTATCTAGATTATGAAAGAATTACTCAACTGACTTGGTAATAAGTAAAGAAATTTGTGATAAAATAACCTGTGTTGAAAATGATATGTGAGTATATCATTTTCCTTTCTGACTTTAACCAAATGCCAAATAATTAAACTAAAATTATAGTGGCTTGTTATATAATCTGAGATCACCTTACTATATCAAACTAACAGACAATAACAATAAGAATGATCAAAAATTAATAGGTATAGATTACACATGATTATGGGAATTCACTCCCATGACTCAAATATTAAACTAAGGTAAATGAGCTATGTACTGGTTGATTAGAAATTCAAATTCAACCAGGATGCACTCTTGCTTACCAACACTCTGATCCAAGCAAGAGGGTCACATACATCTTCATATGTATGTGAATATATTATTAAAGAACTGATATAAATATATTAGTAGAAAATTAGGATCCTGGATAATTTAGTGGAGAGGTTAATGACTCTAGAAAATTATTGATAAAAACTTTAAAAAAAATTAGGTGAAATAGCTAGGGTCATTTCAGGATGATTCACCCATTTGATAATATCTCCCAATATATAGCTTGACGTGATTTATAGGGGTGATGACATCTTTATGCCTAGCGTCGTGGTTGTTGCTATTTTGTTATACTATTGTTTGTATGTCATCACTATTATACTACGCATATTCTATATCTATATATGAGTTGATCTCTAGATTTAGATGTAGTCTAACCTATATGTTATTTTGGTAATACTCGAGTCAGTCTGAGACATTTCAGGTACAGGGACGATGAGACCATCCTGTGTTTTCTGGGCAAAGAGGAGACTAAGATGTAGTATTATTTTATACATCTGAGTATTATATAATGTCATGTTTGTATATTTCGATGTTGTATATTGGACATAGCTTACACATTTATGTATTATATATTATCGGTGCGATTGACTCCGTGATCTCTAATATTTTTGTATATTGTGTATTGTTCTATCCTGGAGGCACGCGTGTTTATTGCTTTGTGCCAATACTGTGTACGTATAGGTGAATTATTATTTTGATGTTTAAATACATGTCAGTGTTAGCCCAAGGAAATATCCACGTGTGTACCCCATATAGCCTCATTCTTCGTATTATCTAACAACATTACTTAGCAATACTCTTGGACGGTATGTGTATAGAGGTGAGGTGTTTACAATACCTGAACATACCATAAGCTCGGTCTTGATAGGAGAGGTAAATGGAGTGCAAATACCTATATATTATATAGGTAAAAGGATAAAAGATGCATAAATCAAATACCTGAGCATGGAAAATTAGCCTGTAGTGACAACGCAAAAGTAAAAATCTTACTTCTAGGCACATACCATAAATTTTTTGAACAATTATCCATTCAAACAAATGTTTAGTAAACCGAAACCCACTCAAATAAGTGTTTATTAAACCAGAAACATCTAAGAGGATAATAAAATGGGGAATGGAACTAATCCAATATGACATAACCTACTTGCCAAGAATTGCAATAAAGGGATAAGCAATGGCTAATCTTGTAACTGAATGCACATGATTCATTAAAGAATAAATAAAATAGGAAAAGAATGGTGAGCCAAAGTAGCAATTATTTATAGATGGAGCCCCTAATGAATAAGGAATTGGATATGTAATATTAGCTGCAAATGGACATTGGTTGCATTATGCCATAAAGTGAGGTGTTTCTTCAACTAATAATGTTGCTAAATATAAGTCCATGATAACTGGTTTAACTTTAGCACAATAATTAAAAATTCTAAGAATTGAAGTATTTGCCAATTCTTAATTAATGCCGAATCAAATAAACAAGGTTGATCAAGCAAAGGATTCACAATTATCTTGGAAAGTTAAGAAAGTCCATGATATGTTAGCATTATTCGAAGATTTCTCGATCCATCGAGTACTAAGGGAAAATAACGCCCAAGTGGTTTCCTTAGCAAAATTAGCTAGTTCATGAGGAGATCCCAAGGTGAAGATTGTCCCGATAGGATTCTAGAAAGATCCCAGTATTTTTCTAAAGGAAAAGGAACTAATTAAAGAAGTTTGAGTAGTAACTTGTTCTCAAGCTTATCAATAACAAATCAATGAGAATTCACCTTAGGAAGATGAAAATCAAGGAACAAATCATAAAGGACTGAAGGCAAGTGCAAATAGAAATGCTCAGGATGATCAATAGAGGAATAATTGGATGTTGCGTACAGTGGAATACTCAGAAAAGTGGGTATTACCATGAGATAGAAATGAGTCAAACAAGGTGAGATATTTGGCCCCTTTGTTTACTGTGATAGATGAAATATTATATTAGAAAGGATACTCATTTCTATACCTGTGATGTATAATGGGAGAAAAGGGAACGAAACTGCTAATCGAAGCACATGAAGGATTTGCGAAGATCATTCCAATAGGATAAAGATAGCCAACAAAGTAATCATATAAGGGTGCCACTGGCACTAAATGAACGAAGTTGTCTTAACTTATGTAAGAGGTGTGTTATCCCAACTTTTGGCAAAGCCGAGATACCCAAAGATTAACTGAAAATCAATGATTATTAGTCATGAACATCGATTGTGCATCGCAGGTTCACCATGGATATCGATGAATTTTGTCCGATTCCGGATCGGGCTGCAATTGATAAGACATGTCAAGCAAGGCCAGATGAAACAACGTTCCAAGTTTCGAGTCAATCCGAGTTCGTATGCTCAAGATATCGCCAAAAGGAGATGGATGATATAGCATAGGTTCGAATCAATATACCACATGTGGGTTCGAATCCATCCACGAGGACACAGTTCGAATCCATCGAGGTACTCTTGCCTTCGAATCCATCAAGGAGAGATCCTCCGAATCCATGAAAAGGACTATAGCTTCGACTCCATCGAGCCAGCCTCTGCCTCGAATCGATCACGACAGGCCTTGCTTCGAACCCATCGGAATATGCCTTGCTTCGAATCCAGGAGGCGTAGCCTTGCTTCGAATCCAGGAGGTGTAGCTCATCTTAGAATCCATCCAGCAGGAATAACTTCGAACGAGCGTACCTAGATCGATTCGAACAGAGCACTGCAACCAGGAAAGCAACCTTGAATCGATCATAACTTGAGATCCACAAGTCCAAATGCTATGAAATTTTCACAGAAGCTTGAGCATATATTGAAGAATGTCCACACCAAATTTCAGCTTGATTGGACATTTTCTTGATCGATTCGAACCAAGGGTCGAATCGATCCCAAAGTGGGCCCGGATCTCCAGATCTCGGCCATGTGGGCTCTCTCACGTGCCAGAACTGGTCTCCCCTCAATTTAGGCGAAATATCAGCCTCCTACACCTATAAATAGAGCCCCTGGTCATTCAGAAAAGGGGTCGGACAATTTTGAGAGATAAAGAGCGCCCAGACTCTGCCTGATTTACTCCAGATCACCATTGCTGCCTTAGATTCAGACTTAGCTCAGCAAATCAGTTGTAATACAACACACAAAATTGTAATCTTCAAGCATCGAGTAATAAAAGATAAAAACTTTGAAGTGGACGTAGGCCGGAGATAGCCGAACCACTATAAATTGCGTGTCACTGTTCATTATTTCTGGATTGTTGCTTGTTATTTGCTTAGATCTGTGATTTGTGTGTGAATACTGTTGATTTGTATTCATACGCTAGTGCTTTCACTACACTTGGGGTTTGTGACCATTTTTGGCGCAAACACTTTGGTGCTTTCACTGAGAAGAACTAGCACCCGCTACACCAGATTCAAAGTTTAGATTTGGAATTTTAAGGATTCAGATCTGACTCCACAATGACTCGACAAACTAGACAAAGAACTGAGAGGAGCCAACAGGCAGGAAGTCAAGAGGCATCCTCTGGCGCTGGAGAAGGACAAGCTTCGATCTACATTACTAGAGATGAGATGGAGGCTATGAATAACCTAATGTAGTAAAGGATGATGAAAAGCCAACAAGAGATGCTACAGAATTTCTTCGAGCAGATAAGAGCTGCAGGGACACAGAACCTTGGACCAGCTACAGCGGCTGTGAATGTGGATCAAGGAGCTAGGGCTATGGAACCCAACGGAGGACAGAATACAGAACCAGAAGGCAATCAACAAGGGCTTGGGGGCAGGCCCGCAGGATCCAACGCAGAAGTACCTTTGGAAGGAGCTCAGCCGGCTAAGGCCAACACAAATGCTAACGAGCCGCCCGAAGAGTACGTACCAGAATTCCCTACGAGACTCGGAGGGCAAGACCGAGACGTGACAAGGGGGCAACCCCTAGATGGAAATGAAAGAATGATTGGCCTGGTGAGACGACTCATGAGAGGAGGGTTGTCAGGAGGAGGATTGGAAGAAGTTAGTCGAAGTCCGTTCGCTCCGAATATCAGGAATGCAAGGAACCCTCCGAAGTTCAAACTACCAACGCTGAATCCTTATGACGGAAAGTCAGACCCGGCCATGCATATCACCAGATATATCAGACACATGGAAGTGCTGGGAGCATCCGAGGAAGTGATGGCACGATGTTTCCCCTTATTCTTATCATATTTGGCTGCGCTTTGGTTTAGGCAGCTAGAAACCGGATCAATCAGGACATGGGGCGAGCTTGTGGATTGCTTCATGAAGCAGTTTAGGGTTCACGTGACGCGACCTAAGAGCGTGATGACTTTGGCATCAATAAAACAAAGGACCGGAGAGTCCATAAAAGATTTTTTGTTACGATTTAATGCGACGGTGACTTCTGTAGATTGCCCGGACCCATCGATGATTTTGATGGCGGTAGTGGCAGGAGTTGGAGAAGGCACCGAATTCAAAGACTCTTTGACTAAAGATCCACCGCAAGATCTTGGAGAGTTTTTCCATGAAGCTGAAAAATTCATTCGATTAGAGGAATCACGGGCCGAGAGGCAGGAAATAAATGTTGCACAAGGCGAAGGAACCGCCAGGGAACAGTCCAGGGCAGACAAAGGAAAGAGAAAGCAGGATGACGCACATGATGGTCCTGATAAACGGAAGAAATTCCGAGAGCCCAGATTCAGGCAATACACAGACTTGGTGGCAGGACTGGAACGAATTTACACCGAAACTCGGGGGCAACTCCCCTATCGAAAACCACACAGGAGAGATCCCACGGAGCGGGAACGTAGGACTGGAAAGTACTGCCTATTCCATGAGCTGGATGGGCACACTACCGATGAATGCCGCCACCTGAAGGATGAGGTGGAAGAACATGCCAGGAGTGGTAGATTGCCGCAGTATGTCAGAGAACGTACGACGGCGGTTAGGCCCGAACAACTACCGCCTCAACCAAACAGGAATGATCCTGGATCGGGATCACGACTCGTCATCAACTGATTGTGATGGCAAGGGCCAAGTTCAAGATTTGGACTCTGGTCGATTAGTTTTCTTAGATTTGATTTCCAAAATAAAACGGCTATCCTACTTACTCATGTACGGGAACCGGAGAGATCCCTAGGCATGCTCTGAGATGGAAATAGACCGCTCCGCCCGGAGAGGCATTGTCTTGTTTTTCCTGGTGTTTGAGATTGAACATCTAGGATTTGAATTTAATAAAGGAACACTTATTAAAATAAACCTTTGACCGGAGAGTTAAAGGATAAACATTAAATATCAATATAAACATGATCGCTTTATGATCCTACCCGGAGAGGCAGGGTCTGGAGTGCAAGAAGTGAGTTGCTTCGCTGGAGAGCGACAGGATCAACTCACTTAAGCATCGTTTCTTATTCACCGGAGAGTGATTGAATCAGGATTCGATAAGAGCCCGGAGAGGCTATGATCGGCCCACGATTTAGGCCATGACATCGCTTAAAGTTCAGATACACTGAACCGGAGTGCAGGAAGCGAGTCGCTTCGCCGGAGAGCGACATGATTGACTCACTTAACGTTGTTTCCCCTTCACCGGAGAGTGATAGGATGGGATCCAGCATGAGCCCGGAGAGGCTGTGATCGACCGACGATTCAGGTCAAGACATCGCTTAATGTTCAGATACACTGAACCGGAGTGCAGGAGGTGAGTCGCTTCGCCGAAGAGCGACAGGATTGACTCGCTTAACGTTGTTTCCCCTTCACCGGAGAGTGACAGGATGGGATCCAGTAAGATCCCAGAGAGGCTACGATCGGTCCAGAATGACCAAGACATCGCTATACGCCCTAGCTGGGGCCAGAGTGCAAGGGATAGAAAGCAACGCCGGAATGCAATAGGATCTTTCTATTCAATCGCTAAATCTAGAATGAGTTTGACAAGGGTCCGGAGTGACCATCGACAGTCCGGAGGGGCTTTAGAATTTCATTCTTAACTTCTACTGGAAAAAATTGATAACAATTCGGCTTCGAACAGCCATGGACTTGATTGAAAATGCTATAAGCTATGAGAAACACATGAACTCACTGCATTTAACTTGAGGCTGATCAAAACACGCCTTTTAACAAAAGGCATGTTTTAGGGGGCAAAATGTTATCCCAACTTTTGGCAAAGCCGAGATACCCAAAGATTAACTGAAAATCAATGATTATTAGTCATGAACATCGATTGTGCATCGCAGGTTCACCATGGATATCGATGAATTTTGTCCGAGTCCGGATCGGGCTGCAATTGATAAGACATGTCAAGCAAGGCCAGATGAAACAACGTTCCAAGTTTCGAGTCAATCCAAGTTCGTATGCTCAAGATATCGCCAAAAGGAGATGGATGATATAGCATAGGTTCGAATCAATATACCACATGTGGGTTCGAATCCATCCACGAGGACACAGTTCGAATCCATCGAGGTACTCTTGCCTTCGAATCCATCAAGGAGAGATCCTCCAAATCCATGAAAAGGACTATAGCTTCGACTCCATCGAGCCAGCCTCTGCCTCGAATCGATCACGACAGGCCTTGCTTCGAACCCATCGGAATATGCCTTGCTTCGAATCCAGGAGGCGTAGCCTTGCTTCGAATCCAGGAGGTGTAGCTCATCTTCGAATCCATCCAGCAGGAATAACTTCGAACGAGCGTACCTAGATCGATTCGAACAGAGCACTGCAACCAGGAAAGCAACCTTGAATCGATCATAACTTGAGATCCACAAGTCCAAATGCTATGAAATTTTCACAGAAGCTTGAGCACATGTTGAAGAATGTCCACACCAAATTTCAGCTTGATTGGACATTTTCTTGATCGATTCGAAGTTTCGAACCAAGGGTCGAATCGATCCCAAAGTGGGCCCAGATCTCCAGATCTCGGCCATGTGGGCTCCCTCACGTGCCAGAACTGGTCTCCACTCAATTTAGGCGAAATATCAGCCTCCTACACCTATAAATAGAGCCCTTGGTCATTCAGAAAAGGGGTCGGACAATTTTGAGAGATAAAGAGCGCCCAGACTCTACCTGATTTACTCCAGATCACCATTGCTGCCTTAGATTCAGACTTAGCTCAGCAAATCAGTTTTAATACAACACACAAAATTGTAATCTTCAAGAATCGAGTAATAAAAGATAAAAACTTTGAAGTGGACGTAGGCCGGAGATAGCCGAACCACTATAAATTGCGTGTCACTATTCATTATTTCTGGATTGTTGCTTGTTATTTGCTTAGATCTGTGATTTGTGTGTGAATACTGTTGATTTGTATTCATACGTTGGTCTTTCACTACACTTGGGGTTTGTGACCATTTTTGGCACAAACAAGGTGTGATAAGTGCGAATGATTTCAAGGATTCCATGATTACTCCCAAACAAACTAATGCCTGTAACTATTTCCCGGCCTTTTGACTTATAGGAATTGATTTCCACGGGCCTTTGCCTATTTCAAAAGGTGGAGATACATTTGCAATCGTAGCAATTAATTACTTTACTAAATGGGTAGAGGTCGAACCATTACCTTATATTACCGCAAATAGAGTTTTGAAGTTTGTGATCAAGAATATTGAGACTTGCTTTGGTTTACCAAACAAAATCTTTCCAGATAACGGGACTCAATTCAAGAGTGAAGAATATACCTGATTTTGTGAAAGGAACGGGACACTAAAACATTTTTCATTAGTATCCCATCTAAAGGCCAACGGAGCAATAGAGGTTACGAATAAGACTATTAAAAATATCCTTGAAAAATGACTCGATCGAGCTAAAGGAAATTAGGTAGAAGAACTTACT
The DNA here is from genome assembly GCA_030737815.1 of Allium fistulosum. Lineage (NCBI taxonomy): Eukaryota > Viridiplantae > Streptophyta > Magnoliopsida > Asparagales > Amaryllidaceae > Allium > Allium fistulosum. The sequence continues at coordinate 627,363,663 of CM060905.1, read as the reverse complement.
CTAGTCTTATGGTACTATAAAACTTCGACCAAAACAACCACTGGACATACACTGTATTCTTTGATGTAGGGGTTTAAAGCCATGTCGCTAGTGGAAGTTGAGGTTCCCTCACTTCGGAGGATCATTTATGCATACAGACCTAATCAAGAATTAAAAAGGGAATCTTTAGATATAATTAACGAGTTAAGAGATAAGGTCGCCTTTTAGACGATAGAGTACCAAAGAAGAACTCGAGATATATTATAACCCAAGAGTAAGAGGAAGTGCATTAAAGAAAAGGGATTTGATGCTTAGAAGAGTGATGGAAAATACTAAAAATCCAGTAGATGGACCTTTGGGGCCAAATTGGGAAGTCCCTTGGTCGTTCATGAGGTCATCCTACCTGAGACTTATCAACTAAGTAGATTAGACGGAAATGTTATAGGTAGAACGTGGAATGCTGAACATTTAAGACCATAATTTACATCAAGTAATGTAATAGAGAATTAGGTGTCAAATGACTATTCTTACGGTTTGAAGTATATTTAGCCATTGGGAGAAGGAAATGAAAGCAATTATTAGGTTATCTCTTTAGATTTTGGCAATAAGCTACTCTAAGTTTGCCTACAAAAGTGGAATCTCGAAACATGGAGGTTATTTTAGCCTAAAACGATCTTTGGAAAATAAATTTTCAAACAGATTTTTTGAAAAATCAATTTTTAAAAAATTTCCTCGATTCACTAGTTGGAAGCCGAGTAGAAAGAAAATTTATGGAAAATCAACTTTAAAAATAATTTTTTTGAAAAATCAATTCTCAAAGCCTTTTCTTGGTCCTGATAGAGTGAATGATGCGTCACAGGAGTGATTATGTAATTTGATTATATAACTTAACTCTTATGGAGATTCTTTTTACAAATGACGTATGCTTCTGGTTTTATTTTCTATTATATATATTGTTATATTAGATATAAGTAATGTAAATACATATACATTAAATATATATAAGTAGAAAATCCTTAGGAAAAGTATTTTACCGACCATAGCTGTGAACGTGTTTGTAACCATGAGTATTGAATAGATATTTAAATACTTGTTCTGAAATGTTCCTAGTCGAGATGTATTGAGAAAATGATATTGATATGCCTGTTGAGACTAGTGTATGTAATACTTTATATACATTGGATGGTGAATTACTTATTATTGTTGGGGGCACTAAGGGGTTACATACTTGTAGTTTGGAATAATCACATATCGACTCAACGAGTCTTCTGTTGGTTAATACAAGTAAGTCAAAATAGAAGATCTCATATAATAACATGCAGTAGCCTTCAGACTCGAGGTTACTGTGGATCTTATGTAATTAGATTGTACATTGACTATAGCTAATCACAAGACAAAGCAATCTGGTTATGGTCATAGGTTGGTATACATTCAACTACTTGAGGTGAAATACCACCCAAGAGAGAATTCATTTACTTCATTGCAAAAGTTTAGCATCACCGTAATTGGTAGCCAAACTAAAGTCAAAATCTCTGTCAAAAATAAATCGATAAATGTTATAAAATTGGACCAAGGACTTTAATGTAGTCTACGCAATTAACTACAGATATAATTAGAGTTTTTTACCATCGACCAAACTCAAGATATTTAAGTGATATAGCAATGACAAAATGAATACGTTTACAAAATATCCTTACAAGGTATAAATTGGATTTTTCTTAAATGATATATATGCAACTGGACTTGTGCTCGATATTGTACTTTAGTAAAGTTCGTACAGGGTATTTAAATTATTTAAATATTGACCGAGGATCGAGTTCACACTAGGGTGACAACACAACCGTGTGGTTAACTAATTTTTGAGTTCAGCCAATTTAAAATTAATTCATAAATTTTATCAATTAATAATAAAATTAATACAAATATTGTATTAAATTTATAGCATTTTGATTAATTATTTCAAGCCTCAAAATTAATTAAAACAGTGTATAATTGTTATATGTTGATTTAATTATACATGAGCTTAAATAAATAAATAAATTTAAATGTTAAATTAATTAGACCAATGCCCATAAGCCCTACTAGGTTGGTTGACCATGCATGAGATAAAGGGGGTAATTTGATTGTCACATGTGCTCAAATCAAAGATTTGTTGATTGGAGAAAAAGACAGAAAGCGATTTTATTTAGTGGCCCATGAAAGGCTATAAATACATCACTTTCTCTTATTCACCGGCACACAAAAAACAAGAGAAAACCCTAGCCTCCAGTGCTACAAATTAGTTAAGCCTCGAAGACAAATTTATAACTTGTAGTCGAGGATAGAGAACTAGGAGTTTTGAGAGAAGATTGCTATAGCCAAGATGTCAGCAACCCAAGAGATCAAAACAAAAGGTACATATTCTGTTTTAAATAATATATATATATATATGTTTTTTTCTTCATGTTTTTCATTAAAAAATAGTTTTTAAAACTAAAATTAATGCGCGCGCGCATGAGTATGTGTGTGTGTATAAACACACACACACACATGTATGTATTAAACTTTTTAAAAAAGTACATATATTTATTTATATGTTACATGAAAAGAAAAGGACATTGGTCATAGTTTAATATCTAGATCTATGTGTGTACATACATATAATATTCACTTATGTTTTCAGGGGTTTTAATTTATATTAAAAATAGGTTATGTTTGTTCTTGGTTTTAAAAATAAAAATAAATATTTTTTTAAAATAAATTATATATATACATGCATGTTTGTGTGTGTGTGTATGCATGTATATATATACAGATTAGACACACACACATATTTTGGCATTATAGATACACACATATGCATATATAGTTTAGTTTTAAACGTGAATATATATAAAGATTCTAAAACTGATTTTTTTTTCTAATAATTTCTTTTATATTATTTCCTTCAAATCGTTTCTTTCATTGTTTTCCTTATACAAAAACAATCTAAATTATTCCCTTATTCGAACTATTTTCTTTAAATTATTTCTCTTACATAACTCAGTTTAAATTATTTCCTTTCAATCGTGGTTGAAAATATTATAAGACATACACACACATATATTATTAATTATTTATTGATTGAAATAACGTTGCATATATATACAAATGTACATACATACATACATACATATATATATATATATATATATGCATATATACATATATATGCATAAATGTATGTATGTGAATATATGACGATAATTATTATCCCTTGACATTATACTATATGTGTGGGGATGTGTGTATCTGTGTGTGTGTGTGTGAACATATGACCATAGTAGTCATCCCATGATATTACACCTTATATGTAATAACCATGGATCCCAATGGTTATTTATACACACATTATATCTATTTATCGGTGTATACCCTAGGTTATTCTACTTTATTTATTGTGGTTATAATGTTTGCATCGCGAATGCAGACATATTATAGATTAAAATACTAAATTAAAATAAATAACAATACACACACACACACACACACATATATATATATATATTAATTGACAAATCATAATGTACAAATGTAAAAGTTTTAATGAAGACAGATTAAATCAGTTTAAACCGACAATCTCATTCAATAATATTCACCAAATATGATTTAATGCAAATAATTATTATATCGATGCAAATTAATAAAAGGATTTTTTTTTCGAAATTCCCCCCTTTTTACCTCGCTACCAATGCACCTAATCCAACAATGGTATCAGAGCCCGCATTATGTTCAAGTAAATAATTAACTAACACGTAGGACAGTCATTTGGAAAATTCATCTTAATGGTTTTTAAGGAAATATATTGAACTAAAGAGAATGTTGCTCTAATTAAGGAACATTCTTATGAACGGAAAACCTCCTCGCTCTTGGCCTTTACTTGGCTCATCGAAGTGGTCCTATTTTAAAGGTATTGTTTAGTGGAAGGCTTAAAAGTGTTTTACGCTGTAGGCTGATTCAAATAAGCGTATTTGAATAATATTAAATTTGAAGAATTTAAAATATGTTTAATTTCAAATGTAAATTTATAAAGGTTATAAATAAGAAAAATTATTTAAATTTTGAATTTATATCGGTTATTAATATAATTTAAAATTGTTTTAAATTTTAATTCATAAAGGTTATAAATAAGTGGATTTAAAATTATTTCAAATTTAAATAAATATAAAAGCTATATTTAAAATCAATTAAAATGTTTAATTAATAAAGGATTACATATGAATATATGTATATATAACTTAATGAATTAAAAATGTTATAAAAAGTTAAAATATATATAGATAAGACATACGTACAAAGAATAAATAGAGGTTTAAATGAAGTAAAACCCTTATAGACTCAAGGGAGTATGCATCGGATATCGAGACATATGATCTCATGAGTTTATACACTTCTCCCTTGCAATATCAATAATACTCAAATAATATTATTTTTTAATTATGAATTTCAAAGCTCTTTGTTATTTACAATATGAATAGAGTACTACATATAAAACAATCGTTGTTGAGCACCCTCAAGCCATGGAATACCTATAATAATGTTTGTATTTTCCTTATATAGGTAAGAATATTATGTGACTTCATTAAGTACCCTCAAAGGTTGCATAATTACCCTTAGGCTATCGCAAAATGATGGACTTAGCCTATCTAATGTACTCTATGATTTGTTGAGAACCCTTAAGGTCATAAAGATGATTAGGAGTGGGCAAACGTATACCTAGGAGTTATATACTGTTAATAAGATTTCTTGTCAACACCCCAAGGTTGTTCCAAGAAGAGTAGATAGACTTGTTTGAATGAAGGATGTGATACCCTTAAGGATTTCCTTTAAATTCGGCTTTGTTTGTTAATTCTTGGGTTGAACCTTTCGACGTCGTCGAAAGGTTGGGTCTTTGATTTAGGCGACCTTTCGTCTTAGTTGAACTTGTATGAGGTCTCTTTTGGTTTATGGTTGATTTTAATCTTGTCAAAAGGTTAGGTTGATAGCCCGCTTTGGGTTTAAGTAGGTTATCAAATTCCATGGTGGATATGTAGAAGCTTTCGATCTTGTCAAAAGGTTTGATCACTTATACAAAGTAGGTTTCAACCTTGTCAAAAGATATGGGAATGTTCCCCTTTGGATTGAACCCTATGAGTCCATATTTTGACCTTGTCGAAAGGTTAGACCACTCGGTTTGCAGCTTCGGAAGGTATAGGCATTGTTAAAGTATAAAGAACTGCTAACCTAGTCGAAAGGTTTAGACTATAGAGCTAATGATTTTGGTAGGTTTCAATGAACGTTGATCCAAGTAAGTTGTCGACCTTGTCGAAGGGTTTAGATTGTAGAGTTGAAGGCTTCGAAGGGTTGCAGTGATTACTTATAACAGAAGTGTTGTCGACCTCGTCGACAAGAACCTTCTGATGTGGTTGAACCAGAAAATAGGAGTTAATCTAGCAAAGGTTTAAACAAATAGTAAAGTAATTAATAAAGCTTAAGACTTCCCTTTGTATCCAAGAAAAAACTTCATTTTTATTAAATTCCCAAATTAACACTCAATTACGGTTACAATGCTTTTTTTAAGAAGATACAAGATTAGAATGAGAAAAATCGGATCACCAAAACATGACCCCTTGGGTCTTATTTATAGATGCAGGTGGCCTCCCTTCGACTCCATGCTCTCGACTGGGTTGGGAGGTTTCCCTTTCATATGCAGCTGTGAACTTTTCGACTTCGTCGAAATATTTGCCTTCCATCTGCTATTATGGACCTTTCGACATTGTCGAAAGGTTTGCTCTCTTTATGCCTTCATGAACCTTTCGACTTTGTCGAAAGGTTTGCTTTCTTTATACTACTGTGAACCCCTCGACCTTGTCGGAATGTTGCTTCTCACTTGATTGTTGTGAACCCTTCGACATTGTTGGAAGGTTGCTTTTCAATTGATTATTGTGAACCCTTCGACATTGTCAGAAGGTTGCTCTTCACTTGATTGTTGTTGAGAGCATGCTTCCCTTTAATGTTGTCAAAACGTTTTCTTTCATTCTTTGCTGACTTGTGAGTGCTGCTTTCTTCATAAACCTTTCGACATTGTCGAAAGGTATCCTGGATGTATTTTAACCGGTTTGAAAGGCTTGCTATGCTTTTGAAAGGGTAAATATGGAGTTGCTCACACTTGCTTTGACTTATTCATCCTCTTCGAAAGGTAAGAACTCCTTGGATACTGAGAGATGGAACCTTTCGACTCCTTTGAAAGGTTTGGGATTGTTAAACTCTGACGACTGCATCCCTTTGACTCCTTCAAAAGTTTTGGGTTGCGCTTCTTTTTCTTTGTTAAAAGGCCTTTCGACTTAGTCGAAAAGTTAATTTTTGGTGTAACGTTTGCCCCCCCCCATTTGAAGGGATGCCCTTGACTTTCCAAGTCATCTTTATCGAAAGCTATAAAACTTCCCGCCTCTTGGCCTTCCCGTGTTGTTCTGCTATGTCCATTTAAATCTGATCCGACAGTTGAAAATTTGGGTGACTTTTCTTATATAATACGCTTCTTCTCTTTCTTCCTCTTTTACCTAAAACAAAAATATTGCATGCAAGTAAAAGAATTTCTCCAAAACTTCTCAGATCTCACCTTTAAACAACAAGGTAATTTCTTGAATTTGATTCATAATTTTAGTCTAATCTCCACTCCTATCGATTTTTAATCAAATTCCTGGTTTTCTAAATCCAGAATTGAAATTCAATTTCAATTTGGTTTTTCTAGAAAATTTTCTCCAAAATCAGTTTTTAAACTAACAAAACTCATCCTTGGATTTAGATTTAGAGATTGGTGGTGTTTGATAAAGGAAATCCCTTTATCGGGTTTAGATTTTAACCCCAAAAAGTTTGATTTTCGCTTTTCATTTTTATCTAGGTTTCTGATTTATTAAAAACCTTCATTTTTCTTCGAAATCGAGTTAGATCAATTCCAAACGAAATCTGTTTTGTTAATGGGTTTGTTTTACTTTTTCTTCAGGATTTTTTTTGAAAATTGCATTTATTATTGGGTTTGAGTTTGGTTAAACCCGATATGATAACCTGGAACCCACTAGTGTACAATGTAGTAACTCAAAATGACCTTTCTACCCCCTCGAAGGAGACTGAGACGACAATAATGGATTTGCCCTCTTTGTACCTCTCGACGGGGTCGGAAGGTATTATGATATTAACTTTTCATTGCTGTCGAAAGGTTAGATAATTAAATGGCCTAATCTTTCGATCACAAGCTCTCGACGAGGTTGAGGAGTTTCAAACTTTCGACTACCAGCTTTCGACAAGGTTGGGACTCTTCAACCTTAGAATTGCTTCTGCCCATCTTTGTCGAAACGTTTAAAGTGCACATGAGTCAAACCTAAAACCTTTCGACTTCGATGGGTAGAACATGTTTCAACAACACTGACCAGACCTTTCGACAACATTAACAATATAAACACTTTTAACTTAAGAACTTTAAGGTTTTGGTTTCAACCATGTTGAAAGGTCTTGCCACTTGACTTTGTGTTACACTTGAAGTATACCCAGGTTTCCATAGAGCTTTCGACATCCTCGAAAGGTAATGAATGGGTTAATATTTCATCTCTACCTTTCGACTTTGTCGTAAGCTTAAGGAATTTATACCATTATTTATTCACTTTCTAAGTTTTTAATAATTTTGAAGTATGATGGTTAAGATTAATGTCATCGTTCCTTTCGACATTTTCGAAAGCTTGTTCTATAAACCTTTCGACTTTGTCGAAAGCCCTTACCATAATCTTTCAACTTTGTCGAAAGCTTTTAAAATAAACTTTTCGACTTCATCGAAAGCTTTTACTTTCAAGTTCTTTACTTAAACTGTTTGCTCCACTTAAAACTTTGTGTATGCTTTTACACTTATGCTATCTAAGTAGACTTATTTGTTTTTAAATTTTTGACTGCTTTCTAAGCTCACAAATAGAGCAGAGATTTAACTAAAACATTTTCACCTGGCGGAATCATGAGCTCTTCAAAGGTTGAAGCCATTGCTAAGTGTTCTTTCGTCGAGACTCGAAAAGAAGTTAATGTTATTCTCAGAGATTTTGGCATCACCGGGATCTAAGCCATTCCTCCTAAACCAACTGATACAATTGACAACCCTTCAGAAGGGTGTTTTGCTTACACGGCCATTCATATATGGCATGGTGGTTTCCTTCCATTACTTGAGTTTTTGCTCTCCTACTTATCTCACGTTGGAGTTTCTCCCATACAACTGTCGCCAAATGTTTATACCCATCTTCTGACATTGGAAATGCTGGCGTTGGAATTTGGACTTCCTTCACTTAATGCTGAAGTCGTAAACTCCTTATCCGAATTAGCAAGGTTATGCAATCTCAATAAGCAGATCTATAAAGTAAATGTGTATAAGAAGCTTATATCAGATGGCATCAACAAGTTCAAGGACTGGGAAAATCAATTTTTCTTTGTCAAGTGCTTTGCGGATGTTCAAGGGACTTTTGTCTCCCCCCGTAAGTCTTCTTCAATGTTGTCTTTGCTTTACTCTACATTTTATATTTAACTAATATCTTACTTTTTTAGTTGAATCTTCTAAGAAACTTAGCGATGCTGATAAGAAGATCATTGACTCCTTAACTGCTGCTTCAGAACAACTTGGAAGCAGGCTAAAGCTCCTAACCCCCTCAAATTTAAGGAAACACACTTTGCTACTGCCTGGCCAAAGGATTCTAGAAACTCCTCCCACAGTCATGCACAATTCTCGTGGAAAACGCTTTTTTTCTTCAGGCGATGCTGAACATTTTACTTCAATGTCGCCCATTTGTGCTGACACTTTAGGTATACTACTAGTGTAGCATTCTCTTCTTTGTCTTTGGAACTCTTTAAGTCAATCTGACCGATTTATATTCGTTTGAATTTGTTTCAGCTTTCTCCAAGGCCATTGAATCTTCGAGTGGTGTTGTCCCTCCTCCATCTTCTTCGGATGTAACATCAGTCTTGGAGGCTTTCACTAAATCCAAAAGATCTCTGAAGAGAAGACTAACGGAGCCTTCTAAAGACGCTCCTCCGGCGAAAATGGCAAAAATTATTGATGTGGAGGAAGAAGAGGAATGCATTTCTCCTAAGCAAGTGCTAAAGAGCCTCGTTGTTGAAGCCTCTAAAGACCAAACGGAGCAAACTGCACCTACTCCGGCACCCTTTCCTCATATTTCTATTACTGATTCCCCAACCGCACTAGCGTAGATGCAACTTGCCCTAATGCTGACTCCTCCTAAGATACAAATTCCTCCGAAGTCGTCATCTTCATCTCGTTCACTGTCTAATTTTGATGAACTCGTTGCACTTATTCTTCATTCAGAATTTTTCACTTCTTCTTCACTGCCATCATTCGGTCCAGACTTGGCAGAAAATCATCGCTCTCTGATGGAACAACGGCTTTTGGTAAACTCTCTCAACTAACTCTATTATCATTGGATCTTTCTAATCTCTAACTTGTGTTACACTTCTTCTTGTTGCAGATTTCCAAGAACTAGATTCCTTAAATAAACATGTCTCCAGGCTCTCTTCTGGATCCTCCAGGCTACAGGAGGAAAATGCTGAACTTAAAAGTCAAATATCTTCACCGACCGCTGCTCAAAATGATTCCTCCTCTAAGTTGGAGCGAGTCAAGTCTTCCCTCAATAGGGCTGACGATGATCTAGAAGCAGAGAGGCAAGCCCATCGACTTACCATCGATGAATAATTTGCATGGGAGTTGGCTTTGAAGGATTTAGAAGAGGAGAAAACTCGCTTGGTTACTAAGAATACTCTATTGAAAGCCAAATTCAAGAGGACCAGAGCTTCACTTAAGCTAGCTGTTCAAACCCTCTTTGATTTCCAAAAGCATGTCTCTGAGTTCGCCGAAGTCACCCCAGGGCCCATGATGCTGAATCATTATGAAGATGCCCTCATGCTTGCCTATGCTGACAATCGTGACAAATGTCCTGACTTTGGCTTTCTTTCTCTCGACCTAATTTTAGCTAAGAGAGTCATAGACAAAATTGAACGAATCAGGCACGGTTCCGAGCACGAAGGTGAGCGGGAGATGGTTAATATAAAGGAAGCTCTTTCTTTTGATATCCCAACTTCGACATTGAGTCCAATTTTGAAGAGGAGGATGATAAAGATAAGGATCCCAAGGAAAAAGATGATGACGGTGTGGTCTTGATTTAAGGAGACAAAGGGGGGCCTTCAGGTGCTTCAGGGATGGACAATAGTGATCAAGTCGAAGCTCCTGAGAAAGGGCAATCCCCTTCAAAAGATATGCCTACAACATCCCCTAGTCCATCTACTCCTCCAGAGGAGAAAACTGCTCCCACCCATACCGAGGATCTACAAGAGAAAGAACAACCCCCCGAGGCTTCCATTCCAGTTTCATAGGTATGGGCTTTTCTATTTTCATGTCTTACACTTCGAAGATAATAATTAGTGATAAATCATTTGTCTTAGATAAAGAAGAAGTCAAGTTTTCCCTATAGAACAAAACTTGAGAGAAAACAAGCAGAAATTAACAAGTTATATAAGAAATTAGACAAATTAATAAAGGAACACGATGCTCTATCTAAGAAATATCACAACCTAGATAGGAGTACCTCCATTTTAGCATCCTTTAAGTATCAGAGGGCGGCTCCTTTACTAAAGAAAGTGCGTCTCCGGTACGACGCTCTCTTGAAGGAAAATAGTGAGTTAATAGCTTTATTTTGGATGATGATGGAAGAGAGAGACATTTTAATTAATTTTTTGTATAAAGCATATTGTAGACACTCTATCATATATTTTTCATACTTAGGTGAATTCAGTGGGGTTCTTCTTAGACATTTTCATAAAAAATACTTAGACGAATTTGGTTCTGACCCGCATCTTGGAGCTTGTTGGAATTTACCGCGGGTCAAATCGATTCCTCAAGGTCTCCCTACTGAAAAGCTTATGTATTATAAGGATAAATTTGTTTCTGAATTCTTTTCTAAGCCTATTTTGTATGAACCAGATGAATGGCTGTAAATCAAGTAATTGATTTATGAATACATGTTTTTGTTATGCTTTCTATGCTTAGCTTATTTTTACTGTGCTATTTCATAATACCGGTTCTTTAGGTCGTGTCGTCCCAAGAGACCACCTAAGTCAATATGTTAACTTAAGGAGATTTTACTTTAAAAACGCACCAAAAATTTAAAGACTTTGAAGTTAGCGAGATATTGCTTTCTTCGAGATTTACAAAAACTATACTTGGGATACCCTCGTCTCCACTTTGACTTCCTTGATGAAGAGAAGGAAACTTTTTTAAAAGAAATCAAAACATTTCACTCTAAGTTGATTTGTAGTCATGATAGCCCATCGGCCGGAAAATGGGATTACAGTAAATGTTCGTCAGTTATAACTCCCGAAGGAGTTACTGTACCTATTGACTCTACAGTTATGCTTTTAGCAACACTTTAGGCAAAGTTAGGAATGTAGTCTCTCAACTTTAGATGTAATGAAAGTGTTTGTTGTATATTTTTTGTTTTTACTTTGTGGCTATTTGAGTTGTAATCTGACAATAAAGATATCTTTTATTTCAATTTTGATCTTATCTTATTTCTTTTGTTTTAAATAGGAGCCACGGTCATCTTCAACTTCTCTTGCTCAAAACTTAATATCCCGCATCGACGCTGTCAGAGATAGACTACTATCAAGAAGTGGTGAGGTCGTGGTTCATGACGAAGTCCTTCTCGAGCGTTTTGGCGGCAACACCGAAGTCGTGAAGTGGCATAAAAGATATCTTGCTCAAAAGACCATCGCCAGTGGCTACAAAGACCTTACAGCCTACCTCGATGCCGATAGCAAGAAAAAAGATGAGACGATCACTGCACTTAAGAGACAAGTGAAGACAAATCCCACGGCTGATTTTGACCAAAGGATGTCTAAACTCGTTCAACAAATAAGTGATTTAGAGTTAAAGTTGAAAGATAGTTAGGCACAATGTGCTTCTCAAGAATTTATTTTGGGCGATAAGACTTCAAAGATTGAACTTCCGATTCCTCAAGCAACTCCTTCAACCGCCAAGCCCACTAGATCAAAACTTCTTGCGGCTCAAAAATTTCCCACTATGCTCAACCCTTCCCCAGGCTTAGACGATAATGTAGTGGGGAACTGGTGTTAGAGGGTAAAATTCAAAATCGCCAAGTATTTTGATGAGCAGCAGAAGATAAAGTATTCTCGGACTATCAATGATTATGCTGCTAAAAATCAAAAGCTAGAGCAAGATAATTATTTGCTCGACAAGCGGGTTGCAGAGTTAGAAATAGAAAATAAAACCCTTAAAGCTGCAAGTAGGGCCTTTAACCATGCTCTGAAAACTAACATTGAGGCAATCGATGATGAGAATGCAATTAGAAAAAAGAGAAGAAGTTTAAGGAAGTTCTCCGTGCAACAATTAATCATGTCGTTGATCCTTCAGTGGCGAAGACCCTTAATAAAGCATCTTAAGATTTGTAATTTGTTTATGTATTTGAACCATGTAAATCTATCTTGTACATTATATTTGTTGCTTGTAAATAATTACATAACTTATGTAAATTATAGAAATTTTGTAAATATCACCTGTTTTGTGATCCTTTTCTGTAGTGTAACTTTTGATGTACCTTTGAATTGCTCCTTCAGCAACTTTTGTGTTTGTTGAATCTTTTGTCATTCTGATTTTCCTGAGAAACATGTAGCAAACAATATTTTTAATTGTTAGCTTGAAATTGACTTATTCGTCCATGAATGTCATTTGTTTGGATTAACAAATCTTCTTGCTAATTTAGAATGCTAAGATCTCATCTTTAATCTTGATGAGAGATCATCAAGGATTTAATCTCTTTCACTTGTCTGGAATGCCTAAAATTAGTTAGTGGTAAGTTTCACATAAATATTGGAATATAACCTTTACTTAATAAAGAGCCTGATTTAGATATCAATGTCTGAAATTTTGATTTAGTAACTCTTCAACCCATTCCTTATCATTAACGGGATTTAAAAAGCTAGAAGCCTGAAGTTCCTATCCGGAGGTTCTTAATAGCGATCTTTTTTTTATAATATTCTTTGGCCCAGGTTCAGGCATTTGAGATAAATAGAAATTCGAAGATCTTGTACCTAGATTAGTGTTTAAATAAACAGCAGCCTTGATACCCAAACTCTGGTATAATAAGTTAGTGATTGATAATGACCCGAAACCCAGATTCAAGTATTTGACGATGAAGTTTATATATGAAAGACCTGAAACCCAGATTCAGATTTTAATAGTTGATGTTAATAAGGATCCTGAAACCCAGATTCGGGTATTAAAGAGTGGAGTTCCTTTTACTCCTTTGCTTTCGTCTTCTTCGACACGCATGGACCCTTCAGGTTTTGAATAGAAATAATTTGATTGGCTGCCTCCTGAGATAGGACATCTTAGTCCATGATTGGATACGCTTGAGCTTGAACATCTTAGTTCAGTACAGAACGAGCCTCGTTTGGGCTAGGACATCTTAGTCCTTTTTTGATTGGGCCTCTTCTTGGGGCTGGACACCTTAGTCCATTATTGAATGAACCTCACTTGGGCTTGGACATCTTAGTCCTTTTTTGATTGGGCCTCCTTTTGGGCCTGGACATCTTAGTCCATTATTGAATGAGCCTCACTTGGGCTTGGACATCTTAGTCCTTTGTTTGTTAGGCCCCTTCTTGGGCCTAGACATCTTAGTCCATTGTCCGGTGCTCTTGGTTAGCTCATCTTAGAGGCTGAAACCAAGTACTTACCCGACCTCCCTCTAGGAGGTGCCCTACCTTGGCCTTTTTGAGGCGCGGACAGGGGCTTGTTCGGTGCTCTACCCTGACCATCTTAGATGTGGATAGAGGCTTACTTCGTTCGCCCTCCAAAAGATGCCTTAACCTGGCCATAGCGTAGCGCGGATAAGGGCTTGTTCAGTGCTCTACCCTGGCCATCTTAGGCGCGAATAGAGGCTTACTCCGTCCTCCCTCCAGGAGGTACCTTAACCTAGCCCTTTTTGCAACGCGGTTAAGGATTTGTTCGGTGCTCAACCTTGGCCATCTTAGGCGCAGATAAAGGCTTACTCCATCCTCCCTCTAGGAGGCGCTCTGCCCTGGCCATCTCAGCGCGGACAGAGGCTTTTCTACCATCTTAGGCGGTATCCAAATTTGAGAAGCATTTCACTCCCAACCATGTAGACTTTCTCTTTTCAAAAAGCCGATCTTTATTAATCTTTTCTCAAGTTCTCTTTACAAATTCAGTGATCTTTCCTTGTCTAAAAAAATTGATGATCATCCCCTCTAGGGCTTTGCAATGGTTGGTTTCATGACCATTCATCATATGATAGTGACAGAAGGATCCTCCCAAGTTCCTTTCATGTTTTGCCCTTTTCTTTTGTGACGACCAATAGTTAAGTTTATCCTTTTAAGCAACTAGACGTTTTCCATTGATGTGGTTAAGTTGCATTATTTGGAAGTCTTGACTTGAAACTTGACTTTTGAGGATGATTCATTAGCTTTTTACTTTTCGGCCTTATCATTTAATGCTCTTCAATTATCTTTCTTTTTGCTACCCTTTGAATCTCTTGGGTTGGAAATGCTCTCGTTGCAGTTGGTTGTCATTTGTGCACAAAGGCATTGTAACCATTCATTATCTCTTCCTCAAAGATTATGCCCTTGGCATAATGTTGAATTATTCTTCTCATTTTATTAAAGATATTTTCACTTCCATTTGTTCTCTTTCCAAGTGCGAAAATTAGGGTAAGGCAAACATGAAAGGGTTTCAGACTCCATTTCTCAGGATCGTAAGATTCTGCTTTCTTTTTATTTACAATCCTTAAGGCTTCGAGCCTTAGTCTTTGTTCTTCATCTTGATTGGAGCTTTTGATGTCTACTTGGGAGAATCTTGTCAAGTGTGGTTCAGAAGACCCTTGTTTAGATCTTTTGAATCTTCTAGCCATAATCAAACCAAAATGGGTAAACTTGACGTAGGATTGATCCAATGGGGGTTAGAAAATAGTAGTATTAGGGGGTTAACCAAGTCGGAGGTTCAAGCCCTCCATCTAGCGCCAAAAATGTTAACAAATTTCTTGTCAACACCCTAAGGTTGTTCCAAGAAGAGTAGATAAACTTGTTTGAATGAAGGATGTGATACCCTTAAGGATTTCCTTTAATTTCAACTTTGTTTGTTGATTCTTGGGTTAAACCTTTCGACATCATTGAAAAGTTGAGTCTTTGATTTAGGCAACCTTTCGTCTTAGTTGAACTTGTATGAGGTCTCTTTGGGTTTATGGTTGATTTTAATCTTGTCAAAAGGTTAGGTAGATAGCCCTATTTGGGTTTAAATAGGTTATCAAATTCCTTAGTGGATATGTAGGAGCTTTCGATCTTGTCGAAAGGTTTGATCACTTATACAAAATAGGTTTCAACCTTGTCGAAAGGTATGAGAATGTTCTCCTTTGGATTGAACCCTACGAGTCCATATTTTGACCTTGTCGAAAGGTTAGACCACTCGGTTTGAAGCTTCGGAAGGTATAGTCATTGTTAAAGTATAAAGAACTACCAACCTAGTCGAAAGGTTTAGATTATAGAACTAACGATTTTCGGTAGGTTTCAATGAATGTTGATCCAAGTAAGTTGTCGAAGGGTTTAGGTTGTAGAGTTGAAGGCTTTGAAGGGTTGCAGTGATTACTTATAGCAGAAATGTTGTCGACCTCGTCGACAAGAACCTTCTGATGTGGTTGAACCAGAAAATAGGAGTTAATCCAACAAAGGTTTAAGCAAATAGTAAATTACTTAATAAAGCTTAAGATTTCACTTTGTATCCAAAAAAAGCTTCATTTTTATTAAATTCCCAAACCCAATTAGGGTTACAATGCTTTTTTTAAGAAGATGCAAGATTAGAATGAGAGAAATTGGATCACCAAAACTAGACCCCTTGGGTCTTATTTATAGATGCAGGCGGCCTCCCTTTTGACTCCATGCTCTCGACTGGGTCGGAAGGTTTCCCTTTTATATGCAGTTGTGGACCTTTCGAATTTGTTGAAAGATTTGCCTTCCATCTGCTATTACGGACCTTTCGACATTGTCGAAAGGTTTGATTCTCTTTATACCTTCATGAAAGGTTTGCTTTCTTTATACTACTGTGAACCCCTCGACCTTGTCGGAAGGTTGCTTCTCACTTAATTGTTGTGAACCCTTCGACATTGTCAGAAGGTTGCTTTTCAATTAATTATTGTGAACCCTTCGACATTGTCGGAAGGTTGCTCTTCACTTGATTGTTGTCGAGAGCTATGCTTCCCTTCTATGTTGTCGAAAGGTTGTCTTTCATTCTTTGCTGACTTGTGAGTGTTGCTTTCTTCGTAAACCTTTCGACATTGTCGAAAGGTATCCTGGATGTATTTTAACTGGTTCGAAAGGCTTGCTATTCTTTCGAAAAGGTTGCTATGGAGTTGCTCACACTTGCTTTGACTTATTCATCCTCTTCGAAAGGTAAGAACTCCTTAGATACTGAGAGATGGAACCTTTCGACTCCTTCAAAAGGTTTGGGATTGTTAAACTCTGATGACTGCATCCCATTGACTCATTCAAAAGGTTTGGGTTGCACTTCTTTTTCTTTGTCTTTGTTGAATGGCCTTTCGACTTAGTCGAAAGGTTGATTATTGATGTAACATATACGATATATAATTAGTAAATAGTTACTTACCGTTTATGTGGACTACAATTTGTCGAGCACCCTTATAGTTGTAGTAACATGATAAACGGGTCGTAACACCCACTGAAGGAATTTATGGAATCCATGTTTCCTTTTTAGGGTTTTTGAGAGATGCATAATTCAATGGGATCCTCATCAGAAAAATATAATAAACTACTGTAATAAGTATAAGAACATTTATCAATAAAAATATACTAAATAATTTGAATTAAGATTAATAAAGAAATATAAAAATTTACTTACCAATGAATCGTTTGGCATGTTGTTGCTTCAATACTCATGCAAGAACTGAATAATGCAACCATTAAAACTTTCGGTCCTAGTCACTTAATTGTGAATTTGCACAAGACTGTGTATTGTCTTCTATGAGTGTTGAACTCTGGATAATATAAGAGTGTGGATACTCGATCCATATTTGATCACATACGAAAGTTGTATGGTGAAAAATCATTTTCGTAAAATACGAAACCTCAATAAAGATGTTTCATTTGACATGAACAAATAAACCATAGTATGAGTTTATGTGTTCAATACAATCGAATACAATAAGGATCTTGCTGTGTTGGAAGTAACATTATACCAAGGACTACAAACAGACTTTGGAATTCAAGCACTAAAATGTCAGTTTTGATCTATTTATTTAAGTAGAACTTATTCAATATCCTTAAAATGTTAAGGATGACCAAATGCATTTTTGAAAAGAAATCTAACATAGTCTTGAAGTAGAGGGTTTCTCTTCTAAACGATTCAACCTTTTAAAAGAGAAAACAAAAGTTTAAGGATGATTTTAATGTTAGCACTGTTGGAATAAAGAGCGTGAATCGTCAGCTTTATTTCATGAAGAGACATTGGAAACAGAATTATTGAAAATACATGTAGGTGCTTAATAGGGAACAAGAAATATGATTTTTATTCCAAATGTATTTTCTTATAGAGAGCTGTTCTCTATAAGATTCATTTGTTGAGTTCGAGGTGTTTGATCTGAAACTCTCAACTATAATTAGTTATAGTAAAAGAATTAATAGCGCATAATAAATAATTGAATAAAGCTTCATATTCCAAACATTATTATTGTAACAAAAGAAATAGCGAGAGCATACCATACGACAATTGCGGATGTACGTATAAAATTTTGAGAGATTCTTTCATTTGTGCCAAATATTATTTATGAATTTTGGTATACATGTGCATGGAAAAGGGTGGGGCCGGGTGCAATGTTTGCAGCCCCGGTACCCGAAGGATGATGTACGTCGGTATGCCATGTTAAAGGGGCAACCAGCTCTATGTTTGTGAGGGGGTCAGAGTGGGGCCCTCGATACATTTTATCTAGAGATGTACTGTGGCAGGTGGCACCCTGGTGCCTTGTCACTGTATGGAATTCAACCTCCAATACATGCCTTACGGTTTTAGTTGTAGAACCTAGTGTTGTTAAATGTAATTATGGGTAACCATTCCAGATATGCCATCTATTTATTTTTAACCTAGACATTATTATAATATCACTCGATTTTCTTATAAAATAGTTTGGTCATCGTAAGGTAAAACTCGAGCGTGTTTGTGCGACGTGGTCTTACAAGATACCTTTATTTTTGGAAAGGTTTATGACATTATATAAATCGAGTGATTTGAGTTTTCTCATGCTGGTGTACCAGATTGATCCGGACGTTATTTTCTTAGGTCAAACCCGAGTACTTTTCCAGATTTAGCTATGGACGATTTGTTGTTTTCAGGATACAAGCTGGATGTCTCCAAGATGTGTTCACGTATTTTATTTTCGTTGCATTTTTTTATATGTATCAGCATTTGTGAGGGCGGACTGTTATAAGTGTCCAAGCTTATGATAGTTGGTTGACTCTGATTGTTGTATGTATATAAAACTTTTATTTTGTAAAGATCTGTTGTATACGATATATTACTCATCACAATGTGAGATTCTGCTATGTCTTTTCTTTTCTTTCACCCCAGCAATCTGTCTTTCCGGCACTTAGCTGCTCGGGACATGAATACCATGGATATATTAGTGTCAACTTCCGAGGATTGAAAAAGCTGGTTGTTACAACTGTTCTCTAAAAGCTTTGAATAGAAATATTTAAATAAGAAATAAGTTTATAATATAATATAATTGAACTATATTCTATAAACTAAATTCCAATAAGGATCAAAATAGATAAAACCTCATTTTGAAAATCTTTTAAAAACATTTAAACAATTCAAATAATAAACCCACCAAGAATGCAGCTTCTAGATCCAACATCACTCTTTAAAATATCATTATATAATACAAAATTATTTAGTAATCCTAGTTTCTTTCTGACAACTCTGGTCACACAAACAATGTATGTACTTCCAATCATCAACCCAAGCATTATATGATTAGATTAAAGGTGTTTACTTGCAACTTTTATTTAATATCAGGTTCCACTAATTATATAAACATATAAAACACTATTTTAACACTTCCATATGATTAGAAAATCATTAGTAAATTCGTGTTTAAGCATATAATAATTTATATATAGGTTGAGGATTTACTCACCGTATAACCAATCAAACATAAGCACGCAACAATATCGCATTCAATTCAATCATCAATAATCAAGTATTATCACACAATCAATCATACCAGGGCATGCAAAAGGAATTCATATAGGTAGAGATAGAATTGTGAGTTAAAAATAACTCACCGATTTGAAGAATATAAGAGCATAACATAACATTAGATACCATTGACGCTTTGCCTAGCACAACGCAGCCAGTAACCAATCCATGGTGCTCTAATGTCGCAGCTACCACAGCCACGCTAGCCGTTAACCTGACATCGCCGAATCGCCTCACACCAGAAACCCTCAAGTCTCCACCATCGTCATGAATCTTTGTCGATGCCATCCATTTACGTCTCATGACATACTCTGGTTTTGTGCCTCCATGCTCGCACGTCCGCATCCATGCACATGTCACCTCTCCCTTGCTCGCATCAGCTTCAGCCTCAACATCGCCAGCCGCTCACTGCCATAACAACTACCCCCTCCCATCACTGTTGCCAACCTATGCAAACGCCTCTTCCTCCTTGCTCACATCGGATCCCTTTCGCGAATTGATTTGGGTTTTTTTCTTATCACAGTTTAATTTGGGTATTAGGGCAGATAATGGAAGCATGGATTACGGGTTAGGTATGGAATTAGAATAGGAGTAGAAAATAATCATGATAACCCTAATTTCTACATCGTAAAATAAATAAATTTAATTAAAATAAAATATTCAAATTCGATTTTTTATATTTATTATTTTAAAAATAAATTCTTATTTATTTGAGTCCATTTAATAAAATATTTCGTTTTAATAAATTAAATTAAATCAATAAATTATTTTCAAATAATACATTGAAATTGAATAAATTATTTTAATTGAATTTAAAATATTTTTAAAGCATAATCATTTTATCATTAAGATAATGAAAAATAAACAAGCATACATCGAATTAAATAAAATTGTCCAATTATCGAAGTATAATTTGTTGAGTGAAGTGTAAATTAAAATAAATTAGATTGGAAATTCAATCTCAATTTGAATGAAGAGAGGATTAAAACAAATGAGCAAAATATAAATTAATGGCCACGGCCTAATTCAAAGCTCATTTTAAAACCCCCTTTCTCCTTTATTCCCCAAGCCAACCCAAACTTCATATACATCCATACCCAAATATGTTTGTGCACTAACTACTCTGAATCCTTTGATTCAAACCATAACATAAAAAGATGCACGGTCGCAAATTAGTCAAAGGTGAAGACATAGAGGCATTGGAGAGGAGTTGCGATCGACCTGGCTGCATGCTAAGGGCTACGACAAGGAGCCGTGACCTGATGTCATAAAATTCGTGCATGGAAGCTGCGACCTGGGCTAGTGTGCACAGATGAAGAGGCGATCGAATAGGATGCTACGACCTAAGGTTTTGATGGCGCGATGGAGGCGTTCAATTTTGGGGCTGTGAGATCGACGTCGCGACCTGGTTCGTGTATATGTGTAGTGAGGCAATAACGTAATAGGGATTTGTGATGATGGGGCAGCAAGGAGGTGCGGTGTGAATATGGCAGTTCAAATGATGTTAAGCTGGGGACTAGGCAGAAATTGTTTGGGATACTTTGGGCGTAGGCGAAAGCTAATTTAGATGTTTTAGGTAGCAATCGCTTAAGGTGAGTTTCTAAACTCACAATTATATCTATTTCCTTGCTTGTTATATATATTTATCCCCATGATTGATTGAATGGCTTGGTTAAGTAGAGTGTGATTATTAATTAAAACACTTGCTTGGATTGTTGGATTGATTGTTGTGATATTGGGTATGAATTTGGATTACATGTTGGAATTTTGTGTATATTGGATTGTCCAAAATGCAAAGAGGATGCTAATTAGTTGCACTTTTTTTTGTATATTTCACATCTCTTAGGGCCATTCAGTTGAGACTATTTCCTCTCATTATAACTGTTAGTCAAGATATATCATAAAATTTTATTTGTTATGTGTGCATTTATGGATGGTCGAAATTCAATGGAATTCGACTCGACCACGCGATAAAATTTATAGATGATTGTTTGTTGATTTTGAAGAATTTTGCTCCATGAATTTTATTTTATATGATTTATTGATTTTCCCCTTTATAAAAATATTTTTGAAAGCATTAGCATGGTGTTTTAAAATTTATTTGAATTATATTTACAAATAGATAAAAGTGGTTGTGAAATATAATGATTTGTTGGAAATAGTTTGGAAATAAAAGTTCTTTTAAAAATGAAAATAGAGATTTTTAAGACTACTTGAATGTATGGAATTTTATAAGTATAAATGAAGGGTTTTAATAATATTTTCGAAAGAGAAATTATTTTGAAAATTGAATATTTAGTAAAAATGATTAAAAGGGAATTTCAAAAGGGGATTTTTGATTATAAAATATATATTTTAAGAGTTTTAAGATATATTCCCCCTTTTTATATATTTACTGGTTCAGTATTAGTTTATCTGTTGATTTTGCATAATTGAAAAGTTTTAATAATATTTTCAAAAAGGAATTTATTTTGTAAAGTGTACGTTTAATAAATAGGATTCAAGAGATATTTTGAAAGGGGATTTTGAGTATATAAACCTATTTTGAAGATAAAAAAATTATGAAATATTTTCAGATGGTTTTAAGAGTACTAAAAATATAAATCCCTTTTCATGTATATATTTAGTGGTTCGAAATTGATTTATTGGATATTACGTGAAATTTTATATGATAATAATATTTAATTTGTGTTTTGTTTCTATTCTATATAATGAGGAGGTTGAACAAACAAATTAGTAGTACCGCATGGTATAGGATGCTCAATAGTATTTTTTCGGTCATTCTATTGACTTATAATATAGAATAACTATTGTTTGATGAGTGTAGTTTACTAGCTTCTAGTAAATGTATGAGTAGTACTGAGTGGTATGAGACACTCAAGTAATACTTGTTCGATTACTAATAGTGAGTAGATGTCACTTATATTTTGGAGATGGGTTAGGAATTTGTGTTATCATCTAGAGGTGACTCCTTAGAGCTTAGTAGTCGAGAGTGCTATTACTCTCCAAGGGCTACGAGATGGAGATATGCTGGAATTTATAGATTTATCCTCTTAGGACTAACACAACCGAATATATTATTATTTACTCTTAGGGCTAGTAATTGAGGAATATTACATTGTGATGCTCTCATTTGGACGTATGGAGGTGATAGTACTTATTATTACTCTCACTTGGACTCATCTCGTCAAGAGTATATTTTGCTGCATCCTCTATGGACTAACTAGTCGAATATCACTATCTACTCCTAGGGCTAGTAGTCAAGGATTTGTTATATTAAGATGCTCCCACGACCTGTACAGTCGAGAGCGATTATTCTCATCAGGACTTCTAGGGTCGAGAGTATTTGACATGGCTCTCATTAGGACTCATCGAGTCGAGAGTATTAATTATCACTCTCAATAGGACTTATGGAGTCGAGAGTATTTGTTGTCGTCACTCTCATCAGGACTCCTAGAGTCGAAAGTACTAGCTATCATTCTCATTAGGACTTATATAGTTGAGAGTATTTGTTGGGAATCTATGTCATAGGGTTCACGCCACTATGGAGAGCATGTGAATTAGACCCACCAGATAGGCTAGTTATCCATCCTAGTGGTCCAAATTATGGAGTCGCGCCCCGGATCCATGATTTCAATTGTAAGTTTGTAGGCTGAGAGTTATTTCTCTCATTAGAGCCATTGCCCTGATGTCATTTAAGGACCAACGGTTTGTTACCAAGGGCAAATAAAAAATTATGGCCAATGCTCGGCATAGTCCAACTGCGTGTTTATGACATGCGATGGAACGAGTGTCACGATTCTGGGAGCAACCAAGGGACTGTAGGAAACGTGCTGCAGTCATTAGCATTTCCTAGAGCTGTGCCGAGGTACGTCAGTCTCTCATTTGGATGACTTAGGTAGATCCATTATATACGAGCTATTTGATATTACCACCTTATTAAAGACGATAATTGTTTGACATTAGAGACTGGTTGCGTGTTCGTTTGTCATTTAAGATACCCTAACCCAAGACAACTGTGTTGTCTATCCATGACATTTGGGACTTGCTTTGAGCTTGTCTGCCATTCTCTCATAAGAGCATATGGATGAGAGATATCCTTGGCTGATTTGTTGTTTCTATTTCCTAGGACCATTCAGTCGAGAGTATTGCCTCTCCAAGAATTAGGAGTCGAGATATATGCTTTTGCACATTGCATATTAGTTGATTTTGATATGATTTGAGTTTATGTTTCTGGATATGGACTAACATTCAGAAGTTATCGTTTCCATTAAGGCTGTAGGTCGAGATAATTATTTGGATATTACTTTCGATATTTTGTATGATTTGTGCTTTTATTGGGATTTGTACTTCTTGCTATCTCCTAGGACTAACAATCTAAAGATTTTACTTCCATTGGGAATGTAAGTCTAGATAGTATTCTTGGAAATTGATTTTTGTATTTGGTTTTGATTTCGTTATATTTAGGTTCCATATTTCCTAATTTATCTTTTATCGCTTAGCAGTCAAAAGCTATTACTTCCATTAGGGTTGTAGGTCGTGATTTGATGCTTTGATTATTTATTTAGGATTCTGCATCCCTTGGTTCATCTTTTAGTGCTTAACAGTTGGAAGTCCTCACTTCCATTAGGATTGTAAACCGATATTGATATTTTGGTTATCGACTTTTGTATTTAGTATGATTTGTGAATCATTCCTTTGTTGGTATTTTGTGGACATGTCGTGTCTTGTCCATAGTATTTTGTGATTTTGAAGAGTTTGATTGTTATCACATAATTTATAGAGGTCATGATTTGTACTGTCCTATATGTATTTCATGGGTGATATTTGAGATGTGTGGCATGGTATATTATTATGATGCTATATTGAATATTACATTGAGTTATAGACGTGCTATGTTTTTTATTTACCATGCTTACTATCATGTACTCACGTTGGGCTTTAGATATAGTCCGACCCGTATTATTTATATAATACTCGAGTTAGTCCGAGATTTTTCAGATACAGGGACATTAACCGTTTTGAATGTTGGATTTTAGAGGAGACGTGGTATATCGTGTTTGAGTTATCAATATATTTTCTTTACATGTCTCCTTGTATCTATTTGTATTGAGATGGCTATGAGTTGTATATTTTGAACTTGACTCAGTGTGTGTGTGTATGTTGTCATAATGCAAAAGATACAATTATAGTTGGTATCAGTTTATTATGTATTATATTTTTCTACTGCGATCTATGACACTTGTTCATTTTTTATGTTGTATATTGTTCTATCTTGGTAAACCCACATGTTTATTGCTTTATGCCAATATCGGATACCTATGGATGTGATATAGAGAAATTTAATATGTACCGTTGTTAGCCTAAGGGAATATTCACGCGTGGTCGCTCCTAACAAGCCTCATTTTCCGTATTACCAGATAGGATTACCTATTAATTCTCTTTGGTAGTATAGGTATACAGGTGGGACGCAACAATAATAATAAAGGGGGTTGAGTGGGTTATTATTTACTATTAGTTTTAGTGGGCTTAGTTTAGCTTTTGGGCCCTAATAATTTAATTTTCTAGTTTATTCTCTATGTACATTTTTTTTTCTTTTTTATTTACAAACTCTTAGAATTTATTTAAAACTATATTTTAATACAATTAAAACTATTTTACACTTCATTTCATACAATATACTTCAATAATTGCTCAGTTTCTTTTATTTCGATATTTACCTATCTCTGGTTAATTATTTGTTGTATCCATATAAAATAAATAATTTCATGCTATTTTAATCGTATAAAATTTATTTACAATACAATAATAATATATTTTCAGTATGAATATTTTATTCAAGTTCGAAAGATCTTCTTAAAATAACTTATTATTCCATTCATTATCGAAATACTTTTAAATCACTCTAGAATAGAATATATCCAAAATTGTATTCGAACATTTGATTATAATTTATTTTATTTTATTTTGGAGGCATAAAAAGTAGGGTTGTTACAGACTTCCCCAATGAAAATTTGCTTCCTTGCAATTTCTTATAGGGAGATGTCATACACAACTCAAACCACTAACTTTCCTCGTATTTTGTAATCTACAATCAAATTGAAATTCACTCAATCCTCTAAGTAGTCAATGCTAGAGCTAATCTTATCATATATTATAAATTTAAATATTTAATTCATCGAATTTCTATTTTTTTGTACATAAATAATTAGTGAAAATTTTCTAAGTGTTGGTTTTTTCAGAAAATTTCGGCAGAGTCTCCTTTGTACGAAGAGCATTTCGAAAAAATCATGAAAATAGAAATCATAATAAATATACATCTCAATCAATGAGGATCACAAAGCATGAGAAAACAAAATAATATGTATAGGCTTTCAAAATCATAAGGATTTCCAAAACTAAAATCACAAAATTTAACAAGGGTTTCAAAATTACAATATGTATAGGCTTTCAAAATTAACTTTTGGATCATCGATATGTATAGTATGACATAAGTTATAGCATTTTTCTCTAAAGGTATCAATTTAGAAATTAATTGAAAAAATGTAGACCCTCTTCGGGAAAAGTTGTTTTTAGCATAGAAGACGTCAAATTCCATAAAACTCTTAACATGAAATTTGTTGCTTATATTCTTAGCTTTCTGGAAAGTGCAAAATCGTAAATATCAGGCAAACCCATTGCAAAGTTACGGTCAAAACACTTGGATTCTAAAACTCTAACATTGATTATTCCGGCCAGATTTTTGATTTGAATTCAAAGTGATTTCAACACCGGTGGATTTCAAAGTTTTCGAAAGTGGCAAACACGAAAGTCATTCTACATTAAAATATCTTTCAATTGAAAAAAGAGTCATCAAAATCGGACAACTAAATCAAAAGTTATGCCCATATTTGTTAAGTACTTTCAAACTATAAAATTTCTAAATTCTATTTCCTTTCAACTCATGTTTCTTTAATAAACCTTAATCATCTATATGCATTTCATTGATTCTTCTTTGACAAAAAAATTCAAGGAGTAAATTCACATCATTTATATATACAAAAATTCCAAAATTTTTCCATAAAGCCTTGAAAACTCTCACACGATCTTTTCTCTATTTGCTTCCATTCTATAACATCAAATGAGCCAAAATAATTTAAAATTTTCAAGTTTGATAATTTTAAATTATTATACATATATATGTTAATATTAATTTTAAAGTTTACTTGAAATCGAAAATAAAAAAATTGAATTAATTATGGATTTTTGAAAGCGCTATATACTTTTTGGAATTTAAACTTTTAATACATAAAAGTTTTAAAAATGCCTCTCATTCATTCCAGAGCTTGGATTTCTGTGTTTGGAGCTATTTCAAATGTTTATTAAGTACAAAACAAGAAGAAAAACATTTCAAGATTACTAAACAACTCACAAGCAAATCAACGAACCTGAAAACATATTTTACAAAGCCTGGTAATTTTCTTTCATTGGACCAATGGCCAAGAAATGCTTGAATTATCAACTATATGCCTTGTATCGTGGAATCAGATTGCTATATTGGTCTTTGCAGTGTGTTTTCATTTTAGTATTGTCTCAAAGTTGCAATATAACAATAGAAATCAAAAGAAAAATCTGGAGACCAATGTAACCTGAAAACATCCTTTTCCTATTGTCCGTGGTACAATCACTTCCTTAATCTCATTATGATTTCAGTTTAGACTTTGATGTGTTACAACATCTTTGTTTTAATACAAACTCTCCTAGTATCTCTACCGCTAACATGTTATTTTAACACAAGAAAGTGAAAATGGTGTATACCAATGATCAACTATGGGTATGCTCACTTATGGGTTGCTAATGAGAACGAAATTACCCACTAAACTAGGCAAGGGAGCCAAATATACTTACTGAAAGCATGAAAAATAAAGCTACACTTGCTGTAATTGAAAATCAATGGTTATACTTACAAGAATATTCATATTATTTAAATCAAAGTATGAATTATTTAAATAAGATTTATTCTTTTAATCCTACTTTAAATTCAAAATAAATTAATAATACAAATTTAAAACTCTTAAAAAGACAAATTTCTTCTCAGATAAATTCAAACTTTAGTTTGAATTTTGTCAATCTTTTATCATCTTTTTTAAAAAACATTCAACCTTTTCTATTCAAATTTGATTCTTAAAGATAAGAATTTTATTCCAAAATACTTCCATTATGCTTTTGGAAATTTTCAAAACAATAAACTTGAAATTTTCTCCAGTATTTTAGTTTTTTTCTAAATTAACACATTATTTTATCAAAAAATATAAACTCCAAGTAAAACATTTCTCATTATATTTTCAAAATATTGTGCCAACTCTTGTTTCGTTCAAGTGTTTAGAAACTCCTATAAATACGTTAGCTACTCATATCGACCAAAATCCATAAACCTCTTAACAGACTAATCAACACAAAATATACCACTAAAATTCTTTTCAACTGCTTTAGAAAATAATATTCATACATTCTCAAAATCATTTGCTTGCTTACATAAAAATATTAACTTATGATGTTACATATACACACATCCATTTATCAACCATCTGCAATCAAAACAATACATCACACCATATTCAATTATTCACAACAGCAAGCAACCATTCAATTTTTATTATATCTTATTTTATTTATTGAGTATACTTTCCAATTTGAATTTAATTAAATACATATAATTTGTCGTTATATATATCATCATTATTCATTGCTTAAACATATTTGTATCCCCCAACAGTTCTATTTTGGAGAAACCACTGGCTTTTATAAATAATTGGTTCGTATAGACTCAAATGCGTTTATGAATTTTCAACTAATAACTTCTTATTCAATTCCACATTCTAAACAAGCATAACAAAAACAAACATTGATACAAATAACATACATTTCAATCAAACAAACAAACAATCGCCTTTACCAAAAACTATCTTCCAGCTTCCACTATGCACTTTTATCACTGCTAGATCAATCCATTCAAACTTGTTTCGTCACAAATTACATTCTACCCAGGGACAAATACATAAAAGAGGTGGGGACAAGGATAATATATAATACGAAAATAATAAATACATCTCTAGATGATTATAAAGTAATCATCAGATACTCTTGCTATCCCTTTAATATAGGATAACCACCCACACCCAAGGGGAGTTGGAGAATCTAAGTCACTCTAAGGCCAAGATTCGCGTCTCCTATATTCTATATTGTTCCAACCTGCTCTAATACCAAGTTGTAACACCCCGTCACTACATATATACTACTAAAGAGTGTTGCTAAGTAATACCATCTAGTAATAGAGAGAACGAGGTTTGTTAAGACCATCTTGATGTGAATACTACCTTGGGCTAACATTATCACATCATTCTTACCAAAATTTAAGGATCTGAATTGAATAATTGACGTATACTGTCTCGGCACAAAACAATAAACACACATATTAAATTAAATCAGAACAATATACAATATCTGTCACAAAATCACAAAGGAATAATATACATCATATACAATTACAAAAATATGAGTCTACAAAATGATAATACTAGACCGACGTATCTAATATATACAATATTACATTCAAAACCAACACAAGGCTACTATCTAAAACAATACACATAACATCCCATACGACACACACACACACAAGGTAAACTCAAACTATCAAAAATAGTTTATCTCCATGTTGGCACCCATGTCCAATGTTAACAAGTCCCGATACTTGTGGAGTTTCGGGCTGACCCAAATATTATGAAAATAAACGGGTCAGACTATATCTAATTTAAAGGTATAATAATAATATATGACTATACATAATTACAAAGTCATATAAAATATGCCAATCCAAAAAGAAATATCACAAAATAATCATCATTTTATAAAACACTCAAATCTATCATAGACTATCATACGTAGATATGGTGATTCACATACGTCCATTTCAATTAATGGAACTAAAATAAAGCCACACAAGGATATTACTAAATTAAAGTTACGGTCTCCTCCTAGACAAATCACAGAGGTACAGTCCCCTCTTGGACAAAACATAGAGGTACAGTCCCCCTTGGACAAATCATAGAAATACGATATGGCTACTAGAAAGCTACTAATAGTTGCAATCTCTTCTTAGGCAAAACGAAATCACGGATGTACCACTAGTAAGCTACTAAATGCATAAGCATGAAATCACAGTGTAGCCACTAGTATGCTACTGAATGCATATGGTGATAGCCAGTCACCCACAAAAGCCTACGGCGACCATCAATCGATCTCTAGAAGAAGATAACATCCCAGAACCATGTAGCAAGTTAGTAGGATCATGAATGATCAATTGGATCGTCAAAATCAAACGATCATCAGCTCATATAGCAGACGCCCTAAGATAATACAACTCTAAAGTGTTAATCACTATCACTTTAATAATTGCTAGAATTTCACTAAATGTCCCATACAACCAAGTGATATTCAGTACTTACTAAAAGCTAGTAAATTACACTTAATATACTTTATTCAACAAGTTATAAAAATAAGTGAGAGAATTGTACAAAAAGTCTCATACCATTATGTACAATTGGACCGTTTATTAAAATTTCTCATTTCATAGAAAAACATGAAATCTCAATAAAATCCCAAATCAATGATAAATAAAATAGAAGAGTTTTAAATTAATTTTATACATACAAAGATATAATTTTCCAAAATCGCTTTAAAAAATTTAAATGCATATTAAAGAAGAGTTGTTTACTTACAAAGGCATGAAAACACTTTTAAAATCACTTTTATAGCTTTTTATAACCAAAATCACTCGAAATTAAAATTATCACTTTCATAATAGCTTTTATAAAATAATACCACATTTTATCTTTTGCCTCTAAAACATTTCCAAAGTTATAGTAAACTTATAATAGTAATTTTAAAAAGGTTTAGTGAACAAATATTACCCATCATTAAAAACTTTGAATAGAAATTTCAAAATAAGAAATATGTTAAGAGTATAATATAATTTAACTATATTTTAAAAACTAGATTCTAAAAACTAGATTCCAAAAGGATCAAAATAGATAAAACCTCATTTTGAAAATCTTTTAAAAACATTTAAACAATTCAAACAATAAACACATTAAGAATGCAACTTATAGAGCCAACACACCGCTCTATAAAATATCATTCCATAATATGAAATTATTTACTGATCCGAGTTTTTTTCCGACAGCTTCGGTCACACAAACAATGTATGTACTTACAGCCATAAATCCAAGCATTATATGATTAGACTAGAGGTGTTTACTCGTAACTTTTATTTAATATCGGGTTTCAATAATTTTATAAACATAGAAATCACCCACTTCCAAATGATTAAAAAAAATCATCCATAAATTCGTGTTTAAGCATACAATCATTTACAGATAGGTTGAGAATTTACTCAATATATATTCAATCTAATATAAGCATGCAACAATATCTCATTCAATTCATTCATCAACAATCAAGTATCATCGCATAATCAACCATACCAAGGCATGCAAAAGGAATTCATATAGGTAGAGATAGAATTGCGAGTTAAAAATAACTCAGCGATTTGAAGAATAGAAGAGCATAACGCAACACTAGATACCATTGCCGCTTCGCCTATTACATCGCAGCCAGCAACCAATTCACGGTGCTCCAATGGCCGCACCAGCCATCAACCTGACATAGTCGAACTACCTCGCACCAGAAGCCCTAACATCTCCATCATCATCACGAACCCGTGTCGCTGCAATCCATTTATGTCTCATCGATCTGCTCCAGTTTCGTGCCTCCATGCTCGCACGTCCATAGCCACACATGCACCACCTAGACCTTGCTCATGTTGGCCTCAGCCTCAACATCGCCATCCACTCATTGCCATCATGACTACCCCTCCCATCTCCCTTGCAAGCCTACGCGAACGCCAGTTCATCCTTGCTCACGTCGAATCCCTTTCGCGAACTGATTTAGGTTTTTTTTATTGTCACAATTTGATTTGGGTATTAGGGCAAAGAATGGAAGCAAGAGTTATGGGTTGGGTATGGAATTAGATTGGGAGTAGAAAATAATAATAAAGGAGCTTGAATGGGTTATTATTTACTATTATTTTTAGTGGCCTTAGTTTAACTTTTGGCCCCTAATAATTTAATTTTCTATTTTATTCTCTATGTACATTTGTTTTTCTTTTCATTTTTATTTAAAAACTCTTATAATGTATTTAAAACTATATTTCAATGTAATTAAAACTGTTTTACACTTCATTTCACGAAATATACTTCGATAATTGCTCGATTTCTTTTAATTCGATACTTACCCATTTCTTTTAATTATTTATGGTATTAAATTAATTTTTTACTATTTCAATTATATAAAAATTATTTACAATACAAAAGTAATATATTTTCACTATGAGTATTTTATTCGAGTTCAAAAGATCTTCTTAAAATAACTTATTAATTAATTCCATTCATTATCAAAATAATTTTAATTCATTCTAGAATAAAATATTATCCAAAGTCGTATTTGAACATTTGATTATATTAGATTTGTTTTATTTTGACGGCATAGAAAGTAGGGTTGTTATAATAACTTTGAGTTTTGTCACGTTGACATTGAAACATAACTTCTAAATGATGATTAGAAGAGACTGTACAACCAAAATGTCTCGAAGTTAGTATGGTGATAACAATGATTGTAGGTATAATCCAAGATCTAATACAACAATGATGTTTAACAAATATCTAGAGGCTGAGCAAGTATTTAGGTAGAGAGATCAAATAATTTGTTTTTAGTCAAAATGTAGAGGAAGCGTGTGTTCATAAAAAAATCAAAATACTAAATCATTTCAAATACTATAGGTAAACAACATGCTACTGATTGTTAATGATGTACCTATGTTAAAATCAGTTAAAGTTTATTTGTTTAATTCTCGATGAAGGATTTAAAAGTGACGTGTTCTATGCTCAATATAAGAAGACGTTGGGTTTGTCGCAATCAATATACAAAAACACCATATTGAAATGTTTAATATTGACTATACGAGGATAAGGTGGATCCTTTATGCATCAGATAGGAATCATCATATATGTTATGGTAGGTAGTATATTATATCTCGCTTATATACTTGGTATATTAAGCGAATATCAAAATTGAGGTAAAGTCGCTAAATGGTAATTAAGATTATTCTTGAGTATTTATGAAACACTAGAAAGTTGTTTACGGAAACATTGAAAATTTCATCAAGGAGTGTTTGGACTCGAAATTCATAAGTGACATCAAATATAGTAAGTCAATCTTAAATTCACGTCCACCCTTAATTAATGAGTTTTAAGTTGGAAATGTTCAAACAAGAGGTTGTGGTAAATTCAACTGTAAAAGCTAAGTACGCCGTCTTGAATAATACCGTAATGAATGTTGTATATATGCGAAAGTTTATAAGAAAGCCAGGGGTGGTTCCCACCATTAAGAATCCAACAATGCATTGTAAGAGCAATAATTCAATATAGATTGCAATAAAAACTGATGGCTTGATAAGAGATAAAAATATTTCCTCCATAATTAACATGTGATTAAAGAGTTTATTAGTGGTAGAAAAGTGTGGTCGAAAAGTAGATAAAAAATTATAATAAAACAGGTCTTTCACTAAAGCTCTTTCTTAGTCTAATTAGGTAGAACGATCGAAGATATGAGTATGAGACTCCATAATTGACCCCAAGTGCAAGTGGAAGATTACTAGAGTTAAGAGTGTACCTTGACAATTTTATAATTTGATGATATAATTTAACTTTTATAGAGAATCTTATTCGAAATGAAGTATGCTTCTCATTTTATCTTTACACCATACATATTGTTATACCAGATATAAGTAATATATTATGCATACGTTAAATATGTATAAGTAGAAAATTCTTAGGAAAAGTTTTAATCGACAACAACTGCGAATGAGTCCGTAACCATGAGTATTGAATCAATATTTAAATATTTATTTTTTAAATGTTTCTAATCAAGGTGTATTGAGCTAAGGATATCAATATGTCCATTGAGACTAGTATAAGTAATGCTCTCCATATGATAGATGGTTAATTACTTATGATAGATTGGTGCACTAAGTGGTTGCATACTTGTAGTTGTTTGGAACAATCACAAAATGACTTGACAAGTGAATTCTATTAATAAAATATAACTAAGTTAAAATATAAGATCTCATACAATGATGTGCCATAGTCTTCAAACTAGGGGGTACCGTGGACCTCAAGCAACTAGGTTATACTTTGATCATGGTCAATCACATGACACACCGTTTGGGTTACGACCCTAGTTGGGTATACGAACTACTTGAGGTGAAATACTACTCAAGAGAGGATTCGTCTACTTCGTTGTAGAAGGTTACAATCAACATAATTAATAATCAACTTAAAGTCAAAATCTTTGGTCAGAGTAAATCAGTTAATCGATAAATGTTATTGGACTGAATCAAGGACTTTGATGTAGTCTACGTAATTAACTATAAATATTATCAGAGTTTTTGACAAATGACGATGAAAAGAACACATGCATGAAATGTAGTTACAAGGCGTTGTTTAATGATTCAATATTAAAATTGTTTAAATATTGACCGAGCATCGAGTTCATACCAAGGAACCAACACAACTGTGTTGTTAGCTCATTTTCTAGTTCAACCAATTTGAAATTAATGTACAAATGTTATAAATTAATAATAAAATCAACATAAATGCTTTATCGAATTTTTATAGCATTTCAATTAATTATTTGAAGCCTCAAAATTAATTAAAACAATGTATAATTAGTATACATTGATTAAATCAAAACAAGGGTTTAAATGAGTTAATTAAACATTAAATGTTAAATTAATCAAGTAAAGGGCCTATAAACCCCATAAAGGAGGCCAACCATGCTATGGCTAAAAGGAGGGCTAAAAATTTGTTATGTGGAATGTTTGAAGGTATGAAAAGTTTTGTTATGTAATTGGCCTAATTTTAGCTCATGTTTCTCTCTTCTCCAGAAACAACAACAAATAATAAAAACCCGTAACCTCCGTTGCTAAAAGAAAAAACAAGTGGTGAAGTCTAGAAGACAAATTTGCAATCTGTAATCAAGAACAAAACTTGGAGTTCAAAGAGAAGTAAGCTAACAATCAAGGTATTCGAAATCGACGGGATCGAAAAGTACATATTTTATTTAAATTTATGTATATGTTGTTAAAATCTCTTCATCATATTCTTCATCTTTTTTATATTCTTCACCTTTTTTGGTCATTCAAAAAACCTTTAAAATTTATTTTTCATAAATTGTTTTAATACATATACATATTTATTTTAATACATACATAATAATTTCAAATCATTTTAACTCATGGGCTGGCTGTATGTAAGTCTAAATATATACCGACACATGTATACACACACATATATAATGTTATTCAGGTTTTCAAAATTAAATATATACGTGTATTTAAACGTTTTGATTTTATTAAAAAAACAAACCTTAATTTTGTTTCGGTTGTAAGAAGAAAAAACAAATTTTGAATTTAATATTTCAAACTTTACAAGTAACAACATAGATTAACTTTTGCAACGAATGAGGTTCAAACTTGTAACCTCATAATCCTCAATCTTTGTATAGTAAGAATATTTTCGAAACTTCATGGCCTGACTAAAAAATTATTATTCTATTCCAACCATTTTGATAAAGATTCTAACTAATTTTTGTTATATGGTCCAAAATAACAAGATAAGGTTCTAAGATAAAGACAAGTTTTTAATAGTAAAACCAAAGATGCTAACTGTATTTCTCGATGGCAAAATGCCATAAATTCCTAATTAGGGGTGCACATTTATTGGTTAAAATCAAATAAACCAGCCAACCTAATTAATTTTGTTTGATTTGGTTTGTTTTGTTAGTTAATTGGTTGGTTTTTGTTTTTGTTTTTATATTTCTTTCGTTTATTGGTTAGATTTGGTTTTCAGTATTTGAAAACCGAACCGACCAATTAAACCAAATTTAAAAATTAAGTTATTTTTAAATAACAAAATTACCGCAAGCACCACTATTATACAATACTTTCATAATAATTTCCTTTTTCAATTCATATTAATATTTTTAGAGGAGTTTGTTTTTCAAAATGTTTGCATCGTATGGACTCAATTAATTGTTTAATATTATCTTATATCAACAACCAGAAGATCTAATTCATTTTAAGATAAACCAACCAAACCAAACTAAATATTATCGGTTTGGTTGGTTTTGATTTAAAAAATATTAGTTCAGTTTAGTTCGTTTTATGTTTCTTGAATGGTTATTTTAGTTTCAACATTTTTGATTGGTTCAAACCGAACCAACCATTTGCTCACCCCGTCTCTAATGATCTCTCCATGTTCATTTATTTAACTATTTACACAGCCGAAGAAAAGCCCATCTTAGTTGTAACCCACACAGTATGGTATTATAAGTAATAACCCAGACCATATTTATTCAATGATGACAATATTAACCTTAAAAGGCATCTATATAGTCTCTCACCGTATAATGTCTTAAACCCTCACATACATTCTAGGGTTTTACTTCTCCGCCCCTCTTTTGCATTTTCAAGGTACTCTTTTTTCTGTTAAACATTTTAATCTATTTGTAACCTTTAATTTCAGTCTTCAGTTTTTTTTGGCTCTTCCTGAATCTTAATTAGCTGTCCCTTTAATCTTGTATAGTTTATCCGACTTCACTTATATTTGCCTGTGAATAAACAAAAAGCTTGAAGATTTGCAAGTTGTTTTATTTGTTTGAACTCCAATTGTATGAGATTATTAACGGTCGATAAGCTATTGAATTGATATGTATATTTTGGTGTGAAGATTAGTTTATTTGTTTATTTTTACCTTTTAAACTCCTGTTTTACCTCCTACAACCATTGTTTACTGTTTGGTGAACTTCAGATTTTACAAAATGGGTAAAGGCAGCAAGAACGCAGTTTCACCAGTAAAATCAGCTAAAAAGAGTAATTTTCCTTGCCCAAATTTGTTTGACTAACATTCCCGAGAATAAACATGCTGGTGAACTGATTTTTCCTGCAATAAACAGGTAAGAGAGATGCAGAGGAAGTGTTGGAGAAACTGACAAGTGCAAAGAAACAAAAGATTGAAGTAGAGGAGAAAAAGAAAAAAGCTCCTCCTCCTAAGAAAAAAGTTGAATCCAGCAGCTCTGAAGAGGAATCTTCTTCAGATGAGGTAGTCAATTAAACTTGTTCGTATCACTATTGAATTTCTGTTGCCATTTTTGGATTATGTTGCATTTGTGTTATTTGAAAATACTTGTGTATTTCAGTCTCACTAAAATATGTCAGCGACCTTAACTAATAGCTATGAATCAACAATATATTTGCAAAGTTGAATGTTGTCCTATTGTAGATCAATCTATGATTGGTGGTAGTTGACTATAAATAGTATAGGGAAGAAATATCCTTTATTAGTTTTAATTTCAGCTGGCTAAGTGTTAGCCGTTCCTGCCATTTGCTGATAGTTGGAGTTTACTTTAAAAATCACACCTTTTTCACATCATTTGTTATTCCCCAAGGGGTTACATTACTGGATATTTTGAGAACTTGATCACCGGTAGTGTACTGTATATTCTCAAGGGAGTGCTTTTTATCCTGGACTTACGTGCAGTTACAATGACCTTTCCAGGCTTACAAATTGGTATTCTATTTTCTTTGTGGTTGTTAAACTAATGAAACAAAAAGTCATTCTTCGTCTTTCAGCAACTTATTTTAAAAGGTACAAGTTCTATCGGATTGCTATGTTAAATAAAAGAAAGGTGCAAGCATTATATGCACATCATGCTCGCTCCCTACGCTGACTGGCCTTGTTGCATTTCTGTAACAGAACCATGCTTTAAATCTCTATAATGAACTGATTTTTTTTTAAAATTCGCAGGAACCTGTTAAAAAGGCTCCACCAGCTAAGAAACTTCCAGCAACTCCTGTTGCAAAGAAGAAGAAACAGGAATCTAGTGATAGCTCAGATTCAGATAGTAGCTCAGATGATGAACCGGTAAGAAGCATAATTTATGTTTAATGTTTATATATCATTGAACAACATAAGGTTAGAATAGTAAAATATAATTGTTTCTTCACATGTACAATTATGGTTAGTTTCAATTATCTGGGGGTTAGCAATACATAAATTTTAATTGGTAGGCAGAGTAATAAGCATCACAGGATCCATTTAAATGTTGAAGCATACGCTGGTCAAGATGTAAGGCTGTGCTAACCTGGAATACTGGGGGTGAACAAAATTGTATCATTTTGTTAGACATTCCGATTGTTGAGTTCATTTTCATCTTACAGAAGAAGGCTCCAGTGACAAAGAAACCTGCAGTGGTTGCTGCAAAAAAGAAACCCGAGTCAAGTGACTCTTCTTCTGAAAGCGATTCTGATGAAGATGATGTAAAGCTGACACTTTCCTGTGCTTGACACTGCAAACTTTTGATGGAAAGCTTATTAATAATTAGTGATGTCTATGCAGAAAAAGGCTGCTGCCAAGAAAAAACCTGCTCCAGTAGTGTCAAAGAAGAAAGAATCAAGTGACAGTAGCTCTTCAGAAAGTGATTCCGAGGAAGAAGATAAGGTATACAAATCTCACCTTTCAGTAGACCATCTGAATGTCAATTGTGTTTTGAAGTGTTTTAGGATGCAATAGTTGCTGCATCAAAATAAATAATTATTCCTACCATTTACAGTGTTAATTTGAAAATCATGAATCTTAATTATTTAGCCCTGTATATGCAGAAAAAGGTTGCTGCCAAGGCAAAACCAGCTCCAGCAACTTCAAAGAAGGCAGAATCTAGTGACAGTAGCTCTTCAGAAAGTGATTCCGATGAAGAAGATAAGGTATACATATCCTTCAATTTTGTTGACCATATAGATATCAATTAGGATTTAACTTTTTAGGTTGCATTTGTTGCTGCATCAAAAAGAAAATTGCTCTCTCCTACAATTAATTTTTCGAGTTTTACTTATTTATTTTGTAATACAGAAAGCTCCCATTACCAAGAAACCTGCGACTGTTGCAAAGAAAATTGATTCGAGCGATAGTTCTTCCGAAAGTGATTCGGATGAGGAGGAAAAGGTAATCCTTCAGTTTTGTGTTCTTGCACTGAACTGACAATGCTATGCCATTTCTTAATGAGTGTTGGAACACTGTTACAATCTCATATTATATCACTTTTGCATCATCTGTGATAAGAAGATATGCTATACTTTAGCCATATTAAGTGTCTCATTGCATATGATGACTTTGGCACTGGTATATTGATTGGGTTGTACATATCATATTATATCATTAAATATTACATTAGCCATATTAAGTGTCTCATTGCATATGATGACTTTGGCACTGGTATATTGATTGGGTTATACGTATCATATTATATCATTAAATATTACATTAGCCATAATAAGTGTCTCATTGCATATGATGACTTTGGCACTGGTATATTGATTGGGTTATACGTATCATATTATATCATTAAATATTACATTAGCCATATTAAGTGTCTCATTGCATATGATGACTT
Organism: Allium fistulosum; assembly: GCA_030737815.1. Taxonomy (NCBI): domain Eukaryota; kingdom Viridiplantae; phylum Streptophyta; class Magnoliopsida; order Asparagales; family Amaryllidaceae; genus Allium; species Allium fistulosum. The sequence continues at coordinate 627,324,749 of CM060905.1, read as the reverse complement.
TGGCACTGGTATATTGATTTTGCATCATTTGTGATAAGAAGATATGCTATACTTTAGCCATATTAAGTGTCTCATTGCATATGATGACTTTGGCACTGGTATATTGATTTTGCATCATTTGTGATAAGAAGATATGCTATACTTTAGCCATATTAAGTGTCTCATTGCATATGATGACTTTGGCACTGGTATATTGATTGGGTTATACGTATCATATTATATCATTAAATATTACATTAGCCATATTAAGTGTCTCATTGCATATGATGACTTTGGCACTGGTATATTGATTTTGCATCATTTGTGATAAGAAGATATGCTATACTTTAGCCATATTAAGTGTCTCATTGCATATGATGACTTTGGCACTGGTATATTGATTGGGTTATACGTATCATATTATATCATTAAATATTACATTATACGCACATGCTTACATACATACATATACGTTTATGTGTGTGCACCTCTATTTGTTTCTTGGTTTCTTTATTGGATCATTTAAAACAGGCTCCTGCAAGCAAGCCTGTTGCAAAATCTGTCAAGAAGGATAGCAGCAGCGAAGATGATAGCTCCGATGAAGAACCTACCCAGGCTCGGAAAACAGTAAGGCTTCTTAACCTTAACATGTTACCTTTCATTATTTGACCATTGTTTCGGTATCTTGAATTTGCAGGTTATCGCTGCGAAGGCCAGACCTGTAGAAAGCTCAGAAGATAGCAGCAGTGATGAGAGTGACGAAGAGCCACCAAAGAAGAATTTGGCAGTCCAGGTATTCCTGAATACAACTTAATTTTTTTTGTTAAAGTTAATTTTAATTTAAATCTATTTACAGCTATTTCTTAACATTTTTTTTGCTGTTCTTTTGACATGTAGACTTCTGCTGCCAAGTCCAAGGATATTAAAAAGGATAGCAGCAGCGATGAAGATAGCGACTCTGAAGAAAGTTCCGATGAGGAGCCTCCAAAGGCAACAAATAACAAGGTAATTGATATACGTCCTTTAACAATGATCCTACAGGCTTATCTATTTTGCAATTAGCTTAATACTGCATTATATTCTTCTGATTAGTCTCAACCAAAAAAAGCTGCAAAAGAAAGCAGCAGCTCTGAAGATGAATCATCAGAGGATGAATCTGAAGATGAAAAGCCTAAGAAAACTCCAAAGAAGGTGATACACTAATTTTATGTCATCAATATTGCCTTTAATAATACGATAACTAATATGTCACTTAATTTTGACTGTGCTCTGAAATTACGTCCTGTTGTATACTTTTTTGGCGAGCAAGTCATGTTGATATCTAAGAAAAGAAATTGTTCTTTAAAAGATAGATCTTAAGGTTACTGTTGATTTCCTTGGTCATGATCTTTTTTGAAGTTAATACAGTTGCCACAATTAGTCCGATATTAGTATGGTATTAATTTACCATAAGGTTAGTTAATGCATCAATTCAAAATTTCAGTCTTCTATGATTATGGTTTCTGAGGGAATTGCGCTGCTACTACATGATGGGACTTCCTTCAAAAAGTTCTTATCAAAAAATCATTATATTTGAACTTTATACAGTGTAAAATAATTATAGTGTTTATGCAGTCTTGAAGTTTGAGATACACATCCTCTATAATTGCATTCATTAGTTGGGTTCATAGTTATTAAAGCCCTCGCCTAGATGCGCCTAGGCGCCAAAAAGCCCTAGGCGCCAGCCTAAGGCTTTTTTACCTTTCAAAGCACCAACGATGCATGAGGCGCTAAAATGCCCCAAAAGCGCCAAAGGTTTGACTTTGAAGCGCTGAAAAAGCATGCCTTGTGCAGCATTATTGAGGAGAAAATAAAGTTTCAGTATTTGGTCCAATATGGAGCCCAATTGCATTTGGAAATCCAACGCCAAGCCAACAAAGAAACGTGTTTATTCCATTTTTAAGTATTTTTGTTGTTTGTTGACTTGAATTGAATGCCTTTATGCCATCATAGTTTGATTTATGATAACCATATGATGTTTTATTTTCAGTATTGCATTTATATGCAATTTTTTGAAGCCAAAAATTGAGTTTTAGTGCATTTTCTAAATGCAGTTTGTTTTTGGTTGAAAAACAGAAAAATGATGCTCAAGGCGTTCAAAAAAGCCCTAGGCATAAAAAAGCCCTAGGCAAGGGCCTAGGGCTTTTTCGCCTTGACAACTATGGTTGGGTTTAAATTTCTTACCTCCAACTGAATAATATTTCTAACTATGCAGGATACTGATGTTGTGATGAAGGATGCACCATCAGCAGCTCCAACTAAATTTGAGAAAAAAGAGGTAAGAGTAAATCAAAGAGCAAATATGTTATGTAATTTCTTTTTTTGCTAAAACTATGTAATTTTCTAATTTTTTTGTTTTTTCCCTTTGCGTATGCACAGCCTAAAACACCATCCCAGAACCAAACTCCCATAGCTGACACCCTCTTTGTTGGGAATTTGTCATTTGAAGCTGGAGAGGAGGATATGTATGCAGTTTTTTTCTTTTCTGAATCGTATCAATGATAATGTTTTTTTTTAAAATTCAATGTCCTAATATTGTCTTTCAGATCGGAGTTTTTTGGCCAGGCTGGGGAAGTTGTTGGTGTTCGACTGGCTACAAACCAAGATGGCAGTCTTCGGGGATTTGGCCATGTCACTTTTTCCAGTGCAGAAGAAGCCAAGAAGGTAATTTATTTTGACATTTCTTGACTCTATTATTATTAACTACTTCTGTTTATGGGTTGATTGTCTATTGTTATTGTGTATCTTCCAGTAAATTTACATAATTGCTTTTGTTTTTATAGGCACATGATAAGTTGAATGGTAAAGAGCTCAAGGGACGCACACTTAGACTTGATTATGCTCTTCCGAGGGGAACTTACACTCCACAATCTGGGTATGTGTGGTGTCTATTAGTTCTAGATATCTGAATTTGTTAATTTTATTCTGGCCATTACTCATTTCTTTCGATTTTCTATTCTTTAGGAGGGATAACAATTCATTTCAAAAGGGTGGAGGAGGAGGAGGACAACAGAGTCAGGGTCTTACGCTCTTTGTGAAAGGTTTTGATAGCTCTCAAGATCCATTCACGGTGATATATTTTACTTCAATGCAATCCCTTTTTTTGTGTGGTGCTTCATATTTATTTAATCAGTCGTTCCGGTTGCAGATTCGTGATACCCTTCGATCGCATTTTGAGTCATGTGGAGAGATTTCTCGTGTTTCAGTTCCAAAAGATTTTGAAACCGGCAGCTCCAGGGGGTCAGTTATTTAATTTACTTTCATCGTTAGTAGGCATTACTGGGGAAAATTTTAACTCTATTTTATCAGAAGTGTTTTGGGTCTTAATATTTGCTTTTACAATAATTAAAATAAATTCGTACTAAATATGGTAATATGAGACTAGTATTATAGTAATGTGAATGATACTTTTGACTGCATATCAATTTTGTTTTCTAATTTCCAAAATTGCACACATGGAGAACCGATACTAAAAACATATAATTTCACACTATAGTATTTGGGTGTGGCTATGCATAATCATTTGTGGAAATTAGGATGCACCCCTTATTTTCAAATTTAATACACGAAAAAGCCTTCTCAAAACACATTCTAAATTGTCCTCCTAAAAGTATTTTTGACAAATTTATTATTTCTGTTTTTTCTTTGATATCATAGCTATCAGAAGTATGCCATGGTTGGCTATTGGAAATATACCATAATATCTATCTGAAATATGAAGTTGTAGTTATTGGAAGTATGATTTTGAGGTTATTGAAAACATGAACGATGTTTGCTATCAAAAACATGAAAAATTAGCCATTGACAATATGATGGTATAACTACATGAAAAATTAGCCATTGACAATATGATGGTATAACTATCGAAGATACGATGGTTGCTACTGGGAACCTGACAGCATGTATAGTTGTTGAAAATATGAAATTAAAGCTATCAAATCTGCACTTGATCGAAGGTTAATATGACTAAAATTAAACTTTTTCTTTGATTTTTTTCGAAACTGCAAATATTTTCAGTTAATATGACTAAAATTAAACTTTTTCTGTGAATTATTTTTGGAACTGCAAATATTTGCAGTTTAGATGAAAATTAAAATAGGGCTGTTTTTTTGAAGTGTTTTTGGGAAGGAGTGACTATGTTGTTTGAAACTTGAAGCAGGTGTTTTACAAAAGTCCCTAATCATTTTTTTTTACCTTAATTCAGGATTGCGTACATTGACTTCAATGAACAAGTGAGTTTTAACAAAGCCCTAGAACTGAATGGATCAGAAGTGGATGGATACTATCTGGTTGTTGATCAGGCAAAGCCAAGAGCTGATAGTGGAGAAGGCGGTGGTTATAGTGGTGGTCGTGGAGGAGGTAGGTTTGGAGGTGAGGATAGTGGTGGTCGTGGAGGTAGATTTGGAAGTAGAGGCCGTGGTGGTCGTGACAGTGGTGGTAGAGGACGTGGTGGTGGTGGTAGAGGACGTGGTGGCACTCCTTACAGACAAAGTGCTGGGACTGCTAGCATGGGTAAGTGCCATATGTCATGCAGTATCTTTATCGAGCATCTTTATCGCTGTATTTTTGTACAATTTCTCATTTACACACACGTGTATATATATGTTACATGTACACGTGTGTGTGTATACACACACACACACTGGGAAATTCTATTGGGCATGGTCACGGCATATTTGAACCATTAGATCTTCCCTTGAATTCAAACACCTTAAATAAACAAAATAAAATCTAATGGTTAAACTTCACTGGGTCAGATTTTGTGTTTCCTCCTGTCTATATAGCTGTTCACGTGCCCACACACGTATGCATATAAATTTCACATTTACACATGCATATACGTAGGTATTTGCAATTTGCGTATAGCCAACTTAAAATAAATATTTACAACGACCTCTGAAGGAAAACAAAGCACTGCTGAACCGCATATTAAGTTGCATATGTAAGCAATAAGGACAATTGTTTTTTCTAATGGGAAAAAAGCTACCATGTTTCTTAGGCCACTTGACATATATAATGACTTTACATAACTCATGGTGGCTGGACTTGTAAGACAGTTTGTTCCTTGTTCACAAGAGCAAGGAGCAAGTTTTTCTTATTGCTACACCAACAAAGAATGGTAAGTACAAGTGCAAAATGTTTATCAATTCTAGGTGTGTACCTGACTTGTCAAACTCTGTGAAGTAAATGAAAGTGAAAATTGTTTGTATGTGCATGTATTGTTAAACAATGTATTGTTAAACAATGAAGTTAAATTTTTTGTTTTTTTACAACTGTGCTATTAAACAATTACTGACAAACGATACATCAACTGAGGAATCATGGATACCTGTCAAATGGCACTATTTTTGGGTGCAAATAGCCATATATTTTCATTTTCATTTGTTGTCTGGAGTCCTCAGAGGTCATGGGTGCAAGTACCTGTGTAATTTGACCGACTCTTTGTTCTTAAAAAGAAGGGAATTTCATCATAAGTTGTCATTTGACATAATTAACAGAACTTAGATTCTGTATATAGAATCTGTTTTTACATCTACAGCTCAAATAACTCATACTATGTACATTTTTTGAATCTACGGTCTGGTAATGTAGCATGAGGCATCAGTAATATTTTGCAGTAGTGATATTATTGTTTTAGGTACTATATTTAGTGTCTAGTTGTACATTTTTTGCTCAAATAACTCTAATATTGCACTTATTTTCTCAGGAAAAAAGACCACCTTTGGCGACGACTAAACAAGTGAGCTGTATGTTGGATGAGGCATCAGTAATATTTTGCAGTAATAATATTATTATTTTAGGTGCTATATTTAGTGTCTAATTGTTGTTTTGCGACTGTTTGTCGTCAGTGATAATGTCTTATCTTTTGTTTTTTTGTATTTTTTTACTATGAACACTGTTACTAAATTTATGATTACTGTATCGTTAAATTGCCATAGTGAGTAATTTATTTATTTTGGAATGATCGCCCAATCGCTGTCTACAGTCGTAATGTTTACGGGCAATTTCTGAATTTTGGTTTTGATACATGATACGGAAGTAGGAATTTTGTTTTGATAATATTGCCCTTCGCTTCGTGTTTGACACTTGCTATTACTAAACAAAATTTAAAGAGAGAAGTGGCGGGATAAAAGCAAACATGACAATTTTTTTTCCAGATTTTTCAAAATTAGAGGACAAACTTCATTTTCTAATCCAGATTCCCTTCAAGTTCATCCTTGTCGTCTCAGAGAAACACCAGCCTCCACAACACCACTCAAGGCTGCAATATCTCGTCATCCGTATTTCATTCATCACATCACCTAAAACTTTACACCATCGTTTAAGCACATCGAGATATCCAATTCAAATCCTAAATCACGAACGCTCATGTTAATGTAGTCGCCTCCACCATGACATGCCATGTCATCGACCCGTCATTTCAATTTGAAGTACAAAAAAATTCCAATGCAAACTAAAAATGCTAACAAATTAGCATTAAACATAATGTTATATTCAATTTTTTTATAGTTCAAAAATGCTAAATTAAACAAGCAACAAACCAACATTTTGCTATATTAGCAGTATCATTCATTTTTATAGTTTAAAAAAAAGCTAAAATAAATTAATCACATCACACATATAATGCTATATTTGTTTTCTATAATTCAAAAAATGCCAAATTAAACTAATATAAATCAGCAGTACTATATTCATTTTCTACCGTTCAAAAAATGCTAATCAAACCAGCACCATCATTCAAATTTTACGGTTTTAAAAAATGCTAAATTAAATTAGCATCATGTAAAGTTATATTCATTTTTATTTAGAGGGAATTAGGGATAAAGACAAACTTTGAAAAAAATTAGACTGAAGGACAACAAGTTTCAATTTTGAACTGAAGGACAAACTTTAATTTTTTTTTGACTGAATGACAATGCTAGCTATAACTAGCATTATATTCAGTTTTTACACTATACAAAATGCTAGTTATAATTAGCATTATATTCAGTTTTACAATGTACAAAATTCTAACTATAATTAGCATTGTCTTTCAGCCTAATTTTTTCCAATGTTTGTCCTCCAGTCCAAAAATGGAACTTGTTGTTCTTCAGTCTAAATTTTTTTAAAGTTTTTCTGTGTCTATTTTCCACTTTTATTTATTTATAGATAATGCTAGTTATATTTAGCATTTTCGATTGTTAATTGTTCAAAAAATAATCGACAGCCACCAGCAACCACTGTCTTCACTGTTACCATCATCAACGTCATTGGTCCACCATGCTTCGATGCTGCACGTCTGACATCCATCTCCTCCATCGTCTCCTAAACTACCTCGGCACAAAAACATTTCGTTCAGCAAAATGAACCCTAATCACCTCTACCGACCGTCGCAACCACCCCAGGCCGTTGCCACCTCGTCGCCTCATAAGCCTTAGCGCCACCTTATTGCCACCATCATTTAAGTTGCGTCAAGATAAGTTTGGTATTACATTTCGTTCAGCAAAATGAGCCCTAATCACCCCTATTGACCGCCGCAGCCACCCAAGCCGTTGCCACCTTGTCGCTTCCAAAGCCCTAGCGCCACCTTGTCGCCACATAAGCCGCCATCATCTTAGTTGCGTCAAGGTAAGTTTGGTGTTGTGATGCATATTCGCATGAGTTTGACCTTCAGACTAAAGTAAAACGTTATGTTCTTGCATCATAAATTTTCTCTGTGTTTGTCCTTGTCCCTATTTTTCGCAAAACAAAAAATAAAAAAGAAATACATAAAAATTGCTCAAATTTCTAATAGTGAACACCTATTATCCCCTCTAATTTATCGCTCTTTTAAATTCTCAGACCTTTCAAACACAATTAAGTGCACGAAAGTCAACTGTTACATCCATATTTTTCAAACGTTTTCAAAGGCAAATTGATGCAAGCACCGAGCCAAATAAACTGCTCCCATAATGGAAGTCGAACTATGGAAAGGAAGCAAGAGCAAAGTCCAGATAGTGTTGCGCAAAGTCTTAAGACGGTGGCAAAACATAAAGACCGCGTCTTTCCATTGAGTATAGCGTCAGCACTATAACACTGCCCCAGAAACCTGAAATAGCTACAAAGTATAGATACTGATTTGCAATCCTAACACTCACTTCAATAGGTAGAACTGCTGCATAGCCTTCAAGTATTGTGCTGCGCTAAAAAAAGTAAGCCTTAATAAGTTAGGACTGTGGCACAATCTTTAAGTAACAACAAGTTGTAGAGATTATGTTGCGGCTCCAAAAGCAATGCCAACGACATAGAATTGTGGCACAATCCTAAAAGCAACTATACGCAATAGGGATGCGCTGCAATCTTAAACTAACATTAAAATGGCAGAGCTCCGCCGCAATCTTATATTGATATCGAAACAATAAGAACGTGTCTATAACAACCCGTAATTTTGAGTTTTCAATTCGAATATTTAATTATAACCACCATGAATTTTGAGAAGCAATTAATCGAAGTTTGTGATAGTTAGGAAATATAATATGTTTTTATTTAATTATTTATGTGCTAAAAAAGAGAATATATATATTGTTTGAAAAGAATTTCATATGCTCAACTTACTTCACAAGCTCAAAATTCATCAAGGCCTTATCTAGACATGCTAACTTTAGAATTTTCCCATGGCTTCTTAAATACACTTCATATTGTTTGATAGCTTCTCACGGAAGCTTTTTTTTGATAGCGTTGCTTAAAAACTCTGTTAACTTCTCTTGGAAGCTTTGTTTTAATAGCGTTGCTGGGAAGCTTTGATGGCTTATATCGAAAGTTCTGTTTTGATAGCTTCTCTTGTAAACTTTGTTTGGAAGCCCTGTATTGCTAGCTTCTCTTGAAAACTTTGTTTTGATACCTTTGCTTGGAAACTTTGATAGCTTCTCTTGAAAGCATTGTTTGACAGAGTTGCTTGGAATGTTTTTATAGCTTCTCTTGGAAGCTTTGTTTTGACTATATATATTTAGAGTTCATTTGCAATGGGGAATAACAAATTTCTTAAGTTCAAAATAATTTCTAGAAAACCCTCCTTCTTTTGGCTACATCTTTCAAACTAATAATCCAAATCAAGTGATTCTTTTTTGTTGGAAATATATCTCAGTAAGAAAGAAGGAAGTTTTACTAACAACATTACAAGATTCAAAATATAGGATTTTCGAAAAATCGCTTGGAAGTGAATTTATTTTCCGGCCCATATTTTATTTCTAGAAATACATACCCTCGGGTTTTAAGCCATAACTTTCGAATTACTTATTCAAGTTCAATGATTCTTTTTTTTGCTGGAAAGGTGATTTGAAAAGAAATAATTTTCATTTGTATCAATATCCCTAATTCGAAAGTTATCCTTGTCAAATCGGGTTGCGAGATAGATCATTTTCTGGTCGAAGTTTTAAAAGCTGAATATATACCACAGTTTTCAAAAATCATATTAAATCCAAAAATGATCCAATGGACCTCAAATCTTCACCAAAACTACCCTTGTTTAACCCTCTATCCACATTCAGACAAGTGGTGTGGAAAACCGTTGGAATAATTTAGAGGAAAAGAGGCAAGAAGGAGTACGACCGTGAGCATGAGAGGGAAAGGTGAAGCCAGTCTTGGTTGCTTTGCTTTTAATATTGGTAGGAAGGCTCTAGGGTTCTTGCTTTAGCCAAGGAGGGCTTCGACATGGGATTAAGGACTTCGCTAGATTTTGGTAAGATCTTTAAAATTTCACTGAATTATATAATGTCATATATGCAAGTTTAATGCAAGTATAATGATCATAACACATCAAAAGGTTAAGTTTGAAACCCTTGGCTTTTAAAAGTAAATAGCTAACTCTAAAATAATTACTATCACTTGTATTCCTTTTATAAAAAGTGACATGGTCTATATTTAGTATATGAATTCTTGGTTGAAAGTATATGTGAAGTTAGAAAAGTGTTTATAAATGTTCGATAGAATGAAGTGTTAATTATCATTTGCTGCCGTATTTATTTCATGGATTGATTGTAAGACATGTGCTCGACCCTTCTTATGGGAATTTCTCTTCTACATGACTTGGGTTGGGTAGAAATGATTGTGAGCATTTAACAGCTAATACCTTATGATTAGAATTTCACAATTTGACTATAAAGTGTTTAGATATAATATTTGACTATGCTAGATGATAGTTACATATGAATCGAGAATGAACATCTTATGATTAGAATCTCACAATTTGACTATAAGATGTTCGAATATGATATCAGTTAAGGAATTAATTATAATAAAAGGAATTTATTATAAATCTAGAAAAAAATATATATCTCCAAATGAAACGTTTTCTAAAGAGATATTCAGATATTTTGGAATAAATATTTATAAAAGTGCTTTCCCATATTTTGAATATAAAAGATATTTTGGAAATAAATGTTGGTTCTAAATGTTTTGGATCAAAGAAGATTTGAAAAGCTATTATTTCAAAATTTTAAATCCCGAAGAAAAAGTGTGAATTGATACAAAAGATGTATATATTGTTATTTCAAAAAGATTAGAAATGAAATCGGGAATTTAGTTCAAAGGATTATACTTTGAAAATAATAGAGTTAATTAGATTTAAGAAATCTAAATCGCAAGGATTAAATCTAAGCGGTTAGATTTGGAAGTTACATTTGCATGCTATATACTATGTAGTTAGGGAATTACATTTATGTTTGTGCATCATAGGCTCTCTGAGTCCTATTCATGGTAGAAGAACTACATTGGCTTAATCCTGTATCCGATTGGCTACCCAATTAGATAAAGGTACGTAGGTAGTGACAAATAGTAGTGATGCAGCCTCAATAATAATATAACATTTTTCTATATATTGCTTGCTGTTTATTTCGTACTGATATATCTTTCTTGCTTTCCAATTTATTTTGCATCGACATGTTTATTGAGTTCATAGAAATGGATATTGTTGTCTCTCTCATCAGAGTTGCGCATCGGTAATTTATAGTTTTGACTTTGGTATTTATCAAAGCACGTCATATATATAAATACCCTGATAAGTTGTATTAACCGAAAGAGTATCCTATACATTTAGTAATGTTGAATATCTATCAAATAATGTTGTGTATTAAGTTGGTAGTTATTGTTTGTAGATTTAGAATGAATGGGTTTTCAGCGATTTTGACTTGTTTGAAAATTCGGGTCATTACAGTTGGTATTAGAGCTTAGGTTAGGTGCCTAAGTGAAATTTCACCTAAGATTAGTAAATCATCCTAGGAAATTTAAATAAAACTACCTTAATTTAATAAATAAAATAAGTTAGGATAAGGCACCGTACCTCCGACCGAGTTACGAGTAATATTATTTTTGGCATGTTTAACCTTTGTTTAGTGTTTATACTAACAAGTATAATGTGTTGATCCATTATCGAGCACCGTATAGAGAGGCCTAATGAAATTTTAAATATATATATATATATATATCTATGTTCATACATTTATCTACATACTTTCTTTTAGTTTATAAAACTAATGGTATATATATTTATGTTTATGAACATGTGGGTTAGGTCATGAAGTAACAAAGAAAGAAATGTTCTTATGTATAAAATGACAAGTGTGAATAAGCTAATTTTTTTTCTAAATTTAACCCATGCGTACATTTGTCATATTAAAAAGTGACTTGAAAAGGAAGGAACGAAGTAGCTCGTGAAAAAAGGAATGAAGTAGCTTAAGAGGGAAAGAGAATAGTGGCTTGTGGAGAAAAGAACTAAATAAACTGGGACAAAAGAAGTGGCCTTCTTATTAATAAGATCATCCAGTGTGCTAAGTGGAAAATATTGCACTCATAGAAAATGGGGCATTCTATCCAGTTGAAAAAAAATTGAAGGCATGCAAAGTAAGGAGGATCAAGAGAAGTGAATTTAAGGCTACATTCACATAAAATTGAGGTGAGAAAAGCTTTCTAAATATATATATTTATGTCATTCTATAATGTGATAATTAAATTATTTAGCATTGATAATATTGGTTCGAAATTGTTAAAACACCTTTCAGTAATTCGGCAATAACTTTGGCAAATTTATTTGGAATTTGGATTTCTTTAATGTTTTAGAAATCTAATTCAAAGAGCTACAACTTTCATGTTTTTGCCTTTCCTAAAATTCGTATATCTTAAAGCTAAACTCACGGTGCAAAGTCAAGTTTATACCCAGGCCGAAATGATTAGATGGATCATCCAAAATCATCTTGTAGTATACTGGCCATAATTTTTGATTCCTTGAATGGATTTTATCTAAAGTTATCATGTTTAAAGCTAGTTTAATATTCTACAACTTTTATTTTATACACCTTTTGAATTTCGAATATTTTTGAGATATGTCAAATGATTTGAAAAAGTTAATTATTTTGAATAAATCTTTCATACTTAATACCTCCTAAATGATTTTTTAAGTTGAAAGTTTGGATTTTTTTTCAAAAGAAAAGAGTTACTTATATTGGAAGATGATTTACAAAGTATAGAATTGTTTTGGGAATACTTTGCTTCTACTTATGAAAGAGTTTTGCAGATCATTTTGTAAATGACGGTTACCTTCGGATGATGGTGTGCGGTATAAGACTGTAGATCTTGGGTAGTGCACTATTTACTCTTTGTTATTAATGAATCAAGTAGAGTATGTCCTTACTTGTTGTTTAGATGCCGATCACAATAATATCTAATCCAAACTGAGTGTGCGGTTTAGATTCATGTGGAGTAGACTAAGTGTCAATGCGGTATAAGACTGTAGATCTTGGGTAGTGTAGTATTACTCTATGGTACATATTGGTACTGAAACAAATATAGTACGGTGTTTGGTTTCCGACGACAATAGGATAAAATATCCTAGAATCTAATCCAAACCGAGTGCACGGTTTAGATCCCTGTAAAGCAAATTAAGCAAATCTAATCCAAACTAAATGTGCGATTTATATCCCTATGAAGCAAATTAAGTAAATCTAATCCAAACTGAGTGTGCGGTTTAGATTTATGTGAAGTAAACTGGATGTCGATGTGGATTGAGATGCATATAATCTTGACTTCTGGCATAAGAAAAGAACTACGTCGGACCTGATCCTGTAATAGGTAGATGTTGAAAAAAAGTGGGAAAGAATAAGCAAGAAATACCTCTGTGAGTATTCCTTACGATGTTATATTACAAGATGATTAGAATACGTTGGTTTAATCAATAACTATTCACCACTCTGTTGCTTACCTATGATATTTACTATATCGATCCTATCGCGACTCAGCCGATTAATATTAAGAAATGCTTTATCTTGTTGATATATTTTGCGATTGTTGTGTATTTAGTAGATGGGTTCCATCCTCGACGTATCACCGAAATGTCTCTAATCATATGATATTCGAGTATACCTTAAATTTAAATTTCGAACTCTAATTTAATGAAATTGTTTTGAAAAATGGTAACACGTTCAAGATAAACCACACATGGATACACATTATTACTTTTGTTAAATATTTAGTTTTCATTATATTTTTTGCTCCATAGAATTCCGGGGATGAAACTATTTCAAGGGGGAAGAATGTAACAAACTTGTAATTTTTGAGTTTTCAATACGGGTATTTAATTGTAACTACCCTGAATTTTGAGAAGCAGTTAATCAAAGTTTGCGATAGTTCGAAAATATAATATGTTTTTATTTAATTATTTCTATGCTAAAGATGAGAATATATATATTGTTTGAAATGAATTTCATATGCTCAACTTACTTTACAAGCCCAAAATTCATTAACGCCTTATCTGGACATGCTAATTCTAAAATTTTCCCATGGCTTCTTAAATAAACTTTATATTGGTTGATAGCTTCTTTTGGAAATTTTTTTGATAGCGTTGCTTGAAAACTCTGTTAGCTTCTCTTGGAAGCTTTGTTTAAATAGCGTTGCTGGGAACCTTTGATCGCTTATATTGGAAGTTTTGTTTTGATAGCTTCTCTTGGAAGCTTTGTTTGGAAGCTCCATTTTGCTAGCTTTTCTTGAAAGCTTTCTTTTAATATCTTTTGCTTGGAAACTTTGATAGCTTCACTTGGAAGCTTTGTTTTGATAACATTGCGTGTAAGCTTTGATTGCTTATCTTGGAAGCTTTAGTTGATAGAGTTGCTTGGAAAGCACTTATAACTTATCTTGGAAGCTTTATACTTCTCTTTGAAGCTTTGTTTTGCATATATATATATATATATATATATTAGAGTTTATTTTTAAAGGGGAATAACAAATTTCTTAAGTTCTAAATAATCTCTAGAAAACCCTCCTTCTTCTTTTGACCACATCTTTCAAACCAATTATCCAAATCAAGTGGTTCTTTTTTTGTTGGAAATATATCTCAATAAGGAAGATGTTTTACTTTGACCACATTACAAGATTCAGAATGTAGGGTTTTCAAAATATCACTTGGAGGTGAAGTTATTTTCAGGGCTAGATTTTATTTCTAGAAATACATACCCTTGGTTTTTAAGCCATAACTTTCGATCGACTTATCCAAATTCAATGATTATTTTTTTTGTCGAAAATGTGATTCGAAAATAAACGATTTTCATTTGTATCAAAATCTCTAATTCAAAAGTTATCCTTGGAAAAATTGGGTTGCCAGATAGATCATTTTCTGGTCGAAGTTTTAAAGGCAGAATATATACCACAGCTTCCAAAAATCATATTAAATCCAAAAATAATCCAATCTATCTCAAATATTCACCAAAACCACCCTTCTTTAACCCCCATCCATGTTCAAACAGGTGTTGTGGCACTTTCTTGGAATAATTTGGAGGAAAAGAGGCAAGAAGGAGTACGACCGCGAGCATGAGAGGGAAAGGTGGAGCTAGTCTTGGTTGCTTTGCTTTTAGTATTGGTAGGAAGGCTCTAGGGTTCTTGCTTTAGCCTAGGTGGGATTGGACATGGGAAGAAAGGACTTGGCTAGATGTTGGTGAGATCTTTAAAATTTCATTGAATTATATAATGCCATATATGCAAGTTTAATGCAAGTATAGTGATCATAACACATCAAAAGGTTAAGTTTGAAACCCTTGGCTTTTAAACGTAAATAGCTAACTGTAAAATAATTACCACACTTGTATGCCTTTTATAACAAGTGACATGTTCTATATTTAGTATATGAATGCTTGGTTGATAGTATATGTGAAGTTAGAAAATTGTTTATAAATGTTTGATAGAATGAAGTGTTAATTATCATTTGCTGCTGTGTTTATTTCATGGATTTATTGTAAGACATGTGCTCGACCATTCTTATAGGAATTTCTCTTCTACATGACTTGGGTTGGGTAGAAATAATTGCGACCATTTAACAACTAAAACACCGTGATTAGAATTTCACAATTTGACTATAAGCTATTCAGATATAATATTTGATTATGGTAGATGGTAATTACATATGAATCGTAAATGAACATCTTATGATTAGAATCTCATAATTTGACTATAAGATTTTCGAATATGATATTGGTTAAGGAATTAATTATAATAAAAGTAAATTATTATAAATCTAAAAAAATAGATATATATCTTCTAATGAAATGTTATACAAAGAGATATTTTGATGTTTTGGAAATAAACATTTATAAAAGTGCTTTCCCAAATTTTGAATATAAAAGATATTTTGAGAATAAACATAGGTTCTAAATGTTTTGGATCAAAGAAGATTTGAAAAGCTATTATTCAAAAACTTAATTCCCAAAGAAAAAGTATGATTTGATATAAAACATGTATATATTATTATTTCAAAAGGATTTGCAATGAAACCGGGAATTTAGTTCAAAGAGATTATTTTCTAAAAGGAATATACTTTGAAAATAATAAAGTTATTTAGATTTAAGAAATCTAAATGGAAGGATTAAGTCCAACGGGTAGATTTGGAAGCTACATTTTCATTCTATATGCTATATAGCTAGGGAATTGCCTTTATGTTTGTGCATCATAGGCTCTTTGAGTCCTATTCGTGGTAGGAGAACTACGTTGGCTTTATCCTATATCTGATTGGCTACCCAAATAGATAGAGCTACGTTTGCAGTCACAAGTGGTAGTGATGCTGCCGCAATAATAATATAACATTTTTTGTATATTATTTGCTATTTATTTTGTGCCAATATATCTTTCCTGCTTTCCGATTTATTTTGCATTGATATGTTTATTGATTTCTCAGAAATGGATATTGCTGTCTCTCTCATTAGAGTTGCATAGTGGTAAAATTTATAGTTTTGATTTTGGTATGTATTAAAGCACGTCCTATATACAAATAAATACTCTGATAACTTGTATTAATTGAATGAGTATCCTATACATTTAGTAATGTTGAATATCTATCAAATATTGTTGTGCATTAAGTTGGTAGTTATCATTCGTAGTTTTAGAATGGACGAATTTTCAGCGATTTTGACTTGTCTAAAAATCCAGTCGTTATAGTGTCACCATCCTGATTTGACATTGCAGTGATAGAACAATGCTGCAATTCCAAAGAAATACTACCCAACAAATGCGAAGATTCGAAGGAGAAACATAACTACATGCCAGCCACGTACACAGACAAAGCCACAATAAAAAGTTCCCTGTAACAGCCCGCACCTTAATGGGCCTCAATTTCGACAAAAATCGAAACCCAAGTCCATCAAAGCATAGATCTTCGGATTTGGTACCTGCAAATAAGTATGAGAATTATCGGAGATTCATAGAAATATAAACTCATAGCGGAAACAATAATAGGATAAGAATACTGACTATGACTACTACCTTGGAATTAATGGTATTCCTTGGATAACAGATTGTCACATTAGCATTGAGCATGAGAGAAAGAAGATTTCTTCAACAACAAAGCACATCTAGTTCTAGGGACCTGTTCCTCTCAATTCTATCCTGTGGGTTGTATTGAGGAGGGGTTCATAACAACATTCTGGTTACTGGAAAAATATAAACTGTCCATAACATAAACTTATACCGAGGTTTCCATTTAATTGTTATGTCCATTAAGGTTAGCAATTCTAGTCTAACCTTGCACTGCACACACGATTACTTACTTACCCCTTCCCAAGGTACGAAATACTAATGAAGCCATATCAACCACCCAATACTTCCAAATCCATTAGCCATTTAGTACTTCTAAATATGAAGCAGGCTTCTATAATACTTTTAAAAAGAGAAATAGGCAGACTCTGCCATTTAAGACCTTAATTAACGTAGATTCCATCATTTAAGACCTATTCTCAAGGTGGTTCCCTAATAATGTTGTCAATGGTCGGTGGGTCCTAGCTACAAGACCTCTAACCACTATTTAAGGTTTCCGACATTGAATGTCCAACTATTACCGCATCTATCGCTGGTTAAATCATAGCCATGTAATAAACAATACACAAGCTACTTAATATCTTTTATTGGAAAATAGGTACTATGGCCATTTAAGACTTAACTAAGGCAGACCCCATCATCAAAGACCTATCCCCAATGCGTGCTCCTAAATTATACTATTGTTATTACGGTTTTAGCAATGTAAGAGACTGTACCCAAACTGCTTAATACTTCCAAGTAGAAATAGACAAACCCCGTCCTTTAAGACTATTTCCAGAAGCGTGCTCCTCAATGGTACTATCTAGTTGTCATTGCGTGGAAATATCATTGGGCTACTTAATACTTCTTTTATAGAAAAGAGGAGGACCTTACAGTCACTCAAGACCCCAAATTTGAAGCTAACCCTTCCTGAGATATCCACTCTCACTCTCTTATTATAAATATGGCATTTCATTTGGTTACGTCTTTCCATAGGGAGGCGGACCCCTCAGCTACTTAAGACCTCAACACTGAAGTAATTTTTTTTAGAGACATCCTTATTTATTTATTTGGAATCTCACTAGATTACTTGATACTTCCATTTAAGAGAGAGACATACCCTTCAGCCACTTAAGACCTCAAACCAGAAGTGAACCCCTATGGAGATATCCCTCACCGCTCCTAATTCCAAATTTTGATCATTTAATACTTTTCAATTAATAAAGCAAGCCCAGTCTCTCACTTCATCACGGGTCTTAGGATTAGTGATATATCACATCAGTAGTAAGTACACCCAACTGTTGGTAGCCTCAGAGTGAAAGGCAGTCTTCCGTTGAGTGACTCTACCGACCTCGCATCACTAACCCACTAAGTCCAACAACCATCCTAATTATTTATTTGTATTATCTTAGGTTGACATTGGACTTAGCTTACTAATTCGCTTTTTATTTAACGCAATAAGATTTATCTTAAATATTTATCTATCCATAAATCCCCGTTTAATGCTCATAAATGTCAATTTGTCAATAAAATCCTAACGGACATTTCCTAAGGCCTTTATGTATGATTACTAATTTCAAATTAGTAACATTTTATATCTATTCCATTTTCATCAGTCCCATTAATCTATTTACCCTATCAAATTATTGCAACTCCCAATGGAGCTAAAATCTTTTAAATTCTTTTCCCATTAGTTAATTATCCTAAATGCGAATACTATGTGCAAGCATCGTTATTAGCTTTTTATTTAATTATTATAAGCACAGTAATTACGTACAAATATTTACTTTTACTAAATATGCTCTAGTTATATATTTTCATTAGAATATACTTTTCCATATTAAATTGATGGAATCATATCTAAAAAGATTATCTTGCTATAATTTCCATAAATTATTCCAAAACAAAAGATTTAACTTTAAAATATAAAAGATTACATCGTTTGAAATTACAAGGAATAATCATTTCTTTTTATTACTGAAATAGACAGTGTAAACTACAATGAATTCGTGCTTTACACATCTTTTTCTCTTTCTATTTGCATCTACTCCTTGTTAGATCAAACGCTGTATCTTTCTGAAAGGGAAAGAAATCAAACTAATTTACAAATATTAAAAGGATCTAAATTCCAAAAATCCCAAACATAGAAAAGTTTATATTCTAACAAGGTTAAGATAGTAATCCAAATTTATAACACTATTATACAACCTATTTCAGGTCTGGAATAAATTTCATTCAAAATAATATTCTAAATTCATACTTTTGGGACTGATTTCCAAATCAGGTTGTAAACAGTGCTAAACCAATTCATAAACAAGAATATGTAGGCGATAT
This sequence comes from Allium fistulosum, assembly GCA_030737815.1. Lineage (NCBI taxonomy): Eukaryota > Viridiplantae > Streptophyta > Magnoliopsida > Asparagales > Amaryllidaceae > Allium > Allium fistulosum. The sequence continues at coordinate 627,305,615 of CM060905.1, read as the reverse complement.
TTATTATATTTAGATCATATTCAATTCATTGCCTACAACTCGTATACAATTATCCAATTAGACATAAAAACCAAATAAACACCAATGGGATAATTTTCATATTTTAACAATTTATAAAATTTCCCACTCGCCTTTTAAAAGCGATCCAAATCTCCAGATCTGAAATAGAACCTTTATTCATCTCCAAATCATTTTTAATCCAAGAGATATGTATAAAAGGGTATATATATACACATTAAAATTACAGATTTAAGAAGAGATTTGAGATTGGAAGAGAAAATAAATACAAATATATGTAAATATATAAATTACCTCAAATACGCATATGGTTGATTCTCTTCTTCTTTTTATTAGATTTCTACTCTTCTCCGATTTGTATGAATATAGATACATATATCTTATTTTTATAATTTAGAAATAAAGTGGAGAAGAAGAAACGGCAGAGCTTCGCTGCTGCCTTCATAAAAATATGAGAAGAGAAGGGAGGGTTAGGCCCGAATTTTTAGGTGCTAGAATCAACAGAACCGTTAGATCGAAATATATTAAATCCGGACCGTTGCGACCTAGTTTATTGGAGCCGCCAGGTTGCCGCCGGTCGACTGCCCTTGGGTTCCCGATCAACCGCTGGGGGTCGACCGTCCCCAATTACGGGTCGACCTGTGAGCCCGGGTAATTAATATAAAATCGTTAATTTCTTTCTATTTAATTATTTTCGTTTTGAATTTGTTTTTCATCTGTAACTTCTTCGTTTGGACTCTGATAGCAAAGCTCCAAATATGAAAGTTGCTCAGATTTTCGCCACGAATGCAATGGTGCAAGTCTCATTGTCAAATTCCATCGTTTGCACAAATTTTATTTTCGGAGCCTAATTAATTAATTAACTAACTAATTAAATAACTAATGCCAAATTATGGGGTATTACATTCTTCCCCGCTTAAAAAGAATTTCGTCCCTGTAATTTCACCAATGACTAAGTCATAGTTTTGGCTTCTAATTATCCTATACTACACAACAAATGTGTATAATTAATTTTGCAACCAAACATGCATAAGTGCATTGTGTATAACTGCATCACCACACCGAAAATATGTCTGTAGAATGATTCCAGATCAGATCCTCCTATATGAATGCATTTTTTTGAAAACATTTTTGAAAACATGATGCAAACAACCTACATATATACTGATAGGTCTATATGTATGCAGTTTTTTGAAAAATCATTTCAACCAAAACCCCTTACTTCTACAAATAGAAGTATGAAGCAACAAATTTTGCATCCACTTCCTATCATCCAATAATTTACCGCATCAAAAAATCACTTCCTAAACTTTACTCCCATGCCGAAAAAAGAAATTTAGGTGGAGAATTTAACATTCTTACCACACTATAATCTTTCTATTCCCGTAGTATAGTGGAAATTTTCTCTTTGCCCTGGATTTACTCTAAATTTTCCATGCAAAAAACGTATAATGAGGCTTATTTCAAGCTCTAAAATGGAATTAAGTCTAAAAATAGACTTGCGTGCGTCGTCAACTAGGTATGGAAATATAAATTCCAAGGCTAAAATACTTTTCCCTTGTTATCGCTTGCATATATTGCATCGTCGACCTTAATGCAACGCTAAATTCGCAAATTCTAACCCTGTTTTCCTTTCTTACGCCTAACATGTGGCCTTTAAAATTATAGTTTTCACAAAAAAATTTCTCACTTTCAAATTTGTACATTATTTGGAAAATAAAATCCCAAAATATTTAGATGCACATTTTCCCTTGAAATAAAATTTTGAACAAAAACTATGAAAATAATTTAAGAGTCAAAAATAACTAGAACCCAAAACCTTTTTTTTCGAAAAGGGAGCTTTTCAAATTAAGGGAATTTTTTTAAAAATATTTTCCTTCTAAAATTTTTTGATAAATCAAGCCACAATTTCAGCGTAGTCGGAAGTCGGTTATGTGCTAAACGCATAAACCAAATTTCAAAATTCTACAACTAACCTCTACCAAAAAAATTAACATTTTATTTAAAATTGTCATAACATCTATTATTCAAAAAAATTTGATTTTAAGGAACATGAGCAATGACCCGCGATATCAAAATAACTTTGTCATATCCTTCGCTGAAATTTCCAACTATTCTAACTTCCAGTCTTATATTGCTTTTACTATTAGTTAAGTATCTTTATGAGATTCCCATATTTATATTGTTTCTCTACTATGCATATATATGAGCGGGTCACATATCCAGAAACAATAGAACATAAACTCATAATATCGTGCATACCTTTTATAAGAGACAAATAACACTTTTACAATCCAACAACCCAAAAGAAAAGAACTAATGTTGGAAATAAAAGATACAACAACTCTAAATAAAACACCGCCTAAGAACTGTGAGAAGGTCTCGCTCCGCGGCTAGAGCTTGAACCACTGCCGCGACCGTGGAATGGTCGTAGCATGACGGCTGTGCATCTAATCTCAGGCCCATAGTGCTGTTGATTCATTCTAATCGCTTGGAGCTCTGCCCGAACCTAATGGATAACAATAAGCTCAGGACTCATGGATCCCTCGATGTCCATCACTATCCCCTACTGTTGGTGCTGCGACTCTGGTGCTTGTACAGGTGATGCGGTAGGCGGTAAAGGAATATTCATTCTCTTAATGGTGGTCTGGTCGATAGCGAGAGGGACCTTCCTCACTACTGAATCCCCGCTCAAATTTACCTCATAATGTCTAAACACTCGAGTGAGCAAGTGGATGGAAAGTGAGTCCTCGGGTTACCAACTCCCTGATTGACCATATGGAGCATCAAGACACGAGCTCAATAGACGGCTATGCCACTAATTATAGCATAGGCGACTTTACACACCGAGGTGTAGATCTGGTCAAGGCCCCCTGTATTCCGAATGATGTTGTGCTGAATGATTAGCATGACAAGGCGGGCCACTGGTCGCACATTGTCGGTCTTCCAATCATCGACATTTCCAGAAAAGATTTGCTGTTAATCTTAGGATTAGTAATCTCTATGTCGTCCAAATCTGTTCCCACTGCAGATATCTCCAAAATCCCAGCGAGATCATCATCTGACATCTTAATCCGAGCTCCCTTCATGTCGGACTCAATGTAGCTGTTACCATCATCAAAATTTGTGCCATCCGTGCTTCAAAATGACAAAGCAACGTGGGTAATATTCCCGCTAATAAGTCTTGAAACAGAGGATCGGTGTAAGTCTTGCCACGACGAAAAGCTCTTCAATCCCAAGAACAGAGAAATCTTCGAACTTCACTGGTCGCCCGTGAAGAAAATAAAAGTCCTCCGTTCGTAGATAAATAGTAATCTTTGGCTTGCTTCGGTCAAGCTAAGTGCCTTCTTATGGAGTGAGGCCGGGATGACGAGAGGAAGAGCTGCCGGTGCGTGGCGGTGCTATGGGCTGAGAGTCAGTTGGAAAAAAAGAGAAAAGGGTTTAGATCTAGAGTGGTGGTGCGGCAAGATCTGACATGCAAGGATTTTGGCGTCGGTTGGTGGAGGAACGGAGAGGAGAGGGTTTGGTTAAGCGAAGGAAGGGGAAGGTGGAAATGGGTTCGGCTAAAATAATTAAAGAGGAGGAAGAGAGTGGGGGGAGGGGGGGAGGGAGGGGGGCCGGGGCGGCTGAAGGTTTGGACGCGACTTATAGTCACGTATAGGTTCGGCTTCGACCCAAATCCACCTAGCAGTTGACCGCTATGAGGTCAACCGATCGACCGCTACGGTCGGCCGCTAGCCCAGATTTGGGTGCGGGAACCTGGACCCAATAGGGCCGGTTAAATTAATTAATATTCTAGTGACCGTTCAACACGCCATCTTCTGCTAAACCCATCGAAAAAAATTCTACCTTCCATATTACAGTATCCACTTTACCATGTAGACCCTTCCTTGGCAAGACTACGATAGCTTCAGCAAGACTGTTGCAAACAACAACACTTCCAAAACCCGAAAATATTACAGCTGCTATTTCATGCCTACTTCGCATGGAAATATTTCTTCCAATAGTTGGTGGGTTTAACAACACTTCGAACTACATACCCTAATAAAGTTAATGTCATTCCTATTTTGTCTGTACCTTAAAGAAAGAAAAATTAAAAACCTTGATTTTATAAACCGAAAAATCACTGAGCTAAGTATATGCTCCTTTATACTTGTTTCTAAATAATAGAAACTATTTCATACCAAAACTTCCCTTAAAAGTCAAACTTATATATATAAATATTTCAAAGTTTCTAAAAACCCTTTTAAAACACAGATTTCCCAAACCGGAATACTAATTTCTTACAAAACATTAATATCAAGCCTTTACTGATATATACATATAAATATTGAAGGATTTAAAGAATTAATCATTTATAAACTAAGAATTTCTTAACACGACCAATCTAACGGTACGTGTTTCTTTGAAAATTAAAATTTCAAAACTTTCCAAAAACAAAATTTCCAAAATAAATCTTTGGGAAAAGAAATCCTTTTAAAATCCCTTTTTCAAAAATTTAAGGTATTTCCAAAATATACTTTATAAAAATTCTCACATAGGTTTTAGACCAAGGAATTGACATTAATTATTCGAATAAAAATCCGATTTGCCATCAAAGAGGTGATCAATGAATGCACCCTAGCAAAACTTGCTTTTGGACAATTGCGACATACAGAATCTAATTTCCCATCCATTTGGAATAATTATGTGCCTTCGAATGAAACTTCAAAATCCAAAACACAAGGTAGCTAGAACCTGAACTGTCAAGTCGAACACTTCCAGTCTCCCGGATTCAACCATATGTCGTATTCATGCTCTTCATCAACAGCGTTTTACGCATCGCCAGCACTCCCAAGGGGGCTTCGAAGTCGGTGTGAAAATATTAACTTTAAGATATTTCCAACTCATAGTTGTTTTGCCAATTACTTCAGAGTGGAACTACAACTACTTCTACAGTCGGAACTCTTAGAATCTAGTATAAAATATAATATTACTAGATAAGAAAGTACAAATATGTTCTATTAATTGATCATAATCATTCTGATATACTAACCTAGGCTTTGATACCAAATATAACAACCTGCACCTTAATGGGCCTAAATTTCAATAAATATCGAAACACAAGTCCATCAAAGCACCGATCGTTGGATTTGGTACCTGCAAATAAGTACGAGCATTATCAGAGATTGATAGAAATCTAAACTCACAGTGGAAACAATAATAGGATAAGAATACCGACTATGACTATTACCTTGGAATTAATGGCATTCCTTGCATAGCAGATTGTCACATCAGCATCGAGCATGAGAGATATAAGACTTCTCCAAAAACAAAGCACATCCAGCTCCAGTGACATGTTCCTCTAAATTTTATCCCATGGGTTGTAATGAGGAGGGGGTCAGAACAACATTCTGGTGACTAGAAAAATATAATTTGTCCAAAACATAAACTTATACCGATATGTTTCCATTCAATTATTATGTCCATTAAGGTTAGCAATTATAGTCTAACCTTGCACTGCACAAACCCCTTCCCAAGGCATGAAACACTAATGAAGCCATATCAACCACCCAGTACTTCCAAACCCATTAGCCACTTAGTACTTCTAAATATGAAGCGGGCTTCTATAATACTTTTAAAAAGAGAAATAGGAAAACTCTACCATTTTAGACCTTAATCAAGGTAAACTCCATCATTTGAGATCTATTCCCAAGAAGGTTTACTAACAATGTTGTCAATGGTCGGTAGGTTCTAGCTATAAGACCTCTACCCACTATTTGAGGCTTCCGACATTGAATGTACAACTATTACCGCATCTATCGCCGATAAAATCATAGCCATGTAATAAATAATACCCAAGCCACTTAATAAAAAATAGGTAGACTCTGGTCATTTAAGACCTTAACTAAGGCAGACCCCATCATTTAAGAATTATCCCCAAGGCGTGCTCATAAATGGTACCACTGTTATTACAGCCTTATCAATGTAAGAGACTGTACCAAGCCACTTAATTCCAAGTGGAAAATAGGCAGACCCCGTCATTTAAGACCTATTTCCATAAGCGCGCTCCTCAATGGTACTATCTAGTTGCCATTGCTTGGATCTCTCATTGAGCTACTTAATACTTCTTTTATAGGAAAGAGGAGGACCTTACAGTCACTTAAGACCCCAAACCTGAAGCGAACCCTTCCTGAGATATCCACTCTCTCTTTAATTATAAATATGGCATCTCGTTTGGTTACTTCTTTCGGTAGGGAGGCAGACCCTTCAGCCACTTAAGACCTCAACACTGAAGCAAACCCTTTTTAGATACATCCTTATTTATTTATTTGGAATCTCACTAGGTTACTTAATACTTCCATTTAGGAGAGAGGCGAACACTTCAGCCACTTAAGACCTCAAACCTGAAGCGAACCCCTAAGGATATATCCCTCACCGCTCCTAATTCCAAATTTGGACCATTCAATACTTTCCAATTAAGAAAGCAAGCTCAATCTCTCACGTCGTCATGGGCCTTGGGATTAGTGATATCTCACATCAGTAGTAAGTACACCTGACCACTGATAGCCTCAAAGTGAATGGCCGTCTTCCATCGAGTGACTCTACTGACCTCGCATCACTAACCCACTAAGTCCAATTAACTATCCTATGTCTTTATTTATATTATCATAGGTAGACGTTGGACTTAGCTTACTAAATTTAAGGCAATAAGATTTATCTTAAATATTTATCTATCCATAAATTCCTGTTCAGTGCTCATAAATGTCAATTTGTCCATAAAATCCTAATGGACATTTCCTAAGGAATTTATGTATGATTACGAATTTCAAATTAGTAACCTTTTATATCTATTTCATTTTTATCAGTCCGGTTGATCCATTTACCCTATCAAATTATTGCAACTCCCATATTTATTACCATTTATTGGATTTACAACCTTTTACATTCTTTTCCCACTAGTTAATTATCCTAAACGTGAATATTACGTGCAAGTTTCATGGTCAAATTCCATCGTTTGCACAAATTCCATTTTCGGAGACTAATTAATTAACTAACTAACTAACCAATTAAATAACTAACGCTAAATTGTGGGGTGTTACATTGCCCCCAACCAAAGAAGGACTGCATGGTTGTGAGCATTCCAAAACTTCACTATCAAAAGTGGATCGTTGGAAGCAGCACCTTCATAATCACATAAGAGAGCAATGTGTGAGTCAGCCAAATAGTGATCTTTAGGCTAAATTGACACTAGGGGTTGAATAGTGTTTAATGGATTATATGTATATTTTTCAAATTCTTTATGACTCTATTTTGAATAATGTAATTAACAATGAATAATGTAATTAACAATCATAGAAACACTCATAGAACCAAAGTATATATAAAAGTAAATGTAATAAAAGTAAAAAGGAAAGAACACACAAGGATTTTATACTGGTTCGGAGTTACCCTACGTCCAGTCCCACACAATTCCTTATATGGATTTCTTTTCAACTTGAAAATGCGAATACAATATCGATTTCATGACTACGAGACACATCCTCCAAAATCCGGACCTCTGGGTAGAATCACTTGATTTTCGGGCTACAAGCACACCCACTAGATTTACGGGCTACTAAGCACACCCAATTGATTTTAACTGGCTATAATCACACCTATTTGGATTTTAGAGATACCAAGCATACCATAAAGTATACGAGTATGATTTGATAGATTTTACAGACTCAGACCTTCAATCTTGATTACAATTGACCCTATAACTCCTAAAAAGCAATTTGATCTTGTGAGAGATGAGAGAAATCAAAGAGTAGTTGAAGGAGAACCAGAATCAAATTAGTAATAATTGAATTTGATTCTGGTTGAATTTCAGCATAGTTTTAGTAAAAATTGATATAGAAATCAAGAGAATGAAAAGAGGAGAGGAATATAAGAAAGTAGTAATGAAAATTCGTTTGGAAGTCTGGTATATTTAGGGAAACAACTGTCATGTCCATTCGCGAAGAGATATGATGAAAAGAGACTTTCATTCAAATTTAAATTTTGAATTTTATGGCCACTATGTCGACATACATAGATAGGATATGTCGACATATCCCTTTTCATTTTGAAAAACACTTTAAAAATATTATTTTGAAAGTCCGTTGCTTTGTAAAATACTTTGATACTTTGTACAATTATTTAAATATAGTTTATACACATTTTAATCAAAATATAACTTAATAAAACTTTATAAAATAATTTTGATAGATTTAATTAGAATATTCAATAATAATATAATTATAACTTATTAAAATATAAAAAAATTCTATATATATAAATTAAAACACTAAAATAATATCTTTATAAGAAATTGAAAATCATTTTGGAAAATATTATTTTAAAAATAGAATATTTGAAAAATAATTTAGAACAAAATTAGAGAAGGTGAGAAAGGTTAGGAAAGTGCTATCAAGGTTTTAACATAAATTCTATGACTCTATAACTTATTTGAAATATCTTGAACTCTTCAATACTCATGAGTCTTCTTTTTAAACTCTTAAAACTTTATATCAACATCTTGAATCAACTCTTGATACTGTATAGTCTTCTTAATCAACACCTGTCTAATATCCTGCACTATATACTATATATATCTTGATAAAACATTAGTATCTATATTTTATATAATGTCCTATAGTTGTTATCATCAAAACCAATACCTAAGGTACTAACAATCTCCCCCTTTTTGATGATGACAACTCTATATATAAAACATATTATAACTCACCCTGGGTTACAAAGCCCCCCAATCTACGCCTAGATTTTATATATTTATCCCCCTTTGTCATCAAAAAGAATAAGCTCCTAAAATTATAACTCTAACACTAACTCTTACTGTAATCCTAACTCTAACTTCCTTAAATAAAATACTAATCAATATGTATAAGAATTATATATAATGATGATGAGAAAGATTATATAAAAACAATAAGTGATATGTAAAATTAGATAATCATGAAATAATCAATCCAAATATTCATCCAATCAAAAAAAGTTTATGCACAAAACATTCAAACAAATCCACACAAATCAAAACCAATCAAATCCAAACCAAATCAAGTATTATTATTTATATACAATCAAACTTATTTAAACTATACATTTCGAGGAACTTCAACCCATCCATCAGCGCCAAAGATTGGATCTGCTTTGATAGCATCCTAATCTTCATCATCTTTGTTGATGTACACTCCGGATTGGTGGTTGGTTCTTTTTTATTCAAGGCCTTTCTTGCTTCTTGATAATCTGCATTGGACTCAATTCTAAGTGCCTCTGGTTTCTTAGGATGAAAGTAAGAATGTTCTTGAATGATTCAAGTGTTTGTTTGAGGTTTTTAGTTAGTTTTTGGATAGGAGAAGCCATTATTTTGGTTTTAGAGTTTAGGAATGCAAAGGAAGAAGAAAGAGAGTAAAAAAAAAGATTCTCTAGTCTTAACAGATATGTAAAGGGGTGAAAATTCGTTGGAAATGAATAGAAATTTGTTATCTACAATTTTCAAATTTAATTTTTTTTTGAAAAGTTATCGTTGTATGTTAACATACATACCTAGGGTATGTCGATATATATGCAGAAATTTTCAAAACAATTTTTTTTACTTTTCTATTGTATTTGGTTTATACTATTATATTTGTATGACTTTCCAAGGATAGTTGACATTATATAACAGTAAGAAATAGAATTTTCATTGATAATAATGATGAGTGCAAGAAATAAAAGAAAGATACATGAGATTCAACAAAAACTAAAACAAGAAAATCCAAATATAAGAATAGTTTAAACAAACAACTAGAAAGATATAGATGAAGATGAAGAAGAATCACCAAGCTTGCGAATGATCTTTCCAAAGAATTTATCCATTTTGTTGGAAACTGAAGTAAATTTCTTTAGAAATGATTTCTTAAGCTTCCTTTGGTTATGGATGATCTTTTCTTGATTTCTGAGAAGATCTTTGTTGGACGGATTTGATGGCATATTGATATTTTCCAAAGAAGTATCCTCCTCCTCTTCTTGTTCTTCCTCCTCGACTTCCATTTCCTCTCCTTCTTCTTCCTCTTCTTCCTTTTCTCTTATTTCATGTTCTTCTTCCCAAGCCAACCTTTGTTACTTTGGTCTTATCAAATATTTTTCGAGGAATCGTTTCCTCTCCTTTAAAGTCAAAACCAAAATAATTGAAAACACGAGTAAAATACACACCATAAAATAGTATGTTTTCATGTTTAGAAAGATTCTTAAGAAAAAGTTCATCCAAAATGACTTAAGACCAATTTATGACGTATTGACCATAAACTGCGAAAAGAGATTTGAAAACTTTTTGAGTCGGATTATTATAATTACCCATTCTAGGAGTGATACTTTGTTGCAAAAGAAGGCTTACAATTCTTGCTTTTGGACGCAAGTTTTGTTTTTAAATTCAAAATCATCATCACTTTCGAAATATCATGAATTAATTCATGATTTTGAAAATCAATTTGAAAAGATGAAAGGCCTATTCCATTAGATTTGCATCCAAGAATGTGATCCAAAATTCATAATTTAAAACAATTCGTGTCTCTTTGACGCTACTCCAAACTCTCTTTCTCTACCATCATAAAACTTTCCTTTTAAATTTGAAAAAACATCTTTACTAATTTTGGATAACAAATAAAATCATTTTGAGAAGCATCGATTAAACCAAGAATTTCATTTTGCAAAAGATTGAAAAGATCATAAGTAGGAAAATCTTCAAAAATAGCAAATCTTTCGAGAAAGATTTTTCCAAAAGATAAATACTCAATATAGGCATCTTGATCATTGAAAAGATATTCTTTTATTTTCTTAGAAAGCATCAAGGATGCCTTAGTTATTGCTCGAGGATGCCATTGAAGAATTGTTTGAAGAGATAAGAGAGTTCATGATTTTTGAATTTGAAAATGAAAGTGAGAAATTAATGGATGGAGATAGAGTAAGTAAATAGAGAATCAAATGACATATTCTCTGTCAAAAGGCAACTTTTCAGAACATAGGAGTTGGTGAAAAGGTAGAGAGAAATGCAAATTTTGAACTTGAAATTGAAATTCAAAATCTGTCTACATATGTCGACATATGCTCATGGGGTATGTTGACATATAGGTTTGAATTTTCAAAAATGATTTTTTGTTTAAATACATCCTATTTTATTATACAGATTTATTTATAGTTATTCTACTTTCAGAAAAATAATTTTAAATATATTTTATATTATTATTTTATTATTAAAATATATAAAAAATATATTTTTAAAATATAATCACACAATATTCAACCAATATTATTACTAATATATAGGATAATCCTAACAACCAACAAAGTAACCAAAAGAAAAAAAATATTCATTCAAGAAATTAAAAAACTTTTGATATATTAAAAGCGTACCTTTATTGATCCATTTCACCATTTTGTTCTGAATTATGTATTACTGTGAAGCACATGTTAGCAATTTTTGTATCTGATTCATTACCACTTGAGGATGTATTTGAATCGTCTAATGTTGCAGTATAGGCTCTTCTCCATTTTCTGGATGAATCAGTGTTTGGTGTAGCTTCAGTTTATCAGGATGTGAATAGTCTCATTTTAAATGACCAGGGTCATCACAGTTATAATACCGAATGCCATTTCCGTTTCCACTTCATGGAATTTTGTTGTCATTACTTTTGAAATTGTTCATCTTCCTATATTTTAGAAATTTTCTAAAATTCCTTGTCATGAAAGTAATTTCTTCATCGACATCACTGTCTGAATATAACTTATCGTCATTGCGTTAAAAGCTATAGATTTCTTCTCTATTACTTTGCTTTCTCTCCTGCTTTGTATTTGTGCTTCAAAAGACATTAAATTACCAATTAACTCTTTAATTTTTAGAGTGCTAATGTCATTGGCCTCTTCGATTGCAAGAGTCTTTTGATCCTATTCAGGAGTAAGTGAACCGAGAATTTTTCTAACTTAATCCTCTTCAGAAAAACTTTTACCCGGTGCAATAAGTGAGTGTACTATATCTTGAAATCTACTATATATCAGATATGGACTTATTTGGATTCATTTTGAATAACTGAATCTGGGTTGTTAAAATATAAATTTTGGTCTACTTGACCTTACTTGTCCCTCTATGTGTAATTTGCAAAGTCCTCCAAATTTCAAATTCAGACTTACATATAGATACTATATTAAATTCATTTCAATCCAGTGAACGAAATAATATATTCATAATCTTAGAGTTACTTTGTGCAACTGCTTATTGGTCAGCAGCTATGCAAAATTTGCCTTGGGTTCAGTGTACTCAGTTTGTGTGATATTCCAAGTGTCTAAACCAATTGACTGTAAATAAATTTCATTCTACATGACCAATATGTGTAATTACTGCCATTAAAAAGTGGAGGTCTAGCAGTGGGTTGTCCTTTGACAAATGAGTTACTAACAAGTGTAATTAACTGTATTACTAACAGTACTATTACTAATGTTGGTAGCTATTTAAACTTTTTCAAAAATAAGATGATGAATACTTTGAAAACCAATGCCCTGATACCAATGTTGCGGCCTATCTATTCCTTAAACATTCGATTCAGTATAGGTTGCTCCAGCATTCTTTAAGCCAAAGGGCATCACTTTGTAACAATAGGTTCCCTGATCTATAATAAAGCTTGTATGTTCTTCATCTGGTTTGAACACTGGGATTTGATTATAACTGAAATATGCATCCATAAAAGATAAGAGTTGATCTCCACTTGTCGTGTCAACCAACTGGTCTATCCTTTGGAGCAGATAATAGTCCTTCAGGCATGCTTTATTCAAGTCAGTGTAATCAAAGCATGTCCTCCATATTCCTTTGGATTTTTTAACTAGCACTGGGTTGGGTAACCATTTTGGATATAACGCTTCGTGTATGAATCCATTCTCAAGCAGCCTTTTTAATTTTTCCTTTAAAGCATTAGATCGAGCCATGTCAAATTGTCTTTTCTTTTGCCGAACTAGGGTAACGTTTGGATCTATATTTAAGGCATGACACGTGACGGTCAGGTCTATCCCGACCATGTCCGAATGAGTCCAAGCAAACATGTCCTTGCTAGATTGGAGAAATTGAATTAACTCTTCCTTGGTTTGACCATCTAGTTCTTTTCCGATCTTATTTCATTTTATCTGTCAAACCTATGCATGCTTGCTCAAGGTCTTCTATCGGTTTCATTCTTTCTTGCTCATTCCTGTAATCCATCTTGGTATCAACCTCTTCTTCCTCTATTTTTTCCTCATCTAGGTTTGTCTCTTCTCTTTTCCTTTTCTTCTTAGAGAAGTTAAATTTTCTTAGCACGTTCCTAGTTATCTTATTTGTCTTTGCTTTAGCTTTGGGTGATGAGTTTGAAGAATCATCATTCATAAGCTTTTTACTATTACCTTTAGTGAGTTTGTTTCCCCTCTAGTCATAACGAGAAAGATAGCTTCGTTCATTTTGTTCAATAGTTGCAAAATACATCTCTCAAGCATTGAATTGCTCATCCCTTATAGTTCCCCATCCTTTTTTCGTCAGAAATTTCACCATCAAGTATTTTGGTGACACAAAGGTATCTACCTCATCCAGAGCAGGCCTCCCAAAGGAAGCGTTATAGTAAGATGGTTGGTCCATAACATCAAAGAGTGTTTCAAAGGTCCTGCAGCAAGGTGGAATTTCCATTTGTACAAGGAGCTTCATTTGTCCTATTGGTGTTGACCCCTTGTTGTTAAACCCAAAGATAGGCTCCAAGCTTGGTTCCAGCTTCTCCTCTAGAATCCCCATCTAGTCAAATGCATGTTTAAAGATTACATTGATGCCGCTGCCAGTATCAATTAAAATCTTGGAGACCATAGAGAGCACAATCTGTGTGGTAATCATCAACAGATCATTGTGTGGATAGTAAACTCCTCTTAGTTCTGGTGGAGTGATTGTCAAAGTGTGCACGTCTCAAGTTTTTGAGAGCCGGTTTTTCCTGAATGGAGGAAATCCTTTCCTTTGCTTCCATGACATATCGGCTTCTAGCTCCTTTATTACTCCCAGCCAAATGTGGGCATCTGCGAAATACATTAATCCAATTAAGAGGTGAAAGAAATCAAGCTGAACATCGTCTTCCATCATATTTGTAGTATTCTTTGGTGGCCTATAATTGTTGTTTCTAGAACAAGTAGCCTTCTATCCATCTTTGATAAATTCCTTCAGTTGCCATTGCGGATCATCCGCTGGATTATATCTACCAACACCCTGCACTCATCTGTCTTGTGTCCATTTGATTTATGATATGTGCAGTAGTCTCCACCTTTTCTTGGTTCGGGATCGATCTTAGCCTTATAAGAAATAAGGCAATCATCCTTCTCCTTCATGGTGGCGTATATACAGGAGAGTGGCTTATTCAGAGTGACATGACTAGCATTTGAATTTTCTTCCCACCTTGGCCTTTTATGATTGCGGCAATTGTTGAATTTCCCCATTTCCATGGTAACTTAAGCCTTCTTCCTAGCATGGTACATTTCATCCATACGGATGAATTTATCGGCTTGGAAATGGAAGTCTTGGAAGTCCTTACACCAATGGATATAAAGCTCCCACCAGAATGAAGTTTGCTCAATTAACCCTGAATGCACAGCTACTAACTTGTTTCTGTCAGTCATGCACTTTACCTTCAGAGCTTTCGTATTGAAGCTCTTGAGATAATCACCTAGCAGCTCCCCACATCTCTGCTTGATATTAGCCACTATAGTGTAATGAATGGTAGGGTCTTTACAAATGCAAAACTACGTTGAGAACTCATAAGAAAATTGCTTCCATGAATAGATGGTCATGTCCCGATATTGCCGGTACCACTTAGCTACCATATTTTGGAAATAGTCTGCAGCGAATAGCTCCAGATGCATTATACAAATCAATTTGACTTTCAAAGGCTAATAGGTGGTTGTCTGGATCGGTAGTTTCGTTATCCTTGAATGTGGGAATTTTGATAGAGGATGGAATCTTCTCGTTCATGATTTCATCAGTAAAAGGAGCCTCTTATTGGTTATTGTTAGCCCGATCATCTTAAGTCTCCTTTCCCTTGAGGTTGAGCATGTCCTTTGCCACCTTCTCTGTCAGATCCTTCAAGTAAGACTCGTCATTTTGGTAATTGATCCTCTCTGGTTTGTATCCCTCAGAAGTCGAACTTTCAGACTTCTCTCCTTGTTTCTTCTCCATCCTTCCTTGATAGTCCACCCTAGCTTGTTTATCTTTTCCATTTTTCTGCCGAGCTTGGTAAATTTGCTTTTGCTTTTATCTCCGAGTAAAGAAACATTGAAGTTTCTCCTTGGAGATTCCACCTCCTCTTTGCCTGTGAGTTTGGTATTCTTAGAAGATCTTTAAGCGAGCATCGCTTCTAATTTTGGCATTCATATCCATCTATTGTTGTTCTAGGTTTTTAATTTTGGCCTCATTATTGGATGGTTGCACTGGTGAGATGATTGTCCTGGTTCAGCATTCCCTAAGTTGAAATTAGGAGTAATGTTCTCTTCTAGTGTTGTTGCTTGCGACACTTCACCACCAACAACATTGGTTCATTTTGATTTTGCCATTTCCTGAAACAAAGCTTTCTCGATTAGTTTAAGAGGAGGATCAAGCAGGATCGGATGTTCGAATCCTCCTTCTAGCGCAAAAAAAGTTAGACAAAAAATGGTATAACACATCAGATGCCAAATGTAATAAATTATTCCTTGATTTGAGTATATACGAAGTCATAACAAGTTAATCTCATCGCCTTGACCAGTACATATATGGAGACATAATCAAGAAAAGACTGACCATACCGATGTGATTAGTGCTTTTGCGAAGACCCCACTTCGAAGTGATTGAGGGCATCATGCTGATATGATGATATACCAAGGTGTAACTTATTACTTTGAGACTGGTCATATGATAGGATCATTAAAGAATGGAAGTCCAATGGCTTTGAGGAAAAGTTCATCTTCATCGTTATCATTTGATATGTTTGAACTCCTCTAAGGCCATTAGAAGTGTCATATATATGAATCCATGTTGGCCTTTAGATAAGATAACCCAAAGGGATCATGCTATGTCATATGTTCAATAGGCAGGGAAAATAGGTCTTGAAGTCATGATGTTGTTCATTATGTATGACATTAGGCTAGACATCTTGTCCTTATGTTCGGTATCCAATGCTCGTAATTCATAGTTCATTTGAGTATGAATATAGAAGTTCGTCACGGTTTAAGGCTCACCGACTAGATTCAAGTCGATTTGGTCGTGACTAGTTCATATTATGCATGTCCAAGTCTATAATGTTCAATAAGTCATAATTGAAGTCAACATGCAAGGCCAATTCATGTTCATTCAATTCGAATATAATTACAGTCAAATTGAATTATCCCCAATTCAATTTAGGGTTAAAAGACTTTTATTTTAGAAGAGATAGAGAAATGAAAAATCTACCACTAATAAGGCGCCCCTAGGGTCGTACTTCAGAGGCAGGTGGCCACCATCTCCGAACCTAGCGTCTTTGATCCGGTGAAATTTGGCGGCCCTCAACATCGGCGGTGTCATTTGCTTTTAATATTTGGGGAGGCAGCATTGCCTCTCTTTAACGTCTTCGATGCTATTGATCATTGCTGGTGTAAAAGTGGTATCATCGAGGCACCGTGGACCATGTCTCTGCCTTTATGTAACGTAAGAATTTTTGAGATGGTTGATGATGCCATCAGCGACATATGGTCCCCTATGAATAACGAAGTGCTTCAGCAGTCATAGAGTAGCATGTCGATGAACCTGCTTGGTTTTGGTAAGCAACTCGAGGCGCCTGTTAACACTAGCATGTCTTCGATGTGCCATATAAACGCGATGTGGTTATTAGCGAAGAGAGATGTGACTTTGTTCAACTTGAATGCTTCTGAAGAGCTTGTTGGGTGGGATGTCGTTGTCGTTTTAGCTGTTCTAGTGGTTGCTAGTGAAATGCCTCTTCGATGCCAATTCATCTTTAATATTTAACAACTTCGAAGTCATGTGAATAGTGGTGTTGGTGATGGGTGATGTGATTTAGGTCAATGGCCTCCCCAACCATGCAAAGTGGTGAGGCACGAGGTGATACTCTATCGAAGAGGCACATTCCTATTTTCCAAAGAGATATGCCATTGAAGGAGCGACAAAGCGTAGAGAGACATCCTCGGAGAGATATCTTGCTTTATTCTTCAATTTAGAACTTAGAGGCCTTAATCCCTTTATGATGCAGTTGCTTATAACTTCACTTCCAACATTGAAATTGTGTGGATAACAGCTCCAAAAATTCTGTCCTTAAAGAAAAGTAAGGGCAGATAGTTTATTTGATTTGCATTTAGTACACTATATGACATGCAAGAAGAAAATAACTTGTAATCCCATTAACATGAAATATAAAAGCCTTTAACACATATTGTATGACAGGGACAGGTTCGAATGCCCCTTTTGCTTCGTTTAGCGGCTCTATACATGTAAGCTGATAATGGAAAAAATATCTACCCTGAATGAAAAAGAACAATATCCAAACAAGATTATAATAAAATTGTATGGACTTCCATATTGCAAGCAAACCAAACTACAACATATAATTACACATATTATTCAACAAAATGAACATCTTAAAACATCCAATATAATGAAAAAAAATTGACATTTCTTGAAAAGGGCATAATAAATGACCAAAATGATACATGACATAACACTTAAAGTACATTAAAGTTTCTCCCTTTAGAAATCTGCATCATCTTTACTAGAATCAAGACCATTGAAAAAGACCAAAATGATATATTCCACATTTGATGCAACGGTTTACTTGTTCGCCAAGGAATCGTGGAGGCAAGTTTCTTTTTGAAAATTTGTATCACTGAAAATCGATGTAATATTTCAGATAAGGTAGGATTAAGGTGCATAAGCTGGATAGTATGAATGTTGACTAACAAAAAGTAAATGAAGTTTGACTTACATAGAATGAGGCTAATAATACTTAAAATAACGTATTGTGTATTTTTTATATAAATGGTGTTAAGTTATGGATGAACATATACAGTAGATGTCCTACATATGTAGATATGTTACCACATACAGTTTTAGTAGTGTGTTACATTCATAAATAAGAAACTTAGTATATTTCTAATGTCACGTAACTTCAATAAAACACATGCCAACTAAATGTAGGCTATAGTATTAGGGAATTGTTCATATGTATAATATTAAATGCAATGTGTAATAACATAAACTATTGAATATTTTTCATTATTAATAAACACATATGCATAAATTTACTAGCAATGCTGTCTCGAGCACCGCCTAGGTGCCACAAAATGCTATTGATTTGAGGCACTATTTGGCAATTTTAAGACTCCACCTTTTTACTTTGGCGATTTAATCCACCCTTTACCCAAGGCATTGTTTAAATGCTAAAAGTGTTAGTATAATTTTTTTTGTCTTCACTAGAAAATAGTTACACCAAAAACACTCAATTACTTCGCTTGTTTATTGAAGCTATTCATCTTCCAATATAATTTCAAAATTGAACTACACTACATGTATTCTAATTCAAAATAAATAGACAACATTCAATATGTATTCCTTTTTATAACTTAAAATAGACGTATAGTTAGGCCAAAATTATAGGTACAAGAAAAGTCACTCCTTAATTTCTCACTTTTCAAAATTTTTATA
The DNA here is from genome assembly GCA_030737815.1 of Allium fistulosum. Taxonomy (NCBI): domain Eukaryota; kingdom Viridiplantae; phylum Streptophyta; class Magnoliopsida; order Asparagales; family Amaryllidaceae; genus Allium; species Allium fistulosum. The sequence goes on along the minus strand of CM060905.1, from coordinate 627,286,885 downwards.
GTTTCATTATTTTACCTTTTTATTCTATTTATTTTTAAATATTATTTTAAATATTTTTGGAATATCACCTAAATTAATCAGTTATAAATAAAAATATAAATTGTTCACTATTAGTGTACTTTTTGTTGTTAATTCACGATTATTTGGTAAACAAATATTTAATACACACATGACATCAATTTTATTATCTGTAAATCTTTCATATTTTTGTATCCTATACTAGTGTTTGTTTAATTTTGAAATTTATTAACGATAAACCGAGTATGTGTGCGTATGCATACACACACATGTACATATACATCATATTAAAAAATATATTATTATACTCTAATCAAAACTAATTGAGTTTATTACGATATGTGAATTCTGTTTATAGTTATTTAATGCAAAAAAAATTGCACCAAATTATATGGTGAGAGCTTATCTTCATTCAGGCTTTCCTTGGACGTCACGTAGATTCTAAGGACATTCTTACTGCCTAATGCTCTACGCTGTCTTGAACAACATAAATTACTACTATTACTGTTTATAATTATTTAATGAAAAATAAATTTGCACCAAATTATATAGTGAGAGCTTAGGCGCCTGTTGAACAAGCGCCTAAGCCTCTAAATAGGCGGACACTTGTTTAACAAGCGCCTCATCCTCAGGTGCTTATTGAACAGGTGCCTGGGGATGAGGCGCTCGTCAAACAGGCGCTTAGTCCTCAAAACGTTTGTAAGTGCAGGAAATGTAAGATATAAGTGCAAAATCATTAGAGATGCTCTAAGAGATGTATTTTTACTTCAACCTACAAAAGTACATGCTACGTGCTTTTCCAATCTCGTCTATAACACCTATAAATTTTTACTAATTTCACTCTAAAATAAAAATTTTCTGCTATAACAAAACCCTAAAAACTTGATGCTTAGGACAATAGTTCACTAATTAAAATGGGAATGGTGACAAAAAAGCACTAGATAGAAAGCATTAAATGAGAAAAATAACATAATGGAGTAGTAGTTGATCATAAGATCCTACCACACCAATCACAATTGTACAATGAACATGTAAATTTTTAACTAGGTTTCTAACAACCATATAATCGATAATTTTCAAAAACGTTCCGTGCATTTTAAACTATAGGTTAAAATGCAAAACAAAAAATTCTTTTTCAAACCACAGTACCTAAGCGTTCCGCGTGCATTTAACGATTAAGTAACACTTAAACATTACTTAAGCCGTTAGATGGAATTTTACCATTTCGAAAACTAAATCAACAAGTCATTCATCAAGGAGAAAATAAACTACCTCCTTAATTGGATTCATTTATTATTTGGAGCATATTATACTCAAGGTGGTAGAGTAGTCTTGTAATCAATAATTTTGAAATTTCAAAAACTTAACCATTTTTAGCATAGTACGGAGATTCAAACTTCAAAGTGCATGTTAGGAGAACAGTTACTACTGCAGTGGCATAATACATTTAGTTTTTGAAAATTCGCAATTTGATAACCGTTCACTTCTAGATCTTTATCACCAAAAACAAAACTCAAACATAGTTTTTATTTCATTTACTTAATTCATTTTCTTTTAGATTCATAGGTTTCCTTCCAAGATTAACATATTTTTGAATAGTTGTTTTACCGATGATTCGATCAGATTAATTAGAACTATTTTGCATAGAATTATGAGAGAAAAAGAGAATTTATGGAAACCACCCTTATCATCTTCCATAATAGATAAAAAACACTCATGCTTTTAATATTGTAGATTAAACCCTTGAAATTTACAAAAATTTAAATCATGCCGTATTTTTTTGCATTCTTTATGTTACCACATTCAAAAGGTGATGATAACATCAAATGTGTTTATATAATGTAATTGGATAAAATAAGACATTTTTATAAATATAATCCAAGTTATTTCAAAAGAATATATAATTGAAATGTGTAGGTAAGTTGTACTTTAAACTGTGCAATAAAATTAATCGGTTCGGATATGTTGCACTATAAATAATGCAACACAAATTGCGCAAAAATGCATTATTATGAACATTCCTACTTAATAACATTATTTTAATCAGATATGTCATTTTAGTTATATAACCCAACAAATTTAAAGGAATATAAAACTTTAAAAGTTTTGGTAAGTTGCACTATAAGTGCTTAAAAATATGGACTTTCGTGAATCTTGATAAGATTTATAGACTTAATCCATAATATAAAAAGGATAAATGATATTTTCTTTATTATTGAATATTAATAAGGGTTAAAACATATACTCATTCTGATAGGACAAATTTTCATTCTAGGCTTAATAAAAAAGCTTATTTCAAATTGAAACATCGTTGGAAACTTATTATAAAAATAGGCGTGTTTTTCATTATTTAGCATTTTATAATTTTCCATTTTGAAAATGTGCAAGAATAAATTTTTAGTTTGTACTTGCGCAAATTCAAAATGCGCAATTATATTTAAGAAAGAAAAACATAGATACGTATTTTTAGAATAGGTATTAAAAAAATACTATACAGTGGAAAGAGAACTATTTATAATAAGTTTCAAATGGGGCCTAAACTTAAAATAAATCTCTTCCGAAGGTGTAGAACGAAAATTTGTCTGCTCTAATAGTTGGATACGAATATGTAACAAAAGTTATAAATTATTTTCAATGCAACCAAGTTGTATTCTATAAAATGCAAATGATTGAGCATAAGGTTCAAAATGCAACGACCTGGAAATTCAGACACTTCTTATTTAAATATCTGAATTATTTAAATATTTGAATCTTGGATTAAACATGATTAAATTTATTTAATAGCCTTATTAATCCCTTTTTAATTAATAACTAATGATGGTAAACTTGTTTTTGAAAAATATTTACAAAAATAAATACTTTGAAGAAATATCGATAATGTGACTGAAAATTGTTTTATCTATAAACTGTTTTTTATTCGACAGGAGTTGTTCAAACTTTTTTTACATATACTAAAATACTTAGGAAACCATTAGTAGCTAATAACAATATTTTTCACTAAGCCTCTTTTGGGAAGCTTCTAGAATGAAGAAAGATATTTGTGGAGGAAGGGTATTTTGGGATGCTTAAGGCTTAAGGCATAAGGAAAGGAGGAGGAAAGGTGACATGATGGGCACATGGGAGAGGGAGTGAGCCTTCTTGACCAGAAATGAGAGGGCTCTCTTCACTCTATTCTCTTCATAATTTCCTAAATACAAGTAAATCTATAACAATTCCAAACTTCACCAAACTCTAGTATATGGCCTGCAACAACATAGCAACACCACTCAAAATAGAAGATATGAAGCACCCAAGCCCAAACAAGGTCATGGCCATGAGCATTGGGGAGGGATTTAGCCTAGGTCGTAAGCTAAATGAGGTTGCGGTAGGAAGTTGTGGTGTTTGCAAGGTGATGGTAAGAAGATGGAGCTTGTACTTGGTTGTTTGCTTGCTAATGGGTGAATTAACTCAACACTTATATATTTATGAAGTGTTGTTTTAACCATATACTTGTTGCTTGAATTTATGTTTGATATTTGCTTGGAAAGCAAATGACATATGTAAATGATGTATATGGACTTCTATAACATTCTATGACTTGTTGAATAGCCTTGAATACATAGGGTTTGGTTAGACTCAAACTTGAATCGGATTTTCTTTGGAAGTGGTTTTATACCGATAGTCGCTGTAGACGCACTTAGAAATTGTCTTGTGTTTGGTATTTCTATAGAAATCTGTAGAGAAGTCCATAGGGGGTTTTGGCCATGGTTGAGAAGTATTATGTGTATGTTAATTACTGTAAAAGGATTGGAAGCTAAAAAGTTTGTTGGCATATCGAAATCGATCAAACTTTTGAGATAATAATATTTTAATTACGACAAAAGGATTGGATGCTAAAATTTTTGTTAGCATATCGAAAATCGATCAAACTTTTGAGATAACAAAACTAGCCCAGGTCGCAGTCATTTGCAACAATCGACGATGGCACTTTTAAAATGTTGAAGTAACACATACGTTCTCCAACCTTGGGTTTTAACTTTAAATTAGTTAGACGACATTTTGTTTTGAAACATTTTTAAGTATGTTTCAGAGACTTTTTACAGCACTTTGTAACTGCTGTAGTTTCTGTTTTGTTAACTCTAATAGTTTTGAAATGTTTTTTACTATTGTAGAGACTTTTAACAGCATTTGGTAAATGCTGTCTTTTCTATTTGAGAGTTTAAATTGCTTTGAATTGACATTAGATTCATGTATTTCACTTCAATCTTTTTAGGTATGTTTCCTAACTTGTATTAAAGAATTTTAAAAATGGTTTGGTATTTTTATATATTTTTAGTAATTAATTATGAATTATTAAAATATAAGGTTTATTTTTATATAATAGAAAACTATTTTACTAGTTTTTAAATAAATTATAAACTAGTTATTTTTAAATAATATTTTAAATAAATGTTTTAAACCATATTTCAGTATTTGTAAGTATTATTTTAAATAAATTTTTTTAAACCATATTACTAGTATTTATAAGTAATGTTTTAAACCACATTATAAGTATATATAAGTATTTTTAAGTATATATCGTTTATAGAAAATATTTTAATTATTTTATTAAGTATTAAAATGCTTATGTAATATATTATCTTTTAATTTTTTTAGAATTTTTCTAATTATATTAGCTTATAAGTAAATCAATGTATATATATCATTTTAAAAAGGTTTTTAGTTGATATATAAGTTTGGAAAAATAAGTTAACTCTTCTACACAAGGATAAAAGAATTTTTGGATTACAACACTTATGTTATAATATAATAAATAGTTTTTGTAAAGTTAATTAAAAAATATTACCTTGTTTAATAAGTGTAGACATGCTTATATCTTTAATAATGAATATTTTAAAGATAATGGCAAGTATAAAATGGTTTTGCTTTGCTAAAAAAAGTATAAAATGGTTTTGGGTTTACAGTAATAGTATTTAAACAACATTTCTTTATAACCCATTGAAATATACTTCTAAAAATGATTAGATCTTTAAAAGGAATGTTTTAAAGATAAATGATAAGTGTGAAATGGTTTTGGGTTAATATTAACAATGTTTTAACAATATTTGTTTTAAACCCATTTAATTATACTTTTGGAAATGTGAAATCTTGTTTTAGATTTGTGAATATTCTTATAACATTTGGAATAAGAATATGGATATATTTCTAAGTATAGAGACGAGTATAAATGAATAGTGAAATAGTAACATACATGTACATATCTTTTGTAAAAGTATTATATATATATATATAAGTAATCACAAAAGGGTTTTAATGAATAAAAGAATTAATTAAATAAAGAGGAATTAAGAGTTGCTTATGTTGCTTAATTGTGCCTTATGTGTTTACTTGTTTATGGAAAGTAATTAACTATACTTAACACTAAAAGCCAACGAAGTAGGCGTGTTCAATTTATGAAATTTAAGAATTATGTTTGAGTAGTGTTTAGAAGCAATAGTTCTCTAAACTACCGGCTTCATTCTTAAACGAGGGATAGAGTGAGACGAAAAGGTTGCAAAAATGTTCAGTATATGAAAATTGATTTCCATAAGTGATGCAACCATCCAAGGAAGAGGTCAACGCTAACATTCTGAACGATGCTACTATCTGGGACTGTCTATCTTTAAGGTAATCCTAAGTGAGAGGACGACTTTAGCGTTTTTCAAAGGACTTATGCTGGAATCTATTTGGAGATTCGAGATTTGTTTGAGATGATAATTCCATATAAAGGTTCATGATTTTTTCGAGTTGCTAGAATCCATATGGGGATTCATGGACTGTTCGAGATGCTGGAATCTAGAGAGAGATTCGAGATCCGTTCGAGTGGAAGAAGACTTTTGTGATGAGATAATGAACGTGACTTTACCATTGGTAATGACAAAAACCAGAGTATAAGGCATAGCCAAAGGGTTTAGCGAACCCAAGGGTATATTGTATCTAATGACGCTTTCGGAGAGGCATGCGAGTGCGATGTACTCGGAGCCATGTGATCGGGCATGGACCAGCTGTGTTTTCCCTATGGTATATATATTCTATCTAGAGATATATGACGTTCGAAAGAACATCTCTGATCCTTGTGTAGGAGGTCGGATTCGGCTTGATCCAAGGAGACCTCCATGGAAATCCTTACACATATTCAAATGTGTCTTAGTGGTATTGATTGTATACATAATCATTTTGTGGTGAACATGCAACACAACTATTTTTTATTTATATTTTACACACTAGATGTTATTTATTATATCACCTTATGTACTTATTAGATGATTTGGTTTATTTTAAGGGGAAAACGGTATGATAATCCATACAGTCTCAAATGTTACTGTTATATGTTGGACACATATTTCTTGTGTTTCTTACACCAGACTTATATCTAACTCATCGTTTTATTTTTTTCTTATTTCTATGGGTGCTCTTTCAAGTAGTCCAAGAAAAGTAAATTTTCGTTAATGTTCTTCGGAGCTTTTGGAAAAGAGCTAGATGCTTCCATTCACCTACCATAGTATTCTTATTTCCACTACATTACCATATTGTATATATCAACATTATGTGAGGACATGTAGCTATAACTATCTAGGCTGATGATAGTACTTATGATTGTAACACTAAAATATAATGTATCTTAGAGTGACAGTTTGTACTGCCTTTTGATATTATATTTAATCATTCTATTTGTGACATTCTGATATTGTATTCTCTTTTTCCTTATTCTGTTTCCTTTTCCTTTTTTTTACCCTAACAATTTGTCTCTCCGGCACTTGAGTGCTCGACACATGAATATCATGAATGGTTTTTTGGACATTTGGGGCATGAAAAGGCAGATCAATATACTTGGTATCAGAGCTGAAGGTTAATTGAGAACATTAGCTTTGGTAGGTATGACTCATTAAGAGATAGGGTACAGAATGCCCTAGCATGAGTTAAGTGTATTATATATATGAGAGCGTATATGTAATTGTTATATATTAGTAATATATATAAGTAAGTTGATAGTGTAGTCTAATTAATGTAGAAATTAATGATGTTCATATATTAACCCTCATTGACTGGCTTAGTCATGCTCGGCCAGTTTACGAGCATTGACTATTGTTTGTTGATTTATGCTTAACCAGTTTTTGAGCAATTTATCCTTTACTAAATGATTTAGGTAGACAATACTTATGGGTGCATTGAAATGAACACCTTTTGAATTAAGTTTCACGATTTACCTATAAGGCATTCGATGGCAATATTGGGTTAGAGGTTAAATTTAGTAAAAGATGATTATTACAATCTAAAGCAAAGATAAGATATTTTGTGAATAAACATTGTGAAAAGGTTTTATATAAGAAAGTGGTTTTTTTAAACGTATGGTTTATAAAACGTGGTTTATAAACAACAAGGATTTAAACTGGTATTTTAAGAACTTAAATACCGGTGCTTTTGAAATGGGTTTTCTAAGGTTTTGGAAAATAATAACAGTATTATTTGAAAGTAAATATTTTGAAAATTGATTTTTGAAATTAAGATCATGATACTTAATATTATTATACGAAGTATTTGATACCCCCATAAAATGATTTAGGTGAAGTCCTAAAAGTATAATTGCATGTACCGAACTCACTTCTGTCCCTTGAGAATAATTTTTGTCATGACTGCAGCATCATCGTTGTTCATTTTTGAGTTTCAAAATGGGGGATGATACAGAGTAGTTTTGGTAAAACATATTTTTATTTAATCCCAGAAGTTTAATTTGATATACGAAAGGTATATGAATATATTATTGTTTCATTTGATTTGGAATCAAATATGGTGTTTGGTTCTAAAGTTTATCTTTAAAGATTTTGAAATAAACTTCCTTTATGGAAAATATTAGTATGTATGCTATACTGGCTACCCAAGTGGTAGTGGCATAACCTAAATAATTAAGGAACCTTCTTCTTGTGTTCCTTTATAGTGAAGTATGTCTATTAAATAAGTGAAACTCTGATAAGTAATTTTATTGATGCATGAATCGTATAAATTAGGATAGTGTGGTATGTTCATCTTGTTATGATATGATTGATTAGTAGTTTTCATTTGTTAGAATGAGTCAGATTTTTCGGCAATTTTGGACAGTCGAAAACTTCCAAATCATTATAGAATTTGAAGCTAAATATTTTTTGTGAAAAATATAAAAGATGAGTTTTTATGACCTTTGAATTGAGAAGGAGGTAAGATAAAATAAGTTTAAATTTGTTTAACATCCTTATTAAGTAAAATAAATTGGATATTTAGTACACAAGCTTAGGATGCAGTGGAGTATCATGCGAGTATGAACTTATGTTATAAAATATTTATGAACTTGAAGTTATGTTTTATGAAATGCTTCATAAATGATTTTAGTATTTAAAGAGATATACTATTTGTGTAAGTGAATATGATTTAAAGTAAACTTGTATAGTTAAGAAACCAACAGGATTAATACGTAAGTTGTACGTTGGTCATCTTATTTTCATGACTGTTCTTGATCCTTAATCGAGTATATGGTTTCGAGGAGATTTGCACCGGTATGAACAAGTATTTTTCACTCGATTCTTAACAGTGAACACTTGATACAAATTCTTGATATGATCTCGTGGTTTTCTATTACAGAATATGGCTATATAGGGAGAACATGAGTTTCTAATCAAGGAACCTAATCAAAATCTGCACTAGAGAGGTAAAGTGATCTATAGTAGTTTGAAAGTGAAATTTATGTGATCGAACAAGTGATTGGATCGGATATTACGGATGGATGATCCATGTACATCATACAGGCTTTATTATATATGCATACTATGTTATGTTGGCTTATGGAGAGTTTAGGGAATGACTCTTCGATTTGTTCGGGGTAGCATAAATGATCGGCCAAGTAATAACTTGAGGTTGTTGAGCATAAAGTACTCTTAGTGGATTGTTTATCATCCTTGTGCGATGAGAAGGTTTTGAACCTGAGCAAGCAGTGGGCTTTGTTTGCTAGAAAATTTGAAAACTATTAATTATTGGATTGTGCTTGTTTCTTTTAGGTGTTAGTCCCGTTGGAATTTCGAGGACGAAATGTTTTAAGTATGGGAAATGTAACAACACAGAACTTTGGACACTTCATAGTTAAATATCTGAATTATTTAAATATTTGAATCTTGAATTAAATTGATTTAATAGCCTTGTTAACCCCCTTTTAATTAATAACTAATGATGGAAATTTTGTTTTTTAAAAATGTTTATAAAAATAAATACTTCGAAGAAATATCGATAATGTGACCGAAAATCGTTTTATTAACAAACAGTTTTTTATTCGATAGAAGTTGTTCAAACTTTTTTTACATACTAAAATACTTAGGAAATCATTGACAGTTAATAAAAATATTTTTCACTAAGCCTCTTTGAGAAGGAAAAGATATTTGTAGAGGAAGGTATTTTGGAAATGCTTAAGGCTTAAGGAAATGAGGTGGAAAGGTGAGAAGATGGGCATATGGGGTTGGCGAGCCTTGTTGATCAGAAATGAGAGAGTGTAGGGAGGGGAAAGCACACCACTTGAAGCCTATATAAACACACACACACACTTCATGCAAACACTTTTACATTTTTCCAAAGAAAATCATAGCTCTTTTCACTCCTTTCTGTAATGACCTAGAATTTCAAAGACTTCGTATTTAAATGTCTGAATTATTTAAATATTTGTATCCAAGATTTAATGTGATTAAATATGATTTTATAACCTTGTTAAATACTTTTTAATTTATAACTAATGTTAGAAAAATTATTTTTGAAATGTGTTCACAAAATTATACACTTTGGATAAATACTAAAAATGTGACCGAAAAATGTTTTGTTAAAAATCATTTTTTATTCAATACAAGTTGTGTAAATATGTTCCAACTTTAATAGTTATCATATGTAAACATATGAAAAGAATTAAAACACATCTCTTTACTAACTAAAGATTAATTAAACTAAAGAGTTAATTAGTAAAAGCAAGCAAGGACATTTAGTAGAAAAGGACCCCTAAATCAAGGCTTGATTTAAGGAAGTATGGTTGTGTAAGAGGTATGGATGATTAAGGGTATGGTGTGCATGTTCTCATGCATGGAAGAGGAGGGGGTTTTGTAATATTTTACACAAAATCCCTAACTCTATAAATACACACATATGCATTTCATTTTTACACAAATCCATATCTTCACTTCTTGCTCTTCTCTTCTATATGCCTTCTTCTTAATGGCCTTTGGCCATGTACTTTGGGTGGGGGCAATGGCATAGGCCATGGGTTCTAAGGTTGTAGAGGAGGTGAGGACGTGAGCTTGGATGCCTTTCTAGGGATGGCCATGAGAAAAGATAGATTGAGGAAGGAGGCCATGTGGTTTTGGAGGTGGAGGAGAGGTTTAGGTGATGTTTTAATGAAGTATAAGGTGTTAGTGAAGTGTTATTTGAAAATAATGTTGGTAGAAATATATTTGGTTAAATGAAAAGTGTGTTAATCTCACTTAGTTTGAAGTTAATAATCTTGCTAATTGCTAGTAAAAGTTGCTTATTGAATTGCTTGCTATTACCTGTGATAATATTCCCCAACTACTTAAAGTTATAACCTTATATTGTATGCTTCCAAAAGCATATGATTTGTTAAAGTGGTTGCCTTAAAGAGAATGAGATTATGTTGTTTAAATTAAGCACATTTAAACATCTAAAATGGACATGATTATGAGTACATATCTTAATATATGTTTTGTAGTGATATAGTTTGAATTTGGAATCATATATGTGTATAAAAGAGAATGACACATGATATTGAATTGAATACGCAATTGTCCGTATAGCGATAGTCGGCTATAAGCGCACTTTGAATCCCTTGAACTAGAACTTATGAAAATGGATATTTGATGACATATCTTAATAAAAACTTGTTTGGTTATTATTTATACTTCTATAAGTATTTAGAAAAGCAAAGAATTTTTTTGGGATAGTTATAGAAGAAGTAAATCAAAGTAACAAAATATTAAAATAAAAAGGTCGCTATAACGACTCTTTTTATTTAGCAAAAAAATGATATTTTTCTACAAACTTCTTTAAAGGTTTCTTTTCATATTTAAGGAATAAATAATATAATATTATTATTGGAAAAGTTTTGAAGCCTAATTCATTTTATAGCTAGTTGAACGAAATGCAAAAAGTTATAGCGAAATAGTCGCTATAAGTGTAGTTCAGTAAAATACCCTATTTTCGGGAATTTCTCTAAAATAATTGAAAGTTATTCTTTGGAATTTTTCTTCATGGTATCCAAATACCCAAAGTATAATAACTAATGTAAAAAGAGTGAATCAAAAAATCATTTGTTAAGTGTTGAAATTTATGCTCAAAGTTGTAGCAAAACAATGTTAACAATGGTAACAAAACTTTAGATAGCATTACTGTAAATGCTACCTTTTCTACCTTGAACTATAAATTGTTTAAAATGATATTTAAATTTAATATTTTCTCTAATATTTTTAGGATTTTTTTCTAACTTATAATAGAGAGTTTTAAAATTGGTTTCAAGTTTAAATATATTTTTGACAATTAACTATGAATTTCTAAACTAAGTTGCTTTTAAAATTAAAACTTATTTTTCTATTTATTTCAAAATTCCTTATTTTTACATAATATTCTATATAAATAATTATCATATATTTTAAGTAGTTTAAAAGTATTTTAACATATTAATAAGTATTTAAAAGATATTTCTATATACATAAGTTTTAAATATTAAATTAAGTATTTTATAAATATAGCAAAAGGAGTTTGTATTTTAACACTTAAGTTAAAATAGCTGGTTTTGTGGAATCAATTAAAAGTGTATTGTCTTATTTAATAAGTGTGAATATGCATTGATCTTAAATAAATGTTTAAAGTCATTAATGGATAAGTAAATAATTTTGGGTCGTTGTAAACAGTATTTTTAGCAACACTTGTTTTTAACCCTTATTATTAATTATACTTGGGAGTATAAGTAGATATTTACTAATGGATATTTAGTAGAAATAAAAATACAAGTAAATGGTTTTGGGTTTGTTGTGACAAATATTTTGAGCAACACTTGTCTTTAACCCTTAAATATAAATAAACCTTTAAGAAGGGAGTTTTAAAGAGGAATGTTTTCAAAGTATGAAATGTTCGGATTTGTTGTAACAATTGATTTTAGCAACACTTGTCTTTAACCCTTAAATGTAATTAAAACTTTAAAAGGAGTGTTTTAAAGATAATGATTAAATGAAACGGTTTTGGGTTTGTAGTAAACAATGATTTAACAACATTTTTTTTAAACTCTTGAATTATATTTTGGAAGAAATATTATAAATCTTTAACAATGGAATTTTAAAGATAATAACAAGTATTTAAATCTTTTATAAAGAGATAGAAAATGTTATATGCTTAATTTATAAAAGAAATGGAGTTTATTATAACAATGTTTTGGTAGTAATTGTTTTAATCTCTTTGATTATATTTTAAGTAAGTAAAACTTGTTAAATGATTTGTGAATACACTTATACCGTTGGAATATGTATATGAATACCTTTTAAGTATTGAAAAGATTATAGGTGAATAGTTAAATATATTTATACAATAATATATAGGAAGTTTTAATTAATAAAGGAGTATTAATTAATGAAGTGTTGATTTATAAAAGAAGTTTTATTAGGTAAAAAGATGTTTTTCTAATAAGAAGGGTTTTTAATTAATAAAAGATTAATTAATTAATATGGGATTAAAAGTCGTTTATGTCACACGACCATGCCTTGCATGAAATTATAGTGCAGGTACGTTACTTGCTTATGATAAAGTATTCGAGACTTAGTTCCCTTATGCGATCATTCTCATTATTGTTGAATAAGACCAAATTCATCGACTCAGTCTTGGAGAGACCGGGATTGGTAAGTGTTCTAAGATAATTGAATCCATATGGGATTCATTATGTGATCGAGTTTTGTTGAAAACTCATGTGAAGATGCCGAACGTAGCCATGATATTGGGAAAATTACTAAAGACGGAGTAGGATGCATGATCCTGGGGTTTAGCTGACCCATGGGGGGTACGACAACTCCATATCTAAAGTATGCTTATAGATGTTGCTAGCGGGGAGTTGTTGATACTTGGTGCACATTGTTCATGCAAGTGTTTAGAAGATGGCCCAGTTGTGTTTATCTTATGGTATATTTTATCTAGAGATATACGACGCTCGGAAGGTATTTTCTGATCCTTGTCATAGGAGATCGGTCTAATTGAGGAGGTCTCCATGGAAAATTGATTTATACGAATGTACCTTAGCAGTTTTGTTTGTATACCTAAATATGCTGTGAAATGTAACCAATGTAACCATTTCAGCTATGATTCATATTTATATTGAACACCCTAGACATTATTATAATATCACTAAATTTTCTTATAAAATTGTTCAGTTATCGTAAGGTAAAAACCCATCCGTGTTTATTTGCGGCGTGGTCTTACGAGATACCTTTATTCTTTAAAAGAGTTTTACAAATATAGCAATTCAAATTATTTGAGCTTTCCCGCGCTGGTTTACTAGACTAATCCGGGCGTTATTCTTCTTATATGCTCGGGTCAGCCCGTGTATATTTCCAGATATCGTTGATGATTCATTGGAGCTCTAGGAGAGGAGTTGGATGAATACCTACCGTAGATTTTATTTCCACTGTAGTACTTTGTTTTTTTATATCAGCAGTTGTGAGGACAAGTTGTTATGACTGTCCAGGCTGATGATATGCTAGTTTACTCTGATTATAGTATCTATACAGTTTTCCTTTGTAAAAGTATCATTTTGATATTATATGTCATCGTTCCGTGATGAGATTCTGATATTATGTTCTCTTCTTTCTTGTTCCTTTTCTTTTCTTCTTTTATTTTACTCTAATGTTTTTCCTTATCTGCACTTGGGTGCTCGGCACGTGAATACCGTGGATGTATCTGTGTTGACATTTGGGGGTCGAAAAGGCGGACATTACACTTTCTCTTCATAATTTCCTAAGAACAACTAAATGCAAAACAACTCCAAACTTCACTGAACTCTAGTATACGTCATGCAACAATATAACAACGCTATCTGGCAACTTAAAGCAGAAGGCTTGAAGCACCCAAGCCTAAACCAGGTGAAAGCCATGAGCATTGGTGAGAGATTTTACCTAGGTCGTAAGCTAAATTAGGTTGGGGTAGGAAGTTGTGGTGTTTGCAAGGTACTGGTAGGAAGTTGGAGCTTGTACTTGGTTGTTTGCTTATTGATGGGTGATTTAACTCACCACTTAGATGAATATGAAGTGCATTTGTTGATTTTTTTAATCATATATATATATATATCTGTGTGTGTGTGTGTGTGTCTATTGCTTGAATTATGCTGTGACATTTGTTTTTATTCTTGCTTTGGAAAGCAAATGACATGTGTAAATGATGTATATGGACTTGTATGACTTTTTATGACTTGTTCCATTACCTTTAAACAAAGCATACAGGGTTTGGTCAGACTTGGACCTGAATCGGACTCTATTTGGAAGTGGTTTTATAGCGATATTCGCTATAAACGCACTTAGAAATTGTCTTGTGTTCGACAATTTGTATAGAAATATGTAGAAAAATCCTTAGGGGGTTCTTGCTATGGTTGTGATGTATTATGTGTATCTTATTATATTAAAAATATTGGATGCTAAAAAGTTTGTTAGCATATCAAAAATCGATCAAATTTTTGAGATAACAAAACAGGCCTAGGTCGTAGTCGTTTACAGCAGTCGACAATGGCACTTTTAAAACTCTATAGTAAGCTGCAAACTCTGTTTTTAAATACAAATTATTTAAGATGACATTTTGTTTTGAAACATTTTTAAGGTGTTTCAGATTCTTTTTATAGCACCTTGTAACTGTTGTAGTTTTTGTTTTGTTAATTCTAATTTTTTTGAAACGTTTTTAAACTGCTGCAGAGCCTTTTAACAACATTCAGTAAATGTTGTCTTTTCTGTTTGCGAGTTTAAATTGCTTTGAAATGACTTTAAATTTAAGTATTTCACTTTAATCTTTTTAGGGATGTTTTCTTGCTTATGATAAAGTATTCTTAAAGTTGTTTGGAATTTTAATATGTTTTCAATAATTAATTATGAATTATTAAAGTAGAAGGTTTAATTTTATTTTAAAGAAAACATGTTTTTCTTGTTTTCAAATAAATTATAAAATGGTTATTTTTAAGCAATATTTTAAATAAATGTTTTAAACCATATTATAAGTATTTTTAAGGAATATTTTAAATAAAAGTTTTGAACGATATTATAAGTATTTATAAGTAATCTTTTAAATAAATGTTTTAAACCATATTATAAGTATTTTTAAGTATGTACAGTTTTCAGATAATGTCTTAATTATTTTATTACGTATTAAAAAGCTTATGTAATACAATACCTTTTAAATTGTTTCTAGAATTTTATTAATTATATCTTATAAGTAAATTAGTATACATATATATATACATATCATTTTAAAAGATTTTTAGTTAATATATAAGTTTGAAAAAGTAAGTTGTCTTTTACACAAGGATAAAAATGTTTTGGATTGCAACACTTATGTTATAACAAATGGTTTTTTAAAGTTAGTTAAAAGTATATTACCTTGTTTAATAAGTGTAGATATACTTAGATCTTTAATAATGAATATTTTAAAGACAATGATAAGTGTAAAATGATTTTGGGTTTATAGTAACAATGTTTAAACAATATTTGTTTTCAACCCATTTAAATATACTTTTGAAATGATTAGATCTTTAAAAGGAATGTTTTAAAGATAAATAATATGTATGAAATGGTTTTGGGTTTATAGTACCAATGTTTAAACAACATTTGTTTTTAACCATTCTATTATACTTTTAAAAATGTGAAATCTTGTCAAAGATTTGTGAATATTCTTATACCATTTGGGATAAGAATATGTATCCATTTCCAAGTGTTGACAAGAGTATAAATGAATAGTGAAATAGTAGTATACATATATATATATCTTTTGTAAAAGTATGTTAAATATATATACAAGTATTTAAAAAAGGGTTTTAATTAATAAAAGAATCAATTAATAAAAATGGATTAAGAGTTTCTTAGGTGGCTTAATTGTTCTTTATGTGTTTACTTATTTATGGAAAGTAATTTACTATACTTAACACTAAAAGCCAATGAAGTAGACTTGTTTTATCTATGAGATTTAAGAATGATGTTTGAGTAGGGTTTATAAGCAATAATGCTCCAACCTACTAGCTTCACTCTTGAACGAGGGATAGAGTGAAACGAAAAGGTCGAAAACCTATTAAGTATACGAAACTTGATTTCCATTAGCGATTATTTGTAGAATAGATAGTTGACTAGTCAACTACCGAAATTGACCAAATTAACTTAGGAAATATCTAGAAGAAACACGAGGGTTATACGGTACAGTTATCTTCGATGATGCTATACTGTACGTATAAACTCATCTTTCTCTTTTAGGACAAATTATAAGGAAATCAATCTGGATAGGAGACAATGTCCAACCTAATGTATTTTCATTTTATTTCTTAAAGAACCAGAGTTAAGTTAATAGAAAATATATCAACTGGTTTTGGAGTGTCTGGAAAGAGGGAGTGTACTTATATGAGATGATTCAAAACTGTAACCATTTCAACCATATACGTGATCTATGTCCTGGAAGAAATTATGAAGCGAAATGTTATAGAGTTGCACTGTTTATCCTAAGGTTAAGTCCAAGGAAGAGGTCGGTGTTAACATTTCGAACGATGCTATCGTGTGGGACAGTCCATCTTAAGGGTTATCCTAAAAGAGGGACAACATTTGCATTCGTCGGAGGACTTATGCTAGAATTTATATGGAGATTCAAGATCTATTTGAGATGCTCGAATCCATGTAGAGATTCATGATCTATTCGAGATGTTGGAATCCATATAGGGATTCATGGACTGTTCGAGATGCTGAAATCTAGAGAGAGATTCGAGATCTGTTCAAGTGATGAAGACTTGTGTAATGTGATAATGAACACGACTTCACCATCGGTAAAAAAACTAAAGTAGGGTGTATAACCAAAAGATTTAGCGAACCCAAGGGTGTATCGTTTTGTATCTAGTGATGCTTTTGGAGAGGCATGCGAGAGCGATGATACTCGGAGCCACGTGATTGGATGTGGGCCGGCTATGTTTTCTCTATGGTGTATTTTATTTAGAGATATGCATCGCTCGGAAGGACATCTCTGATCCTTGTGTAGGAGGTCAGATTCAGCTTGATCAAGGGATACCACCATGGAAATCCTTACACATATACAAATGCACCTTAGCGGTATTGATTGTATACCTAATATTATTGTGGTGTGCATGCAACATAGCTATTTTCTGATTTATATTCTACACCCTAGACATTATCTATTATATCACCTATGTACTTACCAGATGGTTTTGTTCCTTTTAAAGGGAAAATGGTACGGTAATATGTACGGTCTCAAATATTACTATCATATGTTGGATACATGTTTCTTGAGTTTCTCACGTAAGACTTATGTCTGACTCATCATTTTATATTTTCATTATATCCATAGGTGCTCTATCAAGTAGTTTGTGAAAGGCATGTTTTCTTTGATGTTCTTTGGAGCTTCTGGAAATGAGCTGGATGCTTCCATTCACCTACCGTAGTATTCTTATTTTTGATACATTACCATATTGCATATATCAACATATGTGAGGACATGTAGTTATAACTGTCTAGGCTGATGATAGTACTTATGATTATAACTTTGAAATGCTATGTATCTTAGAGTGACAGTTTGTACTTCCTTTTGATATTATGTCTTATCATTCCATTATGACATTTTGATTTTGTATTCTCTTCTTTCTTGTACCTTTTGTTTTCTTTCTATTTTAACCTAACAATTTGTCTTTTCGGCACTTGAGTGCTTGGCACATGAATACCATAAATATATCCATGTCAACATTTAGAGGTCGAAAAGGTAGATCGATACACATGGTATCGGAGTTGAAGGTTAAGCGAAAACCTTGGCACTGGTGGGTCTAACTCATTAAGAGATAGGGTACAGAATGCCCTAGCATGAGTTGAGTGTGTGTGTGCAGGTGTGTGTGTGTGTATATAGGAGTGTATATGTAATTGTTATATTAGTAATATGTATAAGTTGTTAGTATAGTCTAATTAATGTATGGATTAATGATGTTCACGTATTATCCCTCGTTGATTAACATAGTCATACTCGATTGGTTTATGAGCATTGACTATTGTTTGTTAATTTATGCTCAACCAATTTAAGAGCAATTTATCCTTTTACTATATGAGTTGGGTAGACAGTAATTGTGGGTGCATTGAAATGAACAACTTGTGGCTGATTTTCACAGTTTGACAAACGTTCGGTGACAATGTTGGGTTAGAGGTTAAATCTAGTAAAAGATGTTTATTATAATCTAAAGCAATGATAAGATATTTTGTGAATAAACATTATGACAAGATTTTATATAACAAAGTGGTTTTTTTAAAAGTATGATATATAAACAAAAAGGATTTAAACTGATATTTTGAGAACTTAAATACCAGTGCTTTTGGAATTGGTTTTCTAAGGTTTTGAAAAATAAAATTAGTATTATTTGAAAGTAAATATTTGGAAATTGAGATCACGGTACTAATTGCTACTGTGCGAAGTATTTTGTACCGCCGTAAAATGATTTTGGTGAAGTCCTAAAAGTATGATTGGGCATACTGAACTCACTTCTGTTGCTTGAAAATAATTCTGGTCATGACTGCAGCATCATCGTTGTTCATTTTTGAGTTTCAAAGTGGGGGATGACACAGAGTAGTTTTGGTAAAAGATATTTTGATTTAATACCTAAAGTATAATTTGATATACAAAAGGTATATGTATATATTATTATTTCATTTGATTCGAAATCAAATCTAGTGTTTAGTTCTAAAGTTTATCTTTAAAGATTTTGAAATAAGCTTCCTATATGGAAAAGATTAATATGTATGCTATGTTGGGTGCCCAAGTGGTAGTGGCATAATCTAAATAATTAGGAAACCTTCTTATTGTATTCCTTTATAGTGAAGTATATCTATTAAATAAGAGAAACTTTGATAAGTTGTGTTATTGACGCATGTATCTTATGCATTAGGATAGTGTGGTATGTTCATCTTGTTATGATATGATTGGTTGGTAGTTTTATTTTGTTAGAATGAGATGGATTTTTCAAAAATTTTAAATAGTCGAATGCTTTAGAATTGTTATAAAATTTGAAACTAAATGTTTTTTGTGAAAATATAAAAGATGAGTTTTTATGACCCATAAATTGAGAAAGTAGTAAGTTAAAACAAGTTTAAATTTGTTGAACATCCTTGTTAAGTAAAATGAATTGTATGTTTAGTACACACTCTTAGGATGTAGTGGAGTATTATATGAGTATGAACTTAAGTTATAAAAGGTTTACAAACTTAAAGTTATGATTAATGAAATGCTTCATAAATAATTTTAGTATTTAAAGAGATATACTATTAGTGTAAATGAATGTGATTTAGTGTAAATTAGTATAGTTATGAAACTAATAGGATAAATATTTAAGTTGTACGTTGATCTTCTTACTCGCATGACTATTCTTGATCCTGTAATCGAGTACATGGTTTCGAGGTGATTTGCACCGGTCCGAACAAGGATTTTTCACTCAATTCTTGACGGTAAACACTTGGTACGGATTCTAGACATGATCTTGAGGTTTTCTATAATAGCATTTGGCTATGCAAGGAGAATATGAGTTTTGAATCAAGGAACCTGATCAAAGTCCACAGTAGAGAAGTCAAGTGATCTATAGTAGTTTGAAAGTGAAATTTAAGTGATCAAGCAAGTGATCGATTGGATATGGCAGATGGATGATCCACGTACATCGTTTGGGCTTTAGTATATATGCATACTATGTTATGTTGGCTTATGGAGAGTTTAGGGAATGACTCTCCGATTTGTTCAAGGTAGCATGAATAATCAACTAAGTAATAACTTGAGGCTATTGAAAATAAAGTACGCTTAGTAGATTGTTTGTCGTCTTGTGCAATGAGAAGGTTTTGAACCTGAGCAAACAGTGGGCTTTATTTGCTAGAAAATTTGAATATTGTTAAGTATTGGATTGTGCTTATTTCTTTGGATGTTAGTAGTGTTGGAATTTCGAGGACAAAATGTTTTAAGTAGGGGAAGAATGTAACAACCTGGAATTTTGGACACTTTGTATTTAAATATCTGAATCATTTAAATATTTGAATCTTGAACCAAATGTGTTTATATTGATTTAATAGCCTTTTAAACCTCCTTTTAATTAATAACTAACGATGATAAACTTTTTTTTGAATAATGTTTACAAAAATAAACACTTCAAAGAAATATTGATAATGTAATCGAAAATTGTTTTATCAATAAACAGCTTTTTATTCGATAGAAGTTGTTCAATTTTTTTTACATACACCAGAATACTTAGGAAATCATTAATAGCTAATAAAAGTATTTTGCACTAAGCCACTCATGGAAAGCTTCCAGAAGCTTTTAGAAGGAATAAAGATTTTTATGGAGGAACGGTACTTTGGAGATGCTTAAGGCTTAAGGAAAGGAGGTGGAAAGGTGAGATAATGGGCACATGGGGGTGGTGAGCCTCCTTGTTCAGAAATGAGAGGGTGCGGGGAAGGGTATGCACACCAATTGAAGACTATATAAACACACACACACTCTTCGTGTAAACACTTTTACATTTTTACAAAGAAAACCAAAGCTCTCTTCACTCCATTCTCTTCATAGTTTCCTAAGAATAACTAAATTCAAAACAACTCCAAACTTCACAAAACTCTAGCATTTGGCCTATAAAAACATAGCTACACCATCTAGAAACTCAAAGTAGAAGATTTGGGGCACCCAAAACTAAACAAGGTGAAGACCATGAGCATTGAGGAGGAATTTTTACTAGGCCATGAGCTAATGAGGTTGGGGTAGGTAGTTGTGGTGTTTGCAAGGTGGTGGTAGGATATTGGAGCTTGTGCTTGGTTGTTTGCCTATTGATGGGTGAGTTAACTCACCACTTAAATGAAAATGAAGTGCAGTTGTTGATTGTTTTAATCATATATATATACATACCTTGAATTTATGTTGTGATATTTTTTTTTGGTTCTTGCTTTGGAAAGCAAATGGTGTGGTGTACATGGACTTATATGACTTTCTATGATTTGTTGCATATCTTAAAACAAAGCACATAAGGTTTGGTTAGACTCGTACATGAATCAGACTTGATTTGGAAGTGGTTTTATAGTGATAGTTGCTATAAACGCACTTAGGAATTGCGCTTTGTTCGATAATTTCTATATAAATCTGTAGGGAGATCCTTAGGGATTTCTCGCCATGGTTGCGATGTATTATCTATATCTTATTTACTGTATAAATATGGATGCTAAAAAGTTTGTTAGCATATAGAAAATCGATCAAACTTTTGAGATAACAAAATTGGCCTAGGTCAGTCATTTACAACAGTCGACGATAGAACTTTTAAAACGTTGTAGTAACTCATAAATGCTACAACCTCTATTTTTAACCTCAAATTGTTTAAATGGCATTTTGCTTTGAAATGTTTTAAAGATGTTTTGAATTCTTTTATAGCACTTTGTAACTACTGCAATTTCTTTTTTGTTACTCTAATTATTTTGAAATGTTTTTAAACTGCCGCGGAGACTTATGATAGCATTTAGTAAATGTTGTCTTTTCTGTTTGAGAGTTTAAATTTATTCGAAATGACTTCATTTAGGTTTTCACTTCAATCTTTTTAGTGATGTTTTCTAACTTTATTTATGTATTCTAAAAGGGGTTTGAAATTTTAATATGTTTTTAATAATTAATTATGAATTATTAAAATAGAAGGTTTGTTTTTATATAAAAGAAAGCATGTTTTTCTAGTTTTTAAAAAAATTATAAAATAGTTATTTTAAGTAATATTTTAGATAAATGTTTTAAACCATATTATAAGTAATTTTAAGTAATATTTTAAATATATGTTTTAAATGATATTATAAGTATTTGTAAGTAATATTTTAAATAAATGGTTTAAATGATATTATAAGTATTTGTAAATATTTTTAATTATATATAGTTTTCAGATAATTTGTTGATTATTTTATTAAGTATTAACAAGCTTATGTAGTATAATACATTTTAAATTATTTTCGAAATTGTATTAATTATACTAGCTTATAAGTGAATTAATGTGTATATATATACACATATCATTTTTAAAAGGTTTTTAGTTAATATATAAGTTTGGAAAAGTAAGTCTTCTACCCAAGGATAAAAGAAGTTTTGGATTACAACACTTATGTCATAATAAATGGTTTCGCAATGTTAATTAAAAGTACATTACCTTGTTTAATAAGTGTAGACATACTTAAATCTTTAATAATGAATATTTTAAAGATAATGACATGTATAAAATGGTTTTGGGTTTATAGTAACATGGTTTAAACAATATTTGTTTTTAACCCTTTTAAATATATTTTTGATATGGTTAGATCTTTAAAAAATGTTTTAAAAATAAAAGATAAATGTTAAATGGGGTTTATAGTAACAATGTTTAAACACGATTTATTTTTAACCCATTTAATTTTACTTTTGGAAATGTGAATCTTGTTTAAGATTTGTGAATATTCTTATACCATTTGAAATAAGAACATGGATACATTTCCAAGTATTCAGAAGAGTATAAATGAATAGTGAAACAGTAGTATACATGTATAAATCTTTTGTAAAAGTATTTTAAATATATACACAAGTATTTAAAAAAGGGTTTTGATTAATAAAAGAATTAATTAAATAAAAATGGATTTAGAGTTCCTTACGTAGCTTAATCGTGCTTTATGTGTTTACTTGTTTATGTAAAGTAATTAACTGTACTTAACATTAAAAGTTGACAAAGTAGGCTTGTTCCTTCTGTGAGATTTAAGAATAATGTTCGAGTAGGGTTTACGAGTAATAAGGCTCTAACCTATCGACTTCCCTCTTGAATGAGGGATAGAGTGAGACGAAAAGGTCAAAAACGTGTTCAGTATACGAAACTTGATTTCCATAAGCGATTATTTAGAGAACTAGATAATTGACTAGTCAACGATTGAAATTGGCCAAATTAATTTATGGAATATCTAAAAGAAACACGGGGGTTATACAGTATAATTATCTTCAGTGATGTTATACTATATGTATAAACTCGTGCTATTCTTCTAAGACAAATGATAAGGAAATCCATCCGGATAGGAGATGATCTCCACCCTTATGTATTTTCTATTTATTTCTAAAAGAACCACGGTTAAATTAACCAGAAATCTATCGAATGGTTTTGGAGCATGCGGTAAGTGGGGGAGTGTACTTGCATGAGATGACTCGAAACCATGACCACTTCAAAACCATATATGTGATATATGTTCTGGAAGCAGTTATGAAGTGAAATGTTATAGAGTTGCACTGTTTATCCTACGGTTAAGTCTAAGGGAGAGGTTGGTTTTAACATTTCGAACGAGGACCATACATGGATAAGGCACCGGGGTACCACCTACCACAATACACCTCTAGAAAAATGTATCGAGGACCACACATGGAACTACCGCAAACACAGAGCCGACTGCTCTTTTAAAATAGCATACTGGATTACATCATTCGTCGGGCACCGAGGCTGCAAACATTACCACACGGTCGCCCCACGCACACATACCAAATCCATAAATCCCGATTTAAGATCATGGAATGATGCTCCTAATGATAGCTAACCACATAGCTCTGTGGGCATCCCTGATTTTAGTCATTCTGAGTTGTGAGGCTTGTGAGGCCATGCTTTTACCTTTTCCTCTTAGCAATTCCCACTTGGAATGCTAACACTGCCTTCCAGGCAATAATGCAATGTTAGCATTCATCCATACAAGTTGTTCAAGATATGAACAAACCGAAGGCACCACTTCTACTACATCCATTTTGGGATCACCCTCGGGATTAGTAGCAAGTTGCCCTTACACTTCAAATAACTCCATGTCGATCCCATCCTCTTGAAATCACGAACCTCTTCCAAAACATAGAACGTGCATATGGTTTTTGGAGTGGTTACGGTTTTAAATCATCTCATATAAGTACACTTCCCCACTAACCGGGTGCTCCACCAATCGACAGATTTCGATAAACTCATCTCAGGTTCTTTTGGAAATAAACAAACAATATATCAGAGTGGGGATCACCTCCTGACCATTTAAGCGAAAGGTTTCCTTATCATTTGTCCTAGAAGAACACATAAGTTTATATGTACAATATAGTATCATCGAAGACAATTGTATCATATAATTCTCATGTTTCTTCTAGATATTTCCAGAGTTATATTTGTCCACAATTTTGATAGTCATTTATTTAATCTAATAAACAAAGAAACATTCGAATCAAATATTAAATTTCATACGGAAATAACTAACCCTCTTTTAATTAATCCTTCATTAATTAAATCTCTTTTCAAAATTAGGAAAAATATTCATATACTTATTCCACGGTATAAGTATATTCACAGACCATTTCACTTTCAATACTTAGAAAACGTTTCCACATATTTATCAACCAATATAGTACATTCACAAATCTTTAAGGAAGATTTGTAATTTTCCAAAAATCATATTAAGTGGGTCAAAAAAAATGTCATTTAAAACATTGTTTACTATAAACAAAAACCACTTTTCCTTCAATGTTAAGTATGAAATGAATGCTTCCATACCACCATAATTAAGAAGGATTATTTATCAGCTTCATGTACTTAATTTTCTTAAGTGAATTCAAATCGTTTACGGAAATAATACTCTATATACCAGACATCAATATTCAATTTCAAACTTAAAACTATCCTTCAGATAACAATGAGTCCGTTCAAGTTACGGTATTATTACCTCTCAAACCTTCACTCGATAATATTCTTATCTTTAAGATAGGTAAAAGTTTCCCTACCTCGAAGTTTAATGTCAAGTATATGATTTCATGAATTCCGTATACTATTCATTTGAAAACAAAGTTTTATAAACCAAACTTCTTTTCCAATTTCTAAGATCACTTTCCAATTTATAAACTTTTTTGATAAATCCTTTTTGTTAAATAAAATTCCTTTTTATAAATCTTAAGAAAAACAATTCCTCTTATAAATCTTTTAAAAAACAATTCCTTTTGTTATCTTTTATTTACTTTAAAATACATAAATAAAAATCCTAACTCTTATCCAAAACAGTACATCAAAATAATTATTTAATCTTTTGTTAAAAATCCTTCTTCCATTTAAACAAGATAAACTAGTTTAAATATATAATAATCACCTTTGCTTTGAAAATTACTAAATAATTATTTAAAACATATTAATAATTCCAAACCTTTCTTGAAATAATTATATAACTTTTGTAAATCATATTTGAAAAGAATTTCCAAAAATATCTAAATAGACAACTTTTGATATGTCACTAAAATCATACAGACACACACACATACATACACACATATTTCCGAACTACATCTATAGCGGCTATGGACCATAACTTATAAAACTTGTTTTATAAATTACATACCTTTTAAACTCCATTTCCCTATATATATTAAATCATTTATAATTATATAAAACATTTTACTTCAAATTATTATAAAATTGAAGTTAATTTAAATTCATGACTTTTCTAATTCGGAAAGAGGCTTAGCGACCACAATGGTACTTAAACAAGCTACCATTTATCTTCAATTTAACTTTTCAAGTATAACACTAGAATTTAATAGGCAAGCATATATGCAAATAAAATTCATAATTAACAATCAATGGTTAGTACATCATTTATCCAATATAAGTCAACTGGCATATGAATAAATGTCCAAATTAATATAGTAGTAGAACAGAGATTTATTCCACTAAATAGATGTCCAAAATAATATATTCCATTTAAATATAGCAGAACGGTGTTTTATTTCACTAACAGAAAGTCAATAATGAAATATAATTATTTAACTATGTAATTACTTAAATTAAGGTAATTATATTCTACCACTATTAATTTATCAATAATTTATACTTCGTCAAAACTATCATTTATCTATACCATAATGTTATACTCGTCAATACGAGTCTAATGCAAAATTCCGCTGGTAAAACGGATTTAAAATGAATGAGTTATAGCTTTTTAAGTTAACACCTAATTTATAAAATTAAAACAAATAATACAATTATTCTTACCCAAATCACACAAGCCTAGCCCAAAGCCCCTCACCCAAACCCATATCCGCTATCTATAGTAGCCTTCTTCTCCCTCCCCTAAATCAATTTTTGCCTCCTTCATGTACACATATATGTGCATGGCGTGCACACAACACGACCGACCATCCACCCGAACATAGAGGCCACCGGCTCACCCTACTTCCCCACCTGCCACCCTTGCCACCTACTCAAGCCTTCCCCATTGAATTTCGACCATATAGCCTTAATTTGAAATTGTGTTCCAGTATTTACAAAACGAGATCAACCCACTACCTCGACCACTAATAACCGCCGCTACCTATGCCACTGCGACCACCGCCACGCCTTTGCCCCAACCCTCGGCCAACTCGACGCTATCTAACGTCATTAGCAAGCAAAAACCCAAACCTAAAATCAAACTCCCCTAAAACCCTAACACAACCTCGACTAGTCAACTCCCACCACTGGAGGTTTAGCAACCACCACACATGGCTCCACCATCACCCAAACTTCTTCCCATCACCACCGCTCCACCTCCAGCTAGCCACATTGTCAGAAAAAGGTAGTTGAACGAAAAACATTCAACCATCACTTTTCGTACAATTTAAGCTGACAATGAACCATACATGTCCAACCCAAATTGAATGGAAAGACAGATAGTTAGGGAGAAGAAAGAAGAAAGAAGACAAGAAGAACTAACAAGTATAGAATCTCACAGCGGGACGAATAATCTATATTATATAACAAATCTTTACACAAAAACAAAACTTTAATTTATATATATGCAGACATAAATCAGAGTATACTAACCTATTTCAGCTCGGACAGTTATAACAACCCGCCCTAACAATTGCTGAATAGTATACAACAATGTATGCAATGGAAATATAACCATCTACGTGAATATGTCTTTGGGCCTCCTGCTCCTCTCTTGAAGCTCCAAAATATCCATTTAAACCTGGAGATATGCTTGGTCTGACCCGAGCTTTATAGGAAAACAATGCCCAGGTTAGTTTGGTAAAACCAGCGTGAGAACTTAAATCACAAGGAATTTTATTTATTACAACTTTTAAAAACCTTTAAAATCAAAGGTATCTCGTAAGACTAGGACGCACATAAACACGGACAAGTTTTTACCTTACACTAACCAAAACCATTCTACAGAAAATCCATGATATTATAATAGTTTCTAGATACAAATACTTATTAAGCATAGCCGAAATTGTAACATTATTAAATTCCAGCATAATAGGTATATAATCAAGTCTGTAGGCACTTATTGGAGAATGGATTCCATATAATGACTAGGCACTGGGGTACCATCTATCATGGTACACGTCTAGAAAATGTACCGAGGACCTCGCCTAGATCCCCTGCCAACACAAGGCCAGCCTACCCCTGACCTAGATAGTACTGAATATGTCATCACCCCGGTTGCTTTGCAACCCTTTTTATTTGAGATCTCATATATGACCAATCCATAAATATGCAGATGTATCTAGAAGGGTGACAACATACCTTAATGGGTGCGACCCACTTAGCCTTGCTACATCTCCCCTGATTTTCAGTCATTCCCGGTTGATGAGGCTTGAGGCTACGTTTACCTTTCAAGAAATTTACACTTAGAATGCTCATTGTCCTCCAATGACAATGCGCCTGTAGCATTCATCCATACAAGTCCGTTCTGGGTCTGAACGAAACCGAAGGCACTATTCCTACTACATCCATTTTGGAATCACCCTTAGGATTAGTAGCGATTAGCCCTTGCACTTCACATCTCTAATGCTCTTCACGATGTCTTCAGTTCGAAACGCTTGAGTTGGATCGAAGTAGTTTTTGGATAACATATCCGATCCCGGTCTCTTCGAAACAACTTTCGATAATTTCGGTAAACTCAACCCCGGTTCTTTAGGAAATAAACAAACAAAGATAAGAGCGGAGTTCACCTCCTAGCCGTTTGTGGACGGATTTCCTTATCATTTGTCCTAGAAGAACGAAACGAGTTTATACATACAGTATAACACCACCGATGGTAACTGTATCATATAATTTTCGTGTTTCTTCTAGATATTTCCAGAGTTACATTTTTGGTCCATATTTGATAGTCAGTTATTTAACTATCAAATAAACAACCATTCAAACAAAGATTATATTTCCCATAGAAATCAGTAAGCCTCATTTTAGTTAAATTTCCATTATTTTAAGATCACATTTCAAATACTTGGAAATCACTTCCATATACTTATCTCAACAGGAAAAGTATATTCACAAACTACTATATTTTCGACACTTAGAAAATATAACCATATACTTATCTCACCGGTATAAGTATATTTAACCATCTCACTTTTAAACTTGGAAGGTGTATTCACCAACATTAGAAAGATTTTCTATTTTGAAATCATATTTTAAATGATCAAACCCAATTATCACTTAAACGGAGAAACCCAAAATACCAATCCCTTTATAAAACACCCTTAATAAATTCCAAAATCCCGTTTATAAGACTTCTCCTTCTCAGATTCTTTAAAACTCATTTATGAACTCCTTTATAATTACCCAAAGAAATTTATAAATCTCTTCCCATATTTAATCCAACTCCTTAATAGACTCTTTAAGTCAATATGTATTCATGATAAACCATAAGTTATTTAAAATAGCTTTAAATAAAAAATTACTATTTAAACATCCTTCTATTTCATTTAAATCAAATCTTATTTAAAATAATAACTTTAGAATCTATTAAATAATATATTAGATTAATTTCAAACACTATTATTGTATTTATAAATTAATTTCCAAAACAATATTAATATAATAATTTATAATTTTGAACCGTTATTAAAACAATAATTAATTAACCTTAAGCTAATATTAATATGAAAATTAATTATCCTTTAAATATAATTAAATAACCGAAATCAATATAATTAATTAACTTAAATTAAAAATTAAAGTATTGATAATCATTTTAAATAAGTAATTAAATTAAAATTTTAAAACATTTTTAAAGCAATAACTGAATAACTTTAAATTAATAATTAACATTCGTTAAGAATAACCTTTAAGAATCATATCTATGAAATAATTAACTTTAATATTATTAAAACAATTACAAATTATTCTAAATAATTATTATTAATAAGTTATTACCTTTTTAAATCTTGTAACTAAATAATAATTATCTTTAAACCTTATAATAAAAATAATTATTTTTACATAACTTCCAAATCAATAATTAGCTTTTCAAATTTTTGAAGGAGGCTTAACGATCACCATGGTACTTAAATAAGCTACCATATTATTTAGTCTAACTTTTCAAGTGGATAACTGATATTCACATAATCAATGACTAAATAAATAATTTAACATTTAACCGTCATCGATTAACATATTACTTATCTAGAGTGGCATATCAATCAACGACGTATAACCAAATGTCCAAATCTATAGAATAGCAGAACGAGGATTTATTCTGCTAATTAATTGCCAAATTAATTTAATTAGCGGAACGATGTTTTATTCCGCTAAACCAATGTCCAATTACCATATTCAATCCAATTTAACTCAACAGTAATTTATTTGGCCGAATAAACATTTATATTTAAGGTATATAAATTTAAACAACGTTATTATTTAAAATAAAGTAATTTAAACCCTGTCCGTTTTAATATATCATAAATTTATACTTGTCCAAAACTATCAACTAGTTGCACTAAAATGTTATACTCGTTCATACGAGTTCAATGCAAAAATCTTTGTGTTAATTGGATTTTTTAACGAGCACGTTATGCCATTTCAAAGACTTGCAAATAATATAATTAAATTTAAACAAGGTTTTTCTCACCAAAGAATTGCAAACGGGCCAAGCCCAGTCCATTCGAACCTACACCCATCAACAGTGCTTCCTTCTTCTTCCTTTCTCAAAATGAAAAGCTCCAGATTCTTTTTTTTAAACATGCACGACTTGCGTGCTCGTGCACACGCGAATACCACCACCGAGCTCGGATCCAAGACCACCAAGGAGTCTCTCTCCCCATGTTTCCCCTTTCCGACCAAGCGCCACCACCTCCTACCCCTTGAATCGAAATCCGAGACATTCTCTGAGAGATTAAAAATGCCCAGGCGATGAACGCGAGGCCATTACCACACCTCCACTCCACTATTCGCCTTGCCACCACTTCCAAAAGACCCGCCATCCTCTGTGCCACCCTCCAGCATCACCATGACGACCTAGGTGATCCCCTCTGCCAGCAATCTCGGCTGCGTTCGCTAGGTGAAACCCAAGGCTTCCAAACCCTAGTAAGATCAATACATGACAACCCAAAGCCTAAATCAAAAATCAGCCATGGTCGCGACCTCCGCCTCGATCATACGCTCCTCCCCGACATCTCCGCTCGACCCCTCGACCACCGGTTCGCCGAAAATTAATTTTCGAACCAAAATCAATCAACGCCTCCTCTACGACAAACCAAGTCGTTAAAAAACATAAGACTGCCACCAAAAATCATAGATCGACGACTCGAACATGTTCATGTCCACCGTTCGACGATTCGTGATCGTCGAAAACCATTGTTTTCTCGACCATTCACTATTATTTGCAGATATCTCTCAAACCGCTCGATGAAAATCTATGAAATTATTTTAAAATAAATATACTCGATGGCGAACAACTTTCATGTTGGTCGATTGGGTTGAAACTGGATAGATTGGGAGTTGTCGATTTTTGAATAAGGGAAATGGTGGAGTTTTCATTTACTGGTAAGAGAATAACATGAAAAGAAAATGAAGTAGAGGAAGCAGGTCGAGCTCTCTATATATATGCTATATATATATAGCTTGATTACCTTCCTTCAGTGATAAGGAGGCAAAATTGCTGCTATGGTGAATGAAACAAGGGTGGACAGTGGAAGATGGTAGGGAAAAAGGGATGATAAAAGTTGGCTGAGTTGATGATCGTGGTACCTATGTGTACCGTGTGTTTGATTAAAAATTAAATTTCGGTACCCCGCCACACTGGATCGCGTCCGATTATGAACCACGATTGACAGAAAGTAAAGCACGATCGCATATAACAACGTTACACGATCACAAAACAAAAATAAAATAGACAGGTTATTAAATTCTGTGAAGTTTTCAAAATGCCAGAGTTTGCCGTAAAATACGTCAAACGAAAATTTACTATTTTCCAAATTAAAAATTATGGAAAAATTCTGAAAATTAAATTAAAAATACGTCATTGAAAATCAAGTCTAATTTTGAAACATAGATTTTATTATAACTTAATTCAAATTCGAACATTTAAATAAATTAAATATCCAAATTCAAAGACCCAAAAATACAGGTCGTTACACTCTTCTCCCCTTAAAAAGAATTTCGTCCCCGAAATTCCAGCACAAGAACACTCAATACTATCCGTATGCCCATAGGATGTTCATAGATCATTCATATACTAATTTTGTTTTGATTGCTACTTGAATACATAACCTCACTTCTAAACTAGCATCGCTCACCCGATTTTCTAGTGCGGACTCAGATCAGGCTCCTTGATTAGGAACCTTTGCTCTCCTTACATAGCCGTAGCCATGATAGAAAACCTTGGTTCCATATCAAGAACTCGCATCAAGTGCTCGCCGTCAAAATTGCGTAATAGATCCTTATTTGGAACGGTATGAAACAGCTCAAAGCCTTGTACTCGAATATTAGATCAAAAAGAGAAATGATCTACGTCCATTCTACGTACTTATTAGATTGGTTATCCCTAATACCAATTTTTATTTCCATATTTATGAAAACATTTCATAAACCATAATTTAAGCTGTAAAACTTATAAAATTCTCTATCATAGCCTATGGGTATACACAACTATAATTCAAACTTTATTTTGAATTTACTTAAGAATTTTAAACACCCGGGTTTTTATTCAAAACACTTTTTGAAACAATACCATATATTTTGGAAACTTAAGGATCAAATACTCGGATATTTATTTCAAAAACTTTTGAAATGGTATTATATATATTTTAATCCATAACAAATATATATATAGCTCGAGTAACCCCAAAAAGTATACCAAGGAGCTTAGTACTACCAAACAGTATCATACACTTCTCACAAGAAGGATAATACTCAAGAGAAACGTTTACCATCCGAACGTATCTCTTACCAATTTTTAGTCATTTCCGAGCCATTTGAACTAGTTAACTTAATA
This sequence comes from Allium fistulosum, assembly GCA_030737815.1. Classification (NCBI taxonomy): domain Eukaryota; kingdom Viridiplantae; phylum Streptophyta; class Magnoliopsida; order Asparagales; family Amaryllidaceae; genus Allium; species Allium fistulosum. Next base: position 627,254,345 of record CM060905.1, on the reverse strand, counting down.
CCACTTCTTTCTTTCAAACCCATTTTGAAGCAATATCGATGTATTTCCAAAAAAATGGTTTTAACAAATTATCCATTTCCAACTTATTTCGGATTCGTCTGGATTCAACTCATCCCGACCGTACAATGACAAAGGGAATAATTCACTAAGTGCATAATACCGTTCGTCTGAACAAACATCCAACCGTCACTTAGAAGATTATTCTGATCACCTCAAACAAATCGAGACTCGTTCCCCAAACCACATCCAAAGGAGTACCCATTTTCTTCATAATTTTTATCTTCCAAAAGTATTTATTATTGAAAATGGCTTTAAGTAAACTATTTTACCATTTTCACAAGCATTTATATTCTTAAACTATTTCAAATAAAACTATTATTTCCTTTTCCACAAATCATTCAAAACAATACTATACACATTTCTATAAAATTCCCTTTCAAAGGTATTTAAACTTAGATATATTTCTAAGTGTACTTTTTCCAAACCCCTTTTAAGAAAACTATCATTACCCTTTCCAAATTTTTCATACTCCAAACTATCTCAATTAGAAATTATTATTTCCAAAATATTTATTTCAAAATATTCTAATTTCCTTTTAATAAGACAACATTTATTAAAACCCAATTTTATCAAATTAACCCTTACATAAACTATTTCTAAAATATTTATTTTAAAATATTCCAACTTTCTTTTAAATAAACAACCCTTAAAAAAATCAGATTTAACCCAACATTATCAACGAACACCTTAATTCACAAGGTATTCATTTCAATATTCTCAAAATTCCTATCTACCCCATCCAGGTTTCGAAAGGAAGATTCTAGATAGATTAATGGATAATGGTCAATGCTTAGAAATGGGCGAGCATGATCGGTCAAATCCTAGATGGTAATGATGGAATACTATCATTTCCTATCAACCAAGCATAACCAAGAATAACTATAATAAAACTTTGGGGAAAGATACTTCTCTTATATATAAAATATAATTTTGGGTAAAATTATTTCATTTACCCTTTTTAACAATCAATATTGTGTTAGTCTGGCCTTGTTCGAGCATTTAGGAAATCCCTATCGATAACGTTGGCCAAATGCATCGACCAGAATTCTTAAGCGACTCAACAGATGAAACAACACAATATAAAACATTTTTATATCACTAACAAATACGCGCTCTTATATATATACTCTCAAACTCATCCAAGGGTCCTACTTACCCTATCTCAAATGAATAAACCCTACCAAAGCCTAGGTGTTCGCTCAACCTAAGCTCTGATACCAACTATAACGGTCTAGGCTTTTAAACCATCAACAGTGACTACTGGTAGGCTTTTCAACCTTCCCAACACCACCGTGGCATTACACTAGTACCTCGAATCTGCTTTTATGGCCAGCCTCGCGACTGTAAGCACCTAGCAAACCAACCCATCAAGGCCTGATACTACCTCTCTAGGACGTGTAGGATTAAGAGTCTCTTGCTCGCCACCAAACAGAAAGCGAGAACCCCCTGTCACGTTAATCCAACCAATGGAAACAGATCCGATCCCGGTCTCTTCGAAACAACTTTCGATAATTCCGGTAAACTCAACCCCGGTTCTTTAGGAAATAACAAACAAAGATAAGAGCAGAGTTCACCTCCGAACTGTTTGTGGATGGATTTCCTTATCATTTGTCCTAGAAGAACGAAACGAGTTTATACATATAGTATAGCACCACCGACGGTAACTGTATCATATAATTTCCGTGTTTCTTCTAGATATTTCCAGAGTTACGTTTTTGGTCCATATTTGATAGTCAGTTATTTAACTATCAAATAAACAACCATTCAAACAAAGATTACATTTCCCATAGAAATCAGTAAGCCTCATTTTTATTAAATTTCCATTATTTTAAGATCATATTTCAATCACTTCCATATACTTATCTCAACAGGATAAGTATATTCACAAACTACTATATTTTCGACACTTAGAAAATATAACCATATACTTATCTCACCGATATAAGTATATTTAACCATCTCACTTTCAAACTTGGAAGGTGTATCCACCTCGATTATACGCTCCTCCTCGACATCTCCGCTCGACCCCTCGAACACCGGTTTACTGGAAATTAATTTTCAAACCAAAATCGATCAACGCCTCCTCCACGACAAACCAAGCCGCTAAAAAACATAAGACTGCCACCAAAAATCATAGATCGATGAATCGAACACGTTCATGTCCTCCGTTCGACGATTCATGATCGTCGAACACCACTGTTTTCTCGACCATTCACTATTATTTGCAGATATCTCTCAAACCGCTCGATGAAAACCTACAAAATTATTTTAAAAATAAATATACTCGATGGCGAACAACTTTCATGTTGGTCGATTAGGTTGAAACTGGATAAATTGGGAGTTATCGATTTTTGAATGAGAGAAATGGTGGGGTTTTCATTTACTGGTAAGAGAATTACATGAAAATAAAATGAAGTGGAGGAAGCAGGTCGAGCTCTCTATATATATGCATATATATATGCTTGATTACCTTCCTCAAGTGACAAGGAGGCAAAATGGCTGCTATGGTGAATTAAACAAGGATGGACAGTGGCAGATGGTAGGGGAAAAGGGAAGACAAAAGTTGGCTCAGTTGATGATGGTGTTACCTGTGTATACTGTGTGTTTGATTTAAAATTAAATTCCGGTACCTCGCCACACCGGATCGCGTCTGATTTTGAACCCCGATTGACAGAAAGTAAAGCATGATCGCATATAACATTACATGATCACAAAACAGAATTAAAATAGATAGTTTATTAAATTCTGTGAAGTTTTCAAATGCCAGTGTTTGCCTTAAATACGTCAAACAAAAATTTACAATTTTTCCAAATTAAAAATTATGGAAAAATTCTAAAAATTAAATTAAAAACATGTCATTGAAAATCAAGTCTAATTTTGAAGCATAGATTTTATTATAATTTAATTCAAATCCAAATATTTAAATAAATTAAATATCCAAATTCGAAGACCCAAAAATACGGGTCGTTACAATCACCCACGGTCAACCCGGCCACTAAAAATTCTATGATTATCGCTAAAAATCACCACTCGACGATACAAATACACCCAAATCCTCCTTTCACCATTTCTAATCGTCGAATTTTCATCATCTCTCGATATCCACTGTAATTGAAGAATTCCCTCCACCAAACTCGACGAACCATCGAGCGACTATTTTTACAAAATATTAGAGGTGATAATGAACAACTTTGCAGTTGGACGTTTTGGTTAAAAGTGGATAGATTGAGGGAAAATGATTTTTGAAGTTTGGAGATGGTATTGTCTCCTTTTTACAGGAAGAAGAAAAAAAAAGGGAAGAAGAAAGAGAGTGCGGAAATGAAATAAAGTGAGTGAAGTATTGATGTGCATATACTTATGAACAAAACCAATTTACTTTGCTTCAAACTTATGTAAACCAAAACCAAAATTTCAAACCACATGTCTCATCAAAATAAAATCAACATCAAGGCTTGTTAAAAAATTGGTTTTAATTTGATTTGTAAAAGTTTGAAAAGAAAGTTTTGCGATACTCCGCTACACACTATCTCGTTTATGTACGAACTGCAAACGAAAGAAATAAAAATACAATCGCGCACAACAATGTACCACAATCGTAAAACAACAATAAAATACACTATTTCTTTAATTCTATGTAGTTAAAAAAATACCAATGTCTACCGTAAAATATGTCAAAACAAAAAAATTATTTATTTTCCAAATTAAAAATTATGGAAAAATCCTGTAATTCGTTTTAAAATTCTTGTTTAAAAATCAGGACGTTTTATTAAAAATTGATTTTGTTATTATTCATTATATCCGAATCAAATTTGAATATTTAAAATAAATTAAATATCCCAAATCAAAGCGACAAAATTCCGGGTCGTTACAGATCGTGGACCGGCTATGTTTTCCCTATGGTATATTTTATCTAGAGATATATGACACTTGGAAGAAAATCTTTGATCCTTGTGCAGAAGGTCGGATTCAGCTTGATCCGCGGAGATCTTCATAGAAATCCTTACACATATACGAACGCACCATAGCGGTGTTAATTGTATACCTAATATTGTTATGGTGTACACGCAACATGGCTATTTTCAGATTTACATTATACACCCTAGACATTATTCAATATATCACCTTATGTGCTTAACAGATGGTTTGATTTCTTTTGACGGGAAAATGGTACGGTAATCCATACGGTCTCAAATGTTACTGTTATATGTTGGACACATGTTTCTTGAGTTTCTCATTTTTTTTGTATGTCTACAAATTTTATTTGTGTGAAAATTTGGTTGAAAAATAATGTCATTTGAATGCTCAAATCGTTGCTTGAAAATCAGATCGGAGCTGGAAATCGTGGCCTGAAACATCTGTGCCCTAGGTCGACATGCCTGTCGACCTAGTGGTCGACCTCTTACCTACCTCTTGCATGTTTGTTAACTCACATTTCTAGCTGAAACGAGGTTGCTAATGCAAAGATCTGGGTGATTTATAGTTATTGTAAACAAATTCTATCAAGTTTTCATATACAGTTTATATGTTGTCTCTGTTGCTTCTTTGAGTAGTGATAACTTCTTGATTTCTTGATAAATTGCTGCCAGAACTTTTCCGGACCGTATTTTAGATGTTGTTTTATGTGCATGCAAAATTTCATACAATTTCATCTTCATATGCTACCTCAAAGTCATGCTGCAAAATCATTTAAGCTATGACGCCCCACCCCGAGACCTACATTAACAAAGAGAATTAGTGAGTAATTATGTCTGCTAATGCGGAGAATAGGGCTGGTTAAGGGCGAGGTCGGGATTGAATATGATTGGGGATGATGTTTAAAAGTGTATTATACTTGATGTATGATGATTTCAAAAACCAAATTATCTAGAAATTTTCTCAAAATTTGTTTGGAAGAAATAGTGCTTGAAAATTGAGAAAAACGTTGAAAATACACCCAATCGATATTCAAATTCAAATCGAATTTAAATTCAAAATTTGAAATTTCAAATTCCTCCAAAACTCGGCTAATACCAAGCTATAAAACAAAGAAGAGAGCAAACAAAAGCAGGTGTCAGAGCAACATATAAACTACAAACTGAAAGAAATTCGATAGCATTTCGTTGACGGAATTGGAAGTTACAAGCATGCAAAGTTAAGTCCCATAACTGAAAGCTAACCTGAAACAACTCGGTCTGACTCGAGTATAAAATTCATGGGTCAGTCTAGCTAAAACAATCAGTTAATAAGAATAGACGATAATATGAAGCATATAATACAAGGTGATAATTCTTCTCGAATGAGAAGAAGCAATAGAAAGAACACACACACCCATGACTTAAGTGGACCAATGTCACTTAAGTATAAAAAGACCTCAAAAGAGGTAACTCAACCTTGACACTCAAATATAGAAATAAATGCCTCATATCATCGGCGACACCCCAAAACATCTATAATGATTTCAATGAACCATATTCCCTAAAAAGAGAAGTCTCAAATTCAAAACTCAAGAAACGCCATAAATGGCAAACACAAATATAACTCAAAATAGAGTGATCTCATAACTCAAAATATGCCAATGGCAACCCATCAACCAAATCAGGATGCCTAATATATATTGGAATTAAGTCTAATCGTGGTTTTATATTTTCCTTATTTCTGTGGATGCTCTTTCGAGTAGTATGGGAAAGATAGGTTCTCATTGATGTTTTTTGGAGCTTCTAGAGACAATCTAGATTATTCCATTCACCTACCATTGTGTTCATATATCCGCTGTATTATTATATTGTATATATTAGCATATGTTAGGACAGGGAGTTATAACTGTCCAGGCCGATGATAGTACTTATGAATGTAACTTTGAAATGCTAAATACCTTGGAGTGACAATTTATACTATCTTTTGATATTATATGTTATTGTTTCGTTGTGAGATTCCGATATTGTGTACTTTTCTTCCTCGTTCTATTTCTTTTTTTATTTTACACTAACAATATGTCCTTTTGGCATGTGAGTGCTCAGTACATGAATACCATAGGTGTACTAGTGTCGACATTTGAGGGTTGAAAAGATGAACCATTACACTTGGTATCAGAGCTGAAGTTTAAGCAATAACCTTGGCTTTGGTGGGGTATGACTCATTAAAAGATAGGGTACAGAATGCCTTAACATGAGTTGGAAGTATTACATATATGAGAGTGCATATGTAAATGTTATATATCAGTAATATATATAAGTAAGTTGATAGTGTAGTCTAATTAATGTAGAGATTAATGATGTTCATCTATTATCCCTCGTTGATTAGCTTAGTCATACTCAACCAGTTTATAAGCATCGACTATTATTTGTTGATTTATGCTAAATCAGTTTTAGAGCAATTTACCCTTCTACCACATGGGTTGGGTAGAAAAAAATTATGGCTACATTGAAATGAACACCTTGTGAATTGAGTTTCACAAGTTGACTATAAGGCATTCGGTGATAATGTTGGGTTAGATGTTAAATTTAGTAAAAGATGTTTATTATAATCTAAAGAAAAGATAAGATATTTTGTGAATAAACATTCATAAAAAGATTTTACATAAGAAAGTGTTTTTTTTTCAAAGTACGGTTTATTAAACATGGTTTATAAAAAAAGGATTTAAACTGATATTTGAGAAATTAAATCCTAGTGTTTATGAAATTGGTTTTCTAAGGTTTTGAAAAATAATCATAGTATTATTTGAACATAAATATTTGAGAAATTGATTTATGAAATTGAGATCATGATACATAGTACTGTTATATGAAGTATTTGATACCGTTGGAAAATGATTTTGGTTAAGTCCCAAAAATATGATAGGGTGTACTGAACTCACTTCTGTCATTTGAAAAAAATTCTGCTGATGATTACATCATCATCGGCATTCATTTTTGGATTTCAAAGTGAGGGATGCTACAAATTAGTTTTGATAAATCATATTTTGATATAATCCCAAAAGTATGATTTGATATGCAAAAGATATATGTATATATTATTATTTCATTTGATTCGAAATCAAACCGGGTGTTTAGTTCTAAAATATTTCTTTAAATATTTTGAAATAAGCTTCCTATATGGAAAAGATTACTTTGTATGCTATATTGGATGCCCAAGTGGTAGTGGCATAACCCAAATAATTAAGGAAACTTCCTTTTGTTTTCCTTTATTGTAAAGCGTGTCTAATAAATAAGCAAAACTTTGATAAGTTGTTTTATTGACACACATATCTTATGCATTAAGATAGTGTGATACGTTCATATTGTTATGATATGATTGGTTGGTATTTTTCATTTTTTAGAACAAGACGGATTTTTCGGAAATTTTCATAGTTGGAAACTTTCGGATCGTTATATAACTTAAAGCTAACTGTTTTTTTGAAATATAAAAGATGAGTTTTGTGACTCTTGAATTGAGAAGGTAGTAAGTTAAAACAAGTTTAAATTTGATGAACATCCATTTTAAGTAAAATGAATTGGATGTTTAGTGCATACTCCTAGGATGTAGTGGAGTATTATACAAGAATGAACTTAAGTTATAAAATGTTTATAAACTTGAAGTTATGTTTTGTGAAATGCTTCATAAATGATTTTAGTATTTAAACAGATATACAATTAGTGTAAAAGAATGCGATTTAAAGGAAATTGGTATAGTTAAGAAACCAATAGGATAAATACGTAAGTTGTATGCAGATCTTTATATTCGCTTGACTGTTCTTGGTCCAGTATTCGAGTACATGGTTTCTAGGTGATTTGCACGAATCCGAATAAGGATTTTTCACTCGATTCTTGACGACGAACACTTGATACGATCTCTAGGTTTTCTATCATATTATATGGCTATGTAAGAAGAACAGAGGTTTTTAATCAAGGAACCTGATCGAAGTCCGCACTAGATAGGTCAAGTGATCTATACTAGTTTAGAAATGAAATTTATGTGATCGAGCAGATGATCAAATCAGTTATTGCATACAAATGTCCATGTAATTGTATAGACTTTAGTATATATGCATATTATGTTATGTTAGCTTATGGAGAATTCAGGGAATGACTCTCCAATTTGTTCGGGGTAGCATGAATGATTGACTAAGTAATATTTGAGGTTGTTGAGCATAAGGCACGCTTAGTAGATTGTTTATCATCCTTGTGCGATATAAAGGTTTTAAACCCTGAGCCAACCGTAGGCATTGTTTGCTAGAAAATTATAATGATGTTAAGTAATGGATTGTGCTTGTTTATTTTGGGTGTTAGTCGTGTTGGAATTTCAAGGGTGAAATGTTTTAAGTGGGGGAAAATGTATCGATTTGGAATTTTGAATACTTCGTATTAAATATCTGAATTATTTAAGTATTTGAATATTGGATTAAATATGATTAAATAGCATTATTAACCCCCTTTTTGTTAATAACTAATGATGGTAAACTTATTTTTTTAAAATGTTTATAAAAATAAATACCTCGAAGAAATATTGCTAATGTGACTAAAATCGTTTTATCGATAAACAACTTTTTATTCAACGAAAGTTGTTCAAACCATTTTACATACACTAACATTACTTAGGGAATCATTAACAGAAAATAAAAATATTTATCACCAAGCCTCTTTTGGGAAACTTCTTGAAGCTTATATAAGGAATAAAAATATTTGTGGAGGAAGGGTATTTTGGGAATGCTTAAGGCTTAAGAAAAGGAGGTGGAAAGGTGTGATGATGAGCACATTGTGGGCTGTGAGCCTTCTTAACCAGAAATGAGAGGTTGAGGGGTGGGTTAAGCACACACTTGAAGCCTTAATAAAAACACACACACTTCATGTAAACACGTTTACATTTTTGCAAAGAAAATCAAAGCTCTCTTCACTCCATTCTCATCACAATTCCTAAGAACATATAAATTTAAAATAACTCCAAACTTCACCAAACTCTAGTATATGGCCTACAACAACATAGCAATACCATCTAGCAACTCAAAGTAGAAGCTTTGAAGCACTCAAGCCCAAACAAGATCAAGGCCATGAGCATTGGGAAGGGATTTTGCCTAGGCCGTGAGCTGAAAAGTTGGGGTAGGTTGTGGTGTTTGCAAGGTGGTGATAGGAAGTTGGAGCTTGTACTTGGTTGTTTGCTTGTTGATGGGTGAGTTAACTTACCACTTAAATAAATATGAAGTGCATTTGTTGATCATTTTAACAATATATATGTTGCTTGAATTTATGTTGTGATATTTGTTTTGATTCTTGCTTTGGAAAGAAAATGATGTATATGGACATGCATGACTTTCTTTGACTTATTGGATAGCCTTAAATTAAAGCACGTAGAGTTTGGTTAGACTCAAACTTGAAACAGACTTGATTTGGAGATGTTTTGTAGCGATAGTTACTATAAATGCACTTAGGAATTGCCTTGTTTTTGATAATTTCTATAGAAATTTGTAGAGAGATATACTTAGCGTTTCTCGCCCTGGTTGTGATGCATTATGTGTATGTTAGTTACTGTAAAAATATTAGATGCTAAAAAGTTCGCCAGTATATCGAAAATCGATCAAACTTTTGAGATAGCAAAACGGGCCCAGATCATAGCCCTTTACAGCAGTCGATGATAGAACTTTTAAAACATTGTATTAACACTGAACCCATTTTGTAGCATTCTATAACTACTACAACCTCTGTTTTTAACTTTAAATTATTTAGAATGGCATTTTTCTTTGAAATATTTTAAAGGTGTTTCAGAGACTTTTTATAGCACCTTGTAACTAATGCAGTTTCTATTTTGTTAACTCTAATTGTTTTGAAACATTTAAAACTGCGGTAGAGACTTTTAACAACATTCAGTAAATGTTGTCTTTTCTGTATGAGAGTTTAAATTGCTTTGAAATGACTTTAAATTTAAGTATTTCACTTCAATCTTTTTAAGGATGTTTTCTAACTTTAATTAGAATATTATAAAAGTGGTTGAAATTTTTGTATATTTTTAATAATTAATTTTAAATTATTACTAAGGTAGAAGGTTTATTTTATATAAAAGAAAACATGTTTTTCTAGTTTTTAAATAAATTATAAAATATTTATTTTGAAGTAATATTTTAAATAAATGTTTTAAACCATATTATAATTAATTTTGAGTAATATTTTAAATAAATGTTTTAAGCAATATTATAAGTATTTATAAGTAATATTTAAATAAATGTTTTAAACCATATTATAAGTATTTTAGGTATATATAGTTTTTAGAAAATTTGTTAATTATTTTATTAAGTATTAAAAATCTTATGTCATATAATTCCTTCTAAATTGTTATTAGAATTTTATTAACTATAATAGCTTATAAGTAAATTAGTATTTATTTACACACACGCGCATTTCATTTTTAAAAGGTTTTTAGTTAATATATAAGTTTGGAATGGTAAGTTGAATCTTCTACACAAGGATAAAAGAAGTTTTAGATTATAACACTTTTGTTAGAATAAATGGTTTTGTAAAGTTAATTAAAGGTATTTTGCCTTGTTTAATAAGTGTAGATATATTTAGACCTTTAATAATGAATATTTCAAAGACAATGACAAGTATAAAATGGTTTTGGGTTTATAGTAACAATGTTTAAACAACATTTATTTTTAACCCATTTTAATATACTTTTAAAAATGGTTAGATCTATAAAAGAAATGTTTTAAAGATAACGATAAGTTTGAAATGGTTTTGGGTTTATAGTAATAATGTTTAAACAACATTTGTTTTAACACATTTAATTATACATTTAGAAATGTGAAATCTTATTTAAGATTTATAAATATTCTTATACCATTTGGGATAAGAATATGGATATATTTCATAGTATTGAGAAGAGTATAAATGAATAGTGAAATAGTAGTATACATGTATATATCTTTTCTAAAGGTATTTTAAATATATTTACAAGTATTTACATAAGGTTTTAAGTCATAGAATTAATTATATAAAAAGGGATTAAGAGTTGCTTATGTGGCTTAATCGTGCTTTGTGTTACTTAATCATGCTTTGTGTGTTTACTTGTTTATGGAAAGTAATTAAGTATACTTAACACTAAAAGCTGATGAAGTAAGCTTGTTCTATCTGTGAGATTTAAGAATGATGTTCGAGTAGGTTTTAGAAGCAATAGTGCTCTAATCTACCTTCTTCACTCTTGAACGAGGGATGGAGTGAGATGAAAAGGACGGAAACGTGTTAAGTATACGAAACTTGATTTTCATAAGCGATCGTTCGTACAACTAGATAATCGACTAGTCGACTATCGAAATTGACCAAATTAACTTAGGAAATATCTAGAAGAAACATGGGGATTATACGGTACAGTTATCTTCGATAATGTTATACGTACGTACAAACTCGTCTTGCTCTTCTAGGACAAATGATAAGGAAATCCATGCAGATAGGAGATGGTCTCCACCCTTATGTATTGTTTATTTATTTATGAAAGAACTAGGGTTCCGTTAACAAAAAATCTATCAATTGATTTTGGAGCATCCGGTAAGCGAGGAAGTGTACTTATATGAGATGACTCGAAACCATAACCACTTCAAAACTATATATGTGATATATGTTTTGGAAGCGATTGTGAAGCGAAATATAGTGTTGCACTGTCTATCCTAAGGTTAAGTCTAAGGGAGAGGTCAGTGTTACCATTTCGAACGATGTTATCATTATGGATTGTCTATCTTGAGGGTGATCCCAAGAGAGAGGACATTGTTAGCATTCATTGGAGGATGTTGGAATCTATGTAGAGATTCGAGATCTGTTCGAGATGCTTGAATCCATGTAGAGATTCATGATTTTTTCGAGATACTAGAATCCATGTGGGGATTCATGGAGTGCACAAGATGTTAAATAGCAGTGTCAAGACCCAAAAGTCGACCTTCGAAAATCGGCACCCGTACTTCACTTGTACTCAAAATGCCGTAGATTCAAATGCCGAATCTGGTTCTCGGGAGCTTATAACAACATTAAGTAAATAACACAGCGGAATAAATGAATAATACATTGATATACAATATCTAATACAACAGAGTGATACAATGAATATCAATATACATCAGAGATATGATACAACAAATAGCAGCGGAATAGAAAACGATAACACCAGCAGCGGAATAGAATGTCTCCAATAGAATGCTCCAAGATAAGCAACGTCAGTCCATGAACTCCAAGAACTGAACTAGCTCCAGATAACCTACTAAACCTGAATATCTGAAAAACCCAACTCTAGACTGCCCGTGTGGAAAATAGTGGGCACCCAGAGTTTAGGAAGGGAACAATAAACTCCGGATCAGTCATGGGACTGGTGTGAGCAACAAAAATAGTTTATCTTTAAAAACAAATAGCAGAGATTTTTAAAGTCAATTCGCAATGCTTTTTGGAAAATGAAACTACCATAAGACCTCCCACCACACACACAATGCAAACGCAGACTTGGAGGAGATTTCTTCTTATGTTAGTCAAAGATGCTTACTACGCAAAAAATCAAATCCTTTTTGATATTATTATTAGTGCATAGTGGAGAAAACATTTCGAAAGTATAATATTAATCTTAGCCAGCATAGGTACCATTATATTATGCCTGCTATAGCTGCCTCCTGAGGAGACAGGTTATACAATTGAAATCGTAAAGGCTCGTATTGTTTCTTTGGATTTCCAACAAATGGTCAGGACAAGGAACTTCCCATTGCCACATGGAAACGCCTCTGGAATGACGTCCCGAGAACCTAACCGGATCTCTGCCAACACAAGGCCGGGTTACCTCTGCAAAAATAGGTAACTACTGACACGCGTATGCCATCCCCCGATCGTAACCGATCTTCCCGAGGATCCTCGATTTCCAACAACCACATCAGAATAATAATGCAGTAACCACATAGGTTAAGTATCTGGGCTCCATACCATGATACCACCTCTATCCAGAAGGAATGACATACACTAAGGGGCGCTACTCCCTAGAACCTTGCCGCATCCTTCCTGTTTTGACCAATTCCGGGGTGTGAGGCTCGACGAAGTCTCGTCCACAAAGCTACGCTTTCTACAAAGCCATGCTTCGGGTCAAACAAATGATCAACCTATGATCACAAAGATATAAGATCAAACAAATGATCATATCACAAATGATCAAACACTGATCATCACACAGCAACACTCAGCATGCCACATTACCAAATTGGGATATATCGCTGATAAATTTCAACTACATAACCTCTGAGCTCGTACGTCTCAGAGAAGGGTGTTAAGCTAAGAGAATAAATTCTCCGCCACCAACAGATATGTATTTGAAAGAAATCAGCTTTATATCTCAAAGTGTAATGTCAGACATGTAACCATACAAGTCTGTTCCGGGTTCGAACAGAACCGAAGGCACTTCTCACGAAGCCCTTGCAATTCCGGATAACTCTCAATCATGTCCGGACTTCCCGTCACAAAAGAGTGATATAAATCTCTATACCGGCGCGACTCAGTGCAGAGACATTCGACAGGTTGTCCTTTCATTTTCGAAAAATATCCGGTCTTCAACACCGGTCTTCAAATGCTATCCATATACGACGTATCACTATTCGGAATGAGTTATACGACCCAAAGGTCCTTTCCCGGCTAACCCGAATGGTGAGCGAAATATTTAAAAACATATGGATATTGGGATTTCAATTAAGTCACAACTTAAACCCAAACTTTCTTTACAAATGGTTTAACAAATTACCATTTTAATCTTTTTAAACAAAAAGATTCAATTCACAAAGTTCACTTAATTTCACAAAGATTCATTCACAGATTTTCCAAATCGATTCCCATTTCAGTTTAATTAACTCGTTAAATCTTTAAATCAAAGATTTAACTCATAGCTTTCAAAACAATTTCATTTCGAATGGGTTAAACAAATCATCATTTTAAATCTGTTAAAAATAGACAGATTTAATTCATAGCTTTCAAAAAGAATTCATTCATAACTTGGAAAATCCATTTTTCAATTCACTTGAAATTCCTTTAATTTAAACTGGAATTTCTTTTCTTATCTAAAAGCTTTTATCATTCGAAAACAACAGTTTTCAATTTGGAAATCTGATTCATTCATACGAGTTGAAATCCTTGGTTTAAATTCAAATTCCCAAATTAATACTTTAAAATGGTTTAATTCATACAAACACATTTATATCATCTTTTATTCCTAGTTTCCAAATCATAGATTTAATTTCAAACTTGAATTCAAATTTAAATCTAATTATTTAAATTTTCAAAACTCGATTAAGTTATTCAAAATAACTTTTATCTTTGAAATTCTATTTCAAAAGCTTTTCACTTTTTATTTTAAACCAAAATTTCTAATTTCAAAATCAATTGAAATTAAAATTTCAATTTCAAAAACATCAAATTTAAATCATCTGTGACTTAACCGATTTCCACGTGAAATCCATATTTGTGTGTGTAAAAGTGTGGTCCAGGGGTCCAACACAATAGTGCAACATCAATCATCACATAACAAAATACAGGATATAGTTGATAAGCGATATAAACTATAACGCTTATCGTTCATTCACAGATCACAGATATATATCACAGGTAAGTAAACTACAGATCACAACATAAATCAGGGTGTATCACAAAGCATCATATATCAGGGATATCAAACAATTAAATCATCCAATAGAATCCAAACATTCACAAGTGAATTTATTAACCAACTAATTAATTTAAATCAGATGTTTCAATTATTAATCCGAGTTAATTATCATGATTTAATTTCAAATTATTTGAAATAAATTCCCTTTCGAATTCATTTGTTAATCTTTATTAACAAATCAATTTTAAGTAAATGAATCAATTAAACCTTTAATTATTTACAAATAATTTACTCAAATTTCAAATCATCATTTAATTGATTACATTAAGTAATTATCTATTTATTTCTTCTCTAAGTAATTTTACTTCATTAATTTCATTAAGTAATTATACTTAACTTAATATCAAGTAATTATTTTTAATTAATTGAACTTAATTAATTAATTAAAATTTACCATATTAACTTGATTAATCTTTAATTACTAAATAAATAAATTCCTAATCATAAATTAATAGCTTAAAATTATCAAATTAATTTAACCTTAATTTATTTATTTAAACCTTTAATAATTTAATTAATTCAAATCATAAATTAATTAAATAAATAGATTATCCATTTTATCTAACTTAACCATTTTAAATTTCATTTTAAATTCAAAATTTCTTTTCCATACTTAAACCTTTCTAAGTATTAAAACAGTTTAAATTTAAAACTTTATTCCGAAACTAGGCTTCAACTAAATCTGGATTCATCATTAACTCTGATTCATCAACTCAGTTTAAACTTGCTTTGAAATTTAAATTCAATTCTAAATTTTCAGAAAACAACATAACAGGTTCTGTTTTTAAAACCTGGGCAACAACTCGTACCTGAGCCAAACATCAATCTCCCCGATCCTTGCTTCGAGTTTTCGCTCGACACACTCGTCTTCGAGTTCCCTCGCGAATTTCCTCGAGTACGACTCGAATTCGTCCCCAGGCAAGACTGCTTCTTCCCCATTGTCTCAAACACCACCTGACACCAACGTGCACGTGCACGTGTACACCAAAGGTCGACGCCTTCGATCATCACCACATCGACGAGTAAGTCGAACATCACCCCCAGCTCCGATCCCAACCACCAGTTTCCCTCCAGTACCACTCAAACCCAAATTCGAATAAATCGAAGCCTGGAACAAACTCGCGACCAACCAAATCCCTGTCATCGCCTCGTCTTCGCAGCCCTGTCCACAAGAAAACCTGAAACTCCGGCCAAGCCTTCGCCTACTTCCACTCTACGCATCCCCAAACACTGGTCGAACTCGATCCCCTGTGGCACTCGAAAGAGACCAAAATGTACCTATGTCAAAAACTAGGTTTATAGAAAAGATCTCGTCGCCGTTGCCACCACGACGAACTACAACGCCATCCACTATTTTTGCCGGTCTCTCCGTTCACTACTCCATCATCATAAAGAACGCCAAGCATTCCAGTCGACGTGATCACCCAAAGATCGACGAAAACACAATTTTGTTCTAACCAAAACTGCTCCTTAAATACTATCTTAAAAATGGTGATGTTTGTTTTAAAAATCATGTTACAGTGTAGAGATTCAATCTGTGATCCTGAAACAACAATTTAAAATGTTTGAATTTTGCTCACTATTTAAGTTTTCCTGTCGTTTATAAGATTCCAGTGATATTTAAATTGTATTTTAGCTTAAATAAACTTTTAAAAACTACACTATGTTAAAACATACAAATTTTGTTTAAACTCAATACTTATCACAGACTAAAACGAGAGATATCATTTTTTTGAATCAAAACTGAAATTTGAAAACAGGCAGAGGAGCTACAGATATAATCATGTACACACATACATTTACAACTACTCAAGTAATCACATAACCTAGCTATGCCCAGATGTAAACATGTAACCAACATATACTTAAGTAGTTTTAACAAAAAATGTTACTCACCTGGAAAATTGAAAACAGAGAGTTTGCTCACTTGACTTTTGAAAGAACAGAGACAAACTTGATTTACTGGAAACTTGAATGCTTAAATCTTTGAAACTGAAATACTTAGTTGAACTAGTCTTGATGATGAGATGCTTCAAAGCTTTTGATTTCAGGTTACATCTTGAAGATGTTACAGGCTTGAGTTACAGGGCTTAGATTTTGATCTTCTTTTGTTTTATAAACACATTATAAATTGTTTTAGTTATGTTATAAATTTTCGACTTATGTAATTATACTTATGTTTTAACCATACTATTATATTTGTATATATATTTATAAGTAATTTGAAATGACAATTTCTATTTAAAAATATCAATTCATTTGTAAAGACATTTAATTATTATTTAACTCTATATTTATTTTATTTCTATGTCTACTTATTACAAAAAAAAATCTTGTATGCCTATATGTACATTTTTTTATTTATTATTTTAAAGTAATTTACACATTTAACAATTCGAAATGATTCATACAGAATATACTTGAATCCGGGGAAACTCGCTCCATTTTATCAATTTATTTTACTATTTTTATCCAAAAATTTATTTAATTATTAACTTAAATTAAATAAAAATCTAGGGTCGTTACAAGCAGAGTGATATTCAAGAACTGTTCGAGTGATGAGAACTTGTGCGATGAGATGATGAACGTGACTTCACCATCAGTAATGACAAAATCTAGAGTAGAGGGCATAGCCAAAGGGTTTAGCGAACCCAAGGGCATATGGTTCTGTATGTAGTGACACTTTCGGAGAGGCATGGGAGAGCGATGATACTCGGAGCCACATGATCAAGCGTGGACCAGTTATATTTTCCTTATGGTATATTTTATCTAGAGATATACGACGCTCGAAAGGTTATCTCCGATCCTTATGTAGGAGGTCGGATTCGGCTAGATCCGAGGAGACCTCCATGGAAATCCATACACATATACGAATGCGTCATAGCGGTATTGGTTGTATAGCTTTTTAACAACAATGTTATACAAATAAAAGAATTAAAAAAATAGCGCGCACGTTTATTTTAAAACTTAATACTGTTAATATATTACAAAATTTTAATATCATTCAAAAATAAGATCTAACAATTATCCTTTACAAATTTGAAATACTACCATGCAGATATTACCAAATCTTAATATCGCTTAAAAATAGGATCTAACAAATAAACTTCCTTTACAAATTCGTTCTTTATTAATTAATAATATAAATAAAAATTCAAACTAATCAAAAAAGATAAAAATAAATGTTGCAACGTAGAAATAAAAATTCAAACTAACTACATATAATTTCAATGTAAAAATATACTTAAATATTTATGCAAATCATTTGAGTTAAACATGTACAATTTATAGAAAAAAGTCACGCACGTGCGTGCCATCGTCACGACCGAAACGCATGTCATAACTATCATAATATAAGACATTACCTTGAAAAACAATAAACATCAATTATTTTATAAATACACAAAACATAAATTATTATTTGGATGAAAACCCAACATATAATTACAAAATGTGAATATCTTCATATCCCCACTCTATTTTGTTAGATATTTGATATTTTTCCCCTTTTCAACTGCGGACGTGGGCCAATTTCAAAATTATTGAGTACGCATTAACTAAACTACTTTTTTTCTTTTCCAAATTGAGAGAACCAAACTTCAACTTCTAAATTTTGAAAGAGTGCACTGGTTTTGCTACTTGCAACCTGTGGGATATGAATAAATATGGTTGTTAAATTTGTACGAGTGTCCGATGTCCGTTCGAGTACGTGGTCGAAAAATTCCATTCTAGTTCGTTCGATTTTCATTTAGGACAACAAAATTTGTATGAGAAAAAGTCTTATCTGATCCGTGTTCGTTCGAATTCATCCGAATTTCTTATAACTAAGTATATCACTGTATTCTTCATAATATTTATGACAACTATTTGGTTGGTTGATTGAGTAAGGATTCATAAAATGCTTATACTTTAGTACATACCGATAAAAATAATATAGCTGATAGAAACTCAATGAAAAAGCATGAAATCTGATGTAAATAGCTAAAACATCCGTATGTGTGAGCATGAATTAAGATGGTAAAATTTATACGGACATAAATCTCATCCGATCCGTGTTCGGTCTGTGAACCTAAACTAGGAAAATAAAACGTAAACGTGAATACGAGGGCAGAAATAAGGTTCTCACAGTGTTTATACCAATCTGGCTAGAAACGTCAATGCTTTTAAAAAAGCAGTCGATACACGTCACGTTAAAGTCAATAGCAACACTTATAATTTAGGTTATCATTCACGTGGATTTTCTTCATATGTGGTGTATAGGACGTTCAATAATTGTTAAGAGAGAGAGAGAGAGTGTGGGCACTCGTTTCTTGCACACATTTATTTCTTCCACTCGTTCACATGCTAATGGCTAAGTAGATGTCAGCAATGTACGGTACTTTCGACTTTATTCGACTTTCATTCCTTCCAAAAATAAGTTTTGTGAATCGTCCATAATTACCTTTATTGAAAATTTGCAATTTCAATTTTAGTTTTAATTTACAATTTGGAATTTTCTTTTCATTTTAGTCCAATTATTGAAACTAATTACGCAAATAGCCCACTACAGTTGTAGCAAATTATGTTGGTCACGTAGTGGACATCTTTTCAAAAGTCGCCCACTACAGCTGTAGCAAATTGTATGCGGACGACTTTTGAAAAGTCGCCCACTACGTAATCAATGTAAAAAAAAAATTACACCAACCCCATTTGACATGGTATAGTAAACAATTTGCTACAAACGTAGTGGACGACTTTTGAAAAGTCGCCGCTACGTGCAGCATAAAAAAAAATACCGACGTCATTTCAAATGGCATCGGTGTGTACTGAGCTGGTCAAAACATGATTATGTTTGATATTAGTTTGTAAATATGACTATCGCGTAATAAGTTTAAAAAGTCGGGCTAAAATGAAAAAAAATCCTTTTCAATTTTCAATACAAATATTTGTATTTTTTTGGGCATGTATTTACACGTTAAGAACCAAAGTATTTGCATCAGAAATCATAAATGTCTATCATGCAAAATATTTACAATTTTCTTCTGTAAATATTTTTACTGAAAACTGCAAAATTTTGACAAAACGTTAGTATTTCTTAAAAGGGGAATTAATTTAAAGGACAAAGATTTGTATATTTTTTGCCTCAAGGACACAACCTCAATATTTTTACCATAAGGACAAACATTCTTCTAAAAATTATTCATAAGGACAAATATTTTCCAAAATTATTAATAAGGACAACAAAACTGCTACCAAGCTAAAACTGAGACCTAAAAACTGCTACCGATAACTACAAACTGGTACCTAAAAACTGCTATTAATGACTAAAAACTGATACATAAAGAAAGTTGTCCTTCAGGATAAAATATTGAAGGTCTGTACTTGAGGCAAAAACGCTGAAAATTTTTGTCCTTGATAATAATTTCCTGTTCTTAAAATTGTTTTTGAGATTCACAGAAAAGCATCTTGTAATTTAAAAATTTTGTAGAGGAAACTTAATAAATTTCCAACTTTGACCAGGAACAAAATAGCGATTAAGTAGAGGGAGGGACATCATCAATCTGTTTGTGGCGTATACGATTTTCGGTAATTATGGTTGTTCTGTGGACAAGAATGCAGGAGAGACGTGTGTGGTCTTATTTCTCACTTAAATTCTCATATGCACGTTTATTTCTTGCTACGTCCCCACCGCATACATGCTACTGTATTTCCATTGGCATTATCAAAATTTTCTCTAAATTGGTACGTATTTATTTTGTAGTTATGCTCAGCTTGATCTGTTCTAGAAAAATAAAATCGCTTACCTACTATTAGCAAACCACGCCGTCGTTCACAACGCGTCTAACGCCGCAACAGTCCATTTACCTCAAATGGACTGTTGTGCCGAAAATGCGGAATTAGGTACATATTCATATGCCGAACAAGTAAGTGCCGTAAATGCAGATTGTTAAAGTAAGAAAAAAATGAACAAAAAAGAAGAGAATAAAACATCTGAATCTTACAGCTCAGGGTCAGTTCTTTAATTTACTTTCATCATAGAAGCATTGTTGGAGAAATTTAACTCGGTGTTTTGGGTCTTAATATTTGCTTTTACAATAATTAAAAAAGTTACTTATATTAAATATAGTAATAGGACACCAGTATTCTAGTAATGTGCAAATGACACTTTTGACTGCATATCAGTTTTATAATTTCCAATATTGCACACATGGAAGAACAATTGCTAAAACTATATAATTACATAGACTAGTATTTGGGTTCGGCTATGCATAATCCTTTGTGGAATTAGAATGTGGTATTTATTTTCAAATTTAACACCTGAAATATTTTTTTTTAAAAAAAACTTTCTAAATTATCCTCTTAAAATTATTTTCAATGATTTTATCCTCTTCTTCTTCTTCTATTTTTTGGGTTTTTTTTGTTTTTGTTTTGATATCATAGCTATCGGAGGCATGCCATGGTTGGCTATTGGAAATATACCATAATATCTATTGGAAATACGAAGTTGTAGTTACTAAAATATTGATTTTAAGGATATTAAAAACACGAATCATTTGCTATCAAAAACATGAACAATTAGCTATCGACAATATGATGGTATAACTGTTGAAGATATGTAAATATAGCTATCAAAAACATGAATAGTTGCTATTGGGAACATGATAGCATGTGTAGTTATTGAAAATATGAAATTAAAGCTATCAAATCTTCTCTTAATCGAAGGTTGATATGACTAAAATTAAACTTCTTCTTTGAATTTTATTTTTGAAACTTCGGTCTAGCTGAAAATTTAAATCGGGTTGTTTTTCGAAGTGCTTTTAGAAAGGGATGGCGGGGTTACTATGTTTGAAACTTGAAGCAGCTATTTTACAAAAGTTCCCTAATTTTTTTTAGCTTTTATTCAGGATTGTGTACACTGATTTCAACGAACAAGAAAGTTTTAACAAAGCCTTAGAACTGAATGTATCAGAAATGGATGGATACAACCTAGTTGTTGGTCAAGCAAAGCAAAGAGGTGTTAGTGGAGAAGGCGGTGGTAATAGCGGAGAAAGCTGTGGTAATAACGGTGGTTGTGGAAGGGGTAGGTTTGGAGGTGAAGATAGTGGTGGTCGTGGAGGTAGATTTGAAGGTAGAGGCCATGGTGGTCATGATAGTGACGGTGGTAGAGGACGTGGTGGCACTTTCTACGGACAAAATGTTGGGACTGCTAGCATGGGTAAGTGCCATTTGTCATGTAGTATCTTTGTTGAATTTCTTCGTCACTGTATTTTTATACAATTTCTCATTTACACATGCATACACACACATGTATATGTTTTATGTATACATATATATGTATATATTGGGAAATTCTATTATAACACAAGTTGATGAACAATTGGTGATACAACAGATTTGAACCACTAGAGCTTTCGTAAAATTCTAACACCTTAAGTAAAAAAAAAATAAGATCGAATGGTTAAACTTTATTAATAGATTTTGTGTTTCTTTTTCTGTCTCAGTAGCTGATCTCATATGTACACACACACATATATATATATATATATATGTATATGCATATACATTTCACATTTACACATACGTAAGTACATATATACTTACATGATTAGTATTTGCAATTTGCGTATAGCCAACTTAAAATAAATATTTACAAGGACATCGAAGGAAAACAAGCAACTTCTGAACCTCATATTAAGTTGCAATAAGCAATAATGACAATTGTTTCTTCTAACGGGAAAAAAGCTATCATGTATCCTAGGCCACTTGACATATAATGATTTTACATAACTCATGGTGGTTGGACTTTAAGACAATTTGTTCCTTGTTCACACACAATACATCAATATGATCATTACCATTAAATTACATTATGCGTGTCCACTACACCAAGAGAATTCTAAAGGAGTAGAAGTTCATAAGAGTAAGGAGTAAAAAATTTCTTAATTGCTACACTAACATTGTTATTTGAAAATAATGTTTATATTTTACTTATCGTTAAAAATAGAATTTCACTATTTATTTATGATAAATTTGTTGTCATAGATAAATTATAAATTAAAATGATATATGATGCTCTGACGTAAGGTTGAGGGTTCAATCATCATTACTTACATATTTTTCATTACTTACATATTTTTGTAAGGATTAACGTTCTAACTCAAGCAAAAATATAAATTAAAATTGTTAATACTTTATATGTAAATAACTTGTGTTATGTATATATATCTTTTATATGTATGAAGGAATAAATAATTTTACTAATGAATCATCGTTTTTAATGAATTTATAAATTATTTAATGAATATTAAATAATTGACTTATAATAATTTAAATCAATAATCGATCGAACTAATTAAATAAAAGGAGATACATGTAAAAAAAATTGGGAATAGGTAATGAGGTGACTATGTTTGAAACTTAAAGCTGCTGTTTTATAAAAGTTCCCTAATCTTTTTTAGCCTTAATTCTGGATTGTGTACACACTACTAAATGTGAAAGAAATAAAGGCATATACATTGGCATCTACTAGCACAAATAGGGGTGGATTACTACGTTAAGCTGCTTCTAAAGTTATGAAAGACAGTTTAGAAATTGTCCTAAAAAATAAGGTCCCTAATAATCATTAGGGACAAACTGAGGTTTTAAATGCCCTTAACATTGATGCTGCCACCTAAGCGCACACACATAATAAAAGCATTTGTTACTCCCTTATAATTTAAAAACAATAGGGACTAATGCATTTAACACTTTTACTCGATTCAAATGACAGTTAGTATACATTCATAGGAATATATAAATTCCTCTATTGGCATAAATATGCAAACTACCATTGATAATATGCAAATAGGTACATATTTTCTAAAACCAGGAAACCAACAACCACACAACATGACATTCTTGATAGAGTTAGGGGTATGCCCTAGAGGCAATTATGTAATTTGTTCCATATATCTATCTCGTTGACCAATCTTGTTTGCAATAAAGGTGTTTCTTTCTATTTTATACTTAATGTGGTTATATTAATTAATTTAATTAAAAGTATATTTAATAGAAAATCCATAAATGGTATATTTTGTGATAGTAGTTACAAAGTGTTGTAACCGTGAGTAATTTTTCACAATGAAACCAATATACCATTTTAAATGTTCCTAGTCAAGATGCATCAAGACTGGATATCGATGTATCCGTTGAGACTAGAGTACGTAACGCTTTCCAAATGTTGGCAGTGTATTACTCATGACTGCCGAGGACACCTAGAGGTTATTACTGATAGTTATTGGATAACCATGGAACGACTCATTTTATAGTTTTCTGTTCGTTATTATAACTAAGGTTAAACATAAAAAAACTATGTGACCAATTTAGACAGTTCTCTTGACTTGAGGATATTATTGATCTTCAATGTGGAAGCTCTGCTTTGATTATAGTTAAACCATGGAACGATGTCCATCGAACGACTATAGTTGGGTCTATTGAAAGCATTGGAAGTGAAACACTATTCAAGAGAGGATTCGTCTCCTCGGTTATATGAGGTTAGTATCATGGTCAACTGAAGTCAACTCAAAGTCAAAGTCTTTGGCCAGAGCAGTTCGGTTAATAATAATTGTTATTATTGAACCAAGGATTTTGTGTTTGGACTGTAAAGTTGAATATGGATTATATTGGAATTTTGACCATTACCAAATTCCATAAATCCAAAGTGATATAGTTTTGATGAAGAGAATTGGTGTAAATTGTCACTATCGGGTACCGCTTATAATAAGTAAAATTAGATTTTACCAAAAGATGTGCAAGCGATAAATTCAGCCAAAACGTCACACCACCTGTTAAGTGACATATGAACATTAATATTCGAATAGTTCGATATTAATCATTGACTGAATTTACACCTTTGAGTCCACAACCGAAATGATGAATGCTCTAAATGAACCACATGATTTAATTAATTTATAATTGTTGTAAACTAATTAAATTAATTAATATTTACAAAATATTATTTACTAAATTTTATTTAATTTGTTTCAATGTCGTTAGCATTTAGTAAAGTGCGTATATAAAAGTTTTAAATGCGCGTATCGATATGTGATATCTTTAGAGTGTTTAAATTTGATTTAAACAGTATAAATCCTAAAAAGGGGGCTTTGAATAAATTAAATTAATTAGTATTTCTGAAATATTAATTATTAAAATTTTATTTTAATTTATTTGAATAACATTAACATTTAATAGCATGCATATATAAAAGTTATAAACGCGCGCACATTTGAATTGGATTTAAATGGGATTGATGCTAATGAGATTTTGGAAATTTTTGAGGGTCCATGTGGCACCATCTATGGTTAGACATGCATGTAGAAGAGAGAGAGGATTTGATTAACATTTAAGAAGGAATTAATAGGGGGAATTTTTAAGGAAGGAATGGATATGTTTCTATCATTCCATTAAAACACATCTTCCTTTATATTCTTTGAAGATTGATTTCTTTCTTGTAACAATCATCCCTCTTGCTCTCCTACCAGAGATTTCGAATTTCCCGGCTTCCTAACCTCTAAATTTCCAAAATAAAATACCAAATAAAATTAATAACAAAAGGTGGTTCTAATCTCTTAATTCTTACTAAATTCGGAGATCGATTCATGGAATCTAAGAGCATTTGATTCATCATGCAAGGTGCATTCTCTTGGCAACATCTCAAGGTAATAATTCTAATTTTATACATTCATCATTCAACTTGTTTATGTAATTTAAACCCATCGCCTGTTTCATCTCATCTGTGTATTGGTTTATTTGATCAAATAGATTAGATCTCTTTTGCTCCATCTTAATTAATTACATATGTTCACTATGTTATTTTAATTTGAATCTGTTTTAAGATATATTTTGATTGTTTGCCAATTCATGGTGTCATTATTAGATCTGCATTATATGATCTCATATTTAATTATTTTTCATATTGCTTAATTGTTTAGACCTGTAAACTTTGCAACATATACATATATGTCTGATTTGCCCTATCTATTTTATTGTTGTTTCAAGTTTGTTATTTAAAAAAAAACTTTTTGATTTAAATCTAAGTCTAAATTAATGAAATATTTCTATTATTAATTCAAACAGAAAACATATGTAGTTTTTTTATGTTTACACGTATGTTTTGTGTTCACTATTTTAAATTCAATCTTTTGATTTTTGCATACTTTTGTTTAAAGTTAAAAAAGGTTTTCTTTATAAACGTAACTAGACTTTATTGCAAATATCACAAACCCTTAGATTTCCTTTTAAATTAAAGTTAGGCTTTAGTTGTTACTTTGTGACGACCCACATTTCGGAAGGTTTAAATCGACAATAATCCACACATGTTCAACTTAAACAATCCGGAACGTAGATAATCAATGGGGTTAAATAAGAAAAATAAGAAGAGAAGAAGAAAACAAAACACAGAATCTCATAGCGGAAATGATAAAATATAATAATCAAATAAACAATTCATGAAGCTGTTTACTTTACATTTGATTATAATCTATACACATTTATCAGAGTTGTATATATACATCAGGGATAAATAATCAATACAGTAGAATAACATGATGCAGGGGATAATAATAATAGTAATATACCAAAATCCTCGCCTTCGTCCTCCAAAGAATAATCTTCAATATGCTGGAAAAAAACTCAGGACTGACCGGAGCATAATGAAAAGACAAAACGCTCGAGTCAGGACTAAAATACTCTTATGTAAGTCAAATCAATATGACAAATATGAGTGCAATAACTTAAGAGATGTTACGGGATTTTCCATCTCCTAAGGATCCGTTTAACTATTTATATATAATAGTATACGCTATAATAGATAATGTCTATCGGTAAAATAAATATCAAAATAGCGTTAAGGCTTTACATTGATCCACCTTAACACATTTGTACAGTTCTAAACCAAAGTCGTAATGTGCTCGTATAGGGATAAATATGACAAGGCACGTGAGGCAATGCCCAAGGTAGGATTCTACCAGTTTACCCTTTCTGGCTGGTCGTAACCATCCGTGGCCGACCACGACAATCAATTCAAACGACAATAGGTGCACCCATCGAATACGAAATCATAATAGTAATACTAGGGATCAATGTCGCTAGAGGTAGCTAACCGCAATGGCCAGACATAGGCTCTTGTTTTAGTCATTTTAATTATGACACGAATGTCAAGGCTATCCATCATCGTTCTCTTACTTCATTCTAGTAAACGTCGCCAATTCAACCACTACATTCTGGATATCATCCACCGCGTACACGGTTGTCAAAGTGGTTCCAATATTGGCAGAGAGTATGCCAACAAGAGACCCCGGTCTTTTTAACAACCAAACGTCGTTTTACACAACGCTTGGTTCTTTTACATTTCAAAAACAGTTCATACATGATATCAAAATATCATATTCGCTTCAAAATCAAATCCATTTCAAAATTTACCATATTCGCTTCAAAAATCATATTTTACTTCAAAATGCCAATTCAATTTGATATATTGATTTCACTTCGAAAGCTGATTCGAATTACGATTTAGGTTACAACTTCATTTTAACCCAATTCGTATTTAAATCCAAGATTCAAATATAAACATACCACCCTTATAACCAATTTGAATTTTAGAAAATAGTTTTAAAATAGTTAAATAGTTTAATAGAAAAAAAATCTAAGTATAAAAATAGTTTATATAGTTTAAATAGTTTGGAAAATCAAAATAATTTGAATATTTAAAGAATATAGATTTTTAAACCGTTTATACTAAAATATTCATTTTAAAATAATTTCAAAGTCAAACCAGTTCACTTTTCAAATTTTCCAATTCAAATCAGTTCCAATTTTCATTCCAATTTAATCGATTAAATTTCGATTTCAAATCGAATTTTATTTCGATTTCAAATTAATTTCAATGTCAATTCCAAATTAATTTCAACTCCAATTCCGAATTAATTTCAATTCAAATTCCAAATTAATTCCATTTTTTGATTTATCAATGTCGAGTTTGATTTTTCCAAATATCGATTCCAACACTTAATTCAATTAACCTTCAATATCCAATTTAAAATCCAAATCTTCAAATAAAATACAATTCCGAGCTCAATTTCGAAATATCATTTTATATCATTTTTACTTAGCAATATTCAAAGTTCGAATAAAAATCCAATCTTTTAAACAAATCAATTTTTGAAATTCAAATCATATTTCAGTTATAAATTTAAAATCTCAACATAGATTACTTAAACAATTTCGTTTACCAAATTTAAATTTCAACATTACGAGCTCAAGTCCAAAAATAATTCAATTTCCATTTATTCGATTTTTATTTCTTAAAATCAAATCATTTAAAAAAAATTCAAAATAAGATCTTTAAAATCATTTAATTTAATCAATCCAGTGTCCGTATATAATTCTCTATCCTATGGCCAAGTGAAACAATTATTTCAATTTAAATTTAGGGATGGATATATATATATATATATCATTTCAATCCAAATCAAATGTCATAGGTATATATCATTTCAATCTATTTCTTAATTTATTCGAAATAATTCAATTTACAGTTTTATAAACTAGTAAATAATATACAGGATGATAACATGATATATAAATAAACATCCAAACATCCAAAATATGAATTAATAGCATCCATCTCAATCAATCATCCAAACAGTCAATATTCACAATAGTCAACCAATTATCGATAAATCGGGGATTTTACTAGCAGTTTAAATTCTAATTCAATTTCAACTGTCAATCTAAATTCTATCAATTAGTCAGATGTCAATTAAATGTCAAATTAAATTTATCCAACAACCATCAATACATTCAAATTACTTCATGATATAAATTTTTCTACCATAAAATATAATAGTCAAACGTGAGCATAAAAACACTCACCTTTCATTTGAAACTAAAATTTTTCTCAACTTCAAATAATTTCAAACCAACTCCATGACGTAGCCTTCGTCAATATGATTCCAATGCTTCTTGTTTCGTCCAAAACGGACCTCGTATAGAGAAGTTACGTGATAACTAATATAACAATATGATTAATAAAATAATTAACTTAATAAAAAATTAACTAGTTAACCAAATCACCTTCATTCCGACCTTAGCCGCACGCTCATTTCCCTTCCTTCTTTCGCGTCTGCAGTTTTTTTTTCAATCTCGACCAGCAACACACCCCACCGACGAACTGCGACCACAGCCCGCCTACGCGCGCTCCGCTCTCGAGCCGCCTCCAAACAACCACGCACATGAACGCTACTCGCCTCACGCCTCCATGCCGTTGTTAGCACCCAAACCCTAACCACCCAGTCGACTCCTTCCCTTTGTATGCCATTGTGCCCCCCCGAGACCGCGCCTCACACGAACGTGAATCGATCGCGTTATTTTATTTTTATTTTTTTATTTTTTTTTATATCGGCAGTTTTTTTTCTGAATTGGAACTGTGATTCGAATAAAAAGGAGAAAGGGGAAAAAGGAAATGGTATACGGTGGAGATTATGACGTGGCTTGGACGAGTAGGAAAAAAATAGAAAATATATTATTATATTACAAAAATATCTAGCTTACAACGTGTGAAACTCTTGAGCTCCAAACGAAGCATGCCGCCTGGCGTTTATAATGTTTTAACCCCATTCCGAACACAATGGAACTAGTTTCGAGGCCTAATTCGATCGTATGCGGAAGATAGCTTTTCAAAGTCGATTATTTTAATTAAATTCGAAATAAATTTCTACACGTTTCAAGCTCGCACGGCCAAACGACAAGTCCGATAGCTACAAAACTTGAAACCATACAATAACTCACTATTATGGATCCGATGAAACTGGTTTCATCGAAATCCGAAACAGTGGCCAAAATGACTATTTTAACTCGTTAATTAAAATATACAATTTCAAATTTTAAATTATTCACATTTAAATCCAATTTTAAATATTAACAATCTTCATTCATATTTATATAAAATTTGAATTAATTTCGGATACCATTTTTAATCATATTAAATCTATAATTCAATTATTCAAATAATCTCCTATATTAAATTTAAACAAATTAAATTATCCAACAAATTAATATTAACAAATCATCGTATTTTTACCCGTATTCATCTAATAACTATATCAAATCTTATAATTTTAAACTGTTAAAATATGGTTCGTTACATACTTTATATTAGAACATATACTAAATTAAAAATTTTAACGTAAAGATGTACTGAGTTTAAAACATTATTTACAATGATTTTTGTATATGTATACACACACATATTTTATGTGCATGTGTATATATACATATATACATATACATATACATATATATATATATATATTTAATTTCAATTAAAATTTATAAGATGGACTTTTATGTAAAATCATAATTTTTAATCTTAAAACCTTTCAGTTTTGAAACTAGGTTCAAAATTGCTGTCCTTTTGGAGTTATAAAAGCGACACCTAATTTTATCTTATTTATATGTATATGTATATTGTATATAAATATAAATATATGTATGTATATGTATTCTAAATAATACTATGGACAATAATGGCACATAAGTAGGAAATATCATCTTTATACACTATCTGATTTGTTGCACTTACATAATTTACAATAAAGTACATTTGGACAATAGTTACATTTTATGCCATGAATAAATTGCTAATTAATATCATTTAATGACTAAATCAATTTAATTAGAGAGAGGGAGAAAATGAAAGGTTTCTCTCTCCATATAATGTTTATTATGCTCTCAATTAATTACCTGTTTTTAGGGAAAGAAACGAAAGATTTCCTTTCCTGAATTAACTCTTATAAATAATTGTTGGGTGTATTGATACACTATACATTTAAACTAAATTACTTTTAAACTTCCTTTTAATCAACTTTAAATAAATTAAGATTTTAGTGAATGTTTTATTAGACCGGATCTTATATACATTTAGACTTCATAGGCTCATTAAAGATTCAAAATGGTAAATTTTTTGAAATTCATCATTTTTTTCGCTGAGGGCTGGCCCAGTTCCAACAATGACATCAAAGCCTAGTGGCCTATGCGGTCAAAATTAGTCATGCTGAGGTTAACTAATTAAGCTTGTGCACTTAGTACGGTGTTTAGAAAGGTGATGTCTAGGATTGGAATTGGGTAATCAAGTACCCTGTCTTACTTAGTTACCTGCCTGGCCTGAAAGGTAGAGTAAGCCCAAAGGTTACCTCTAATAGAAAAGGCCTAATTTAATTGGGCCTTGGGCTAATTTTCAAATAGTTTTGAATATTAAGATAAGATTTTAAATTTAAAAGTTAAATTTAAAATAAAAACATGTTTATTATAAAAGGTTATGATATAACATAAATTTTCGAAATGTTTGAAAATGTAATGAAATGTTCAAAATGTTTGAAACTATGTATATATTAATTTAAATTTAAAATTATTAATTAGATTAATAATATAAATTAATCAATTGAGTTAATTAATTAATACTTATATGCATGTATTATATACGTTGATATATGTTATGTTATTTTAAAGTGTTTAAGATAACATAAGCATACATGTATGTATATAAGATAAATTTTCAAAATTAATTTAGTTTAATTAAAGTTTTTTGTTTAATAAAGTAATTAAAGGTCATCTAATTAACTAAAAATATGCATATATAAGATATATGTGTCTTACTATAAAGGTTATAGTAGATATGTCCAATATAAAAGTTGTATTGGAATACTAATTTAAAATTAATTAAAGAGTTAATTAATTAAAATTAATTAAATAAGATTTAATTAATAAATTGTTATACATAAGATTATTGTATAAGTTAATTAAAATATAAAAGTTATATAATAATCAAACTTATATAATATGAGTGTATAAACTAAAGGTAAAAATTAAAGAAACCCAAATAGACTTAAGAAATAAATACATACGTAAATGTACATATATTGTAATTTTTGATGTGTCTAACACTTGAATAATCATAAGGGTATTTCATAAGAAATACATTATTTCATAAGTCAATATCACTCAATATATTATATTGAAGATTATGAATCTTTAATATAACGTTTGTCCTCTACCATATATATATATATATATATTAATAATTACTTGCAAACTTCTTAGTTGTTGAGTAAACTCAAGCTAGGAATGTTATGTGTAGTATTATTAATATATTGAACATATGAAATGAGATAACTATATGTATTTGTTAAGCAAACTCAAGGTACATATACTATACTTAGGTCATCATGATATGATAGGTACGAGTAAATAATCTCTTTCGATTTGTTGAGCAAACTCAAGGTCGAAATGAGATTAGGACAAAGGAAAATGGGTTAGGAGTTGTATGTGATACAACTGATGAGGAGTTATCCATCGTTTGTGGGCTATGATTTGTTGAGCAAACTCAAGGTCAGAATACCAAGACATATGAGTCCTAACACCCACTAGTGAAGTCGAAAAATTTCTATGTTTCATCTTAGGGTTTGGAGAAACATAAAAGACTAGTGGGAGCCTTAATGAAAATGAAATGGTAACATTTAGCCTTTCTAATATTGTAAGAACATATGATAAATAATGTTATAATTATCTACAATGATAAATTTGTGCATTTAATATGATTGATAAATTTTTTATCAGTTAACATACAAACGAACTGAATTGAAAGTTGACAAATGAAAATATAATACCCACTATTAAATGCCTATTGCATGTTAATGTTTTCTATACCCATGCAAGTGTCAAAATTTTACAACTACTTAATACATTCGTAAAATGATCACTTACGTGCTTATTTGGTTGAGACCGTGTATTGCACTCTATGAGTTCCAAACTCTAAAAGCAATACAAGACTATGGAAATTTGATCCATATACCGTCATTTATAAATGTTATAGGTGAACAGTCATAGTTCGTAATGTACGATACTTCAATGAATACAGTTCACTAGAAATAAGCTAATAAACAGTATTTTGAGATCATGTATTCAACTTGATTGATTACAAAAGGGATCCTTTTGTGTTAATGTAACACAAGACCAAAAACTACAAGATAGATCTAAGAACTCGATCGTTGAAATGTCATTTTGATCGGTTTACTTAAAGTGCAACATATTTGATGTCCTTAAATATTAAGGATAATCGAATGCGATTTTGTAAAGAGTTTGTTATGATATTGTAGTAAGGTTTTCTTTTGAATAGTTTGACCATTTGAAAGGAAAACAAATGTATAAGAATATATGTAATTTAAGGTACAGTTGGGATGAAGAGAATGAATAGTCACTTCTGCTTCATAGAGAAACATTGGAAACGAGAATTTTAATAATAATTGATACTTAATATTGGAATAAGAAATATGATTTCTATTTCGAAATGTATTTTCATATAGAAAATTGTTTCCTATGGGATTTGTTTCTTTGAGCTCAAGATATTTGATCAACGAACTCTCCACTGTAAATAGTTGTAGTGTATGAAATAAACAAATTGTATTAAGTGAATGATGAACCTCCAAATTTAGTACGCTATTATAGTAATGGTGGAAATAGTGGGAGCACGCCATATAACACTTATTAATTGCATCATGGTACGAAAATTGTTTTCGTAAAACTTACCATACATTATTTATGAAATACCGATTATTTTTTGGTATCGACTAGAAAAATAGACATAGCTATATTTCAATATGAATATTATGAATATTCTTTATGAAATAAAACTATAATGTTATAATTACTTTATAACAAAAGTGATGCATTGGAAAATATAGAAGCATCTAATATTATTTATATTTGTTTTGGAATTATAGACTAAGTCCTAGTTTTGAAAAATAACTTTATTATATGATTTTGAATCTACTTTTTAATTATATCTCAAACAATAAAGGGTTATGCACCCATTTAGTGGGAGTATCATAAGATTTGGTATAAATCGTAATTCTATAAATACCAAAACGGTTCAACGTACATCGTCATATTCACCAATGAGTTATCGTCGACATGGACATGTGAATTTGATACACATGTAGTATGTCTATGGTGAACTTATGGAATATAAAATAGAAGTAAATAAAATAACATTTGATAGAAATGATTTGATTTGATCGAGTGAGTGAGTATATTGGAAAATGTTCCTATCGTACCTAAAACGAATAAAGATTCAATCTCAAAATTACTCCTCCATGTGATACATAATGATGCATCGATATGGAGTAATCGTACTTTATTGGACAATGTACGATTAATTGTGAGTAAAGTTGAATTAGTTTCTTTCTATAAAGTAATGTACTTAAGAGTAGTACACAAGGTTAATTTTATTTCATCTGGATAACAGTTTATAAAATTTTACAAGATAAGGGTTTATAAGAAACTCTAACATATCTTAGGCCAAGGAGTTGGCAAGTTGTGTGAGGCGAAAGATTGCATGTAATAATTGTTCATGAAGGATCTTGTATGAATCCCCCCAAAAGGATTTTGAAAGACTGTCATTGGATGACATATTTATGTTTCGTACATAATTTTTGCAAACTAAAACCAAATCAGTTTTATAAACAAAACAAATTCATAAAACGTTTATGAATACCTATTCTATTGCACTGAGAAACAATTGTTGTTTCAAGATATACCAACTTCATTGTGAAGGAATTTCTTTGAGGAATTATTGGTAGTAAAATGGAATGGAACACGATCCATAGATAGAACTAATTATATGAGATGAAATGAAATTAACTAACCTAAATGAACACATAGCATTAGAATGTCTATTAAGTATTCTCGCACATCGAAGAGAAATTGTGAGTTTCTTATTAATTTCGAAAATATATAATCCTTGGTTGTTTAATTAAACCATTAAGAGTGTTGACTTTATATGGTATGATGCGCAAATTTGAAAGAATTCCATGCACACTATCAAAATATAGATGCTGGTGGTCATAACCGAAGGGATATGATCCATCGACCACGGCCGTGTCTTTATAAGCAAGACTAATGCAGTTGGAATTAAATGAGCAATATTAATAAGAATAATATTGCAAATTTCAATTGTTGAAATTAGCGTAATAGATTTGATATTCAACATGCTCAAGTCAATTCGGATTTACTCACAAATATCGCTTGATAAGTCCTATTATTTTGGTACATATGTTTTGAAACAGAAAATTCTAAATAATGATTTAGAGTACGCTGTTTACGCATATTAACCAAAATGTCTCAAAGTTAGTTGGAGCGATATTGAGTTTGTGAGTCTTTGGACATGATCCAAGAAATGATACGAAAGTATCATTTTATAAGCATCAGGATTGAATAAGTATTTTGATAGAAATATCAAATACTTTGATTTCAATCAAAGTGCAAAGGAAGCGTGTGTTCATAAGAAAGAACGTTAAAAGGTACATTGATATTTCTAAACTATAAAACAACACTTTGTTGATTTTAGTAATGTACTTGTGTTAGAATCAACCTTGGTTGTTTTAGTACTCAACTTTGGATTTGTAAATGATGCTTTTATAGAAAGTATAAAAGATATAGGGAATGTCCCAAAACGGTTTGCAAAGACACCTTATTAAATTGTTTTATACGGAACATCTGAGATGAGTTACTTATACATTGGCAAGAGGAATTATTATAAATGTTATGTTGACTATGATATCGTGATTTGTTTATATATTTTAAACATGGAGAAAATATCAAATCTAAATTGATATCACAAAATTGTTGTTTGAAGTGTTCTTGTGTATTTGTGAAACATTAGAGAATTGTTTACAGAAACAAAAAACTCTTTATGAAGGGGTGTTCAGATTCAAACTTCATAAGTGATATGAGTATAGTTTGTCAATAATAAATTCAAGTTAAGAATAATTAGTTGGAAATGTTCCAAATGAAAGACTGTGGCTGATTCAATGAAAAGGCTAAGTACATCACCTTGAACATTATAGCAATGAAAATAGTGTATATAAAATTATAAGTGCACAAATTTATAACTGAGCTGGTTCCATATATTGAGAATCTCATAACATTGTTATATGATAACAATGTTGTGATATGGTTTGTAATAGATTTAGAGCTCACTAGAGGTCGAGAGACATACTCCTAATTGTTCCACAAGATAAAGCAGTTTATCAATGTCGAAGAAATTGATTGACAAAGTAGATAATTGAAATATAATAGCATACCCATTCACAAAGGGACTAACCCAATTGGTTTTGAGAAACCGATTGGAGAAGTTGGAATAAGGTTCCATAACTGACCCCAAGTGCAAGTGGGAGATTGATAGAGTTAGGGGTATGCCCTAGGGGCAATTATGTAATTTGTTGCATATATCTAACTCGTTGATCAATCTTGTTCGCAATAAAGGTGTTTCTTTCTATTTTATACTTGATATATTATGTTATGTTAATTAATTAATTTAATTAAAAGTATATTTAATAGAAAATCCATAAATGGTATATTTTGTGATAGTAGTTACAAAGTGTTGTAACCATGAGTAATTTATTACAATGAAAAAATATACCATTTTAAATGTTCTTAACCAAGATGCATCGAGACTAGATATCGATGTATCCGTTGAGACTAGAGTACATAACGCTCTCCAAATGTTGGGTAATGTATTACTCATGACTGCTGGAGGCACCTAGGGGTTACGTACTGATAGTTATTGAAAAACTATGGAATGACTCACTTGATAGTTTTCTATTGGTTAATATAACTAAGGTCAAACAGAAAATATCGATGTGACTAATTCATATAGTTCTCTTGACTTGAGGATAATGTTGATCGTCACTATGGAACTCCGCTTTGATTATAGTTAAATCATAGCACGATGTCCATCGAACGACTATAGTTGGGTCGAGTGAAAGCATTGGAAGTAAAATACTATTCAAGAGAGGATTTGTCTCCTCATTTATATGAGGTTAGTATCATGGTCAACTGAAGTCAACTCAAAGTCAAAGTCTCTAGTTAGAGCAGTTCGGTTAATAATAATTGTTATTATTGAACCAAGGATTTTGTGTTTGGATTGTAAAGTTGAATGTAGATGATATTGGAATTTTGACCATTACCAAATTTCATAAATCCAAAGTGATATAGTTATGACGAAGAGAATTGGTGTAAATAATTTTCACTATCGGGTGTATACCATTGATAATAAGTAAAATTAGATTTTACCAAAAGACGTGTAAGCGATAATTTAGTCAAAATGTCACACCACCTACTAAGTGACGTGTGAATGTTAATATTCGAACAGTTCAATATTAATTGCTGACTGAATTTACACCCTTGAGTTGCATAACTGAAATGATGAATGCTCTAAATGAACCACATGATTAATTAATTTATAATTGTTGTAAATTAATTAAATAATATTTATGAAATATTAATCATTAAATTTTATTTAATTTTTTTGAATGCCCTTAGCATTTCGTAAAGTGCGTATAAAAGTTTTAAACGTGCGTATCAATATATGATATCTTTAGAGTATTTAAATTTGATTTAAACAGGATAAATACTAAAAAGGGGGCTTTGAATAAATTAAATTAATTATTATTTGTGAAATAATAATTATTAAAATTTTATTTTAATTTATTTGAATAACATTAGCATTTAATAGCATGCATATATAAAAGTTATAAACGCCATTGAAATCAGAGATCGAAGATAGACTAGCTCTTAGTCTACCCTGTTGAGCTAAAAAAGGATGACACCTTTGAACTTTGTATGGAAGGCCATTGAAATCTCTCGTATATTGGTTAGAGACCGAAGATATACTAGCTCTTAGTCCAGATTTAGTACGGGAAGCTGCAAAAGAAATTGAGTTAATTTGGGCTAAAATGAAGGAGGCTCAGTCTAGGCAGAAAAGTTATACAGATAAGAGAAGAAAAGACTAAGACTTCTCAATCAGAGATCATGTTTTCATGAAGGTATCACCGATGAAGGGTGTAATAAGGTTTGGGAAGTCGGGAAAATTGACGCCTAGATTTGTTGGACCATTTCCTATTGCAGAAAGGATCAGGAAACTCGCTTATAGGATAGAGTTACCGAATAGTTTGGCAGGAGTTCATAATGTTTTTCATGTTTCTCATCTAATGAAGAGTGTTCGAGATCCAAAGACTACAATTACTCCGATTGAGTTAGAAGAATTAATAGTAGAACTGGACGTGACTATAGCTAGACAGCCAGTTCGTACAATGGTTAAGGATGAGTAGAAGCTAAGGAATAAGTCGGTCAGATTAGTAAAGGTCCAATGGAGTGATGATGGAAGATACTATACTTGGTAAATAGAAAGCAGGATTAGAGACACTTATCCAGACTTGTTTGATGGTATGTTTTACCATTATGTTTGATTGATGTATGAACCATACCATAATTTCGAGGACGAAATTCTTTAAGGAGGAGAGCCTGTAATGACCTTAATTTGACTATCATTATTTAGAAAATTTAATTAGATAAATTAAATGAATTAATGTAAAGAAATAAGAAAATTGAGATTTGGTAATTAAGTTTAGGTCGTGCCTTAATTAATAAACCAATTAGAGAAATAAAAGTTATAATAAGGAGGAGGAATTCGACAAGGGCAATATGGGAATAGCCCTCATTCTTACCCCTTAAACCCTTCTATTGTAATTTCCTTCATTCATTTACACACATACAAACTGAATATATAAAGAGGTTGACCGTAGCTATAAGAAATCAAGAGAAAAAGCTAAGGAAAGCAAGTAGGAAGCTAGGAGTAAACAAATAAAAACAAATCTCAACCTTCTTAATCCGAATCAAGGTGAATAATGAATATACATCTCACGTTTTTTTATTATGTTTCAGTTCTAAGTATAAATCTATTACTTTTGCAAGTATTATGCCATGTTTTAGTAGTTTGAATAATTATATGCTTGTTGGTGATTATGTTTCAGTTCTAAGACCTAGATAGTCATCGAGCCTACACCATGCCACTTTCAACTGATTGTCGAGCCTAATCTATGCCGCATTTAACTTGTCATCGAGCCTAACTCTTGGCACTTTTTAACTTGTCATCAAGCTAGTACTATACCGCTTTTAATATTGTTATCGACTTAGTCATTGTCTTTAACTAGTCTTCGAGCCTAACCCATGTTTTTATAGTCATCGAGCTTAATCGATAATGTTTTAACCATGCCGATGTCATAGATATCGATGTCGCATCTACTAAATTTTATAACCTCGATGAGGCATTGATGTCAATGTTTTATGTATTACCAAAGTTCAATTTTTTTTAGTTTATTACTATGACTTATGAGGTTATGACTTCGACATCATCCCCGTATATTTTTAATAAAAAAATTTGACATGGTTTGGAATGCACAAAGATCTTTAATGGCGATGATGTCGCCGAGTTTTATAATTGTAAAGGTTTTACATAGTTCTAGCCTTATAGCCTGATTTTTGGGAGGGTCGAAGACCCTAATGATTTCGAGTTTCATCAATAATGTTTTGTAAAGCATATATCATGGCATAAGTATTTTGAGATTAGTAAAGGACCAATGTTTTCCTTGTTTTAAGTATGATTTCAAGGATTAAATCATTTACAAAGATTTTTTTTTCCAAGGAAATATAGATAGGGTAGTTAACCCAGAAGTTTACTAAAGGAATAACTCAGAGATTACAAAACCAGATGGGATTGGTGTAGGGTCGAACTCAATACTTTAGCTAGCAGCCCTAGCTAATATAAGACCAAGATCCAGTGTGTAGGGCAATGTCATGGGTAATACTAAAAGAAGGTTACATACAGAAAGGAATACACAGTAGAGATAGGTTATTGGTGATCCCGCAAAACCATTATGATCAGTTGACCCTATAAGTAGTAAGTTATAGACAAACTGTCTAGTTTTTCTCTAACAGCAAGTTAGAACATTTATTATGTCTGGTAGGCCTGAGTCGGCCATAGGTTCATAGTCATCTTAACAAAACTATGATGTTGGGACAGGCAGTCCATTGATTACCTATTTTGTATGCATACATATAATGGAATATTGTCTATTTTAACCTATTTGGTTGCAGGATTTTGATTTCAAAAGATATGTTTTTAAAGGATATTAGTGAAGGGAAAATCTATTCTGCTAGGCGGCGTAGTCTCACTTAGTATCTATAAATCAATATGTCATATTACTATTCTCACCAGCCTTTATGTCTAACTCGAAGTTTATGTTTTCCCCTTAAACTCTTGGGTGCTCAAAATTTAGTTTAAGTAGGTTGAGAGTTAAGATTTTAAGGTTTAGTAGGTTTTGGCGAATAAAGCATCCGAAGACGTGCAAGTAGCAGATCTAGCTATGTAGGAGATAATCTATTCATCTATTTCACTATGATTGAATGTTGTAATGGTATATGTTATAATTTTTTTTTGTAACTCTGATCATCCAAGTGGTCATCTTCATATATCGCTGCTGGCGTACTTTGTAATAATTATATTATCTGAACCCGGGCAACATTATGGGATTATGTATAGAATATGAAATGCTGATTTGAAATGTAATGAGAAAGGTTATTTTGAAATTGTGTTTGAAGTATTCATATTCTTGCGCTTATGATATAATGGATACCATTAACATTACAACATTTTATCACCGGAAATTAATACTATAGATGATTGCAACATCTATAGCGGTTAGTTTCGGGCCTCAAAACCGGAGATATTATAACTCTGTACATAGCATAGGTTTATGTAAAACTTAAAAGAACTTTAAACTTAAAAGGAGGTTTTAAAACATAATCCAAATGAATCAGAGAATAAGATCGGGGTATAGGATAACTCTATAGTAACGTACTTATACCTATATACGCTTGTCTATATTTTCCTATCTCTCTTAGACCGTTCTTCCATGTCTTACTAAGGTTCGAATGCAGACTAAAGGAAAGTAAGACATGGAGGCAGGAAATAGAAGAGTGGACCTCTGTGAAGGAAGCACCATAATAAATGGAAATGCTATGCCCAATACTAGAAGGAATCTGGGTCGAGCATAAGCTGCTAATGTAGGTGCTGGAACACCGTAGGTGGACATGGAAGTTATGTATCAGTTCTTCGTCAACATTATGCAAGTTGGAGCTGTTGCTGGATTATCAGATGGAAATGTTGGAGGAGTTAATCAGGAAGCACCAGTTGTCAACAACTATGTTGAGCTGAGCAAAGACTATGCAAGGCATGGAGGAAAACCATTTGTTGGAACTGAAGATGCAATTGATGTAGAGAACAGGTTTCTACATTGTGATAAGATTTTCGCTGATCTTGGACTGAATGATGAGCAGAAGAGGAGGTTAGCATCTAGGCAAATGCAAGGAGATGTGTTGTACTGGTGGAACAGTGTTACTGTTGGAGTAGCGGAGGAACCCTGACTTGGGCATAGTTTAAGAGAAGGTTTGGGGAAAGATTTATGTTGGAAATCGCTAAGTCTACCCAGTTGAGAAAGTTTGCTGAGTTGGTGCAGGGAGAAATGACCGTGCTGGGTATGCTACGAGATTTGAGGAGTTGTCCCAGTATAGGTATGCTACCGTGGATACAGTAATTAAGAGGAATGAGAAGTTCATTCATGGACTAAGACCCTAGCTTGCTAAGGAAACTTTGCTACATCTCAGGGATCCATGTGATGTATTCGTTGAGATGACCTTAAGGAATAAAGAAATGCTTGCTTTCTTCGTTAATAACAAAGAAGTGGAGGCTCAAGGTGGGCAGAATCGGAAAAGGAAATTCTTCCATAAGAAGGGAGCTCAGGAGAGTGGACTTGCCAAGAATGGAAAGTCTGGGTTGTGTGTTACAAGTGTGATAAGAAAGAACATTTCCCGAATGAATGTCGTTCTGGGGATGGAAAGAAGGTGATTGGAAGGAAGAATATCAGGTGCTTCAACTGTGATCAGATCGGTCATTGTAAGAACCAGTGCAAGGAACCAACTAAAGCTGAGAAGAGCAAGGTGTTTGCATTAGAACCAGCTACCTCGACACTAACAACCGAGGAGAAAGGAAAGGTTGTGATGGAAGGTATGCTTTTGATTCATGGTATACCTGTTAGAGTTCTATTCGATACCGGTGCATC
This sequence comes from Allium fistulosum, assembly GCA_030737815.1. Taxonomy (NCBI): domain Eukaryota; kingdom Viridiplantae; phylum Streptophyta; class Magnoliopsida; order Asparagales; family Amaryllidaceae; genus Allium; species Allium fistulosum. The sequence continues at coordinate 627,212,637 of CM060905.1, read as the reverse complement.
ACATTCTTTCATTTCTCATTGTTTGGTAGATAAGCTTAACCTAGAACCCTTATACCTATTTACTTCCTTAAGGTTTGTGAATCCAATAGGAGAGTATGCAATTCTTGGAATGAGATGTGACCAGTTAGAGTTTGAATTGTTAGGTCATATATTTGCTTGCAGTTTGTGTAGCAACCCGGGATTTCGCGATTATTTTATTATCGTCATTAGACGATTAATATTATTTCCAATTGCTAATTGAAGAATTTAAATCAAGTTGAGATTCTTTTATAAATTGTTAAATGAGTGAATTAGGCTTTACATTTCGAATCTAGCCCACGTCTACATTGCTTTGGTGCCATTCTCTTTTATTGATTCGAAGACCCGATCCCCTTTATTCATTTTCTCGTTCATTTCAAACCTAATCAAAAACAAAGAAAAAATAATAATGGCGGCTCCGATTCTCGTTCGTTCCTCTTTTCGAATCTGGGGCTTGTGGAAAAGTTGAAGGCGCCGCTAAAATGCTTCGAATCCTTTCACGATCAACTGGATCATTCGCGACTCCTCCTGCTTGGGACGAGTTCGTCTTCACTTCGAACTAGTGCATAGGGTTTTTCTCCGATCGATTCTTGGATATGAGGTGAGTGATTTTTAATTCACTCACATCTAATTTGACTTAGTAGGATGCCTTGCGTTTGATTTGGCTGTGGTTCTATTTCTCGTGTCTTGTTTATCTCGGCAGTTCGATTTTTGTCTTGTTGTTGGTAATTTCTGATTTGGTTCGACTCTGTGATACTTGTGGCATTGTTCTTGTTTTTGAACTGTATACTATTGTGCTATATGGTTTCATGTTGTTCATTTTCGTGGACATCACTAATCGATTTTAGGTTTGACGATATTGAGATCGTTTGTAGTTACCACAATTTTGATTTCTGTTGACTTTGGCTTTGGGTTTTGTTATTCGAACTGGTACCCTTTGCTTGTCTCTAGTATGAGTGACTTTTATTTCACTCACACATAATACGACATGAGTATTATGCCTCCACAGTTAGATTTGTTTTGACGTTGATTTTGGGTTGTTCGTTTTCTTTGTAATTTCGTATTGGTGTTGATTCTTTTGAACTTCATGTAGAGGCTGCACTTGTTCTTTTGAATTCATTCGCCAATCTGTTTATTTTGGCAGTTCGATTTTGCTGATGTTGACGATTTATATGACTTTGTATATTTGGAAAGGTGCCTGGACATTGGCATTTATCTTGACCTGGTGTCAGGGCCGGCCCTGATAAACTTGAGGCCCAAGGCAAAAAACATCAAAGCCTAATCACTTTTGCCATAGGGGCCTCAGAAATACAAATGAAAGTATGCAAGGAAAACAATACTGAGCAGAGAGGAATTGAACTCTGGTTGCTGATGAATGGATGACATGTCTTTACCACTAGACCATATTAAATTTTGTTTATTTATGAATAGGTTATCTTTGTATAACTGTTTTTATATATATTATTATAAAATTTTGAGGCCCCAAAAAATCGAAGGCCCTAGGCCACCGCCTCGGTGGCCTTGGGCCAGGGCCGGCCCTGCCTGGTGTTGAGACATTTTTGCTTGATCACTGTGCATTACACTTGAGTCTTGTCACCTGTTGTTTTCACTTGTATTGGGGTACATTGCATATTGAACTGAGTGTAGCTTCGACTTTGTTCACTGTTCTATATGTTCCCTTCATGCTACCTTGTTATCTAGTAGCACATGAGTCTGCACTTGTATTGATCACTGATGCATTCAGTTGTACATCACTAGTTTGCCTCTTTTATGGCCTGTTCTTCGAGGCATGTTATCATGAGTACTTGACTATGACTCGTTCATTGTCACCTGACTTGGGTATTTGGTTGTAGTCGATTTTGTGAGAATATTTTCTTTCGCCATTTGATATTATGTTGACTTTGGCATTTTTGCGCTTTCATATCTGTAGCAATTAGCTGCAGCTCTTCGTGACACTGTGGCATACATGTTTCTATATCATTGTATGTTGCAGCCTGATATGCTTGTAGTCGTAACCTTATCTGATGTTCTAGCTGAAGCTTGTACTTGTGCGTTGTGTACTTCATGTTCCCCTGACTTTTGCTTCACTTGAAATATCACTGTCTATGCTGTCATATTGGATTAGCACATGTAGTCAAGTCTACATTGATGTTGTGGTTATGTGGAAGTCACCTCTGATGTCATGGCATTCATACTTCACTGTTGTGTTTATTGGTTTGTTGATTTTCAATTACTTCTCTGGCAGTTTTAAAATCTACTTTGGTATAAAAAGAAATTGTCTTTGATTTTGCCTTGTTGACATCGGCTTTGACTTTGTTTGACATTATTTATTTCTCGACTCTGGCCATTTGTGTATATCGCCTCTGGTCATTTGTGCTCAGTAGCATCCTTGACTGGTTTGAAACATATATCTTGATTTTGTGAAAACTATTGTCGAGATGAGAATTTTGCTCTCATTTCTCTGATGACATTGGCCACTGTCTTGCTCAATTTGAAATTCCTGCATCAATTGTTTTGAAATTTGAGTTGTGTTTCACTTGCATTAGTGTAGTGGCGAGGCAGTACACGCGTGCATGTACTGCAGCCCTAGCAAAAGTGACAGATTTAATTGATATTTTGATCGTTGAATTGTTTCGTTGGTTCAATTCAATATTTTGAAGTTGTATTTTGATTTGGTTTAATCTGATGATTTTGTTGATATCTAATTATCTTTTAGATAAGTTAGATTGTGCTTTCTAATTATCATATTGATAATTAGCTCCTTGTTGTTTACGCTGTTTTGTTGGCTTGGGTTTTGCTTTGACCTCTGCTGTTTTGATTAATGTTAGTATTCACTGTTGTGATGTTTTCACATACTGTAGTGGCGAGGCAGTGCACGCGTGCGTGTACTGCAGCCACACAGAAATTTGGATTTGCTGATTTGTTGTTTAACACTGTTTAGTGTTATATCTGCCGTCATCCGATTCTCTTATCGAGGAGTCGGCTATACGAGATTTCTGTGACCGTCGTCTATTTGTTATTTGATTATTATTGCTTCTGTGCATTAATAACTGAGTTTGAATTAGACTGACCCGTGTATTATTTTCTTTGAATTTAATACTCGGGTCAGACCCGAGTTATTTCAGGTTGTAGATTTCCTGCTTTGGGTTGCTGTTTGAGCTACGAAGACTTTTCATATCTTTTGAAGTGGTCTGCGTCTTTTTGTAGTAGTCAGTGTACCGATTAGGTTGATATATATTCATGTACATTAGTTGATAATGTATTTGTATATATAACTTCCAGGGTCGACAGTTGTAGTTGTATCATATGTATTGTGTTAACTGTATTGTAACTGACATCAGTTATATATATATGAGACTTTTGTTATCTGTGTTCCGCATTCTTTTTGTATCTGTGTTGTTATTATATATATTGTCCTAAACTATTATGAATCGTCGTAGTTCGTGTAATACTAGAATTGGGTATGTCGATGGGAGTAAATAAATAAAAGATGAAAAATAAAAATATATACCACTCCTATCGAAATAACCAATACTAGTGTAAGGCCTGCTACGGATGGTCGCTCCTATCCAGCCTTATTCTTCGTAATAACAGACAGTATTTCTTTTAATACCCTTTGTTATTGTGAGCATAGAGGTGGGGCGTTACAGTTGGTATCAGAGCTTGGGGTTTATGGACATAATATAAAACATAACTTAGATGGAACATGTGTTACAATCATTTGTCGATGTTTTTAGTTGTGCTTTGAGTCAAAATTAAAGTTTTGAAATTTTGATGAAATTTTTAAATATATTTATTTAAAAATAAAAGAGAGACTGTGTTTTGTTGATTGGATTAAATTGTATTCTGTTTATCAGAGTGCGCAGCGGAAATAGTGAGACTGTCTTCGCTAAACACAGCTGATAACCTTTTTGATTTAAAAATCAAAATATGAAAATGGAATAAATTTCATTTGTTGTTTACATAGCTGTATTTATTTTGTTATTTGAGAATTTCGAATCCAAATTGAGGATTCGAAATGATTGCAGTTATGTGATTTTGTTGAGATTTTTGGCTGGTTTTCTTTTATGCTAATCATATATTGATTAGATTTTGCTGTTTTGAATTATCTTCATTGAAGATATATTCGAATGATTTCTTTGTTCATTTTGTAGTACGTGCAAAATTTGAGTTTCACGTTACTGCATTAATTCTACGTTGAACCGATGCTTGGTTATGAAACATATTTCGTTGCCGTTATTTTATAACGGGATTTTTACATCGGTGCTAAAATTTTGAAGAGCGATGTTTTGTGACATTTTTATGAATGAAAATTCACTGGTGTTACATTTTGATGTAAATTATTTTGATGAGATTTTGACGTATAAAAATTACTGTCGCTTTGGCTTCAGTAACCGTCGAATTTTTAAAAAGAAAATGGATTTTCAAGCGGTTATTCCGCAATGCTGATTCTGAGATTCGTTTTACGATGTTCTAGGGAAGTGCAATTTTCTTTTCGAAATTGCTACTGATGTTGTTGCTTAAATCACGTGATTGGAAAATCATTTTAAAATGAAAATTGTTTTATAAAATTTTTAACAGTTTGCGCTTTCAAAAGAATGAGGAAGCGACTTAAACGATTCAGCAAAATCGAGGACTATGACCCCTTTCTTTTACTGATTCACTTAACTCCGGACTTGTTCAGTTGAGATTGTGAATTGTTATTTTTATAAAATAAATAAAATTGTTTTCAGAAATTTTACAGTTTCCGCTTTCAAAAGAATGAGAAAGCGATTTAAACTTTTCAGCAAAATCGAGGACTATGACCCCTTTCTTTTACTGATTCGCTTAATTCCGGACTTGTCCGTTTGAGAATGTAAAATGTATTTTTACAAAATACACAATTTTGCACTTTCAAGGAAACAATGAAGAGAATTAAATGATTTAGTAAAACTCGTGGTTACGGGACATGTGCGTTTGCTATTTTGGTTAATTCCGGACTCGTTAATTGAAATATTTGATGTTTTGATGATTCTGATGATTTGTGTGCTTTCGAGCCACTATGTTGGACCTTCGGGTCATTTGTTGGACCTTCGGGTCATTTGTTGGGCTTCCGGGCCATTCTGATGGACCTTCGGATCAAATACCAGTACTAGACCATCGGGTCACTCTGCGGACCTTCGGGTCATTTGTTGGGCGCCAAAATTATGTTGAGTACTTGGTAGGCTTCGGCCATTTGTTGATGCACGTGCGGCGAACTAAAAACTTGCCATCTGATGGGATCGATCCAAGCTTTTATGTTGATTTTCTAGTCTTCTTAATTGATTTCTATATATTTGTTGTTTCTAATTATCTGTAGGTAATTAGATATTTGATGTTATGAGATTTAATTATCGTATCGGTAATTAAATATTTGTTGATATGAGTTCTGATTATCGTTTTTGATAATCGGATATTTGTTGTTTCTGATTATCGTTTTTGATAATCGGATATTTGTTGTTTCTAATTATCGCTTGTGATAATTAGATATTTTGTTGTTTTTGATTATCGTTTTTGATAATCGAATATTTGTTGATTTGAGATTTGATTATCGTTTTGATAATCGAATATTTGTTGATTTGAGATTTGATTACCGTTTGTGGTGATTAAATATTTGTTGATTTGAGATTTAATTATCGTTTTTGATAATTGAATATTTGTTAATTTGAAATTTGATTATCGTTTTTCATAATTAAATATTTGTTGATTTGAAATTTGATTATCGTTTTTGATAATCGAATATTTGTTGATTTGAAATTTGATTATCGTTTTTGATAATCGAATATTTGTTGATTTGAAATTTGATTATCGTTTTTGATAATTGAATATTTGTTAATTTGAAATTTGATTATCGTTTTTAATAATTAAATATTTGTTGATTTGAGACTTGATTATCGTTTTGATAATCGAATATTTGTTAATTTGAAATTTGATTATCGTTTTTGATAATTAAATATTTGTTGATTTGAGACTTGATTATCGTTTTGATAATCGAATATTTGTTGATTTGAAATTTGATTATCGTTTTTGATAATCGAATATTTGTTGATTTGAAATTTGATTATCGTTTTTGATAATCGAATATTTGTTGATTTGAAATTTGATTATCGTTTTTGATAATCAAATATTTGTTGATTTGAAATTTGATTATCGTTTTTGATAATCGAATATTTGTTGATTTGAGATTTAATTATCGTTTTTGATAATTGAATATTTGTTAATTTGAAATTTGATTATCGTTTGTGACAATTGAATATTTGTTGATTTGAGATTTCTGATTATCGCTTTTGATAATTAGATATTTGATGTTTTCTGATTATCGTTTTGATGATTGGAGATTAGCCAGTTTTGATGATTTTGAGATTTCCTAGTCTCAAATTGATCCTAGAGTATGCTGATTTTATTGAATCGCTGTTTTCTATCTATTTTTGTTAATAGTTAGAGTTTGTTGATTATGGAATTAGTGTTTTCTAGTTAATTGTTGGATAACTAGATATTTGCAGTTTGCGATTTGAGATTTCTGTTTCATAATTATCTTTGTTGATAATTAGATTTGTTTGTTTTCTAATTATCGTATCGATAATTAGATATTGCTGTTTTGTGATTTCTGTATTCTAATTATCTGATTGAAAATTGAATATTGCTGATGATTGCATTTATTCAGTTTCGCTGTTTTCTGATTATCTATTTGATAGTTAGATTTCGTTGAGAATGTGTGAATTTCTTTTGTGGAATTAAAAGATTTCTTTGGCGTTTGTATTCTCGACTTTTATTTTCTAGCTTAACCAGTTTAGGTTAGAAAAACAATTGTTATAGACGACTTTAAGTATGAAAATTGCGGGGACGCAATTTTTATAAGGAGGGGAGTCTGTAGCAACCCGGGATTTCGCGATTATTTTATTATCGTCATTAGACGATTAATATTATTGCTAATTGCTAATTGAAGAATTTAAATCAAGTTGAGATTCTTTTATAAATTGTTAAATGAGTGAAGCGGGCTTTACATTTCGAATCTAGCCCACGTTTACATTGCTTTGGTGCCATTCTCTTTTATTGATTCGAAGACCCGATCCCCTTTATTCATTTTCTCGTTCATTTCAAACCTAATCAAAAAAAAGAAAAAAAAATAACGGCGGCTCCGATTCTCGTTCATTCCTCTTTTCGAATCTGGGGCTTGTGGAAAAGTTGAAGGCGCCGCTAAAATGCTTCGAATCCTTTCACGATAAACTGGATCATTCGCGACTCCTCCTGCTTGGGACTAGTTCGTCTTCACTTCGAACTAGTGCATAGGGTTTTTCTCCGATCGATTATTGGATATGAGGTGAGTGATTTTTAATTCACTCACATCTAATTTGACTTAGTAGGATGCCTTGCGTTTGATTTGGCTGTGGTTCGATTTCTCGTATCTTGTTTATCTAGGCAGTTCGATTTTTGTCTTGTTGTTGGTAATTTCTGATTTGGTTCGACTCTGTGATACTTGTGGTATTGTTCTTGTTTTTGAACTGTATACTATTGTGCTATATAGTTTCGTGTTGTTCATTTTCGTGGACATCACTAATCGATTTTGGGTTTGACAATATTGAGATCGTTTGTAGTTACCACGATTTTGATTTATGTTGACTTTGGCTTTGGGTTTTGTTATTCGAACCGGTACCCTTTGCTTGTCTGTAGTATGAGTGACTTTTATTTCACTCACACATAATATGACATGAGTATTATGCCTCGACAGTTCGATTTGTTTTGACGTTGATTTTGGGTTGTTCGTTTTCTTGGTAATTTCGTTTTGGTGTTGATTCTTTTGAACTTCATGTAGAGGCTGCACTTGTTCTTTTGAATTCATTCGCCAATCTGTTTATTTTGGCAGTTCGATTTTGCTGATGTTGATGATTTATATGACTTTGTATATTTGGAAAGGTGCCTGGACATTGGCATTTATCTTGACCTGGTGTTGAGACATTTTTGCTTGATCACTGTGCATTACACTTGAGTCTTGTCACCTGTTGTTTTCACTTGTATTGGGGTACATTGCATATTGAACTGAGTGTAGCTTCGACTTTGTTCACTGTTCTATATGTTCCCTTCATGCTACCTTGTTATCTAGTAGCACATGAGTCTGCACTTGTATTGATCACTGATGCATTCAGTTGCACATCACTAGTTTGCCTCTTTTATGGCCTATTCTTCGAGGCATGTTATCATGAGTACTTGACTATGACTCGTTCATTATCACCTGACTTGGGTATTTTGTTGTAGTCGATTTTGTGAGAATATTTTCTTTCGACATTTGATATTATGTTGACTTTGGCATTTTTGCGCTTTCATATCTGTAGCAATTAGCTACAGCTCTTCGTGACATTGTGGCATACATGTTTCTATATCATTGTATGTTGCAGCCTGATATGCTTGTAGTCGTAACCTTATCTGATGTTCTAGCTGAAGCTTGTACATGTGCGTTGTGTACTTCATGTTCCCCTGACTTTTGCTTCACTTGAAATAGCACTGTCTATGCTGTCATATTGGATTAGCACATGTAGTCAAGTCTGCATTGATGTTGTGGTTATGTGGAAGTCACCTCTGATTTCATGGCATTCATACTTCACTGTTGTGTTTATTGGTTTGTTGATTTTCAATTACTTCTCTGGCAGTTTTAAAATCTACTTTGGTATAAAAAGAAATTGTCTTTGATTTTGCCTTGTTGACATCGGCTTTGACTTTGTTTGACAGTATTTATTTCTCGACTCTGGCCATTTGTGTATATCGCCTCTGGTCATTTGTGCTCAGTAGCATCCTTGACTGGTTTGAAACATATATCTTGATTTTGAGAAAACTATTGTCGAGATGAGAATTTTGCTCTAATTTCTCTGATGACATTGGCCACTGTCTTGCTCAATTTGAAATTCCTGCATCGATTGTTTTGAAATTTGAGTTGTGTTTCACTTGCATTAGTGTAGTGGCGAGGCAGTACACGCGTGCGTGTACTACAGCCCTAGCAAAAGTGACAGATTTAATTGATATTTTGATCGTTGAATTGTTTCGTTGGTTCAATTCAATATTTTGAAGTTGTATTTTGATTTGGTTTAATCTGATGATTTTGTTGATATCTAATTATCTTTTAGATAAGTTAGATTATGTGCTTTCTAATTATCATATTGATAATTAGCTCCTTGTTGTTTACGCTGTTTTGTTGGCTTGGGTTTTGCTTTGACCTCTGCTGTTTTGATTAATGTTAGTATTCACTGTTGTGATGTTTTCACATACTGTAGTGGCGAGGCAGTGCACGCGTGCGTGTACTGCAGCCACATAGAAATTTGGATTTGCTGATTTATTGTTTAACACTGTTTAGTGTTATATCTGCCGTCATCCGATTCTCTTATCGAGGAGTCGGCTATACGAGATTTCTGTGACCGTCGTCTATTTGTTATTTGATTATTATTGCTTATGTGCATTAATAACTGAGTTTGAATTAGATTGACCCGTGTATTATTTTCTTTGAATTTAATACTCGGGTCAGACCCGAGTTATTTCAGGTTGTAGATTTCCTGCTTTGGGTTGCTGTTTGAGCTACGAAGACTTTTCATATCTTTTGAAGTGGTCTGCGTCTTTTTGTAGTAGTCAGTGTACCGATTAGGTTGATATGTATTCATGTACATTAGTTGATAATGTATTTGTATATATAACTTCCAGAGTCGACAGTTGTAGTTGTATCATATGTATTGTGTTAACTGTATTGTAACTGACATCAGTTATATATATATGAGACTTTTGTTATCTGTGTTCCGCATTCTTTTTGTATCTGTGTTGTTATTATATATATTGTCCTAAACTTTTATGAACCGTTGTAGTTCGTGTTATACTAGAATTGGGTATGTCGATGGGAGTAAATAAATAAAAGATGAAAAATAAAAATATATACCACTCCTATCGAAATAACCAATACTAGTGTAAGGCCAGCTACGGATGGCCGCTCCTATCCAGCCTTATTCTTTGTAATAACAGATAGTATTTCTTTTAATACCCTTTGTTATTATGAGCATAGAGGTGGGGCGTTACAGTTTGTATGTGTCTGATTTCGTAGGCTTCAGAATTATTTTGGGTATGGACTGATTAAGTAAGTATGATGCTAGGATATTTTGCCACGATAGGAAAATATCACTAAGACACCCTAGTAGCAGTTATCGAATTATACATTATGTAGAAACTCGAGTTTTGATGTTTGTGCTTTGTTGGGTGTAATGGAGGAGGAAGACGAGTTGAATCGAGTTTTTATTGTGAGAGAATTCATAGACGTCTTTGAACCGATGATAGGACTACCACCAAAACGAGCTACTAAGTTTCGGATAAATCTTGTAACAGTAGGTGAACCTGTTACTAGATCGCCAAGTAGGATGACCCTACCGAGATGGAGTTAAAGGTGCAACTGGTGGATTTAGAAGCGAAAAGTTTTACTAGACCAAATAGTTTGTCTTGGGGAATATCCGCAATGTTTGTTAAGAAACCAAATGGATCGTTAAGATTGTGTATCGATTATCATAAGTTAAATGAGAAGGCAATAAAGAATTGATATCCATTGCCTAGGATTGACGATTTGTTTGATCAGTTGAGTGGAGACAAAGTGTTTTCTCAGTTAGATTTGGCAACAGGGTTCCATCAACTATGAGTGGCGGAGGATAGTATTCCTTTGATGGAATTTAGGACCAAATAAGGATCATATGAGTGGTTGGTAATGCCATTCGGATTGACTAATGCGCCATCCTTCTTCGTAGACTTAATGAATCGGATCTCCCGAGAGCATTTGGATAGATTGTGCTGGTGTTTATAGATGATATTTTGATATGTTTGAAGGATTAAAGAGACCATAAAATTCATCTTATTATATTTCTTGAGACACTGAGGTAGTATTAGTTAAAAGTGAAGTTTCCAAAGTGTCATTTTTGGAAGAAGGAGGTGAAGTTTCTTAGTCATGTAGTCTCAGAAAAAGGGTTGGTAGTAGATCCATCTAAGATCGAGGTAGTTAATAATTGGAAGAGACCCGAGACAGTGACTGAGATAAAGAGTTTTCTTGGACTAGCTGGCTATTACCAAACATTCATCAAGGATTTCTCACTGATAGCTGCACCAATGACTAAGCAAACAAGGATGGACGTGAAGTATGTTACAACCGATAAATGTGAGGAGGTATTCTAGAAGCTGAAACATTTATTGACCAATGCATCGGATAGTTGTTTTGGATGGGAATCAAAATTTAGTAGTGTATACAGATGTGTGCGGAACTAGATTAGGAGTTGTATTAATACAGAGGGGTAAAGTAATTTCCTATGCTTCTCGATAACTCAGACCACACGAGGTTAGATATCCAACACATGACTTAGAGTTAGCTGCAGTAATTTTTGCATTAAAGATGTGGAGACATTACCTTTTGGGAGAAAGACTCGAGTTGTTTACTGTCCATAAGTTATTAAGATACTAATTCTATTAGAAGGAGTTGAATATGAGACAGCAGAGATGGCCAAAGTTTTTAGCTGCTTATGGTTTTGGAATTGAGTACACAAGGGGGAAAGGAAATAGAGTAGCAGACGCGCTTAGTAGAAGGCATCAGAATGCAGTATTAACAATGATAGCTGAGTGGAAAGATTTAGAAGCATTGACTACATGTAGTGTACAGTTAAGACCTACAGCTAGTTCGAGTGAAGAAATTGCTACGTTGTCATGTTTAGAAGTTCGACCAGTAATGATCGAAAGAATTGCTTCTAAGCAAGGAGATGATCCATTACTAGTTGAACGGATCAGAAGGTTAAAGAGTGGAACTAAGATTGATGATTTAAAAGATTTCAGTCTTGACCAAAAAGGGTGGTTGAGGAAGAAAGGAAGGTTATGGGTTCCAAATGTTGGAGACATAAGGAAATTCTTAGATAATATCATCGATTGAAGTTTACTATTCATCTTGGAGGAACTAAGATGTATCAGGACATGAAGAGAAGTTTCTTCTCGAAAGATATGAAGAAGGATGAAGGCTTATGGGTAAAGCAGTGTTTGAACTGTCAGCAAGTAAAAGCCGAGCATCAGAAACCGAATGAGTTACTTCAGCTTTAAATATTCCAGTTTGGAAGTGGGATTCTACATCTATGGATTTCATAGACGGGTTGCCAAGGTCGAATAAAGGAAATGAAAGCATTTGGGTTATAGTGGACAGATTTACTAAGAGTGCACACTTTATACCCGTTATGTCGAATAGAACGACACCAGTCTTAGCTTGGTTATTTATGAAGAATGTAGTTAGATCGCATAGGATTCCTAGTAGTACAGTAAGTGATAAAGATTCCTTGTTCACTAATGAGTTCTTGAAGAGTCTATAAGAAGTTTTAGGTACCAAGTGTTCGAACCGGCCAAATTCTATCGATTTAGAAAATTAGCCGATCAAATTTTGAATAAAATTTACAGCAAGCATACGGCGTACAATGATAGTACGTGGTGAGTACGGGTCGACCCACATGGAATTGTTTAGATTTTAAAATTTCTATTCAATCAAATTAACCAATGTTGAAGAGGTGTTAAGCTAAAAAAATATAAAAACTAACAAAAGCTAGAATGGATAAAAATATGAGAGTAGAAGGCTATTTAGAGGCAATGTCCTTCTCAAGATCACATAGTTCAACAAAATGAAATTATGATCTCTCTTTTTGGTCATTGTGAGTTTAATTGATGTGTTTATCATAAGTATAGCATATTTTTGCTATTAATTAGCCCAATATAAACCATTAGACTATAACACACCCATTAATCTGCTTTTTAACTCTCATGAAAATGACAATGAAATTGAAAATAAAATTTATTCTAAGCATGGCCTATTAACTATTGATTAGAAATATCGACTGTCAAATTTTGATTTTAACATTCACTTCATTACCATAATCGTATGTAGATGAAGAGGTAATTTGTGTTTTGTTTGTTTAAGCATAGCCTATTTGGTGTCAACAATATAGGCTATCAAATTAAAAGCTAAACAACAAAATATTTACCACATTCTATCATTTTCATTAAGCATAAAAAGAGATCAATAATTATCAAAATGTTGAAGCGACATAATTAAGAGAGCTTCATTACCCCTAAATTGAAGGGGTTTAGCCTCTCATATTTGTTATCATATCAACAATTGTAGCATTCAAACTAAAACAAAAACAAGAGAAAATGAGAGCTAAATGAAATAAAAGCTAGGATATTTGCATAAAATAAAACTAACTACTAACATGAAAGGAAAAGAGCATGTAAATAAAAAGAGAATGAACTAAAATTGCATATAAGAAATTACATGAAAAGAAATGGCTAAGTAGCCATGAAAAGAAAGAAAAGAGAGCTTTGTTTTATTTTTGATCCTAAACTAAGGAGGCTAAGAGAAGAGAGAGTAATTACATGAACATAAGGGGTATTTATACAAGTTTGAAATCCTAATTCATATTTTTGGGAACTACCCAAACTACCCTCTTAGGAAGTGTGGCCACCAAGTTATCATTAGCATGAGATAATCCTCCATTAAGTGTGCATGAAACTATAATGGATATTAACGTGTGCATTAGCTCCTAATTTGTACACCATTGTAAGTGGGGTCCTCAATGTTTCATGAAATGAATTATTTCCCTCTTCATTCCTTTGTATTCTTTTTTGCATGCATATTTTCCATGAAACCTTTTGTAATTTCCATCCAATTTTCCTACAAATAAAAATAAAATATGGAAATAAATATTCTCAAATTAATGTATGCACAAAAATGACCATTTTGCCCCTATATGAAGATGAATAAATGATGATTTGAAAATAATTTGAATTTTGGTTTAAACATGTTAAAACATCTAATATGATCATTTATTTAATTTAATTAGATTAAATATGGAAGTAAAAATATGCACATTTACGTGCACATCAAATACCCCCACACTTATCTTTTTATTCGTCCTCGAATAAAGAAGACTAAAAAACTAAGATAAATCCATTTTCGTAGGGAGCATGATTGAATTGAGCGTATGCAATAAGCCTTAAACCTCTACATGTCCCTAGTAGTATGAGTGTTGTCTCGTGAGGGTTTTCAGCGGATACTACCCACAATATCCAATGCGAAATGAAAAATATTTACAAAATGAAAAATTCCTAAAAGCAAAATTTATTTACAAAGATATGGATGCAAGTTTTTTGAAAATATTTACAAATGAAAGATTTACTTTCAAATTGACACGAATAAGTTAAATATAAGTTTTGGTTATCATCATGACATTTTAGTCATTTTACTTGTCAAAATTTCCAATAAAAACTAAGTTATCATTACAAATAAACTCTAGTTTTGCTAGTTGTCTCGGTTGATTACACAATGTAATTATGAAATGGATCCTTAGTTGACCATCAACGTTTATTAAAGTGGTATTTTAATTTCTTTTGAATAACAAGTCAAGTCAAATAAGTTAAAATAGTGCTTGGATTTCAATTGCTTACTCTCTTTTATTTGAAAATTTTGTTGATATTAACAATATTTACATATGTTTAACTCAGATAAACTGAGGCCAGATATATTACCCATGCACTGCCTTTCGGGCTTATGTGAGGGGAATACAGAGCGTGGCGAGTGCACACACAAGTGTATATACCTATCGACTGTAGGCGTTATTAATAAAAGAATTTTTGTATACATACACCTAACTCAGATAAACCGAGGCTAGATATACCGAACGGGCACTGTCTTTCTGGCTTACGTGAGAAGGGTACAGAGCATGGCGAGTGGACACACTTGCATGTGAACACATGACTATAGGTGTTAATAAAAATTATATACATATATAAATTTTTTTTTGTTTTTGAAGAGAGAATTTTGCTAAATCATCTTAGCACCAACTAACTTAGAAGATAAAAAATGTTATATCATTTACTTTAAACTCACCACTTTTTTAAACAAAGATTTTCCATTAGAATATACTTCATAATTATCGCCCATGAATCTTCCTATATACTAGTTAAACCATAGTTAATTGTAATCACACTTCAATTTTATTTTTGTTGAGACAAATATTCAAAAATTTCAATTTAATAGCCAAAATCCTATATTTTTCCTATAGTTTTCTTTAAAAAAATAAATCCGAATGCTAAAAAGAAAATTCGTTTTGGGATTTTTTTTTGTTTTTTAAAAAATAAATTTTAATTTTTTTGTGAGTTTTGGAAAGAAAAATGCAAAAATAAACCATGGAAATTAAAAAAATGAAGATGAGCTCCCCCTGCACTTGATTTTGACCGTGTCCCCACAGTCAACCCAAGTGAAAGGAGAAAAATAAAAAATAAAAATGTTATCCATAAAATATTCTCAGGAATAAAAGTACACAAGGACATTAGGAAAGATCAGAAAGCATCAAGATGGTCTGGTTAATCATACCTTCCGAAAGGGAGCTTTCAACGAGGTGGAAGGCTATCTTTCAAAGTCCATATGTAGGATGTTACTCCAAAAATCCACCTTTCGACTAAGTCGAAAGGTCTTTCAACAAAGACAAAGACAAAGAAAAAGGAACACATCCCAAACCTTTCGAAGGTGCCAAAGGGATGTAGTCACCAGGATTCATTAGCATCAAACCTTTCGAAGGAGTTCAAACCTTTCAAAGAGGATGAAGAAGTCAAAGCAAGTATGGGCAATTACATAGTGACCTTTTCGAAAGCATAACAAGCCTTTTGAACCGGTTGAAGCGCGTCCAGGTTATTTTTTGACAATGATGAAAGGTTTATGAAGAAAGCAGAACTCACAGGCCAGCAAAGAGTGAAAGACAACCTTTCGACAACGTCGAAGGAAAACATAGCTCTTGAAGAGCAACCTTCCGACAAGGTCAAAGGGTTCACAACAATATAAAGAAGGCAAACCCTTCGACAAAGTCGAAAGATTTATGAAGGAATAAAGAGAAACAAAGCTTTCGACTAAGTCGAAAGGTTCATGTTAACACCAAAAATTCACCACCGAAACTAGGTTTCGATGGATAGTAGAGGTTGCAGGAGACCTTTCGCAAGAGCCGAAGGGATGCTTCCGAAAAAGTCAAGAAGGATTCTGCAAAAAAGGTTCCGCATGAGATGGTTCCACCCACAAGAGGCTTCTGCATATGATAAAGACTTTCACCTTTGGTTCCGCATGAGAGGATTCCGCAGAAGTAAACTCACTGCCGACGAAAGACGTTCCGCAAGTATCGCATCCGTAGAAGATCCTTCTACAAGTGATAGTTCCGCATTAAAGACCTTCTGCAAGAGTCAACATCATCATGTACAAACATTACCTTCCGCAAAGCAAACTTGGCACCTTATTCAAAAGAGCCTTTCGATGGGATCGAAAGGATGTTTTCGCAGATCAATCGATACAAGACAACGTCAACTAAGCACTTCAAAGTGCCACTCACCTTCAAAGAAGACCTTTCGATGGAGTCGAAAGGTTCCCTTCCACATCAAGTTAGCTACTCTTCCACGATTAGATCAAAGTTGTGGATGCCGCATTCTCACCTTCCGATGGAGACAAGGGCATCCAGACATGTTAGAGAGCTATAAGCCAACCTTCCGACAAAGCCGAAAGGCCTCCCTTTCGCACAAGGCTGGAAGATCACAAGCGAAACCTACCTTTCAATATAGTTGCCATGACCCCTGCAGAAGGTGCCAACCCGCACCTATAAATAAGACCCAAGGGTTCCATTTATGGGGGCGGAATTCTCTTATTCTAATCTTGTATTTTCTTAATCAATACATTGTAACCCTAATTGGGAGCTGATTTGGGGATTTAATAAAGAGAGATTTTCATGGATAAAGAGGGAAGTCTTGTGCTTTATTAATTACTTTACTACTTTCTTATACCTTTGCTGGATTAACTCTTAATTTCAGGTCCAATATTACCGAAAGGTTCTTTTCGATAAGGTCGACAACACTTCTGCCATAAGAATTTACTACAACCTTCCAAAGTCCTTAATCCTACGATCTAAACCTTTCGTCAAGGTTGATAACATATTTGATCTAAACATCAATTGCAACCTTCCAAAACTATTGGCTCTACTGTTTAAACCTTCCGACAAGGTTAAACTCTACTCGATATAAGTGATCAAACCTTTTGACAAGGTCGAAAGCCACTATCTATTCACCAAAGTAATTTCTCTTCTGCCCTAGTTCAAGGAATGCCGTCTCCCTAAACTTTTGACAAGATTGAAACTTATTTCTTGAGGACTTAATTAAGGAAAACTTAATCTAATAAAAAAGAAAGCCTTTATGGAAGATTTCAAGCAAGCTCAACAAAGCCGGAAGGTCAGTGAGCCCAAGTCCTAAACCTTTCAACGACGACGAAAGGTCTAATATAGGGCTTATCGACTAACAAGGTTAATTTGGAAGACAATCTTAAAAAGGAATCACGTCCTTTGTTCTTCAAAGAAGAAATCCATCCTTCCTAACATATTTTTGGGGGTGTTGACAAGAAATCTTGTTAACATTTTTGACTCTAGAAGGAGGGGCCGAACCTCCGATCCCTGATCACTTTTACCAAAGGTTAACAGAGTTCTTTGTTCAAAAAGAAGAAGGTGGCAGGAGTCATGAATAATATTAATATCTCAAATGAAGAAGTTAAGCCACAATCAACTTTGGAAAACGATATAGTCCCAAACTTCAACTTAGAAAATATGGAAATTGGGCAACCTTCGACCTTAATGAGGTTAGAAAATAATGAAATTAAAGTCCAGCATCTACAAGAACAAATGATAGCCATGCAGGAATTTCTTAAAAGAGCACCATCTAAAGGGTCGCTAAAGGTTATGGAAGGAGAAGGCGAGGCACAACGTCTAAATGACAATTAATAGGAGGATCAAGGAAGTCGGGCTAAGAGAACCATTGAGAAATCAAATAGTTTAGTCATAGAAAGCAGTGAAGGTCACCACGACAACATTCACAACCAAGTTATAGAGGATACAATGAAAAATGTACTTGACGAATTAAGGGAATATGTTATCCTGCAAAAGGCTCCTTTTTCAGAGGGAAATGTACCAGTTAGTTTTCCCCCTCCCATTCAAATTCCCCACTAAAGTACGATGGAACTACTGATCCAAACGATCACCTCGCAAATTTTGAAAATTAGATGGATTTATATAATGCTCCTGGACCGATTCGATGTACAGTTTTTCCAATTACTTTCTAAGGGGTGGCTATTAAGTGGCACGGGAATTATCAAGGGAAGACCATCTGTTCTTGGGAATAATTCACTTATGAATTCAAAGCGCAATTTCACATATATAGAGATCCCGCGATAGATTCATACATGTTAGCTAATATCAAGCAAAGGCTAGATGAGTTGCTTGGTGAATATACTAAAAGATTTAACATGGAAGCGTTGAAGGCTGAAAATGCGACTGATCAAGAAAAACTATTGGCGATTCGCTCAGGGTTAATTGAATAAACCCCTTTTATGAAGGAACTTCATATTCATGGGTGTAAGGATCTACAACATTTCTATCTCCAAGTTGAAAGGTTTATCCAGATGGATGAAATGCATCATGCTATAAAGAAATCTCGGCAAAAACAGAAGATGGAAGAACTTGACTTCAATCGTCCCAGCAAAAGATCTAAATGGAAGGAAAACAAAAAGGATAACCAAGCAGTGACATCTAAATCCAGATCAGTGGAGTTAAACAAACCCCTCTCTATATGTTTTCCGTAACCAAAGAGGATGACAATTTCTCTATCTCTTATAAAATAAGAACTCCAACCGAGCCTAAAAGAGGAAGGAATTACTGTGCTTATCATAAAGTGAATGGATATGATACTGACGATTGCAAAGTTTTGGGAAAAATAGTTCAGAACCTAATCAAGTCTGGATGCTTGAAAGAGTTTGTCAAAAAAGGATTAAAAGGTTTCTTACCTTAAAAGGAGTAACTCAACCATTTTATAGCCCTGATAGAAAGTTAGAATAACCACTTCCCCTTCAGAAGCTGATCATGCAATAAGGCTTAATAGCGTTTGTCTACTATAAATTTTCTTTGCTTATAATTTCTTTAATTTGAATTGTACTTTGAATTGATCATATACTAATACAAAATTCGAGTGTCATTAAAGGTAAAAGCAAAACCAATCCATGACATTCAAAGTATTCTTGGAGCGCAACAAATTTCTAGCAACTTGAGAAGAATAACCCAAATTCCTAATACAAAAATGGCAACCAATGTTGGAGTCAACACAGTACAGAGATCTGCACTCACGAAACCGTGGTCTAGTGTCAATCCTTCACCAATTTCGGAAGAAAAATCCACAAATAGACCATCTTGTTATAGAGTAAGGCTCATCGAGGTATGATAACCTATATCCTATTTTAACAAATTATTTTACTGGAAGAAATTTCCAAAACATATCTTCAAAGAAAAACTATTTCCGATTACCCCGCAACTTGGGAAAAATGAATATTTATTTATTCAAAAGATAGATCTAAGCAATCTTCCAAAGATACTATATAGCATCAGTAAATGCTCACAAAGGATTTCCAACAAGGCAATCTCGATACTTTAAAGTTTTCTAAAAACTATTGGCGAATAAAAGCCTATCTATTTTCAAGAAAAGTTTTAAAGCTGTCAAAACTTTTTTGACAAAAACTCACATTACATAATCTTATTCTCAACTACAAGACTACTGGTTCATGAATCATGACCTTCCAGTCTCCTATTTGAGATTATTATGAGAATGATTTGAAAATCCCCATGGAAGGTAGCATTAAGAAAAGATACACAATACCTCCAAGCTCTTTTCAAAAAGTAATCCCTAGATATATTAGAAGGGTTCATTTACAAAAATTCTTTCTCTAAAAAAAATGTTCGAAAGATTTTCAAAAAACATTTCAATTGGCCAAAAATGATTTTTCATATACAAAAGTTTTAGCCTAAGGCTAATCCATAGCACCTCCTAGAGGGAGGGGGGTCATGCACCCACCAAAAGCCTACGGCCAATCCGTAGCACCTCCTAGAGGGAGGGGGGTCCTATATCCACCAAGAGCCTACGGCTAATCCGTAGCATCTCCTATAGGGAGAGATAAAACCCCTAACGTCCATATCACCTCTTAGTGGAGGGTCAGGATGAGCACCCGCAAAATCAGAAACCTCTAACGTCCAAATCACCTCTTAGGGGAGGATCAGATAAAGCGCTCATCAGCGGCCTTCTAGAGGCAGATTAGCTAAGTATATATCCCTTTGAGACAACGAAAGCCCAAAGAGAGGCTCATCAAACAATGGACTAAGATGTCCAGCCCAAAGAGAGGCTCATCAAACAATGGACTAAGGTGTCTAGCCCAAAGAGAGGCTCATCAAACAATGGACTAGGATGTCCAAGCCCAGAGAGTGGCTCATCAAAGAGTAGACTGAGACGTCCAAACCCAATGGGGTCTCCAAATAAAGGAATAATGACAAAGATGTCTACAACACGGGAAAAAACTCAGAACCCAAGAGAGTAAAAGGTTAAAGAAAGAAACTTATCTGTCATCTGAGACAAAGTTGGAATGCTAAAAGAGGATACACACGGAGGCAAAGGATATGCTAATGAATTACAGAAACTTCCAATCTTAGGAAACTGATTCCTACATGAAAGGATTAAGAAACTTTCATAACACAAAAAAAAACATGAGACCAGAAAATGGAAGAAGGAATCCATAACTTGGAAACAAAAATAAAGACTGATACGAAAACCAAAGGAATGGAATAGATAATAAATTTTTAGTCACAAAGATAAAGTACTTCACTCCAGGATCGGGTTAAGAAAGCCACTCCTAAATCCTTTGAGATAAAGTGAATGATTGGATAGAAGAGTCTATTATACCTGTATATACATATATATATATACTACTAACTTATAGGCACTTTTGGAGCAACACATTTATTAACAGGAAACTTTCCTGTGAATAGCCTTAGAATTAAGGTTAGATAAACTTAGCTATCTTTTATTTGAAATCTACTAAATATGCTATTATTAGATATATCTATGGCTTCGTACTTATATTGAATGGAGTTTTGAATATTTAATTCATCAGATGAGATCCTGACGAGACTTTAGATAAATTCTTGATTTCGTGAATTTTGAGTTTCACCACTTCTATTGATGCAAATTTCTGTTTGGATTTCGTGAATTCTGAATTTCCATATTGCATTTTATGATGATTTATAGATTTCATATTCATGTTTTCCTTGTCGAATTTCCATGATAACTTTTAATTGAATCCCCGGTCTCGTGGATTTTAAGTTTCCCTATTGGTTTCTTATGATGGTTTATGAATTTTAGATACCGAGTTTCTCCCCATTGAATTTTCATGATGATTTCTTATTAGTTGCTTGGTTTAATGAGTTCTTGATTTCTTAACTCCTTTATGGAGTTTCCATGTTAATTTATGAATTTCCCATTGATTTTTATGATGATTTGCGAAATTCGCGTTCTCAATGGATTGGGAGTAATTTCTTATTGGATTTTTAATATAGTGAATTTCGAATTTCTTTGTCAGTCTTTGCAATAATTCACAAATTTGGTTCTCTATATCTCAATGACAGGATTTGGATGGTTTTCTGCCTGTTTTCTGATTTGTTGAAACTCACGTTTTTCCTTTGGATTCTGATGAGAATTTATGATTTTCCTATTCCAGATTGTCTTATTGGATTTTCAGGTCCCTGATTTAAAAAAAAAAACTTGTGTTTCCTTAATCATTTTCATCATGATTCATGAATTTCATGTTTCTATTGTCCTTATTGAGATTTTTGATGATCACTTATTAGTTTTCTGATTGAATGAATTTTGAAATTTCCATGTGGATTTCCTTGATGATTTATGGATTTTCTATGCTCGATTTTCTCATTGAATTTTGAATAATCTTTTGTCAATTGACCAATTTCATGGACTTTAGAATTTCCTTGTGAATTTTGATGACAATTAATGAATTTCACATCTCCGACTTCCTTATGAGACTTTTACTACATTCCTAACTTTATAAATTCTATGTTCTAACATTGAATTTTATGATGATTTGTGAATCTTCCACTGAATTCAAAATTTGATTTCAATACGAGATCTTCATGACACCAAATGGAATCATAATGAAACTACTTTCTACTTTTTCACTAAATGAGAATTACTAATCAATGGTTTAAGGTTGAAAATAAAGGAAACTTAGAGGGACAAGGAAAAGTCCCCGATAACATGAAATTGATTTCCACAGGCTGAAAAGATTTAACTCGAGAAAGAAATATCAAGAGTATGTAATAGACTTTCTCCAAAGGTTCATTTATTTGAACCGATATTTGCAAATCAGGTGATATTACTCCACATCTTAAGGAAGTTTAATCATGGTCATTACAAAGCAACTTATCTAAAAATGCTACCCTTATGACATCTTGAATATTAGCTTTATAAATTTAAGATTGCTCGTTAGGCCTTCATAACAAAGTTACAACCTTAATAGAATTTATAATCTATTTTCCAGGAAGCAAAGAAGGAAGTTCGTTGGAGTTTTGTCCTAAAGAAAAAAAGCTTCTTTCATACGGGGTGGGGGGCTAAATGTTATCCATAAAATATTCTCAGGTATAAAAGTATGAAAGAAGGATCGCAAGAGCATTGGGAAAGATCAGAAAGCATCAAGATAGTCTAGTTAATCATACCTTCCGAAAAGGAGCTTTCGACGAGGTCGAAGGCTATCTTTCAAAGTCCATATGCAGGATGTTACTCCAAAAATCCACCTTTCGACTAAGTTGAAAGGTCTTTCAACAAAGACAAAGAAAAAGGAACACAACCCAAACATTTCGAAGGGGCCAAACGGATGCAGTCACCAGGATTCATTAGCATCAAACCTTTCGAAGGAATTCAAACCTTTCAAAGAGGATGAAGAAGTCAAAGTAAGTATGAGCAACTACTTAATGACCTTTTTGAAAGCATAACAAGCCTTTTGAACCGGTTGAAGTGCGTCCAGGTTACCTTTCGACAATGACAAAAGGTTTATGAAGAAAGTAGCACTCACAAGCCAGCAAAGAGTGAAAGACAACATTTCGACAACGTCGAAGGAAAACACAACTCTTGAAGAGCAACCTTCCGACAAGGTCAAAGGGTTCACAAAAATATAAAGAAGGCAAGCCCTTTGACAGAGTCGAAAGGTTTATGAAGGAATAAAGAGAAACAAACCATTGACTAAGTTGAAAGGTTCATGTTAACACCAAAAATTCACCACCGAATCTAGGTTTCGATGGAATCTAGGTTTCGATGGAGAGTAGAGGTCGCAGGAAGACCTTCCGCAAGAGCCGAAGGGATGCTTCTGGAAAAGTCAAGAAGGCTTCCGCAAATAAGGTTCCGCATGAGATGGTTCCGCCCACAAGAGGCTTCCGCATATAATAAAGACTTTCACCTTTGTGAGAGGATTCCGCAGAAGAAAACTCATTGCCGGTGGAAGACGTTCTACAAGTATCGCTTCCGTAGAAGAACCTTCCGCAACTGATAGTTCCACATTGAAAACCTTCTGTAAGAGTCAACAGCATCATGTACAAATATTACCTTCCACAAAGAAAACTTGGCACCTTATTCAAAAGAGCCTTTCGATGGGATTGAAAGGATGTTTCCGCAGATCAATCAATACAGGACAATGTCAACTAAGCACTTCAAAGCACCACTCACCTTCAAAGAAGACCTTTCGATGGAGTCGAAAGGTTCCCTTCCGCATCAAGTCAGCTGCTCTTCCATGATTAGATCAAAGTTGTGGATGCCGCATTCTCACCTTCCGATGGAGACAAGGGCATCCAGACATGTTCAAAGAGCTATAAGCCAACCTTCAGACAAAACCGAAAGGCCTCCCTTTCGAACAAGGCCGGAAGATCGCAAGCGAAACCTACCTTCCAATACGATTGCCATGACCCCTGCAGAAGGTGCCAACCCGCACCTATAAATAAGACCCTAGGGTTCCATTTATGGGGGCGAAATTTTCTCATTCTAATCTTGTATTTTCTTAATCAATACATTGCAACCCTAATTAGGAGCTGATTTAGGGATTTAATAAAAGAGAGATTTTCATGGATAAAGAGGGAAGTCTTGTGCTTCATTAATTACTTTACTACTTGCTTATACCTTTCCTGGATTAACTCTTAATTTCAGGTCCAATATTACCGAAAGGTTCTTGTCGACAAGGTCGACAACACTTCTGCCACAAGAATTTACTGCAACCTTCCGAAGTCCTTAATCCTATAATCTAAACCTTTCATCAAGGTTGATAACGTATTTGATCTAAACATCAATTGCAACCTTCCAAAACTATTGGCTCTACTGTTTAAACCTTCCAACAAGGTTGAAATCTACTCGATATAAGTGATTAAACTTTTCGACAAAGTCGAAAGCCACTATCTATTCACCAAAGTAATTGATATCCTGCCCTAGTTCAAGGAATGTCGTCTCCCTAAACTTTTGACAAGATTGAAACTTATTTCTTGAGGACTTAATTAAGGAAAACTTAATCTAATAAAAAAGAAAGCCTTTATGGAAGATTTCAAGCAAGCTCAACAAAGCCGGAAGGTCACTGAGCCCAAGTCCTAAACCTTTCGACGACGACGAAAGGTCTGATATAGGGCTTATCGACTAATAAGGTTAATTTGGAAGACAATCTTAAAAAGGAATCACGTCCTTTGTTCTGCAAAGAAGAAATCCATCCTTCCTAACGTATTTTTGGGGGTGTTGACAAGAAATCTTGTTAAAAAAAATATGACCTATATTTACATAATAATGAAAAGATTATTATTTACAAGACATTAGAAAATAAACTATTAAAGTATAGATGAAACGGTCTTCCAAAGACCAATTCATTTGTCTCGCCAAATATGAGGGACATAGCTTAAGCACGAAAAACCAAACCATAAAAGATTTCAAAGTTGAATATTGATTTGGGAAAACGAATGTCGTTTTATTGAAAATCGTGTGAGTTGTTTTATTTTCGATGATTTTTGGGGTTAATAAAATAATTGGTTGAAGTTCAAGTTTATTTTCACCAAATTGAAATTCGAACTTATCATTGAAAACTTCTTCAAAATTATTGAATTTAAAATCAAAATGGTTATTTAAAACTTCCACTTCAAAGTTCAACAACTCATCTTCAAAAAGTCCAAAGAATACGTGTTCATTAAACTCATCTTCCTTTGTTGGATTATTAACAACTTCATTATATATATCATGTTCAAAGCCCAAAGTTGTTGTATTCAAATTTTCAAAATCAGAAAAAGGAAGATCAAATTTTAAATTGAGTTTCTCACCCTCAAAATAATTAAAATCCAACTCAATTACTGTATTTTCAACAACTTCATTAAGATTGTCATTTTTAATTTCAAAAGTTGTTATTTGAAGATCGTCAATTTTGGTAAAAAATGGATTATTATTTGACTCGTCACACGTTGGGATTTGATTTTGTTTCTCACATTGTTTTTTGTATGTTTCAAACAACAAATCCCTATAATCATTGTAAATCTCGTTCATTTGCTCAACAAAATCAAATTTATAATTATTAACTTGAAAATTTTTACTTCGAAATTATTGAGAACAAAAATTTTCCATTGAACCAAAGTTGAGATTATTCTTATTGCCAAAATTATATAAACAATTGTTTCCATTTTGAATTTCATTTTGGAGTTCAAAATTGAATTGGCATGAGCTAAACTCGAAATCATTTGAATTTTGAAGTGAATTCAAATTTTGATTATTTTGAAATCCTTGACTTGAGTTATTGCACAAATATGAATTACATAACTCATTTATCCTTTGATTTTGTTGTGTAGAGAGTTCAAGTAAAGACAAATCATTTTAATGTTATTTTCAAGAATTGAGGGTTGCTCACTATTTTGAAAATTTTGTTGTTCAAAATTCGAATTGTTTGTACAATAGTTGTCATTAAAATATCCATAAGAGTATGGTGTGAAATTATATGGATTATATTGATTTTTATAACTATCGTAAAATTTTTATGAAAATAAAATTCAGACATTTTGAAAAGTTTTTTTTTCTTTTTTTTGATTTCTTTTAGAAAGGAAAACTATTTATTAAAAGGAATTTATTTTTCAAAAGGGAAATTTGATTTTAGTTTTCTTTTATTTTTGGATTTTCAATTTATTTTGAAATGGTTTAATATTTTTTTTTCAAAACAAACTAACTTAACTTTTTTTTTGGATTTTTTATTTTGATTGAGAAAATTTTCAAAGGATTTAAAACTAAGTTAAGAAATATTTATAATTTTTTTTTAGTTTTCGGTTTTGATTTTTTTTTAAATATGCATGAACTAATGCAACTAAATGAATGCATGTGTTTAATTACAAATTTTCTACCCTAAGTAGCTCCTAACCCAAAATTGTATAATCACACTTTGTCTTAATCCAACAAGATAGTTCTCAGCCAGGTAATGGGCAGGATTTATCGGTACACGACTAATCACCGTAGCAATGTAGCCGAAGGTTTAAGTACCTTCAGAGAAACAACCATTGTATATTTACGAATCACCATAATATTTATAAATGGTTATTGCTCTACCGTAGCCTAGACACTAAGAAATTAAATTGTCGGAAGAGGACAACTTGTCAATATACAATTAAGCGGTATCGATGTCTAACCGTTATTATTAGTAAGTTCAAAGATGAAATGCAAAACTAAAATTAAACGTGTATTAATAATGCAACAACAAATGAAATTTGTTTTTTTTTTTTGAAAAAAAAAGTTCTTGAAATTATATATATATATATATATATATATATATATATATATATATGCAAATGCAAACAACCAACAATGCAAAACAAAATAAAAACAAGGGCTAAGGGCACGATACCAAAGCATGCAGAATTATTAGCAATTTATTTCAAATGAAGCAATTTTTTTAAAGAAAGCAAGCAGTTATTTTTTTGCGGGCTAAGTGAACTAGCAAGCGATTCTTCCTATCTGCTTTGGCAACCTGAAACTAAAAACATGATATATATACAGTTTATATATATAAGGATGGAACTTTGAAACAAATTAAAACAAAAACAAAAAAATGATAACAAATTCAAACTTGTTATATATATCAAAGAAGAAGTAAAATAAAAACAAAACAAACAAGCAAGAACAAAACAAACAAAACAAATTTAAAATCAAACAAATTGGAACTTGTATTTTTTTTCTTTTTTTAGAGAGAGAATCCAATACCACACAAACTGAAACAAATTGAAACAAATTAAAACCAACCCGGCCCAACAAGGCCTCAGTTAAAATGAATTCAACAATTGCAAGTGAACTTAAACTCAACTCAAATTTTTGCTTGATCAAAATTCTCAAAGAAACAAAAAAAAAACTAGAATCCAAATCAAATTTTGAGATTCTCGCGGCCATTTGATTTGAATCACAGGTGTTCGATTGGTTGATGGTAGGCGATTGACAATCTGTTCGATTTGGTTTGGTCGCGATTTTCGATGGAGAAGATTTGGGTTGCGATTTTAGGGTAGGCAGTGTTTTTGAAGTCTGGGTGGTGGTCTGCTTGTGATGTCGAAGTCGCGATGCAGGGAGGCGCAGTTTTTGGTTTAGGGCAGTGGATGAGTTGCTTTCGTTTGAAGGAGGTCGCGGTGATTGGAGGTCGAGTGTTTGAGGATTGTTGTTTTGCGTTGGCTGCGTGCGGTGGTGGGGTATGGGTTGTTGATGGTAATTTGTAGAGCAGGAGGGCAGAGAAGGTCAGCAGTTTGTATTGTGGTGGAGGGTTTTGTTGAACGGATAGATGGTGGTTGCAATTGCTTTGTGGCAGTGATGATATGGTAATGTCAAGAAAGTATTGCTGTATGAAGGTGGTTAATGAAGTGTTGGAACTGGCAATTGTACCACTGTGTAGAGGAAGGGGGGTGAGTGGCAGTGTGAAGTGATGATGTGTGGCAGTAAGTTTGATGTGTAGGGCAACACTGATGTGGTGATGACGGTTGAGTGTGCACTGGTGGACTTGTTGGTGGATGATGAATGTTGCACAGCAGTGTAGTGGTTGGTTAGCAAGGAGGAGTAGTTGCTGATGTTATATGTGGTTAGTGATACCAGAGTGTTGGCAGTAAGTTTGTGTTTAAGAGTTGTTGGATGTATGTGTTGTACTGTTGCACAGTAGATTGATGAATGTGGTCTGTAGGGATGTTGTTGCAGTGAGGAAGTGAATGTGGTTGTTTAAGTTGGTGGAGCACAGTAGATGGTGGCAGCAGGCAAGTATGAATGGTGAAGTGGAAATGTTGAGGCAATGTTGTTATTGGTTGTTGCAGTGGTGGGAAGGAATTGAAACTGAGGTGAATGGTGGTGATTATGGACAGTGTGCATGTGGATATGTCAATGGGATGGTTTATGTGGTTGAGTGTGAGTGTAGTTAGGTAGTGTGCACAGTTGAAGATGATAGTGGAATTGTGATAATGGGAATGTTGAAGCGGTAATAGGAATGTTGAAGCAGTTTGCTATGATTTTATGGTGTTGAAGATGATAGTTAATGCAAGTGGCCGACTGTTGTTGCTATGAGTTTGTGGTGTTATTATAGTGGATGGTTAGCAGTTGATGTATGGTTCGAGTGGCAGAAATCTGAAGTATGAAATGAAATGGAGTATGTATATGAAATGAAATGAAATGGAGTATGAAGTGATGATGGTGTGTTTGCTGGGATGTTGTATGTGGTTGATGTGTGTGAATGAACATAGAAGTGGAGATGGCAGTGTGGTTTGATGACAGTATGACAGTTTGTATGTAAGTGTATGTGGAGGAAGTTGTTAGTGAGCAAGGCAGGGAAGGATGACAGATTGTGGTTGTGATGAAATCGCAGTCGTATGCAGTGTAAAATTTTGTAAAAGAAAAGGAAACTTGTAAAAAAGGAAAATGCAAATGTAACTGAAAATGAAATAATTTTTTTTTAAATGAAATTATGTATTTTTTAAAATATGAAATGCAAATGAACAAAACAAATATAAAACAACAACAAACACACAAACAAAATGCAAACAAACAAAAATCAAACAACAATTTTTTTTAAATGCAATACACACACAAAATGAAACACACAAAACTCAAAGAAAAATAATTTGAAGAATAGAAATTAAAATCAAAATAATCCTCTGGCAATGGCGCCAAAAACTTGTTCAAACCGACCAAATTCTATCGAGTTAGAAAATTAGCCGATCAAGTTTTAAATAAAA
This sequence comes from Allium fistulosum, assembly GCA_030737815.1. Classification (NCBI taxonomy): domain Eukaryota; kingdom Viridiplantae; phylum Streptophyta; class Magnoliopsida; order Asparagales; family Amaryllidaceae; genus Allium; species Allium fistulosum. Next base: position 627,183,415 of record CM060905.1, on the reverse strand, counting down.
TTTACCGCAAGCGAACGACGTACAACGATAGTACGTGGGGAGTACAGGTCGATCCACAGGGAATTGTTTAGATTTTAAAATTTCTATTCAATCAAATTAACCAAAGTTGAAGTGGTGTTAAGCTAAAAAAAGGTAAAAACTAACAATAGGTAGAATGGATAAAAATATGAGAGTAGAAGGCAATTTAGAGGCAATGTCCTTCTCAAGTTCACATAGTTTGTAACATCCCACCTTGTTGTACGCTTAAGCAGACACACGTGCCAACTTAAACCATACAGAAGGGTGGATTGTTATGGAGTAAATAAGAAAAAGTGGAGAAATAAAAGAAAAAAAATAGAATCTTGCAGCGGAACGATAAAATATAATAATCAAATAACAGTTCATGAAGCTGTTTTTCAAACATTTGATTATACTTATACAATACATATCAGAGTTACACATACCCGAGAATATTAATAATGTAGCGGAATACAATGGTGTAGTGGTCTATAATAAATAGTAGTAATAAAATCTTCGTCTTCGTCCTCCAGAAATAGAGCCTTCAAATCCTGAAATGCTCAGGCTGACCCGAGCGAATTGAAAAGACAAAACACTCGAGTCGGAACTAAAAGATCTTATGTAAGTTTAATCAATGATAAATATATGAGAGGAACGGCGTCAGAGATGTTTAGGGGATTTGACATCTCCTATCCAGTGTCTAACGTGAGTGCAGTAACTTAAGAGATGCTCGGGATTCACATCCCCTAAGGATCCGTTAAACTATTTACTATGTAGTAATATTCGCTATTATAATAATGTCTAATAATAAAATAAACATACTTTTAAATAGCGTTAAGGCTTTACATTTTCCACCTTAACACGTAAAATGCCAATAGTCTACACAGTACCTGCATACCCCGAGAGGCTACGAGAAGATACTCCATAGGTACGACACAAATAGAAACTCGTAGTAAAGCTCGATATGGTAGGTGACACGGCACACAAGGCAATGCCAGGGTAGATATACCAATTACGCACACGGACTGATGGAAACGCATAGCAGCCACTACCGCTCCACCTCGAACAACACTCCCAAATCGAGGGTGGCCACCAAAAATCACAAAGTAATAGAATGGTATCGAAGAAGTGCGTCCGATAAGAGGTGCTACCTCACTGGTCCGAGATCGCTCCTGTTTTAGCCACCTTATGCCAACTCACGGGAGTTGGGTTCACGTATATACCTTAGGAACGTCGCCACCATCCTACTTCATTCTGGAAACTCCACCGCGTACACAGTTGTCAAAGTGGTTTTCGGTATCGACAGAGAGTATGTCCATATCCGATCCCGGTCTCTTTAACAACCAAACGTTATTATAACACCGTGGTCATTTAAAAATATATACTTTTAAAAACACAATCATTGCCCTTTCAAAACATATTCTTTATTTCAAAATAGTATATACTTCAAAAACCAAAATATTATTGCCATTTCAAAACCATATTTTTTTACTTCAAAATAGTATATACTTCAAAACCAAAATATTATTGCCATTTCAAAACAAAATTATCGAAGTATTATTTCCATTTCAAAACCCAATTCAATAATATATCATTTCCATTTCCAAAACAATTTAATAATATCTTATTTAAATAAAACCAAATTTCCAATCACTAATCTTTCTTAAATTTAGATAACTTGAAATATTCTTTTAAATCATCTTAAACCCAAACCACATTTTGAAGTCATATTATAAATTGTCAATTTCAATAGGTTTCCAATCCATATATTCACACATAATTCTTAAATAAATTCTATTTCAAATAAATTCATTTTACAAACCATATTACTTTCAAAGTTATAACAATTTCGAAAACCAATACTTTGAAAACAATAATACCTTAATTTCAATAAACATTTCAATTTTGATATATTTCAAGTCTTTAAATATTCCAAAATTTCCAAACCAAACCTGATAATCTCATATGTTTCTTAATTTAATTTACTATTATTTAGTTTAAAATTAGTGAAAATTAGCTACAAGGGCCTTTTTAGCAAGTGCAATTAGTTTTTAGGACACATAATTGAAATAATTATTTTTAAGGACAAAATGCAAAATAATTAGTTTCTAAGGCCTAAAAACCTATGAAATTATGTCCTTGAAAGTAATTGGACTGCTGACTTTGTCCTTAAAAGTAATTATTCTGCTGACTTTGGCCTTGAAATTAATTTCTGTGGATGTGTGTCCTAGAAACTAATTGGACTGCAAAGTTTGTCCTTCTAGTGAAATGCCCCTTAAAATTATTTATCAAATAAATTCAATAGCATTTACATAAAGCTCCAACTTGAAATATTCGTAAATCAACTTAAAACATCATCAAGTTCTATATAGCTTAAATTTTAAGAATTTAATAATATTTATTTAATATCAAAATCAGTATTTATATAAACCCTTATTTTTCCAAAAGCCATAGAAATCATTTCAAAATAGATATATATAGACCAACTGTGTCTGTATATAATTTTCTATCCTATGGTCAAGTGGTATAGATATTTATCATTTCAATCTGCAATTTAAAATAAAATTACGGTTATATATCATTTCAAACCACAATCCCGAATAAAAATAAATCCATAACAAACTTGCAGATTATAATGATATCAAATAAAACATCCATTCATCCAATATCAATCATCAAGTATTATCACAATCATCATCCAATTAAATCAATAACATCAAAATAGAACAGATAATAAATAACAGGTAATTACTGGCAGTATATATATATGCAATAATAAATTAATTTAACTGACAGATTTATATGAAATAATAATTAATTAATTAAATTCAATTTTACTGGAAAGATGACTGAAAATATGCCAACAGTTAAGAATAAATTTCTAAACACATCAAAATTTTATTTAACAAACATAAGAAATTTTAGAAGTTGTGAGTGGGTTAAAACACTCACCTTTTGGATTTAAATTGAATTTAAATTCAATTTAAATCCAAAAATTTAACCGTCTCAGAATTCGTCCAAATCAGCGTCATCATGTTCGAAATTTCAATACGATCCTAACAAAAGAAACCGCGCGTAAAACAGATATCGTATGCAAATGTTATAGCGAAAATTGTGATTGAATTTCAAATTTAAAAATAAACAAAAGAGAACACAATTCACCTCTTCAAACATGCCACGTCACCACCTCCCTCTGCACAACTCACGCATACAGTAACCAACGCGTTCGAACCCAGTCAAATCCATCCTCACCAGAGTTTGACCCATCCACGGTCGCCGCTAGGAGCCACTATCGACCAAGCCAACTCCCTCCGCGAGATCGCCATCACCAGCTCCACCGTCCAGCCCCGTCGCGGATCCTCCGGAGATCGACGCCGCCGCCGCCGCCGCCGCGAAACCGTGGGTTTCGAACCCAAATTTTGAAATTCTGATTGCCAGGCTCCACGATAAGGGTTGCGACCACCACCGTTCGACTCCAGACACATATCTCCACAAAACCCAGAATTTGATTTCGTCGATTAAAGCCAAAATCAGAAAGCCCCAATTTGCCTTAGGGTTTCGAAATTTTGACCTTTGACCGCCAATTCCCTATGACTCATTCCTTATTTCAGAAAACAGACAACAGGCGCTGATTTGTATTGTCGAGAGCTTTCCGACGATATAAAATATGATATAGTTTGTGGAGTTCGAAATTTTGACTTTGATTTTTGAATTGCAATTGGATTTGAAATTGTCTGCCATTGAGATGAGAAGGTGAAGAGGAAGAGGAATTGTACGTACAGACAATTTACGATGAGGAACAATTAGGGTTTATAACTGGTATTTATAGACAAAGCTGAAGTTAGAATAAGTGAACCCAATAGATAAACGCGTTGAACGATAGAATGGCCCAACAGCCCGTTCTGACTCCGGAACGAAATTTGGTAAACCCATATATCAAAATAGGTGTTTTAAAATATTTTAAACGCAATGGAAAAGGTTTCAAGTACAAATTCCATCGTATGAAAAAGTTATGCTAAAATCAAAGATTTCAAATTGATTTCAATTGATTACAATTGCATTTATTTCAAGGCGTTTCGAGTCCGTACGATCAAATGACAAATCCGATCGTTACGAAACTTGAAACCCTACAATAATTCACCGTTTCAGATCCGATGAAACTTGTTTCGTCGAAATCCGAGTTAGTGGCCAAAATGGCTATTTTTATAGTAATTAAACAAATTAATAATTAATTAATTAAATCAAATTTCCAATTTAAATTCTAAAATTGACCATTCTTATTATTCTCAATTTCTCAATCATTTACGATGGTTTTAAACAAATTAAAAGTCAATTTAAAGTTAATTATCTTATCGATTTCAGTATTAACCCCAATTTATCGAATTCAGAATATGTAAATAAAATTTCAAAAATTTCCATTTAATTACATCAATCAAAAATTATATTCATTCATTATTGTCAAATAGATGGATTTATCATTTGATTCAAACTATTGCATTAATATTTTCTTATTCCATCTTCATTTCAGTTAACGAAAAATTTAACGTTAATTTCTACTTATTTCAATAAACTCAATCATTTAACCTTAATTTTAAATAAATAAATAAATCCTGATTTCCATTCATTTTCATAAATTGGCCTTTCATTAAATTTATTAATTATTGACTTTAATTAGCAAAGGCTATATCTAGGCACATTAATATTTCCCAAATAAATCCACTTTATTACATTTAAATTAAATTCCTTTCATGTAATTCTAATTTATCATGTCATCTACAATTCATTACGTATTATTACATCAATGTATATAACCTTTAATCCATTTCCAATTCTACCAATTTCAATCAATTAGAACTTCACAATTGCTTACATAAATTTGGATTGTACTACATTTATTATATTTTTGCTAAATATATACATTAATTACAATTAAATATTCTCTGTAACTTATTTCTTGGGTTCATCCCCTTTTATTACCCAAATTACTATCTTGTATTAAGTTTACGTTTCTATTTTAATTTTATATTCAATTATAACCTAACAGTCGTTTCAAATCAATTGGATTGTATTCAATTTGGTTATTCATCAACTGCCATTTACACTACAACCTTAATTTACAGAGTTACTATAAATAAATATCATGGCATTGGTTAATCAAATGTTTGCTTTAAAATTACTTATTTTAAATTTTATGCTCAAGAGCAACAATTAACACTTTCCTTTATTATAACAATATTACTTCACAAATTTACAGTCCCATCAGTTTCTTATATTTAACTTATAACCAAGTATGACAATTCACATTATTTCCATTAATTGCAATTTCATTTTAAATTGTTAATTTTAATTACACTGCTACATTTAGTTTCTAACATTGATTGTATTTGTTTTTATTATATTCCGTTTATAGCTAAGCCATAATATTTGAATTTCAATTAAATTGTATCGTTCATTCAAGTTAGTTAAATATTAACTTGCATTAACACATTTCCTTAATTTACAATCAACTACCGTTTTCAAGGTTTTATTACATTAAACAATTTAATACTTTCCTTTACTTCGCATATACAATTACATCCGGGTAAAATCCTTTCACTACTTTCATTCATTCAAATTTCAATTTCTTGCAATAACTCATTTATTATAAATTTGCATACCAAAAATTTTAGGTTCCAATAAATAGGATTTATTCAATTCAACCTTTTTGAATTAGGTCTATTTTAATAAATAAAATATTTCATAGGTTAATTCTTAACATTTACCTCATTACAAATTATAACAATTATATTTCTTTGTAGATTTAATTCCAAAATCTTATTTATATGACATATTTAATTAACGAAATTCACGGGTCGTTACACTCTCCCCCACTCAAAACTTTTCGTCCCCGAAAAGGAAAAGAAGGGAAAAGAAGAATTAAGAAATCAATATATCATATTTAAATATTAGGTTTATAAATAAATAAATTTGAAAAAATTAATTAATTTAAATAGAATATACCAATTTATAACCATTGAATCTTTTTTATACTCAAATTTATAAAGTTTAGGAAAAACAATTTCAAAATTTTCTAAGTCCAAAATTTACAGAAATTTTTGGCAGAGTCTCCTTTGTACGGAGAGGCTCAGGAGAAAAAAAAATATCAAATATAAGAATATATAACTTAAAATTTCAAAAATAATATATCCCAACATGGGAAAATTATATAATACGCTAAAACCGTAATCCGAAAACGTACCTATTTGTCGGGCAATCAAACGCTTATTTATGAAACCAACTGTAGTAGCAATTGCTTCCATAACCTGTATTTCACTTGTATAATCCAAGAGGTTAACAATTATATAAAATGAAATATTTGGAGTTGCTTAAATCAATAACAACAATCAACATAGCAACCATCACTTGCAACAAGCAAACAACCATCACATAAGTTAACACACATCAATCATTCATTCATATCAAACACAATAAATAGTTGTTCGGGTTCAAAACTTCAAATTGTACGGAATGAAAATAAACTACTAAGTGTACCCTTTTACTCAACAGTCTTAGGCGAACTAAATAGATTATTTATTCATCCAAACAATTGTAAAGTATCCTTGCCCAAACAACCATAAATTAAACAAACAACAAATTCAAACAATAGATCAAGTTCATTATTATTAATTTCATTCCATATATTGTTGCTTGATTTCCTCTTCATTCAATTTATACTCATCTTTATTTAATTTATTCACATCATGTCAATTCTCTTCTTATTGTATTATATTTATTCATTCATGACTTGATTTCATTTATTTACATTCATTTATTAATAATATTCATGTTAAGTTCAGTTACTTGGCATAACAATTATAACCTTAATTCTTATTAATAAGAGCAATTTACTGAACATTTTCATTACATAAGTTTACTTGTACAATTTCCATTATATTTTCTTATTAAACATTTCAACTTTTTTTTTAGCAAAGCTAAGCGGGGAGAACTGGCCCCTACCAGTTTATTGCGAGAACAATAAAAAATTGCACCATAACAAACCTATGGTACAAGAGGAAAAAGAAAATAAAGCACAAAGAAAAAAAACAGGAGGCATGTCATGACAACTTGATCACAGCATGTTCCAATTGCCAGTGTTGATGTTTCCAAAATCATACGTGATGTGTTTAATACCATCTTTAATTGAGATGATGAGTTGATTCCATATTTCTATTTCACTTTTGTTCTTGCCGTTGAAAATTCTTTCATTTCTTTCCCTCCATATAACACGAATGAATTTTTTGAGAGTTAGCAACAATAACATACCATTATCATTCTTCCATCTGGTTGCTCTATATAAATAGCACCACTCAACATTGCTGTTTCTGGATCTGTTCCCATGTCCTATCAGAGCTAAGATCTTCTCCCATATTCTACCAACATAATCGCAGTTGAAGAATAAATGCATGTTTGTCTCATTACCATTAGCACAGAAACAACAAGAAGCATCAGTGATCAAACCAATGCGTTGTAGTTTGTCTTTAGAGTTCAAAGCATTTCTTAGGACTTTCCAAAGAAGAAAGTTATCGTTCTCTTTGCAGTGATGATTCCAAACTCTTTTTTCCTAGGCAAACTAGGGCATCGATGATTCATGGGAAATGCAGTCATATATTTTGGGAATAGAGTGTTCAACGAGTTCAGTAGACCACAGCACTCTATCATAGGGAGCTATAGGGTACTGCTGCATGCTGATCTCATGCCAAAGCTGTCGAATGATTTGGTTGCTGGAGTTCGGCAAGGAGATATTACCATTACATATATAATCTTTAGCCAAGGAATCTGAGGGTATTCCTGTTTGAAGTTTTTGATTGTATGTCATTGATTTGCTTAGGATGAGGCCATTTCTAGCCCAAGAATCGTTCCAGAAACTCACAGTGCCAGTTGGAGAAGCTATATGCTTAATGTAAGGAAGTAACAAAGGTCTCAGATTTAGGATGGATCTCCAAGTCCAACTGCAGCTATGCGGGATGTCCATGCACCAGAAATTTTTATTTCGCAGATGATGTTTTCTTGTCCAAGTCACCCAAATATTGTTTTTAGAGTTTAGAAGATTATCCAGATGCACACTAAAGGCAGCAATATTCCAATTTCAGATGTTTATAACACCTAGGCCTCCCATGCTCTTTTTAGTTTCTACTTTGCAGAAACTTAATGGTTTTAGACTTTTCGAGTGTATGCTACCAACCCAGAGGAAGTTACACATCGCCCTCCTGATCATATGGATTAGTTTTTTGGGAAGAATGAAAGTTCTAGACCAGTAGGTGGAATATGAAAAGATGACAGATTTAATCAGGGTGAGTCTTCCTGCTTGTGTTAGAAACCTGTTTGCCCAAGCTTTCATGGAGAGTGTGATCTTATCATAGAGTTTCATACACTGAGATGTTGAGACTTTGGAGGAGGTCATAGGGATCCCAAGGTAAGTAAGATTTTCAGGAGCCAAGGGAAGGCTACATAAATTAATAAGGGATTGGGATGCTGGAGCAGCAACCCCAGCAATTTTAATTATGAATTTGTCATAGTTTATTGCAAGCCCACTAAATTTGTGAAAAGCAGAAAGAACTTCCATAAGGTTGCTAATAGATTGTGGAGTTGGTTTGGTGAAGACAATGAGATCATCAGCAAACATGAGCGTTGAGATAAGGGGATCTTTGCACTTAGGATGAATATGAATTCTTTTGCAGGAGATTTCATGGTTAATCATTGTAGTTAGAACTTCCATGACTAGTATAAAAAGGTATGAGGATATGGGGCAACCTTGTCTGATGCCTTGCCTACTCTTGAAATACCCCACAAATTTGCCATTGAAGATCAAGGAAAAGTTTACAGAAGAGATGCAAGTGTAAATCCAGGAAGCAAAGTGAGGAGGAAAATTCATTTTAGCAAGGATCCTGGAGATAGAGGTCCATTGTAGTGTATCATAAGCTTTCCTTATATCAAGTTTAAGCATGGCTCTTGGGCTTATAGCGGATTTGTTGTAATCTTTCAGTAGTTCATGGGATAAGAGCACGTTGTCAAGGATACTTCTCCCCTGGAGGAAGGCTGCCTGATTAGGGGAGATGAGATGGTGAAGCACAACCTTCAGCCTTGAAGCAATAATTTTGGATATGCACTTATAAGTGGTGTTGCAGCACGAGATCGGTCTGAAATCAGAGACATTGATGGGGTGGTCAGATTTGGGAACTAACGCGATGTTGGTAGCATTGATTCCAGTGAGCATTTTATTATGTTTGAAGAAACTCTTGACTGCACTTACCAAATCAGCTTTGATGATGTCCCAACAGCTTGAAAAAAAATTTGTGTTAAAACCATCTGGGCCTCCACATGATTCCTTGTTCATATCAAAAATGCTTTGCTTTATTTCATTTTCCGTTACTAAGGAAGAAAGGAAGGCAACATGATCAGAGCTAAGACGTGGGAGGTTCAGATCATTGATGATTGAAAGATCAGGTTGGAAATTCTCATTATTTCCAAGCAGGTTAGTGAAATAGTCAAGGAAAGCATTGTCAACATCAGGAGGATTTGAACACATCTTCCCTGATCGATCAGTTATACAATGTATATTGGATTTGGAATGTTTTACCTTTAGGCTATCATGGTAAAATTTAGTGTTCATGTCTCCAGAAATTGTCCACTTATATCTGAGTTTCTGTTTTCTCATTTCATTCTCAGCTTCAAGTGCTTTATGATATTGGTCTTGTATCTTGTATTCAGTGTTAGCAAACTCAACATTGTCTGGGGATTGCATCGCTTGGGTTCTGGCAGCTGCTAAGGAGATAGCAAGAGTGGAAGAAAGAAGGTCCCCATTGCCAAACCTGCTTCTGGCCCAAGTTCCAAGAGCTTTTTTCGTGTTCTTCAGTTTTTGCTGCAAAACAAACATGGGTGTGCCAAAAAAGTTAGTGGTCCAGGCCTTGTTAACAATTAATAGAAAATCAGGCTCTTTAGTCCATATGTTAAAAAATTTAAAAGAGGGCTTTCTTTTCAGGCTACTAGATCCCATCTGAATAATTTGAGGAGAATGATCAGAAAGAATCGGGAGAGGGAGGAAAGTGGATAAGGAAGGCCATATGGACAAAGACGTAAGGTTGCAAAAAGTGTGATCGATTTTGCTATAGATTCTTCTACCCGACCTACTTCTGTTGTCCCAAGAGAATCTGGAACCAGCAAAAGGAACGTGGATGAGATTTGCAGCAGTTGTGGAAGAGTTTAGTGGAGAGATATCATTCATGGAGACAGCATTCCCACCTTTTCGGTCATTGCATGAGTAGAGGCAGTTAAAATCCCCCGAAACAATCCAGGGATGGGTGTTTTGGGCTAGATGTGGAAGGTAGTTATGAAGAGATAGCCTATTGCAGGCACTATTTTCAGCATACACAATAGTGAGATACATGGATTTGGATGAAGGCTTGTGAATAAGGAGAGTGTGGATGAATTGCTTGTGAGAGAGGATCGGGGTTAGAGAGATCATATTGGGATCATAGAGAATCAAAATTCTTCCATAAGGGGCTTCAAGGAGGTTATGACAAGATTTCCATAGAGGGTTAACAATTTTCACAGCTTTGACAGTGAGATCATGGTTGAGTTTAGTTTCTAATATGGCAATGAGACTGAGATTATACTTGGTTATGATGTTTTTGACTTGGAATAATTTAGTTTCAAGATGCGCTCCTCTTATATTCCACACTGCTATGGTTTGAATCATTGATGAGAATTGTTTAAAGTGGAGGACAGAGTTGTCTTGCTTCTGGTTGCAGAAGAGGGACTATCACTTGTTTCAGGAAGGATTCTGGTGGTTGTGCTTATATTGAGATTATTGAGATCAATACTGGGTTTAAAAGTTTGGTGGTTGCTTCCTCTAAATTTGGTTTTGGTTTTGGTTTTATTATGATGAGGCTTGGGGGTTGAAGTGGATGGATTAATGGATGAGATTGGCGTGTCAGAAAAGCCTGGTGGAGCAGGAATATTGATATATGGCTCAAGGGAAGTAGGCAAAACGTTGAGGACAATGTCATCAAGAAGGGGTGTGGTGGAGGAAGACTGATTGGGATTCAAGGAGGGATAAAACTGAGATTTGGATAATTGGATTGATTGCTGTTTATTTTTGTGTGCACATGACGTGTTCATGCACAGATCACCTTTGCATGTTTTGTTTCTTTCAATATTACTCTCTGTATCTTTTGTATTTATAGCTTCCTCAACTGCTTCATTCTCTTCCAATGCAGACAACACTGAAAAGCTATTTTTCTCTGTGACTCCACATGGATCAGCTTCACCATTGTGGATTAAGGTAGTTTCAGTGTTATTTGTGACTGAAGTTACCTCATTTGCAAGGCAATCTAGCACATGTGCATCGGATTTGTTTTGGGGGGATTGCATGTTACCCATGTTTTAACTCAAATCACTTAAATTATTCTCTGTTGTTTCCTCTAGTTGCTCACATCCATCACTTTCTTTCATTATGCTTCTATGTGTGCTGGTCATGTAACTTTTACTTTGAGATACACTGTTCTTGTACGTCTGCCTTTTATTTGCAATTTTCTTCCATTGTTGTATTCCTGCATTATTTCCTTTTTTCTGATTTTTTCTTTCTTGCATTACATTTTCTTGCTCTTGAATGGGATTCTTCACATGTTCTTGCACCAATTTGTCTTCACACACAGACGATGAGTGACCAAAGACTTTGCAGTGTACACAAATCTCTGGTTTCCATAGGTAGTTAACATGCACTAATTGTTCACTGCCATCCAACAGCATAACTGGGAATTTCTCAACTAGTTCATTTTCAGGTGTCACCTCAACTAGACACCTGGCATAATTTATTCTATCTAGCTTTTCAGTAGTTTCATCTAGGCATATCAACTTACCAATTCGATTTGCCAACCAGTTTATTCCAAGATGGGACCAAGCATAGATTGGGATGTTGGATAGCTGAAGCCATACAGGAACTGCTCTGATGTTGCCTCTGACATTGCCAAGCTCAGGAGACCATTTTTGTATTATGAATATCTTGTTTCTTATAAATAATGGGTCACTTCTCAAGATCCTGTTTCTATCCTCAGCACACGAGAGTTCGAACAAGAATAACACACCATCAAACTTGACTTTAACAGAGCCTTTCAATTTCCATGATTTTTTGAGAAATTCAACAACAGTTGTAAATGACAGTGGTTTATCAAGGAAGAAGCCTACAATGTGTTCCTGCCAAATCTCCTTGCCTGCTGCCAGGACATCAGCTGAAGGAACCAAGGCCGAACCATTGAATTCAAGGTTGACATTGATGGGAGAGTAGACACCGGCATTGCGTGGTTTGGATTTGAAGAGTGTTGACCAGGGATGACTTGGAGAGGAAGGTTGAGCAGGCTGTGGGATTGACTGAGGCGGGTCTTTTGGTAGGTTGGAGGATATGATAGGAGTCAAAGTCGGAGGGGATGGGTCTGAGGTTGATACTGACACCGGAAAAGATTGAACAGGAGAGGACGAGGAAGGGACAGACGGCGGAATGGGAAAGTCAGAAAGCATGGTGAAGGACAGATGCAAAAAGTCAAAAGCTAGAAAGATGGTAAACGACTGCCATTAAAGAAAGAAAAAAGAAAAAAGAAAGTTTGAAGTTTAAACTTGGTAAATGAATTAAAACTTTGGGGCCATGGATACTTTGTATTCCATAGCCTTTGGTTAAGCCGGTTTTATAAGTGGCTGTGCACTATGTCTCATTATTGTGGCCGCTGGGTATCGAACCGGTGCCACTACAACACAATGTAGCAACTCCACTATGTCTTAACCACTGGACCACTAGAACTTGACTAAACTTTGGGGCCATGGATACTTTGTATTCCATAGCCTTCGGTTAGCCGGTTTTATAAGTGGCCGTGCACTATGTCTCATTATTGTGGCCGCTGGGTATCGAACCGGTGCCACTACAACACAATGTAGCAACTCCACTATGTCTTAACCACTGGACCACTAGAACTTGACAACATTTACAATTAGGTAAGTTATATATATGCTTTTTAAAATGTAATTAAAAGTTATACAAGTTTATTCTATTTCCATTAATTAATTTAATGCTCAACAAACATATCTTAGGTTACATATTTCAGCTTTTCTTTTAATTTTATTTATAACCTAGCATTAAATCCTTATTTTAATTAGAGGTTCCACTTATTAATTAGTTCCATTCCATTTCACTACACTAATTGAAACTATTAATTAACAAAAACTTACGAACTAAATACCGGGTTAAATTTTCAAATCATTTTTAAAATAATAGATAAATGTATATACTTACCGTTTATATATCCAATTATATTTAAAACAATTAAAAATATTTATTTGTTTATCAAAATAAATCTGTAGTAAAACTACTATAGTGGCCTTCCCACTTCGAAACTCGAAAATGAACGTCGATGATGCGTGCACTCATCATCGAAATTATTTTCCAACGACAGAGAGGAAAGTACAGAACTTATTTTCCAAAAATTTTTACTTAAAACAATTCTTTCAATTTATATTGAAATATTTATATCAGAAACTACTTTATAAACAATATTATTATATTCCAAAATTATTCGAAAGAAATTTCCAAAAACCCGGAACTTAAGTTCTAAATTTCCAATTTTCACTTATTTTATCTTAAATCTTATTCAACTATTATTTATAAATTTCATTACCTAACAACCAATCTATTGCAACCAATTATATATCTTTTATAAAATATTTTACTTTATATATAGAAAATATAATAGGAAAAATTATTTCATTCACCTGTATTAAAACAAATATTATGTCGGTCTGTCCTATTAAGTGTTTAGAAATCCCTATTGATGTCATAGCGTCCCATGCACCAACCAGAATTTATAAATACAAAATGGAACATATTAACACAATATTAAAACCTTTTTATAACACTAACAAATACGCTCTCTCATATATATACACTCAGCGACTCCCATAGGGTATTACTACCCTATTAATAAAGAGTCAGACCCTACAAAGCTAAGGTTTATCACTAAACCAAAGCTCTGATACCAGATGCAACATCCCACCTTTTTGTATGCTTAAGCAGACACATGTGCCAACTTAAACCATATAGAAGGGTGGATTGTTATGGAGTAAATAAGAAAAAGTGGAGAAATAAAAGAAACAAAATAGAATCATGCAGCGGAACGATAAAATATAATGATCAAATAACAGTTCATGAAGCTGTTTTTCAAACATTTGATTATACTTATACAATACATATCAGAGTTACACATACCCGAGAATATTAATAATGTAGCGGAATACAATGGTGTAGTGGACTATAATAAATAGTAGTAATAAAATCTTCGTCTTCGTCCTCCAGAAATAGAGCCTTCAAATCCTGAAATGCTCAGGCTGACCCGAGCGAATTGAAAAGACAAAACACTCGAGTCAGAACTAAAAGATCTTATGTAAGTTTAATCAATGATAAATATATGAGTGGAACGGCATCAGAGATGTTTACGGGATTTGACATCTCCTATCCAGTGTCTAACATGAGTGCAGTAACTTAAGAGATGCTCGGGATTCACATCCCCTAAGGATCCGTTAAACTATTTACTATGTAGTAATATTCGCTATTATAATAATGTATAATCATAAAATAAACATACTTTTAAATAGCGTTAAGGCTTTACATTTTCTACCTTAACACGTAAAATGCCAATAGTCTACACAGTACCTGCATACCCCGAGAGGCTACGAGAAGATACTCCATAGGTACGACACAAATAGAAACTCGTAGTAAAGCTTGATATGGTAGGTGACACGGCACACAAGGCAATGCCAGGTAGATATACCAATTACGCACACGGACTGATGGAAACGCATAGCAGCCACTACCGCTCCACCTCGAACAACACTCCCAAATCGAGGGTGGCCACCAAAAATCACAAAGTAATAGAATGGTATCGAAGAAGTGCGTCCGATAAGAGGTGCTACCTCACTGGTCCGAGATCGCTCCTGTTTTAGCCACCTTATGCCAACTCACGGGAGTTGGGTCCACGTATATACCTTATGAACGTCGCCACCATCCTACTTCATTCTGGAAACTCCACCGCGTACACAGTTGTCAAAGTGGTTTTCGGTATCGACAGAGAGTATGTCCATATCTGATCCCGGTCTCTTTAACAACCAAACGTTATTATAACACCGTGGTCATTTAAAAATATATACTTTTAAAAACACAATCATTGCCCTTTCAAAACATATTCTTTATTTCAAAATAGTATATAATTCAAAAACCAAAATATTATTGCCATTTCAAAACCAAATTATCGAAGTATTATTTCCATTTCAAAACCCAATTCAATAATATATCATTTCCATTTCCAAAACAATTCAATAATATCTTATTTAAATAAAACCAAATTTCCTATCACTAATCTTTCTTAAATTTAGATAACTTGAAATATTCTTTTAAATCATCTTAAACCCAAACCACATTTTGAAGTCATATTCTAAATTTTCAATTTCAATAGGTTTCCAATCCATATATTCACAGATAATTCTTAAATAAATTCTATTTCAAATAGATTCATTTTACAAACCATATTACTTTCAAAGTTATAACAATTTCGAAAACCAATACTTTGAAAACAATAATACCTTAATTTTAATAAACATTTCAATTTTGATATATTTCAAGTCTTTAAATATCCCAAAATTTCCAAACCAAACCTGATAAGCTCGTATGTTTCTTAACTCAATTTACTATTATTTAGTTTAAAATTATTTATCAAATAAATTCAATAGCATTTACATAAAGCTCAAACTTGAAATATTCGTAAATCAACTTAAAACATCATCAAGTTCTATATAGCTTAAATTTTAAGAATTTAATAATATTTATTTAATATCAAAATCAGTATTTATATAAACCCTTATTTTTCCAAAAGCCATAGAAATCATTTCAAAATAGATATATATAGACCAACTGTGTCTGTATATAATTTTCTATCCTATGGTCAAGTGATACAGATATTTATCATTTCAATCCGCAATTTAAAATAAAATTACGGTTATATATCATTTCAAACTGCAATCCCGAATAAAAATAAATCCATAACGAACTTGCAGATTATAATGATATCAAATAAAACATCCATTCATCCAATATCAATCATCAAGCATTTATCACAATCATCATCCAATTAAACCAATAACATCAAAATAGAACAGATAATAAATAATAGGTAATTACTGGCAGTATATATATGCAATAATAAATTAATTTAACTGGCAGATTTATATGAAATAATAATTAATTAATTAAATTCAATTTAACTAGAAAGATGACTGAAAATATGCCAACAGTTAAGAATAAATTTCTAAACACATCAAAATTTTATTTAACAAACATAAGAAATTTTAGAAGTTGTGAGTGGGTTAAAACACTCACCTTTTGGATTTAAATTGAATTTAAATTCGATTTAAACCCAAAAATTTGACCATCTCAGAATTCGTTCAAACCAGCGTCATCAAGTCCGAAATTTCAATACGATCCTAACAAAAGAAACCGCGCGTAAAACGGATATCATATGCAAAAGTTATAGCGAAAATTGTGATTGAATTTCAAATTTAAAAATAAACAAAAGGGAACACAATTCACCTCTTCAAACATGCCACGTCACCACCTCCCTCTGCACAACTCACGCATACAGTAACCAACGCGTTCGAACCCAGTCAAACCCATCCTCACCAGAGTTTGACCCATCCACGGCCGCCGCTAGGGGCCACTATCGACCGAGCCAACTCCCTCCGCGAGATCACCAACACCAGCTCCACCGTCCAGCCCCATCGCGGCTCCTTCGGAGATCGACGCCGTCGCGAAACCATGGGTTTCGAACCCAAATTTTGAAATTCCGATTGCTAGGCTCTACGATAATGGTTGCGACCACCACCGTTCAACTCCAGACACAGATCTCCACAAAACCCAGAATTTGATTTCGTCGATTAAAGCCAAAATCAGAAAGCCCCAATTTGCCTTAGGGTTTCGAAATTTTGACCTTTGACCACCAATTCCCTATGACTCATTCCTTATTTCAGAAAACAGACAACAGGCGCTGATTTGTATTGTCGAGAGCTTTCCGACGATATAAAATATGATATAGTTTGTGGAGTTTGAAATTTTGACTTTGATTTTTGAATTGCAATTGGATTTGAAATTGTCTGCCATTGAGATGAGAAGGTGAAGAGGAAAAGGAATTGTACGTACAGACAATTTACGATGAGGAACAATTAGGGTTTATAACTGGTATTTATAGACAAAGCTGAAGTTAGAATAGGTGAACCCAATAGATAAACGCGTTGAACGATAGAATGGCCCAAAAGCCCGTTCAGACTACGGAACGAAATTTGATAAACCCATATATCAAAATAGGCGTTTTAAAATATTTTAAACGCAATGGAAAAGGTTTCAAGTACAAATTCCATCGTATGAAAAAGTTATGCTAAAATCAAAGATTTCAAATTGATTTCAATTGATTACAATTGCATTTATTTCAAGGTGTTTCGAGTCCGTACGATCAAATGACAAATCCGATCGTTACGAAACTTGAAACCCTACAATAATTCACCGTTTCAGATCCGATGAAACTTGTTTCGTCGAAATCCGAGTTAGTGGCCAAAATGGCTATTTTTTAGTAATTAAACAAATTAATAATTGATTAATTAAATAAAATTTCCAATTTAAATTCTAAAATTGACCATTCTTATTATTCTCAATTTCTCAATCATTTACGATGGTTTTAAACAAATTAAAAGTCAATTTAAAGTTAATTATCTTATCTATTTCAGTATTAACCCCAATTTATTGAATTCAGAATATGTAAATAAAATTTCAAAAATTTCCATTTAATTACATCAATCAAAAATTATATTCATTCATTATTGTCAAATAGATGGATTTATCATTTGATTCAAACTATTGCATTAATATTTTCTTATTCCATCTTCATTTCAATTAACGAAAAATTTAACGTTTAATTCTACTTATTTCAATAAACTCAATCATTTAACCTTAATTTTAAATAAATAAATAAATCCTGATTTCCATTCATTTTCATAAATTGGCCTTTCATTAAATTTATTAATTATTGACTTTAATTAGCTAAGGCTATATCTAGGCACATTAATATTTCCCAAATAAATCCACTTTATTACATTTAAATTAAATTCCTTTCATGTAATTCTAATTTATCCTGTCATCTACAATTCATTACGTATTATTACATCAATGTATATAACCTTTAATCCATTTCCAATTCTACCAATTTCAATCAATTAGAACTTCACAATTGCTTACATAAATTTGGATTGTACTACATTTATTATATTTTTGCTAAATATATACATTAATTACAATTAAATATTCTCTGTAACTTATTTCTTGGGTTCATCCCCTTTTATTACCCAAATTACTATCTTGTATTAAGTTTACGTTTCTATTTTAATTTTATATTCAATTATAACCTAACAGTCGTTTCAAATCAATTGGATTGTATTCAATTTGGTTATTCATCAACTGCCATTTACACTACAACCTTAATTTACAGAGTTACTATAAATAAATATCATGGCATTGGTTAATCAAATGTTTGCTTTAAAATTACTTATTTTAAATTTTATGCTCAAGAGCAACAATTAACACTTTCCTTTATTATAACAATATTACTTCACAAATTTACATTCCCATCAGTTTCTTATATTTAACTTATAACCAAGTATGACAATTCACATTATTTCCATTAATTGCAATTTCATTTTAAATTGTTAATTTTAATTACACTGCTACATTTAGTTTCTAACATTGATTGTATTTGTTTTTATTATATTCCGTTTATAGCTAAGTCATAATATTTGAATTTCAATTAAATTGTAACGTTCATTCAAGTTAGTTAAATATTAACTTGCATTAACACATTTCCTTAATTTACAATCAACTACCGTTTTCAAGGTTTTATTACATTAAACAATTTAATACTTTCCTTAACTTCGCATATACAATTACATCCGGGTAAAATCCTTTCACTACTTTCATTCATTCAAATTTCAATTTCTTGCAATAACTCATTTATTATAAATTTGCATACCAAACATTTTAGGTTCCAATAAATAGGATTTATTCAATTCAACCTTTTTGAATTAGGTCTATTTTAATAAATAAAATATTTCATAGGTTAATTCTTAACATTTACCTCATTACAAGTTATAACAATTATATTTCTTTGTAGATTTAATTCCAAAATCTTATTTATATGACAAATTTAATTAACGAAATTCACGGGTCGTTACATAGTTCAACAAAATGAAATTGCGGTCTCTCTTTTTGGTCATTAGTGAGTTTAATTGATGTGTTTATCATAATTATGACATATTTGTGCTATTAATTAGCCCAATATAAACCATCAAACTATAACACACCCAATAAACTACTTTTTAACTCTCATTGAAATGACAATGAAATTGAAAATAAAATCTATTCTAAGCATGGCCTATTAACTGTTGATTAGAAATATAGACCATCAAATTTTGATTTTAACATTCACTTCATCACCATAATCATATGTGGATAAAGATGTAATTTGTGTTTTGTTTGTTTAAGCATATCCTATTTGGTGTCAACAATATAGGCTATCAAATTCAAAGCTAAACAATAAAATATTTCCCACATTCTATCATTTCCATTAAGCACAAAAATAGATCAATAATTATCAAAATGTTGAAGCTACATGATTAAAAGAGCTACATTACCGCTAAATTGAAGGGGTTTAGCCTCTCATATTTGTTATCATATCAACAATTGCAGCATTCAACATAAAACAAAAACAAGAGAAAATGAGAGCTAAATGAAATAAAAGCTAGGCTACTTGCATAAAATAAAACTAACTACTACATGAAAGGAAAAGAGCACGTAAATAAAAAAATGAACTAAAATTGCATATAAAAAATTACATGAAAAGAAATGTCTAAGTAGCTATGAAAAGAATGAAAGAGAGCTTTGTTTTATTTTTGATCCTAAACTAAGGAGTCTAAGAGAAGAGAGAGTAATTACATGAACATAAGGGGTATTTATACAAGTTTGTAACCCTAATTCATATTTTTGGAACTACCCAAACTACTTTCTTGGAAGTGTGGCCACCAAGTTATCATTAGGATGAGACAATCCTCCATTAAGTGTGCATGAAACTTTAATGGCCACTAATATGTGCACTAACTCCTAATTTGTACATCATGTAAGTGAGTAGGTGGCGTCCTCCATGTTTCATGAAACAAATTATTTCCATCTTCATTCCTTTGTCTTTTTTTGTGCATGCATATTTTCCATGAAATCTTTTGTAATTTCCATCCAATTTTCCTACAAATAAAAATAAAATGTGGAAATAAATATTCTCAAATTAATATATGCACAAAAATGACCATTTTGCCCCTGTATGAAGATGAATAAATGATGATTTGAAAATAATTTGAATTTTGGTTTAAACATGTTAAAACACCCAATATAATTATTTAATTAATTTAATTAGATTAAATATGGAAGTAAAAATATACACATTTACGTGCACATTACCAAGCTCAAGATGTGTACCGCTTACCATCCGTAGACCGATGTGCAAATGGAAAGAGTTAACAAAGTCTTGGAGGATTCGTTAAGAGCTTGTATCCTAGATTTTGGAGGATCATGGGAAGACCATTTGCACCTAGTTGAGTTTTCATATAACAACAGTTATTATACTAGTATAGGGACGACACCTTTTGAACTTTGTATGGAAGGCCATTGAAATCTCTCGTATATTGGTTAGAGACGGAAGATAAACTAGTTCATGGTCTAGATTTAGTACGGGAAGTTGCAGAAAAAATTGTATTAATTTGGGCTAAAAGGAAGGAGGCTCAATCTAGGCAGAAAAGTTTTACAGATAAGAGAAGAAAAGACTAAGACTTCTCAATCGAAGATAATGTTTTCATCAAGGTATCACCGATGAAGGGTGTAATATGGTTTGGGAAGTTAGGCAAATTGACATCTAGATTTGTTGGACCATTTCCTATTGCAGAAAGGATCAGGAAACTCACTTATTGGATAGAGTTACTGAATAGTTTGGCAGGAGTCCATAATGTTTTTCATGTTTCTCATCTAAGGAAGTGTGTTCGAGATCCAAAGACTACAATTACTCCGATTGAGTTAGAAGACTTAATAGTGGAACCAGACATGACTATAGCTAGACAGCCAGTTCGTACAATGGCTAAGGATGAGAAGAAGCTAATGAATAAGTCGGTCAGATTAGTAAAGGTCCAATGGAGTGATGATGGGAGAGACTGTACTTGGGAAATAGGGAGCATGATTAGAGACACTTATCCAGACTTGTTTGATGGTATGTTTTACCATTATGTTTGATTGATGTATGAACCTTGTCGTAATTTCGAGGACGAAATTCTTTAAGGAGGAAAGTCTGTAATGACCTTGATTTTGACTACCATTATTTAGAACATCTAATTAGATAAATTAAATGAAATAATATAAAGGGATAAGAAAATTGAGATTTGGTTATTAAGTTTAGGCCGTGCCTTAATTAATAAACCAATTAGAGAAATAAAAGTTAGAATAAGCAAGAGGAATATGACAAAGGCAATATGGGAATAGCCCTCATTCTCACCCCTTAAACCCTTCTATTATCATTTCCTTCATTCATTTACACACATACAAACTAAATATACAAAGAGGTTTGCCGTAGCTATAAGAAATCAAGAGAAAAAGCTAAGGAAAGTAAGTAGGAAGCTATGAGTAATTAAATAAAAACAAATCTCAATCTTCTTAATCCAAATCAAGGTGAATAATGAATAAACATTTCACGTTTTTGATTATGTTTCAGTTCTATATGTAAATATGTTTCTTTTGCAAGTATTATGCCATGTTTTAGTAGTTTGAATAATTATATGCTTGTTGGTGATTTTCTAGAATTTAAATATGAAATTTAGTGTAATGTTTGAGTTGGAAAACCTATCATATGATACCCAAATGATTTGAGGTTTTGATATGATGTTAGAAATATCATTTTAGAAGTGGTTTTTTAATTCCATAATTTTCCAAGCAAGTATGGATTTTAGATGAATTTTCTAAGTGGAGAAATTGCTTAATTTAAGGTTTTAATTATAAAAAATAATTAAAATAAGTTTTTGGCCTTGAAATTTGTATATATGTCGAAGAGTATGATTAAATTGATTTATTATGGTTTTTGGGTATTTTTCTTAAGAGTTTAGGAACGATGGATAAACTACTAAGTCTTAAGGGCTTATTTGTTTAATTAAAAGGTTTATAAAATGGGTTAGTTTGTAAAAATATTTAGTATCGAAAATTATGGCATGTAGTAGTTTATCAATAAAGTATTTGATAAAGTTTTGATAACCAATAAGGATTTGACAAATTATAGAGATTTAATGAAAGGAAAACAGTTTTTATAGTAAAATTGCACTTTTCAAGTTAATTACCATCCTACCATGTCGATATTGGCTATGTCAAGCCCATTTCACTGCATTTTAGTGTCATCGATGTGGCGCAAAACAATGCCGCATGATGTTAATGAGCTTGGCATGAAGTGGATTGGGTTTGAGCCTCGTCGAGGCCGAGGTAATAAAGATTAAGAGAAAGGACTCAATATGGGCATGTCGAGGCGCATGCATGCTGCATTTTTACTAAGAAGCATGCATGCCGCATATACTACTTCATGCCTTTTGCCTCGAAGACCCAGATGGTCATTGAGCCAACACCATGCTGCTTTCAGCTTGTTTTCTAGCCGAATCCATGCCGCATTTAACTTTTCATTAAGCATAACTCTTGTCGCTATTTAACTTGTCATCGAGTTAATACAATGCGCTTTTAATATTGTTATCGATCTAGTCAATGTCTTTAATTAGCCTTCGAGCCTAACCCATGTTTTTATAATCATCGAGCTTAATCAATAATGTTTTAACCATGCCAATGTTATATATATCGTCGTCGCAT
The DNA here is from genome assembly GCA_030737815.1 of Allium fistulosum. Classification (NCBI taxonomy): domain Eukaryota; kingdom Viridiplantae; phylum Streptophyta; class Magnoliopsida; order Asparagales; family Amaryllidaceae; genus Allium; species Allium fistulosum. Next base: position 627,160,371 of record CM060905.1, on the reverse strand, counting down.
CTACTAAATTTCATAACCTCGATGAGGAATTGATGTCAATATTTTATGTGTTGCCGAAGTTTAAATTTTTATAGTTTATCACTATGATTTATGAAGTTATGACTTTGAAATCATCCCTATAATTTTCAAATAAAAGACTTCGACTTGCTTGAGAATGCGAAAAGATATTTATGGTGATGACGTCGTTGAGTTTTATAATTGTAAAGGTATTCATAGTTTTGGCCTTATATCTTGAGTTTTGAGAGGGTCGAAGACCCTAATGATTTCGAGTTTCATCAACGATGTTTTGTAAAGCATATATCATGACATATGTATTTTGAGATTAGTAAAGGACCAATGTTTTCCTTTTTAAGTATGATTTCAAGGTTAAATCATTTACAAAGATTTTGTTTTTAAGGAAATATGGATAAGGTAGTTAACCCAGAAGTTTACTAAAAGAATGACTTAGAGATTAGAAAATTAGATTGGACTGGTGTAGAGTTGCGCCCTATACTTTAGCTAGTAGTCACTTGCTAATATAAGTCCAAGATTCCAGTGTGTAGGACAGTACCATGGGTATGATTAAAAGAAGATTACACGTAGAAAGGAATACACAGTGCATTGATAGGTTATTAGTGAGCCCGCAAAATAGTTAAGATCAGTTGACCCTAGAAGTAGTAATTTACGGACAAACCATCCAGTTTTTCTCTAATAGCGTGTTAGAACATTTATTATGTTTGGTAGGTCAGAGTCAGCCACAGGTTCATAGTCAGCCTGACAAAACTATGAAGTTGGGACTGATAGTCCACTGATTATCTATTTTGTATGCATTCGCATTATGGAATATTGTCTATTTAAACTAGTTTGGTTGCATGATTTTATTGCAAAAGATATGCTTTTAAAGGATATAGTGAGATGAAAACACGTTCCGTTAGGCGGCATGGTCTTACTTAGTATTTGTAAATCGAGATGTCGTATTATTACTCACACCTACCTTTATGTCTGACCTGAAGTATAGGCTTTCCCCTTAAACTCTAGGGTGCTCAAAATTTAATTTGAGTAGGTTGGGAATTAAGGTTTTAAGGTTTAATAGGTTTTAGCGAATAAAGAATTCGAAGACATGCAGGTGGTAGATCTAGCTATGTAGGAGATTATCTATTTATCTATTCCACTGTGATTGAATGTTATATGTAATGGAAAATGTTATAACTGTCTATTTAGTAATTGATCGTCCAAGGAGGCATCTTCATATGTCGCTCTTGGTGTATTTTGTGATAATTTTATTTATCTGAACATGAGCAACGTTATGGGATCATGTAATGAATATAAAATGCTGATTTGAAATGTAATGAGAAACGTTATTTTGAAATTGTGTTTGAAATATTTCATACTGTTGTGCTTATGATATTATGGATACCCTTAACATTACCGCATTTTGTCATCAGAAATTAATACTATAGATGACTACAGCATCTGTAGCGATTAGTTTCGGACCTTAAAATGAGGGATGTTACAAGTCCACACCAGCACATATGGAGGGCAAACTAGACCATTTTGTAAATAGTCGAAAGCACATCAAAGGGGCTGTATACAGGGCCACTAAGTATATACTTCAACGCAGAGCCATACTTACAATTCAAATCACAAATAGCCACATGCATGTTCCGGCCAGACATACTATCATATCAAATAAAGACAATAATCAACGGGGCGACATGACCTGGGCATCAGGCAAAATTCACCGTTGTTTCTCTTCATATGCATCAACACCATAACATTGCATACTGGTTAGCATAGACATAGTGAGGTCAACAAGTGAAAATAAATATCTCTTTAGAGGCTTATAAGCAAGGTCAATTCAAATTTGAATTCTCTTGCCATAATTTCAGTTTTCCCGCTCCAATTTTGGAATTCCCGCCTCCATTCAAACTTCCTGTCAAAGACATATAAGTAATCCAGCCACGTCAAATAGACAATATATATAAATGACATCTGGCAGGATCTAAGGGTTAAGGCACAATGATGAGAAAGAATTCCAGAGATCTGCGTGCATTTCAGGACTATAAATAGAAAAGACACTGTAGCATGAAAGAAACTTCTTCCTCTTCTGATATTTTTCTTCTTTTGAAAACCTTTTAAGGTCCAACTATACTTTCTCTCATGAAATTTTGTACTAAATCATTAAAAAAGGAAGAAAGAGAAACTTCCCCATGGACGTAGGTTTTCATAAAATCTGAACCACATAAATCCCATGTCTTTTCTGTTTTATGTTATTTCCTCGTTAGTTGTAGTAATAAACTCTTTTTTATCTGTACTTGAATTAAATATTGGTTAGATCTGATACTTTAACAAACGGTTAAAATGTAGCTACACGATTGTGTAAGCGTTCCATGGCAAAATCACCACCTCGTGGCAAAATTAATACTACTTTGTTTTGCTAGTTCAAAATCAACAAAGTAATTAGTAAATCAATTATTTTGTATGTATTTAAGGAGTTGATGGACAAAAAATTTCCTCAACAACAACCATATACAATCATATAAAATATAGATACTAATGTTTTATCAAGTTATATAGTATAAGTGCAGAATATTACACATGTGTTAAATCGATGACAGTATAGTATAAAGACTCAAGAGATAGACATGAAGACTCTTGAGTACAAAGGCCAAGATATGAAGATCTCAAGATTATAATTTAGTGTATAGAGTCATAGCTTATATTGTTAAAGTCCTTGATAGCAAAAATTTTGATATCTATCTCCTATTCTCTATCCTTTATATTTTTAAACAAAATAAATTTTCAAAATGTATTTAAAATACTTTATAAAAGTTTTTCAAAGTTCAAAATATTTATAAACTATGTTCAAACTACTATATGAAGTATTGATTTTTTTTACAGAGTATAGGATTTTCAAAACATTTTAAACGAAACAAGTTTGAAAATATACATGCATATGTCGATATATAGGTAGATAGTATATCGACATGCATGCCACCAAGTGGTTTTTCAAATTTTTAAAGGAAGTGTCTATTCGTCGCAACTTTTAGGAATGAGCACATCTGTTGATTTACTATATAAAGGGGAGTGCAAACGTATTTTTTGATAAACTATTGCTTATTTTCTTCCCAGCTCTTACTCTCTTGAAAATTCCATTGAAATATGTATTCTAATCCCTTCAAAATCATATAGAATCAATTCATACTTCTTTGCATTGATTTAATACTACTTTCTTAATGTTTTGGAAACATCTCTCTCAAATCAAAGATCAAAGTGCAGTTCAAGAGGCTATAGGATCCATTCTATCCATGTTCAAGAAACTATCTTTGGAAAAATAATCAATTCTATTTGTATTTCTTGGGTATGCCTGTAGCTAGTTCAAATCAACTAGGTGTGCTTAGTAGCCTAGAAATCTAGTGGGTGTGCTTGTAGTCCATTCAAATCAAGTGAGTCTACCCTGAGCTTGGAAATTTAGGAGGGTATGTCTTGTAGCATTGCATCAAGATTGTATTTGGGTTTGCCTTTTGTCCAGTTAAAAATTGGCATTTGAAATAAATCTGTACAATCAATTGCATGGGACTGGATGCAGGAGAAATTCGAAACGGTATAAAATCCCTAGTGTCATCTCTCTAATTGTTTTCTTTGCTTTACTGGTTTTATTCTTATCTATGATTGCATCTGTAACTGTTTGACAATATAATTATGTGTTGTTAGTATGTTATTTAATATTTAACTTGGAAGAAATTTAAAAATATTTACATAAGTAAAAAAACACTATTCACCCCCCTTTTAGTATTTAAATAGTCTAAAGATCCATAATCCTGCCACCTACATTTGGTATCAGAGCACTAGGTTTTCAAAAACTCATAATTTGATTTTTGAAAAGTATAGATGGCTAGAAATACTCATTTTAACAATTTTATGGAAAAACAATTTTGTGAAACCAATATATCATTTTCAAGTAAATTAGAAACCAATTATTTTGAAAAGTCACTTGACGTTTTGGAAAGGTATAATGTTGTATTGTATGAACAAGAATTTTATATGGTTAATGGTGAGCAGACACTTGATATTCAATCATCACAAATCAAGAAGGACAAGTGGATACTCGATAGTGGATGATCAAAACACATGACTGGAAATCTGGAGGTCTTGAAGGATATTGTCTACAAAAGATGGTGGATCAGTTAATTTCGAAGACAGCTCAAAAGTATATGTGATTAGCATTGATAATATCGGTAACTCTAAAACTCCTACTATTTCTAATGTTTTGCTAGTTAGGAATCTGAAACATAACCTGCTTAGTATTAGTCAATTATGTGATAAGGGTTTTTAAATTAAGTTCGCAAAAGATAATTGCTACATTGAAGATCATGATTCAAATATTATCTTTGAATGTATTAGGAAACGTAACATTTATATTTTAAGTATGAAAGTGCCTAAGGACAATATGTGTCTTTTGGATGAATCTAGTGACCCTTGGATTTGGCACAAAAGATTTGGTCATTTGGATTTTAAACACCTATCTAAAGTTGCTAGATATGAACTTGTTAGGGGTCTCTCTAAAATGAGTTTCAATGTCAACAACTTATGCGATGCCTGTCAAGTAGGAAGACTTCATGAAAGTTCTTTTAAATCAAAAGATATGATCCCTACCTCCCAACCTCTTAAACTTCTTCACCTAGACCTTTTTGGAGCATCGCAAATACAATTGATAAATCATAATAGATATGTCTTTGTAATTGTAGATGGTTTTTCTAGATATACAGGGACAATTTTTTTAAAACTTAAAAGTGATGCTTTAGAAATGTTTAAATTTTTTACTAAAAGAATACAAAATCAAATGTCAACTAAAATTAAAACGATTAAGAGCAATCATGGAGGAGACTTCAAAATGAAAATTTTGAAAACTTTGTAATAAGAAATGAATTAAAGATAATATTTCGTTTCCAAGAACACTCCAATAAAATGGAGTAGTAGAACATAAAAATAGCACGACACAAGAATGTGCTAGAACAATGTTAAATGGTAGCGATTTACAAAAAAGTTTTTGGGCTAAAGTAGTTGCCATAGCATGTTATATTTTAAATAGAATTTTAATAAGACCTTTGACTAAGAAAACTCCTTATGAATTATTTTAGAATAAAATGCCTAAAGTATCTTATTTTCGAGCTTTTGGTAGTAAATGTTTTATATTAAATACAAAACACAATTTAGATAAATTTGATGTTAAATCAGACAAAGGAATTTTTATTAGTTATTCTAATAGAAGTAAAGCTTATAGAGTTTTTAACACCAAAATTAACACCAAAGAATAGACATTACATGTTGCATTTGACGAGAATTTTAAAATCAATAATTCTAGTTTTGATAAAGAAGAAAATAGTAAAAAAATAATAAAATTACTAATGGTGTCGTAATAACTTTGAAGATTCACATCCAAATTAAAGAACAAAATATTTGAAAGATCGTCCTATAGAAAATATTCTAGGAAATATAGAGTTTGTTGCAAAAATCAATGAGTAATGTGGCTTTTATCTCAATTATGAACCTAAAACCCAAAAGGAGCATCATTGGATGATTCATGGATACTTGCTATGCAAGAGGAACTAAATCAATTTACCAGAAATGGTGTTTGGGAATTAGTCCTAAGACCTGAAAATAAGTCTGTAATAGGAACTAAATCGGTCTATAGAAATATAATGAACGAGCAATGAGAAGTCATTAGAAATAAAGCACATTTAGTTGCTCAAAGTTATATTCAGGAAGAAGGTATAGATTTTAATGAAACTTTTGCTACTATTGCTAGATTAGAGGCTATTAGAATTCTACTCGCTTTTACAAATCATAATAATTTTAGATTATTTCAAATGGGTGTCAAAAGTGCCTTTTTAAATGGTTTTATTAAAGAAGATGTTTATGTAAAACAACCCTTACTTTTGAAGATGAAAAACTTTCAAATCATATTTATAAATTAAAGAACGTTTTATATGGTCTAAAACAAATTCAAAGAGCATGGTATGATAAACTTAAATCTTATTTATTACAATCTAACTTTAAAAGGGGAAAAGCAAATGGTACTCTATTTATTAAAAGCAAAAATAGTGATATTCAACTTATACAAAAATACGTAGATGATATTATTTTTTGATCAACAAATGAACAATTAATTAAATAATTTTCAGATATAATGACTAAGGAATTTAAAATAACTCATATGGGAGAACTAACTTTCTTTTTAGGGTTACAAATAAAACAATTAAGTAATAGTATTTTTATAAGTCAAGAAAAATATGCTAAGGATTTAGTTAAGTAATTTGGTATGTCAAATACTAGTGGTAAGCCAACTCCTATGGCAACAAATGAGAAATTAAATAAGGAAGAAAACTCAAAAGATATAGAACAAAAATTATAAAGAGGTATGATAGGATCTGTACTTTATATAACTGCTAGTAGACCAGATATAATGCACAGTTTACGTCCCTGTGCAAGATATCAATGTCAACGTAAGGAAAAATCACCTAAAATCCATAAAACCAATACAAAAACATGTAAACAATACAATAGGCTATGGATTTTTTTATCCAAAAGAAGATTCTTTTGATTTAATTCAATATAGTGATGCTGACTATGTTGATACAAATCAGACCGAAAAAGTACAAGTGGAACCTATCACTTTTTAGGACACTCTTTTGTTTCTTGGTTTAGCGAAAAGCAAAATTCCATGTCTCTATATACAATACATGCATGATATATTTCAATTGCATTAGCATGTTCACGGGTTATCTATATACAACAAACTTGAAAAGATTTTGGTTTAAATTTCCCTAATCACCAATATATTAGGATAACACTAGTACAATAAATCTAAATAAACACCCAACACGTCATGCTAGGACCAAACATATAGACATAAGACATCATTTTCTAAGAGATAACATAAATAGTCATTTCACTCGAATTCATAAATACTGAAAATAGCCGATATATTAACAAAACCGTTAACTCAAACATCTTTTATTAAATTTATGAGAGAGTTGGGAATATGTTCTTTCTCTAAAATATAAATACAACATATAATTTATATTAAAAAGAAAATAAAACATCAAAATTAACATATGTAACAATATGCCTATATGTCGACATATACTGTAGATTTCAGAAAATCTGTTTCCCTCTTAAATTCAAAATTTGAAATATAATTATATAACCACCAAATTTTGAATTCTTTCTCATTTTTCTATCTTCTTCTTTCTGTAAATTCCAATTAAAATAAAATTAATGGATTCCTCACGTAACATCCATGAGAAGAGACCGCCCTCTTTAACTTTGAAACCGCCACTCTATCCCCCTTCCAAACCACCATCATGGCCAAAGTCATCATGGTTGAAGACGATTTGAAGCATGTTCTCAACATGCTTTCAGAAATATAGGTGGTCCAAATACACCTCTTAAAAGAACAAGAAAAGCAAGGGCACATTTTTCAGAATCTCCATAAGCATCTATTAGATAATGCAGCCAATCCAATAATTATTGAAGAAGAAACTCCTAATCTTGTCATTTACAATCCCATGAATGATGATGAAGGAGAAGATGAGAAGGAGGAAGATGTCGCTGAGGATGACGACGAAGTCAAATGTGTGTAGGAGAAGTCTGCTTCGATCGTGATGGAAATCTCATGGAACAAAATGAATTTTTTTGTCTCGACTATCCCGTTTGCCCCATCCATAAGTTTCCCATAATCGAAAGGACGCATTATTTCTTAGTTCTAGTTGACTTTTACAGGTTTGGATTGATTGTAATCTTAGTTTTTGATTTGGTTCGGTGTGTTTAATATGTATCTTGGATTGATAATTTGATATGTATTGTTTGACTTTATTAAATAAAGATTGTCCATATATTAATCATCATATCAAATTACATCATGTTTAATATGCTTCGATTATTCTAGTGCTTAATTATTGATTTTTACTCTACAATTTCTTAGAATTTAATTTAGGGGGAGTTTATTTTTTATCCATTTTTGTTGATGACAAAGGAGGAGAAAAATATAAAATATACATGCATAGATTCAGGGGGAGATATGTAATCTAGAGGGGAGTTATATCATATTTTATATACAAGAATATTTAATGGTTGTTGTCATTAAAAAAAGGAGATTGTTAATACCTCAGTTATTTATTTTGATGACTACAACCATATACAACCATATAAAATATATACACTAATGTTTTATTAAGTTATATAGTATATAGTATAGAATATTATACAGGTGTTGAATCAAAAACTGTACAGTATAAAGAGTCAAGCGATAGACGTGAAGACTCACGAGTACAAATAGCAAGATATGAAGATCTCAAGATTATAATTTAGTGTACAGAGTCATAGCTTATATTGTTAAAGTCCTTGATAGCAAATCTTTGATCTCTATCTTCTATTTTTATATTTATATTTTTAAACAAAATAAATTTTCAAAATATTCTATATAAAAATTCCAAAGTTCAAAATGGTTATAAACTATGTTCAAACTATTTTTCAAAGTATCAAACTATTTTACAAAGTATAGGATTTTCAAAACACTTTAAAAGAAACAAGTTTCAAAATATACATGAATATGTCGACATATAGGCAGATGGTATATCATCATGCATACCGCCAAGTGGTTTTTCAAATTTGAAAGGAAGTGTCTATTCGTCGCGACTCTTTAAGAATGAAGACATTTGTTGATTTACTATATAAAGGGGAGTGCAAACATATTCTTTGATAAACTATTACTTATTTTTTTCCATCCTCTTACTCACTTGAAAATTACATTGGAAAATATATTCAAATCTCTTCAAAATCATATAGAATAAATTCATACTTCTTTGTATTAATTCAATACTACTTTCTTGTTGTTTTGGAAACATCTTTGTCTCAAATCAAAGATCAAAGTGCCATCCAAGAGGCTATAGGATCCATTGTATCCAAAGTTTAAGAAATTGTATTAGAAAAACTATCAACACTATTTGTATTTTCTTGGGTGTGCCTGTAGCTCGTTCAAATCATGTGGTTGTGCCCAGTAGCCCTGAAATCTAATGGGTGTGCTTTTAGCCTGTCCAAATCAAGCGAGTCTACCCTAAGATTGAAAATTTAGGAGAGTGTGACTCATAGGCTCAAAATCGAGATTGTATTTGGGTTTGTCTTCTTCCCGGTTAAAGATTGGCGTTTGAAAAGTAATTTGTACAAGCAATTTTACGGGACTGGATGTAGGAGAAATTCGAACCTGTATGAAATCCCTAGTATCATATCTCTAACTGTTTACTTTGGTTTATTACTTTTATTTTTATCTATGATTGCATTTGTGACTGTTTGACAGTATAATTCTATGTTGTTAATCTGTGATTAATATTTAACTTGAAAGAAATTTAAAAAGATTTACATAAGTTAGAAAACATTATTCATCCTCCTCTAATGTTTAATTAGCCTTAAGATCCATAATTCCTTAATCCATATTAATGAGGACTCTTATATCTTTCAACATCTCGAAAGCTATTTGAACACTTAAAGAAACCCGATGCCTCAAGTAAGAGATTCTGTATCAATTGTCCGAAATCCAAATTCGGGCCTTGAAACCCCATATGTTATTTTTATGATTAGCCACTCTTTTTACTCAATATTGGTAATCTGCAATTTCTTTTTGGAAAATATTAAAGATGTCCTCATCAAAACGTCCTTAGGGTTAAAATTGTGGCCATCACGATAAAAACTATATATTACTTTGCAAATTGCTTTTGAAATAACAACGTGTAAATTTTCTTGGATTAGTGAAATATCCAATAGTAATTAAACTCCCAAAATTCTTTCTTTTGGACAAAAAGGGTTTAAATATGAAAATATTTTATCAAAAAAGGTGGATTGTATTATCCCACCTTATTTGGTTGGGTAATAGGTTTGAGAAAATCATGATACTTTGAAGAGTGATTTTTTAAAAAGACAGAGGGCTACAAAAATTACCCTTCTGGGATTTGATCCAATACGTGGGTCTAGCGATATCTTTGACCTAAGAAGCCATATCAATTACCGTGTTGGGAATGGTAAGCTTAGACTGCAGGAGTCAATCCATTTAAAACCATCATCCTTCCATTTAGTCTCATCATAATCTTTACTTGTTTTTGGCTCTACCTTACCCTTAATCGTCTTGATTTAGTTAGGATTGGCCTTAATTCTTCAAGCATTAATGATATATCCCTTGATATGTAACCCATGCATTCTTCAGCTCAAAGCGCATGATTGTGTAGTAGTAAGTTCCCTAATCTATTATAAAACCTATGTTTTTTTCATCTGATTTGAATATGGGGATTTGATTATATTCAAAGCATGCATCCCTCAAAGATTACAACTTATGTCCACTTATGTCATCAGCCAATTGACTTATTCTAGGTAATGGATAGCAATCTTTAGGGCATGCTTCATTTAGATCGGTATAATAGAATGTGCGTTCTTCCTTTTCCTTTGGACTCTTTAACTAGTACAGGATTAGTCAACCATTTGGGGTAAAGACTTCTTTAATGAATCCATTCTCAGGTAACCTTCAACTTATTCCTTATTAGCCTGAATTTTATCAAATTGCCCATTCTTTTCTCAAACGGGGAAGATATTTGGATCTATATTTAGAGCGTGGCTCATAATTGCTGAATCTATCTTGACCATGTCTGAGTGAGTTCTGGCAAACACATCTTTGCTAGATTAGAGGAGTCAAGTAAGCTCTCTTCTGAGACTGTCGTCTAATTCTTTTTTGATTCTTACTGCTTTGGTTGAATCTAGCAAATCCAAGCTTACCTCTTTAGACCTTCGGAAGATTTCATTCTTTCTTGTTCACTTCTATAATCAAATCTGTTTATCCAAAAAATCTCACAATATAGAATTCCATACAAATTAGACGATTCAATTATTTATTAATTCATAAGGGTTTTATAATAAAATACCCATTTTTCAAAACATTTGATTTCTTTCAAAAAGAAAAAAATAATAATTTCCAAAGTGGTTTAAATAATAAAATCGTATTCCTTTCTAAAATCTTTATTTAAAAACCTCTTATATAATTACAAGAAAACTTATATTAGCATTTATTCTATTTCAAATTCCTTAAATTACTTTCAAAAATAATTCATAAACTTTGAAACTCTTCTTAATAGTCTCAAAATGATAATACCAAAGAAGTTTTTATAATTTATAATTTTGTTTAAACAACAAATCTAAATAATCTCACTTTCCCATAAGGATTTTCAACTCAAAATATTTCCCAAAGCCATGACTTGAAATTCCAAAATCAATACTTTAAAACTCTTATTCACTTTCAATTTTTCCTTTTAAAATATTACTATTGATAAATGATTAATCAATCCGAAGTTCTCTTTTATAATAATCTTCAAATATTTAACATTAAAATATGGATTTTCTAAATTCATTCATATAACAAAAACCAAAATTTCCCTTTCTATAATAATTCAATTCAAACACTTCTAAATATATATCCAAACAACTTGGAAAACAAATTCGCTTTTGTTTTAAAATAATCAATTACTAAATGTATATCACTTCTAAAATCATTTTGATAAAATACACTTTGTTAATGATAATTTCCATACAATAAACAAAACATATTTATCTTATTATCGTTCCAAAATATTTTCTTTCTACTAAACTTCCCAATAAACCATCGCTTTTACATATAAATTTTAGATACCCTTCTATAAAAATCCTTCAAATATTTTATAACTATGTATATATATATATGTATGTATGTGTGTGTGTGTATTTTTAAAAGTATATTGACTTAAACAAATCCCTGAAATCATCACTTTCTAAATAACTTCTATTCGCATACTTCTCAAGAATAATTTCAATTATAGACATAAATCATTTGATAATTCATTATCTATTCATAAAATAATTTATTTCCTTCAAAACTTCACCTTTTAATTCTTTTTGCTCTTTTAATCAATATCAAGTGTTGGGCTTGACTAACACAATCTTTGTATTCTCCAAATTGAAGTTCAAAGTAACATTGTCCTCCAGGGATGTTTATTGTACAACTTCTTTATTCAAAACATTAACTTTCTTGGCCTTCACTATTTTCCTGAAACAAAATATCACTTTGTTAGCTTCAAAGTAAAGAAATAATGACACATAGGTTCGAGCCCTCCTTCTAGCGCCTAAATGTTAAACCAAAAATTGGTTTAAAACCCAAGATGTTGTTTAAGAGTTCAAGTCATATATTCAATAGGCAAGTCATATAAAAATGCGACGTTCATTCATATGCCCATGGGTGAAGTAGGCAATATGCAAAGCAAGCTATGTTAGCAAATTTCTTCGCTAACCAAAATCTGCAATGAAAGTTAAGGTTGGTTTAGATAAGGGCTTAAGTGGCCTTATGCAAGCTTGGAAGTATATGCAAGTTCAAGTTTGAGTCTAAGTCCAAAGATCAGTCATATACATATCCATTGTCCAAGTCCAAGCACAAATATGAGTCATGTACACATCAAAAGTTCAACACTAGTCGCATATTCACATTCAATAAGAGTATACTATGCAAAATTAACTGTTCAAGTCCTTATTTGTAAAAGTCGCAAGAATACAATCGGCACTAAAAATCCCCAATTTAATTTAGGGTTTACAAATTTAATATTTGAGAAATAGGAAGAATTGATCGTCCTCTTCTAAGTGGTGGAGGAGCTTATTTATAGAGGTTGCAACAAGCGGGATGGCTGACACATGTCCATCCAGCTAAACACTCGTCGTCTCTTTGTATAGTTGATATTCGACACCCTTATCATATCATTAATTCAGAACATCCCTCACTAATGTAATTCCTCCATGATGCTAGATACTCGATAATCCATACAATTATAGATACTCGATTTCCTTTATGTCCCTTGAAGTTGGCATCTCTTGCTACTTGTAAAAACTCAAAATTCTTCTCTATTATCGATGCCGATCGTTCTTGTTAAAGCTCGATATCTTTTGTTCTTTACAACAACTAACATTGCAAAGGCTAGATAACAATTAATACACCTAAGACTTGATTTCCATAGGGACTCGATACACCCCCTTGTAATCAGATGCTCGACATCTTTTAAAGACGCGGTACTCCTCCTTTATCTTATACTCTTCAACATTTTGTGTTGTGGTGGTTCGACATCTCCATTGCCTTTCATACATTTAATACCTTCTTGTTGTTAGGCCATCGATACTGCTCTTCATTATCGATGTGCTCGACATCCTTTGTTACATACTCTACAATACTTTGTATTGTGGAGGTTTGACATTTCTTATTCTTCCAATTTGTTGTAGCTTGACATCCCTAAGCATTTACTAGTTCGACATTTTCTTCTACTTTTTAAATACTCGACAATACCTATTGTTGCAGATGCTCATTACTCCTTAGAGACTCGACGCCTCTTCATTCTTTGTAAAATTCTACTTTTTGTTTAAGCATTCGACATCTTTATGGCTATAGAGACTCGACAGCCTTTCTGTGTTCAAACTTAGTATCCCTTGTGCTTCGATATCTCTAACCATTTGCTGATTCCTTTAAGTTACTTAACTCTTGAGTAGGAGCTTGATAAAAACCTTCATACTAAATGCTCGATATCTCCTTGTTGATGGAGTGCTTACACTATTGAATTAGAAACTTACATCACCATAAATTCATTAGCTCATCATATTTCTATGCACTTATAGGCTCAACACATGCTTTTTGGAATTTCTACATCTTCCCATGCTTCTTTTATCTTGATGACTTCCTAAGCATATTTGATGGTCGAAAAATATATGGATAACATCATATAACTAAATGTATTATAAATTATAAAGTTGTTTTTTTATATTGGAAAATACACTATAAATAGGAATATATAGAATATGATCACTTTATATTTGTAGTATATTCACAATCAAACTTATAATTTCCTAAACTTTATAACATGCGTGGAAGAGTTTTAAAACAAACTACAATGACTTATATTGTTCAATATAAATAGTCTCCAATTCCAAGTACCGGGGTTATCTGCGCACTAAGAACCATGCCATTTGTATGATCGTATTAACAATAGAATGAAATATGTGAAAGTTAGTTATTAGAGTTAAATAAGGCAAGAAATACATGAAATAATTAATCCTAGTTGAGAAAGCAACACTGATTCGATGAACTATAATCAAAAGTCAATGTCGCACTTTGTTTTCTTATCTATATTCTTTGTATTACATGCATGTACTGCAAATCACATAGTTTATGACTGAGGCAGAATGTAAATAATTATAATCTCTAGTAGTTGTATGTGCATTAAATTTAAAGGAGTTTCTTTTTATACAGAACCATAACTCAACTGATAAATAATAATTATATCATTGGCCGTATATGTTATACTTGGTATCGACACTTATAAGCTCATAAGTTATTATTGATATGAAAAAGGGAAAAAGTGGCATGGATATTGTACTTGTGTTTATCTCGGTTGATCCAAAGAGAGGTATTATTGAGCAAGTTAATGATTATGTCCAAGAGTTTCACCTAGATTTAATCAGTTTGACTAACACTCAAGATGAAGTAAGACAAAGTGCAAACTATAAACACACTTGCTTTTTTATAGTAAAATTGCACATTTTAGGCTATAAGCCTTAATTATGGGCAAACAAGATTCTCGTATAGTTTTTCTCAATCCCTAGATACACATACAACATTAATGTTTTATTCATTGATATTTTATTCATCGTGTTCCCACGGAATGTGACATTGATCCTATTATCTCAGCTTGTTCAGCATGCTTGATTCGCAGGCAATGAATGGGCAGAAAGATAAGAACGGAGAATGGGATAGACCTATGTCAGTATAAATATTTAGGCATAAGTAATTTGCTAAATCATTGAATAATAAATATTACTAATGTAATAGATGTTGTCCAAAATTCCATACTCTAATTAATTATCAAATACCACATATGAGTGACAACCATTAACACAGTAGGTAATAAAAACACAATTATTTAACATGGTTAGCTAAAAACCTATCAACATCCATTTACCAAACAACCAATTGTATTACTTCACCACAAAATTTCATGTTAAATTACTATGGTTACTACTATAGGGTGACTCTAAATTTACAGAACTAACTATTAAAAAAATCGTACTATAATTAGCATTTAGGCATACAACTCATGTGCATAGCCTGGAATCCATTTACAAACATAAAAGAACCCCATAGTAAATTAGTAACAACAGAAGTCATACATTACCCATGGAAGAAGAAGTAAATATGCTTTTCTATAAGAGATGGAGCCATATTGTTCAACTATGAAATTTTAATTTTAAAGCAATTCTAATGAAAAATAATGTAACTAAAGGATTAAAAAAATATAGCCTAATTAGTGAACAATGAAATCTAAAACTCAGTTCGTTCTATTTTATCAATGCCAAAAATCAAGAATTGCTTCCAATATAATAGAATCATACATTCCTTTTTATCAACCACTAACTTGTAATTAGGGTTTCTAATGATCATAGTAAATGAATTATAATTACAAATGAGATGGGACACATATCTCGATTGATCGGAGATTTGTAGATTCAGTAAGCAGGAACCTTGATATGTTGTGCGGAATCAGTTGACGCGGTAATTAGCAGGAATCTTTATTTTTAGATTAAATTAGGAAAATAATTTTTGATATGTTATGGCATAAATCTTGATTTGTAGATTAAATTAGAGAACTAACCTTGATAAGCTGTGCGCGGTGAGGAGTTAGTACGTCTTTTCTGCCCTAATTGATAATAATTTAGGGCTAATTATATTTCTGCCTCTTACTAGTTGCAGGGCAGTTTTATCCATGCTTTATAATTAATAGTAGAGGCAAATATCATTTTTGCCCCTAATATGATTTAGGGTGGATTTTATTGTGCCTCTGATTAGATGTGGAGGCGCTTTTATTTTTATGTATAATTATTAGTAGAGAAAAATATCATTTTCCCCCCTAATAAGTTATCATTAAGGGCAAATCATTTTGTTGCCTCTATTCTTGTGCCATTAATTACTCAAAATTTGGTAGCGACATTGATTTAATGAAGAAGAAAGATTTAACAAAGCCTTATAATTGAATGGATTAGAAGTGGATTTATACTACCTGATTGTTGATCAGGCAAAACCAAGAGGTGATAGTGGAGAAGGCAGTGACTATAGTGGTGGTCATGAAGGAGGTAGGTTTGGAGGTAAATATAGTGGTGGTCATGGAGGTAGATTTAGAGGCAGAGGCCGTAGTGGTAGAGGACGTGGTGGCACTCCCTACTGACAAAGTGTTGGGACTGCTAGCATGGGCGTTTGAACCAAAAATGGCACAAACACCCAGAAGTTTATGTAGTAGAGGTTAAATGAAGAAAAACAATTGAAAATGAAGAAATAAACAAGACATAATCATTTATAATGGTTCGACGAAGCAAGGCCTACGTCCACTTTGAAGTTTTATTGCTTATTTCTGATTTGGAGGTGGAAGTTCTTGGGGTTCAGTTCAACTCCCACACTTATAATTTCAGAGTTACAAGAATATAAGAAATAATGGAACTAGAGCCAAAAGATCTTGAAAAATAAGCCCTAACTCCCTTTTTATATAGGTAGGGGGCTTAAAATCTCATCTAAAATATCTCCAAACCATTATGCATTAATTTGACCAATTCTCCCAAAATGATAGGTGCCACCTCAACAGAAGCTAGGAGTCGGTACCAATCCCCAAGATGTCTATATTTGGCATCTTCGACTTCTTACTTTGGATCATATTATGGTTAGCTTCTCGATTCCATAGTTGTTTGTACTTGTTTTAGCTTGTTTCTAAGCCCAAATGATGGAGTTGAAGGAGAACAAAGTTGTAGTTTCAAGTGTTCATGGAGGTTAATGGAAAGTAGTATTGAATCAGAAAACCAACTTCGGAAATAGGCTATTAGCACCAAGGTAAGCATGTAGGCAAAATATGGGTCCACCCAAGTTGCATTTAAGAGTCGATACTGATCCCTAGATAGGGTCGGTATCGATCCCCAACTTGGGGGATCCCTTAGTTATGTTGACTTGGGCTATTTTGGTCTTGGTCTCGTGGCTCTGTCTGTGCTTGGTTTCTGGATTCCTGGGCTTTCTCTCCATGCTTTCCGCCTTGATAACTCTTAAGTTTCATCTGTCCAGTCTGTTCGGATTCTACCTGGCCAAAAAGCTACATAACACTTGCCCTCCAAAGTACATCTCGTTTCCGACGTGACATGCTTTGAATCGAGACAAGTTCAGATTCCTTTGAAGGACTCCACTTTGTGCTTTGAATGGTTACTTTCCTTTCACGAGCTGATTCCGTGAATTTTCATGTCCATAATGATCCGTTGCGATGTTCTGCCAACATTCGGGAATATAAATCTGGAACATGATCCCATAGTCTGCTATTCCAAGTTTAATGATTTTAGACTAATTCCATCCTTGAATTCCGCAAGTGTAAGTCTAACTTTCCCTCAACTTTAGTCAACAAGTATTGGGCATATACACACATGACTCATCATATGTGCATAGGCATTCACACACATATGCATATACCATACGTATGCTTGTATATGTATTTTTTTTAAGTTTGGGACTCGGTACCGATCGCCAATTTGGGAGTTGGTACTGACTCCTCAGTAGGAGAATTCTCCAAATGTTTGATTGAGAATACGAGTCGTAGGTATATAACTCGCTTTAACCCCTTTCGTCTTCTTACTTGTTCATTTTTTTTTCGGTTTAGAGCTTTGAACTGCCGCCATTAACAATTCCTTGTTCCCAAATTAAGATCCATCATTGCCTACCATTGCTCGCTGCTACCATCGCTTATCGCCTCCAATCCTGGTAGCAACCTGCTTCCATCGAACCGATCCCCACCACAACCGATCCTAAGCCTTATAATTTCAACTCCGTGAACTCAGCCTACCACTTTGCCGTTCACAGGTAGGTGGCGAACTTGGTTACGGGCATGGACGAGGATGGTCCTAGGTATGGATATTGGTGATGCTAGCGGCCGTGGTTCTCGGGGTTCGGGAAGATGAAGGAGGAAAAGTGGAAATTTTCTGGGTTGTGGGAGTCGGTGAGACTCCGGTACTTAGTAGATTTTCCACCAATTCAAAGATTTTGGCCTAATTTTGTTCATGGAGCAATGTTGAATTTCTCTTCTTGAACATATCCAAAGCAGGCTAATGACATGAAGCTTGTCAGGACGGTCAGCGATGACGGTCATGTCGAGTGATGCCCAGACCTTTAAAGATGAACTGTCAGGTCAAATAGCTAATCAACACCATAAATCTAAACTTTGTTTCACTACACAACACCGTACTGCATTACACTAGAATCCACTTTAGCATGGGGGGTACATTTTATAGTTAATCTTCTAATATTGACTATCTATCGAGTTTTTTAATAGAAATGGACTAAAGACGTTCCAAAAGTCCGGTTGCTCGGACTTCAGGTACTTTACCTTGAAAATATATCGAATCTGACGCATAGTCAAGCTTAGCCACAACTTCATAGGCACAACAAACTCCTGTCCAACAAGAGCAACAACCAAAAATTCCACATATTGGTCAACAAAACCTGGAGAATCTTGAAGTAGAGCAATAGATCCTTGAAAATTCGGTTGAACCTATAGATGGGCCTCAAATAGATTCAGGACCCGATACTCTTGAGAATGCTGTAATACTGAATAACTCGGTCGATTCCGTTCCCACCAAAATCGATAAAGGATCTCTTCGAAGGATATGCAGTAAGCACAGAATTCCATTTAACGATGTTCTGGCACCGTCTCGTGACTAGGGAGCTCACGATCCTCTAGAAGGATATATAGCTTGCAACAGATATATATGTCTGGCAAGTTACATCCCGCCATTTAATTAATTCATCCATCGATTCCTGAACTTTATGGGACTGGCTCCCACATAGCTGCATCCAAACAGCTACGCTTTTCTTCTTAGCACTTATCTAGTTTTCTCTAAGCATTTGAATCGAGTGCCTAATGATGAAGAAATAATATACATCTATAGCTTCAAGAGCCGCAAAGAAAACCCGTCTTTAATTTACATGGAGCTAATGAGGGGTTGTAGAATAGTTACCGAGGCTTGGAACAAGGTGAGTTATTTTAAGGCTGAATGGTTTTATGTACGCTGTCTACACAGGTTCGCTCGTAGATGGATATCTGGACGTAAGTTTTATTTCAAACGTCATTCATGCATTTGTCTTATAGTCTGCATACTTAATTTATCTTTCACTATTGTATAAATGTTCCGGCGAGACCTGGCGGTGGATCACTTTCGGATACCGTTAATACTCTTACGGCAGTCTTGGCCGAGGATAGGTATATAAGAACTCTATTGATAGATGAGAATCTTCTCGCCCATGGTTTATTGGAGGAAGGCCGCAGCATCGACATAATTCAAGTTGTCAACATTGAGGATTATAATGATAACAATCTGCCCATATGAGATGAAGTAGTTCCTAAATTGCCCCCATCCCCAAGTCCTGGTACCGAAACCGCAAAAAACATAGAACTAGAACACGAAGGAGCCGAGAAAGGTAAAATTATTGGAGAAGGTGGTGAGGCCGGCCAAAGTAACATTGAAGTAAGCCATGGATCTTAGGCCAAACAACCCAGAGACGACCCACCGCCTGCTCCTAAAAAGAGATTGATTGTGAGAATTTTGAAGACGTAGACTTCCACTCAGTCTCCGCCAATCACAAGTGCAGAGATGACTCCGTCTATTCCTTCAACGAGCATATTTGCCAGTTTAGGGTCTATCCCCATGGAGTTCGGCTCTTTTGACATTGGTAACATCAGTATTGGTGACATTGGTTCCCCGATCCGCTTTGAGAAGGACACCATTACAGCCGGTGCAGGAGAGCTTACTCTCTTGAAGAAAGCTCTAGTATACGGTCCGTCGAGGAGACACTAGGACACACACATGCACTATATGACACTCACACTTGACCTGTGTCCTTGCCCGTTTGATCGGACTCATTCTTATTTTCTTTATAGGTTTGATGGAAAAGAGAAAGCATTCATTTCGATCCATCAAAGAGAAAGCATATCATGTACAATGCTCCTGGTCGAGCTCGAATCATCAAGGGAGTGGTCGAGACAATGATTCAGGTTATCACTCTAGTTGTGATAGAAATGACAAGGACCATTCTTCTCATGATTCTGCTTCTAGCTCTGACCTAGATCCAGATCACCTCCTTCTAGAGGTCCAAATAGGGAAGCTGACCACCGTGATTATATTCCACCGGCTGACTTTTCTCGAGCTCCACCACTTGCCTCTATCCCTTTATAGTCCGCGGCATTATCTCGCTCCAGTCGATCTTTTGAGCGCAAACATCATAAGAGTGGCTTTGATACTTTTCATCAGAGGCCAGGTAAAGGAAGCACTGTTGCTCCAGCCATTACAGAGGAGTAGCAAGTTGATAGTACGGGTCGGATGGCCGAGCTTAGGGATGAATTCCCTAACATTTGTTTTGATGGGGTTATATTCTTGCCGAACTTAAAGAGAATTCTTGCTGAAGTCCAATAGAGGACCATCAACTACACGATCGATGACCACAATCAATACAATGAATGGGCAAAGCTGGCCGAAAAGATTTCAAAAGTTTCAAGAGATAGGCTACAGGAGATAGAGAACCAGAAGCTCATTGAAGCCGAGAATAAAAAAATCATAGCCGCTCTCGACACTGAGATTGAGAACTCAAGAAAATCCCAAGCCAAAGCGGAGAAAAAGGCCAGTTAAGCACTTGAAACCGAAAGATCCAAGCATTTGAACGAAATCGACCAAGCGCATCATCGGAACAACGAGGTTGTCATGGAAAGGGATGCTGCTCGGAGGAACACGGATGAATTGAAAACCAAGCTCGAGCGTGAGACTAAGGAAAAAGATGAAGCGTAGAAAATTTCTTAGGATGCATGCGATGAACTGGTCGCCGTCAAGATAGAGAGGGAGAATATGCTCGAAAAGGTCAGGGACATTGATGCTCTCATCAAGAGAGAAGTTGAAGCTGCAGTAAAATAAGCTGAGGAGCGGGTAAAAGAGCAGATGATGAAGAAGTTTGAGCCCTTGATCGCTCAGTACAACGCCAATATGCTCAAATTTTAGAACTTGGAGTGGTTTACAGAAGATTACCCTTTGATGCTTGGGAATGGGTTAACGAGGAAGAGAAAGGGTTTCTTAACAGTGATAATATTGATATGCGGCAGTTGGAAAAAGAGATTTTGATGGGAAATGAGCCCAAAATCCTCCACGATAACCGGCATCTTATTCATCCGGAACTTGATGCAACTGCTCAAAAAGAATTAGGCGAAGGTTCCATCTCTGCGCATCATGACGCTACAACTGGTCAAACTTTCGAAACTCAGGCTGCTCTTAGTTCCACAGTTGATTCCTCTACCGATGTTGGTTATGACCCAGAGAGGCCACAGCTCCAAAAATCCAATGTTCTCTCCTCTATTCCTAAGGGAACTCCCAACAGCACTCCAGCTCACCCGCAAGTTCAAACTGAAGAAGGTATCTCATTGACTTCACCTATTTTCAAAGGAGTTGATGTGTCGCTGATCAACATCACTAATTTCTCTCTTTGTATTTCTTTAGCTACAGGTCAGCCTGCAATTGCTCCGCTTCCTCTTAAGGACTCTCAACTGGCGCAAAAAATATCGGCGATAGAGTCTATAACCGTCACAACTTCGACATCAATTCCAAGCATCCCAGTTTGGGAGATCTCGAGCCTTAATGAGTGCACGAGTGATACTTTACTGGAAGAAGGAAACAATGAGAATCAGGGGATTCAAGTTGATGAGTATGTTATTATTACTGGGGTCTCCCAGTCCCTGTCGGGTCTCTTCATGCATGAGCTTGAGCAAAAACTTGGGGTAGATATCCTCCTCACCAGTCAAATCAAGCGGGAGCAAATAGAAGTTTTCCTACCTTTGTTGTCGATCATTTTGGCCGGGCAAACTGTTTTCGCTCTAGTCTACATTCCTCCGCCCGAGGGTGCTCGAAGTACATCAGCATAATTTTCACAAAGCATTCCGACCTCCATTTCTCCGCCCAGTAGCGACCAGAGTGCTCCTTCTGGATCTTCGCAAAGCACTCCTCTCAAAGGCCAAGGTGATAAAGGAAGAGGCGGAAAGAGGCTAGGAGAGAGTTCGAGTGAAGTCTCCTCTAGTGCTAAGAAGAGGAGACTTCTAAGCAACCAAATACTTTGGAATTAAACTAGCAACCCTTACTTAACCCGGAGGAATAGGTTTACAACGCTTGAGCAACCAAACAACACTTCTACTTCTAAGCAACCAAATAGGACTTCTACCGCCTGAGCAACTGAACATGACTTCTTTACAAATAAACAAAAGTATCCGACTGTAGTGTGCTCTTTAATAGCACTGATAAGTCAATTAAGTACAATCTTCCTATAATCTTCTCATTTATGATATATAGTGTAATGTGCTTGAGAAATGTGGAAGATAGAGTGATCAACGATCAGAAATTGTATGCAGTTTGAGTGCAAATTGAAAACAGAGAATAAAAGATAAGAATTCAAGAATACTAAAATCAGTTTTGTGAATTGATTGTTGAATTTAAACTCTATTTATACAGATTTAAAAGTTGCAATCTTTTATGAAAAAAACGTTAAAAAGGAATAGATGAAACTGTTAGATTTGAGATGTTTCTTTTCGTTGAAGAGAAATATCTTTTCATAAAAACTAGCCATTATAAATAATCAGCCGGCTGAAATTATAATTCAGCCGGCTGAAATTATAATTCAGCCTTCTGAATTTGTTAAATTAGAAATAGCAAAGAAATAGGCATTTTTAGGCCTAATTCAGCCGTCTGAATGAACTCATTCAGTCGGCTGAATATGTATGAAATAAAAATTTATTTCAGCAAATAGACAGCTGAATGAGGTCATTCAATCGGCTATTTTCAGCCTGAATTGTGCATATGTGTGCATGTGTTCGCATGTTAATATGTATACCATATCGGAGAGATTTTAACATATTTCTAATATTATAATGACTCTAAATAATAGACTAACAACTTCAACACATTTTGAATCTGAATCTGCAATAAATCTCCTGCATAAATGATTAGTATACAAAAATATTGATTTATATAGTTTTTTTTAAGATAGTTAAATTAGGCCCAGCCCAGACAAAAAAGTTCGGGTACAAAATAAACCCGAAGCCACAACAAAACATATTCTCGCCTAGGGTAGCCAATATAAGTAAACCCTAATCTCTAATCTCTACGAAGCAAAACAGAAAGAGATTGAAAATGGCGGACGATGCTCATCAAATCTTCGCCAAATCTTCATCTTTCTTCAAACCACTAGTTTCACCACGCTCCCAGTAAGATAAAGCATCATTAAACCCTTTTCTCATACCCCTACCACTCTCCAAATTACTCGAAACTCTAACATTGTTTCTGAAATACAGTGAGTTGTTAGATCTAGCATCATCGCGACCTTGATCTAACGATGCCATTCTCGAATTGCTGTTACTACTCCAGTTAGCTCTGATACTCAAGAAGTTGATGGCAGGAGCTTGCTGTGAGTAAAAGTAATTGTTTTCGGTCTCATGGAAGCATATATGATCAGTCTTATCAGCAAGTCTTTGCTGGTTGACGAAGCACGACTCTCGAATTATACTGTCAACATGATTGTCGATCTGTAAGCTTTTCGAGTGTAAAAGGTAAGCTTCTAAATGTTCCAGTCATCAGCAAGGGAAGCGAACTTGGTTTGGTTTTTAATTATTTTATTAGACTTTTGAAGAATAATCTTACTATCGGTACTAATAATTAACCAAACTTGCTCTTTATTTCTGCTGCCTTTGTTGTGCACTCGCAAATTTCTTTCTTTCCACAAATTGAACACTACAGTAGTTAATAGAATGTGAGCATAATCTGTTTCCTTAGACTTAGATCTAAATTTGTTGTTGATCATTTTGATAATATGCATCAGATCCATTTGCATGTTGTCATATATACCCAGAGTAGCTTTGATTTGATTCCAGATAAAGTAGGAGTAACTGCATTCAAAAAATAGGTGATTATCATTTTCAGTACATAAACTGCACAAGGAACAGAGTGAATTTATATTATTGCCCCATTTATTAAGTCTATCCCAAGTTGGCAGTCTGTTCTTAATTGCAAAATATGTACAAAATGCCATCTTGGGACAGTTCACTCTATTCCATATGCAATGATACCACTCTTCTGTTGGGAATTTGTTTCTAATAAAATTCCAAGTTGCTTTAAAAGAAAACTTCCCTCTGTTGCTTGCTTTCCATTCCCAGTAGTCATTCTCTGCATAAATATCAATTTGAATTTTGCATATTTCAACTTTATGGGGGTTAGTAATAGGGTGTAATTGTGGTTGCCACTGATTATTTACAATGATATCAGATACTTTATCATTTGATCCACCACATATAACTACACTATTCCACCCAACCTTATTTATAAAAGCCTCATTTTTAAACCATGGATCAAACCATAAACTGGTTTCTTTACCACTTTTAAATTTTCTTTCAAGTAATGATTTACCAATTTCCCTACAATTTAATATTTGCTTCCAAGTATTCGATTGGTTACTGTTATGCACATAATCCAAAAAAAAATTTGTTTCAAATACTTGGATCTTATCCATCTAGCCCACAAAGAGTCTGAATTAAGAAATCTCCAAAATAATTTTAAGTGGCAAGTAATACACAGGTCCTTAATACTTCTAATGCCAAGACCCCCTTCATTTTTAGGTCTGCACACATTTTCCCAACTAATTTTGTGATACTTACCCCTCCATAAAAAGTCAACGCATCTACTTTCCAATTTTTTAATAGATGCAGCTAGGATATGAAAAGTTTGTACCCAGTATAAGATAATAGCATAAATCACAGTCTTAATAAGTTCAAGTCTTCCAGCAATGGAAAGTAACTTACAAGACCAAGTCTCCATTCTTTCTTGGATTTTTTCAAATAGAATAGAACAACCTGAATCCTTAATTTGATTTGTAGAAAGAGGCAGACCTAAATATTTGATTGGAAGAAATCCCTCTGATATTTGTAATATATTTAAAAATTCTTTTTTGTACTTACAAGACTTACTAAAATAAGCTTTACACTTATCAACATTAAGTTGAAGCCCAGCATAAGTTTTTAAGTTATCAAAAATTGTTTTTATAGAGTCTGCATTATCTTTATTAGCTTTTATAAACACCATGAGATCATCAACATAAAACAGATGGTTAATACAGGGCTGAATTCTGTTTATAGGGTGAACATTACCTTTAATATTCTCTATTTCCATAAGAATAGAAAAATACTCCATAACAATAGCAAAAAGATAAGATGATAAGGGGTCACCCTGTCTTAAACCACTGTTACTCTTAATAAACCCTTCTGCCCTTCCTTGAATCAAAATAGAAAAGGTAGGAGTGTTAATACATTCAAACACCAAATCACAAAACTTTATAGGAAAACCCATGCATTTCATAATATGATGAATAAAGTATATGTTTACCTTATCATATGCTTTTTGTAAGTCAATTTTAATACATACATTTTCACCCTGTTTTGTGTTGAATTTTCTGACCATCTCATGTGCTAAAAGAGAGTTTTCATAGATAAGTCTACCAAGTACAAATGCACTCCGATTTTCAGAAATAAGAAAAGGCAAAAAAAATTTATTCTATTACTAAGGACATTAGCAATAATTTTGTAAATAAAGTTGCAGCAAGAAATAGGTCTATAATTACTAATATCAGTGGGATTTTTATTTTTTGGAATAAGGGTAATGAATGTGTGATTTAAACTTTTGAGAATTTTTCCTTTGTCCATAAATTCTTCAACCACTTCCAGCACCTACTGTTTAATATTATCCCAATTATTTAAAAAAAATTGCATTGAACCCATCAGGGCCAGGACTTTTGTTATCCCCAGCATTAAAAACAATAACTTTTATCTCATCTAAACTTACAGGAGTAAGCAAGATTTCAGATGCATTATGATTTAAAATATTTTTACAGGTTATATTAGTAATTTTAGAAAAATAAAGTTCCTTATAAAAGTTGATAGCTTCTGTAGTAACTTTATCATATGCATTAGATAAATTACCCTCTTTATCTATAATATAACTTATATTGTTTAAGTGTTTTCTTTTACTCATTTTAGCATAAAAGAATTTGGTACAGTCATCACCTAAAGTAAGCCAATCAACCTTTGCTTTTTGTCTAGCATTAATAGATTCTTTATGCAATTCACTAGACAACTCATTTTGATTTTGAAAAAATTATTAATTGTACTGATATCATCAGGCTTATTATCAGAACTCAACTGTAAAAGTTTACCTTCTTTTCTCAATCCAATAATCTTATTTTTATTCATATAGTTATTTTTGTTCCAGTTTTTAAGATTATTTCTAGTGTATTTCAAAAACATATAAAACTGATACTGCTTAGTTCCTTCACAAGAAAAATTAAGACTGTTTTCCATTAAAGTTTTATAATCTTCTTCAAATACCCAACTATTTTTGAATCTAAAAGGAGGAACTTTACTATTAAATTCACCATTGACAAAAAGTTTAACCAATATAGGAGTGTGATCACTTAAGTTTTGTTCTAAAGTGGAACAAATACAATTAGGAAATCTTTTTAAAAAATCTTTGTTATACAAAATCCTATCTAATTTGCAATGAATATTTTTAGCTATTCCAGATTTCCATGTAAATTTGTTCCCACTGATAATTGGTTCAATAAGACCAGTTTCTAATAGAAATTTATTAACCCTATCCAATTTATTTTGAGGGATTTTAATTCCTCCAAATTTTTCATTAACATGAAAGACTGTATTAAAATCCCCTAACACAATCTAGGGGAAATCATATATGGAATTTAGAGATTTAAGTTTTTGCCATAAAGCATTTCTTTCTTTCTCAAAATTACTGCCATATACACTAGTAACTTGTAAAGAAAAACCACCAATGTTTTTAAAACTGCAATCTATAAATTGACTATCTTTGTTTATGTTTATATTAGTCCAGATATTAGAATCCCAAATAACAATGATTCAACCTTTACAACCATAATCATTGTTATGAATAGCTTTCCAATTATTGGACATCTTAAGGCAAAATCTTTCGAAATTCTCATCATTCATTTTATTCTCAATTAAAGCAATAATTGAAGGTTTGTAAACATTAATCATATAAAGGATATCAGATTGTTTTACAGGGGTGTTCATCCCCCTGACATTCCAAGCAAATAAAGTCATATATATCTAATAATAAACATAAGAAATTTAAATGGTACCTGACACTATAGTGCCTTTACCTCTCCTTTTATTATCAACACCCTTAGCTTTCAATCTGGTAGACATTTGGTCCCATTCTGGATTGATCGAAATGTATTTTTGCTTGAAAGCTTTCTTCTCTTTGCTGCTCTTAAGCTTACCAGATGCTTTTGTTTTGGCAATATGTAGTTCTGATAAGTTGAATTCTTATATGTTATCAACCTTCTCAGATTCATCTTCCTCCATTTGTGAAGATTCTGGAATCTTGATTAAGGAAATATCAAACGAAGCTGTGCGAGGCATGGCTGACTCATTACAGTCAGTCACTGCAGCCTGCTCTGGAGGAGGATCACACTTGCGAGACAATGTTGAGTTATTGCAAATCATTCTCTCAACATCTGCAGCAAGCTTAGAAGAAGATCCTTCCTCGATATCAATTTCCTGGTTCGGGCTTGTATTCTGATGAAGATTGTTGACTATTTTTGTAACATAATGGTCTGTAATTAAACATGACTCTAAAATAGGGGGTTTCAAAGTTAAAGAACTTTTTATTTTTACTCTCCTCTGTATTAGTCGGAATCGGAACATTTGATTTTTCTTCAGATCCTTTTAGCTGATGAACTTCCATTGCCGTGATCTGATCACTTTGGTCAGTGAGCTCTCTTATATTATTTTCTTGATCGGAGATGATATCTTCTTGATAGTTTCGATCTTTGTCCTTTTAGGTTCTTGATTTTTTTTGTGCCTTTACTGATACTCATTTCTTGAATTATTTCAGATCTATTTTCTTGAGTAATAACTCTATCTTTATCACTATTTTTGGGGATCCACATCTGTTTCGGGTTGCATTGCTCTCTAGTGTGACCGAAACACTTACAGATGTTACACTTTGGTGGAACCCATTCATATTCGAATTTTTGTGCTATGACTTCACCATTATAAAGATTGAGATAGATTTCATCTGGAAGTTCATCAGTCGCAGAAACTTCCACAAGAAGCCGAGCGTAATTCAATCTCGTCTTCATGGTTGTTGCTGCGTCCATTTTTATGGGTTTTCCGATAATACTTGCCATAATACTAAACGCCTCTCTATCCCATAGCTTGAGGTTTACACTGGGTAATCTAACCCATATCGGCTTAGTTGACAGAAGATCTCTGTCCAACTTCAGTGATTCAGTCCATCTTCTCATGATGATGAGCTTGCCGTTGTATAAATAAGGGCCATTATGAATAATCGAATTGCAGTCTTGAGAATCATTAAATTTGATTAGAAAAACCCCATTTTCTTTGGAATAGATTTCGAATTCGCCTTTCGGTTTCCATACTCTTTTTATATATTCTTTGAACAACAAGAAATATGGTTCGCTACTAACCACAAAAACCAAAATGGAGTTATTCCAACACTCGATGGCTCTTTTACATACTGCCTCCTTTACCAAACCATAGTTCTTGTTGCTGATTTGAATAGGAGAAATGGTTTCAAGACTGCATTCTTCATCCCTTGGTTCCTTTGATTGCTCTAAGACGATGTCAGCCCAGGATTTATGTCCTAGTTCTTTATTCAAAGAGAACTTTGTCGGCTTTCTGATTTGCATCGGTTTGGTCTTATCCTGAAAGGAGTTGGTCATCTGGCCCTCCTTTTTCCTTTGATCATCATTAATATGAGACCAGATTTGATCATTTCTAGGTTGATATCTTCTTTGTGATCTTGGCTGAACCAATTGGAAGCCCTCATTATCAATGATGACACTATTCGGCTTTCTGAAATGAGATTCAGGTGGCCTATCTTGAGGAGAAGGACGAGAGAGAGGAGGATTAGATTGGATTTTGAGAGGAAATTTGTTTTCTCCCATGGCAGAAGAAAACCCTAGATTTCGAGTGGAGGGAAGATTTATGGATACACGGGATGGTAGATCAATTCGGCCAGGGGTTTGTTATTGATTTATATAGTTGTCACAATCAAAAAGATGAAAATCGAGATTCTAACATTCTCCCTCCTTTTGATGATGACAACTATATAATTATAAGTAATATATTACTATGAAACTTACATGAATTCTCCCCCTGTTAATATGCACACTAATTTAAACAAATTTATACCAAATTTCTCCCCCTTTGTCATCGACAAAATGGAAAGATTTGCAAAAGTAATATTGGAAATAAAAACACGTAGAGATAAATTGGAACATAGTGAAAGCGAAAACATACTAGAGATAATATTATGGAAATAAAGTCACAACATCCCATACAACATTACATACACAATCGAATAGAACCATAGAAGTTTGAAAACAATATTACAAAGCCAAATATTAAAGTTCATAGAACATAAAAAAATAAAACTAGATAGAAGGAGAGGGATCATCGCTACCATCATCATTTTCCAAACTTGAAGACGACCATTGGAAGGGAGATGGATTGGAAGCTTCGGTAGATGTTGAACCGGAGCAAAAGGTATTATTCCAAATCCTATTAAGAAACCCTTTTATAGAATTGAATTTCTTTTCCATCTTCTTTTCAAGAGATTTGATTTCCCGATGAAGCTTTGATTGATTTCGGGACAAAGTGACGATAGTTGTCTAGAGGAGGTGTCCAGGCCGATAATTTGAATGGAGTCATCATCCTCTTCTTCTTCTTGGTTGGTTCACAAAGAGGAAGGGATATTAGTGTCACGAGGTTGTGGAACACCTCGTTCAACATTGTGAGCCCATTCTTGGAAGGAAATAATTTATTGGGGAGGAGGCCAGTGAGGAAGACCCATCAATCCTAAGGTTTTTGCTCCTAACTCGCTTATGGTTGAATACTCGGAGTCCGGCATTTGAACACCAAAATTAAGTGGGATACGTATAATATAAGCGCCATAATGAATGGTCTTATATTTCCTTCGGATCGTGACGTCTTGAAACTCATCTAAGATTATTTTTTCCCTAAGAACAAATTCCCAAACTTCTTTGCGTTCGAATTGTTTTAGCTCTTCTTGCATAGCTATAATCCAATAGTCATTAGTAGAGGCTTCTTTGGCATTTTAGGTTCAATATTAGAAAGAAATGCTACATGGCCCATTTGATTAAGTTGATTTCTAGTTCTGACATGTGAATCAATTTCTCCTATGACATTTTCTACTAGGTGATCTCATAAAATCCTAGGAGGAGATCTTAATTCATTTTCATTATGAACAATGTTTTCATCTTCTTCAAAATTATTTTGAGTAACCGCATTTGTGACCGTCTTAGTGTATATCTCATCATCCTCAAAATTTGTATTAAATTTAAAATTTTCGTCAAAGGAAACATGAAGTGTTTCTTCGATTGTTTTAGTTCTTTTATTAAAAGTTCGATAAGCTTTGTTTTGTTCGGAATACCCTATGAAAATTCCTTCATCCGATTATGGGTCGAATTTTCCAAGCTGGTCTTTTGTGTTCAAAATAAAACATTTTGAGCCAAAAACTTTAAAATATGACATATTTGGTTTTCTTTGATGAAATAGTTCATATGGAGTGTGTTTAGTTAGTGGTCGGATTAAAACACGATTCAAAACATAACAGGCAGTTGCTACAGCTTCTGCCCAAAAATGTTTTGGTAAAGTGCTTTCGTTTAATAAAGTTCTTGCACATTCTTGTAAGATTCTATTTTTCCTTTCTACAACTCCATTTTGTTGTGGTTTCTAGGAAAAGAAAAATTATGGTAAATTCCCTTTTTATTAAAAAAATGTTCAAAGGCTTCATTCTCGAATTCACCTCCATGATCACTTCTAATATTTTAAAATTTTAAAATTTTGAGATTTTGAATTCTTTTAGCAAAAATTTTGAAATTTTCAAAAGTATCACTTTTATTTTTCAGAAAAATAGTCCAAGTGTATCTTGAAAAATCGTCTACTATAACAAACACATATTTGCTATGGTTTATAGATTGAATTTGAGTTGGACCAAACAGATTCAAATGCAATAATTCAAGTGGTTGTATAGTAGAAATATTTTTCTTTGATTTAAAGGATGATTTTGATAATTTACCCAATTTACAAGTATCACAAATATTGTTTACTTTAAAATTCATTTTTGGTAAACCTTTTACTAATTCATTTTTAGATAATTTGTTTATAGCTTTGAAATTAATATGACAAAATCTTTTGTGCCATAACCAAGGATCATTTTCTTTGGCTATTAAACACATATTGGTATTGTAATTTATATTCATATTAAAAACATATATATTTTTAACTCTAAAACCTTCAAAAATAAGATTTTTATTTTGATCCAAAATACTACACTTATTTTCATAAAAAGATATATTGAATCCTTTGTCACACAGTTGGCTGATACTATATAAATTATGTTTTAAATTTTTAACTAATAAAACATTTGTAATAAGTGGTAAATTAGATATACCGTCATTGCTCACATCACCTTTCCCGATGATATATCCTTCGAAATTGTCTCCAAACGTGACAGATCCTCCATCTGAGTAGGTAATATTTGTTAGCATCTCTTTGTTTCATGTCTTGTGTTTCAAGCAACCACTGTCTAATATCTATTTTCCTCTCTTTTTAGGTGGTACCTGCAAAATATAGGATTAACATTGGTACCCACCGTTTTATTTAGGTCCTAAGAGTTAGGTCTTAGGAAGCCAAACCCAAGAGGGTTAGGAATTCTTTTTAAAAATAAAATCTTTGTTTTTATGAACAGTTTCTATGAAAGATTTTACATATTTATTTCTAATCAAAGAATTATTTGTTTTAGGAACCCAAATCATAATTGATTTAGAATAATTTGTAACTTTTGAACTAGGTTTTTCAATTTTATTATTAATCTTTTTAAAATTTCTATATAAAGAATTCTTTTTCTTTGGAATAACTTTAGAAATTTGCTTATATCTTAGTCCTCTTTTATTTGAAACGGTCTGAGAATTTTCTATAATTTTAGAAAGATTTTCCCTACCTTTGTTAAAATTAGAGACATTTTTAGTAATATTATCTAGTTTTGTTTCAAGACCAGAGATATCTAATTCCAAAATTTTGACATTAACTTTAAAATCATGATTTTCAATTAATAGAGTATCATTCTTTTCTTTTTGAGTTTCTATCTCTTGACTTAACATAGAGAGTTGAGACGTCATATTAGAACAAGATTCTTGAGTAACTTCAAGTTCTTCTTCTAAAATTTATTTCTCATCCCTTAACATATCTACCTCAATTTCAGTCCTATTTAACTTTTCAAGAGCTTCTTTATACTTTCTTTTGACGTCTCTTAGTTTGTCAAGTAATTCTGAGTTTATTTCCAATAAATCATCAAAAGTTAGATCACCCACCTCATCATTTGTGGTCATAAAACATCTGTTGGCTTGTTCCGTATCACTGTCTGAGTCACTATCTGATGATGAAGACGATTCTGAATCGTCCCAAGTGACAGAGAAAGCTTTCTTTTTGAATCTGTCTTTCTTGTGCTTATATTTATCTTTCTTTTGATCAGGACAGTCTTTCTTGATGTGGCCATTCTTGTGACATTCATAACATTCAAGAGCAGATGATGATGGTTTGTTGCTGTTGTTATTGTTGCTGGAGCTGTTCTTGTTGTTTCTGAATTTGTTGCTCTTTTTAAACTTCAAAAATGTTTTTGAAATTTTTAGCAATGAATGCCATATCTTCTTCATTTGAATCTGATTCATCCTTTTCTTCTTAGAAAGCAATATTCTTCTTATCTTGAGTCTATACTCGTTTTGCCTGGAGATTAACTTCATAAGACATTAGATTTTCTATCAACTCCTTTGGTTTGATGGTTGAAATGTCGTTAGCTTCTTCGATTACTAAGACCATTCGTTCCCACTCATCCGTTAGAGAGTAGAGGATTTTTGAAACAATATCAAATTCTGTATATGTTTCTCCTAAAGCTAAAAGAGAATGATATATATCTTGGAATCTATAGTACATTTCATTTATTGTTTCATCTAGCTTCATTTTGAAATTCTAGAACTAATTTTTGAGCATAGAGATTTTACTCTGTTTTACTTTGTTAGTACCTTCATGTATAACTTTAAGTGTATGCCAAATTTCATAAGCCGTTTTACACATGCTTACTCTATTAAACTCATTCTTGTCTAATGCACAATATAACATGTTCATGGCTTTAGCATTTGCAGTAGCATCCAGTTTTTGTGTGTTAGACCATTGTGAATACTCTTTAGTAGGTATGTCATATCCAATTTGAGTAATATTCCAAGTTTCATAACTATTTGCTTGTATATAAATTCTCATCCTAGTAGCCCAATAGTTACAGTTCATTCCATTAAATAGAGGTGGTCGTACAGTAGATCGACCTTCAAGAAAGCTAGTGTTAGTTATGGTGCTGGTGTTGTTTTCCGTATTAAAATATTAGATAATTATGTTACGGTTATAAGATGACATTGCTCCGATACCTAATGAAAGTGACTGTGCTATAAGATCGTGTAATATGGATAAACTACTTGTGCGGAATATAAACTAAGTAAGTAAATAATTAAAGCAGTAAAGTAAATGACACTAGAGATTTTTATACTGGTTCGAACTCCCGTTCTACGTCCACTCCCAGACTCCTTCTGGGATTAAACTAGCAACCCTCACTTAACCTAGAGGAATAGGTTTACATTGCCTGAGCAACGAACAGGATTTCTACCGCCTAAGCAACCGAATAGGACTTCTACTACCTGAGCAACTGAACAGGACTTCTTTACAAATAAACAAAAGTATCCGACTGTAGTGTGCTCTTTAATAGCACTGATAAGTCAATTAAGTACAATCTTCCTATAATCTTCTCCTTTATGATATATAGTGTAATGTGCTTGAGAAATGTGGAAGATAGAGTGATCAATGATCAGAAATTAGATGCAGTTTGAGTGCAAATTGAAAACAGGGAATAAAAGATAAGAATTCAAGAATACTAAAATCAGTTTTGTGAATTGATTGTTGAATTCTAAACTCTATTTATATAGATTTAAAAGTTGCAATCTTTCATGAAAGAAAACATTGAAAAGAAATAGATGCAACTGTTAGATTTGTGATGTTTCTTTTCGTTGAAGAGAAATGGATTTTCATAAAAACTAGCCATTATAAATAATGAGTCGGCTAACATTATAATTCAGCCTTCTGAATTTGTTAAATTCAAAACAGCAAAGAAGTAGGAATTTTTAGGCCTAATTCAGCCGTCTGAATGAACCCATTCAGCCGGCTGAATATGCATGAAATATAAAATTTATTTCAGCAAACAGATAGTTGAATGAGGTCATTCAACTGGCTGTTTTTAGCTTGAATTGTTCATATGTGGGCATGTGTGTGCATGTTAATATATATACCATATCAGAGAGATTTTAACATATTTCTAGTAATATACAGACTCTAAACAATAGATTAACAACTTCAAAACATTCTGAACCTGAATCTGCAACAAATCTCCTGCATAAATTATTTGTATACAAAAATATTTATTTATATAGTTGTCACAATCAAAACGATGAAAATCGAGATTCTAACACAATCAAATTGGGTCCCGTTATCAGTAACGATCGATTGTGGAACTCAAAAATGATAGATGATATTCCGAACAACAAAGTTGATTACTTTCTTCGTGGTAATGGTGGCCAATGGCTCTGCCTCAGCCCATTTAGTAAAGTAATCAACCGCCATGATGGCGTACTTCGTGCGACCTTTAGATATCGACAATACACCGATGATATCAAATACCCCAAACTACAAACAGCCAAGGACTGACCATTTGAGTAATTTCCGTCAGTGGGGTCTTTGGATTTTAGCAAATCTCTGGCACTTGTCACACCAATGGATGTAGTCAGTCACTTTTCGATTAATAGTTGGCTAGAAGCATCTGTATCGAAGAATCTTCTTCTCTAAAGTTTTCTCCCTAGTGTGGTCGCCATAAGCCCCTTTGTGGACTTCTCTTAAGACTTGTTTGGCCTCGTCGTGAGTGACACACCGAAGCATGGGGATAGATAAACAGTAATCTTTCTTGAATGATGTATCTCGAAGATTGGTGAAGGGTTTTTCGTCATTCATTCCTTCTCTCCGGAAGGATCCCTCTTTGCAAATAATCCCAAATCAGAGTCATCCATGACTCTCGTTCAGGCACAGTCTCTAAGATCTAATCGACATCCATCTGGTCGATGCTCGAAGCTGAAAGCACTTCCATTGGAACCAGGCCCATGAGCTGCGCATCTCTGGAACTAGCCAACTTAGCAAGTGAGTTGGCTTTCTCATTTTCCTCTTTGGGAATATGAGTGATCGTGTAATATTCAAAGTCGTCAACCAACTCAGGAACCCGGTTTAGATAGGGAGCTAACCTTGCTCCTTTCGCCTGATACTCTTTCAGAACTTGGCGTACCACTAGCAGAGTGTCACGAAAAATGTATAAAGTCTTTATTCCCAGTTCCTTGGCGATCTTGAGTCCTATAATCAAGGCTTAGAATTCAGCTTCGTTGTTTGTTGTTGGAAAATCGAGATTCAAGGCATAGCGGATCGGATGTTCTTTGGGAGTGACAAGCATAACTCGAGCACCAGAACACCGGTCATTGGATGCACCATCTGTGTACATCTTCTATCCAACTTCCTTTCCTCAACTGCTCTCTGGAGAATCATCTTGTGTAGTGAATTTAGCTATGAAATCTGCCAAAGCTTGACCCTGGATTGCTCTCCAAGGGTGATAAATGATATCGTATTGACTCAATTCAATGTTCCATTTTTGCAGCCTTCCAGAAGTGTCAGGTCATTGTAAGACTTGTCGTAGAGGCTGGTCAGTAAGGACATTGATTGGATGATCTTGGAAGTAGGGGTAGACTTTTCTCAAAGCGATCAACAGATAATATGCAAGCTTTTCCAGTCTCGGGTAGTTTCTTTCTGCTCCTGTCAACCGCTTGCTAATGTAGTAGATCGATCGTTGGATGCAAGATACCTCACGTACAAGTGCAGCGCTCAGAGCATGCACCGATACAGCTAAGTATATAGACTGGTCCTCATCATCCACCGGCTTCGAAAGGATTGGAGGTCTTCCCATATGATTCACCAAAGCTTGGAATGGGTCTCTCCAATTCTGGTTCCATTCAAAGTTTCTCTTTCCCTTCTTGATCACCGTGAAGAAAGGGATGCATTTGTCAGTGGCCCTGGAAATAAATCGACTCATGGCGACGACTTTCCCATTCAATCTTTGGACCTCCTTGATCATCTTTGGAGGTTCGATCTCTCTCAAAGCCTTGATCTTCTCTGGATTGGATTCAATTCCACGAGAGTTCACAATGAAGCCCAAGAACTTCCTTGATGCAACACCAAAAGAGCATTTCAAGGGATTGAGCTTCATCCCATACTGTCGAAGGACATCGAACATCTCCACTAGATCATCGACGTGATTTCTTGAATGCCGTAACTTCACGAGCATATTGTCCATGCAAACTTCCATTAATCTTCCGATCTAGTTCCTAAAGATCCAATTCAGAAGTCTCTGGAAAGTCACTCCTGTGTTATTTAATCCAAATTGCATGACCAGATAACAATAAAGTCTGAGGTCAGTGATGAAACTAGTGTGTTCTAGATCTGGGATGTGCATCGAGATTTGATGTTTAATGCATGGCTCGCTATCCTGGGCGAGATCCCACACATATCTAAGTGTATCCAGGCAAATACAGCTAGGTTTGTAGAGAGAAAACCAACCAACTCCCTCGTTACGCTAGTACTGAGCTAAAATCCAACCATTAGTACTTTACTCGGGTCATCCCTGCTGACCGGAACAGAGATTGTCAACTCGGCGGAAGCTGTCCATCTGCCCTCCGTCTCTTTTCATTGGTCCATGTCATCGTTGAGCCAACTAGTTTGCCCGAACCAGGGCTCGGGCGGTAGTTTCTATGCGTCCAAAGCCTTTATGCAGAGGACCCCCTCTGCACTCTTTCCTTTCTCCTTGGGCCTTGCTTCCTTTAGTTTAGCGACATAGCACTCGCGGCCAGCCACTTGATCTCCGTTCACGATCCTCACTCCATTGTCTGTAGGAAATTTCATAGTTAAGCGCCAGGATGATGGCCACTCTAAATTCAGCTAGGGCGGTCGACCCACGAATGCGTTATAAGCCGAAAAAATATACAACACTAAAAACGGCACAACCTGCACTCGCCTACGGTCGCCCTCACCAAGTTCCACCAATAATTCGACAAATCCTATAGCTTTAGTAGCTATCCCATTGAACCCCTATATACAAGATCTACAAGTCTTCAAATCTCTCTCCTAACATTATTTTGTCGTAAGCTTTTTTAACAAAATATTGGCTGAACTTCCATAGTTAAGAAGTACCTTTCATACAACAACATGACCAATCATGGCTGGGATCACAAGTGGGTCAATTGTCGGAGCCTCCACTCCATCAGCATCCCTGTTTTGGAAAACAATATCGTCCATCATGGTTCAAGATTATTTTGTTGGAGCTTCATCCTCAACTGCATAGCAACTTTCATTATCAGCATGCTTTAATGCTCTAATGTATCTATCCATTTCCGCAAAACTCTTTATCGGCGGGATGAGGCCTACCGATGATTATGTTAATCACCAATCATTTTTCTAGCAGCCTGAATGCATCATCACCAAGCTCAGCTTGCCCCCATGGGAAGACGGCCCAGGGCACTAGAATTTCCTT
Source organism: Allium fistulosum (assembly GCA_030737815.1). Lineage (NCBI taxonomy): Eukaryota > Viridiplantae > Streptophyta > Magnoliopsida > Asparagales > Amaryllidaceae > Allium > Allium fistulosum. Next base: position 627,122,397 of record CM060905.1, on the reverse strand, counting down.
GCTCGCCATCCTGTGGGGGTTTCACATATTGTTGCAATTTCTTTTTCCTTATTAAACCTTCAATCATGTCGCGCAAGTGCCTGTACTCGTTAGTATTATAACCTTGAGTCTCATGGAATCTGCAGAACTTGCCTAACTTCCTCTCCTTCTCCGTCGACTCCCTAGGAGGCGGCTTCAAATACGGTTTGGTATTCTGAGTAGCTAGATAGATGTTCTTTATCGAGTTATTCAATTCAGTGTAATAGTCATACTTACGACCTTTGAGATGACTCATGTTATCTGGATTTCCCTTATTTTCCCCCATCATTATTTTATTTTTCTCATTTGTTCTGATTACCAACTTTCACATCAACATCCCAGAGCTTCCTCCATATTGCTTTACAGCAATATTACTTTGAATCAGCTCACTTGAATTTCCAACATCAATCCTCCGTGGATGCTTGCGCGCATCCTCCCGACGCAAATACTCATTAGCTTTCATATAGAAAGATTCCATTGTCGATGGTTGCTTTCCTTCAATACAATCCCTAAAATCCAAGTTGGGATGAAATCCCCTACAAAGCGCCATCAACACCATATCTTCCTTTGGACCTGTTATTTCCATTACAGTCGTATGGAACCGATTTAAATAGTCCCACAATGACTCTCCCTTAGCTTGATAAAGATTAGAAAATGACATCATGTGTTTCAGACGTGAGGTGTGCAAATAGAATTGCTCCATGAATTTTCATGAAAATTTAGTAAAAGACGATATGGACCTCGACAGAGGCCAAGTGAACCATATTGTAGCCACCCTTCTAAGAAAATTAGGAAATAGGGCAATTCATAGGATCCGAAGCCTAGACCGAATCCATGTGCTATTTGTATCTTAATAAGTGTTGCCTAGGATCCGTCGTTCCTCCATACAACGGCATCGTTGGAATGTAAAATCACCGGTTGTATCTCATGTGAAGCATGTCTTCTGTAAACGAGTTCCAACCAGCATAAGTTTCTCAATCATCATTAGTCCTGGATTTGTTTTCACTTACTAACCTCCTAACCATTTCCTCCAAATAGTCCAAATCAAAAGGTTTGACTGAATGTGGTAATCGGTCCCGCCCCAAGTGTTCGGCCTGATGAATGCTCTCGAGAAGGTGCTCGATACCTAGACTTTCCAAACTCTGGAGGACCCATTCGTCCAACATTCCGCCATGTTTGGTTCTCATAAGAAGCATCATCGGCAATATTGTGATTTTCGAGATTCAGACCTTCAACAACACGTCTAGGGATGACGTCCACGCCACCTTCTAGAGGATGGGCCCTTGGCCAACCATTTTGGGGGTGGGTACCGAGTGCCAAGTTGGGGTCAGTACCGATCCCTGAACTCGAGCCTAGGGCTCGTCCTCTTCCTTGTGTAGATGTTCCGACAGCGTATTGAGTTTTTTTCTACCTTCGTTCCCTCTGTCTTCGCTCGAATGAAGAAGAACTCTCTGATTTTGAGCTAGAATCCCTTCTACTTCATCTATGGTTGTTTTGAGTCAGCTCATTCAGCAGCCTCAAGCTCAGTTGCATTTGTTGTTCATCTCCTATTGGCTAGCCTAAAATCTGTCTTTCATCTACTTCGTTATTATATCCATCTCCATTCTGGTCATGACGTTAGTTGGAGTCTAGATCTCGGGTTGAGTTAGTTGGACAACTCCATCTCCTTGTTGAGGATTTTGATTCTCAACTTTAGTAGTAGCCTAGAATTGGTGGAACGATCTTTTCTTGATGGAGCCATGGTAGAAAGCTTTCAATAGATTTGTTGGAAATCTGTGTTGTAAAATTAAAAGATAGAGAAATTGGATCTATCTCTTAGATATAGGGAATCCAATAATAGACGATCGATCCAAATGGCCTAAGAATATCGCTCTCAGTGAAAGCACCAAAATGTTTAGACCAAAAATAGTGCAAACACCCAGAAGCTTATGTAGTAGAGATTAAATAAAGAAAAATAAATGAAGAAGAAGAAATAAATAAGACACAATCGTTTATAGTAGTTCGGCGAAGCAAGGCCTTCGTCCAATTTGAAGTTTTATTGCTTATTTGTAATTTGAAGGCAGAAGTTCTTGGGGGTCGGTACAACTCACACACACTTAGAATTTCATAGTTACAAGAATATAAGAAATAATGGAACTAGGGCTAAACGATCCTGAAAAATGAGCACTACCTCCCTATTTATAGAGGTAGGGGGCCTAAAATCTCATTTAAAGTATCTCCAAACCGTTGTGCACAAATTTGACCAATTCTCTCAAAATAATAGCGCCATCTCAGCAGAAGCTGGGATTTCTTACCAATCCCTAAGTGGGAGTCGGTATCGACCCCCAAGATGTCCATATTTGGCATCTTCGACTTCTTGCTTCAGATCGTCTTATGGTTAGCTTCTCGATTCCACGGTTGTTTGTACTTGTTTTAGCTTGTTTCTGAGCCCAAATTTGGAGTTGAAGGAGAACAAAGTTATAGTTTCAAGTGTTCATGGAGATAATGGAAAGTTGTATTGAATCATAAAACTAATTTCGGAAATAGGCTATTAGCACCAAGGTAAGAATGTAGCCAAAAGATGGGGTCCACCCAAGTTGTATTGGGAGTCGGTACTGATCCCCAGATAGGGGTCGGTATCGATTCCCAGCTTGGGGGATCCCCTCATTCTATTGACTTGGGATGTTTTGGTCTTGGTCTGGTGACTCTGTCTATGCTTGGTTTCTGGATTGCTAGGCTATCTCTTCGGGTTTCCGCCTTGATAACATTATCTTTTATTTGCCCAATCTGTTCGGATTATACCTGGTCCATTGGCTAGATAACAATGGGTAAGTGCCATATGTCATGCAGTATCTTTATCGAGTTTCTTTATCGCTGTATTTCTCATTTACACATGCATATATACACATATATGATACATGTACACTATGAATATATTGGAAAATTCTATTAGAAGCATGCTGGTGAACAATTGATGACACAAATATTTGAACCATTAGTTCTTCCCTAAAATTCTAACGCCTTACGTAAACAAAATAAGATGGAATGGTTAAACTTTATTGTTGGATTTTGTGTTTCTTTTTGCATCTCTATAGCCATTCTCGTATGTGTACACACACATGTATGTATGTATATGCATATACATTTTATATTTACACCGACATATACGTAGGTACATACATATATGGTTAGTATTTGCAATTTGTGTATAGCCAACTTAAAATAAATATTTACAAGGACCTCGAAAGGAAAACAAAGAAATTGTTGAACCCCATATTAAGTTCTAATGGGAAAAAAGCTATCATGTTTCTTATGCCACTTGATATACAATGAAATTACTTTACATAACTCATGGTGGCTAGACTTGTAAGACAATTTGTTCCTTATTCACACATACCACATCAATATGATCATTGCGATTAAATTACATTATGTTTTTCCAATCTACCAAGAGATTTACTTCTAAAGGAGAAGAATTTCACTAGAGTAAGGAGTAAGATGTTTTTCTTAATTGCTACACCCAATGATGGACCTAGCATAGGCCCAATGGAGGCTGCCACCCTCACTCGATTTCCTATTAATTTATACAAAAAAATAAATAAACCTTGCCACTTAATCTTTCATACTAAATAATATATTAATTAAAAGAAGATAAAAAAAATTATTTTCTTTGTTGACTTTGCTTGTTTGGATTCTCATTCAAACAAATGTAATATAGTTGTTTTGACTACATATTGGCACTTATCGTTTTGTTTGTTTATTGGTTTACAATATTACATTTAGGTATTTTTATTTAATATGGTTTCTTTAGTTTCACCAGCTAACTATACAGAAGGTCAAAAACATGGAGTACATGATTATGTTAAATTGAGATGATGAGTTCAAGTCATTTTACTATATTTTTTTCATACTACTTGGTCATTATCACAATATAGCTAATCTAGAAAGTAATGATTAACTTTAATACACTACTTCAAGAGATATCATAAAAATTTACCCTAAAAGTTGATTGATTTATTTAAAGTTTGAAGTAGATTGTTTGAATTCCATTTACTTCTAGAAAAGTTAAGTTATATTATTATGGAGCATAGTAATAATTGAATTATTATACAAAATCGAGAAACCGATACATGTGTTTTCTTGAAGTCGGGTACTTAGATGGTAGTACATATTAGTACTACAAGTCTTGGGTACTATATAACATACTACATGTCAATATATCTCCAACAGTTCAAATCATGCTACACAAGTTTCAAACCTGTGATATCTCACACCAACATTGAAGCGCCTAACCATTGGTACATGGTGCTGGTCAAAGTAATATATGTATTTTTGGGTTAACATAATTTAGATTTCATTACATAACCAATTAGAAGGCAAATCGATGAATGCATGTTTTGTGGTTTCTTCGCATGGAGAATCATGTTAAGTGGTAATATTAACCAAGTAATGTCAATCATCGTATTTTAGAAAAAATATATTGTATGATATGAATAAACATATGCGGTGGTGGGGACGTGCGCCGCACGCGTGCATGCATATATATCAGATTCTTACATTTGTCTCCTTAATAGATTTTCTAACATTAAATACATGCTTGAAAATAAAGAATATCTTCTATCCTCATTGTATCAAATTTCTGCATATGTCTTTGGTTACACCAACAAAGAATGGTACCTGAGTTGTCAAACTCTATAAAGTAAATGAAAAGTGAAAAATGTTTATGTATGTGCATGTATCGATAAACAATAAAGTTAATATTTTTTTGTATTTTTATAAATATCTTATAAAACAAATGCCGATAAACAATACATCAACCGAGAAATTATGGATACTTGTCAAATGACACTATTTTTGTGTGTAGATAGCCATTTTATTTTTATACACGAATAGCCATAGGAAGGGTCCTAGGTGGTTATGAGTTTGAACATCCAAGACAGATTTTTTTTGTATTTTTACAAATGTCCTATAAAACAATTGTCAACAAACGATACTTCAACCATAAAATTATGGATACTTACCAAATGACATGGTTTTCATATGCAAATAGCCATAGACTAGGGTCTTAGATGGTCATGGGTTCGAACATCTGAGATAGATTTTTTTCGTATTTTTACAAATGTCCTATAAAACAATTATCGAAAAACAATGCATCAACCAAAAAATTATGCATACTTACTAAATAACACGGTTTTCATGTGCAAATAGCCATAGACTAGGGTCTTAGATGGTCATGGGTTCGAACATCCGAGATAGATTTTTTTTGTATTTTTACAAATGACCTATAAAACAATTGTTGACAAACGATGAATCAAATGAGAAATTGTGGATACCTATCAAATGGCACTGTTTAGTATGGCTGGGGTCTTAGATGGTTATAGGTTCGAACCTCTATGATAGTTTTTTTTTGTATTTTTACAAATGTCCTATAAAACAATTGCGAACAAACGATACATCAACTGAGAAATTATGGATACCTATCAAATAGTACTTTATTTGTGTTTTAATAACTATAGGTTGGGGTCATAGATGGTTATGGGTTCGGACGTTCGAAATAGAATTTTTTTATATTTTTTCAAATGTCTTATAAAAAAATTGCCGACAAACGATACATCAACTGAAAAATTATGGATACCTGTCAAATGGCATTGTTTTTGTATGCAAATAGGCATTTTTTAATTTTTTGTACAATTCAAATATATGGAAACCTTCCTAATTTTCAATTTGGAATATATGGAAACTTTCTTACTTTGCAAATTTGGAATTTATGAAAACTTTTCTTAGTTATAACGTTACCTTATTTAAAACTTCTGTATCTCTACTTGGAGAGGACTGTAAATAAAGGGATAGTCACACGAAGTTTATCATCCATAAAACTCATAAAGAAAAACAAATTGTAACCCTAATTAACCAAATTAGGGATTTTTTATTATTCTTCTGTAATTTATGGTGATTTCTCTTGTTTACTACAAGTAATAAAGCTCATCTTCCCCAAAGTGAACGTACACCATCATAACGATAGTGAAACCACTATAAATCTCTTGTGTCCCCCTTTTCCTTTCACAAATATTTACTATTACTTTTGGAATAGCTGTGATCGAATTTGGAGAATTGATCGATCTGTTTGTATTACTACACCATAGCATGATCCTATAATTAGATCTTTCCATAGCATGGGGTTGATCACCCCCTTTACAACTGGTATCAGAGCTTTCAGGTTTGCTATTGCATAGATGGTGTTGGGTAGAATGACATGTGAAGATAATACATCAGAGATTAGTTCAGCACCAGTAGTTGCTCAGTATATTAGAGGTTCCTACATGGCTTTAGGTTCACAATTATCGATAGAGAAGTGGAACAGAGAAGGAGATTTTGAGAAGTGGCAAGGATGACGAAGGCTGTACCAATAAGAAATCGATCCACAATGCGGTTTATGACTTAGAGGATTTAGATCCAGCTATATCCACTATAGAGAAGAAGGAGATGGAAGAATGAGCCTATACTATACTCCAACTTGCTATGGGTAAGAATATTATTTCTAAAATTTATCAGAAAACTACCGCTAGAGGAATTTGGAAGAAGTTGGAAGACCTATACATGAAAACATCTTTAACCAATTGATTGATCTTGTTGAAGACCTTCTTTATCTATAAGATGAAGGAAGGTTCACACATTAAAGCACATCTGAGTATATTTGATGACCTGTTGATGAAGATGCAGTCGGTTGATCTGAAGATTGATGAAGAATAGAAAGTTTTGGTTATGTTGAGTTTGCTTCTGGAGCAATTCATCATTTACGTTAACAACCTCATCTATAGAGGAAACATTGATGTTGGACGTTGTGAAGACATGTTTGCTTAGTGAGGAGTTGAGAGATCAAATGAAGGGTTTAGGTTTAGGAGATGTGAAGGAAGTGATAGTATTTCAGGCTTGTTTGTTGAGAGAGGAAGAACAGAGAAGAAGAAAAAGAATTTCAAGGGTCGTTCTAATTTAAAGAAGCCCCACTGGTGCAGTAAGTCTAAAGATGAAAAGTGTTATCATTGTAAGAAACCGAATCATTGGAGAGGGGACTGTCCAGATTTAAAGGTGACTGGAGGTACTTACGAAGATAGCGATGTGTCGATAGTTGTTGTATCAGATGTTGTGGACCATTAGGTCCTTGATTCAACAGCTTCATTCCATATGACATCCAATAAGGATTATTTTTATTCCTTTATCGCTAATGAAGGAAGTTCCATTGTAACGACTCGAATTTTTCGCGTTCGAAAATCAAAATCCGTACTTCATATTGTACTAGAATGCCGCAGATTCGACCGTTCAAATCCGATTCGCCGGAGCTTATAACACAATTAAGTAAATAAAACAACGGAAGAAAAAGAAAACAATGATATCATATACAATTCCAATGAATACAATATCCAGAATGATATACAACAATGATATCAATATGATACAACAATATCAGAGATATGATACACGAAATAGCAGCGGAAAGAAAATAGATAACACCAGCAGCAGATAGAATGTCTCCAATAGAATGCTCCAAGATAAGCAACGTCAATCCATGAACTCCAAGAACGGAACTAGCTCCAGATAATCTACTAAACCTGAATATCTGAAAAACCCAACTCTAGACTGCCCGTGTGGAAAATGATGGGCACCCAGAGTTTAGGAAGGGAACAATAAACTCCGGATCAGTCATGGGACTGGTATGAGCAAACAAAAACAGTTTATCTTTAAAAAAACATAAAAGACTCTTAAACATTGAAATCCGCAGTGCTTTTCGAAAATGAAACTACCATAAGACCTCCCACCACACACACAATGCAAACGCAGAATTGGAGGAGATTTCTTCATATGATAGTCAAAAATGCTTACTACGCAAAATCATTCGATATTATTATCATTAGTGCATAGTGTCGAAAACCATTTCGAAAATATAATATTAATCTTAGCCAGCATACAACCATTGTTGTATGCCTACTATAGCTACTACGTTCAATAGCAGGTTACTGCCACATTCCATAGCAGGTAATACAACTAAAACCGTACTGGGTTCGTATTGTTTCTTTGGATTTCCAACAAATGATCAGGCTAAGGAACTTCCTTTCCGAAATAGAAACGCCTCTGGAAAGACGCCTTGGATCCTAAACGGATCTTTGCAAACAAAAGGCCGACGCTACCTCACGCTCTAACCGAGCTGTAACTAGGTAACTAACACACGAGTCATGTCATCCCCCGGTCGTTACCGACCTTTATCCGAGGGCCCTCGATCACAAAGCAACAACCACAAAGTATAATAACTGTGCAGCATCCACATAGGTAAAATATCTGGGCTCCATACCATGATATCACCTTTTATCCAGAAGGAAATGACATACCCTAGGGGCGCTACCCCTACAAACCTATGTTGCAACATTCCTGTTTCGACCATTACCGGGTTGTGAGGCTCGACGAAGTCTCGTCCACAAAGCAACGCTTTTTCACAAAGCCACGCTTTTTCACAAAGCCACGCTTTTCCACAAAGCAACGCTTTTTCACAAAGCACACTTTAACCAACAAATGATCATCAGCACTTCGTATGCCACATTACCAAATTAGGAATGTATCACTAATAACCATCAACTACATAACCTCTGAGCTCGTACGTCTCAGAGAAGGGTGTTAAGCTAAGAGAATAAATTCTCCGCCACCAACAGAAATGTATTTGATAGAAACCATCTTTACATATCAAAGTGTAACGTCAGACACACATCCATACAAGTCTGTTCCTGGTTCGAACAGAACCGAAGGCACTTCCAAAGAAGCCCTTGCAATCCGGGTATTCACAATCCTGATCGGACTTCCCATCACTTAAGAAATCTCTATACCGTAGCTACTCAGTGCAGAGACAATCGATAGGTCATCCTATCGCTCTCGCAAATACCCGGTCTTCACCACCGGTCTTCAAATGCTATCCATATCGTCGTATCACTATTCGGAATGGGTTATATGACACAAAGGTCCTCTCCCGGCTAAACCGAATAACGAGCGCAATTAAAAATCATATGGATACTGGGGTCTTAGTTAAATCACAGCTTAAAGTCAAAACTTTTCATTCGAATGGTAAAACAAATTACCATTTCCAATCTTTTAAACAAAAAGATTCATTTCAAAAACCTTCAATGGTTTAAACAATTTCCACACTTTTAATCTTTTAAACAAAAAGATTCAATTCACAAAGTTTACCCCGTTCACAAAGATCCATTTATGGATTTCAAAACAATTTCCATTTCAGTTGAATTAACTCGTTAAATCTTTAAGTCAAGATTTAACCTATAGCTTTCAAAACTTGTTTTCAAAGATTCATTCATAGTCTTTCAAAACATTTCAATTCCATTTTTCAAATTGGATTAACTCGTCCGGTCTTTGAATCAAAGACTCATTTCACAATTTTAAAAACATTTCAATTCCATTTCAAACTTGAAATTCTTTCAACACAAATTGGAAGTTCATTTCTTAAAATGAAAGCTATTATTATTTGAAAACAAGTAGTTTTCGTTTCGGGAAAATCCAGTTATATTTACACGAGTTAAAACCCTTGAAATAAAATTCAAATTCCCAAATCAATACCTTTAAGATGGTTTAACCCATATATAACCTGTACAGCATCTTTAATCCCTAGTTTCAAATCATAGAATTCAATTTCAAACTTGAATTCAAATTTAAATCAAATTATTTAAATTTCCAAAACTCGATTAAGTTATTCAAAATAACTTTTATCTTTGAAATTCCATTTCAAAATCTTTTCACTTTAAACCCAAATTTCTAATTTCAAAATCAATTGAAATTAAAATTTCCATTTCAAAAACATCAAATTTAATTTATCTGTGATTTAACCGATTTCCACGTGAAATCCATATTTGTGTGTGTATGGTGTAGTCCAGGGGTTTCACACAATAGTGCACAACATCAATCATCACAGATATATCGATAAGCGGTATAATCCATAACGCTTATCTTCATTCACAGATTCATAGATAAAGTAAATTTATCAGTCACAAAGATTCATCATTACAATTCGATGTGGGTTTCGGATAACCAACTGGAATCCGACTCCGTGTCGCATCGAAATTCAAATGTCGTTTACGGGTCAAGGGTTTCATATTCACAGTAATATATCACAGAAACAGAAATCACAGATATATATATCGCAGATAATCAATTACAGATCACAACATAAATCAGGATGTATCACAAAGCATCATATATCAAGGATATCAAACAATTCAACATTCACTAGAATCCAAACATCCATAAGTAAGATAAATTAATATCTGATTATAATTAATTTATACCAGATTAATTACTTATGAATGAATTACAAATCTTGGTTAATTAATCATTAATTGCAAACCATTTCTATTAATTAACCTTAATTAATAAATCAACCCACCTTAAATCATTAAATAATTAACCTTTAATTAATCAAAATATTCAAAATTAATTACAATAAGTGATAAATCCTTAATTACTTTCGTTAAGTAATCATCCTTTAATGAATCTCATTAATCAATCATTAATCACCTTTTAACAAATAAACCGGCTTAAACTTTAAAGTAGTTCAACAATTTAAATTTAAAACTTAGATTTAAACTTATTTCAAATTTCTATTTTACCATTTTAAACTTTCAGTTTAAGTTCAAAACTCAATATACCTTTACACTTAAAAGTCGTTAAAACCAAATTTAACTTAATAAACTTGATTAAATTTTTTTTTAACTTAAAAACTGTTTTGCACAATATTTTCAAACCCGGGCCAATCCCCTAGTTACCCCGGGACCTGCTCCTAGTCACGCGCGAGAAAATCTCATTTTTGCTTAACACTTAACACTTGAAACAGAACCATTTATACCTGAGGAAACCAAGTGTTAATCGAACAAATACCCGAGTTCTAACACCAGAATACACGGAACAACTCACGAGTTTCCCCTACCTCAACTGCTTCGAGCCTATCACGAAGAACACTCGAACTCGGCACGAGATAAAGCCTTCTTCCCCAAACAGAAAAGTCACTGATACATGTTGATACGTGTGCATATGCACACGAGCTCCAGCGACTTCCGATCATCACCATCAGCGTCGACCAGTCGACAACCATCCCCTCTAACGCCACGACCCCCCAGCAACTTGAGTTTAACTGGAAATCGAGATCGAGCATCTTAGCAACAATCTGGAACCGAAAACGACCAACCCAAATCACCACGTAATCACCTTGCACCGCCGCCTCAGGCCATCAGAGGCCACGCCACCGCGACCAAAGCCACTTCGTTCAACAACGCAACGCTTAGCCCAACTCCGATGCAGTCCGATGCAGTGTGCTTGACGCAATATTCCCCCAAACCCGATGTTCAAAAAAAACGAACCCTAAAACCCTATAACCTCACCGTGCTTCCACCATGGTTATTAATAAATTCAATGAGTATTTTTCCCATTATTCTCGAACTACGAGCTTTCTCTGACAAAAATCTCAAGCCCCAATTTGGCCTCAATCGACGGCTATTGACCGAAGAACGTTTTTCGTTCACCTCGCGATTTCACTAAACCTACTTGCTTAAAAATCACGAGACTTATGTTAAAATTCATCATTTTGTGAGATAAACTCAGTTGTGTAATCAAATCTTAAAATTAGAATATTCGAATTTTTGATATTCTTAAAAACCTACTGCCTTTTCCTAAATTCCGGAAGATGATTTAACTTATTTTACTAAACAATATTTTTCCTGCTTGAGTCTTGACTAAACAAGTGTATTTCGTTTAGATTCTTAAACTTAACAGGAATCAGCGAGATGGTAACTTGAAAATTTTGAAAACTGGAAATTGACAGAGAAGCATTTTGAGCCTATAACATTTTGAATTTTCATACTGTAAATTATTTTTTTCTCTTCTTGAACTATTTTAAAAATATGATTCTTACTCAAATACACTCTTTTGTATTTAAACCCAAGCTTGATAATGATCAAAACATGAGGGATTGAATTTTTCTTTCTATTCATTTCATACTGAACTCAAAGAACAGAGGAGGGAAATCAATTCACAGAACTTCAAATGTTTAACAACATGATTTAATTATCACAGCAACTCAATCTAACATGGTTGTAGATAAATTATGTTTGGGTATGAAGGATAACTTGTTTACTCACTTGTAAAAGATATAAAGAAGGCTAGTTTTAAAAGAAAGTTTGCTCACCGGTTTATATTTAGAACAGAGAAGATGGACAGAGAACTGAAATTGTTGAAACTGGAAATAGATTTAGTTGCCTAAACTTGCATGCTTGAATTTGCTAGGTTCTTTTTAACTGCTTCAGGTTTGAATCCTTGGTTTTATTTTTTATTTTTTTTCTTTCCTGGCTTTCATTTTTGCTGAGTTTTTGATGGATGAAGTGAAGAGGTTGATATGCAGAAAGAAGATTACAGGGTGTTATCATGGGTTATGTACTGAAAACCCTTTGTTTATACCTTAGCCAGAGATCTTTTCCTTATTTTGGCCGGCATAAATCTTGCTTTGCCATGCTAGAGATGCAAACATTAAATGCATATGTACCCTATGCCAGAGATTTTCATGTTTTTTGGAGGCTGATGAACACATTTTGTATGATTTCGAATTGACCAAAATACTTTGAGCTGTGAAAGCATTTAATGCTAAGTACTTTATGTCTATACTTAACCTCTTTGAACAAAGATATTTCATCTTTCTTTTGCCTAGCATATCTATCCTACAGGTAACATACATTATATTATTTTTTACTTGCCTATAGATATATATTTTGTTTCTTTCTTTAGCTAGTGTTCATGAAAGCATATTTTTGTTTGCTGTTTTACTCGGCTGAGATAATAATGTTGTTATGTACAATATCAAAGACATTTTTATTTCTATTTATAGTTTGATTTTCAAATATTACATTTATACCATATATTTTTCTTTTATATCTTACACTTACATTTTTATATTGAAAGGATAAAATTTTATACTTCTTATAACTTCATAAAGAAAAACGGATTAAAAATACAATCTATACCTTTAATAAATAATTATACATATTTTATTTTATCTTTCCCAAGTATAACCTTTTAAAGAAAATGCATTTTGAATTTCCAAATCAAAAACTTATTTATATCCAATTTAATTTGAAAATATTCAATTCGAGTTCCAAATCCAAAAATTCAAATAAATCCACAATTTAACCCAAAATTTTAATCTAATTACAAATTAAATTCGTCTTTAAAACTGGGATCGTTACAGACTTCCCCCCTTAAAAGAATTTCGTCCTCGAAATTACCAAGGAGACAAAAAGATAGATGAAGAACATTTCATCAAATCAAATGAATATCTATTCTGCATTTTGTTTACCAAATCAGAATATCAATAACAGATACAAGAACGAATCTGTTTGACACTTCACAAAATACTTGGGTTATCCAGATCTACGAAATATTTAGTGGCATTGGTTAGTTCGAAAGGAATAACTTACCATTCGTAGAACATATCGGGACCCAAAGAAATAGATATATATATGGATACAATTTCAAAGCTTTCAGTTTAGAAACCAAATTATACCTATCAACCATAGCAACAAAGGCAAACAATTCATCCAACAAACAATTTTGGCCTATTTGGAGTTTGCGTCCCATATCAAATATATCGAATTTCTAATTCCTGGATCTACCAAAAACTATCGAAGAATTGAGAAGAGATGACGAACAAAAGAGATGAAAAGAGAAAAGATTGTTTCCTTGTTGTTACAGAGTATCGACCATTTATAGTCGTATTCCCCTATCCTCTATCTCATCCTCTTCTTGCACTCATACTTACTATCAGTGGATAGCAAGAGAATTTACTGAGGCATATGGACGGAAATCTGAGAATTACTCATTCTAGGGTATACTTCACCCTATCTCTAATGAGCTACTTAATGTGTTACACTTCTGAGCTAAAGTTCAACCTTAGCTCTGATACCAAATGTAACGACTCGAATTTTTCGCGTTCGAAAATCAACATCCGTACTTCATATTGTACTAGAATGTCGCAGATTCGACCGTTCAAATCCGATTCGCCGGAGCTTATAACACAATTAAGTAAATAACACAGCGGAAGAAAAAGAAAACAATGATATCATATACAATTCCAATGAATACAATATCCAGAATGATATACAACAATGATATCAATATGATACAACAATATTAGACATATGATACAAGAAATAGCAGCGGAAAGAAAATAGATAACACCAGCAGCAGATAGAATGTCTCCAATAGAATGCTCCAAGATAAGCAACGTCAATCCATGAACTCCAAGAACGGAACTAGCTCCAGATAATCTACTAAACATGAATATCTGAAAAACCCAACTCTAGACTGCCCGTGTGGAAAATGATGGGCACCCAGAGTTTAGGAAGGGAACAATAAACTCCGGATCAGTCATGGGACTGGTATGAGCAAACAAAAACAGTTTATCTTTAAACAAACACAAAAGACTCTTAAACATTGAAATCCGCAGTGCTTTTCGAAAATGAAACTACCATAAGACCTCCCACCACACACACAATGCAAACGCAGAATAGAAGGAGATTTCTTCTTATGATAGTCAAAAATGCTTACTACGAAAAATCATTCGATATTATTATCATTAGTGCATAGTGTCGAAAACCATTTCGAAAATATAATATTAATCTTAGCCAGCATACAACCATTGTTGTATGCCTACTATAGCTACTACGTTCAATAGCAGGTTACTGCCACATTCCATAGCAGGTAATACAACTAAAACCGTACTGGGTTCGTACTGTTTCTTTGGATTTCCAACAAATGATCAGGCTAAGGAACTTCCTTTCCGAAATAGAAACGCCTCTGGAAAGACGCCTCAGATCCTAACCGGATCTCTGCAAACAAAAGGCCGACGCTACCTCACGCTCTAACCGAGCTGTAACTAGGTAACTAACACATGAGTCATGTCATCCCCCGGTCGTTACCGACCTTTATCCGAGGGCCTTCGATCACAAAGCAACAACCACAAAGTATAATAACTGTGCAGCATCCACATAGGTAAAATATCTGGGCTCCATACCATGATATCACCTTTTATCCAGAAGGAAATGACATACCCTAGGGGCGCTACCCCTACAAACCTATGTCGCAACATTCCTGTTTCGACCATTACCGAGTTGTGAGGCTCGACGAAGTCTCATCCACAAAGCAACGCTTTTTTACAAAGCCACGCTTTTTCACAAAGCCACGCTTTTCCACAAAGCAACGCTTTTTCACAAAGCACGCTTTAACCAACAAATGATCATCAGCACTTCGTATGCCACATTACCAAATTGGGAATGTATCACTAATAACCATCAACTACATAACCTCTGAGCTCGTACGTCTCAGAGAAGGGTGTTAAGCTAAGATAATAAATTCTCTGCCACCAACAGAAATGTATTTGATAGAAACCAGCTTTACATCTCAAAGTGTAACGTCAGACACACATCCATACAAGTCTGTTCCGGGTTCGAACAGAACCGAAGGCACTTCCAAAGAAGCCCTTGCAATCTGGGTATTCACAATCCTGATCGGACTTCCCATCACTTAAGAAATCTCTATACCGTAGCTACTCAGTGCAGAGACAATCGATAGGTCATCCTATCGCTCTCGCAAATACCCGGTCTTCACCACCGGTCTTCAAATGCTATCCATATCGTCGTATCACTATTCGGAATGGGTTATATGACACAAAGGTCCTCTCCCGGCTAAACCGAATAACGAGCGCAATTAAAAATCATATGGATACTGGGGTCTCAGTTAAATCACAGCTTAAAGTCAAAACTTTTCATTCGAATGGTAAAACAAATTACCATTTCCAATCTTTTAAACAAAAAGATTCATTTCAAAAACCTTCAATGGTTTAAACAATTTCCACACTTTTAATCCTTTAAACAAAAAGATTCAATTCACAAAGTTTACCCCGTTCACAAAGATCCATTTATGGATTTCAAAACAATTTCCATTTCAATTGAATTAACTCGTTAAATCTTTAAGTCAAGATTTAACTTATAGCTTTCAAAACTTGTTTTCAAAGATTCATTCATAGTCTTTCAAAACATTTCAATTCCATTTTTCAAATTGGATTAACTCGTCCGGTCTTTGAATCAAAGACTCATTTCATAATTTTAAAAACATTTCAATTCCATTTCAAACTTGAAATTCTTTCAACACAAATTGGAAGTTCATTTCTTAAAATGAAAGCTATTATTATTTGAAAACAAGTAGTTTTCGTTTCGGGAAAATCTAGTTATATTTACACGAGTTAAAACCCTTGAAATAAAATTCAAATTCCCAAATCAATACCTTTAAGATGGTTTAACCCATATATAACCTGTACAGCATCTTTAATCCCTAGTTTCAAATCATAGAATTCAATTTCAAACTTGAATTCAAATTTAAATCAAATTATTTAAATTTCCAAAACTCGATTAAGTTATTCAAAATAACTTTTATCTTTGAAATTCCATTTCAAAAGCTTTTCACTTTAAACCCAAATTTCTAATTTCAAAATCAATTGAAATTAAAATTTCCATTTCAAAAACATCAAATTTAATTTATCTGTGATTTAACCGATTTCCACGTGAAATCCATATTTGTGTGTGTATGGTGTAGTCCAGGGGTTTCACACAATAATGCACAACATCAATCATCGCAGATATATCGATAAGTGGTATAATCCATAACGCTTATCTTCATTCACAGATTCATAGATAAAGTAAATTTATCAGTCACAAAGATTCATCATTACAATTCGATGTGGGTTTCGGATAACCAACTGGAATCCGACTCCCTGTCGCATTGAAATTAAAATGTCGTTTACGGGTCAAGGGTTTCATATTCACAGTAATATATCACAGAAACAGAAATCACAGATATATATATCGCAGATAATCAATTACAGATCACAACATAAATCATGATGTATCACAAAGCATCATATATCAGGGATATCAAACAATTCAACATTCACTAGAATCCAAACATCCATAAGTAAGATAAATTAATATCTGATTATAATTAATTTATACCAGATTAATTACTTACGAATGAATTACAAATCTTGGTTAATTAATCATTAATTGCAAACCATTTCTATTAATTAACCTTAATTAATAAATCAACCCACCTTAAATCATTAAATAATTAACCTTTAATTAATCAAAATATTCAAAATTAATTACAATAAGTGATAAATCCTTAATTACTTTCGTTAAGTAATCATCCTTTAATGAATCTCATTAATCAATCATTAATCACCTTTTAACAAATAAACCGGCTTAAACTTTAAAGTAGTTCAACAATTTAAATTTAAATTTAAAACTTAGATTTAAACTTATTTCAAATTTCTATTTTACCATTTTAAACTTTCAGTTTAAGTTCAAAACTCAATATACCTTTTCACTTAAAAGTCGTTAAAACCAAATTTAACTTAATAAACTTGATTAAATTTTTTTTAACTTAAAAACTGTTTTGCACAAAATTCTCAAACCCGAGCCAATCCCCTAGTTACCCCGGGACCTGCTCCTAGTCACGCGCGAGAAAATCTCATTTTTGCTTAACACTTAACACTTGAAACAGAACCATTTATACCTGAGGAAACCAAGTGTTAATCGAACAAATACCCGAGTTCTAACACCAGAATACACGGAACAACTCACGAGTTTCCCCAACCTCAACTGCTTCGAGCCTATCACGAAGAACACTCGAACTCGGCACGAGATAAAGCCTTCTTCCCCAAACAAAAAAGTCACTGATACATGTTGATACGTGTGCATATGCACACGAGCTCCAGCGACTTCCGATCATCACCATCAGCGTCGACCAGTCGACAACCATCCCCTCTAACGCCACGACCCCCCAGCAACTTGAGTTTAACTGGAAATCGAGATCGAGCATCTTAGCAACAATCTGGAACCCAAAACGACCAACCCAAATCACCACGTAATCACCTTGCACCGCCGCCTCAGGCCATCAGAGGCCACGCCACCGCGACCAAAGCCACTTCGTTCAACAACGCAACGCTTAGCCCAACTCCGATGCAGTCCGATGCAGTGTGCTTGACGCAATCTTCCCCCAAACCCGATGTTCAAAAAAAACGAACCCTAAAACCCTATAACCTCACCGTGCTTCCACCATGGTTATTAATAAATTCAATGAGTATTTTTCCCATTATTCTCGAACTACGAGCTTTCTCTGACAAAAATCTCAAGCCCCAATTTGGCCTCAATCGACGGCTATTGACCGAAGAACGTTTTTCGTTCACCTCGCGATTTCACTAAACCTAATTGCTTAAAAATCACGAGACTTATGTTAAAATTCATCATTTTGTGAGATAAAATCAGTTGTGTAATCAAATCTTAAAATTAGAATATTCGAATTTTTGATATTCTTAAATACCTATTGCCTTTTCCTAAATTCCAGAAGATGATTTAACTTATTTTACTAAACAATATTTTTCCTGCTTGAGTCTTGACTAAACAAGTGTATTTCGTTTAGATTCTTAAACTTAACAGGAATCAGCGAGATGGGTAACTTGAAAATTTTGAAAACTGGAAATTGACAAAGAAGCATTTTGAGCCTATAACATTTTGAATTTTCATACTGTAAATTATTTTTTTCTCTTCTTGAACTATTTTAAAAATATGATTCTTACTCAAATACACTCTTTTGTATTTAAACCCAAGCTTGATAATGATCAAAACATGAGGGATTGAATTTTTCTTTCTATTCATTTCATACTGAACTCAAAGAACAGAGGAGGGAAATCAATTCACGGAACTTCAAATGTTTAACAACATGATTTAATTATCACAGCAACTCAATTTAACATGGTTGTAGATAAATTATGTTTGGGTATGAAGGATAACTTGTTTACTCACTGGTAAAAGATATAAAGAAGGCTAGTTTTAAAAGAAAGTTTGCTCACCGGTTTATACTTAGAACAGAGAAGATGGATAGAGAACTGAAATTGTTGAAACTGGAAATAGATTTAGTTGCCTAAACTTGCATGCTTGAATTCGCTAGGTTCTTTTTAACTGCTTCAGGTTTGAATCCTTGGGTTTTTTTTTCTTTCCTGGCTTTCATTTTTGCTGAGTTTTTGATGGATGAAGTGAAGAGGTTGATATGCAGAAAGAAGATTACAGGGTGTTATCATGGGTTATGTACTGAAAACCCTTTGTTTATACCTTAGACAGAGATCTTTTCCTTGTTTTGGCCGGCATAAATCTTGCTTTGCCATGCTAGAGATGCAAACATTAAATGCATATGTACCCTATGCCAGAGATTTTCATGTTTTTTGGAGGCTGATGAACACATTTTGTATGATTTCGAATTGACCAAAATACTTTGAGCTGTGAAAGCATTTAATGCTAAGTACTTTATGTCTATACTTAACCTCTTTGAACAAAGATATTTCATCTTTCTTTTTCCTAGCATATCTGTCCTACAGGTAACATACATTATATTATTTTTTACTTGCCTATAGATATATATTTTGTTTCTTTCTTTAGCTAGTGTTCATGAAAGCATATTTTTGTTTGTTGTTTTACTCGGCCGAGATAATAATGTTGTTATGTACAATATCAAAGACATTTTTATTTCTATTTATAGTTTGATTTTCAAATATTACATTTATACCATATATTTTTCTTTTATATCTTACACTTACATTTTTATATTGAAAGGATAAAATTTTATACTTCTTATAACTTCATAAAGAAAAACGGATTAAAAATACAATCTATACCTTTAATAAATAATTATACATATTTTATTTTATCTTTCCCAAGTATAACCTTTTAAAGAAAATGCATTTTGAATTTCCAAATCAAAAACTTATTTATATCCAATTTAATTTGAAAATATTCAATTCGAGTTCCAAATCCAAAAATTCAAATAAATCCACAATTTAACCCAAAATTTTAATCTAATTACAAATTAAATTCGTCTTTAAAACTGGGATCGTTACATCCATCCTTATGGGTAATGATCCTACATGTAGGTCAATGGGAGTTGGTTCAGTTCGCATTCGCATGTTCGACGGGACTGTTCGCACTCTTTCAGATGTTTGTTATGTACCAGGTCTTTGGAAGTCTTTGATATCATTAGGGGAACTAGCATCACTGGGATATAAGGTTACCGTTGACAAAGTTGGTTTGAAGGTTTCTAGAGGGGCACTTATAGAAAGAAAGGCTATAGAGGTCCAGAATCTTTATTTGTTGAAAGGTACCATTGGTCAAGGTGAATAATGTGTTTGAGCTGATAGCGCTAAAATTTTGGATGCCACTAAGCTTTGGCACTTAAGATTAGGTCATATTTCAGAGAAGAACTTAGAATTACTTCATAAGAAGAAGAAGATCAGAGGAGAAAGCATCAACAAATTGGATTTCTGCAAGGAGTATGTCGGAGTAAGCAAACTAAAGTATCATTTGGTGCTGACGAGCATACTTCTAGGAGGGTACAAGACTACGTGCATTTAGATGTTTGGTGGCTAGTTTCTACAGCTTCCATTAGGGAAGCTCATTACTTAGTATCTTTCATTAAGGACTACTCGTGTAAGGCTTGGGTATATGTAACGAAGGCTAAGTCAGAAGTGTTCAAAAAGTCTAAGGAATGGTAAGCTCTCGTCGAAAACCAAACTAGAAGGAAATTGATGATTTTTCGATTTGACAATGGCGACGAATTTGTCTCAGTGGAGTTACTTGTTACTGTAGACAACATGATATTAGGAAACATTTTACTATACCCGGTGATTTACAATCTAATAGGGTCATTGAGAGGATGAATAGAACTCTACTAGAGAAGGCTCATGGCTTGAGATTGACCGCAGACTTATCTAAAGGCTTTTGGGCTGAAGCTATATCGATTGCTGCTCACATCATTAATTAGATTTCGTGTTCAACCACTAGTGGGAATTTTCCAGAAGAGCTATGGAGATGGAAGCCCACTATACTTAGTTACTTTCGTATTTTTAGTTGCTTTGTTTATGTGCATAATACAGGATTTGACAAGTTGGAGCCGAGAGTTAATAAGTGTGATTTGCTAGGTTATACAAATGGAATAAAAGGATATCGTATTTGGAATCCAACAACGAATAAGGTGATACACTCCAAATATGTTACCTTTGATGAGTCGGCCATGTTCAAACTATTGGAGGATACATTATATAGCTCAGGTTTGGAAGGAGACAAGCCTAAAGAGATGGAGATTGTTCCCACATTTCAGACAATGAGTAGAGTTGATATCGTTGATGACAAAAAAATGCAGTCAAAGAACCATCATATAATAGTCCATATATTTCCTCTAATAGTGATGGTGATTGTCATGTAGTTGGAGAAGATTCAGTTCAAGGTGGAGCTAAAATAGTGGCAGGCGATGTTGGAGCCGTCCGTGCTAGTCAACGAATTAGGAAGACACCTGATAGATATGGAGATTGACAGTTTGCAAACCTCAGCCTCAGTGTCAATTCGATTATGCTTTGCATGTGGTTCGCGAGGAGCCAATTGAGCTTGAAGATGCTTTGAAGTCAACGGATTGTTCGAAGCGGATTTGAGCCATTGAGGAAGAAATGCAGCCGTTGTAGAAGAAAAGGACATGAGATCTGGTCCCATTACCTCAGGGAAATAGAGGCATAGGTTGCAGATGGATATTCAAGGTAAAAGTCGATAGAAGACATAAGGCTAGATTGGTAGCAAAAGGGTTTTCATAGAGAATGGGTAAAGAGTACGATGAAATCTTTGCTCCAGTTGTGCAGCGTACATCTATTAGGATTTTGTTAGCTATAATTGCTACTCATGATATGGAGTTAGAGCAGCTAGATATGAAGATATATAGCTTTTCGACATGGAGACTTGGAAGAGACAATCTACATTAAACGACCATATGGGTCTGTAGTGGATGGTTAGTCAGATTGGAATTGTAAACTAAAGAAGTTGATGTATGGTCTAAATCGGTCGCCGAGACAATGATACAAGATGTTTGATTCTTTTATGTTGAGCATTGGCTTTGATAGGAGCATAAAAGACACTTGTGTTTATTATAAATACTTGGAAAGCGGTGATTGGGCGTACTTACTCTTGTACGTGGATGATATGCTTATTGCTTCCAAGGATGGAGAAGAAATCAACCGATTGAAGATGCATTTGAAAGCGGAATTCGAAATGAGGATCTTGGAGAAGCAAAGAAGATTTTAGGCATGGAAATTTTCAATGGTAGAAAGCTTGGACTTTTGAGAATGAGTCAAAAGGAGTATGTACGGAAGGTGCTTGTTCGCTTTAGCATGGATACTGCAAAGGCTATTTCGACACCCATGCCTTTGTGTGTAAAGCTTTTGGAAATAGAATCTCCTATTTCAGTTGAAGACAAGACTTATATGGAGAGGATGCCCTATGCAAGTGCAGTAAGGAGCTTGATGTACACCATGGTCTGCACGTGGCCAGATATTGCTCATGCTGTCAGTACGGTTAGTGGCTACAAGGCTAATTTGGAGAAGACTCAATGGGAAGCTGTTAAAGCTATTTTGATATACTTGAAGGGAACACCAGATCACAAGCCCGTTTTTGAAAATAGAAAAAGTTGCAGCTTGGTTGACTATTGTAATTCAGACTATGCGGGAGATAGATACAGAAGGAATTCAACCTCAGACTACATGTTCACTCTTGGAGGTACATCTATTGGTTGGAGAGCAAGATTGTAGTTTGTGGTTGCATTATCTACTACAAAAGCGGAGTTAATAGCTGCTGTTGAAGCAGCTATGAGGGCACTTTACTTGAAGCGCTGTTGTCTGATCTAGGCTTTACGCACGATAGTGTGGTGATGAATCATGACAGTCAGAGTGCAATTCATTTGGCTGAAAACTTGGCATTCAGCTCGAGAACAATGCACATAGAAGTCAGAGAGTCATTCCTTGTTGCCATGAATGAAGAAAAAGCGATTCATCTTGAGAAGGTCAATACGAAGGACAATGCGACGGACATGTTTACTAAGGTATTTTTAGTTGCTAAGTTGGAGCATTGCTCGAACTTGATTCGCTTATTGAAGTGCTAGTGCTACATGCTAACACCATGGGGGAGAGTGAAGTAGCTTAGTTAAAGCTAGATAAAGATGTAGTATTCTTCTTGTTTGAGATATATAAGTTGTTGTATACTTCTTGTTAGGAGATTATTTTGACTCTACCTTTGTTTTAAATACTTTTTAACACTTTGTTGTCGGAGGATGGATTTTGTGGAACTTGTTGACAAAGTGTGATGGGGGGTGACCGAGTCAGAACCTATCGGAAAGGTATTCATATTAAGGTGGAGCGTGCAATAAGAGTTGGTTGAGATAATTTGAATCGAGGTGGAGTGTTGAATTTTTTGTGCGATTCAAGCATATGGAAACTTTTCTAATTCACAATTTGAAATACATTGAAACTTTCCTGCTTTGCAATTTGGAATATATAAATACTTTCCTAATTTGCAAATTTGGAATTTATGGAAACTTTTCTCAATTACAACCTTACCTTATTTAAAACTTTCCACCTTTCCATTTGGATATGACTAAATAAAGGGGCAGTCACATGAAGTTTATCATCCACATAACTCATAAAGAAAAACAAATTGTAACTTTAATTAATCAAATTAGGGATTTTTTTTTATTATTCTCCTATAATCTCTCTTGCTAATTTATTAAGAGTGATAAAAACTTCTCTTTTTCAAAGTAGACGTACACTATCACAGCGATCGCTGAAAACCACTATAAATCTCTTGTGTCCCCTTTTCTCTTTTATAGTTATTTACTATTGATTTTGGAATAGTTGTGATATGGTTGGAGAATTGATCGGTCCTTTTGTTTTACCACACCATAGCACGATTCTATAATTAGGTTTTTCCACAACGAGAGATTAATCACCCATCTACAAGGCTGGGGTCCTAGATGATTATGAGTTCGAACCCAGGAGATAGATTTTTTTCGTATTTTTACAAATGTCCTATAAAATAATTGCCAACAAACGATACATCGATTGAGAAATTATGGATGCATGTCAAATGGCACTGTTTTTGTGTTTTTGTGTGCAAATAATCATAAGCTGGGATCCTAGATGGTTATGAGTTCGAACCTTCGAGATAGAGTTTCTCCCGGATAAAATTTGACTCTTATTTAAAAGGGGGGAAAAAATGAAGAAGAGAAGGGAATTTCAGCAGAAAGTGTGGCATTTGACATAATTAACAGAACTTGAATTCTATATATATTTTGCATAGTGGACAAACTTTGAAAAAAATTAAAGCTGAAGGACATCAAGTTTCATCTTTGGGCTGAAGGACAAACTTTGAAAAAATTAGGCTGAAGGAAAATGCTAGTTAGAACTAGCATTTTGTATAGTGTAAAAACTGAATATAATGCTGGTCTATCTAGCATTTTGTATAGTTTAAAAACTGAATATAATACTAGTTAAAACTAGTATTGTCCTTCGACCTAAATTTTTTCAAAGTTTGTCCTTCAGCCAAAAAATAAAACTTAGTGTCCTTTAGACTAATTTTTTGTCAAAGTTTGTCATTTTCCCTAATTACCTCTTTTGCATGATTAAAAGACAACCTTCGGCGACGACTAAACCAGTGAGCTGTATGTAGCATGAGGCATCATTAATACTTTGCAGTAGCGATATTATTGTTTTAGGTGCAATATTTAGGGTCTAACTGATGTTTTGTGACTGTTTGTCGTTAGTGATAATGTCTTTTTTTTTTTTTTAATATGAACACTGGTTCTAAATTCATGAGTATTGTATCATTAAAACTAGCTTTTCTAGTGAGTAATTTATTTATTTTGGAATGATCGTCGCCTAATCACTGTTTACAATTATAATGTTTACTGTGCACGTTCTTGCTATAAATGTTAAACTGTAAGCTGCGGAAGCGTTGTTGTTTGTCTGGCATCAAGAGCCATTTCTAATACATGTAAAAACAAAAAGAAGAAAAAAAAAAAACAAATACATGTAAAATTGCTCAAATTTCTAATACTGAACATCTTTGTTTTCTTCTAATTTCTTACTCTTACAAATTCTCAGATCTTTCGAACACAATTAATTGCACAAAAGTCAACTAACTACTTGCTAATTTTAAATTGATGGCTAAACCTTAACTTGTTGTAGAAATTCAAGTTTATAATGGTTTTAATTGCATCGGCGAACTATAATAAAACAAATAATGGTGAAATGATTATGTAAATGTCTTCTTCCTATGATGAGTATTGGGACTTTGTTTTATGATTTTCGTTGCGGACGCCATTGATTTTAGTGGAGAAAACAAAGAGAGGAAAGGTGCACCATTTGATTTGAATGGGAACTAGATAATGAATTTGAGTATTTCTAGTGTATATGAACAATAGCAAAAATGTATAAAATATGAGGTGAACATCAACACTGGAATAATAAGGCATAAATTTTAACACAATGAACGTCTATCTCCCTCTACAACAATATGACTACTAGCCCTAGCCATGATTCTCCTAACCACCCTCAACGCAACCTTGATGCAGAATCCCAACGGTCCACTCGCACATTCATCCCATCTCAACCCTACACTTCTACTCCTCTCCCTCCTCCACATCCTCCCAAACCAATTCTGCTCTCGTGCGGCGATTATCGCCGCACTCTGCAGATACACCGAAGCCGCATGCTTCACCAAATGATTCTTGATCGAGATGGTCGACGACGTAAAATCATTCGAGTTCCTATTCGTAGGAGAATACTCCGGATCGCTCAAAATGTCTTTCAGACTCGTGTACCTCACGATGCTCGGGTGAAACTGATGGCGATGCTCATCTCTTATCGATAGGTTGCTCGTCCACGATGATGAATTTTGTAAACTATGTAATTCTGTTTCCATTGCTTCCAACCATGCATTTTTTTTGTACTTCAAACCTTTGTTGTATGGATTTGATTGTATGGTAGAGAATGTTAAGTGGAACTCATTCTATTAGGAGAATAAATAGGGGGTTGATATTAACTCCACAATGTCCACATCACACAATACAAATCTTCTTATTCAACTTCAAATACAATATTACGTACAAAATATTACACAACGCCGAAATATTTTTTCAGTGCTGTGCAAACAAACTCATGGACTTGGCCCATATCTGGAAGAGCCTTGGCCACCGTCTCCCTCTCAAGGCAGCGTTTTCGCCATGCATCCAGCTTTGGAAATTCCTTCTCGATGCTGAAGTTTCCATGCGACTCGTACAAAGAGAACCAAGGGGTGAACGCCACCAATGAAATATCAACAAAGCCAAATTCGTCTCCTTGGAAGAATTTCTTGTTTCCAAGCTCTCCATCTAAGAGAGTTAGCGTGTTGACGAACTCTTCTTTTGCAGCTTTTCGACCTTCTCCTTCGAGTTTCCATATCTTTGATCCACAGTCAAATATCTGCAGGTTTCAAGTTTCAACACAATAGCATTAATTTCAATCATAAAAAACATGATATGTTCATTTTGTTTATACCTTCTTATCAATGAAGTCAGCCCAGAACCTGGCATGAGCTCTAGCGTAAGGGTCCTTAGGCAAGATTGGAGCCTGTTCACTCCAAAACTCGTCGATATACTCGACTATAATAGTGGACTCGTTCACAGGTTTACCGTTGTGGATCAAGACAGGGAGTTTTTTGTAAATGGGATTTGTGGTTAGAAGCAATTCACTCTTATTTGAGAGTAGTCCAATCTCTTCTATGGTTTCGTACTCGACTCCTTTCTCTAGGAGTGCTATTCTGCATCTTGCTGCGAATGGACTTGCCCAGTAATCGATGAGGGCTACTTCTTCGTTGTTTTTGTTAATGGCCATGGAGTGGGATTGGTTTTCTTGTGTAGATTTCTGTGATGTTTTGTTGATATTTGTGCTTGCTTTGCATGGTTTAAAAAGGGTTGGAATATGATAATTTGTGTTATGATCATACACGTTATCTATTGAATTATTGATTGGTTCTCAATATTCAAATTTTGTACTTCTCAATATTCAAATACTATATGATAACATTTTCTACTACTAACATGCATCCAGATAGATCAAAGTTGACTTTTGTACTGTTGCAACGGTATTTTGAAATAATTGATTTGTTGTCCGACCACTCAACCATCTTCTGATAAGTATAAGCATATTCAAATTGCGTACATATTAAATACAGTTATCATCTGAATGCAGAAGCAATTCACCATCTATAAAAAGTTAAAAACCATATTGTAAGTGTAAGAGATGTATTTTAACTTCAACCTATAAAAGTACAGGCAATGTACTTTTACAATCTCGTTTATAACAAGTATAAAAGTTCAATATTTTCACTCTAAAAGAAAACTTATCTGCTGTAACAAAACAGTTTAATTCCTCTGTTCCTATTTTTATTGTCTCATGTGTGCAGTTTAATCTCAGTCTTACATCACATGATTTGTTGAAATTTTGTTTGCGCGTTTCTCCGTGGGGCAACTCTTGTTGAAATCATGTCCGTACATCTCTTCGATGAACAAAATAAAGTTTGATCAACGTCTTTCACTACAAGGGAAATAGGCTATTCCAACGGCTCCTAGCCGTTGGCGGCCGTTGGTAGCCGTTGGAAATAGCGTGGGAATAGAGTACCACGCCTTCCAACAGCTTCCAACGGAAGTAACGGGGAATTAGCAACGGCTACCAACGGCAAAAAACTGACCAATAAGCCGTTGTTAGCCGTTGGTAGCCGTTGCTAATCTGGGTGAATTTTTTTTTACAGCAGCACGCGATTCACCTTCCAACCACACACAATCAATATATATCAATTTTCATTCCATTTCCATTCCATTTCACATATATATCACATATTCAACACATTATACCACAAACAATATAAACAACCAAAAATCAACATCAAACATTACATATTCAAGTCCAACTCCATATTCAAACATTACAACCAAACCCTCACCAACTCCAACTCCATATTTAAGTCAATATGTACAATGCAAACACTTAAACCTCACCATCTCAAAGTCAATACATACACAATAACCATCAAACACAATCCTCACCACCTCAAAGTCAATATATACAATAACCAACCACAAAACAATAATCATCATACCTCTCAAGCATCATCATCACCTCCGGAAGCACCAGACGACGAAGGGAAGGAACCATGCCTCTGCGCGTACTCCGCTAAACGTTGATTCAGCTGCTCCATTTGTATAGCGCGAAGACGGTCCTGCTCTTGCAACTGCTCAACCATGGTTCTAAGCTCTTTTATTTCAGCTTTGTCACACGCCTTTTGAGCTGCCCGAACCTGCAAATAGAATATGAGATGTTCACATTTGTATTATAATCATTTTCGTAAGCAATGTATATTTTAAAATATAAAAGCGTAAATGACGTGATCTTAAGCAATGCATATACCACAAATAAATGCATATTTTTATTACAATATATAGGTTAACTTATTAAATATATAGGTTAACTCAACTAGAAATCATCATATGTATAGTGTATCTATATGTTAATTTATTAAATATAATATTGCAATGTTTATAAGATTACCGCTTGGTTTCCATAGCCATAGCGCCTATTCCGTTGCGTCGGATCCATAATAACGTCGAAAATATTATCTTCCTCCTCTACCGTCAACTCATCGCGATCCGATTCTGAAAGCAGCTCTGCCCGTGCCTCCTGAAACTTTGCCTAAAATAAAAAACAATTACAGGTTAAAATTAGTAGAATATGATTTAAACATATCGATATTAATAAAATAAGTTTTAAAATATGCATACATATGCAGCCGTCGCCTTATCATCACCATCCCACTGATATGTAATATTGCCAGCATTGTCTGTTTTTCTAACATTTTACAAAACATACACAAAATAATTTAAATCAATCATAACTAATCTAATGCTAATTCACATGCGCATTTATACTAAATTATAAACATATTTTACATATGTGCATAATATATACATACACAAACAATTTGGACATTTGGATGACAATAATTGTAATTAGCATTTAGTTTGGTGTAATAAACAAGCAATATGTCATTGGATACAAATATAACAGCAAATTAACACAAAATTAGAAAAGATAAAAATTGTAGGGTTTTAGAAATACCTGATTTTGGAGACTTCTAGGAATGGAGAGAGGATGTTGGCGTTGAGTGATGGCGTTGGAGCAGCTGTTGGTTGCGTGGGGAAGGTTGGAGGTGGAAAAGAGGAGGGGAGGAGAAGGGTTTTGGTTGAATTGGGGAAGATGAGAATAATGTTTTGGTCTCTGGCTGGTTGCAGGTATACGCAAATTTCCAACGGTTACCAACGGCCGCAAACGGCGTTATTTTCAACGGTTATCAACGGCTACCAACGGCAAGTTAAAAAAAAACGTGCGCTATATACTGTATTTCTAGTAGTGTTTCAACAATAAGAATCCCTTGCGCATGATCAATCTCATGTATATACTACTTCGCTTTAATTATTTTTCACGGTATGAGACTATTATTTTTATTAATATGTGTCCATTTATCATTATACAATGGAAGAAACTTCAACATGATCTAATTGTTGAATGAGTCACGTCATACTATAAAAACAATGAATTGATACAAGATTGATATGGAGTTGGGAGAGAGACATGTAAAATGGAGACGGGGAACTTAACTGTAGGATGGTTAGAATTAGTAAAAGACATCAATTTGCCATGATTTCTTTGTTTGTCCTAGTACCATTGTGCCTCATGTAATGTCTATATATGGTTTTCTTTCCCGTGAATAATATATAATATTGCAGATCTTAGGTAGTGTTTGCTTTGTTATTTTTAGTTTTGGCTTTTCGTCCATACAACAATGCACATAACGCATTTATATTGTCGAAAATGACCAATTTATAAAACGAAGTTAACATAAAAAATAGAAAACAACTTTTATTTATTTTCTGCGTTTTGGAAAATAACACAAGCATGAAACAACTCATTCTTCCGTTATTACTCTGTCCCCTTCGTCTCTCATCCGTCTTTCTTTCATTTCCTCCGTTGTTACTTCATTTTCCTCGTATATGACATACATATTGAAAACCGAAAATAAAAACCAAACACTACTTTAATTTCTCAATTTTCATTTTCTCACATATTATATACTCAGCAAAACGTGATGATTTGGACAATAGTTGAGTAACTAAAACGAGAACGGTGACAAAAAAGGCACTATAAACAGATAGCATTAAACGAGCAAAATAACATAATGGAGTAGTAGTTGATCATCCTACCACACTAATCATAATTATACAATGAACCTGTAAATTTTTAACTAGGTCTTTAACAACAGTATACTCGGTCATTTTCAAAAACGTTCCCTTTCAGGCATCGATGTTTTCTGCAATTTGAAGCAGTAGAAAGTTGTGAATGGACACGTTGATATTAGTTCTGTAAATAACTTCCCCTTATACATTTTATGCTTAGTGACACTTACTGTTCACTTAAGCAAAGCGTGATAATTAAACACAATTATATGTTTGGCTTGAAAATGAACTTTTTGTCTCATGTTCCGTGCATTTTATACTACATGTTGGAAAGGTAAAAACAAAAAACTTATTCTCATGTCACACTAACTAAGCGTTTCACATGCATTTAATGATTAAAATACACTTACACATTGCTTAAGTCATCAGATAAAATTATACCATTTTGGAAACTAAATCAAGAAGTCATTCATCAAAGAAGAAAATAAACTACCTTCTTAATTGGATTCATTTGTTATATGGAGCATATTTATACTCGAGGTGGCAGAGTAGTCTTGCAATCAATAGCTTAAAATTTCGACAACTTGATCAGTTTTAACGTGGCAGGGAGACTCAAACTCCAGACTGCATGTTAGGAGAGTAGTTACTACTACAGCGGCACAATACAGTTGTCCATTATATATATTATATATTATCATGTCTGGGATCCAAGCAAATGAACATTTTTAATCATCGTATAATCATAAGTTAGTCTTCTAAAATTCACAATTCGAGAAGCGTTTACTTTCTGAAGTTTGATCGTCGTATAATCATAAGTCCATTTTATATATTGTTTTGAGATTTTATTTACTTAATTCATTTTCGTTTTGGATTCATAAGTTTCCTTCCGGGATTGACATATTTTTGAATATTTGTTTTACCAATGGTTCGATCAGATCAATTAAAATTATTTTGAAGCTGGTGGACACTGAATTTTGAAGCTGGTGGCATCTTTCAAGATTTGAAGCAGTTGTGTATGTTTTAAGATTTCACAGTGGCTAGGTAAGTTGTTAACCTCATGCTTAACGCATACCTGCTCTTATACTTGAATATGTGAGTCATATGACTATGCATCAAAAATTAATTAATAAATTATTTTCAATGCATCCAAGATTGTATTCTATTAAACACAAATTGGCTGGGCATTCGTTGATGAGTAACATGCAAATCAAAAAGTAGCAAAGCAAAATAATATTATTTTTTCGTCTTACTAGTATGTTTCCCGTTGTTCCCTTCGTATCATATGTATTTTTTCTCCCTTAGTACTACTAATACGTTTCCCCACATTTCATTCAAAGAATATGTTGTTTTCTCCTCTCTTTCTACTGTTGATACGTTTTCTCTTGTTTTCTCTTGTTTGCACATATCGAGCTTCTAAGATTAGCTATCACATAACTAAGTCATCGAGTGTGACGACAGTCCTACACCTCCGGTACTCAGAATACCTAAAATGCGCTATGTGGGTGCTCGGTCGATGCAAGACGGCAGCCAAGAATGAAAAGCAGTGAAAAATCCAAACACGGAATCTGTAGAACATATCACAACGTACAAATCAAATACAACATATCTGTAAAACATATGAGATTGTGATATAATCAAATGAACCATAATTAAGAACATTAGAGTGCATCAGGTTCATAGACTATACAAAAATTAAAATAAAGAGTTTATACATCCCAGAACTCCAAAATAAACTCTATAACTGTCTCTCAAAATATAATTACTAACATAGCTCCACAGTACTGCACAACAGAATATAAGCGATAGTAAGCTCCAAAGTGTTATATATGAATGCGTAGCCTTCTGCTCGTACTCCGTACAGCTCCATGCACTATCAAGATCTGTTAACTCTAATCTACTCATTTAAAAGTACCCAATGTGATAAGAAGCAAAGCATAAAACATCGAGCCAGACAACAATCTGGTATGAGCGATACATCATCTCAAATTACTATAAAAAATCAATATAGTAAAACAGAGACACTGAGTATGAAGAACCATACCTAACATGTCTCTGCATCCAACAAGTTAGCACATAACACCATATGTGTTACACTATCATCATCATCTTCATAGGGATATACTACACTAAGTATAACATGGGTGTCGGGGTTCCCAACATATAATACCTACATCGCAAGACATCCATAATAGACACAAAATAATCCAACCAACAACAATAGCAATCAGAGTAATCCATAGCAAGCACACCCAATAACGACCGTCACCAAGGTCTCACTTCGCACTTGCCCTCACTAAGGTCTCCTGTTACCTGACAACGACCAAGGTCTAGCATCACCCGACCATCACTAAGGCCTCGCATCACCCGACCGTCACTAAGGCCTTGCATCATCACCAAGATGCCACTTCATCTTCACCATCACCAAGGTCTCGCATCATCACCAAGATGCCTTTGGATACCTGACAACTTTTACGACCATCACCGAGATCAGTGACACACCACGTCGCTATTGGATTCGGTGCTCGATCACATACCATCACCAAGATACTGTCATCACCAGGGAAGGCTAGACCATCACCAAGGTCCAGGGTATACAGTTGAGTGTTCTCACATATCCTTGCCCCACTAAACACTTATCCCACCTAGAGTTATCAGTTCTTTCTTCTGTACATGACTCGGCACTGGGACACACTACATCTAACCCGTGTCGCTCAACCTTGTCGAACGTGGCCATTTCGATCATTACGAAGTCCATGTATAGGTCTCACTCGAAGTAGTCAACTAAAACGATTCACCCATCGATCCATCAAAGTTCGGAACATCTCTCGACGGCTAACTTCATCCGTAGTGTCCTCTTATTGAAGTTCTGAAGTCACTTTATTGAAGCATCACCCCGCCTCCTATTTCGAAGATCATCTCCTCATCGTGCCTTAACGTTACACTCGAACGTCGAATAATGAATGGAACCCTTGGGCAAGCTTCCCAAGGCACCCATAGACCCTCGGCTTTGCCATGCAGTTCATTTGTGCCATGCCCGAAGTCTGCAACTAACCCCATGCTCCACCACCATTGGGCCAACCTACAATCGAGCCTAGCAAAACATGCGACCTCGTGCCAACTCAACACCCGAACCGAGCCTCACGCCCAATCACCAAATCGCCATCGTGGACCGGCCACCAAACCTCCATCCTCGACCAACCATCGAACCACCATCCTCGACCGACCACCGCGCCATCCTCGATTAGCCACCGAACCGAATATCCTGTTCGATCACCGAGCCAGTTCCACCACCGAACAGACCTCCATGTTCAACCACCGAACCACCACCCAAGGAACCTAATTTCTTGCTCGATTGCCGGTCCAATCCCTCTACCGAGCCAAAACCTAGTCCAAACCAACCAATGCCAAACCAATCACGTCGAACCAAAACCATGTAGCGTAAGCATTCACACAAACACAACACACATACAAATCACATCCAACATCCGAACACACATCAAACCATAGTAGTTCGTCATGCAATTACATCCATAATATAGCCTACAATATACAAAGGCAACTATACTCCAAAATAACATGATTAAGGCACTTTATATATTCCAAAATTTGTTTTGCATCAGATTTGGCTTAGAAAATAGCTTTAATACATTAATCTGACATCAAAAATGAGTTTAAAACATATCAAAACTAATGGATACACATATATATATATATATAGTAAGGTAAGGGATGATAAATCACTCACCAAATACCCAAAATGTGAAGATTTGCACGTAAATCGAGGCAAATCCTAAAATTCCAACCAAGATTTGATTTTTCTTTCCCAAAGATGTAGATTTGAAGCTCTCTAATGGATCCCCTTGCTTATCTATAGTTTGAACGTTGGATGAAGAGTGGAATAACGGAGGTTGAGGCTTGAATGAGATGTGGTAGAAATAAAATGAGTTGGGGGAGGACGGTTCACTTATTTATGGGCAAAACCCCCAAGCAACCCCCAAAAGCTCTGGACCATCCCCCGAACCGACGTCGCCGAACCAACTACTGTCGAACCAAGCACCTACCGAACATAAATCCCTATATGGTCTTCCTTACCGGACCGAACCCCAAACATGCCTAGCACCGACCAGAGCCAATCTTCAAACAACATATCTCCTAGATAGAAATCCAAATAGCTATTATGACCACTCTACGGAAAGTGAAGCCATCGTATCTTACCAATGGAATAGTCTCGGATACTAATTTGGTTTCTTTCAAAAGTTAGATTTGAAGCTCTCTAATGAATCCCCTTGCTTATCTATAGTTTGGACAAGATTTGGATGAGAAAAGGAATTTGGGTGAAGAGTGGAATAATGCAGGTTGAGGCATTAATGGGATATGGTAGAAAAAGTGATTTAGGGAGGATGACTCACCTATTTATAGGCAAAACCCCAAGCACCCCTAGAAGCTCTAGACCACCCACCGAACCGACGCCGCCGAACCGACTACCGTCGAACCAAGAACCTACCGAATAGAAATCCATGTCTGGTCTACCTTGCGGGACCAAACCCCGAACACGTCCAATACCAACAAGAGCCAATCTTCAAACAACCATATCTCCTGGCCAGAAATCCAAATCGCTATTAAGACCACTCTAGGGGAAGTGAAACCATCATACCATTCCAATGGAAGTGGTCTTGGATGCTAATTCGGTTTCAATCAAAAGTTATAGCTGATGCAATTTATCCAGGGGTAAAATCGTCAGAAAAAATTATAAAGATAGGAAATGTCACTAATAGGCATTTCCAAAAGTTATGGAGTCATACAACCTCATATGAATTAAATAATAATATTTTACGATCCTCTAGTAAGTAAAACATGGGTCGTTACACTCTCCTCCCTTTAGGAATTTCTCCCTTGAAATTCTAACACAAACAAGGCAAAATCAAACATAGCTACTCCACATGTCTATCGTCCACGAGTAAACACATCAAACATCAAACATGCACACGAAAGCGATAAATGATATCTACGCCTAGCATGCAAGATACAGAACTACCATATATGATATCGAAAGTGAAAGTAAATGCGATAACAAAGGTTTTATCAAGTAACAATCTCCAGATAAGCTGTCTGCATGCTCTCCTCGGACTCCCAAGTGCAATCACCTTAGCTCTCACTCCATTGAACCTTCACTAGCTCCACCATCTTTCTCCTAAGCTACTTTGTATCATGACTGGCAATAGGAACCAACCTACAAGGTCTCGAAGTTTCTGGTTCAATTTAAACATCATCCAACTAATGCGGTGCCCTTTTTCATGATGCCTCTTATAAGCCCTTCCCAAAATCCACTCATGGACATTGGGTATATATTACTTACAATGCCCTTGGCAAGCCCTGGGATCACATAACCCACTTCACCCACCATTCTACCCGATTCATTGCCATTCCACTCGGCTCTCCGGCTATGGACTTAACACTCCCTATCAACCTATCGAGTATGACCCGAATGTCACCATACGCTTCTTTCATTGTTTTCCGTTTCTCGGTATCTATTCCTAATCCTACAGGAAATCTCTAGTGTTATAAAATAATCTAGTCCGTCACAGCTTCGGCCCTAGCTCCCATACTAGTCGAAAATCATATCCAGTAATACACTCAAGTTGTGTAGTTAATGCCCCACTATAACCTCACTATATCTCATAGGGGATTTCTACCAATACGATTTTTTAACAAGCCGCATATTTTACGATTGTATATATTTAAATGTTTTATTTAAATATAGCATCGTTAGTCGGATTCAAGTCCGAAATGTCACTTTTTGCAAACAGTCGAATTGGGACTCGAGACCACTTCCATTGAGTCCAAAATGGCGTTTGTGACCTTTTTGAGTATAAACATCGATATGTTTGGAGTTGAGTAGAATTTTGACGTTTTCACTTAGGGCTTTGGGTTTGGGTTTGGGTTTCAGCGCACTAACCCAACTCATCTTATATCTTAACTCCACCCCCTCTCATCTTCATTCATTCTATCATTTCCTAACGCTGCAAGCTTTAGAAAAATGGGGGAAGAGAAAAGGAATTAGAAATTCCTAAGCCCTAGATTCATTTGCTAACTCAAGTTCTAGCTCCAAAATCTAAGAGAAGCTTAGGTAAGCATCCTCTTCATCTTCTCCATCTCATTTCCTCTTCAATTTCAGAAATTTCCTAAACCCTAACTTAGGAAATGTTTTTTCTTTTGAGCTTAGATTGAAGCTTCTTGGGTTAAAATTGAAGAGTGATTGTTCTTGCCTTGCTCTATAGCTTCTCTCTTGTGTTTTTGGGTTTAAAGGTGAGTTTTTGAACTCACATCTACTTCTATAGATATCATTATTGTTAGGTATGAATTCCTAACGCTTATTTATGTTCATTTGCTTTTGATTTGAATTGAATTGGTGAATATTCCAATTTTTGGTGATTTGAAGTCAAATCTTTAAAAAAAATCTATCTTTGATGTTTGAACACGTTAGTGGGGTGTTTCGGAGGGCCATACAAGGCTGGATTGTCGCTTGGCGTAAATCCCTTGCCGTTGTTGCTTGCTCGTTCGCTTTCGTTCCGTGTTATAGATTTTGCCCTACAAGGAGGCTAGGCTGAAACTGCTGATAAAGCAAGTTCAGTCGACTGAACCAGGGGGTCAATCGACTGAACCAGGGGGCAGAAAATTCTCTTCCCCTGTATCAGTCGACTGACACACTGAGTCAGTCGACTGAGCCTGGAAACCAAGTGTTTTCAGGTCTGTATCAATCGACTGACACACTGAGTCAGTCGATTGAGCTTGAAAACCGAGTGTTTCCAGGTCTGTGTCAGTCGACTGACCCTATAGTCCAGTCGACTGATTCTAGGAAATGTTTATTTTGCCAATTTTCGGCAAATTTGTGTGGATTTCCAATTTTTGATCGATTCCCCTTTCCCCGATTAGTTGTTATCACTTTAGTTGATTTTGATAATTTCTTTTTCGGGATTTTTGGCAACATCCATTTTGATGGATTCGGTATCGATTTCTTTGGATTTGATTCACGTCTTCGTATGTGAATTTTTGGTGATTGATTGTTTCTACAATCGTTTATGCGACTTGTCACTTTAAATTACAAAGGTTTCTATACTAGTAGTAAATATTCAAACTCTTTTACAAAGATGATTTCGACTCTATTTTTAATACAAAGCTCGTTTATAAAACCGTTTTCTAATCTATTAGTATATACAAACATTTACCTCAGTCGTATGAGAAAATCTAATTAAACGGCTTAGCCAAATAAGTGGTATGAAACGCTTGCGTTTACTTCGTCGGTCAATTCTTGGACTTGTTCGATTGAACTCTTGTGACAATTTTCGAGTGGAAATCTACAATTTGTTCGTAAATATTTAAGTTAAGCCAGTGGTTATGGGACATGAAGCAAAACTCATTTATTTACTAGCTTAGTGTGGTTCACACTTTTTATTGATCGATGATGATCATTTTGTGATTTAGACTAGCGATGTGCGATGTCTATTTGTTTGTGTGGGGACTACAAACCCCGTTTGTGGAACTTCGGTTCAATTTGGTGGGGGTAGCGACCCATGGTCTTCGGGCCGTTTGTGAAGCTTCGGCTCAAAATTGATGGTTAGCGATCATGGAATAGCGTTCCGTTTGTGATACACGTGTTGGTGAGATTTCATGCTCCAGTTTGTGATAGGCCTCCCCCCTTTGTGATTTCTGGATTTCTAGTTGATTATTTCTAGAATTTGTGTTTCACCTCTTTTTGTGATTGGCAATGATATGTTTGTCAATATTTGGGGTTTGGTGAATAAAATAAAGAATATGACATTCTTTTTGGTGCTTTGAGATTCTTGAGATATTGTATGATTTTGTTGTTGTTTAAAGTATACTTGTCACTGTTTGACATTATTGTTATCATACGTTTTTGTTATATCTCTTTTTATATCTCATTTTATATACGATAATTATAGCTAGACTGATCCGTTTATTATTTTCTTCTTAAATAATACTCGGGTCAGACCAAGATGTTACAGGTGCTTCCGTTTGACTTCCTATCAGGGACTATCATCTGATTTTTGGCTAACTACTTTAGATTAATAGATTTTGTTATTATACATTTGAGATATAGACTCCTTGATGTATAATTATTCTTTTGTCTAGCACATGTATCTATTCTTTTGTGATGTAGTCGATCTTGTTTGACCACTACTTTGATGTACACTTTTATGTGTTATATTCATATCTGATTCCGCCTTTGTGATATGAATATCTGTGACTGATTTGTGTTATGTTTATTTCTATATTTGTTTCCGAAGGCCTCATAGAGCCACTGTGTGGTAGCTTTGAGTTTGTATTTGATATGTCGGATTTCTTCTTAAAATGATATGTAAGTTATATTATCTGACATATTGGTACTCGCACAAAGCAATTATACAGATGGTCGCTCCTCAACAGCCTTATTCTTCATGCTAGTCGACGGCATTACCCAGTAGTGTCCTTGGCTAGTGTGAGTATAGAGGTGAGGTGCCACAGCTTGGTATCAAGGCCAAACTTCGAAACAATGTAGAATAATCTAGCAAGGATCATTGTCCTAAGTCTTTCTTAGGAATTGTGCCATAGGATTTAATTCGAGTCTTTGTACCGTTCTATCATATTTCTTTTTGTGATGCCTCGTTTTATCAATCAAGTTTGTTTGATATTCATTCTGTGAATAACATTTTTCCTCTTCTTTCTTTCTTAAAGAAGAGAAATGGTTAGACCAGGCCGTCCCAGCGCTGGTCGATCCAGTGCTACTCCTCAGGATGGAGTATTTATGTCTGCTCAGCAACTTCTTGATCTTGTGAAAAATGCTCAAGCTATCAGACCCATTCCAGAGCCCACTCATCCTAAATCTGGGTTTGCACGCTTGTGCAGTGATTACACCAACTTGGGTGGAAAGCCTTTCAAGGGTTCCGAGAGCGTTATAGAAGTCCAAGCTTGGCTTAGAACATGCGATCGCATCTTTTCCCGCATGAATCTTATTGACCTACATCGAGTCCAAGTGGCTTCTAGCATGCTCCAAGAAAGAGCATTAGATTGGTACGAGCTTTTGATCTCCGAAATTATCGAAGCGGATCTTACTTGGGAGCAATTCCGGGAAAGATTCGAGTTAATATTTGTGCCAGAAGCTAAAAAAGTATCTCTAGCTCGACGCTTCATTGACCTTGTTCAAGGTGAATCTTCTATGACGGATTACGTCGCATCTTTTGAATCTCTCTCTTAATATGGGGTCGAGTATATTAATACCCCATTGAAGAAAAATCAGAGATTTTTTTATGGGTTGAATAAAAACCTCAAAAAGTCATTACTTCTGAAATTAGAAGTTTCTTTTGATCAGCTTGTTGATATCGCTCTTCGACATGAAGAGGCCGATAAAGAAAGTGATGTTGAGGTCAAACAAAACATCAACAAGAAGAGACCTTTTAAGTTCAAGCCTAATCCCAACAAGAAAGGGAAGCAAGCAACTTCGGTAGCAAATACTCCTACCTCTCGTCGTGGAGAATGTTACAATTGTGGTTCTAAGGACCATTATGCAAACAAGTGCCCGAAGCCCCTTTCTTGCCGCTATTGCAAGAGTTCGGGTCATACTATATCTTTGTGTCCCAAACTTCAAAGCAAGAAGGAAGGCAAGCTAAATGTTGTACAAGCCCCTACTAACACTTTTCGTGGTCAAGGTATTTCTCATTCTATCCTTAATGGCATTATTATATTTTGTGATCTTCCTATTCGAGTTCTTTTTGATACGGGTGCATCTCACTCTTTTATATCAAAAGAACATGTTGATGCTTTGTCTTTGAATGTTATTGGCTTGATGACTTCATTAAGGATTGCGAATCCGGTTAGTGGATCCGCAACACTCAGTTTACTTTGTAAAGATGTCAAAATTATTTTATGTGATTATGCTTTCCGAGCCGATTTTCATGTTATGCGTTACCTTGGTTTCAGAATGATTTTGGAAATGGATTGGCTTAACCGTTATGAAGCCCATATCCTATGTCCTGAGCGGACTATATATCTTCGGCATCCTCAATCTGTTAAGTAGATTTCTCTTGTTCTGAAAGATTCAGATTCCAATTCAAAAGCATCCTTGTATTCTCTAAATCCTCATGATGACGATAATGATGATGAGGAAGATGTCATTTCCCTCATTCACATTGTTTGTGAATTTCCCGACATATTTGAGCCCGTTTTAGAATTACCACCTAAGCGAGCAATTGAGTTCAGAATTAATCTAATTCCTGGAGCTCTACCTATTACTCGTCCTCCTTATCGTATGTCCAATAAGGAAAATGAGGAGATGCGTAAACAATTATCCGAATTGGAAGGAAAACAATTTATTCGTTCTAGTTCCTCTCCATGGGGAGCTTCAGTTATTTTTGTGAAGAAATCTGATGGTACACTTAGGCTTTGCGTTGACTACCACAAGCTTAATGATCTCACCATCAAGAATAAATATCACTTACCTCGGATTGATGATTTATTCGATTAACTTAGTGGTGCTAAAGTCTTTTCACAGTTAGACTTAGCAACCGGTTTTCATCAACTCCGTATTGCAGAGTATAGCATTCCTTTGACATTGTTCCATACTCGTTATGGATCTTATGAATGGCTTGTTATGCCATTTGGTTTAACGAATGCTCCAGCTTATTTCGTTGAACTTATGAATCGAATTTTCAAAGACTTCCTCGATCGATTTGTTCTCATCTTTATAGATGATATTCTTGTTTATTCTAAAACCGAGGAAGAGCATGAAAATCATCTTCGGATTGTGTTGGAAACTCTTAGGAGCAACCAATTGAAAGCAAAATTTTCTAAATGCCACTTTTGGCAATCTCATGTGAAATTTTTGGGACATATCATTTCTGAATCCGGAATTTCCGTGGATCTTTCAAAGATTGAAGCGATTCAAAATTGGAAGAGACCGGAGAGTGTGATGGAAATTCGTAGCTTTCTCGGATTAGCGGGCTATTACCGTCGTTTCATAAAAGACTTTTCTAAAATTTCCGTACCTCTTACTAATTTGACAAAGAAGTGAGTTAAATACATTTGGTCAGACAAATGTGAAGCTTCGTTTCAAAAATTAAAAGAACTCTTTTCCAATGCTCCTATTCTTGTGACTCCCGATGGGAACCAAGATTTTATTGTTATACCGATGCTAGTCGTGTTGGTTTGGGATCCGTTCTCATGCAAAGGGAACGTGTTATTGCTTATGCTTCTAGGAAATTAAAACCTGCCGAGACTAGATATGCCACTCATGATTTAGAGCTCGCGGTTTTTGTTTTCGCCCTTAGAATTTGGTGTCATTATCTTTTGGGAGAGAAATTTGTTCTCTATACCGATCATAAATCTTTGAAGTATTTATTTTCTCAAAAGGAACTTAATTTGCGTCAACAACGTTGGCTCTAGTTCCTTGCACCTTATGATCTTGATATTCTTTATACTTGCGGAAAAGGAAATCGTGTTGCCGATGCCCTTAGCCGAAAGCAACAAGCGGTTGTTTCCATGATGATATCCAAATGGAATGATCTCACGTCTTTATCCACTTGTGAGATTCGAGATCGTGAATCCAACTCATGTTCATCTCTTGTTTTATGTAGCCTTGAGGCTCATCCTTCTCTTTTAGACCGTATTCTTGAAGCTCAAAAGCATGATCCCGAATTGGTTTTTCTTAGCCAAAGTTGTAGGGATAAAATTGATATTGAAGGTTTGAAAGACTTTGACATTGATGCTCGTGGCGGTATTCGAAAATTTGGTAGACTTATTGTGCCAAAAATTATTGATCTTCGTAGAGACATTTTAAAACATTCTCATCGTTCTAAATTTACCATTCATCCCGGTAGTAGTAAAATGTACGCGGATATGAAGCGACTTTATTATTGGGATGGAATGAAATCTGACATTACTAATTTTATTAAGCGTTGCATGACTTGCCAACTTGTTAAGGCCGAGCATCAAAGGCCCGGTGGGTTATTGCAACCTTTGGAAATTCCAATATGGAAGTGGGATCAAATTTCCATGGACTTTATTGACGGTCTTCCCCGTTCTCGTTCGGGTCATGATAGCCTATAGGTGATAGTAGATAGACTTACAAAGTCCTCCCATTTTATTCCCGTTCGGTCCAATCGGACCGTACCTATTTTGGCTAAACTCTATGTCAAGGAAATTGTTAAATTACATGGAGTTCCTACTTCTATTGTTAGCGATCGTAATCCATTGTTTACTAGTGGATTTTGGAAAGGTCTTCAAAAAGATTTGGGAACGAAGCTTAATTTTAGCACCGCTTATCATCCTCAGTCCGATGGACAAACCGAGCGTGTGAATCAAACTCTTGAAGATCTTCTTCATGCATGTGTTCTTGATTTTGGTGGAAGTTGGGAAGATCATATTTCTCTTGTTGAGTTTTCCTATAATAATAGCTTCCAATCTAGTATTGGTATGGCACCTTTCGAGGCACTTTACGGAAGGTCATGTCGATCTCCTTCGTGTTGGCTTGAAGCCGGTGAGAAGCTGGTTTTAGGTTCAGATTTTATTCGGGATGCCACAGAAAAGATTGACCTCATTCGTCATAGGATGAAAGAAGCTCAAAGTAGGCAAAAATCCTATGCCGATAATCAAAGAAGGAAATTAGAATTTTCTGTGGGAGATTTTGTGTTTATTCGTGTTTCACATATGAAGGGGGTTGTGCATTTCAGTCGATCGAGAAAATTAGCACCTCGATATATTGGGCCATTTCCCACCACCGAACGCATTGGTTCCGTGGCTTATCGCCTTTTATTACCGGCTCAATTTTCTACTATTCATGACGTATTCCACGTCTCTCAACTACGGAAATGACTTCGAGATTCCAATTCTATTCTTGAGCCCGGTGTTGTTGAAGAAATTGAAGTTTCGCCTAATTTGA
The DNA here is from genome assembly GCA_030737815.1 of Allium fistulosum. Lineage (NCBI taxonomy): Eukaryota > Viridiplantae > Streptophyta > Magnoliopsida > Asparagales > Amaryllidaceae > Allium > Allium fistulosum. The sequence continues at coordinate 627,079,193 of CM060905.1, read as the reverse complement.
CTTATGAGCAACATTTTATTCGTATCATTGCTTCGGAGGTTAAACGCCTTCGAAATAAAGATGTTCCTCTTGTGAAAGTTCAATGGTCCTCAAATCCTAAGAATTGCTCTTGGGAATCTAGAGAATTCATCTAGCGAACACATCCGGACTTACCCTCTCGTGCTCCTTAAGGTGAACTTCTCATTTCAAAATTTCTTCTTTTTGTGTTGTTATGACTTTGTATGGTTGTTACTTTTTATTTCTTTCTTCTTAAGTATTGCGAGGATGCAATTTTTTTAAGGAGAGGAGTCTGTAACAACCCGCATATTTTACGATTGTATATTTAAATATTTTATTTAAATATAGCATCGTTAGTCGGATTTAAGTCCGAAATATCACTTTTTGCAAACATTCGAATTGGGACTCGAGACTACTTCCATTGAGTCCAAAATGGCGTTTGCAGTCTTTTTGAGTATAAACATCGATATGTTTGGAGTTGAGTAGAATTTTGACATTTTCACTTAGGGCTTTGGGTTTGGGTTTGGGTTTCAGCCCACTAACCCAACTCATCTTATATCCTAACTCCACCCCCTCTCCTCTTCATTCATTTTATCATTTCCTAACACTGCAAGCTTTAGAAAAATGGGGGAAGAGAAAAGGAATTAGAAATTCCTAAGCCCTAGATTCATTTGCTAACTCAAGTTCTAGCTCCAAAATCTAAGAGAAGCTTAGGTAAGCATCCTCTTCATCTTCTCCATCTCATTTCCTCTTCAATTTCAGAAATTTCCTAAACCCTAACTTAGGATTTTTTCTTCTTCTTTTGAGCTTAGATTGAAGCTTCTTGGGTTAAAATTGAAGAGTGATTGTCCTTGCCTTGCTCTATAGCTTCTCTCTTATGTTTTTGGGTTTAAAGGTGAGTTTTTGAACTCACATCTACTTCTATAGATATCATTGTTGTTAGGTATGAATTCCTAACACTTATTTATGTTCATTTGCTTTTGATTTGAATTGAATTGGTGAATATTCCATTTTTTGGTGATTTGAAGTCAAATCTTTAAAAAAATTATATCTTTAATGTTTGAACACGTTAGTGGTGTGTTTCGGAGGGCCATACAAGGCTGGGTTGTCGCTTGGCATAAATCCCTAGCCGTTGTTGCTCGCTCGTTCGCTTTCGTTCCGTGTTATAGATTTTGCCCCACAGGGGGGCTAGGCTGAAACTACTGATGAAGCAGGTTTAGTCGACTGAACCAGGGGGCAGAAAATTCTCTGCCTCTGTATCAATCGACTGACACACTGAGTCAGTCGACTGAGCCTGGAAACCAAGTGTTTCCAGGTCTGTATCAGTCGACTGACACACTGAGTCAGTCGACTGAGCCTGGAAATCGAGTGTTTCCAGGTCTGTGTCAGTCGACTGACCCTGTAGTCCAGTCGACTGATTCTGGGAAATGTTTATTTTGCCTATTTTAGGTAAATTTGTGTGGATTTCCAATTTTTGATCGATTCTCCTTTCCCCGATTAGTTGTTATCACTTTAGTTGACTTTGATAATTTCTTTTTCGGGATTTTTGGCAACATCCATATTGATGGATTCGGTATCGATTTCTTTGGATTTGATTCACGTCTTCGTATGTGAATTTTTGGTGATTGATTGTTTCTACAAACATTTATGTGACTTGTCACTTTAAATTACAAAGGTTTCTATACTAGTAGTAAATATTCAAACTCTTTTACAAAGATGATTTCAACTCTATTTTTAATACAAAGCTCGTTTATAAAACCGTTTTCTAATCTATTAGTATATACAAACCTTTACCTCAGTCGTATGAGAAAATATAATTAAACGGCTTAGCAAAACAAGTGGTATGAAACGCTTGCGTTTACTTCGTCGGTCAATTCTTGGACTTGTTCGATTGAACTCTTGTGACAATTTTCGAGTGGAAATCTACAATTTGTTCGTAAATATTTAAGTTAAGCCAGTGGTTATGGGACATGAAGCTAAACTCATTTATTTACTAGCTTAGTGTGGTTCACACTTTTTATTGATCGATGATGATCATTTTGTGATTTAGACTAGCGATGTGCGATGTCTATTTGTTTGTGTGGGGACTACAAACCCCGTTTGTGGAACTTCGGTTCAATTTGGTGGGGTAGCGACCCATGGTCTTCGGGCCGTTTGTGAAGCTTCGGCTCAAAATTGATGGTTAGCGACCATGGAATAGCGTTCCGTTTGTGATATACGTGTTGGTGAGATTTCATGCTCCCGTTTGTGATAGGCCTCCCCCTTTGTGATTTCTGGATTTCTAGTTGATGATTTCTAGAATTTGTGTTTCACCTCTTTTTGTGATTGGCAATGATATGTTTGTCAATATTTGGGGTTTGGTGAATAAAATAAAGAATACGACATCCTTTTTGGTGCTTTGAGATTCTTGAGATATTGTATGATTTTGTTGTTGTTTAAAGTATACTTGTCACTGTATGACATTATTGTTATCATACGTTTTTGTTATATCTCTTCTTATATCTCATTTTATATACGATAATTATAGCTAGACTGATCCGTTTATTATTTTCTTCTTAAATAATACTCGGGTCAGACCGAGATGTTACAGGTGCTAATGCTTGACTTCCTATCAGGGACTATCATCTGATTTTTGGCTAACTACTTTAGATTAGTAGATTTTGTTATTATACATTTGAGATATAGACTTCTTGATGTATAATTATTCTTTTGTCTAGCACATGTATTTATTCTTTTGTGATGTAGTGGATCTTGTTTGACCACTACTTTGATGTACACTTTTATGTGTTATATTCATATCTGATTCCGCCTTTGTGATATGAATATCTATGACTGATTTGTGTTATGTTTATTTCTATATTTGTTTCCGAAGGCCTCATAGCCACTGTGTGGTAGCTTTGAGTTTGTATTTGATATGTCGGATTTCCTCTTGAAATGAAATGTAAGTTATATTATCTACAATACCGGTACTCACACAAAGCAATTACACATATGGTCGCTCCTCAACAGCCTTATTCTTCGTGCTAGTCGATGACGTTACCCAGTAGTTTCCTTGGCTAGTGTGAGTATAGAGGTGGGGCGCCACAGATTTTTCCATGTAGCCTCTAATATAGTTGGCAGTAACAAAAAGAAGTTCTATAATGTTTGAACAGCATTTTCGCTTTAAGCTCCGCTATCTCGTTATTCCTGCTATATTCCGCTATTTCTGCTATATCCTCTTTAAAAGAAATGAATTGAAAAATGACATTTATCTATTATAAAAATTATGAAATTAATTTTTTAAATTTTTAATATATTTCTAGGAATAAAAATACTCTAATATTCTATTAAATTCAATTATGTTATATAACAGTTTTACGTTTATTCATATTATATTCGCACATGTTCTTGTTTAAAATTAATTATAATTCAATTGAATGTTAGTTTTTCATTTAATTACCATTTATATATTTGTGAAAACATTACGTACGAGTTTTATATGCTATTTAAAAGTCATCCGCTATATCCCGCTATATCCTCGTTGTATCCCCGTTATGACTTTTTGCACTCCGCTGCATTGAATCCGCCGAGCGCTTTAACTGCACAACACTCAAGTCCTCTCTTCCCTAAGAAGACTACTCCTAGGCTGGTATATTTTCTTAATACCACCTACAAAGTTTCAAAGTGTATCGTGTGTATCCTTCCTGCTAGAAGATGAGTATTATCACCCATGAACACCAGTACAGGCCCACCAAGCTGTTAATACTCCATTCTATCTCCAAAAGTCATCCGCTCACTATACAGATACAATGGGCACTCCTCACCTGGATATACTCCTACAAATGACTCTCTTTCTCCATGGGTCTTCTGTTAGTTCCTGAGATGACGGTTTTGATGACAACAACCTTAGGACTTGTTATAAAATATAAATACTAAAATCTTTGTCTAGATATATATGTATATGCAGGATATATATATTCAATATATATAGGTACTAGGAATGAAGACTGTACAGTATAGAGATTCAAGACTGACGAATTCAAGATTGAAGAAATCAAGACTAAAGACTCATGAGTATCAAGAGTTCAAGAGTTCAAGATATCAAGATAAGTTATAGAGTCTAGATTTATGTTAAAACTTCATAATAGCACTAAAATCTTTATTTTGATTTTAATTGTGGAATGCAATCCACCTTCTCGCTTTAATAGTGGGATGGAACCCACGACCTCTTTAGTGGGATGGAACCCACGACCTTCTCTAGTGGAATGGAATCCACGAAATTTTCAAAATGATTTATTTTTCAAAACTATCTTTTTAAAAGTTATCTCTCTAGGTTTAAATATTTTAGCCTTAACTATTTTTAATTTCAAAATGATTTCTTGTTTTTAAACTATCTCCTGGTTTTAATGGTTTTAGCTTTAATCTCAAAATATTTATATTGAGCTTTTATTACTTATATATTGTAGATTTTATATTTTTAAGATTACTTTTTAAATATCTTTTATAAGTTTAAACTATATTCAAAATGGTTTACAAAGATTAGAATAATTTAGGTCATGTCCTTAAGTTTTTAGGTTTTAGCTTTGGCATTTTCATCCAGCAGTTTGTCTTTGTTTAGCGGTTGCCACTATGCATATCGTATAACTTTTCTTCGGATATTTATAATAAGATCAGTAATTCAATATTTGTTATTAAATCAGTGTATATGCGCCTTAGTTGCTGATGTCCACTCTTCAACTATTTTTTAAGGTTTGTAATATTCATAAAAAAAAATTACTTCATCTGACTTTATTCTCTTTGGTTTTAACTCAGGTCTGAAGTTTCGCACAAGGAGATATATATTTCTTTAATTGTTCATGGGTTTAAAATCTATAGCTAATTAGCATACATATATTGTTTGACTTAATCATCATTGTATAGTGGTACTTTTCTACAAATAGTAAAATTTGTATTGACCAAAAAAACCAGGAACCGTAAGTGGTAGTAAGTGACAAACATAACTATTTCAATATTAATGTTTGATGGACATGTAGTTTTTTCTAGTAACTTATTATCTTTCGTAATTTTGTTGCAAAAATCATGTATGGTTTATGTAACAACCCACATATTTTACGATTTTATATTTAAATATTTTGTTTAAATATAGCGTAGTTAGTCGGATTTAGGTCCGAAATGCTACTTTTTACAAACGGTCGAATTAGGACTCGGGACCACTTCCATTGAGTCCAAAACGACGTTTGCGACTTTTTTGAGTATAAGCTTCGATATGTTTGGAGTGAGTTGAATTTTGCTATTTTCTGTTGGGATTTTGGGTGTGGGTTTCACCCAACTCATCATATACTCTAACTCTTTAACTCTTCATCCATTCACTCTCCAAACACTTTAGTTCAGCTGAAAATGAGGGAAGAGAAGAGGAATTAGAAATTCCAAGCCCTAGATTCAATTGCAAACTCCAATTCTTGCTCCAAATCCAAAGAAAAGCTTAGGTAAGCTCCATCTTCATCTTCTCCATCTCATTTCCTCTTCAATTCCAGAAAATTCCTAAACCCTAATTTAGGAAATACTTGTTTTGATCTTAGTTTGAAGCTTGTAGAGTTGAAGTGAAGAGTGGTTGATCTTTTCCTTGTGTTTGAGCTTCTTATCTTTTTTTCTTTTTTTTTGAGATCATGGGAAACCTTAAGATCAATGAATAGTATTCTTATCTTTTGTTTTTGAGTTGAAAGGTGAGTTTTTGAACTCACATCTACTTTTATAGATATCATTGTTGTTAGGTATGAATTCCTAACACTTATCTATGTCCGTTTGCTTTTGATTTGAATTGAATTGGTGAATATTCCAATTTTTGTGTTTTGGTCCAATTTTATGAAAATCCTCTTGCGGATGTTTTGACTTTGATGTTTAAGGTGTATCGAAGAGCCTATAAGGTCGGGTTGTCGTTTGGCGTAAATCCTTGGTCGTCATTGCTCGATCGATCGCTCCCGAATCGTTTTGGCCATCATGGCCTAGGCAAATTGTTGCCCAGACCAGGTTTTCAGACGTCTGAAATGCAAGTTCAGACGTCTGGTTTTAAACCTGGAGCAAAAGAAAATTCAGCAGAGATTTATAAAAATGGCAGAAAACAGAGTCAGACGTCTGAAACAACCTTTCAGACGTCTGAAACACTGTGTCAGACGTCTGAAGTACCCTCTCAGACGTCTGAACCACCCTGTCAGACGTCTGAAGCCACCCTCCAGACGTCTGGATGGCTTCAGAATTTCCAAAACCTAAATCCAGACGTCTGGATTGACCCCCCAAACGTCTGGGATTGCCTATTTTTACCTATTTGCCTATTTTTGATTGAATTTCCATTATTTAATCGATTCGTGTTGATCCAATTAGTTGTTATTGCATTCTTTGACTTTGATGATTCTTTTTAGATTTCGTACACGGGTTTTTATAAAGTGATATTTTTTTTAAAATTGTAGTAAAAGCTCGTTTCTCCGATTTATAATTTCTATTCAAAACACACACACAATTTTGCACTTCGAGCGAAGAGGGAAAAGAATTAAATGATTAAATAAAACGCGTGCTATGAACACGTGGGTTTATCTTTCCAGTTAATTCCCAATCTATTCGTTTGACCGTTTTGACCTTTGGGTCTGGTTTACCGTTGAGATGAGGTAAACTTTGTATTGCTTTAAGTGTGAAATTGACTAAAGGTTAGTGAACCGTTTAGTGCGAACGTGTGGTATGTGACTCTCGTTAACATTTTTCGGGTTCCTTTCTGAGAGTTGTGACACATTCCGCCAGTTAGTGGTGTCCAGTACTGGTCCTTCGGACCTTCACCACTACGGTTTGTTTCCCTATAGTATCACTTTTGGAGTTGGTCCATCGTCACCGCTCGAGTGATATTGGGTATGTTGCCTTCGGGTTTGTACCTTTGGGTTTGTTGCCTTCGGGTTTGTTGCCCTATAGTATCACTTTTGGAGTTGGTCCATCGTCACCGCTCGAGTGATATTGGGTTTGTGCCTTCGGGTTTGTGGATCCTTGTTATACAGTACTGAGCTCGAGCATCTTTTGTTTCTTTGACAATTATATTTCCCTAGTGTATCGCCCTTCGGTGAAGGTTCTTTGAACCACACGATATATAGCGATTACCTTGTGGAAACTTGTGTTACCTTTATTGGTATTTGTCATTTGCCTTTTGGCTTGTTTTGGGATATGTATGTCCTTGGTTTATTTGAGTTGCCTATGATATGAGGCTTGTTATGATTCATCTTATGTTAGATGATTTGGTTATCTCCTTTGGAGATTATTGTGGTACTTTATGATCTTGTATGTTCATTATCATTTAGTTTATCTAACTGATTTGTTTAGCTAGACTGACCCGTGTATTTTATACTCGGGTCAGACCGAGATGTTTCAGGTTAGGTACATTGGACGTAGTTTATTTTGCTTCCGCATGGACTATTCCGCTAGCTCCTTTTTTTCATAGCTTTTTGTGTAGTCCTTTTTGTCTGTAACTCTGATATGTACTCTATTGATTCGTCTGTATATTGTGGTTTGCTTTACCACTTGACATGTCTCATTTTGTAAACTATGTAATGTATCTGTATATGTGTAAATGCATGTGATGATCTTTTGTTCTATGATGTGTATTACATTTGAGTTGTTATATTTTATTCTGATAGATCCTCAGCCACCTATGGCTTTGTATTAAGTATTTATTGGATGTGTCGATCCATTTAAGTAAGAAGTGACATTGTCGGTGTATTCAATAGATAATTAAGACAAGTCTATAGATGGTCGTTCCTAACCAGCTCTATTCTTCGCGTTAGCACTGTGTTACCTTGTAATACTGTTTGCTAATGTGTGTCTCGGAGTGGGGCGTTACAGCTTAGATACCAACCACTTAATCATAATGATTCTATATTTGTCAATGGATGGCATATCTCACCCCAGATATTATTTGTCATTTCTTATTTTAATGAAGAAAATACATGAGATTTCATAACATACCAATTTTCTTGCAAAATCATTTAATACAGGTATGTGAATAAACTTAATCCATCGTTCCACTAACATTTCAGTATCAGTAGGTGCACACTTTCCCGTTATTATAACATAATAAAAATGGCAATTTCCTTTGTAAACATGTATTTTCACAAGACAACTATAGTTAATAATTAAATCTGTGTGGTGGAAACATTATTTTATGATACGCCTTTAGTCCTTTTTTTAGGACTCATGCTTTTTACTGCTTTCGTATTTCACCATAGTACATCTGTTGTTTTTTTTTACTGATGACAAATCTACTTTGCCCTTTTAACTTTTTCGTACATATGTGTTTGAGAGCATTCGGTCCTATTACTACGTTGATTCAATAAAGACTCTGTACTAATTTTAATACTTATATTTGATATTATAGTAATGTTTCTAATTTCTTTATGTAAATAGTATATTCTGATTATTTATCAAAACGATTTAATTTTCTACCCGCAACAAATACATTTTTGCTATACCCGTGTGCGAAGCACGATTTCGCACTAGTATGTATACATATAGGTCAGTCACATCCGTATTCAAAATCATTTTTGGATGCCGATATTCATATCTACAAATGGCATATGGATATTAGGTTTTTGTCTTCCTCCCGATAACCAATAAATCTTAAAATAGAAACAGATATTTTTTATTCTGAGGAAAATAACATTTTAGTACTAGTGCTTACAAATAAAAGAAAGTGGAAAATAGGAAAGCCCCATTTATTTTCAAACTTAACACAAGACCGTCCATTCTCAAAAACACGTTTTTAAAACCTTCACCCAAAGAATTATTTTTCATATTTTTGTTAATTTTTTCTCAAAAATTAAATCTATACTTAATTAGGAATTAATATGAGAAAAATCATTTTTTTGACAAATATGTGCATTTTTATAATAAGAAGCATCACTATTTGTTGTTTAAACTGCAAATAATTGCACTTTAAATAAAAAAAATTGTGGATTAAAGTGTAAATATATGCATTTTGAACATTATATATTTGCTGTTTTTATAAACATAAAGTATTTTTAATTTTCGCAAAAATAAATCCAAGAATGTTTCGTAAAAGTTGTTTTTGAAAAAGGACGATTGTGTATTTTGAAATTTATAGTGAAGAGTATGACAAACTTCCTTGGAAGAAATAAAAATAAGATGATAAAAAATAATTTTCGGTGTCGAATTTTATTTATATGTACACATAATATGAATTATCACCTAAATAAAAAAACAAATATCAATTATTTTATATAATAAAATACACAAAATATAAATTATTTTCTGAAAGAAAACCTGAGTGATAATTTATAAATGCGGATATCATTCTATCAACATCGTATTATGTCAAATTTTAAATATTTTTTCATTTCTCAACTGCATATGTGAATGAATTTCAGAATTATTAAGTATTCATTAATCAAAACTACTTTTTTTTTTCTTTTCCAACTCCGGAAGAACCAAACAGGCTTCTAAATTTTGAAAGAGTGCACTAGTTTTGCTCCTTGCAATCACGGTGTTTATACCAATCTGATTAGAAACATTAATACTTTTAAAAGAGTTGTAGGTACGCCTTTCGTTAAAGTCAATAGCAACACTTTTAACTTATGTACACATATTTGACACAGCTGTATCATTCACGCCGATTTTCTTTATACGTGGCGTATAGGACATTCAATAATTGTGAAGAGAGAGAGAGTGTGGTCTCTCGTTTCTTATTATCATATGCGTTTTTTTTCTTCCACTCGTACACGTGGTAATAGCCATGTAGAAACTAGCGATATATCAAAATAAGTTTTACAATGCATTCTTATAATCATTTTGCAATTATTTACATTTTTTATTTTGCATATATTTACACTAAAAACCGTAAAAAATTTAAAAAAAAACTGCAAATGTTTAACGTACACGTATTTTTTATGAATGTTCTTATTTTTTACTACAAATATTTGAATTAAAAACAGCAAACATTTAAAAATATAATTATAATATGTTACGAAAAGATAGAATTGGTTTAAAGTATAAAAAAAAGCCTAAAGTTGGTTTTAGTCCGAATAACATAAATTTTAAAATGTAGTTCAAAAAACACTAAATGTTATATAATATAGGATCCGATAAAACATAATGAAATATTAAAGTAGCATCAAATAAATAAAATGATAAATTAAATTAGTATAACATGAACTAAATTAGATAAATCAAAATAACATTTATTTTAATAGTTAAAAGAAATACAAATTTAATATGACATCACACATATATAATGTTAAATATAGCGTTACACATGTATAATGTTAAATCATATAATATTTATTTTAGTTGAATGATATATTAATATAACATTCAATGTATTTCAAATTGATTTTAAAACTTGCGTCATTCATTCAAAGATATAACTGTTGATTTTCTATGTGGTAAACTTATTTGTAAAGGAACGAAAATGTATTTAGAACTTCTAAAATGGTTTTTGATAAAACTGGCAATAAAATAAAGACAGTGAACTAAAAAATGTTGAAATAGTTAGATATTTTGATGCTGAATGAATGTTTTATTAAGCAGAGAGGGACTGCAATCTTTTTGTGGCGTATATGATTTTCAGCACTAATTGTTTTGTGGACAGAAAATTGGAGAGACGTGTGTGGTCACTTAAATGCTCACATGCACATTCATTTCTCGCTACGTCCCCACCGCATTCATGCTACTGTATTTTCAGTTGACATCGTCCAAATTTTCTCCAAATTAATATTTATTTATTTTGCAATTATGCTCAGTTTGTGGTGGTGTATTGACGCAATGGTTAGATCATCCGTATGGTAATATAAACGTCCAGTTTCAAGTCCGAAATAAGTCTTTTCGCAATGCGAAAGAAATACTATATACATTATCGATCTTTTCAAAACCCACTATCGTGCAGGAGCTCGTGCAGTGACTTCCACCTTTGCTATTATGCTCAGATTGATCAGATCTAGAAAAATAAAAATGCTTAGTGTTAATGCTCGCTTGATGAGTACTCTTCCTACCTATGGGGTTAATATAATGGCTCGGACCGTACGTAAATGTGTTTGTTTAATATCATACAGAAGTTTCGAACGAATAAGTTATTGTAGACTAGAACAGTTTACAGTGTAGAAACAACAATAAATTTTATTTACAATTAGAATGATACAAATATATATATATATATATATATATATATATATATATATATTTTGTTATAATTCGTGTTTTAAACAAGAATCTATGAAATATGGACGGATGTTTTTTGACTTGAAGCGAACCAGAAAACGAGAGAACCAAACTTAGGCTTCTAAATTTTGAAAGAGTGCGCTAGTTTTGCTCGTTATAAAATTTGAATAAACAATCTAAGAGATTAATCTGAAAATCAATGGATACCCAAAATATATGAAATCTTTTCACATCCATATCCAAAAAGCGGATAAATATATGATATGTAGAAAAACAGATCTGTATTCGAAAATTATCCGTCCAGTTTTTATCAAGATTATAGTTGATATTTTATGTATTTCATGTAGAAATTAAATACAAAAATAAGAGATAAGAGATTTGAGGAGAAGACGATTTTTGTTTTATTTAGAAGGATAATTTACAATGATAGAATACATCTTCCTTTTATAGCATTAAAAAATACCTGAAAGAAAAAAAACCTAATTTTGTGTATATAGAGAGTAGGGCTGTTACGGTTGAATCACTCAACCGCTCAACCGTACCAACCGTTCATGCGGTTACCATCTATAACGGTAACGGTTACGGTAGCGGTTGAAGAATTTGAAAACCACGGTTAACCATACCAACCGTACATGATTGTTTTGTGCAATATTTAACATTAAAGTATAAAAATTAGTAATTTAAGTTAAAGAAATAGCTTGTATTTTAATAATATGTGTCTTAATGAACTAATAACATGTGCATGCATATTGGTCATTTATAAACAAATAAATAAATTTACAAAAAACAGTTAGAGCTATATCAATTTATCATCAACAATACATATAATTGAAAATATATGTACGACATGCTTTAAAATTGAAAATACGACGGTTAACCATCATAGACGGTTGCGGTAACGGTTATAAGAATTTATAACCGTCAACAACAGTTACGGTTACGGTTGGTGGTAATAACGACGGTTACCGCAACCGTAACACCCCTAATAGAGAGCCTATACTTTTTTAAAATCCTATTTTCTATAAGTGCAGATTTTTCGTAATTGCATATGTTCTGTATTTATTCTTTTCATATAAATGCAAATTTCTTAATAATTGCAGAAATTATGTATTTATTCTTTCCATATAAATGCAGATTTCTTTATAATTGCAGATATTCTGTATCTATCCTTTCTATATTCAATATTTTAGCGCAACGGTGGACATGTGTTTATTTTTTTTATTAAGCTAATATTTTACAGTATATGAATTTAATGTATATTAATTGCTCAAAACTATTTATTATCATTCTATTTGTTTATCTTCCACACTTTTATAGTTAAGGGATTGAAAAAAAGTATATGCTAAGCATAAGTTTTTTATTTATATTTCTCAATTTATCGATCGTTAGCGGATAAAATAATTATTCAATATCCATCCGTATCAGCGAATGCGGATATCCGATATTCGAAAATGATTTCAGATAGGACAGTAGTTGTACCCAAAAGTATCCGTTTACATGTTTAGTTTGGACTGATATCCTTTTATTTCTGGTTTCTTTGTGACCTCTCATTAATTATTTATTTATTTCATCTTTAATTTGGTCATTTTAAGTGTTATTATTATTTTTCCTTTTCTTTTGTCTATCTTAGTTGGCTTTGTAAACGGGTTCGTTTTTTTCCCTATATGCTGTGAACTAGAACTAGGAAAACAAAACGTAAACATGAATACGAATAGTACAAATTCTCGGTAGGCGGAAATCAGGTTCTCACGGTGTTTATTCCAATCTGATTAGAAACATTATTTTGTGTAGGATATTTTTTCATTTTTGGCCTCGGTTTTAAATTTATTATCTCAAATAGTACAGTTTTAAAACTAATATCAAATATAGTTCTGTTTTGAAAAATGCACTGGCTATTTTTTCAAAAGTTGCCAGCGGAAATTGCCAACGGGAATTTTTTTTTTAGCCATTGCATTTTTCAAAACAGGGCTATATTTGATATTGGTTTTAAAATGAGTCTATTTGTGATTATAAGTTTAAAAACGAGGCCAAATCGAAAAAATATCCTACTTCTTAGATTAAAAAGTTGTAGGTACGCATTTCGTTAAAGTCAATAGCAGCGCTTTTAAGTTATGTACATATTCCACACAGCTGTATCATTCACGTGGATTTTCTTTATATGTGTTGCATGGTACATTCAATAATGGTTATAAGAGAGAGTGTGTGGTCCCTCGTTTCTCACATGCACACTTTATTTTATTTTTAAATTTTGGCATACAAGTTTTAGGTACTTCAAAATTTCTTTTAGAAAATATTACATTTTATTCAGAAAAAGACGGAAATTTATGGGATATTTTTGTAATTTTAACAACTTTAATATGTCCTTTTAGATTATATATGTTCAAAGTAAAAAAGAAAGAAACTAAAAAGAAAAAAGAATATAGTTTTTAAAAGAAGGTGATGTAAAATAAATAAGTTCTAGAAATAGAATTTGTCAGTGATTTCCACTTTTTTTCTTCCACTAGTACGTAGCCAAAAGTAGAAACTAGCAATATATAAAAATAAGTGTTACTCATGTTTATTTATATATAATGAAAAGTAACATTTTTCAAGGAAGCATTTATGATTTTTTATTTTTGAATATATTTAAACTAAAAACTGTAAATATTTTTAAAAAAAAATTACAAATATTTAACATAAAAAATATTTTTAAATTTTCCAGCAAATATTTGAATTAAAACTGAAAATTTTGAACTAAATAATTATATGAATGTTTCCTAAAATTAATTTTTAAAGGAAATAAAATGTATTTCGAAAGTCTAAAAGAGTGTTTGACAAAACTAGCAGAAAGATACACATATAAAACGAGCGTTATGGCACGCGCTTCGCACATGATGAAAAATGCTAAATTGTTTTTCTACGAATTGTATTTATTTAATACGTTAAAAAGAAAATGATTTTCACATATATTTAGTCGTATTTTTGTGTTAATCATACGTAGGTAATTTAAAATTTTATTCTTAATTTGCAATATCTAATCTCTTATGAGTTTAAATTTTTATTTATATTAGTAATTAATAAAAAAACAAATTTGTAAAGTAGTTTATTTGCTAAGTTCTATTTTTAAGTGATATTAAGACTTAGTAAATATCTATAGAGGAAATTTTGAATTTGTAAAAGAAGTTTAATTGTCAGATCCTAATTTTAAGCGATACTAAATTTTAATAATATCTGTAGAGAGGCATTTTTGGTATTTAACGCTGATTACCAAAAAAACGTGACATCAAATATATAAATATATAAAGGGCAATTTTGGAATTTTGCGATCGGACCAAAAGATTGCGCTTTCAAACCAACATATATATATATATATATATATATATATATATATATATATATATACATACATGAAATTATTGTGAAGGACAAAATTTCTCAACGTTTTTGCCTTAAGGACAGACCTTCAATATTTTATCCTGAAGGACAACTTTCTTTAGGTATCAGTTTTTAGTCTTTGATAGCAGTTTTTAGGTATCAGTTTGTAGTTATCGGTAGCAGTTTTTAGCTTGGTAGCAGTTTTGTTGTCCTTATGAATAATTTTGGAAAATGTTTGTCCTTATGAATAATTTTTTGGAGAATTTTTGTCCTTATGGTAAAAATATTGAGGTTGTGTCCTTGAGGCAAAAAATATACAAATCTTTATCTTTTTAAATTAATTCCCACATATATATGTGTGTTTTGAAACAAGTAGATATTTTAAGGTTGAATGGATATTTTATTAACTAGAGAGGGACTGCAATCTGCTTGTGACGTACATGATTTCAGCACTAATTGTTTTTTGGATAGAAAGCTGGAAAGACGTGCGTCTATTTCTGACTTAAATGCTCACATGCACATTTATTTCTTGCTACGTCCGCATCGCATTGGCGCTACTGTATATTCCATTGACATCATCCAAATCTGTTTGTGGATATTTATTTATTAGCATGCTACTGATCTAGCAAAAATATATGCTTAGTGATCTTTTGCGCTACATCTTTTGCATTAATAATGCTTGCTTGATGAGTATTATTCGTACCTAAGGGTGTTAATAGATCCGATCGGACCACATGTAAATGTGTTTGTTTAATATGATGTAGAAGTTTCGGACGGACAACAACTAGACGAGGCTTAAGCCCGAGCACTTTTTCTACGATCCGAACAACGAATGTACAATGTACAAACAATAAAAAATTCATCGACGTTTCGAATGGTACAATTTTTTATATATATTTTTTGTCCTAATTCGTGCTTTAAACAAGGATTAATGAAACGTGGACATATGTTTTTTGACTTGAGCCGAACTAGAAAACAGACAACCATACAAACTTAACAGTTTCGTTTCCTTTGTTTTATTAGTAGTGCAACACATAAAAATGTTTGGGTTTTTTTATAGGATCCATACACGATTAGATCTTAGAAGATATAAGAAGTGATGAAAAATCAATGACAAAACAGATTCCTCCAAATAGAAACTTAAATCGGTTCAAGAGTGAGACATCATAATTCGTTTCGTCAAATTTGGACTGCTCTAGCTCCGTTTATATTATTTTCGGCGGTTTAGCAGCATTTTGGCAGCGAATATAGAGTTTTGATAGGTTGGTCGTATCGTTGATATCTGTGTACTATCTTGTTCGTCTTATCGCGCTGATCTCCGCAGTATATTCATTTGTATATTTCGGCATCCAGTGCCCTTGGTCTTTTGGGTTTCCATGTGTCCTTTCGTTTGTTTCCCGTGAGAAAATAAATAGCCACTAGCCTTTATTGTTTTCAGAATTCAATATTTGACTTTTGCTTTTTCCCTGGTTGATTTATATTCTAGTTCGTTGAGTTACTTCCAGCCTCTTCCTTTCCTCACTTTTCGTTCTGAGAAAATATATAATAAAGTATATAAGTTTATATATATTTGAAGAGAACCAGTTCGTCATCCTTTCCAGGTCTCTTCCCACCTTCGTCGACCCGGCCGACCCTTCCCCATCGCCACCCTCCAACTCCCCACGACCAAAACTTTCCCACCTCAGAGCACAGACCCAATCAACTCGCCCTATGTCTCCCTGCGCATTACCCGAACACTGCAGCAGCTTACCAAACCATTCGCCTCCCTGATCGAAACCCTACTCAACCTTCCAACTACCGAACTTACCGCTTTTCTTCCCATCAGCCTCTCCACTCCGGCCACACAATCCTGGCCGGCCTCCTCAGCGCCACACCCCCGCCCATCACTCCACTGTCACCCCTCCAACCAACCGCCCCACCCTATTTCCTCTCTCAACTAAACCTTCATCCACCGAGACCCTCACTCTTCTCCTCCAAACTCATCCTCTCACCGCCCACTTCCATTGAGCAGCCACTAGACCCCAAGCATACCACACACGCAAGAACACCAACCATTGCTCCGACCCACCCCTACAGTTTGCCCGCCGACCCGTGCCCTCTGCCTCCAGTCAGCTACTCGACCCGAACGCCGCCTTCCCTAGCCCTCCACCGAACATGCTGTCACCCTCTCGTTGACCAAACGCCGCTCGAACCCACCTGGCATCCATCCTCCACTCCACCATGCCAACACCCCACTGTCGTGACTGCCACAGCACCTTTCCCCGCCTGAACCGAACCCGAGCAGCTTTCTTCTCCTCTAATAAAAAAAAAGAAAGGTATATATATTTGATCCTCAAGTTAAAGCTAGTTTTGCTTTGTTTCTCTGCTGTCCTGGCTAGTGTCGCAGCAGTTTACTTTGCTTTAGTGCTATCTGGATCTATATCGCAGCTCTTTGGCTTGTCGTTGTTCCATGTGCGTATCCGTGTTACCTTCTTCGTTCTCGTTGTTTCTCAAGCCTCGAAAGGTGAGCAATCACTCACGATTAACATTCTTATGTTTAGTAGATTTATTTCACATGAAATGACGAGTGAAATATGTTGTTAAATTTAATCTGAATTAGTGATTAAATTGTTAAATATGATATGTTATTATTTGCAATTGTTCACCTTTGTAATTGACATATGACACCATAACCATGTTATATATATATATATATTATATATAAATTGTTAATTATGAGCCATGCTTGTAATTGAGATGTATGCTATTTTATATTATTATTCTATTGTTCTCACACTGCAAGTTCCATGTTAGTTAGGAAAATCCCTATTGGTTGAAATGATACATACCCGAACGATCTTTTAGATTAGGGAAAATCGTTATAGGTTGAAATGATAAACCCAAGCGATTTTATTTATTTTGAAATTTTAGGATTGCGGGTTGAAATGATATATACCCGTAAATTTTAAATTATTGCGGACTGAAATGGTAAATATCCGTATCACTTGACCATATGATAGAAATCTATATACGGACACCATTAGTCTATTTTTAAATGATTTCCAGAATTTTGAAAATATGTGTGATAAATATTGATTTTTAAAGTATAATATATAAAGATTTTAATTTTAATATATGTGTAAAATTTAGATTTTTAAAATTATATGTTTTGGAAATAAAATTATAAGTTAAGTTTTGAAAATGTAAATTTTAAGATTTTACTTATAATTTTACTATTTTTAAATTTAATAATAAGATTTAATATAAAATAAATTTAATAATAAGATTTAATTTAATAAAATTTAATATAATAAAATTTAATAAAAAGTTAATCTAACTAATATATATATAATATGTTTTAAACTATTTATTTGAAATTTATAGTAATATTTTGAAAATAGATTTTGTGATAACTTTAATAAATTAAGGTTGGAAGGATAAATTAAATTGATTTGTAATTTAAACATTTAAGAATTGTATTTAAATAGAAAATTGATTTGAACTTATTGATTTTGGGATTTTAAAGATACGATTTTTTAACTTGATTTTGATTAAAGGTGATTAAACGAATAATTTCAAATTTAAATAAAATTTAAATTGAATATTTAATTTTGATTTAAATTTGTAATTTGAGATTCTATTTAAGTGTTTATAAAAGGTGATTAAGCTAATATTTTCAGAATTAAATATATTTGAAGTTAGATATCTAATTATTGATTCTAATTTAATTGTTGTAATTTGAGGTTTTATTTAAATGTTTATAAAGTGATTTTATAAAATGACCACGGTGTGAAATAAGCGTTTGGTTGTTAAAGAGACCGGGATAGGATATTGTCATACTCTCCGCCAATACCGAAAACCACTTTAACAACTGTGCACGTGGTGGAGAATCCAGAACGAAGTAGGATAGTTTGGCGACGATTCTGTATGAGGTATGAACGCAGCCCTGACCCCCTCGGATCAACTTGATATGACTAAAACAGGAACTATACCTGGGCCAAGTGAGGTCGCACCTCCGATCGAGCATGCTTCTTCGAACCATATCTATTACTTTGTGATTTGATTGGGTGCACCTTTGATTTTGGGAGTGTGTCTCGAGGTGGGCGGTAGTAGCTGCTATGCGTTACCACCAACCCGGTTCTGCAAAACGGTAGTATCCTACCCTAGGTATTTCCTCGCATGCCTTGTCATATGCCTTATCGCGCCCACTACGAGTTTGGTTTGTGTCGTACCTATGGAGTGCTCCCTGATAGCCCACGGGTTTGGTGGAGTTTACAGTATTGTATAGACTACGACATTTATATAAAAATGTGTTAAGGGGGATATGGGTAACGCCTTAACGCTATTTTAATATTTTACTTTATTGTAGACATTATCTATGTAGCATATTATACTATGTATGTAGATAGTTCCACGGATCCTTAAAGGATGGAATCTCAAACATCTATTAAGTTATATTGCATTTCACTTGAGTTGATTTACTTGCATAAGAATGTTAATCCTGACTCGAGTGTTTTGTTTTTGCTTTATGCTCGGGTCACCCTGAGTGTTACAGCATTTAAGACTCACCTTTGGAGCATGGAGCTTTGCTTGGAGATCTGTCTTTATCTATTCAGCTTTTAGTTATTTCCAGTTGTTTATGTTCAGACTTGTCATTTGCTTATGTATTAGAGATTCCTTTGTATTTGGATTTCTGTTGTATTTGCTTTAGACTTTGATGTTTTTGTAGTAGCTTTATGAACTACCGTTTATCTATTCCGGTGCTTATTGTTGTAAACTCCATGTCTGTGATTCTGTAATTGATTTATTTACTGTATATGCTAAGTTTTGCCAAATATAAATTAACAATTTGTTGTTTTGAGCAATTCAAGTTTGACATGTGTGGATTATTGTTGATTTGAATGGTTCGAAATGGCAAGTCGTTACAGTTGGTATCAAGAGCTCTGGTTTTAGCAAAACTTAGCTTATGGAGTAAAACTCATTAGAGATAGGGTAGTAACACCCTAAAATGAGTAAAATTAGTTACAGAATCATCTTCGTTCGAGCTTGAAATTATTAGTTTGGATTCTTTTTTGATTAGGATTCTTTTGAATTTTGGAACTTTACCTTTGTTCTAAAATCCATTCTTGTCTTTTCCTGTTCGTGTTATTTTTGATCTTGGAGCATCCCATAGCTTTATTTCTGTTGATCTCTGTAATAAATTTGAGCATCTTGCAAGCTCAATTGGCAACTTCATCCTTATGTGTGACTAATCCCATCGGCGGTCCCGCCAACCTTAGTATGATTTGTAAAGGGGTGAAACTCCTTTACAACAAGCGTCGATTCACCGGAGATTTCTATGTCCTCAGTTTTGATGTATTTGATATCTTACTTGGGGGTGATTGGTTAAAGCGTTATGATGCTGTTATTTCTTGCAAAGCCCAAACCGTTTCTCTAGTAAACGACCAGGGTATTTCTCTTGTGATCGAGTGTCAAATGCCTTAGAATTATGCAGGTAGTCTTATCTTTTTGCTTGATTTTCAGCCTAGTGATCTTGACTCCACCCCGATAGTCAGGGATTATCCTGATGATTTTGGTGAAGTCACTTCTCTACCTCCTAAGTGGAAAATTGAATTCTGCATCGATCTTATTCCTAGAGCCCGACCTGTTGTTCTTCCTCCCAGACGGATGGCACCTAGAGAGAAAGGCGAGCTAAGGAAGCAGATTAAAGACCTGTTCTCCAAGGATTTGATTCGGCCGAGTTTTTCTGAATGGGGAGAAGCAATGGTATTTGTCACCAAATCTGATGGTTCTTTGAGGATGTGTGTTGATTATAGAGAGCTGAACAAGCTTACTCTTAAGAACAATATATCCTATGCCTCATATCAATGATATGTTTGATCAGCTCTATGGAGCTAAAGTATTCTCTCAGCTTGATCTTGCTACCGGTTTTCATTATCTTCGTGTAGCCGAGGAGAGCATTCCCAAGACAACTTTCCGAACCGAGAATGGTTTCTATGAATGATTAGTCATGTCCTTTGGATTAACCAATGCTCCTGCCTTCTTCGTCGATCTCATGAATCACGTTTTCCGCGATGTTCTCAACAAGTTTGTCCTGGTTTTCGTTGATGATATTCTCGTATTTTCTAAGTCTGAGAAGGAACATGAGTCATATTTGGGCTATGTGCTGGAAACTCTTAGGAGTCATCAGTTGAAAGCCAAATTTTCTAAAATCCATTTTCGGAGGGATGAAGTCCGATACCTTGGGCACATTGTTTCTGAAAATGGAGTCTCGGTTGACCCGGTTAAGGTCGCCGCGATTAATGTAAGTCTATCCATCTTTCCTCTTTAGTAATTTAATTATCTTATCTTCCTTTCGAGCCTATCTTCTTAGTTAGAATCCTCTTTGATTAGGGTTCCTCTAAATTTGAATCTCTATCCTTGTTCTAAAATCCATTCTTGAATCATCCTATGAGAGGGCGTATTTGTAATTGATATAAAATTGTTTTATATTGTGTTGTTTGAGTTGTTAAGTTTGAATTTTGGGTTTCGATAGATTCGTCTAGCTAATGCTATCGATCGTAATTCTAAAACACTTGAACAGAGCAAACTGACACAATATTGTTTTCAAAATTGGTAAATGAAATAATTTTATGTATGATTATATTTCATATATAAAAGTATAATTTTTTGAAATTAGATAGTTAAATGAATTAGTTGTTAGAAATGATGGTACTAGATTATCATTTATTGTTTTGTCAACATTCCTAAACCGTTAACTATTATTGTATGTTATAGGGAGGTGAAATTTTTAAAACATGGTTTATAAATCTAATTTGCAAATGAAATGAATTTAAATCAAGGATTTGAGAATTTAATTTTTGGTGCTTTTCAAAATTTGGTTTTCAAAGTTTTGAAAAATATATATTATTTGAGAGTATTTTCGAATGGAAATTGTTTCCAAAGAATTTTAAAAGAAGTAAGTCAGTACTCTCCTCTTATGTCGCTGGAAAATAATTTCGATGATGACTGTAGCATCATCGACATTCATTTTCGAGTCTCAAAGTGGGGAGACCACTTAGTAGCTTTGCTACACTTTTGTTTTGGAAAATGAATTTGATTTTAATTTCTTGAATATGATTTAATGTATAATATATATATATATATAATTATTTATTTATTTCAAATGGTTTGAAGTGAAACCGAAAATTTAACTCTTGAGTTTTATGTTAAGTGGTGATTTTCAATTATTGAAATGAAGCAAAATTTTTGAATAATTGGAGTGTCTAAAATGAAAAATGGAATTGAAACAACTTGAAATAGTTGAACTAGGATAAAATTAATTTGTATAATACTCAATTGTATTCTAAAACATATATAACTTACCTGAAATATTCAAAAAGTTAAAATGTAATGTGAATATGTAATTGAAGGTTATACAGGAGAAAACTTAAGTAATAAAAATGTTCAAACTAAATTTTGCTTAATAGAAACGTTGTGAATAAAAGGTAAATTTTTATGGTGCTTAATTACAGTCGAAAACATTAATAAAACTTACCTGGAAAGTTTGAATGTAATGAGAACATGTAATTGAATAGTATACAATATAAAATGTAAGTAATAAGATGTCCAAAAATGAAATTTTGTTAAGGGAATTTATAAATAAAAATTGAGTGGTTATAAATGTTTATACACTTAATCTATGTTGCAAGGTATGTTAAGTAAAATAAATTGAATAATAAAAAGAGAATGTTATCTAAGTAAATAAATATGTACTTAAGAAACTAAATAGGTAATAAATAAATTCATATCTTTGTAAACCGTTTGTGATACATAAGTAAATTACAAAGAACATTTGAAATTGAATTATGAAGTGGAATTAACTTAAGTGAAATCAAATGGATTAAATAAATGAGTTAAATAAAATAGAATTTGTTTTGAAAAAAAAAGAACTTAAGTTATAAAGAAAGGTGAATGTAAATAAATTTTGAATGAAATAAAATTAAGTAGAGATGTAAGAAATTTGGAATATATAAGTTATATCAGTTGAAACTTGAGAAAATCGAAAGTAAAAACCAAGATATGAATGGGGATTAACATTTTGGATAAGAAAAAGAAAATACGGAATGTTAATATTAAACTTAAATAAATTTGTTGAAGAGTTAATCAAGTGATATTGTCATTAAAGGAAATATACTATGTGAATGTAAATTAATTGAAAGTGAGTTAATTAGAATGATAATAATAAATGGATGTTAATAAGTAATGAGATGTTTAATGTTAACACTCGAAAATGAAATCTATATGGTTTTGAATTAATTTTTGTATCTGGTGCTATGTATTTCGAATCTATCTTTCCTTTTTGTTGCTTCTATTTTCCTATCTCATTCCTTTACGGGGACGAAAAGTTTTGAGTGGGGGAGAGTGTAACGACCTGGAAATTTTAACGATTTTAAATAACGTAATTAACTAAAATTTTTCATGAAAATTAACAATAAAATTTTTGCAATGAAAATTTGATATTTGGGATACGTCTATCTTAGTATAGCAAGTGTCAGATTTTCATTGGAAAATTTGTAAGTTTGTTTGGTTGTGAAATTTCAATTTGAAATTTAAATCAGTTTAAAATTTGTTGGAAATAAAATATTTTTTAAACCTAAGTATTTTTACATAAGAAAAATGTAAATCATTTTGTAAGTGAGACGTCATAATTCGTTTTGCCAAATTTGGACTGCTATAGCTCCGTTTATTTTATTTTCGGTGGTTTAGCAGCATTTTGAAAGCGAATATCGAGTTTTGATAGGTTGGTCGTATCGCTGATATCTATATACCATCTTGTTCGTCTCATCGCGCTGATCTTCATAGAATATTCATTTGTGCATTTTGGCGTTCGGTACATGGCGAAATCTGCGAAACGGTTAGCCGTATCGGTACCCATATTGGTCTTTTGGGTTTCCCTGTGTCTTTTCGTTTGTTCCCCGTGAGGAAATAAATAGCCACTAGCCTTTATTGTTTTCAAAATTAAATAATTGACTTTTGCTTTTCCCCTGGTTGATTTATATTCTGGTTCGTTGATTTACTTCTAGGCCTCTTCCTTTCCTCAATTTTCATTCTGAGAAATATATAATAAAATATATAAGTTTATATATATATTTGAAGAGAACCAGTTCGTCATCCTTTCCGAATCCCTTCCCACCTTCCTCGACTCGGCCGACCCTTCCCCATCGCCACCCTCCAACTCCCCACGACCAAACCTTCCCGCCTCCGAGCACAACTCGCCCTCTGTCTCCCTCCCCATTACCCGAACGCTACAGCAACTCACCAAACCATCTGCCTCCCTGACCGAAACCCCGCTCAACCTTCCAACCACCGAACTGACCGCTTTTCTTCCCATTAGCCTCTCCACTCCAGCCACGCAACCCTTGTCGGCCCTCCTCAGCGCCACACCCTCGCCCATCACTCCACTGTCACCCCTCCAACCAACCGCCTCCACCCCATTTCATCTCTCAGCTAAACCTTCATCCACTGATACCCTCCCTCTTCTCCTCCGAACTCTTCCTCTCACCGCTCACTTCCATTGAGCAGCCACCAGACCCCAAGCAGACCACACACGCAAGCACATCAACCATTGCTCCGACCCACCCCTACAGTTCGCCCAGCCAACCCATGCCCTCCGCCTCCAGTCAGGCACTAAACTCGAATGCCGCCTTCCCTAGCCCTCCATCGAACATGCTGCCACCCTCTCCCTGGCCAAACGCCTGCCAAACGCCGCTCGAACCCACCTGACAACCATCCTCCGCTCCTCCACGCCAACACCCCACTGCCGCGACTGCCACAGCACCTTTCCCCGCCTGAACCGAACTCGAGCATCTTTCTTCTCCTCTAATATAAAAAAAAGAAAGGTATATATATATTATATATATTTGATCCTCAAGTTAAAGCTAGTTTTGCTTTGTTTCTCCGCTATCCTGGCCAGTGTCACAACAGTTTTCTTTACTCTGCTACAGTCTGGATCTGTATCGCAACTCTTTGGCTTGTCGTTGTTCCGTGTGCGTATCCATGTCACCTTCTTCGTTCTCGTTGTTTCTATAGCCTCGAAAGGTGAGCGATCACTCACGGTTAACATTCTTATGTTTAGTAACTTTATTTCACATGAAATAAAGAGTGAAATATGTTGTTAAATTTAAATTGATTAGTGATTAAATTGTTAAATATGATATGTTATTATTTGCAATTGTTCACCTTTGTAATTGCCATATGACACCATAACCATGTTGTATATATATTATATATAAATTGTTAATTATGATCCATGTTTGTAATTGAGATGTATGTTATTTTATATTATTATTCTATTGTTCTCACACTACAAGTTCCCTGTTAGTTAGGAAAATCCCTATGGGTTAAAATGATACATACCCGAACGATCTTTTAGATTAGGGAAAATCGTTATGGGTTGAAATGATATACCCAAGCGATTTTATTGATTTTGAAATTTTCGGATTGCGGGTTGAAATGGTATATACCCGTAAATTTTAAATTATTGCGGATTAAAATGATAAATATCTGTATCACTCGACCATAGGATAGAAAACTATATACGGACGCCGTTGGTCTATTTTTAAATGATTTCCAGAATTTTGAAAATATGTGTTTAATAAATATTAATTTTTAAAGTATAATATATAAAGATTTTAATTTTATTTTTAATATATTTGTAAAATTTAGATTTTTAAAATTATATGTTTCGAAAATTTTAAAATTATAAGTTAAGCTTTGAAAATGTAAATTTTAAGATTTTACTTATAATTTTACTATTTTTAAATTTAATAATAAGATTTAATATAAAATAAATTTAATAATAAGATTTAATTTAATAAAATTTAATATAATAAAATTTAATAAAATGTTAATCTAACTAATATATATATATATATAATATGTTTTAAACTATTTATTTGAAATTTATAGTAATATTTTGAAAATATATTTTGTGATAACTTTAATAAATTAAGGTTGGAAGGATAAATTAAATTAATTTGTAATTTAAACTGTTTAAGAATTGTATTTAAATAGAAAATTGATTTGAACTTATTGATTTTTAGATTTTACACATATGATTTTATAACTTGATAACTTGATTTTGATTAAAGGTGATTAAACGAATAATTTCAAATTTAAATAAAATTTAAATTGAATATTTAATTTTGATTTAAATTTGTAATTCGAGATTCTATTTAAATGTTTATAAAAGGTGATTAAGTGAATATTTTCAGAATTAAATATATTTGAATTTAGATATCTAATTATTGATTTTGATTTTATTTTTGTAATTTGAGATTTTATTTAAATGTTTATAAAGCTATTTTATAAAATGACCACGGTGTTAAATAAGCATTTGGTTGTTAAAGAGACCGGGATTGGATATTGTCATACTCTTTGCCAATACCGAAAACCACTTTAACAACTGTGCACGTGGTGGAAAATCCAGAACGAAGTATGATGGTTTGGCAAGGATTCTGTATGAGGTATGAACGCAGCCCTGACCCCCTCGGGTCAGCTTGATATGAGTAAAACAGGAGCTATACCTGGGTCAAGTGAGGTCGCACCTCCGATCGATCATGCTTCTTCAAACTATATCTATTACTTTGTGATTTGATTGGGTGCACCTTTGATTTTGGGAGTGTGTCTCAAGGTGGGTGGTAGTAGTTGCTATGCGTTACCACCAGCCCGGTTCTGCACAACGGTAGTATCCTACCATAGGCATTGCGTCGCATGCCTTGTCATATGCCTTATCGTGCACACTAAGAGTTTAGTTTGTGTCGTACGTATGGAGTGCTCCTTGATAGCCCACCTGTTTGGTGGAGTTTACAGTACTGTATAGACTACGACATTTATATAGAAATGTGTCAAGAGGGATATGAGTAATGCCTTAACGCTATTTTAATATTTTACTTTACTGTGGACATTATCTATGTACGTATTGTACTATGTATGTAGATAGGTCCATGGATCCTCAAAGGATGGAATCCCAAACATCCTTTAAGTTATATTGCATTTCACTTGGATATTTCACTTGAGTTAATTTACTTGCATAAGAATGTTAATCCTGACTCGAGTGTTTTGTTTTTGCTTTATACTCAGGTCAGCCTGAGTGTTACAACATTTGAGACTCGCCTTTGGAGCGTGGAGCTTTGCTTGAAGATCTGTCTTTATCTATTCAGCTTTCAGTTATTTTAGTTATTTCCAGTTGTTTATATTCAGACTTGTCATTTACTTATGTATTAGAGATTACATTGTATTTGGATTTCTGTTGTATTTGCTTTAGACTCTGATGTTTCTATAGTAGTTTCATGAACTACTATTTATCTATTCCACTGCTTATTGTTGTAAACTCTGTGTCTGTGATTCTGTGATTGATTTGTTTACTGTATATGCTAAGTTTTGCCAAATATAAATTAACAATCTGTTGTTTTGAGCAATTCAAGTTTGACATGTGTGGATTATTGTCGATTTGCATGGTTCGAAATGGCAGGTCGTTACAGCGGCTGTTTGAACTCCATCGTCATTAGCATCAACATCCAACTCAAGACTATCATCATCAAGCTGCAAATCCACTTCTTCATCAGAAACCACCACTACATCACCATCTAGGGTATCACCCCCTCCTGGATTCCTCTCGGTATCGGGTGGTGTTTTTGTTAAGGGAGCACTTTTGCTTCCTCCTGCAAGTCCTTCCACAACTCCAACAATCCCTACCTTCTACTTCTGATTTCCATCCCATCTGTTTAGGACAGAAAGAGATGAATTCTCTTGTTCTACCACATAAGAGGTTTCCTTCCTAATTCTTCTGGTTCACAGTGGTTGCAAGATTAGCAAAGCATCCACCTTATCAATCAAATCTTTCTCGCTATCAACCTTTTTCTGGTTCAACTCCTGCAGCATTTTATCAAGCTCTCTTATGGTAACTACTTTCTGATGAGCAGAGGGTTCTGAAATTGTCTGTTGATTATTAACTTCAATTTAGTGAGCATTCCTTTCATTACCTCTGGCTACAGCTCTTGAGGATCTACTGGATCTTCTTGGTGCCATGACTTTCTGTTAGCAACCCTTCAAGTTCTTTAAACAAGTTTTCTATATCTAACTATTGGATCTTTCAAATTCAAAGTAGAGAGCTAGATCTAAGCCTGAATTCAATTTACTCAGTGAAAGCATCAAAATGTTGACGCCAAAAATGAAACCAACACCTAAAGATATATTGTAGGAAACCTATAAGACCTAGATCTAGCAGATAATTATAAAATTAGCAAGAAAAGAACAGCAAGACATAAGACTTTTATAGTGGTTCTGTAACGACCCGGAATTTTATCACTTTGAATTATGGATATTTAATTAATTTTAAATATTAGAATAATGGGTTCAATAATTAAAATACCCACTTTTAATTTATAACTAATAACGGTGAAATTATTTTATAGACGCGTCTACAAAAATAATTAGTTAAATGGAAATTAGAAAATGTAACCGAAAAGCTTTTTCAAAATTTTCAATTTTTCACCATCAAAAAGTTGTTTAAAATGTAGTAAACACCTTAGTTAACACATTTAAACATTTTCAATAATATTAACATGGATTAGTAATAAAAATAAAGGTTGATAACATATATGTACATAAGTATGAAAGGTGGGACAATTTTCAAGATTTGAATCAAAATAAAATACGAAAAGTCTCTTACCACTTACATCTCTTACACCATAGTACAAGTTCATGCATTACACATTGGATAAAAGGAGTGAACCCTTGGCTAACATGTAAAAGAGGAGTGGAGAAGATGGTGTGGTGATGCGACAACAGTTTAGTAAAGGGTAGTGTACTAAGGGGGCAAAATGGTAATTTCACTTCATCAATTTCATAAAAACAAAGTCCATCTCTCTCTCTCTTCTTCCATTTCATTTTCTATTTTTCTTCAAAAGTTTATCAACTTCTTTAAGATTTCAAAAACACATTAATGGCTTTCAAAATATTTTCAAAGTTTTAAAAATCACTTCTTTCTTACTTTTAATTCTTAAAAACACTTAAAATTACCTCCTTTTCACTTCTAAACTTCTCCTCCTTCAAAAATCAAGTCCTACAACCTAATTTCTCCCTTTAGATGAGCCTAAAACTCACTAGGCCGAGCCTAAGGCACATGGCCGAGCCCATTTTGTGTTGCTTAGGTCCAAAATTTGAGTTTTGTTTTGAAAAATCCAAGATCTAGGCTCTTTTCAAGTTTTTAAAAAAATTCGCTAAAGTTTGGTGAGTAAAAACCCACATCCACTTATAAAAGTTACATCTTTAAGATATGTTCGCATTAGTATGCGATATTGCTTGGTTATTGGTTACTTGCATGCTTGTATGTGATTATATGTGTGCTTTTGCTTGGAAATTGCCTTTGACCTAATAAATAAGTCTAAATGTGTTATGGATGTAATAAAGCTTGGATTTTTAGGTTATTTATAGTTATTTTTGTGCTGTATATTCTATGGACAAAGGTATGTAATAGTATGCTAAGAAAAGTTAGCACCTATGTATGGTTTGGCGATTTAGAATCCTTGTGCGAAACTATGGTTATTAGTTTTAAATTCAAAGGCATTTTCAACTTTCATGTTTTATTTTAGTTTTACAAACTCTTACTTTATGTTTTCGAAAAGTTAGTAAGCTTCCCAATGTTAAGTTTTCAAACGAGAAAGCTAAATAACATTTTCTAGTTATGACAACCATAATGATAGTCACTATGGATGCAATTTCGCTCAAAAGTCCACTTTTGCAAATTAAGTTTTTATACTTAAAACACTTTGGAAATGTTTTATAAAACTTAATTAATAATGATTAATAAGTTAATTAAGGATTAATTAATTAATTATTATTTATTTATTTTATTAATTAAGTTTGGTAATTAATAATTTATTAAGTATTAAACAAGGTCTATTAATTATAATTAAGTGGAAATTAATTATTAATTAACCATCTTCTAAAAATGAGATTAATTTTAATTAATTATTGATTAAGTAAGATTAATTTTTAATTAATTATGAATTAAGTATGTGATTTATTTTTAATTAGTTATTAATTAAGTATAGGGTTAATTATTAATTAATTATTAAGTAAGGGTTTAATCATTTCAATTATAAATTAATTAAGGTTTTTAATCTATAACTAAATTATTTATTAAAGGTTAATATTTCTTAATTTATATATTTTTTAAGTTAAATTTTAAATTAAGATTCAATTATGATTTAATAAATAGTTAACTTGTAATTAATTATTTAAAAAGAGGTTTAAGTTTTTAGTTACTTTGTTTTCCAAGGATCAATTTGTTTAAAGGCAACTTTCTTTTACGAAGAATAGTTTTGAACATAAGGGATTCTATTGTCGATACCATTAAGTAACCATACAAATGTGAATAGGTTATACTCAACTTTGACATTTGTTAGCAAATAAATCCCCGTTCTGCTATACCTTAATTAAGTAGATTATTGGACATCTCTTAGCAGAATAAATCTCCATTCTGCTATATTAAACTTAATAGATTGTGTGGACATCTATTTAGTAGGCAAACCATCATCCTACTATTATGTTATTTGGATATGTATTTGGCAGTTGGGTGATATTGCCATGTTATTCCCTGATTTGATTATGGATTGTATTTACATATATGTTGGCTTATGTAAATAACTGTTATATGACTTGAAATTCAAATTTAATTAAAATGGTAACTTGATTTAGTACAATTGTGGTCACTAAGCCTCCTTTCAAAATTTTAAATTATGGTCTTTAAATTGACTTTATTTCTATATCAATTTAAGGTTAGGTGTTTGCAAATGATTTTGTAAGATGTCCAATTATTTTAATAAAGGTATTTACAAATGATATTTTGTAAATAATTTTTATAAAAGGTCTATTTAAAGGAGATTTATGAATGATATTTGTAAATGATATTTTTTTAAAAGGAATTTATAAATGAAGATTTATAAAGGAGTTTTATAAATGATTTTGGAGATTTATAAAAGAGTTTTTATAAATTACTTTGGATATTTATAGAATAGTTTTATAAATGATTTTGGATATTTATAGAAGAAGTTCTATAAATGAATTTGGATATTTATAAAAGAGTTTTATAAATGATTTTTGGATATTTATAAAAGAGTTTTATAAATGGATTTAGAATTTAAGCAAAGGAGACTCATAATTGGAAATGTTTTATTAAAAAGATTTACTGAAGAAAATTTATAAAAGAATTAGAGATAAGATTTCCATTGACTGACCTTCTTAATTATGTTAATGTGGAACTTTCATTCCATGCTTAACACAGAAGGAATAGTGTTTGGGGTAGTTCTTATCTCTAATTTAAATAACACGTGTTTAATCCTTTTAATATGATTTTGAAATAAGAAATCTTTCACAAATGTTTTGTGAATATACTTATGTCAGTGAGATAAGTATATAAATGTTCTGATAAACGTTTTGAGAAGAGATTTAAATAAATAAAAACTTATTTTGAGGCTTAATGGTTGCTATGGGTAAATCAACTCTGGATTACTATTTGATTGTGTATGTGATAGTTAAATAAGCGACTATCAAATCTTGACCTATTTTAACTCAGGAAGTATGTTGTGTATATTCAAGTTCCCCGTTGAGGACTCGAATACTTGTTGCATACTTCTAAAGAATCGAAATTGAATTAGCCAAAAATTACTGCTTAGTTGGGAGACACCGGTTTCGAATAAGTATGATTTATTCGAACCACTCTAAACTAATAACGTTCATGATGGATCATTATAAGGTATACTATGAAGCTATACTATTCTTCCTGAGGGTGATTCCAAAATGTAAAAGAGTAAATGTTGAATGTTTGTTCGTTCTTGGAACACCTTGTATGGATGAATGCTGGCATTGCATTTCTACCTAGAGGGCAGTGTCAGCATTCCAAGATGGTCTGCTATGAGGACAAGGTAATCGTGGCCTCTCAATGTCACACACCTCAGGAATGGAAAAAAATAGGGTAGGCCACAAGGCTATGTGGGTCACACCTGTGCAGCTAAAGCGCTTGGTAGATTCAATGCGGTGGAAATGCAAAAAGTCATAGCGGGGATACCACGAGGATATAGCGGGATATAGCGGATGAATCTGAAATAGCATATAAAAATCATACGTAATATTTTTACAAATATATAAATGGTAATTAAATGAAAATTTAACATTCAATTGAATTATAATTAAAACATAAATAATTTTAAATAAAAACATGTGTGAATATACTGTAAATAAATGTAAAATTGTTATATAACATAATTGAATTTAGTAGAATATTAGAGTATTTTCATTTCTGAAAATATATTAAAAATTAGTTAAATAAATTAATTTCATAATTTTTATAATGTATAAATTTCATTTTGCAATTCATTTCTTTTAAAAAAGATATAGCGGAAATAGCGGAATATAGCGGGAATAACGGGATATAGCAGAAATAGCGGGGCTTAAAGTGGAAAGGTTATATTTGGGGCTATATGGAAAAATCGTAGCGGTAAAAATCTGCTATGAGATATAGTAGGGTTATAGCAGGGTAATAGCAGGGCATTAACTACACAGGGTCGCACCCATTAGGGTATGATCATTCCAAGATCTAGTGTCGGTATCTATATGTATGCTTCGGGGCCCATTTTTAGTTGTTGATCACAGCCAAAGGGTGATCATATTTGGTACTATCCAGTAAGGGGTTGGTCGGTCATGTCATGCCGATGTCGAAAGGTTTTCGATCTCACTGTACATTTTATCTAGAGGTGTACAAATTTTTGAAAGGTAGTCCCTTACCGTGCCATTTGTTCGAAATCCATTCTCCAATAAACGCCTTCGGTTTTGGATTTTATACCTATTATTATAGTCATGTACACGCATCACGGCTAGTTGGTTATTAAATACTTAAACCCTAGACATTATTATAGTATCATTGGATTTTTAATAGAAAATATTTTGGTTATCATAAGGTAAAACTGTCCGTGTTTATGTGTGGCATGGTCTTACGAGATACCTTTGATATTAAAGGATTTACAAGTTATAATAAATAAAATTCCTTATGATTTGAGTTTCTCACACTTGTTTTACCAGACTAACCCGGGCGTTGTTCTCTTATAATGCTCGAGTCGGACCAAGCACATTTCCATATTAGCTTTGGATGCATTGAAGCTCAGAAGACGAGTTGGAGGCCAAGACGTATCTATGTATTTCTCTGTATTCCGCTGCATTACTTTGTTGTATTTATCAGAAATTATAAGGATGGGAGTTATAACTATCCAGGTAGATGATAGGCTAGTACTCTGATGGATGTATATATTTTAAAGTTTTCTTTTGTAAAGATCATTGTTATATTATAGATTATTCGTTGCGATGTGAGATTCTGTGTTGTTTTGTTTCTTCTTCTTTCCCCTAACCATCTGTCATTCCGGCACTTGGTTGTTCCCCACGTTAATACCGTGGATATATTAGTGTCGACTTCTAAGGGTCAAAAAGGCGGGTCGTTACATTTGGTATAGGAGCTGAAGGTTAAGCGAGAACCTTGTCTTTGGTGGGGTATCTCATTAGAGATGGGGTAAGTGACACCCTTTAAATGAGTTTGAGTGTATTATAAAAGAGTGCGTATTTATTAGTGATATAAAAATGTTTTATATTGTGTTAATTGATCTGTTAAGTGGCTTATGAATTTTGGTCGATGCGTCTGGCTAACGTAATCGATAGGGGTTCCTAAACACTTGAACAAGACCAACAGACACAATATTGTTTTAAAATTGGTAAATGAAATAATTTTACATAGAAGTATATTTCATATATAAAAAATGATTTTCAAAAGTAGTGTAGTATCTTTGAGATGCTTGTTGAATAGAAAATGATTCTATTCTCTTATTATCATTTCGGATTGGTTTAGTCATGCTCGTCCTGTTTGAGCATTGACTGTTGTTAAGTGTTATAAGTAGCTCTTTTTTTAAAAACATGGGTTGGGTAAATAAAAAATCGGGAAACATTGAAATGAACACCTTATGAATTAAGTTTCACAATATGACTATAAGATGTTCGATGTTAATGTTGGGCTAAGAATTTGGTTTAATAAAAGATGTTTTTTTTAAAAGTTAGAATATTAGGAATGATTTTATATAAGAAAATGAATATATAAAATTGGTTTATAAGCTGTGACTTATAAATAAAAAGAATTTAAGTAGGAAACTTATGTACTTAAATTCCGGTGCTTTTGAAAAAATGGTTTTCAAGGTTTTGAAAAGTAATAATAGTATTATTTGGAAGTATTTTTGTTAAGAAAAGAGAAATTTTTGGGTATGGAAATTTTGAGTAAGAAGTATTTTCTTTGGATTGGTTCGGGTAACGAGTTTCGATTTGTTTTGTGATGATCTGAATAATCTTCTAAGTAATGATAGGATGATTGCTTAGGTGAACATTGGAGTGCACTTATTAAATCATTCTCTTAATCATTGAACGATCGAAACAAGTTCAAATCCGAACAAATCCAAATCAAGTTGGTAATAGATATTTTGGAAATATATATAGTATTGTTTCAAATGGTATTTGAAAGAGAAGAAGTATTTTTAAGTTAACAAGTTCGAGTGGTCCGAAAATAACTTAAAATAGGGAAGACATGTGTTCGGATGGTAGACACTTCTCTTGAGTATTACCCTTCTCGGTAAGGGAATGAATGATACTATTTGGTAGTACCCAGTTTCTTAGTATCATTTTAGGATTTCTCGGGCTATATATGTATATGTATATATATACATATATATTCTATAGTTAAAATATATAGTTTCGTTTCAAAAAGGCTTTTGAAATAAATTCGGGTATTTGGCTCCCAAGTTTTCAGGGTGTAAAGGTATCTTGATTTAAAATGGTTAATAAACGAAGTTTTAAAATTGAATTAATTTAATAAAAAGGTTTAATAAACTTGGTTTTATTAAACAGTGTCTTTTGGATTTTAGCACTTAGAAGTTTAATATTATTTAATGTTATTGGGCCGGCTAGTAAACACCTTTACCTTAAAGGTGTCCAAGAAAAAGTAGACTCTAGGACTGAGTTTGGATACCAGCATCCTACTCTTCTTAGCTACTTGCCAGACCATTTAGGTAAAGAGGCTGAATTGGTCAACACAATTTTAAAGACCCAAAATTATTTTGTGCTTACATCTAAATAGTTAAAAGTGAATCGAATTAAAACCAGATGTTTTTATGAAAGACTTAGGATGTAGGAGGGTATTATCCAAGTTAATAAATTTAGATGATTTTATGAAAAACTTCATAAATAAGTTATATCATTTAGAAATGTTTGAACCTAAGTTGGAATTTTTATGAAATGATTTCATAAATATTTGTGAGAGGGTAAGAAGGTAAATAAGAACCTTTAGATGAGTACATAGGTTATCCGTAGATCATTTCCCTTTCTCATATAGTTCTCGATCCAAGATTCGAGTACATGACTTGAGGTGTTTTACACCATTTGGATAAGGATTTATCACTCAATTTTAACGGCAAGCACTTGATAAGGGTTCTTGATAGGGAACCAAAGTTTTATATCATAGTTAATGGCTATGTAAGGAGAACAAAGGTTTCTAGTCAAGAAGCCTGATTAGAGTCCGCATTAGTGAATCAGGTGAGTGATACTAGTTTGGAAATTAAGTTTATTTAAATAGTGATCGAATCAGATTTTGTATATGGATGATCTGTGAACATCATGCGGATTAATGAATAATATTGGGTATTCATGTGGTGAAATTTCGGGGATGAAATTCTTTTAAGGGAGAAGAATGCAACGACCCTGAATTTTATCGCTTTGATTTGTAGATATTTAATTACTTTTGTATATAAATTAATGGGTTTAATAATTAAAATACCCCTTTTAATTTATAACTAATAATGGTGAAATTATTTTCAAGATGAGTTTACAAAAATAATTACTTAAAAGGAAATTAGAAAGTGTGACCCAAAAGCTTTTTCAAATTTTTTTAATTTTTCACCATCAAAATGTTGTTTAAAATGTTATGAACATCTTAGTTAACACATTTACACATTTTAAATAATATTAACATGGCTTAGTAATAAAAATAAAGGTTTATAACATATATGTACGTAAGTATGAAAAATGGAACAATTTTCAAAATTTAAATCAAAATAAAATTTGAAATGCCTCTTATCACTCACATGTCTTACACCATAGTACAGTCCATGCATTACACATTGGATAAAAGGGGTGAACCCTTGGCTAACATGTAAAAAAGGAGTGGAGAAGATGGTATGGTGATGCGACAACAGTTTAGCAAAGGGTAGTGTACTAAGGGGGAAAATGGTAATTTCACTTCATCAATTTTATAAAAACAAAGTCCATTTCTCTCTCTCTCTTCTTCCATTTCATTTTCTATTTTTCTTCAAAAGTATATCATCTTCTTTAAGCTTTCAAAAACACATTAATGGCTTCCAAAATATTTTCAGAGTTTTAAAAATCACTTCTTTCTTACTTTTAATTCTTAAAAACACTTAAAATTACCTCCTTTTCACTTCTAAACCTCTCCTCCTTCAAAAATCAAGTCCCACAACCTAATTTCTCCCTTTAGACGAGCCTAAAACTCACTAGGCCGAGCCCATTTTGTGTAGGTCCAAAATTTTAGTTTTGTTTTGAAAAATCTAAGATCTAGGCTCTTTTCAAGTTTTTAAAAAATTCGCTAAAGTTTGGTGAGTAAAAACTCACATCCACTTATAAAAGTTACATCTTTAAGTTATGTTTACATTAGTATGTGATATTGCTTGGTTATTGGTTACTTACATGCTTGTATGTGATTTTATGTGTGCTTGTGCTTGGAAATTGCCTTAGACTTGATAAATAAGTCTAAATGTGTTATGGATGAAATAAAGTTTGGATTTTTAGATTATTTAAGGTTATTGTTGTTTTGTATGTTCTATCACTACACCACAAAAGGCTTTTAACAGCGTTTGATAAACACTGTAATATGATACAACAGCGTTATTACAAACGCTGTATAACGACATGTTGTCGTATATACATAACTTACAACAGCTTTTCTATAAACGCTGTTGAAAAATCTCTGTGACAGCGTTTATTACGAGCTGTCAATAATATTTTTACAGCGTTTTCAGACATGCTGTATTATGTTTCAACAGCGTTTATAATTTAGTTGTCGAAGATGTTCAAATTCTACTTTAACTGTTTACAACAGCTTTTTCTAAACGCTGTTACTGAATCATCAACAATTTCGACAGCATGTTAAAAACGCTGTGATTGAATCATCAACTATTTCGACAGCATGTAATAAACGCTGTTATTGACAGTTTCAAGATAATTACAACACGAATTAAACGCTGTTGTTTCTTCATTGACAGCATTAATCAAACGCTGTCTTCTATTTATATAACAGCTTTAATATTCCACTCTATTTTTGAATATTCCAAAACTATATTTTAAGCATATTCAAGCAACTAGTATATATAACAGGTTCTAATAACTATTAATTGGTTACATAAACTAGTTAAGAGAATATTAATAAACAAAAGACATCCATAAACCAAGTTTCAATAATATCCATAAACAAAAATAACAAAGTAAACCAAGTTGCCACAAATTCTGTTAAACAAAGACACGTTATATGTTAAGTAAAAGTATAATATCAATACAGTAAGTCCACACCAAATGCCAACAACAAAACGTGCATCTAAAAAGTTTCATATGCTTGCTACTTGCTACGGAAGAAGAATGTGTCATCGCCATCTTTAATTACCTGCAATGAAGAAATTTGAAATGATCAGTGAGTAAACGCCATCTAAAAATTTGAAGTTTCATATGCTAAAATGCTTAACTGCGCCAAAAAATCACTATATGGATCTAAAAATTTGAAGTGATCAGTGAGTAAATGCTTAACCACCGTACAGTGTGAATTTTGATTGTATTTTGATTGTTTGTTTGTTTTCTAGTTTTAATTGCATTTGCATTCCTTCATAACTGCCTTGCTTACCATCAACGTATTTCTGCGTCAATCAGTGAACACCTTCTACCACTGCCAGTCAGCACTTCATATACCTGTGAACACTGCCTCTCAACCAAAACTGCAACATTCACATACTAGTGAACACCTTCTACAAACAACACTCTCTGTCATCCCAAACACACCTCTTCACTGCCTTGCCATTCCCCACATCCTCAACTTGTTTTTACGTTCTCAACTGTACATTTACATTATCAACTATGCATACATATAACTTGCAGTGCTACTGCTCCTCAAACCCCCTCAACCATCTCCTTCATAAACTGTCAACATCTCACCACCAAACTTTTCTGACCACCATCAACAAACAACCCACTGCTGCACATCCCCTTCAACCCCTTACTGCCTTGCTCTCAAATCTCTCATATACCACCACAAATCACTTCAATAAACCACAAAAAACTTCACTCCCCCATCAGCAAACCTCTCTGTTCAACCTCCAACTGCACATATCATCTCTATCTCGATCACAACCATCCCTCACATACAGCCTTCATACCAACCCTCCCTCTCATACAAACAAGCTGCCTGCCAAATACCCACCAGTATACTGGCACATTAACAAACATTTACAATTTCAAAACAGTTGCATTTTCTCTGTACATTTCATATATTTCTTGTTTTTCCTTGTTACAACTGCCATACTTCATTGCTGCCTGCACATCATAGTGCATACCCTTGCACAATTCTGTTAACAAAACCATCTCCTCACCGCTAACTTCTACATAACTGCTAACATACCCAAATTCGTCCACCCGATCATATCACCACCCTCAAACAAGTACTCATTGCTTCACAAAAAATCAATATCCACCACTGCCCAAATACTTCAACCACTTCACGTATAAACATCATCGTTTCTGCCTTACCAAACTACTGCACAGACCATACTTCTCCAACTATATATAGTGCACATCCTTTCACCACTGCATTGCCTTGCTTCGACCAACTCTCCCCTGAGCACCCATCATTCTACAGCAAACTTCAACAACCACTCTGCCAACATTTCCTGACAACACATTCTTCAACCATTATCCACTTCTACATAACCTTTACAGCCATTAACTTGCTGCTCATTCACTTCCAATCACCAGAGTACACTGTCTTTCAACCTCACTCTTCACCAGTGCACATTGGTGCTACAACCTGCTTCATACGACAACTAACCCATTTCAACCACCGCAACCAAACCTCCTCAAACCACTTCTGTCACCATCTTACTGCAATAGTTCCACCTCCACAGCATCAACAACATACAACCCATATCTTCATCATCAACAACTATACTTCACTACCCTACTTTACAACAGCCACAACCAAATTCATACAACAGTCACCATTCCTTAACAAATAACCAAATCCCCAATATTTAACCTCCAACTGACATACCCATATCCATTTCTGTGCACACAACAATGCAAACTCTCAACCCACCTGAATACTCTCACAACCATCAGAACCACAGCAATTCGTGCAGTTGACATCTCAGGAAGATTTATTTCCTAATATGGTCTAAAAGACACAAGGCAGAGTCCAAATCCAAGTTTGATTTTGGTATTTTTATTTTTCTGGATGCATGCAACAATTTATAATTTGCATGATTAACATATGCAATAGATTATCCTTTATTTTCTCCTTCTAATATAAGAAAAATGGCTGCTAATTGCACTAGTAATGAAGGAAGAAGCAATCGGCAACCTTATGCTAAAACAGCACTCTACTATGTCAACTTCATTTATTTTTAGTTCTATATTCTTTGAGGTAAAAAGATACATACCAACCATTCTCTGTGACCTCGTGGACCTTCTTTCTTGAGCCTTTTCACAGCAATAACAATTCCAGTTCCAGGCTTTGATGCTACAAGAGCTTGTTCCATAATCCAACCTTTGAATACAGAACCAAACCCTCCTACTGCTTGACTCACTTAATCTTTTTCCACTGCTCCTAGAAGTTGCACCTACAATGTTACAAAATGAAAATATTTATGAGTACATATTACATAATCTTAGATGATTTCTTTGAGTACATATTACATAATCTTATGCTGAAAACAATATACTAAACATAAGATAATTATTAATAGTTTGCACTGATTGCACACTGAGTTTTGCATTGGTATCAGAGTTGACCAGAATCTGGAGAGCCACAGTTAGCAGTGAACCAGGCTTTGAATTATCACCATCAGGTGCAACTGCAAAACCAGAAGGCAAAACCACCACGCCTGAAGAATCTCCACCGTTCATCACGAGATGCATGGCTGGGATGTCAACAGGGGCGTACACCATCAGCGAACCAGACACATCAGTGCATGTTTCCTGAAGTATTAGCATGCTGCTTTCATTCCCATTCACATTTCCCATCTAAAACACATTACAGTTTTATAAAGTATAAACACAACAGCATTAGTTAATATATACACAAGTAAACTATAGAAGGTAAGAGTGAAGAGTAGAGTAGTTTACATCAGATCGGAGGAGGGAGACAACATTGCCAGGATTGTGCCCTTTAATATGAACTTATTAAAGTTGGGCTTTACAGAGTGAGAAATTTTGAAGAAACCATTACTTATCATTCAGTCCAAGGAGTGACGAAGACAGTGCTTCCTCAGTTTGTGATAAAAAAGAATATTAGCATAGATCATTTTTTTCTTCTTCTTATACTATGCAACCTTTTGTTTAAAAAACAGTGTAACATCAGGAGGGAGTGTTTGTACCAGACCACTTCCACAGAAGCACTTACACATATAATCATAATTTAAACATAGAAGATTTTGCAGTACTTACCCAAATGAAACAAGCCCATAGTAGTAAATAATCATTACCGGTTGGAATGGAGGGGGACAATAGAAGCATTTGGAAGCTGCAACATGAATTAACAAATATAATTAGAATTATAATGGAATCTATTTTTCTAGTTAAGTATATTTGGTCCAAGACATATGTCAAAAGTTCAAGAATTCGGTTATTTGCTTTTTCTACCTATAAGCTCATGTATTACCTATAAAGTGACCACTACTATGTATATTGGGTTATTATGTATGAAAATGAAATCTTTCTTATTTATTTTATTTACCTTTTCCATTTATCCTTTTGTTTTGTATTTGCTTCTTCTTCATTTTATCACTTCTTTGTCAGTATTTGTTAGTTCACCTTACTCCCTTCTCTCTTCACCTCATTGCTTAGATCATAGACATGCTCCCAAACATCAACAAGAACCAAGTTAGTACCTTATAGAAAGTGAAGATTTTTACAAAAATAGAAAAGAA
Organism: Allium fistulosum; assembly: GCA_030737815.1. Classification (NCBI taxonomy): domain Eukaryota; kingdom Viridiplantae; phylum Streptophyta; class Magnoliopsida; order Asparagales; family Amaryllidaceae; genus Allium; species Allium fistulosum. Next base: position 627,038,352 of record CM060905.1, on the reverse strand, counting down.
TAATCAATGGAGAGGGCCCATGATAGGGGTACCTCATTTCTTATGAAGACAGTTAAGAGGGAAATAACATCATTCTGCTTATTGCTATGACTTTTATACTAGTTTTACCGCCACAACCCACGTGGCCTTCGTGTGTAGAAAATTTGGAAATTGGAACTAATTGAACTCATCCTATTGAAATGCTGACTATTGATATGTATATGTATGTCTATGTTGTTATATAGTCTTACCTGCTCTAATTTTTTGAATATGTTTTATATGTTCATGTCTTTCTACACTCTACTATAACCAATGAACAAGTTAAGAAACCACCCACCGAAAAGTGGAAAATAGGATTGGCTCAAAGAAAGAGACACTAATGTACTTAGTTCATCAAAAATAGGTAATATATACATCAGATACTTCTTATGATAAATCAACATTTAATATTCTAGAGGCTGATATCTTCTATTTATGTTCATGCAACCCAGAGTACCTTTGTTGAGAAGGCAATGGCAATAAAGCTAGAACTCGAAGGCCAAGCACCCATGAGTTATGTCTTGAAACCTTAGCATCTGATAAATTACCGACCCTCCTCTCAAGAATAAAATGAACCTGCATCATACAACAAATAATCATTCAATCTTGAAGCCAAAATAAATGACCTCTAATATCAGGGTAAGAATTTATCAATAAAAAGGAAATGGGCTTGCTGTAGGTTGTTTATCAACATAGTTGCTTGACTGACAAATTTTAACTGATTAGTAAATAGATATATCATTTAAGAAAATTAGTAGACAAGCTGGATAAAAGTTGCCATCCAAGAAACTGCGGCCCCAGTTTCTTCACTTCAAGGAATATAGGTACTTACACTAACAAGCCGGATCTCAAGGACTTTGTCAAATAGAAAATTGCATACAATTTGATTTAAAGCATGAGATACATTTCTTGGTAAATATCAGCAATATAAATTAAGATAAGAAAGCACATGTGCATTACCCACCTTCTAGTTCCAGGAGCCTTGGATCAAGACTACCATCAGTAAAATTTGGTACTTTTGCAGGACGTTTCCTCACATAATTCTCCTGAAGTGGTTTTGGGATCTGGAAAGAAAACTGAGATAATTGTACCCCTTGTGAAGCATGCATTGGATTTTCTACAAGATACCTGCAAGTGCACAAGGCAGTGGAAAAACTAAGAGTTGTCAACGTTCAGAAAATGAACATGTTTTAGCATATTCATCATGTGATTTACTTCCAAATATCTAGTGACTTGAATTCATAGGCTTAAGGCTATGATGGTAATAATGATTACGGCTTGAAAAGAATTACAATTACTAAAAACACAGCATGGAAATTGTCAAAACAAACCTTTGGACCTCAACCATTGACTTAGGTTTCTTTCCTGATGGAGCAGTGTAATATCTGGAAAAGGAGACCCAATAAACCTCTGTTAACCATAAAAAATCAAAGCAGAAAGGTTTAAATTTATAGATAGAAGCTTCTCCATAGAAATACAGTTCAATATGAGATGAAATATGCTCACTAAATGGAACCTAGAACAGTGATACAAATATTGAAATCCAGATAAATTAACTAAAGAAGGTAATAACAGCTGGGAACATTCCAAAAATTGATCTTAATATATGTACTTTGCTCAAGAAATTAAGGTAAAAAAATATATGCCAAAGAAAGTGATAGTGACTGATGATATAAATATTGCAATGCATAGATATAACCGCCTAAACATATTCCTTCAACTTTTAAAATTACACAGGTTGCTAATTCAATTAGATTAAATTTTTTAAATAAGTTTGATTTCAGCTAGAAAGACCATCAAGCTCATCCTATGAGTTAACTAAAAGATAGCTCATTAACTCCAGCAACATATCTAAAAAACATGCACTAAAATCTGATCCCTGTAAAAAATCATGCACTAAAAAACTACTTCAGTGTTTATTTTCAAAAAATGCACCTGGTTTCTAGTGTGCTCTTAGTTTATCTGAGCTCAGCCTATATTACCTTCTAATAAATTTATATTAGTAATGTCAAAAAAGTGTGTTACAAAGCAAGTGCAACAAGAAGAAAAAACCGGAATGAAAAAAATGTCTAATAAAAATAAAAATAAAAGTTAAATAATTATCGATTATGGCAATTTACTAAACCAAATTATTGAACATCAAGGACATTAATGTAACAAAGATTATTAAGGATAATATTCTCTTGTAGAAAATATTCTCTTAATCGATCAATCTATATGTTAAAATCAAAACAACACCTTAATGCATCCCGCCGTTACTGTAGTTGATTCAAACATCCTGCCGTTACTTCTTCAACCTTGACTCATTTCCTGTTTTGGCTCCTACACTGTGTTAGCCCTTTAGCCTGTTCAACTTGGTGCAAAGACCCACTTTCTGGCTCCTTGACAATGATCAGCTCTTTGGCCTTCGTACTCACGCAATTGCCCATGCTGTTTTAAGATCTTGCCTGTAATGAAAGGTGCACACATCTGCACCTTCTGCCCAGATCTCACATGCCTTCAGTTGCTCACACTATTGATTCACTTTCATTTGCATGCACCTGCACCCCTTGCCCATGTTTTTCAGTTGGACATAGCTTGCATTTTCCTTCTGCATTCTTTAAAGATAGGTCATCAAGTTCACACATTGCAACTGTTCCATCTCAAGAAATCTAGAATGGATTGATCGTAGTGTACCTTCCTACATAGAAGAGTCTCCGGTGTTCACTTTAGCCGATTCGGGCACCCCACCGTGCTTCTCCAAATCTGACTCTCTTCCTTGCAATCTCATTCACTTTTCAGTACCTTGTCTTCATTATTTTTCTATAGCTCTTCATATGCCACAATTACCCAACTGTTTTGACGCTGCTCCATGTTATGTCGATGTTCACATTATCTTAAGATCAGTAAGCTTAACTACATGCTTCCCACTGTGCTGCAGAGCTCCTCTTGTTGCTGTAGATTTCCCATTGTACACACTCCATAACCAACCCTTGTATATGCCAAATTTTTGAAAATTAAGATCTGTCAGGTGATTTGATTCATTAGTCAATATAGGCTATAGTAGAGCAACTTATGATCCTAGTGGACATATTAGACAACAAAGAACTGAACTTGGTAGAAAGATATAACAGAAATACCAACATGCAGAAAATAAAAGAATAACCAAGGCAATATTAAATCAAATCATATTTTGAGGCATTTCACATTTGTATCAACAAAGTTCTCATGTTAGTCATATAGAAGTAATCTCAAATTATTTGTTTTTACTACTTACGATTTTTTCCATTGATTTAACTCCATGGAGTAGACCAGAAGTAGCACACAAAACTAGAAGCAGAACAAAAAGCAAACCAACAGCAAAATCCTATTTGACAATCGCAAAATTAGAATGTACACATATTTTTAAGTTTGAGGATTTGATAGAATATTATAGCTCATAAATCTATCTTTTAGCTCATGAATCTATTAAAGCTCATTGTCTATTCATAAATTGAATTTGTAAAATTTGAAAACCTTTAATGGTACCTGAAGAATAAGGGTGCCTCTTGTGACTTGACATGTAGGGCATTTATACTGTTTTTCTCCATTGGAAACTTAAGTTCCTGCATAAAGGCAGAGCAACGAGAGGAAAAAAGGAGGAAAAAGCAACTGATGAGGTAAACTAGCATAAAGGTCATATAAGATACAGTTGAGAACCACTAGTAAATTGGTAAGGCCATTATAGTGTGATCCTAAATGTATTGGACTTAAATCACACTATATAGAAAATTTAAAAAATTGGAAAATGTCATAAGATAAACTGTGTTTGGACAACAGAGTAGTAATATGTGCAATCAAATGTAAGTACATGTATGTAGATTCCAAACAGAAAAAAATTTGAAATTGAGAAATCAGACTGGCTATAAGAGACTATAAGTCAAGAAATAACCACATGGTAGGTGAAAAATACAAAAATAAAACAATATTCATAATTTACGTTGGGAGAACTTATTTATAGCTACTAAACTGTGGAGGTTGAAATCGAACATTGTTTAACTGTATTATATATTTCATTTTTTGAGCATTTAACCAGCTAAGCTTTCTATATTACATGCTAATGATTTACCAGACCATATCCAAATTAACTTCAATGAATACTCATGAAACAATTTTTGGCCCATCTGATGCCAAGCAACCAATTACACGTGCAAATTATCAAATCAAGTGACCAACATCATTCACCAAATATAGCTAAGCTAAAAAGTTAACACATGGTAATAAAAACTATTAACACATTAGCAACAAATTGATCTATCTATGCAGTAATGAATGAAGAAAAAAAGGCAGTTTAGAAGAAACTGATAACACACCACTGCAGTCACGTTTATCAGTTCATAAATTACACACACACATAACTACTTGGAATTAAAACCAATTTATAACACCGCACATTACATACACACTCAACTACTTACTATATATTATAGCTTCATACATACTAATTAGAATTAAAACAATAATTGACAGCACATGTTCGGTAATATTCAGAACTTATAACAAACAGTTTATAGGCAGTACTTATATAGCTTCAACTATCAGTGCATAAATTAACTAAAAACTTTCCTAAACATGAATCATACATTTAATAAATCATATAACTAAATTCAATCCCAAAATAACCCCAGTAAGCTTAGTTTTATATAACCATATGAAAAGAAAAAACATTAGAGTGAGAAATGATCTCCATATTTCTAATAGTTTACAAAAACTGGAAGAGTGCCCTAAACTATCTCAATAGCCTAAAAACCAAATAGCTCATGTAAGTAATAAAGCTAAATCTACGAGAACTCCATTTTCATTTAAAAGGAAATCACAAAGGAAAATATGAATATTATTTAGTTAAAGTCGACAATAAACTACTATATAAATATGAATTAAGCTGACCTCTTTAGCTGAGCTAATTTAGGAACTGGACGAGTCCTTATAGGAAAAATTAAAGCACGAACGGGAGAGGTTTCTTATTGTCTATGTTTCAAATTTTAGAGTGGAGTAAAGGAAGAGGAAAAGAAGGCATGATCGATTATAGATTTTTGCTTACTGTATAGTAAGGGGAAAATAAGCTTTAAGCGGGAAGTAAAAATAACAGAGGGAAACTTAGGCGGGCTATCAAAGTGTACTGGAAAGTGACTTAATACAGCATCATGTTGTGCTGTGCTCAGTTTTTTTATTTACGTTGAGATTTACAACAGCAAGTTGTGTAAAAACGCTGTGTTTAGAAGCTGTCAAACGTAATATTTCTTGTAGTGTATAGATAAGTGTATGTAATAGTATGCTAAGAAAAGTTAGCACCTTTGTATGGTTTGGCGATTTAGAATCCTTGTGCGAAACTATGGTTATTAGTTTTAAAATCAAAGGCATTTTCAACTTTCAAGGTTTATTTTGGTTTCACAAACTCTTACTTTATGTTTTGAAAAAGTTAGTAAGCTTTCCAATGTTAAGTTTTCAAAAGAGAAAGCTAAGTAACATTTTCTAGTTAAGGCATCCATAGTGATAGTCGCTATGAATGCATTTTCGTTAAAAAGTCCACTTTTTGCAGATTAAGATTTTATACTTAAAACACTTTGGAAATGTTTTATAAAACTTAATTAATAATGATTAAGAATAATTAAGGATTTATTAATTAATTATTTATTAATCAAGTTTGGTAATTAATAATTTATTAAGTATTAAAGAAGATTTATTAATTATAACTATGTGGAGATTAATTACTAATTAGTTATCTTTTAAAAATGAGATTAATTTTAATTAATTATTGATCAAGTAAGATTAATATTTAATTAATTATTAATTAAGTATATGCTTTATTTTTAATTAATTATTATTTAAGTATAGGGTTAATTATTAAGTAAGGGTTTAATCATTTTAATTATAAATTAATTAAGGGTTTTAATTTACAGCTAAATTATTTATTAAAGGTTAATTATTTCTTAATTTATAATTAAGTTAAGTTAAAGTTTAAATTAAGATTCAATTATGGTTTAATAAAGGTTTAACCTGTAATTAATTATTTAAAAAGAGGTTTAAGTTCTTAATTACTTTGTTTTTCAAGGATCAGTTTGTTTAAAGGCAACTTTCTTTTACAAAGAAAAGTTTTGAACATAAGGGAGTCTATTGTCGATACCATTAAGTAACCATATAAACGTGACTAGGTTCTACTCAAGTTTAACATTTGTCAGCAGAATAAATCATAGTTTTGCTATACCTTAATTAAGTAGATTATCGGACATCTCTTAGTAGAATAAATCCCCGTTCTGCTATATTAAACTTAATAGATTGCGTGGACATCTATTTAGCAGGACAAACCACCATCCTGCTATTTTGTTGTTTGGACATGTATTCGCTAGTTGGGTTATATTGACATGTTATTCTTTGATTTGGTTATGGACTGTATTTATATATATGTTGGCTTATGTAAATAACCGTTATGTGAGTTGGAAGTCAAATTTAATTAAAATGGTAACTTGATTTAGTACCATTGTGGTCACAAAGCCTCCTTTATAATTGGTAAATTATGGTCTTTAAATTAACTTTAATTCTATATCAATTCGAGGTTAAGTGTTTGTAAATGATTTTGAACATGTCCAATTATTTTAATAAAGGCATTTACAAATGATATTTTGAAATAATATTTATAAATGGTTTATTTACAGGAGATTTACGAATGATATTTGTAAATGATAGTTTTTTAAAGGGAATTTATAAATGAAGATTTATAAAGGAGTTTTATAAATTATTTTGCAGATTTATAAAGAAGGTTTATAAATGATTTTGGAGATTTATAAAATAATTGTTATAAATGATTTTGGAGATTTATAAAAGAGTTTTATAAATGGTTTTGGATATTTGTAGAAGAAGTTTTATAAATGACTTTGGATATTTATAAATGAGTTTTATAAATGATTTTGGATATTTATAGAAGAAGTTCTATAAATGACTTTAGATATTTATAAAAGAGTTTTATAAATGATTTTTGGATATTTATAAGAGAGTTTTCTAAATGGGTTTAGAATTTAAGCAAAGGATATTTCATAATTGGAAATGTTTATTAAAAAGATTTATTGAAGAAAATTTATAAAAGAATTGGAGATGGGATTTCCCTTAACCGACCTTCTTAATTATAGTGGTGTAGAACTTTCATTCCATGCTAACACCAATGGAATAGTGTTTGGAGTAGTTCTTATCTCTAATTTAAATAACTTGTATTTGATCCTTTTATTATGATTTTGAAATAAGAAATCTTTCATAAATGTTTTGTGAATATACCTATGTCAGTGAGATAAGTATATGAATGTTTTGATAAACGTTTTGAAAAGAGATTTAAATAAATGGAAACTTATTTTGAGGCTTAGTGGTTTCTATGGTAAAATTAAATCTCTGGGTTATTGTTTGATTTTGTATTTGATAGTTAAATAACCGACTATCAAACCTTGACCTGTTTTAACTCAGGAAGTATGTTGTGTATATTCGAGTTCTCCGGTGAGGACTCGAATAATTGTTGCATACTTCTAAAGAACCGGAATTGAGTTAGCTGGAAATTACCGCTTAGTTGGATGACACCAGTTTCAGATAAGTATGATTTATCTGAACCACTCCAAACTAATAACATTTGTGATGGATTGGTATGAAGTATGCTATGGAGCTATACTATTCTTCCTGAAGGTGCTCCAAAATGCAAGAGGGTAAATGTTGAATGTTTGTTCGATCCCGAAACAACTTGTATGGATGAATGCTGGAATTTGCATTTCTGCCTGGACGGCAGTGTTAGCATTCCAAGATGGACTGCTATGAGGAAAAGGTAATTGTGGCCTCTCAAAGCCTCACACCTTGTGAATGGCAAAAATAGGGTAGGCCGCAAAGCTATGTGGGTCGCACCCATTAGGGTATAATCATCCCAAGATCAAGTGTCGATATCTCTATGTATGCTTCATGGTCCATTTTTGGTTGTTGATCACAGCCATGGGGATATCATATTCGGTATTATCCAGTAAGGGGTAGGGCTATCTTATCATGCCGAGGTCGAAAGGTTTTCGGTCTCACTGTACATTTTATCTAAAGGTGTACAGATTTTCGAAAGGCAGTCCTTTACCTTGCCATTTGTTGGAAATCCATTCTCCACTAAGCGCCTTCAATTTTGGATTTTATACCTATTATTGTTGTCATGTACACACATTACAACAACTTGGTTATTAAATACTCTAAACACTAGACATTATTATAATACCATTGAATTTTCTATAGAAAATATTTTGGTTATCGTAAGGTTAAAAACCATCCGTGTTTATATGCGACGTGGTCTTACGAGATACCTTTGATTTTAAAGGATTTACAAGTTATAATAAATAAAATTCCTCGTGATTTGAGTTTCTGACACTGGTTTTACCAGACTGATCTAGGTGTTGTTTTCTTATAATGCTCGAATTAGACCGAGCACATTTCCATATTAGCTTTGGATGCATTGAAGCTCAGAAGATGAGTTGGAGGCCAAGACGTATCTATGTATTTCTCTGTATTCCGCTGCATTACTTTGTTGTATTTATCAGAAATTATAAGGATAGGTGTTATAACTATCCAGGTAGATGATAGGCTAGTACTCTGATGGATGTATGTTTTTTAAAGTTTTCTTTTGTAAATATCATTGTTATATTATGGATTATTCACTACGATGTGAGATTCTGTGTTGTTTTGTTTCTTCTTGTCTTCTTTCTTCTTCTTTCCCCTAACCATCTGTCTTTCTGGCACTTGGTTGTTCCCCCATGTGAATATCGTGGATGTATTAGTGTCGACTTCTAAGGGTCGAAAAGACGGGTCGTTACATTTGGTATAAGAGCTGAAGGTTAAGCGAGAAACTTGCCTTTGGTGGGGTGTCCAGTGGAGTGGAGATCAAGAGGACTGCACATGGGAAACAAATGATAAGGTTAAGAAAGACTTTCTAGATTTATTCGTTTCATATTAGCATATAAGCTATGTATGGAGATGTATTGTGTAGACCATATATATGTATGAATATTACGCTTGTTTTTCATATTAGTAGATAGTATAGTATGTTTTATATATGAATTTGGAATTCATGGGTATGCATGGCGCAAGCGTGGGATAGTTGGCAAATCACTACCGTGCCTTAATTTAATTTCGAAGGTGAAATTCCTTTAAGGTGGGAAGACTGTAGCAAACCATAATTTATTATTGATTAGATTAATTAATTAAAAAGCCAAAATAAGTTAAATAAGAAGAAAAAGGGGTAACGAGTTAATGAAAGGGTGTGAGGCCCCAAACCCAAAACCATTGTGGGACAATAAGCATTATACTTTACCATTCATTCATTACATCCTACTAAAAATAAAATAAAAGCTTAGGAGGAACTTAAACGACGATGGCTTAGAGAGAGAAAATAAAGTGAAGATAAGCAAAATGTAATCCGAAGGAGAGATTTAGAAGATTAAAGCAAGATATATCTCCCAAAGATCTAGGTGAGTAATACTTAACCTTTTTATACTGTTCCTTAATTTATGGCCTCGGTATGAGTTTTTATGTTTTATTTATGATGGAGTATTATATGGGTTTCCAATAATAAGTATACAAGTTAAATGAACGTTTTAAGGAGAATAGATGAACATGATATGTTTAGATGTATTTCTCTACCTTAATGATTTCAAAATAGTATATAAGTTTTATATGAAGATCAAACCGTGATTACTAAAATGGGTTTTTAATTAGAGAAACTTCCTAGATCAATATGATTTATCACGAATTTATAAAGGAGAACACGTAGAAAATAAATAAGGAAATTATCTTTAAATTGAAGTAAAGGATATATAATATTGTAAAAAGTGTTCATGGGTTTTATGGGGTTTTAGTAAAATTTCCTAAGAGGAAAATGAGTTGTTATGAGCTAAGTTCTACACTGGGAAAAATGGGAGAACTACGGGGATGCTTGAAATATAATTATATGACAAACAAGTGTTAGGTGAATAGGGAACCAGATCCAAATAAAATGTTGAAAAGAAATATAAAGGACACTACAAATAACGGAAAATGAATTTGTAATGTATTAAATGAAGACACATGTAAAGACGTGTGTGACATGGCAGATTTTTTCTAGATGAAGTTTAGGCGGCGGCCTAATGTTTATAAGAGAACTGCGTATATGGGGAAGAGGTAGAGATTTTCCAAAGGGATCCAGAGACTTTCTGGGGAAAGAAGAGTTGTGCCATAATTTGTGGAAGACATATAGTGTCGCAAAAATTGAAAATTAAGGAAAGATTGAATTGTGCCACAGTATGTAGAGGTTATACTGTGCTGCATTATGGAAGTATTCACTTAATAAGTATGAGTGAACCGTGCACACATGTTGGGGCAGGGTTGAACTATGCCAAGAGAGGGTGTGGATGAAACCTAATAAAGGACAATTAGATAGAACTCATGAAGAGTCCAGGGATAGTAAAGGAAAGAACTCCTATACCAGAGGTAAGGTTGGAAGGGCTATTGATGACGGAATAGGGATGCTCACTCGAATGCATGCCTTGGGAAGTAAGGAGAGGCATTCAACTTCCAAAGAGTGCGGTGGATGATTCCAAGTAGTTTCAAATTATACAAATGTACAAGGACTGCGGGTTATATAGTAATCCAGAGTCTAAGTAAATAATGAGGACTGTAGGTGGTTGTTTCACATTGGTCTAGAACTTATAATAAATATAAAGGGACTACATGTGGTTGTTTCTTTGTGGTCTAGGGCTTAACTAATAAGAAGTCAAATGCTACAAGTGATTGGGATTAAGTAGTTTGAACTAATGAATGAATCTAAAGAAATGTTGCGGGGGGCTGATTCTATGCAATCTAAATCTAAATAATGAATTGAAAAAGGATACATCAGATGGGGATGATTGCAGGCAATATCTGTTAAGGGATGAACCTAAATGGGAAGTTAAGTGGGGACTACGCCGGGGATGAAACAGATGGGAATAGTGGATTAAAGAATAATCTAAAATGGGAACCGCTTAAGAATGAAAAAAGGGCGCATTAGTGAATAAGAATTACTTGCGCAGTAGCTATGATTGGTTCACTTATGATTCTTTGGATAGTGAGAAGGGAAACCATTCCATGCAGTACAGCTTGGTCTCACTATTGGTTTAATTTGGGTAAGTGTTATTCACACCAGACTTTATTTCTGACCCATGTTTTGATTACTGTTTTTCCTAAAAATCACGGTTGCTCAATTGAGGAGGCTAAATTTATGGGATAGGCAAGTTAATAATTGGCATCGCAGTACGCAGATCGAAGATGGAGCATGAGGCTTTGTTTGCAAATAAAGATGTTGTTTTCCACTATATTTAAGGAGTTCAAGCTGCATCTTCATATGTTGACCCGGCTATTTACTATGTTATTTTCCATTTGTAATTTGACCTCTGCATGGGTATGATTATGGAGTTAATTTTGGAGCGAATGTTTGTAATGAATATTAAGAAACTTTTATGTGATCGAAATATTAGATACTCTATTTACTTAGTCTGTTTTTGAATATACTAAACTCACTTACGTCGTTGGAAGATAATTCTGGCGATGACTGCAGCATCGTCGGCGTTCATCTTTGATTCTCGAAGTGGGGAATGTTACACTTACCAGCAATTGGTTAATAAAATGTTGGTCAAGAAGACTAGATGGGTTCTAGAATTCTATGTGGATGACATGTTTATGAAGTCTAGAGAAGTGAAGGACCATAAGACCATTTGGATGAAATGTTTCAAATATTGTGAAAGTGCATAATAAAATTAAACCCCTTGAAACATACTTTTCGAGTGTCATCGGAAAAGTTCCATGGATTTAATATGCACGTTATGGGAATATAGGATAACCTAAAGGAAAATCCAGGCTATAAAAGATAGTAAGATCCATGAAACCATGAGAGAAATGCAATCTTAAATGGGAAGGTTGTTGCCGTGAGTCGGTTCATCTTAAAGGCGACGAACAAGTGTGTTCCAATTTTTGAAGCCCTAAAAAAAAGGAAAGTTCAATTAGCCCGATGAATGTTAATCTGCCTTTCAACAGCTTATTGAGGGTGACGACTTGCACCTTTGCCTTTCCATGTTCGTTCATGCCTTAAGTATAGCAATGATTCGAGAGGAAATTGGGTTTTAAAATCTTGTATACTACATCAACAAGCAACTCATTGGTCGGAGTTGAGGTTACCAAAGTTGTAAAATTAGCATATTGCTTATTGATCACTTTAAGGAATTTAAGACATGATTTCCAGTCTTATCGCATAAGAGTATTGACTGATCATTCTCTTCAAGAAGTCCTACATACCCCTAACACTTAAGTAGAGTACTGAGATGGAGTATTTATTTGACTCAATATGAAATTACGAATCACCGTTGAACGATGATAAGAGAACAAGCCTGAGTACACTTCATTGCCAAATTTACTACCAAGGACGATGAATTGGAAGCTAAATGGAAAATGTACGTGGATGACACATTTAATAAGCACGAATTTAGAGCTAGAATGGTGTTTATAACACCCAGAGTTGAATAATGTGATATTCTTCAAAGCTATGGTTTATTGCTACTCATAATGAGGTTGAGTACAAAGCACTAATAGTTGGAATTGAAATTAAAAAGGAACAAGAAATTTGATCCATGTGCATCCAGAGTGGCTCCTAATTGGTAGTAAATTAGGTGCATATAGAGTATCATGTCAAAGGAATGTGACTAGATCTTACTTGAGGAAGGCATAAGCTTCGCTCAACTAGTTCGATTATGACATGATGAAGTATGTTTGGCAAGAAAAAATCCAAAACGTTGACGATTTGGCTAAGCTGCCGAGTGTGAGAAATGGACCACTCCTTGGATTAATCATAGTAGAAACTTTATCTAGACCATGCTTTGAAGGGGCCGATATGATGGCACCACTTGTTAGAGAAAGAACTTGGACGATGCCTATTATCTAGCTTGGAAGGTTTTGCAATATAGATACTTCTAGCCAACCATTATAATAATGGGATGCAATATGCAAAGAATTGCGATAGATTTCAAAGGTTTACGAAAATATGGAGTGACCCGTTGAACTGTCCCATATGGTCAACTCATGTCCATTCATTGTCTGAGGAACTAATCTGATTGGGGAACTGCCTTATATCCAGAAGGAGGGTTGTGTATGCAATAATAGCAGTGGATTACTTTATTAAATGAGTAGAAGAATTACTACTCAACAAGGTGTCCTCTGACTATGTAGTCAATTTTGTGGTAAGGAACATCATTTACATGTATGGAGTTCCACGACAAATTATATTAAATTATGATTTGGAATTTGATGGTAAGGAGTTTAAAAGTTTTGAAATCAATATCGTATTAGGAAGAGCTTCTCAGTCTTGGATCATCCATAAGATAATGGGAAAGCCGAAGCAACGAACTAAGTTCTAAAGTCTCTTATTAAGTAGGAACAAAAAGCTAAAGGAGGTTCGATGAGTTACCACTTGCATTATGGGAATATCATACCAGGCATAAAACTTCAATGCTACATACTTTGTTTGCCTAGGCATATGGCTCAAAAGCTATGATTCCCGTTTAAACTGCAGTCTCTTCTCATTGATGCATCTACTACGATCCTAAGGAGAATGAAGAGTTGTTGAACGCATCTCTAGACTTGATCGAGGAAAATAAGATGAAGCTACCTCGTAAGTTAATACCCATAGGTATAAAGCGAAAAGTACAATGTGAAGGTTGAGAGTCGTGCACTCAAAGAAGGAGATTTGATCCCGAAGAGACTTTCTAAACTGGTTGTACTCAATCTGGTATAAGAAAGACCTTATTTTATCGATAATGATTTGCGAAATGAAGCTTACATACTGAGCATCATGGATGGAGTAATGTTTATGAAGTGTATAAACATCCTCCACTATTTTTCTTAGCTTATGTTTTTTTGTCTTTATTTGAATGTTCCTATTTATTAGGCTTGATCATTTCAACATTGTTGTAGTGATGAAAAAATGTGCTTTCAGAACCGATTGTCTTATTTTTTAACTACATGCACCGATTATGATGACTACTTTGATAAAAATTAATGATATTGAGACCCCACTACATTAGCAAACACCGGAGATCGATTAGGTGGAATCATGAGTGATGGTCTCAATGATGATGACTTGCTTGATATGAAATAACATGTTTAATTTGTAATTATGAAAGTTCTTGATCCCCTGGAGCTGTATGAACCAAACATGCAATGACGTTGGGGGCATCTGACTATTGATGCACCTATCATTTCTGGATTTATGAAAATTCATTGGAGTTGAACCTATAGTTGATGATAGATTATTGACTTATAACTAACCAAAAGTCATTGAAACGGATAGTCCATTATCAAAAGCCGAGGAACCTGCCTCAAACAGATATAATGAGCATTCTCTTATTAATAATGTGGACATGCATAATCTAATTTGATGCATAAACATATTCACAATATAATTAGGTGGATAAATTTACTTGAACCCTCGCATCGATAGTGAAACTAGTATACGAAGGAAATGTTTTCACTTTGATTATGAAACGTGTCCCTTTAGTGTAACATCCCTCTACTTAGAGGCCCAAAACTAACGGCTACGGATGTGCAGTCATCCATAGTTATTAATCCTCAGCGACCAAATATGGCAATGTTAGATACATTGATACACAAAAACACATGAATATGGAAAAAATTTAAAATAGCAAACAAAGTCCACATTCCATTTCAAAATATTTCAAATTCATTACATAATCCCAGAGTGTAGACCACGTTCAAACAAAATATATTTATTACAAAATACGCCAAGAGCGACATATGAAGATGCCCCCTTAGGTGATCAGAGTATATAATAAGGCACTAAAACAAATTTGCCTTTACAATTAAACATACAAAGGAAATAAAAGAACTCTAATAACAAGCTTGCCTCCTACACGTCTTCGCAAGCTTTATTTGTCTAAAAGAACACCTGGAAATCTTAACTCTCAACCTACTCAAAATCAATTAAGTACTCGAGAGTTTAAGGGGAAAACAAAAACTTCGAGTCAGACATAAAGCCTGGCATGAATAATAATCTACCACCTCAAACCATTTAGATATCTAGTGAGACCACGCCGTTTAACGGAACGGGTTTTCCCCTCACTAGTATCCTAAAACATTTGTAAAACCATATACTGTGCTCCTGCATCCACAATGGTTAAAACATATTATTTCAGAACATCATGATCATATGCAAAATAAGTAAATCAGATCTGGATTACCCATTCCCTTTCATTATGACTGTCTATCTCAATTATAGTTTCTAGGGTTACTATTAACCCGTTAAATATTTATAGACTATCTGTCCAATTTCATAGTTTTCATGGGATCACTAAGAAGCTATTGGTAACTCCAATATCTCTTCTATTATCCTAGTTTTCATGGGCTAACTTGGAACCTACTGACTAACCGTCAATATCTTAATCCAGAAATAGTTTTCATGGGCTAACTATAAACCTATTGGCCCCTGCCAATATCAAATCATAGTTTTCATGGGCTTACTGTGAACCTATTGGCCCCTGCCAATATCTTTAATTAAGATTTTATCATTTCATAAGTTATATTCACTACCGGGTCAACCTAGCTGGTTATTTTTCCCTTCCCCAAAGTACTATTATGGGTTAATTGCAATGTGAATAAATATATGAAGAAGTAATACTCTCAAAAACCTTTATTTATGCCATGGTATTTCCTTTTAAAAATGAGAGTGGGTTATTTGTTTTGAAACCTAAAAACATCACTTTCGAAACCACTGGATGACCTCCTTCGAAACCATAGAAAATCTCCTTTCAATACTCAAAATATATACCTTTCGAATGCATCAAAACCTTACTTCATAATCTTTAGGAAAATAGCTTCGAAACTAATGGAAGTACCCCTTTCGAAAACATTGGGTTTTACTCCTTAAAACATCCTTTGGGTCAAAGTGGTTATTAACGAAAGTATCTCTTTCGAAACCCCTTATAAAATTGTTTGAGGAAAAGTAGAAGGTGTCAGAACCTCCTATTCGTAAGTTCAGAACCTTTAAGTTAAAACTTTGAAGGGTAGCTTCGAAACCCCCTTTCGACCCCATTGCCTTCGGAATCCTCAATCCCTTTCGAAAGCATTTAGGAAGTGGTTTAGCTTAGGTTAAAACTGAGATAACCCTTCAAAAGCATTGATGACTTCAATACACTCGGAAGGGAAAATAGCCGCTAGGTTTCAACTTGGTCGAAACCATTTCTTTCGAAAGCACTTAAACAAAAGGAACCCCTTTCGAAAGCTAATACTTTTAACATAAAACAGCAACCTTCTTCGAAAGCCATTTATAAACTCCTTTCGAAAACATTCATTTCGACTGGGTCGAAAACTCTAAGCAAAACAATGTAAATACCTAACTTTGGAAAATCAAACAGGGTTTCGACCCCATCGGAAGCATTCATTTCGACACCATAGCTTCCGCCTTTCCTCTAATCCACTACGTACCATCTGAGTGATACCTTGTGTAAGGGTTTCGACTGAGTGGGTTTCGTCTGGGTTGGTTTCGATTGAGTTGAAGTGAAAGCATGGAATCGAACACCACTTCCAAAAGAGGTGGAACCAACTTTTTATTTAAAAGGCTGAATTAAAGCTAAGTTTGGTAAATGCTTTGCAACTAACCTGCCCATTTGTAAACACCTGATTGGTTGTCACAAAACTTTTCAAATACTTCACAAAATAACTGTCGCATTTGTCAGATCTAAATAGAAGGAAAATTAGCATTTAAGTCCATTAGCAAATAAATTTGTAAAAATTCCCAAAAATTGGAGAAATTCAATTTCATCATGTTATCTAACATATTAAAATTTCAGACCCGATTTCTTCCTGAAATAATTAAAATAAATTTCAAACCCAATTATAGCACATTCTCCTTTAGAAATTCATAAAAAATTCTTCCTAGCTTGGAAAATTATGAAAAATTAAACCCGTCTCTAAAATCATGTTTTATCTAATATATAATTTTTCCATGGCATTCTAAATCCAATAACAATCGGTTTTACCCTAAAACCATGCAATTTCATATGTAAATGAATTGATTTAAATCAAACATAATATAGCTCAAGCATATCATCATCCATAACATCATAAAAATGGGTTTAATCTTAAATCCAAAAATATATGAATATAAAACAAAATAGAGATGGAATGAATTATTATTCACCTTAGATATGATAAGGAATTTGAGATTTGTTGTTGATTAATCCTTCCTAGCTTTGATCCTTAGCTTTAGATTGAATTTTTCCTCCTTGTTAATGGCCAGCTCTAATTTAGGTTTTTGATTTTGTTTAAAAAAAATGAGAAGTGAAATGTGAATAGGCAATTACAAAAGTGTATAGCCGTGAATATGAGGAGGTGCGGCTATTTACTAATTTGCCCATGTGTAGATTAATTTGTGTACATTAATTAGCTTACAAACCAAATTAAGCCCATTTATATTATTATTAAGCACGACTCTATATGTTTTATCCAAATTTCAATCCCCTTATCATCAGTATTCGATTTAATTTATCTAATTAAATTCCTTGAATAATGTTATCAAAAATTAGGGATGTTACAGGCTCCTTTCTTAAAGAATTTTGTCCTCGAAATTCAGTAAGGACTAAATACTAAACATAGCAATCATCTGCAACAACTCATAACAAACATACTAGCCTATCTGACTAGTAATTATCTATATAAATCTAATATAGACATACCCTCAAAGCAGTTCAGGATAAGGATCTTTAATCCTGTCCTTTGTCTTCCAAGTACAGTCCTTCTCGTTGTCGCTCCACTGAACTTTCACCAACCCGAATGTCTTGTTCCTCAATTTTTTCTCATCTCTTGCTACAACTCGAACTGGTTGTCTAACAAAAGTCAAATTAGGCTCTACTACCAAGTCTTTCAACCCTGCCGGAGGGATAGTAGTCTCTAGATCATGCACATACTTGCGAAGATGAGACACATGAAATACATTATTGACATCTTTCATACTGCTGTACAACTCTACTCTGTATGCGAGCTTCCTAATCCTCTCTATAATTTGGAATGGTCCAACATATCTCAGGGCTAACTTCCTTGACTTTCCAAATCGTACCACACCCTTCACCGGTGACACTTTATTAAAAACCTTATCTCCAACTGAGAACTCTAGGTCCTTACGCCTCTTATCTGCGTAACTTTTCTGGCTGGATTAAGCTTCCTTCATCCTTTCTGGGATTAACTCAATCTTCTCGAACGCTTCCCTAACCAAATCTAGACCTAAGACTAATCCGTCTCCAATCTCCAACCAACATGCTGGTGATTTGAATGGCCTTCCATGTAAAGCTTCAAAAGGCGTCATTCTTATGCTGGTTTGGTAGTTATTATTATAGGAAAACTCAACTAAATATAGGTGATCCTCCCAAGATCCACCAAAGTCCAATACACAAGCTCTTAATAAATCCTCGAGTACCTTATTGACTCTCTCTGTCTGCCCATCTGTCTGAGGGTGATATGCAGTACTCATATTAAGCTTGGTACCCAATACCTCCTGTAGACTCTTCCAGAATTCACTAGTGAACAAAGTATCTCTGTCACTGACTATACTACTAGGAACTCCATGCAGTCTAATTATGTTCTTCATGAACAACTTAGCTAAAATATGTGTCGTCCTGATTAACTTTACTGGAATGAAATGAAAACTCTTGGTCAACCTGTCCTCTATAACCCATATACTTTTGTTACCTCTATTTGACCTTGGAAACCCATCTATAAAATCCATGGATATCGAATCCCATTTCCAAACTAGAATCTCTAAAGGTTGAAGCAACCCACTCGGCTTCTGATGTTCAGCTTTCACTTATTGACAGTTTGCACACTGCCTAACCCACAAGCCAACATCCTTCTTCATACCTTCCCAATAGAAGCTGCTCTTCATATCTTGATACATCTTGGTTCCTCCAGGATGAACCGTAAACTTGGACCGATGACATTCTCCAAAAACTTCTTTCCTCAAGTCCTCCACATTCGGAACACACAACCGTCCCTTCTTTCTCAACCACCCTCTTTGGTCGAGACTGAATTCCTTTAGATCATCGATCCCAGTTACAACTTCGAGTCTCCTAATCCTTTCGACCAATACTAGATCCTCTTTCTGCTTAGAGGCAATCTTCTCGATCAGCACTGGTCGAACTTCTAAACTGGACAACACGGCGATACTTTGACTAGAACTAGCAGTCGATCTTAACTACACCCCACAACTAGCCAAAGCTTCTAAATCCCTCCATTCTGCCAACATAGCTAACACTACATTTTGATGTCTTCTACTAAGAGCATCCGCTACCTTATTACCTTTCCTTGGTGTGTACTATATACCAAAATCATAAGCAGCCAAAAACCTCAGCCATCTCTGCTGTCTCATATTCAACTCTTTCTGAGAGAATAAATACCGTAAAAACTTATGATCAGTATAAAGCTCAAATCTCTCCCCTAAGAGATAATGTCTTCAAATCTTCAATGCAAAGATCACCGCAGCTAACTCTAAACCATGAGTTGGATATCTTACTTCATGCGGTCAAAGCTGTCTGGATGCGTAGGCAATAACTTTACCCTTCTACATCAATACTGCTCCCAATCCAGTTCTGCATACATCAGTATACACCACCAACCCCTGGTTTCCGTCTGGAACTACTAAACCTAGTGCATTGGTCAACAAATTCTTTAACTTAAGGAATGCTTCCTCACATTTATCGGACAAGACAAACTTCACCTCCTTCCTGGTCAACTTAGTCAAAGGTGATGCTATCCGCGAGAAGTCCTTAATGAATCTCCGGTAATAGCCAGCAAGTCCAAGAAAACGTCTAATCTCAGTCGCCGTCTCTAGTCTCTTCCAATTATTCACAGCTTTGATCTTATCTGGATCGAATGACAAGCCTTTCTCTGAAACCACGTGACCAAGAAACTTAACTTCTTTCTTCCAAAAATGACACTTGGTAAACTTCGCCTTTAGCAGATTCTGCCTCAGCGTCTCAAGAACCACTCTAAGATTAACTTCATGCTCCCTTTCATCCTTAGTGTATACTAAAATGTCATCTATAAACACCAGAACAAACCTATCCAATTACTCTTGAAAAACTCGGTTCATCAATTCCACGAAGAAAGCAGGTGCATTTGTTAATCCAAACGACATCACCAACCACTTATACGAACCATACCTAGTCCGAAATGATGTCAAAGGCTGTCCTCTACCATCTTAACTGATGGAAACCTGTCACCAAATCCAACTGTGAAAACACTCTGGCTCCACCCAACTGATCGAACAGATCATCTATTCTTGGCAAAGGATACTTATTCTTGATCGTCCTTTCGTTCAACTTATGATAGTCGATACACATTCTCAACGACCCATCTTGTTTCTTCACAAACATTGCGGCCGCTCCCCGAAGCGAACTGCTTGGCGTAATAAAATTACTTCCTTCAAGATCCACTAGCTACACCTTCAATTCCTTCATCTCAGTCGGTGTCATTCTGCCAGGTGGTCTATTCACAGGTTCAGCTCCGGGCATAAGATCTATACGAAACTCAACTGCTCGTTTCGATGGCAGTCCTGTGACTGGCTCAAAGACATCTGCAAACTCTCTTGCTACCCGAACCTGACTTAACCCATCTCCTATCTCCATAGCACAAAGCAAAGTACTAACACTCCGGTTAGAATTCTCCACTGGAAATATTACTCGGTTATGACTATCAGGGTGTCTTAGTGATATCTCCCTATCCTGGCAGAATATTCTAGCCTCATACCTACCCAACCAATCCATACCCAAAATGATTCCGAAATCAATAACATACAAGCTGCATGCAAACTTATGACCTAACAAATCAAGTTCTATCTGGTCACATCTCAACCCTAGAGTTGCATACCCTCCTATTGGATTCGCAACCCGTAAGGAAATAACAAGGTAGGTGGGTTCTAAGCATAAGCTATCAACTAAACACCGAGATATAAATGAATGTGATGCACCGGTATCAAAAAGTACCTAACCGATATACTTTGAATCAAAAGCGTACCTTCCATCACAGTCTTCCCTTTATCTGTTGCAGTAGGATTAGCTGGTCCAATAGTAAAAACCTTTCCTTCGTCCTCCCTAACTGGCTCCAGACACTGATTCTTGTAATGCCCAACTTGATCACAGTGGAAGCACTTCACATTCTTCTTACTTGCAACTTTCTTTCCATTTCCTGACCGGCACTCATTCGCAAAGTAACCCTTCTTGTCACACTTATAGCAAACTATCTCAACCTTTGACTTCTTGGCAGTATCTCCTTTCTGGGCTCCCTTCTTCTTAAAGAACTTTCTCTTCTTCCCCTGAGAACTCTGAACTTCCACTGGCTTCTCTTTAGCACAATTAGCAAGCATCTCCTCATGGCCATCTCCACAACTAAATTACTAGGATCGCAAAGATGTGGTAGGGTCGCCTTCGCAATCTCGGGCCTCGGTCCCCTAATGAACCTCTCGTTCCTTCTAATGTCAGTGTCTATAATATTATGTCCATAACGGGACAACTCCTCAAACTTAGTGGAATACTCAACAACCGACATCTCTCCTTGCTTCAGTTCCATAAACTTCCTCGTCATCTCTGACTTAGCAAACTCAGACACAAACTTCTGCTCAAATCTCCTTCTAAAATCTACCCAAGTCAACTGCTCCTCCGGAACCTCGATAGTAACACTATTCCACCAATGAAGCACTGACCCTTTTAACTGCCTAAATGCCAGCCTTCTCTTTTGTCCGTCATAAACCCAAATCAGCAAATATACGCTCACAATGCAACAACCAATTCTCTACCTCAATAGCATCCTCCGTCCCTATGAATGGCTTCCCACCTAAATTGGTGCAGTCTCTACTCAGCTTAGCATAATTATTTCCAACTGGAACAACAGGATTAGCTCCTCCTACATCTTCAGCCACTCCAGCAGATACTCCTGCTTGCATCATATTAACGAAGAACTGATACATCGCCCTCATATCTACTGGTGGATTTCCAGCACCTACATTGGCATCAATATTCTGGTTATTAGCATTAGACGGTCGACCCGGGTTCCTTCTGGTGGTGGGTCGAGCATTTCCATTAATTGTGGTGCTTCATCCACCTTGATGTCCTCTTCTGTTTCCTACTTCCTTATCTCCTTTCTCGTAAACCTGCATACGAGCCTTAGTAAGATACAGAAGGACGGTCTAAGAGAGCGGATATATGTACTTATATATGTATAACTATATATCAAATACAAGTACGTTACTATAGCGTTAACCCAAACCCCAATCTTGTTGTCTGGTTCATTGGATTGTGTTTTAAAAATCCTTTAAGTTTAAATTTCTTTTAAAGTTTCATAAACCTATGCTCTGATACCAACTTGTAACATCCCTCTACTAGGAAGCCCAAAACTAATGGCTACGGATGCTGCAGCCATCCATAGTTATTAATCCTCGACGACCAAATACGGCAATGTTAGATACAATGATACACAGAAACACATGAATATGGAAAATTTTTGAAACAACAAACAAAGTCCACATTCCATTTCAAAATATTTCAAATTCAATACATAATCCTAAAGCGCAGACCACGTTCAAACAAAATATACTTATTACAAAATACGCCAAGAGCGACATATGAAGATGCCCCCTTGGGTGATCAGAGTATATTATAAGGCACTAAAGCAAATTTGCCTTTACAATTAAACATACAGCAGAAATAAAAGAACTCTAACAACAAGCTTGCCTTCTGCGTGCCTTTGGAAGCTTTATTCGTCTAAAAGAACATTTGGAAACCTTAACTCTCAACCTACTCGAAATCAATTGAGCACCCGAGAGTTTAAGGAAAAAACAAAACTTCGAGTCAGACATAAAGCCTGGTATGAATAATAATCTACCATCTCAAACCATTTAGATATCTAGTGAAACCACTCCGCTTAGCGGAACGGGTTTTCCCCTCACTAGTATCCTAAAACATTTGTAAAACCATATACTGTGCTCCTGCATCCACAACGGTTAAAACATATTATTTCAAAACATCATGATGATATGCAAAACAAGTAAATCAAATCTGGATTACCCATTCCCTTTCATTCTGACTGTCGGTCTCAATTATAGTTTCTAGGGTAACTATTAACCTGTTATATTTATGGACTATCTATCCAATTTCATAGTTTTCATGTGATCACTAAGAACATACTGGTAACTCCAATATCTCTTCTATAATCCTAGTTTTCATGGGCTAAATAGGAACCTATTGACTAACTATCAATATCTTAATACGGATATAGTTTTCATGTGCTAATTATAAACCTATTAGCCCCTGCCAACATCAAATCATAGTTTTCATGGGCCGACTATGAACCTATTGGCCCCTGCCAATATCTTTCCCTTTACACAGTTTTCGTGGGCTTACTATGAACCTATTGGCCCCTGCCAATATCTTTAAATAAGATTTTATCATTTCATAAGTTATATTCACTACTGGGTCAACCTAGCTAGTTATTCTGCCCTTCTCCAAAGTACCATTATGGGTTAATTACAATGTGAATAAATATAGAAGAAGTAATACTCTCAAAAACCTTTATTTACACAACACCAGAAAGGCAATTTCCTCACGGTTATAAGCGTGACAAAACTAATTTGTTACGGTTATAACCGTGAAAATAGGTACCGTGGGCACATTCAGTCACACTTTTGCTCACGGTTATAACCGTGATAAAAATAGTAATTTCTCACGCTTATAACCGTTATAAATTTAGATATTATCACACTTATAACAGTGACAGAACAGTATTTACTCACGGTTATAATCGTGATAAAATGGTTATTACTAACGCTTATAACTGTGGGAAATTTAGATAGTATCACACTTATAACCGTGACAGAACAATAGTTTCTAACATTTATAACTATTACCAAAAAGGAAACTCTAACACTTATAACTGTGACAAATGCAAATTATATCACAGTTATAACCATTACGAAAGGTTATTTTCTAACACTTATAACCGTGATAACTAAAACAATATCAAACAAACTATATAGCACCAATATTTTATTACAGCTACAAACAATCTATACAAAAAATATATAGTATTAACATAAAGAAAACATACGATCAATAATTAGAACAACACCAAACATTTATGTTTCATACAAACACCACAAAGGATACATCATACCAACACCACACATTATAGCATACAAGCCTAGTATATATAACAAACTTAAAAAAACAGTTTCAGAATATAACTATACAGTGTTTCGTAACTTACTAATAACGCAAACGATACTTAGGCCAAATCACAAAACCCCCTTCAACTAATTCGGATAGCGTGTAATGGCCATTTTAGCATAGCAGCAACTTGCCTGTCATACCACTCCAAACTCTATACAACTACATCCCCTTCCTCTAGTCAGTTCACCTCATCCACTACCACCCATTGGTTCTGCTGTACTCACCACCCACGTCACTAGCCAACTTCCGAACCATGCATTTCATTGCGTATATCATCTCCTGTCATTTTCACAGTGCCACTGCCTACATTTTTATACTTCCATACTTCGAAAGCCACTGCCTCATACTCTCACAGTGCCTGCACTTCCATACTTTCAAAACAACTTCTAATATATATCCACCATTCATTAAAATACTGCTCTGCACTTCTGTGCACCTACCGTGCACATATCTGTGCGCCATCATAACTTCTACAATCAAACTGCTACTACCTTCAAACCCAAACCGCTACATCACCAAACAACACATTCGACCACTACGACTTCAAAACCAAACCTGAACCAACTCACTAATCACTGCGTTTGTAGTCCAACGGTCAGGATAATTGCCTTCCTCCAACATCACATTCAGTTCAATCTTACTCCTTGCTATGGAACATTCAGTTCGACTTGAACACTCATTCCACTGCTCAACATTTCATTCATCTTATACCACTACTGTTTCA
The DNA here is from genome assembly GCA_030737815.1 of Allium fistulosum. Classification (NCBI taxonomy): domain Eukaryota; kingdom Viridiplantae; phylum Streptophyta; class Magnoliopsida; order Asparagales; family Amaryllidaceae; genus Allium; species Allium fistulosum. Next base: position 627,013,305 of record CM060905.1, on the reverse strand, counting down.
CATAACAAAAAATGAACAGTGACAGCCATCACTTGATTACCTATGGTTGAAACTCTCATTAGTGGCTAAAAACTGGATAGTTTCGATTACTAATTTCAGTATCAATATGGAATAAGATAAGATTTTGGATAATGCAGACCGTCAGTAATATAATTTCATCACTTACAACGATATTTATTTTATGAAAAAATAACTGATCAAAAAAGCATTACAATATCAGCACAATATGCAATCTAGCTTCATCATCCATAATTATACCTGAGAGGATTAGCCAGCAATTGTTGTCCAATGGTAACAAAACTAGTCTCCTGATTTGACATAAACCAGGCAAGAGAAGAAACACTGTATAATGAAAAGATTTTAAATTATCACCAACAATTCATACAAAAAACATGCATTATCTTTCTTTTCTTAACCATGTTGAGAATCTGAGACACAAACCTGCTAGTAAATATGTTCTCTCTAACTCCAAGTATAGTGGGATATCTAACACCATCTTATTTTTTAAGAAATTCTTGCAGTAAATCTCTCATCTTGAAAGCCTCTTCTAGGTAATTTTCCTACAATATTGACATTCTGTTAAAATAAATACAGACATAGCAAAGCAACACCAAAAGGAATCCCTACCTGCTTCATGTCTATAGTTTGTAAACCTTCACCTCGCGTAAATATTATAGCATGGTTTTGATTTTCTGGTTTTCCTTCACCTAAAATTGCAGGACCTGGAAGCTTTATCCTATATATAACCTAGATAGAAGACCAAAGTATCATATTTGCATGTCCATATGTGCAAGTGCATTTGTCCCGAATGGATAAACGTGTACACAGGAGCAGACATAACAAACTTTTGGGTGTTTAAACAAATATCCAGATAATAGTCAGATGATTCAGATGCTACTGTATTGTGTTTGATAAATACTCATTTCGGATTACTTCCTAATATTCCATGATCTTTTTGCACCAATTAACTCGGATATTCAAACAGATTTCTATTTGTATACTCAGACCAATTACTGGAATAATCAAAAGTATATGAATATCTTTTGCTAACTTAATTTGCATTCCATGTGTATAGTTTGCTAGAATGTTGATTAAACCGTACATTCTTACTACACATACTTTAGAATGCACCAAGTATTGTAGTTTAGGAGATTGTCGAAAAACTGAAATGTAAATGCATTGAACATATGTATGGCTTACAAAAGCAAATAGGCAATCAACAAGGATTGGTCCAATTTTTATTTCACAATATGTTGCACAAATATGATCTAGAAGAGAGTATACAATTTTTGTTCACTCTCAATCAATGAGAGTGAACATTAACCCCTTGTATGAACATCAAACAAACAATTTTCTAGTTCATTGACATTTTATACAACATGTGATTATCCTTGCTAACCGATCAAACTCAACATCAATAAGCTTATTTGTTTTGTTATACAAAATATTTTGTGTTTATATTTAATATTGTGCTCATTTCTTTTTTCATTTTTTCTTTTCAAAATTTATCTTTTTTCTGTCCAATTTTCTACATTTGCATCCAACATTAGGAGATTAATATTCATAAAATTAAGTTTTAATAAGTTCATAGAGTAAAATTTTCACCTTGCCCAATTATGTTGTCGTATACAACTTGATTAATTTAAACAAAATATAAATTAAGATGAAATCGCTTTTACATTTCTATAATAGGCACAAATGAAAAAGGGTAAATTATACAATAATTCTACTATAAAATTATTTTGTTTATGTTACATTTTCCATCTTATCTCGCATATTTTACTCTACATACATACATATAAAGAGAGACAAATAAATCTTTGCTCCTAGCGTTCTCGATGCAAATGAAAACTAAAAATAAAGGGAAAAGAAACGTGAACTTACAGTCCAATAGTGTGGATCACTGATATTCTAACCTCCTCTATATAAACTGAAACCATTTAAAGTATCTTTTCTTAGAGTTCTCACTGCAGCCAAAACTAATGAACTGTTGTCTACTACATGGTTTGAAGTGTCTGATGGCATGTCAGCAAGTCTTCTCCGTTGTATTTCATTGCCTTCAATTCCACCTGCACTTAATCAATGTATATATACATATACTTCGACAGAGATTCTTAGTTTACCAAAACAAGAACAAAGCTATGCTCTTGTATTTAATTTAATCAAATTCGTAAAAATAACTTGGTGTTTAAGGAACAAAATCCAAAACTGAAAGTTAGATCGCTTTGTTGAAAGTGAAACGATGTTGAGTTAACTAAAAATACCTTAAAAATCACGTTCTGTTGCCATTTTTTTGTCTAATAAGCCAAATCATGAATCGAAGTTTTAAATCAAGCAAAACCCATATCATGAAACCCTTAAAATAACGCAATGCGCTAAAAATAAAGCAATTAGAAGAAAAAAAACCTGAAATTATTACTGACTGAAATTACCAGATTTTAAAAATTAAAACCCAAACCTGAAATAGCCTTCTTGCTTCCTGCTACTTGCGCCGCATTGCTGTTTTTTGATTTGTCTTCCGCATCGACCGATGCAGCTGCCCTTCGAGCCTCAAAGTTTGATCTAAACGATATATTTTATCAAAGTTTGGTTCACAAATACAAACGAAGAAGAAAAAGAGAGAGTAAGACAAAACGGAGGCGCTGAAACGAGGTCGAAGGCGGAGGGGTTGGTACGCGAAAAGGGGGCGTTGAAACGAGGGAAAGGCGGAGGCCTGCAATCAAATCAATTATCGTTACATTCATCTTTAAAGCTTGAATTTGATAAATAGCAAGACAAAACATGAAAGTGAAACAAACCTGCCACTGAAACGAGGTCGAAGGCGGATGGGTTGGTACGCGAAAACCCTAATCTGGCCTGCTATCAAATCAATTATCGGTTACGTTCATCTTTAAAGCTTGAATTTGATAAATAGCAAGACAAAACGCGAAAGTGAAACAAACCTGCACTGAAACAAGGTCGAAGGCGGAGGGGTTGGTAAACGTAGCTCCAATTTTGCCTTGCGAAATAAGGAAGGAGCAAGTTAGAACCATGACAAAGGGCAGAGATAACAATAGATACCAAACTAGCGAAACTACCCACTATGCTTTGAACTATTTACGAAAATACCAGATTTTGTTACGGTAATAACCATGACCGTTATATATCACGGTAATAACCGTGATAAATTTCCCATGCTAATAACCGTGAGAAATCAAAACGAAAAAAGTGTTACAAAATGCCATATTTGGTGTTGTGTTATGCCATGGTATTTCCTTTTAAAAACGAGAGTGGGTTATTTGTTTTGAAACCTTAAAACATCACTTTTGAAACCACTAGATGACCTCCTTCGAAAGCATAGAAAATCTCTTTTCAAAACTCTAAATATATACCTTTCGAGTGCATCGAAACCTTACTTTATAATCTTAGGAAAATAGCTTCGAAACTAATGAAAGTACCCCTTTCGAAAACATTAGGTTTTACTCCTTAAACATCCTTTGGGTCAAAGTGGGTATATAAGAAAGTATCTCTTTCTAAACCCCTTATAGAATTGTTTGACGAAAAGAAGAAGGTGTCAGAACCACCTATTCATAAGTTCAAAATCTTTAAGTTAAAACTTCGAAGGGTAGCGTCGAAATCCCCTTTCGACCCCATTGCATTCGAAACCCTCATCCCCTTTTGAAAGCATTTAGGAAGTGGTTTAGCTTAGGTTAAAACTGAGATAACCCTTCAAAAGCATTGTTGACTTCAATACACTCGAAAGGGAAAATAGCCGCTGGATTTCGACTTGGTCGAAACCATTACTTTCGAAAGCACTTAAACAAAAGGAACCCCTTTCGAAAGCTAATACTTTTAACATAAAACGGCAACCTTCTTCGAAAGGCATTTATAAACTCCTTTCGAAAACATTCATTTCGACTGGGTCAAAAACTCTAAGAAAAAAAAATGTAAATACCTAACTTTTTAAAATCAAACAGGTTTTCGACCCCATCGGAAGCATTCCTTTCGACACCATAGCTTCCACCTTCATCCAACACACTACGTACCATCTAAGTGATACCTTATGTATTGGTTTCAACTAAGTGGGTTTAGGCTGGGTTGGTTTCGACTGAGTTGAAGCAAAAGCATAGAGTCGAAGGCCACTTCCAAAAGAGGCGGAACCAACTTTTTATTTAAAAGGCTGAATTAAAACTAAGTTTAGTAAATGCTTTCTAATTAACCTGCCCATCTGTAAACACCTGATTGGTTGACACAAAACTTTTCGAATGATTTACAAAATAACTGCCACATTTATAAGATCTAATCAAAGGAAAATTAACGTTTAAGTCTTTCCATTAAGCAAAACCTATATTGCAAATAAGTCCTTATTTCAAAATAATTTATTTTCCATAGCAAATTAATTTGGAAAAATCCCTAATAATAACAGAAATTCAATTTCATCATGTTATCTAACATATTAAAATTTTAGACCCTATTTCTTCTAATTAAAATAAATTTCAAACCCAATTATAGCATCTTTTCCTTTACAAATTCATAATAAATTCTCCCTAGCTTGGAAAATTATGAAAAATTAAACCCATCTCTAAAATCATGTTTTATCTAACGTATAATTTTTTCATGGCATTCTAAATCCAATAACAATCGGTTTTACCCTAAAACCTTGCAATTTCATATGTAAATGAATTGATTTAAATCAAACATAATATAGCTCAAGCATATCATCATCCATAACATCATAAAAACGGGTTTAATCTTAATCCAAAAATATATGAATATAAAACAAAATTAAGATGTAATGAATTATTATTCACCTTAGATATGATAAAGAATTTGAGATATGTTGTTGATTAATCTTTCCTATCTTTGATCCTTAGCTTTAGATTGAATTTTTCCTCCTTGTTAATAGCCAGCTCTAATTTAGGTTTTTGATTTGTGTTTGAGAAAAATAAGAAGTGAAATGAGAATGGGCAATTACAAAAGTGTATAGCCGTGAGTATGAGGAGGTGCGGCTATTTACTAATATGCCCATGTGTATATTAATTAGATTACAAACCAAATTAATCCCATTTATATTATTATTAAGCATGGCCCTATATGTTTTATCGAAATCTCAATCCCCTTATCATCATTATTCGATTTAATTTATCTAATTAAATTTCCTGAATAATGTTATCAAAAATTAGGGATGTTACATCTAGGGAACCTTAAAGAGGATGTTTTCACATCGGTATACGAAATGATTTCTTTTAGAAGTATTAAAAGAATGCTTTTGAAATAGAGAATTGAATCTTTGTAGAAAATATTATATGAGATGTGCTATCATGGATTGTAGATTCAACCATCTTAGAATCTCTTAATGGAGATGTATTTGCACGAGCAATGAAATGAAGGTATTCTTATGATAAAAGTGAAAAGAATCTCCATAAATCGCTCTTATGGAAATTTACTCTAGTGTGGATTGTAAAGAAGAACATCTCCAAAGCCCTTCATGTCTACAATAAAAGACATAAACTATAAATACTGTCTACCCCGGTTAAAATATGTTGCCTAACCAAGTTGAACTTGCGAATGAATGAGCAATCAACAAGTGTAATGGAAAACGAGGAGTAATGTGTGAGTTATAGGTGTAACAAATTATTTTTATTTGAACATATGACTGCATTCAACTTTGAACGTGTATATAGAGTAACTTGACATGATATTATGATATATACAAAAAAATGGAAGGAAAAAATGAAAGGAATATTATGATATATATATATATATATATCCGTGTGTGCATGTGCTCATGTGCGTACGTGTGCGCGCGCGCACGTGTGTATCTATGTCTGTGTGTGCATTATCTTAGGCATGTACTGTTAACATATGTGAGAATGGAAACAAAAAACACATATATACATAAAAAGTAGAAACCCGGAGTCATAATGTCATTAAAAATATACACAACATACTAAATATATAAGTCTAGATCACAATTGTTTGGCCTTATGCCCTTACATGACAAAATGATAAAAGAGATGAAAATATTCAACAGCAATCACTTCTTAGGGCACTTATTAGATTTGGATTAGTACTCCTTTATTGAAGCGACCACATTGGGGTCCTTGGAAGTGGTAGTGGAAAATTCGTTATGGGATCAGGGGTCTTTCTTTGCCTTTCAACCTATTGGAATATGGATGTCTGATCTTTCTGATCTGACCTAGGTCCACCCCTTTTCTATCTTCACCATAGCCTAGATAGGTTGTTGGCTCCTCCCCACTCAAGAGTTGAGAGTCTCTGAATCCTCGCCATCATCATCTAGACCAATGTACTTAGATTCCACTACCTCATCATCTGGTTTTAATGTCTTGATCTATTCAAAGGACCCTATAATTTGTGGAGGCACCCTAGAGCTTGGGGGTGAGAAAGATTAATTGAGAATAGAAGCATGTAATATTCCTAATTTTTGAAAACATTATTCAGGAGATTTAATTAGATAAGTTAAATAAAATAATGTAACATTTAAAATGATAAGGGGATTGAGATTTGAAAATAAAATTTAAGGTCATGCTTAATAGTTATAAATTGGCTTAAATGGATTAATATGTTACTAATTTACATAAAGGCCTATGAGGGAATAACCGCCTTCATTTCTATAACCCACCTATTCACGTATCCTTTCATTTTTATCACGATCAATTTATTTCTCAAAAACAAAACAAACGTAAACCTAAGAAAGTCGGCCATTACAAGGAAGAAAAGAGGGGAAGATTAAATCAGGCTAAGAAATTAAAGCTAGGGGATTAATCTTAAATCAAATCTCAAAGCTCTTATCATATTCAAGGTGAATAATAATTCATTCCATCTCTATTTTGTTATTATAATCATATGTTTTTGGATTTAAGATTAAATTCGTTTTTATGATGTTTTGGATGACGATATGCTTGAATTATTATATGTTTGATTTAAACCAACTCACTTACATATAAATTTGCACGAATTTAGGGAGAAATCGATTGTTACTGATTTTAGAATGCCATGGAATAATTATATGTTAGGTAAAACATGATTTTAGAGATGGGTTTAAATTTTCATAATTTTCCAAGCTATGGAAAATTTATTATGAATTTCTAAAGGAAAATAAGATATATTTGGGTTTAAAATTTATTTCGATTATTTCAGGAAGAAATTGGATCTGAAATTTTAATGTGTTTGACAACATAATGAAAGTGAATTTCTGTAATTTTTGGGGATTTTTCCTAATTGATTTGCTATAGAAAATAAATTATTTTAAAAGGACTTATTTGCAATATTGGTTTTTCTTAATGGAAGGGCTTAAACGTTAATTATTCACTTGATTTAGATATGATAAACGTGGTAGTTAATTTGTAAAGTATTTGAAAAGTTTTTAGGCAACCAATCAAAGGATTAAAAATAGGTAGGTAGTTATAAAGCAATTATTAAAAATAACATACTTTCAGCCTTTATTCAGAAAAGTTGGTTTCGCCTCCTATAGTAGTGCCTTTCGACTCCAATGCTTCCGCTCCAACTCAGTCAAAACCAACCCAGCCGAAACCCACCTAGTTGAAACCAATACACAAGGTATCACTTAGATGGTACGTAGTGGATTAGAGGAAAAGCTGAAGGCAATGGTGTCGAAAGCAATGTTTTCGATGGGTCGAAACCTTAGTTTTGTTTTCAAATGTTAAGTGCATGCTTTGTTTTATTTAAGGCTTTCGACGTAGTCGAAACATATGCTTTAAAATGGGGGGTTTTTCTAAATAGCTTTCGAGGTAGGTTGCCATATCATGTTTTGAGTAAGAGCTTTCGGATGGGTTCCTTTGTTTTTAAATAATACTTTCGAAAGAGGTGGTTCCGACCTGGTCGAAACCCAGCCGCTATTCTTTTACCTTTCGAATGTATTGCGGCCATCGATACTTTCAAAGGATTCTCTTTGTTTAAACTTAAGCTAAGTCACTTCCTAAATGCTTTCGAAGGGGTCTAGGGGTTTCGAAGGCAATGGTGTCGAAAAGGGGTTTCGATGCCATCCATCAAAGTTTTACTCAAAGGATTTAAGCTTTCAAATAGGTGGTTCTGACACCATCAATTTTTACCCAAAACTATTTTATTAAAGGTTTCGAAAGAGATACTTTCGCTTATGACCACTTTGACCCAAAAGATGTTTCTAAAAGTAAAACCCAATACTTTCGAAAGGGGTACTTTCATTTCAAAGCTATGTTTCTAAAGACTTTTGAGTAACATTTTGATACCATCGAAAGGTATATTTGGTTTTGAAAGAGATGTTTTAAAGGGGCTTCGAAAGGTATATACATAGTGATTTGAAAAGGAGTTTCTTTGCTTTCGAAGGAGGTTATCCAGGGGTTTCGAAAGTGATGTTTTATGGTTTTCAAAACAAATAACCCAATCTCAATTTTAAGGGGAAAAAAACCATGGTGTTATCCCACCATATGGTCAAGGCTGGAATATCAACAAATTAGCTGGAAAAGGATGGATATCAGGATTGGTAATCGATTGGAAACAAGGTTGTGATCGATGTCGTCAAAATTTGACCGAGCTCCAATCGAGACGGAATCAATAGGGAATGATGATCAAGGCTAGGAGAGGCTACATTTCAAATTTCAGGCCAATCGGAGTTCGTATGCTCAAGATATGGATGGATCAATGTTGGACGAAACAGGTTTGGTATCGATACTGTTCGTATCCTTGCATTTTGTATCGATACCCATGGATACGAACAAGGCGTTCGTATCGATCGGGGAGAAAGATTAGATGGATTTTGACTCGATGGCGGTGAACTTGGATCAAACAGGCAGGCGCATGATGGTTTGTTCGGCTCGATGGTTTCGTGTCGATCAGGATGGAACATAGCAGTATACTTCGAATCAATGCTTTTCGTATCGTGTATTCGAGTCGATGGTGTTCGTGTCGATCAAGATGGGGCAGTAGCATACTTCGAATTGAACCCATACGTATCGACTTCAAATCAGTGGACTTCGCATTGATGCTGCGCGAATCAATTGGATGAACGCACAGGTATACTTCGTATCGATCATTGCTAGATCGATGCGAAGAAAGCACATGGGAAGGATACGAAGCAGACTGGAGGCATTAACGGGTGGATAGATGCATATGGATACGAAGGGTTCAGGAGCCAGGGTTCGTATCGATCGATACGAAACAGTCGATGGATAAAGATTGATGGACACGAACGTGACCAATGCGAGCAGATGGATGCGAACTGGAAATGTGCGTGAATCGAAGGTAGAGGCGTTCAACGCGGCGTGGAAAATGGATCACACCCTAAGGATAAGGCCACGTCACCAGCACACACATGAAGGGCATCGATACGAACAGGTATCGATACGAATTGATCGATGCAGACCAGACGACGTTGAGGAAGCTACATTTCGTATCGATCATATCTCGAGATCCACAGGTCCAAATGCCATGAGATTTTCACAAGAGCTTACGTACAAGTTAAGAATGTTCACACAAAGTTTCGACTCCATTGGACAAAATCTTGATCGATACGAATTACGTTCGTATCGATCACGGATCGAGTCGAAACTTCATTGGATCGATCGCATGGGCCCAATCACGTGCCAGAAGAAGTCTCCCGAAGTTTGAGCGAGATATTTGCAGCCTACACCTATAAATAACACCCCAAAGCCTATAGAAAAAGGGGATCTTTGGTTTTCGACGTCCAAACTCTGCCCGATTCAACTTTGCACTCCATAGCTGCTGTTATACTCAAATTTTATCATTATAGTCTGCTGTAATCAGTTGTAACTAGTGAGGAAAGTCAATAAAAGATTAACTTTTGGAGTGGACGTAGGCCGGAGATAGCCGAACCACTATAAATCCCGTGTCTCTGTCTGTTTCTTTCCATTTTAAGTTTGTTATTCTTCAATTTTTATCCTCTATATCACTTAGATCTGTGATTTATGATCATATACTGTTGATTCGTGTTCACACACTGGTGCTTTCACAACATTTGGGGTTTGTGACCAATTTTGGCACAAACACTTTGGTGCTTTCATTGAGAACAACTACCACCCGCTATACCAGATTTGGAGTTCGGATTTGAAGGCTTAAGGGTTCAGATTTAAAGAGCTATGACATAGCAATCAAGTAGAAGACAAAGATCCGAGAGAAGTCAACATGAAGGGAGCCGAGAGGCATCATCAGAGGCTAACTAGACTTCAGCTTTCATCACCAGAGACGAGATGGAAATGATGATGGGAGCTATGCATGAAGAGTTTCTGAAAAGGCAGGAGGAAATGATGCAGAACCTTCTCAGACAGTTTGGACAAGCAGGAACAGTTGGAGCTTCAGGAGTTCAGATCCACGGAGCTGGAGCAGAAGGACCAAACAGGCAATTTAATGGAGCAGCTCAGCAAGGCACAACCTCTGATCAGCATACAACTGCTAATTCGGATGGATCCAGGCTTGGGGGCACATCGCCCGGCAACGATGGACCAGTTCATGGAGGAATTCCAGTTGACACTACATAACAAGATGCTGGTGGGAATGCAAGAGCGCGCGATGAGGAATACGTACCGGAATTCCCTCAGGGACACGGGGTGCAACCCTTGATGGACAACGCTGGATTGGCTGAGATTATCAGGCGAACCATGCGCGGAGATTTGACAAACAGAGATCTAGAAGGAGTAAATAGGAGTCTGTTTACTCGTGACATCAGAATAGCTCGGAATCCACCAGAATTCAAGCTACCTACGCTAGAGGTATATGATGGCAAGGCTGATCCTACTGATCACTTGATGAGATACACAAGACATATGGAAGTGCTGGGAGCATCGGAGGAAGTGATGGCCCGATGTTTCCCTCTATACTTAACGGATATAGCTGCTATGTGGTTCAGACAACTGGAAGAATGATATATTAGGACATGGACAGAATTGGTGGACAGGTTTCTGAAGCAGTTTCGGGTTCGTATTAAAAGACCGAAGAATGTGATGACGCTAACATCAGTAAAGCAAAGGACAGACGAATCGCTCAGAGCTTTCTTAACTCAGTTCAATGCAGTGGTTACTTCGGTGGATCGGCCAGATCCATCGATGGTTTTAATGGCGGCAGTATCAGGAGTCAGAGAGAATTCGGATTTCAAAGTGTCACTGATACGGGACCCCCCAATGGATCTCGGGGAATTCTTTCTCGAAGCTGAGAGATTCCTTCGGTGGGAAGATGCATGTTCAGATATGAAGTTAAAGGAGGTGAACGCAGTTGAGGATGGCGAGCCATCCAGCGGAGGCTCAGATAAAGATAAAGATAAAGCAAAAAGGAAGCTGGATGACGAATCAGGAAAAGCTAGGAAGCGGTGGAGGGAACCAAAGTTTTCCACTTACATAGGATTAAACGAGACGTTGGAACGGATATTCATGGAGACTCGGAATTGCCTTCCCTACCGCAGGCCAGCTAGGAGAGAACCCTCGGAACGTGAAAGGGCATCAGGGAGGCACTGTCTTTTTCACGATTTAGACGGACATGATACCAACAGTTGCAGGCATCTGAAGGACATAATTGAGGAGCATGTAAGGAATGGACAGTTGCGACAATATGTCAGGGCTCGGAATACGGCGGTGGAGCAAGAGCAACCACCGTCTACCTCAAACAACGGTGGCGCGAGGCCCAGGAATGATGGTCGATTGGTTATCAATTGACAAGGAAGATATGAAATAAGTAGAAAACTGCTGACAAACGGCCAAATCATTTACTCATGTACGGGGACGGAGATGGCCCCTAGGCATGCTCTGAACGATGATAAACCGCGATGCTATGGTTTGCGAAATCTGCTTTTCTTTCTTTCTTTTGGTTTGAACAATTGTCTTTTCTGGCTTGGTTTTGGAGTTTGGTTTGAACTCCTGATGTTGTTTGTTTTCTGGTTTGGACTTTCATTTGGATGATTGTTTTCATGTTTGGATATTGGTTTTGATTTTGGATGTGGATTTTTGGTTTCCCAATTTGATTTGGATTTTGATTGGATTTTTATCTGGTTTTTGGTAAATGGTCATCGGGTATGGATTATGCCTAGCAAGGGGTAAGTCTCTTCGTCCAAACGTGGCGAATTGGCTTATTCAGGTCGTCGAGTATGGACTATGCTCGACAAGGGTCCGAAGCAACCAGGATTCGGCCTAGGACTTAGGCCATATATTACCGGTTGCTATTTCAGGTCATCGAGTATGGATTATGCTTGGCAAGGATTCGGAGCGACCAGGATTCGGCTTAGGACTTAAGCCATGACATTACTCAGCGTCCAGGGACACTGGACCACGGTCATCAGGTGTGGATTGCGCTTGGCAAGAACCTGGAGAAGTTACGGATTTGGATATCGGCCCGGAGAGGTCCTGGATTCGGTTATTGGTTATTGAATTAGGATGGAATAAAAATCGTATATCGAGTACGGATGGATATGGGATTGGCTAAGGCTTTGGTTACTGGATTTGGAATCAGACATCGACTCGGAGCAGTCAAGAACGATGCGCTTGGATAGTATGGCTATAGACGGAATATGGACTTTAGATATCGGATTCGGAACTATTCAAAACACACCTTCTTATCACAAGGCATGTTTTGGCAGGAAAATGTTATCCCACCCTTTGGTCAAGGCTGGAATATCGACAAATTAGCTGGAAAAGGATGTATATAAGGTTGGTAATCGATTGGACACAAGGTTGTGATCGATGTCGTCAAAATTTGACCAAGCTCCAATCGAGACGGAATCGATAGGGAATGATGATGAAGGCTAGGAGAGGCTACATTTCAAATTTCAGGCCAATCGGAGTTCGTATGCTCAAGATATGGATGGATCAATGTTGGACGAAACAGGTTTGGTATCGATACTGTTCGTATCCTTGCATTTTGTATCGATGCCCATGGATACGAACAAGGCGTTCGTATCGATCGGGGAGAAAGATTAGATGGATTTCGACTCGATGGCGGTGAACTCGGATCAAACAGGCAGGCACATGATGGTTTGTTCGACTCAATGGTTTCGTGTCGATCAGGATGGAACATAGTTGTATACTTTGAATCAATGCTTTTCGTATCGTGTATTCGAGTCGATGGTGTTCGTGTCGATCAAGATGGGGCAGCAGCATACTTCGAATCGAACCCATACATATCGACTTCAAATCAGTGGACTTCGCATTGATGCTGCGCGAATCAATTGGATGAACGCACAGGTATACTTCGTATTGATCATTGCTAGATCGATGCGAAGAAAGCGCATGGGAAGGATACGAAGCAGATCGAAGGCATTAACGGGTGGATGGATGCATATGGATACGAAGGGTTCAGGAGCCAAGGTTTGTATCGATCGATACGAAACAGTCGATGGATACAGATTGATGGACACGAACGTGACCAATGCGAGCAGATGGATGCGAACTGGAAATGTGCGTGAATCGAAGGAAGAGGCGTTCAATGCGGCGTGGAAAATGGATCACACCCTGAGGATAAGGCCATGTCACCAGCACGAACATGAAGGGCATCGATACGAATAGGTATCGATACGAATTGATCGATGCAGACCAGACGACGTTGGGGAAGCTACATTTCGTATCGATCATATCTCGAGATCCACAGGTCCAAATGCCACGAGATTTTCATAGGAGCTTACGTACAAGCTAAAGAATGTTCACACCAAGTTTCGACTCCATTAGACAAAATCTTGATCGATACGAATTACGTTCGAATCGATCACGGATCGAGTCGAAACTTCATGGGATCGATCGCGTGGGCCCACTCACGTGCCAGAAGAAGTCTCCCGAAGTTTGAGCGAGATATTTGCAGCCTACACCTGTAAATAACACCCCAGAGCCTATAGAAAAAGGGGATCTTTGGCTTTTCAATGTCCAGACTCTACTCGATTCAACTTTGCACTCCATAGCTGCTGTTATACTCGAATTTTATCATTATAGTCTGCTGTAATCAGTTGTAACCAGCGAGGAAAGTCAATAAAAGATTTAACTTTTGGAGTGGACGTAGGCCGGAGATAGCCGAACCACTATAAATCCTGTGTCTCTGTCTGTTTCTTTCCGTTTTAAGTTTATTATTCTTCAATTTTTATCCTCTACATCACTTAGATTTGTGATTTGTGATCATATACTGTTGATTCGTGTTCACACACTAGTGCTTTCACGACATTTGGGGTTTGTGACCAATTTTGGCACAAACACTTGGCATAAATAAATTAATGAGTTTTGAAATAGAGGAAGTTTTCCTTGATTAACAGGTTAAAGGGTCAAACCGAGTTTTATATAAAATGATTCCAAGGACATTAAACCATAGGGGTTGCTATTATTGTGATTGCTTCTTAATATATTTATTCACATTGTAATTAACCCATAATAGTACTTTGGAAAGGGCAGAATAACCAACTAGGTTGACCCAGTAGTGAATATAAATTAAGAAATGTTAAAATCTTAATTAAAGATATTGGCAGGGGCCAATAGGTTCACAGTAAGCCCATGAAAACTATATAAAGGAAAAGATATTGGCAAGTGCCAATAGGTTCATAGTCAGACCATGAAAACTATGATTTGATATTGGCAGGGCCAATAGGTTTATAGTTAGCCCATGAAAACTATATCCGGATTAAGATATTGATAGTTAGTCAATTGGTTCCTAGTCAGCCCATGAAAACTAGGATAAGAGCAAAGATATTGAAGTTACCAATAGGTTCTTAGTGATCCCATGAAAACAATGTAACTGGACATGGAGTCCATAATCACTTTACCGGTTAATAGTCAGCCCATGAAAACTATTAGGTTAATAGTAACTCTAGAAACTATAACTGTGACAGATCGTCAAAATGAATAGGGATGGTTAATTCAGAATTAAATCACTTATTTTGCATATCATCATATTATATTGTTTTGAACTGTTTTAACCATTGTGGATGCAGGAGCATAGTATATGGTTTTATAAAGTTTTTAAGATACTAGTGAGGGGAAAACCTGTTCCGCTAAGCGGCGTGGTATCACTAGATATCTAAATGATTTGAGATGGTAGATTATTATTCATACCAGGCTTTATGTCTGACTCTAAGTTTTTGTTTTCCCCTTAAACTCTCGGGTACTCGATTGATTTTGAGTAGTTTGAGGTTTAAGGTTTTCAGGTGTTCTTTTAGTTGAATAAAGCTTCCGGTGACGTGCAGAAGGCATGCCAGCTACTTAGAGTTCTTTTATTTCCGCTGTGTTTGGTTGTAAAGGCAAACTTTTTTTATTGCCTTATTATATACTCTGATCATCCAAGGGGGCATCTTCATATGTCGCTCTTGGCGTATTTTGTAATAAGTATATTTTGTCTGAACGTGGTCTGCGCACTGGGATTATGTAATGAATTTGAAATAATTTGAAATGGAATATGGACTTTGTTTGTTGTTTTAAATTTTTTCCATATTCATATGTTTCTGTGTATCAATGTATCTAACATTGCCGTATTTGGTCGCTGAGGATTAATAACTATGGATGATTGTATCATCCGTAGCTGTTAGTTTTGGGCCTCCAAGTAAGGGGATGTTACAAAGCAAGTGTGAACCACTGAGATCCATGTATGCAATGCTACCTATAAGCAGATTAATAAGGAATGAAATATTACACCTTTCTAAAATTAGAGAAGAAGAGGCAGCCTGAAATAAAGGTAAATCAGAAATATTATCCTCCTTTGAAGTGTATGGGGAATTTCGAGCATCTGTAAATAGTTGGAAGCGACATTTACCTTAGTATAAGGAGCGATATAAGAATCAAGAGCTAGGACAATGACTTGCCCTCAGTAAAGGATAGAGTAACGTGATGCTCAATCGAAGGCGACGTGTCTTCAGCAATGTAGAGGATTTATGTGATGGTAGTTGGTCGAAAGAAGATATGTTATGGACTTCCCGAGTAGTGGTTGACAATGAAGTCCATGTAGAAGCCGCAGATTTCTTCTATCATTCATCCTCCTCCTAACCTTTTAAAGATCGGGCAACCCATCTTGATTATCTCAATTTACTCTTTAGAAAAGCAAATCTCCATAAAGACTTCTTTTAAATTCTCCTTCCTCCTCTGTCTCCTCCTTGGCTTCCATGACAAGGTGTTTCTAAATAGGAACCATCACCACATCATAATCCTTTAGCCACTTGATCTTGCCTCGAGTTTATGTGTTGTAGTTGGCATAATCATGGAGGCCATCGACTGCATCCAATTGTTGTCCATGTTGCTTGCATTCATGGCAAAGCGATTAAAATCCAATAGCCTATGCTACAATACCACTTTGTTGAATCCTGGTCAAGAATTTTTGGTAGAACAGCTTTCTCAGTCGTCAACTTGGATAGCTCAAGCTATTTTTTTACTCTTTTCAGCTTCTTGACTTCATGAGCGAGCACATCATTTTTTTCACCATGCCCTTAAGATTTTGGGTGAGATCTAAAAGTTGATCCCTAAGCCGAGTCATGTCCCCTTCGATGGCCTTTTTTTCTTTATCCATCTCCAAAAAGTGCCTATTCATCATCTTATATAGCTCCTTGCATCATCCATCTAGGAGCTTGGCCAATTCATCAAAGTGAGACTTTTGGAGCTTTTGAACCTCCCGAGAATGGTTTTGTAGAGCCACCTCTTAATCCCAAATCTACATTAGAAGGTCAAAGGCGTTAACAAGGCACTAGAGATCAAAGATGTCAACTTTGATCAGTATGACAATCTTATGCATGCTCGACACTGACAAGACAAGATGACTAAGTAAAACAATAGACATAACATGTAATGGAAGACAATCGGCATAAACTAGTGTTATGTACAAAGTGTGTAATTGGTACATTGTTCTGACCCCTCTCCTCATTACAACCCATAGGATAGCTCTAGAGGGACAAGTACCGGTACAAGGTGGGAACGGTGGAAGGATAGAGTTCCTTATGCATGCTCGACACTGACAAGGCACTAGAGATCAAAGATGTCAACAATGGTTAGTAATAATATATTTTATTATACTTTACTATTCCGCTGTGAGTTTATATCGATAGAGCTCTGATATTTTTTATTATGCAGGATACCAAATACCAATGATCTGTACTTTGGTGGACTTGGGTTTTTGATTTAACGAAAATTCAGGCCCACTAAAGTGCGGGTTGTTACAGATAGGGACCAGAAAAACATACTTTCGGTTCAAAAAAGATTTGTACATAAAAGTTAAGTGTACAATAGTATAATAAAAATTACATGATTGACCATAGGATGTACCCTCTACTCTATCAACGAACCCCTAATTAACATGACTTTCCTTACTTTCAGTATCAACAAGGATTTATCTCACACATAAGCGAATATACAACAATTTCAAATCTATTATAAATAAAATAATAACATAAGGAAAACTCATAATCTTAATGGCTACACACATCATATATCATATGCGATTCCACGATCTAATGTAGTAATTTTTACTAACGTCGGGGTCTCCTCCTAAGGTTTATGTTAACTCAATAAGTACATTGCATGGTATTTTTTTATAATGATTTTATAATATCTATGAGTGATCCACACCGATAGGCAAACCTCTATCATAAAATCTATGATTATTGGTAGTCATTAGATCGTTGGGCAGACTTCTGTCACTAAACCAGATCTGAATGCTAAAACCACAACGATGGGCAGTTGTCTACTACATATATATCAAAATAATCTCGCTATAAAAAAACTTTGACCCAAACTACGAAAAATTTATAAGTTAACCAATACTTGTCCAGCACTACTATCCTAGTGGTTAGACGCTCTAGATTTGGTCTGTGAGGTCATGGGTTCGAATCCGCAGGATGCGAGAATCGAACCGCTGTACATATGTTGATTTGTATTGTAATATAACTATGTACTACCAATAAGTACCCAATTTGAAATGAAAAGGAAAGGAAGGGAGGGCGTGGTCAATCAATACTTAGTGTTATAGATATTATTATAATATCAATGGATCATTCATTTATAATATTAAGTGTAACAACCCACACTCCAATGGGCCTGAATTTTTGCTAAATCAAAAATTCAAGTCTGCTAAAATATGGACCGTTGATTTGGTATCCTACAAATAAATACATAAATGCATATCAGAGCACTATCGATATAACTCATAATGGAATAGTAAATTATAATAAATCATATATTACCGACCAAGATTGACACTTCCAATATTTAGTGTCCTTGTTAGTGTCGAGCATAATAAAGAAATATATCCTTCCATTATTCCCAGCTTGTACAGTACTTATCCTTCTAAAGCTATCATATGGTTTGTAATTAGGATGGGGTCAAAATAATGTTTTAGTGATTGGTAAATTATACATTTTACACATAACACTAGTTTATGTTGATTGCCTTCCATCACATGTTATGTCCTTTTATTTTACTTAGCCATCTCGACTCCATGTACGCGTACGATATGCCCCATCTACCCAAAGTAGACCATAACGACATATGTGTATATATATAATATATAAGTACCACAGTCCTCCTTTGGGCCAAGATACTATCTCCGCTAGTATCCATAACCCAACACCCCATCAGGATCCATCATCAACGTAGTATCACGTCCTCGTTGCCGTGTATATCAAGGAACTCCCGCATTGCCTAATAAGGACGTCACAATAGTTTAGCCGTATTCTATCTCGCCATGGGGATTTACTAACTTGTATGCTTCCTATTATGGAATTAGCTCCACGGACTATAGAGGACTCAGCTCCATGGACTACCTCACTTGTTTTGAAAGACCTCATTTAAGGGTTATCTAGCCTTGCCTCATAACAAACAAACAAACAAAAAACCGTGGCTGTGCATGACCTAAACGTGACATACACTAGTAGGAGGTGTAGGCTGTTTAGGTGTAACCCTCATCTTTCCACCGATAGCTCAAGATCGATGACGTTCTCGACCTATGTGTAGCTCCTACTCCCTAATATGGTATCAAACACACTGACATAGTGTCGAGCCTTGCTCACTATCCAATTTAGATTATCTAATGCAACCAAGGCAATACCCCTACTAAAAAGTTGAAGAAGATCTTACCGGGGTATTCCTTCACCTATAGGCAAGCGTATATAATTCCACGGGCCTTGCATTGAATATGTCCCACGTCAGTATAATGTATTCACAATCGTTGGTAGTCCCTTGCGGTGAGTAGGCTTCTGTTATGTAACACTATTGACCTCGCATTCCAACCCATTTTAACGAATATATCGTTTATATCTATTTAAGTTATCTACTAACTTTAATAACTTACACCCATCATAAACGCATACTTGAGGCTATGCATACACACACACACACACACATATATATATATAGATGCGTGTGTGTGTGTATATATATATATATATTCATACTTGTTTAATTATTACGCCTCTAATGTTCAACTGTTAATGATACTTCTATACTTCTTTATGCGTTTACTTCTTATTCCATCAATATAAATTTAATGTTATTTACCATTCTCATTAAAAAATCTAATATTTACCTTCATTTCTTTTTATTGAACTTTCCTTTCTATTTCCTTTTCAACATTTACTACCTTTCCTTGTTTAATGGACTTTCCATATTCTTTTTTTTTAATTTGTAACTTTAGCCTTTTCACCATTATTATTCGATTCCTACCTTGCCTCTATTGCACAGATATTAATTATTCACTTAAACCATTGTTCTTATCACTTTTACTATTCTTTAATTCATCTTAAAGGATTTCAACATTTTAATGCATCGGAATAACATCTTCCTCAAAAGGAAAAATTAACACTGTAAATCTCTATATTTTATCCAAAAATGGAATTTGTGTTATGTCTGGAATTACAAGGAATTATATTTTATAATTATTAAAATAGAATACAAAATACAGTAAAATATTCCTATTTTATACATCTCTTTCTTTTAGGCGTATTCCTTGTTATTTCAAAGAATACACTTTTATTTATAAATATGAACTTGATAATCTATAGAAATTCACATTGCAACATCCTATATTCCAATGAATTAAAATACTATTTAAATTCCCATAATTTATCTTGATAACTATAATTTACATTTTTACTTGCAATAGTTATTTGGATCTACAAATCTGGAACTATCACATGATTTATAAGTTTCAAGGACTACTACCCAATACTTCCACATTCACTTACATGCCATATTATAATTAAATTATCAATCATGGAATATACAGACAGGGTTTATAAATTTATTACATGCATAAAATTTTAGCCTATTATATGAATTGATTTACAATGATATAAATCCAATATTATATAAAAATATATAATTCTCGCTCACCTTTTTAGCTGTCCATATCTCCAGATCTAATCCATATTACTCTAGTTTGACTCCCCTTTTCATCCTATCAGAATACATATATCGCAAACATACACATACGTTTTAGAAATTTAGATATGATAAGAGATTTGAATTAAATTTGGATTTGGATTGAGATTTACCTTTTCTTCATAAAATTGATTCACCTCTTATTCTTCTTCTCTTTTATTTTCCACTCCGCTCTGCATAAATGTTTATATAACATACAATTTTATAACTTCTATATTTCCTAGAATTAGTAGAGGAAAAAAAACAGCGGAGATTCACTCCTTGATTCAGAAAATATTAGAAGAAAAGGTGAAAGGTTAGGTATGTATTTATAGGCGTACGAATCAATTCCATCTTATTTGTATATACGTCAAGCGTTTTTGTTAATTAATGTACGCTCTTTTCTTTAATTCCGTTGTTCATTTATTTCATACCATTTTTATTCTAATCTGTTTAACGTTAACCTTACTTACACGTTAAATATCTGCTAACATTAATTAACGTTAATTTATTTCCATTTTCGCCTGATTGATTAACGTTAATTTCTTTCTTCCACATTAAGTAAACGTTAAGTGTAGTTAACGTCAATCAATTGCATTTATTTTATACCATTTCCTGCCCTTAAATGTTAAGTTCTTTCTTACTAACGTTTGTTCTAACTTTAATTAATTTTCATTTTTTTATTTCCTTTTCAACACAAATTTAATTTGATTTAACGCTGATCTCCTTTGATTACTTCCTTCTAATCTCTAATTTAATTAGATTTAACACACATCTAATGTTTACATTAACGTAATTCATCAATACTTATTTACCTTCACGCCCAATTTATTTACTTATATGCTTTTTTAATTAGATTTAATTTGATTGAACGCCCTTAATTAACATTTATATTTAACGTTAACGTTTATACTTAATGCCCATTTTAATGTTAAGTTATTAACATTTACTTTCTTAATTGGTTCTGAATTTTTTCTGATTCGAAAATTTCGAACGTTAATACCTTTTTCTTTTGAACACTGATCGTAAAACTTTATATATGAAAATTGATAAAAAAAAATTCACCACGAATCCAACAGTGTAAGTTTCATAGCCAAATTTTGATGTTTACAAAAATTTTATTTTTGGGCTTTAATAATTAATTACTTATTAACTAATTTCCTTTTTATTTTACAGGGTGTTACATCCCCCCCACCCCAATAAAAGAATTTCATCCCCCAAATTCTACAAGGGTTGAATCATGTAATGTAACGATCCATATTTTTAACAGTTTAAAAATATTAAATTTAATATAATTGTTGAGTAAAAATGGTTAGAAATAATAATTTTACGATTTTATTAATGAAAAATATATTAAAATGAAAGTTATGATCCTAAATTGAATTCTTAAAATGACAGCAAATTGCAATAAGATAAAAGTTGTAACTTATACTAAAACTGAAATTTATGATATTGGTTTGTAAGAAATTAATAACAGGAATTGAAATAAAAAATGTTGGATTTAAATAAAGAATTGAATGAGTATTTTAATAAAAGAAAAACATAAATTGTTAATTGAAACGTATTTTAGATAAGTTTGATTTCAAATAAGAAAAACACTTATTTGGTAAGTAAAGTAAAATTCATGTTTTATACAATAATGATTATAAACATGTTTGAATTTCTATCAAAAGAAAACAGTTGTTTAACCATTTGAATTCGATTTAAAATTTAATATTGAATATAATCGGAATTGAATTGTTGGGATCTTTTAGTCAAAAAATAAGAGAATCAATTGGTAATGGAACAACTTGGATTTTATAACATATTTCTAAAATGGAAATATAAGATTTTTCCATAACTTTTAAATTAGAAATTATTCAGATAATTAAATTGATTGGTTGACTTTATCGATAAACTAGAACTAAATTTTCACAGACAAACTTTTTAGGACTCGAGACCATTTTTATTGAGTTCGGATGGTTCGAGTGGACTAGAATGGGTATAAGCATCGATATATTCTAACCGATGGATTTTTAGTTAGAAGGTCGGTTTCAATTTGTAAATTGAGCGAACAAAAGGTTAACTTTTGTGTATAATGGAATTGGGTCCCGAAACTAGTTTGATTGAGTCCAAAATATGGATATTTGGCTAGGAACGTCGGTCAGCATGTCTCGTTTGAGGTCTGTGATTTTTAGGACAACGGTAAACTAGTTAAATCTATTTAACGACACAATCTCTCCCTCATTCGCAAACCAGATCGAAGCACAAACCCTCCATCCAACGGCCGTGATCATCCACGGCGATAGGGGTCAAATTAGGCAAAATGTTCAACTAGGAAAGTGTTCGTCTTGGTGAGATATGGAAGATGATCGGTTGGATATTCGAACGGCGAAGCGAGACGGCCAGAAATAGCCAAAGATAGCCGCGACTAGGGTTCGATTTTTCTCCATCGACGTCGATCTATAGGTGGCGGCACCTGAAGCAAAGTTGTAGAGGAAGGTGAAGGTGTAGCGGCCCGTAAATCTGTACCCTTTGAATCAACAATAAACCGCATATGTCGGACCTAAAAATTACAGAAAGATGGAAGGTCATGGAAAAGAAGAGAGAGGGTGAGAAGAAAGAAAGAAGAAGAAATAGCAACAACACATAGAATCTCACAAATCGCAGCGGAACAATATATAATAAATAAATACATATCTTTATACAAAAAGAAAATGTAACTGTTAATATACATACAATCATCAGAGTACAACAGTCAACATAGCAATCTGGATAGTTATAATAACCTGTCATCACAATACTGAATATACAATATAACACACACAGCGGAAAATAACCAAGTACGTGAAATACGTCTGAAAATCCTCCAGCTCGTCTTCTGAGCTCCATAGCATCCTAACCTGAACCTGTAATACTCGGTCTGACTCGAGCATTATAATAAAATAACACCCGAGTCAGTCTGGAAAACCAGCGTGAGAAAACACACTCATATTACTTTTATCAAAATCCTTTGAAAAAAAAGGTATCTCGTAAGACCATGCCACACATAAATACGACGGATTTTTACCTCACAATAACCAAAACATGTTATATCAAAATCATCTAATATTATAATAGTGTCTATAGAAAGTAAACTATAAAATAGCTGAAATGCTTGCATCTCACGTTTCAGCATATTTGGGCACATCTAAAACCGTACTGGCTCGTAGTGGATATTGGATTCCATAAAATGACAGGGCTACTGGGGTACCGTCCGCCATAGTACACCTCTAGAAAAATGTACCGAGATCGAACCTATTGATCCCTGCCAACACAAGACCGGCCTACCCCTTACTGGATAGTACCGAATATGATCACGACTAATGGGCCTCAAAACACAACGAACAATAGATAGTGACGATGATAAATGTCCACTATATATGAGTGATGATCATACCCAAATGGGAGCGACCCACATAGCCTTGCTGCATCTCCCCTATTTTAGTCATTCCCAGTTGATGAGGCTTGAGGATACGTTTTACCTTAAGAATAGCATTCATACTTGGAATGCTAACACTGCCTTCTAGGTAACGATGCAATGATAGCATTCATCCATACAAGTTGTTCTAGGTCTGAACAAACTGAATCTCCTTCAAGATCACCATCACCATTATCTTCGAGATATCACCATCACATTAAATCTGATCCCGGTCTCTTCGAAACGATCAACGAATTTTGGCTAGATTTTTGATAGTCGGTTATTTAGCTATCAAATTAGACACATAAGCAGTCACTAGGCCAAATTTATAAATCTTTCAAAATATTTATTTCAAAATATTTTTACAAGGATATATATTCAAATCTCTTCTAGTATATTCAATAAATTGAAAACAATTTCAAATACTTTTGACCAAAACATGATATTTTAAATCATTTCTATACTTAGAAATATTTCCGAATTCAATTTATAACACTAAAAAAAAATTTCTATACCATTCCTCTCACACTTAAAATATTTCCAAAACCCTCTTTTCAATACGTAGGAAATTATTTATAAACATATTCTCCAAAATCATTTTGATATAAATCTCCGGAATTATTAATATATTCCTTTTTACAATTTCCAAAAACCAATTATACTTATTTATAATCCCAACTAACAATTTATAACCTCTTTTATGAAATCAGATTCATTTTCGAAGTTCCCATATTTCAACATTTTGGAATTTCCATTTTCTCCCAAAATCCCTTATAAGATTCCTCTTATCAAAATCATATCCGTTAAATAAATCTCGTTTACAAATCTCGAGAGGATTTATAAATAAATTTCAATCATTTCAAAACTCTATATATATGATAAGTATTTTCAAAGAGTAATAATTTATTTTTAAAACACGTTTAAGTAATTATTTAAAATGTCAAAACATTTTAAATAAACATCGATAACTCATTTCCAATTCATTTTTAAATAAACCTAATCGATTTACAAAGCTTATTATAAAAATTTGAATTCATTTCAATAAATATTAAATATTTGAATAATCCACTTTTCGAAATATTTCAATACTAAACAGCCTTAACTATATAGTTTAATAAATAAAAAATCCCATTTTAAAACAAACTTAATTTCTCGAAAAAAAATCTATTTTTAAAATCCAATATTACCAATTTCAATTTATAAATCCCTCTCGATTCATATCACATCGATTACGTTTTCAATTTCATAACCATTCTCACCTTTCAAAAAATAGAATTTGCTATTTTTCCCAAAAAACCAATTTCCATATCTCGATATAAATTCACACCGTGAATTCATATTTCCAATTTATCAACTGATAATCATTTCCCCTTAATTATAAACATCATTTATAAGTTTATAAACTCATTTGGGTTTCATTTGTATTAAAAAAGAAATCTCATTTATAAAATTTCATTTATGAACCCATTCCTTTATAAATTCAATTTATTTTTCAAATCTATTTTAAATATCGATTTCAACTTCTTTTCCATAAATCCAAAAATATCACTTAAAAATCCATTGTTTTAAATCCCTTATATAAATTATTTTTATATCTTTAATTATAAAAATTTACGAACAGCTGAGTACAAATCCAAAATCAAATCATTGTTTTATCCAAATCAATTTCACTTAAAATAATCCAAATTTCGATATAAATATTTTTATATCAAAAATCTCCTTTTAATTCCTTCAAATTCGAAAATAATATTTATGGTCATTACGCCATAGATTGCATACTCCAACACCAAAGAAGTGATGCAGGAAGTGCCAAAAAATGTTGCTGTAGGCTAAAAAAGGGCAAAGGCAACACTTTCTCGGTGATGCATTTTGCTGCATTGCCCTAGAGTCAAAGGCAACATCTTTGCGACCCTAGGGCAACATCGGTTCTGTTCTTGCCACAGGTACCAAATTTACTAAAAAGTGGGCCCCACTATCTGGGCCCCAACATGTGGTCCCACATTGCGGGGCCCACTAATTCAAACGGATATTTTCATAGATTAAATAAATATTTGTTGAATAAAATAAATAACACGGAATTTAAATTCAAACGAATATTTTATTCAAACAAATATTTATTACAATTTTGAATAGTACAAATTCAAGCTCTCATTATATATATATAATTTCAATTACAATACAATTTTGATTACATCACAATTTTCCATTTCCATTTGCACCTCACTACAATTCACTCTCACTCGTATTTATCTTCAACTTTATTCCAGATTGAATCCAGCATCTGAGCTATCTGCAAAAATATACACTGACGCAGTAAAATTGAAATAAAATATTTTTGCAATATAAAATAAAATAAGATTTTGAAAATATTATTTGCCTCAGTTATTTGGGTTGTTCGTCATCATTTAATTCTGAATTCATCATACACGAACAGCTTGTGACATGCACAGTGTATCACTGTACATGCCACAAGGCCGTGCACACCGATATACACTTGATAAATCCACAGGGACAGGTGAGCATAAGGTCAAACCCAAATTAAAAGCCGGGTTCAACTCAAGTGAAATACAGATAACATCACGACACGAGCACAAGGTCAAACCCGAGTTTTGAAACTGGATTCAACTCAAGTACAATTTCAAAAATCAACCTGAAATGATCAAGAACCAACAAAACAGCTCAAATCAATACTCAAGCAAATACACAAACCAACAAAGGCAAGGCAATGCATTTCACTGATCAATTCAGGTCAGTATATATGAATATGAGATCAAAGAATAGAAGGAACAACAAAAGCAATAGGTACAACAGTGCACAGGATACAAGTAAAGTGGTACAGTAGTACAAAGGTCATAGGCAACCTCAAATCAGCAAAGTCCAAGCAATACATGAACAAAGTAGTTCAGGCATGCACAAGAGAGAGACAAGAAACCAGCATCACCAAACCAAAGAAATGGAACAGACCAGAGAAGCAGGTCACAAAAGTGAATTCAAACCAGACACAACACTTGGTTGTTAAAGACTGAAACAGGGATCAAAGTACTATGCATCATATGTGTTTGTACCAAAATTGGGCACAACACTCTTCGGAAGTTTTTGAAGAGATAAAGTGAAGAAATTAAATTGAAAAGGAGGAATTATCTAACAAAAACTCCAGATCTCAGAAGTGAAAGTAATTAAAATGCAAGGAGACACAAGAATTTAGAGTGGTTCGGCGTATTGCCTACGTCCACTATGAAGTAGTTTGCTTTATTGATCTTTCTTTTATGTTTACAATTGATTTCAGCAAATTACAGTGAATAACAATTATTTGCAGCAGTGAAATTCGTTGGTAGCAGCAGCAATGGAGTTCAGATCTGGATCTGGCGGAGTCCGGACGTTGGAGATCTCAAAGAGGAAGAAGAACCCCTTTTCTGTTGGCTTTGGGGGTCTATTTATAGGCGTAGGAGGCTGATATTTCGCTCAAATCTCGGGAGACCCTCTCTGGCACGTGACCAGGCCCGCGCGCCCAAGCTGTGAAGTTTCGGTCCGATCCGTGATCGATACGAATAGATTTCGTATCGATCAAGATTTCATCCAATGGAGTCGAAATTTGGCGTGGACATTCTTTAGCATGCACGTAGTCTTCTGTGAAAATTTCATAGCATTTGGACTTGTAGATTAGGAGATATGATCGATACGAAATGGGATTCTCGGTGGCTGTTTGGTTCGACTCGCTCTCGTTTCGACTCGCTTCCGTTAGACTCGGTGACGTGGTGCTTGAGTCTTTGGATCAATCTGCTTTTGATGTTGTCTCGAGCGAGTTGAAATGTACATCGATTGAGCAAGTCGATGTGTGCCCAGATTGAGCGAGTCGAAGCGTGCACTGGTCGAGCGAGTAGAAGTGGAGCGTCCTGAGGGATTCGAACAAAGGCTCCGTGATGGACACGAAATGGAGCGAGTCGAAGGAGTCATTTCCGAGGGATGCGAAGCGAGTCGAAGTTGTCGCTTCTGATGGTTGCGAAGCGAGTCAAATCTGAGCGATTCGAAGTTGGCTTCTGATGGTTGTGAACGGAGCGAGTCGAAGAATGGCTCGAAGAGGAGCGAGTCGAAACATGCACTTCCTATGGATTCGAACTGGAGCGAGTCAGAGAAGGCTGTTATTAGCCAATTTTGTATCGTTCACAACTTGAGCATACGAACTCGGATTGACTTGAGATTTGGAACGTTGACTCTCATAGCTTAGGTTGTCATGTCATGCCAATTTTGGCTTGATCTGGACTCGGACAAAATTCGTCGATATCCATAGTGAGCCTGCGTATGACTGATCTCTAGGACGGGTCGTCATTGGTTACTAGTCAATTCCTTGGTGTCACGGCCTTGCCAAAAGGCAGGATAACATTTGCCCCCCAAAGTACGTCTTGTGAAAACATGATGTGCTTTGAAGTGCTGCAATCTTCATTCTGAATTGTCATCGTTTTTTCGATGAACGCTGTAATCTTCAATTGTTTTTTCTTGAAAATGTAAGCTGTTGACGATCAACTGCTGTACCCTGTATTGTTGTGACTGATTGCTTACGCTAGTGATTACCCGTTTGTTGTTGTAATCGTTATTGGATGAGTTTCTGATTCCTGAAAATTTGGAATATTGAATATTAGTCCGACATTCATGCATATATGTTAACCTGACTCTCGTTGGCGTTTGTACGTTCACGAGTCGTTGTTAGTTTATTTTATTTTTGAATTCCGTATCAATCCTCTCCTGAACCGATGTGAAATTTGCTGCAACAACGCTCGATGGTTGCTTTTGAATGTTCCTTCGTAACGATCCTCTCCTGAATCGACGCGAAGGATTGAAACATCGAAGACGATTTTTACTGGATTCATGGATGCAAAGTAAGTATTTCGAGTCGATGGAGTTGACCTCTGGAAGCCATGATTCGATGGATTCAAACTGCTTGTTCGACTGGGTCTTGGATTCGAACTGCATAGGAGTCGGAGTCGAAACACACAGGAGACAGAGGAGCGAGTCGAAATGCACAGGAAACATAGGAGCGAGTCGAAATGATGGCTTGTATTGCTGCATCAGAGATGGAGTCGAGGATAAGCGATACGAAGGAGAGCTTCGTATCGACGCATTGGAGAGGGAGTCGAAGCGCGTGTTCGAATCCACTGGGATACGAAACGTTTATTCCCTTTGCTTTCGAGTCCATATAAATACTTTGTACTTAGCCGTTTTTTCACTTTTTACTTTTCGTTTCCCTGCCTTACTTTCACATCGCTCTGCGACTCGAGACAACAAAGAAGAAAATGATTTGCCTTCGAACCGATTCATACCATCAATTGTTCGAACTAATCTGATAGATCTAGGTAATCCCCCAAGCGAATGTGACATGTAGACGATGAGACTCGGGTTTCTAACACCAAATCATCCAGAGTCGAGATCGATTGAAAAATCCATGACCTCAACTTCGTGTCGATCTGGAGTAGGGGGTATCGAGATGATGAGGCGGAGGCCTACGTATCGATTGATGGTGGAGCTTCGCATCGAGTTGAATGCTTTGAATATGTGGATTGATACGAAGGGGTTGCGTCTGATGGATTCGAAATGATGGCCCTCGACCAAGTCGAAGTGGACGGCATTGGAACGAGTCGAAGCGACAGCCTTGTTTCGAGTCGAAGCGTATGGCTTTGGATCGAGTCGAAGTTGTAGCCCTGGATCGAGTCAAAGCGGAAGCTTCGAAGCGAGTCGAACCTGTAGCCTTGGATCGAGTTGAAGCGGGGGCTTCGAAGCGAGTTGAACTACAGCCTTGGATCGAGTCGAAGCGGGGGCTTCGAAGCGAGTCGAACTACAGCCTTGGATCGAGTCGAAGCGGGGGCTTCGAAGCGAGTCGAACTGAGCCTTGAATCGAGTCGAGGTGGAGGCCCTAAAGCGAGTCGAATTGAACTCGATCCTTAGCGAGCGATTTGAACTTTCACTTTTAATGATTGGCAATGAACTTAATTTTGACGATACCAAAAACTCTAGTGCATTTGAACACCTAACTCCGACGAGCTTCAGACTTGCATAACTGGACTTAATCGTTTCACCGCATATCTGATTGCCTATCGAAGCTCGTCGATGAAACTGGAACTTATCAAAATGACCCCAAACTTTAATTTGGAATGATAGTTAATAGCAAGATGGTACGGGTTTGACGGTCAGCGATGACGGTCCTTCCGACTGAATTCCGAAGTCTCGTCGTTTAAATGCTTTCTTTAATCCTGTAGATCTTCTCAAATGATATATACAGTACTGCACTCCACATCACACACTCACACACTTTACACTAGGGGATGCACGAGCGTTATTGTCAGTTTAACAATGATTTTTTATAAGCTAGCTAGTCATGGAACCCTCAAGTTCACAGCAGCAGGAACTCCCAAGTTCTATTCCTCCAACCATAGAGATTTCAGTTATTGAAGCCGAAGTTATAGAGCCAGCTCCGGATGATCGTCCGGGTGCCCGGTTAATTTGTAATCCGCAAGATTCAGTGTCGTCGGGTATCTCCAAGGATATGCTAGGATGGATTTGCTTAAGGCACGGTCTGTCGCTCGACGACGTGCTACTTCCAGGGCCGAACGACAGGCCGCACGATCCTTCGGAGGGGTTTACTGCTTTCAACTGTCATGCCTGTACGGCGGGGACGCTTCCTCCCTTCAACCAATATATAAGGGAGATGTTATCGTTTCTTGGAATAGCTCCATCTTAGCTACATCCCAACGGGTATGCCTTGTTGAACAGCACCTTTGTCCTATTTGTGGAGTTCCTCTTTCGACCATCGAAACCGATCGAAATCAGATATTTATTCAACGTCAAGAGCCGTGGAGACAGCCCTTCTTTCACCTTCCTGGAAGTGGTCAGAAACTGCCACATTGTACTGGGCTCCTGGGGAAGGCTAAGTTATTATAAAACCGAATGGTTCTACGTTCGGTGCCCCCCTGGATTTTCTAGGCGGTGGTTGGATAGACGTAAGTGTTGCCATTTCTCTCTTGAATCATTGAGATATTAGCAACTGACTTCAAAACTGACACACTTTTCTTTTTTTTATAGCCACAATCTCTCGTCCTGACGGTACATACTTCAGAGAGCTTGTTCGGATCCTTCAAGCATTTCCGAACGAAGAGAGGCACATAGACTTGGTCTTGACCGACAGGAATTTGAGGACTGTCGGGCTGATAGAACTGCGGCAGAGCATTCGGCTGGAAGCGACACTTAAAGTGGTCTCTAAGAAACGGGTGAAGCGCAAAGCGCTCGCAGTCGTGATAACCGAGGAAGTTGATCTGGAGAGAACGCTTACCGATACCGAGCTCCCAGCTGGGCCTTCTTTCGATGTTCAAGATTTCGGAGGAAAGAGAAAAGGCAAGGCTATTGCTCACAAATGCTCTAAATCTGGGAGATTTAAATCCGTGGTCGTGTCTTTGCCTGTCCCGGGGATTAGAATTGCGGAGGCTTCTCCCCTGTCGGTAGAGAATATTTTTGAAGGACTTGCCGATGTTCTGATTCTGAACTTTGTCTCGTCTCAGCACGACGCCGAGATGGAGGAGCCCGATAGTGTTCAAGAACCGAGCGGGTCGCCTGCCATGAGTGCGGCCGACATTTCCAATTGGTCGGGGGGTTGCACATGCATACACTTCACTACACTGCATGATTCACGACTGTAAATCGACCAACTTAAGAAGTCACTAACTCTTTCCTTGTTTCTCATTTTCAGGTACTATGTCTGGTAAAGGATCGATGCTCGGGAGTCTTCGCTCCGCCCGAAAATCTTCTTCTTATTACGACTCCCGTAAGAGAGATTCGGATAGAGATCGCGATCGTGAGTACTTTAACCAGGACAGGTACGGGCGTGATAGGGATAGAGAATATAAACATCGATCAAGATCACGCTCTCCTCCTCCTAGACTTCCATCTCCACCCCATGTCCAAACTTCAAACCCACCAGAGCCTCCTCGTCATAGGCCGTCTTCTCATGCTTCTAGATCCGAGACACATCTTCAGAGAGTTGAGACCACGGCCTCCATAATTGCAGAGCAGGTCCCGGCCGAGCCCACAGGAGAAGGGGCCCTCAAATTGGCTCAAATGAGGAAGGATTTTCCGAATATCTTCTTTGATGGCTACGTCTTCCCTCCACACTTAAAAAGAATTCCGTTAGGGGTGGAAGGCACGATGCATGATTACGTTCATGACATCTACACCCAGTACAGGGAGTGGGTAAAGGCCGTGAAGAAAGCTTCTAAGGTGGCCTTCGAGCGGGCCAAAGCACTTGAGAAAATGGAGACTGATCTCGCTCAAAGGGACCGGATCATCCAAGTGCTGACTGCTGAGGCCGAGTCTTCTCGGAAATCGGAGATTGAAGCCACCAAAAAGGCTGATGAGGCGAAGGCGGCGATGGTGAATTTGGGGCAGACACATGTTGCCCTGGTGGAGGAGATGGGCCACCGGAACACTAAAGTTACCGCCGAGCGGGATGCGGCAGTCAAGGAGCTAAATGAACTCAAGGCCAAATTTTCTAACATGGCCAAGGAGAAAGATGATGGGAACAATGCAGCCCAAGAGGCGTGCGACCAACCTGTTCTGCTTAGGAGTGAACGGGATGCGGCAGTGGATAAAATCCGCATGGTGGAGGCTGAGGTTGAGGAGAAAGTAAAGTCGGCGAAGTTCAGGCTAGAGGCTGACATCGAGGACTTGCTCGTTGTTTATATTGCTAATGTGTTGAGGCTCGACGATTACCCAACGCATCTTTATAACGCCTGGGATCGACTGGTTGAGGAAGAGAAGGAGGTGCATCAGGGCGAGTTTGTAGATGAATTTGAGCTCGAGAATCGCCTTTTGAATGACGATGAAAAGAAGATTCTACACGAGTCAATGATTCTACGTGAGAAGGAAAGACTTGGCTCCCAGCACTTTGAAGTTGGAGAGGGTTCAGGGGTTGATAACCATGAAGCAAGTCTTGAAGTTCCCGTGTCAACCCAGACCGAATCCTCATCTACGGTTGATCCCTAGGCTGTTCCTGCTTATAATCCGGATCAGCCGCAGATGTCTCCGGCTGCAGCTCAAGTCATTGATGCCGCCCTGCCGCCTACAAGTCGAACTGAGGAAGGTATTCTGAACATTCCACTTATCTTTCTTAAGTCGAAGCCTTCGTTCGAGTTAAGTTCTAACAGTTCCCTTACTCTTTGTCCAGTGATTGATGCTGCCCATGTCGAGCCTCCTATTATTCAAGAATCACATCAGACACAGGAGGTCGTCGTTACCGAAGCGATCACCATGACCACAACTGATGCGTCTCTAGACGATATACAGGGAGGCACACTTGTTTTTGACGAGCAACTGATGGAGGAGCTCTTTTGCCATCATGGCGACCCTTTGGCTGATCTACCTTTCGTCATGGGCGGAGGCGTTTCTGCCACAAGCTTTTCGATGCCTACTACTGAAGCTCCCAGCAAGTCTAGGTCGGCTACTGATGAGGAAATCTTGGCACAAATCGCTGCGGAAATGGATGCCGCAACACACAGCGGCAGTTTTGGAGGTGGGACGGCGACACTTGATCCAGCTCCGCTCAGAGTGATATCGCCCGGTGTAACATTCTCCGATACTAGTGCGGCTATTCCATCTTCCACATTTGATCCTATCCCTCCGACTCCTCCTGCAGGAAGTATCCCCGTTCATTCGAGTTCGGAGGAAGATGTTGAAATAATGCCCTCGCCTGAAGACCAACCACCGAAAGGCAAAGGCTCGAAGAGGAAGATCGTTGGCTCTAGTGGGTCTACGCCGAGGAGGAAGCCCAGGAAGAAGAAAGA
This sequence comes from Allium fistulosum, assembly GCA_030737815.1. Lineage (NCBI taxonomy): Eukaryota > Viridiplantae > Streptophyta > Magnoliopsida > Asparagales > Amaryllidaceae > Allium > Allium fistulosum. The sequence continues at coordinate 626,979,739 of CM060905.1, read as the reverse complement.
TCAGACATGCTTCCCCGGTGCATTTTGACTTTTATTTTGTTGGCCGTGTATAGATGCGGGTTCAGCCCCTGCTAGTAGGAATTTTTTGGAAACAAACTTGTATACGAACTTCTTTTATAAACAATAGAAATGAAACTTTTCTTTTTTGGTTTCTTTTCTGTTATCGTGTATTTGTCTAAGTGTTTCAATATCTAGAATGCACTTGTGAAGTTTCAGATTCCGAATCAAGTTTGTTTTTGTGTGCCAAGTTTGGAAACTGCGGACATGGCTTGCGACCGGGAAGCGAGTTGAATTCCGATGTCGCATCGCTTAAATCAATGGTTGATGCTTAAGTCCTGTCCCCCAGTCTTGGGGATGAGTTGTAGACCAACAGTCGACGATCGTTCTTACTTATAACATGTTGAGTCTAGTGCCACCGGACGGATGTCTGAGTCAAACGGGGATTGAGTAACGCAACCATGCTTGTTCGATTGTCGATGATCATATCCGCACTACGGAGAGCCCCATTTGTTCATTGGCGGTTGGTCACGCCGACTTAAGTGTCAATCATATGCCCGCGATATGGGGATTTGGACTTGCTGTTTATACTCCGACTCGCGCTTTGGGAGTTTGGAGTTGATATCCATACTTCGATTTATGCTTCGGGAAATTGAAGTTGGTGTCTACGCTCCATTTCGCACTCTGGGAGTCCGGAGTCGGCGTTTATACTCCGCTTCGCACTCTGGGAATACGGAGTTGATGTATATACTCTGGTTCGCACTCTGGGAACTCGGAGTTGGTGTTTATACCCCGACTCGCGTTCTGGGAGTCCGGAGTTGATGTTTATACTCCGCTTCGCACTCTGGGAATACGAAGTTGATGTTTATACTCCGGTTCGCACTCTGGGAATTCGGAGTTGATTTTTATACTCCGGTTCGCACACTGGGAATTCAGAGTTGGTGTTTGTACTCCGACTCGCACTCTGGGAGTTCGTAGTTGATGTTTATACTCCGCTTCGCACTCTGGGAATATGGAGTTGATGTTTATACTCCGACTCGCGCTCTGGGAGTTCGGAGTTGATGTTTATACTCCGCTTCGCACTCTGGGAATACGGAGTTGATGTTTATACTCCGGTTCGCACTCTGGGAATCCGGAGTTGGTGTTTATACTCCGCTTCACACTCTGGGAGTTCGGAGTTGATGTTTATACTCCGCTTCGCACTCTGGGAATACAGAGTTGATGTTTATACTCTGATTCACACTCTGGGAATCAGAGTTGGTGTTTATACTCCGACTCGCGCTCTGGGAGTTCAGAGTTGATGTTTATACTCCGCTTCGCACTTTGGGAATACAGAGTTGATGTTTATACTCCGACTCGCGCTCTGGGAGTTCGGAGTTGATGTTTATACTCCGCTTCGCACTTTGGGAATACAGAGTTGATGTTTATACTCCGGTTCGCACTTTGGGAATCCGGAGTTGGTGTTTATACTCCGCTTCGCACTCTGGGAATACGGAGTTGAATGAAGGATTGTCGTGTATCAATCCATTTTTGACTTTGATGCGATGGCTTGTCCCCGAGCTCGGGTTTCACTTAGCGAGTGATTGGTTGCATCACAGTCACTCTCTATTTGAATAAATTCCACCATATGGTGAAACTTAGCTCTCCGTGCATAGTGATGGTCATATGAAGCATTTCAAGTAAATCACAACTCTGGCTTGAAGAGATTGCTTTTTATTGTTGAAATAAGAAAGTATGGCAAAGTCAGTTGCCTTATTACAAGTTCTGATTTCGAAATGCAGAAACAAATTGCAAAAAATGAAAGCAAACTAAATGGATAAAGATAGCCTGTCATGTGTAATAGCGGCGAAGGCTCTCGCTATTCCAGGCTCTTGGAAGAGTAAGACCGTCGACGGTCGATAACTTGAATGTGCCATCTCCGAGCCTTCGTTCAATAACATACGGTCCTTCCCATGTCGGCTTCATATGCGAAGGAACCATATAGATTCTTTTCAAGACAAGATCGCCTAGTTCGAAGGTTCGCGGACGGAGCTTGGCGTTGTATAATCGGGCGACTCGACTTCGATGCGCAGCTGCCCTCAAATCAGCTTCTTCATGCTTCTCATCTAGTAGATCGAGTGATTTAGCAAGTAATATAGCATTTGTCTTTGGATCATAGTATGTCACACGATGAGAAGGTACTTCTAGCTCGATTGGAATAACGGCTTCTGAACCGTAAGAAAGAGAGAATGGAGTGTGACCGGTTGCGGTCTTGTGGGTTGTTCGGTAAGCCCATAAAGCCATAGGAAGTTCATCAACCCATTTGCCACCGACCTTTTCCAGTCGTTTCTTCAGAATGGATTTTATAACTTTATTAACCACATCGACCTGTTTGTTTGCCTGAGGGTGTGCAACTGCAGAGAATTTCTTTTGGATGCGAAATCGTTTGCAGAAATCTTTAAATTCAGCGCTGTCGAATTGGGTTCCATTGTCCGTAATAATGGTGCGTGGGAGACCGAATCGACAGATGATGTTGCAAACTACAAAGTTGATTACTTTCTTCGTTGTTATGGTAGCGAGAGCTTTGGCTTCAGCCCACTTTGTAAAGTAATCAACTACGACGATGGCGTATTTCGCACCACCTTTTGCCAGAGGTAGAACACCAATGATGTCGATGCCCCACATTGCAAATGGCCATGGGCTGACCATTTGCGTTATCTCGGTATGAGGAGCTCTAGGAATCCGGGCATGTTTCTGGCACATATCACATTTCTTTGCATAATCTGACGCGTCGCGATTCACGGTCGGCCAGTAATATCCATATCGGTGTATTTTCTTGGCAAGTTCTTGCCCCCCGGTGTGATCGCCACATTCTCCCTCGTGTACATCGAGCAATACTCGTTTAATTTCATCGTGATCGATACACCAGAGTAGAGGAACAAAGTACCCTCTTCTATACATGACCCTATCCTGAATGATGAATCGTGAGGCCTTTCGGAGAACTTGTCTCTTTTCACTCTTGCGTTCCGGCAGGGTTCCGTGTTCAATGTAGTTTCTGAGTGGAGTCATCCATGAATCTTTTTCGGGGATGGTTTTGCATACCCAGTCTATTTCGGCCCGGTCGATGCTTGGAGAGGGTAGTGTCTCTACGGGAAAGAGTCCCATTTGTTGAGCCTCGCCTGTGCTGGCTAGTTTCGCTAATGAATCGGCCTTTCGATTGCATTCTCGAGGTATACAATAGATGGCGTAATAATCAAACTGACTCGGTACTTCCTGAACTCGAGCTAAGTAAGTAGCCAGCCTTCGATCTCTTGCTTGATACTCTCCCCGTACCTGACACACAACTAGTTGTGAATCATAATAAATTTCCACTGCGATAATTCTCAAATCTCTAGCAAGTTTTAAGCCAGCTAAGAGGGCTTCATATTCAGCTTCGTTATTAGTCGCATGAAAATCGAACTTCAAAGCATATAATATGGATCGGCCTTTGGGAATTTCAAGTATAACACCAGCGCCCGAACACCGGTCGTTTGACGCACCGTCGGTATAACGCTTCCAGACGTATTCGGGGGATTCACTGGTTTCGGGCAAGTCCTCCGGAATGGTAAATTCAGCTATGAAATCGGCTAGGACTTGTCCTTGGATCGCTCATCTTAGAGTGTAAGTAATATCAAACTGGCTCAGTTCGATGTTCCACTTGAGTAACCTACCAGACGTCTCAGGCCGCGAAAGGACCTGTCGTAACGGCTGGTCAGTATAAACGATAATGGAATGTGCTTGGAAATATGGTCGGAGTTTTCTTGACGCAATAACAAGGCAGTAAGCCAACTTCTCTAATTTCAGATAATTCCTTTCAGCCCCGGTCAATCGCTTGCTGACGTAGTACATTGGCTTCTGTATCTTGTCTTCTTCCCAAATTAATGCGGCGCTGATAGCGTTTTCTGATATCGCCAAATATACAAACAACTTCTCATGGTCGATAGGCTTCGACAGGATAGGTGGTGTGGATAGATGTTGAACTAGTGCTTGGAAAGCGCCCTCGCACTCCGTGGTCCATTCAAAGTTGCGTTTTCTTTTTCGGATCAGATCGAAGAAGGGAATGCATTTATCTGTGGATATGAAATGAACCTGCTCAAAGCTGCTACTTTCCCATTGAGACTTTGGACTTGCTTTATAGTCTTTGGAGTCTCAAGATTTCTGATTGCCCAAATCTTTTCAGGATTAGCTTCGATTCCTCGGGCGTTGACAATGAACCCAAGGAATTTCCCGGATGTAACTCCAAAGTGACATTTCAGTGGATTTAGCTTCATTTTGTATTCTCGAAGTATGTTGAACATAGTTTCCAGGTCTTTAACATGGTCAGTAGAGAGTCGTGACTTCACAAGCATGTCATCTACATATACCTCCATGGTTTTCCCGATTTGATTGGCAAACATCCGATTGACCAATCGTTGATAAGAAGCTCCGGCGTTCTTGAGTCCGAATGGCATAACCTTGTAGCAATAAAGTCCCTGATTGGTCACGAAGCTGGTATGTTCTTGATCGGGTAAATGCATCGGTATCTGATTGTAGCCAGAGTACGCGTCCATGAAGGATAAGAGTTCATGCCCAGCTGTTGAATCTACTAGCTGATCAATTCTGGGAAGTGGGAAACTGTCTTTGGGCATGCTTTATTTAGATCGGAATAATCGACACATGTTCTCCACTTTCCATTCGGCTTTCGAACGAGCACGGGATTCGACACCCATTCAGGATATAGCGCATCTCGAATGAATCCGTTCGCCTCAAGCTTTTCTACTTCTTCTTTAAGGGCGGCAGATCTCTCTGGATCCATACCACGCCTTTTCTGCTTGACCAGGACATGCCGCGGGTCAATATTCAGTGTGTGGCTCGCGATGCCTGGCGAGATCCCACACATATCAGAATGTGTCTATGCAAATACGTCAAGATTTGCCGACAGAAATTCAACCAATTCCTCGTGAGTTTGCTGGCTTAGCTGAGATCCAATCTTTATCATTTTCGAATCATTGTCATTGTCAACTGGGACATCAATCGTCAGTTCGGTCGGGGATGCTTGACTTTCTTTAGATTCTCCATCGTCTTCAGTTTCTCTAGGGTCAAGATCCTTGAGGAATTGGCTGGGGTGCCCGGGCCTTGGCCCGGGCGTTAATTGTCAATTATCGGTAAAATGGGTGCAGAGATATTCCTCTACGCCCTTTCCCTTCTCCTTTCACTGCGCCTCCCATAGCTCAGCAACATAACAGGCTCTGGCAGCAGCCTGATCTCCTTGAATGATCCCCATTCCACGATCAGTGGGGAATTTTAAAGTCAAGCACCATGGGGCAATGGCTGCCCTGAACTCAGCGAGGGCTGGTCGGCCCAAGAAAGCATTATATGGGGAGTCTATGTCCAAGACAATGAACTGCAACATCCGTACTCTCCGACGTTCTCCAACTCCTAACTCTACTGGCAGTTCCACCATCCCGGTGGGTATAGTAGCACTTCCGTTGAAACCATGGACTCGGGATTGACACGGTTTGAAGTCTGTGGCTTCCATTCTCATTTGATCATAAGCTCGCTTAAACAAGATATTCATGGAGCTTCCACTGTCAACTAAGATTCTCTTCATCCAAGCGGGACCTACTTGAGCTGAAATGACCAGTGGATCGATAGTAGGGGCTTCGACTTTATCAGCGTCTCTATTCCTGAACACGATGTCATCTGTCATCGTCCTCTGTTGCTTGGCCGGAGCCCCTTCCTCAGAGTTATTGTAACATTCGAAGTCTGCATGCCTGATAGAACTGGCATACGACTCCATTTCCTTCCAGCTTCGATCTGCTGGGTGAGGACCATCACTTATTGTATTGATGACCAACCTCCCGCCTATACGAGCGGGTTCCTCCTGCCTTTCCTGATTCAGCGCACGATTCTGATTTGATGGGCCTGCACCACCAGATTGCGGTGCCCGTACATACTGATCAAACTTCCGTTCACGTATCAGTTTTTCAATGAGGTCTTGCAAATGACGACACTCATTGGTGTTGTGGCCATAACTTTCGTGGAAACTGCAAAACTTCCCTGTCTGGATTTGTCTTTCAGTTGGTGGTTTCGGGGCAGGTTTCTTGTATTGCATGGTATTGCAGGTCTGTAAATACATATTTTCCAACGACGTGTTCAATGGAGTGTAATTATCATACATAGAAGCTCTATGCTGTGGCCCACGATTCTGATCGCGTTTCTTATTTTGGTTTCCATTGTCCCTCTGCTGATTTTGTTTATTTTGTACGTTCAACTGAACTTTTCCAGAACTGTCTCCGGACTGTTTAATAGCGATGTTGCTCTGGATTCCTTCGATGTTGGGCCCTACGTCATCCTGCTTCCTAGACTATTTCGCATCCTCCCTTCTCAAGAATTGGGATGCCTTGGAATAGAAACGGTCCAATGACGCAAGTGGTTTTTCAGCTAACCAATTTCCGAACTCGGAATCAACATCAATCCCCTTAGTAATGCCATCAGGATAGAGTTATCATTGGGATTGCTTATTTCACCGCACGCAGCATGGAATCGCTCCAAGTAACGCCTAAGTGTTTCTCCGGGAGCTTGTGTAACACTAGACAGAGTGTTAACGTCCTTAGGCCTTTCCACGTGCATACGGAATTGTTCAACGAACTTTGTGGCCATCTGATCAAAATTAGAAATGGATCGTGGTGGAAAACGAGTAAACCACATGGTAGCGATGCCCCCTAGAGAAATGGGGAAACTACGGCATTTTACTGCGTCATCAACTCTTGCAGCATTCATCAGCCATTCGTATTTCAGGATGTGTTGATTGGGATCGGAACTTCCTTCATAAACTGGCAAAGTTGGCATCCTGAAGCGCCGAGGTGGTTCAGCATACAATACGTCATCGGTGAAAGGGGTATGACTCCAGGAGATTCCCCAGTCATCATTACTGAGACCCTGACTTTCATAGATCATTTGACGAATCATCGTTGGTATATCCGACGTTCGGATGCTGGGAGCATGCTGTGCCAAGGTGTGGTCGGGTTCCACAGCGCGAGTCTGGACCGGACGCGGTCGACGGTCCGTGCCTCGCCTCCTTGGTTCAACATCCTCAGGGACATAAGGCTCAGGAGTCTGCTCTCGTTGGTTACGTTGTGGATCAGCTTGGTTTCTAGTACCACCTCCTCGTCCGGCAGTGGTGGTGGTAGTAATGTTGCCGGTGACATGGTGAGGAGCAGCACCTCCTCGAGACGAAGATTCCGTACGGAGACTTGCGGATGGTCCAGTTCTAGGTTGCCCAAGGTTCGAAGCAGGTTGGTGTCCCGTGGCTTGGGTGTAGCTTACACCTAGCCGCGGGCATGTGGATCTGGTTTGTCCATCAGAGGAGGCTGAACTCTCCGTGGAAGAATAGGAACCTTGGTCTCTTCTAGATCTTCTGCGCCTTTGGCGATTCAGCTGTTTGGACAATTCTGTGTTGGCGCGCGGTTGTTCAGTTAACTGTTGGCGACTCTGGGTCAACTCTTGAAGCAATGTCTGGAATTCTTGTATGGTGATTGGACCTGATGGATCTGAAGGTCCTGCAGCATTTTGGTTGGATAGAGGTGATTGCACGGGATTCTGTCGGTCCCGTGCTCCTTGATCAGCAGCTGTAGAAGTAGTACGTGTGCTCACCATGGTGAGGAGATGAAAGTCCTTTCCTAGATCTAATGCAAATCTGAATAGAATGGAAGGGCTTCAAAATTCTAGATCTGGATCTTCTTCTTAGATTTATTCAATCCAATATAGATAGGAGATCCAAAGAGCAGGAGAAATATTGGTTTTTCTCAATGAAAGCACCAAAGTGTTTGTACCAAAATTGGGAACAACACTGTTCGGAAGTTTTTAAAGAGATAAAGTGAAGAAATTAAATGGAAAAGGAGGAATTATCTAACAAAAACTCCAAATCTCAGAAGTGAAAGTAATTAAAATGCAAGGAGACACAAGAATTTAGAGTGGTTCGGCGTATTGCCTACGTCCACTATGAAGTAGTTTGCTTTATTGATCTTTCTTTTATGTTTACAATTGATTTCAGTAAATTACGGTGAATAACAATGATTTGCAGCAGTGAAATTCATTGGTAGCAGCAGCAATGGAGTTCAGATCTGGATTTGGCGGAGTCCGGGCGTTGGAGATCTCGAAGAGGAAGAAGAACCCCTTTTCTGTTGGCTTTGGGGGTCTATTTATAGGCGTAGGAGGTTGATATTTCTCTCAGATCTCGGGAGACCCTCTCTGGCACGTGACCAGCCCGCGTGCCCAAGCCCGTGAAGTTTCGGTCCGATCCGTGATCGATACGAACAGATTTTGTATCGATCAAGATTTCATCCAATGGAGTCAAAATTTGGCATGGACATTCTTTAGCATGCACGTAGTCTTCTGTGAAAATTTCATAGCATTTGGACTTGTAGATTAGGAGATATGATCGATACGAAATGGGATTCTCGGTGGCTGTTTGGTTCGACTCGCTCTCACTTCGACTCGCTCGATCAGTGCACGCTTCGACTCGCTCAATCTGGGCACACATCGACTCGCTCAATCGATGTACATTTCGACTCACTCGAGACAGCATCAAAGGCAGATTGATCCAAAGACTCAAGCGCCACGTCACCGAGTCGAATGGAAGCGAGTCGAAACGAGAGCGAGTCGATCCAAACAGCCATCGAGAATCCCATTTCGTATCGATCATATCTCCTAATCTACAAGTCCAAATGCTATGAAATTTTCATAGAAGACTACGTGCATGCTAAAGAATGTCGACGCCAAATTTCGACTCCATTGGTTGAAATCTTGATCGATACGAAATCTGTTCGTATCGATCACGGATCAGACCGAAACTTCACGGGCTTAGGCGCGCGGGCCTGGTCACGTGCCAGAGAGGGTCTCCCGAGATTTGAGCGAAATATCAGCCTCTTATGCCTATAAATAGACCCCCAAAGCCAACAGAAAAGGGGTTCTTCTTCCTCTTTGAGATCTCCAACGTCCGGACTCCGCCAGATCCAGATCTGAACTCCATTGCTGTTGCTACCAACGAATTTCACTGCTGCAAATCATTGTTATTCACTGTAATTTTTTGAAATCAATTGTAAACATAAAAGAAAGATCAATAAAGCAAACTACTTCATAGTGGACGTAGGCAATACGCCGAACCACTCTAAATTCTTGTGTCTCCTTGCATTTTAATTACTTTCACTTCTGAGATCTGGAGTTTTTGTTAGATAATTCCTCCTTTTCCATTTAATTTCTTCACTTTATCTCTTCAAAACTTCCGAAGAGTGTTGTGCCCAATTTTGGTATAAACAATATGAAAATGAGACAAGGTTACAAATCAAGCATACATATAAACAAATGCAACATGAAAACAACTCAAGATCAATGCATATGAAGAAACCAGACCTGACTGAAGTGTTCAGAGATTACAAATTTACAATGGAGCACATATATGAACACACATGTATACAATGCACAGCAACTCGAATATCAATGACACTGCCTCAACAGTCAGAGAATCATCAGCAAACATAAACAAGACTGCAACACTACGGCAACTACAAGTGATCAAGCATCAAGTCAAAGACAACTACAGTCTTATAGGAACCAAGACAAAATTCAAGCACCATACTCGACCAAGACTACAATGTACACAAGTAAATGCAACTGTGACATATAACATGAATTTATCAAGTCATGAAACAGCAAAATACAAGTGAGTGTATCAAGTCAGAGCTGTGACAACCAGAGTCAAAGGCAAGGAATCGAACAAGTCAAGTTATGTTAACATGAATAAACAATGTCAAGTTCAAATGCAGAAACCCAAAGACGTGATATTCAAAAAATCAGAGAATACGAAGTCAACCGAAAATCAAGCCGTGGTGGCCACGAAATCAAACAAGCCGTGAGAAGCAAGAAATCAAAATATATACGAATTGAACAAGTCAGTAATCATCATCAACATCCATACGAAAATTAATAGCCGAGATAAATCAATTGACGAATTCAAATAAATTTAGACGAATGAAAATAAAGGGATTCGAACCCTATATAAAGGTTCAACATCATTGGTAGAGAAATCATTCGAGTTCAAGCAACAAAGAATAACCATTCTACTCGAATCAAGTCGAGCATAGGCAAATTGAAAAGTAAAATCAGGTACCAGTTATAACAATCGTACTCGACTAAATTGAAGAAGCCGCGAATAATCCAATTGATCAAAGAAAGAAATTGAAGCATCGAAAATCAATACGACAAGCGGCGACTCTATTACAGAACCCTAATTTCAGATCAAAGAGGAGACGAGGTCGGCATTTTTTTACAGAGCAAAAGCAAATCAGGAAATAAAAGAGAATGGGGCCGGCATTTTGTTAAGTGTTTGAGTGAAACCCTTCAATATTTTGTTAACTTTTGCCGCTTTGTTTTTGCTTCCCGCGTTAAAAATTATTTCAGCCCGCTTTTTTTCCAGCCCGCACTCATTTTTTATAATATTTTTATCGGTCTATAGCTACTGCAACATAGTGTTGATATCTATGTTAACATACTGAAGCTAATGTTGTAATAGACAAAAATCAGCATAGCTATCGTTACATTGTAGCTAGCAACATCTTGTATTTTCGTTGCAATAGGCCATCTATGGCGTAGTGGGTATTTAAAATATCAAAATTAAGGCCAATGCTATTATAACATCCAATAAATCAAATCACAACATAATCTATAACAGATTATCTACACGCATCATATATCACTATATATGAAATTAAAAACAAAAATCATGAGGAATCCAATTGGATCCCTCTAACCTGTTTTCCCTGCAACCACGGATGTTATATAACATAAAGTAATAATCCCGCTTCGAGGCAGGATATCGCAATAATATAGGGTCATCAGGTATTATGCGGGGCGCATAGTGTCTCATCCGCTCCAATCGGTGGAAATATACCCAACTACTAATATATATACTACTATATATAATATAACATCCAACTGATAATAATTTATAAATTCATCCAATCAGCCAATAAATAAATTTTAACATTATAAATTAAATCCAGTAATACAAAATGAGTGAGATTTACACACCTTGATTTTTCAATTTGCCAAACGATCAAATTTTAAATTAAATCAAACGACGTTCGATTTAACTTAAAATTCCTGCCATTCCAAATCAATTCCAAATTAATTCCAGACTGTAGAACTCGCAGTTATGAATCAAACGCGACTTGTCATGTTTTATTTGGACCTAAAACGAACGAGTTACGATTTTTATAAGGATTTGGATTTTTATAACTTAAATAACTAAACAAGTTAATTAATAACTTAATCACCTTCCTTTCTCTAATCTCTTTCCCTCTCACGATCTCAGGCCCAAAAAAAAGACTCGACCTTCCTCCCATCGCTGCTGCCGCCACGCCACAATTTCGGCCACTGCGACTTCAACCAAGCAAGCCCCCTACTATAATGCACCCACGCCTACAGGTCCGAACCTCCAACTCTCCGCCGTTTTCTTCCAGGAACCCATTTTAGTTTTCCGTTCAACTGAGGATTACACCACCACGCGAAGCCGCTCCCCCAAACTTCGGCCGTAGCTAGGCCTCCCTCCCACAAACGTTTCCCCTTCAGACACCATCGCCCCAAACTCCATCGAAACGCCACAATCGATCAAGGAAGCGTTCACCGTTCATTTCAAGATTTCGGCCACTATGGCGATCTGCCTCCCATCTCCACCGTTCGATACCCCCATCTCATCGTCGTGCACACTTCTCCTTTAGGTGTCGAAGCCCAGATCGGCCCGTGGTGGTGCGACATCATGCTGGCCGTTGGATGAGACATATTTTAAAAAGAGGATGAACGTTTATACATATTTCATCTTTTTATTTTTTTTCTCTTATCGTGCAGATTTTTCGAATGGCCGAAGCATGAAAACACGATATATATGAGGGAGGTAATGATAGGGTGGCTCGTTCAGGGAGTAGGGTGGCTATGATGTGAAGGAACACGGCTGAATAGTTAATCGAATAGGAATATATTATTTAAAATTAAAAAATATCTAGTTATAATTACGGACTCCAATCGAGGCGTGCCGCCAGGCGTTCCTAATGTTATACCCCTATTCCAACGTAATGGACCAAGTTTCGAGACTTAATTCGATCGTATGCAGAAGATAGCTTTTTGAACTCAATTATTATATTAAATTTCCGATATTACTTTCAACGCGTTTCTATCCCGTACGACCAAACAATACGTATGATCACTACGAAAATTTAAAATCCGATAATAATACACTATTAGGGATCTAATGGAACTAGTTTCGTCAAATTCCGAGACTGTGCCTCGGATCGCTATTTTAACGCGTCGATTAAATCGACGATTTCAACAATTTTCGAAATCAAATTTCAATTTTTAAAACTTACTTACTAAATTCTAATTCAATTAGAATTTACATTCACATTAGAAATCATTTCGATTCATATTCAACTCAAATTTCAATTATTTGCATTATTTCCATATTATGACAATCGCTATATTTGAAATTAAACTCTATTTCTCGAATTCATCAAATAATTCTATTTCAAAATCAATTAATAATTTAAATTCAACTTTTAAACAATTTAAATATTCAAAATCAAACGAATAAAAATCCAGGTTGTTGCAGTGAAGGCTACATGCTGGCGGAGTTTGGTGATCTATCGTCGCCTGTGGCGATGGTAAAGTGGGTTTGAATGGCGCGACTTTGGTGGGTTCTTGCTTGACGACGGTGATGGATTACGGGACATGGTCGGCGGAGTGGCCTAGGTCGAAGTCGGGGCTACTCCCAGCCGTGTAGTGGCAACGGCCGAAGGGCCATAACGACAGCGGTAGGCGAAGAATCGATCGACGTGAATGGGTTTGTCGCGTTCTGGGTTCATGAAGAAGGATTAGCAGCTAATCGCCTTTAACGTACGGTAATTAACTTAATTACAAATTTGATTAGTTATTTTAAATCAATTAATTCCATGATATTAATAAATTCATTTCTCTCTTGTACGAGGTTCGACTCAGATGCAGTCTTTTGCGTTGGATTTGTGTCGACGTTGTCTGTGCTATGGAGCTGGATTCGTTGTTGATTCACTTCGTAAAATTTTCAGATTAGTATAAAAAGGTGAGTGCTTAAACTCACTCACACAATGCTAAAATTATTATGCAAGTTAAACCAAAATCACTAAGTGATAAATTTCATTGATTTCTATTTGGAAATTTAATTTGGAAATCATGGCTAGTTGACGTCGTGATGTGTGATGACGATTGATTTTGTGACATATGTTTAATTAAATTAATTGGGATCCTGGTTGCATGTGTAGACCCTTAAAGTGTTAATATTGGGATTATTTGTATATTTAGTCAGTGATTTAGAAATAAACTCTGTCACCACCATGTATATCATTGCCATTCAAATCGACATTTAAATTGACATTGAATATCACCTCTAGTTAAACACCCAGACATCTGGTATATAATGACTGTTGTAGTATTTGGTTGAATTGGTTGATTTGGATGTTGATTTCATGTTTTAATGGATGATGTTGTGATGGATGATTTTGTGATTGGATGCATGTTGTTATTGATTTTGATATATCCCTGCTATCATCCTGGTTATTATTGAAACTATATGAATTGTCATATTGATCATCTGGACATTGGATTATGATATGAACCCTTGGACACCTAATATTGATTTGTGGAAATATTTGGATGTTTTGCTTTGGCCACAAAAGTAAATTTTGAAAAATCAACTGCTGTTTTGTTTTTAAAGTGAAAATCGATTTTTGAATTAGATTTTAAATTAGATTTTTAGTGAAATTTTAAATTAGATTTTTCATAAATTAGAATTTTAAACTTAAATAAAATTATATGTTATAAAGAATGTAAATTTGGAAATGTTGGTTAAACTTGATTTTTGAAAAGTTGTGAAATTTATTTATAAAATTTGAATTCAAATGTAGAAAATATATTTGTAAAAGTGTTAAGTAACTTGAAACTTGTATGTTACTTCAGTAAGTTATTTGAAGGATATTTGATAAAAGAACACGTATTTTTTTCAGTGGTTCAGTAATTTTAAAATTTTAAACCTTGAAGTTAATCGTTTGAAATTTGTGTAGATCATTAAATCGATTGGAAATTTATGATACTTTCCGGAAATTCTGAAAAGGTGTTTGAAAGCTCTGAAGCTTTTTCTGTGAATTTTTGAAGCAAAAATAAAGTTATTTGCAACCATATTTTACCTGATTTGAGTTAGCTTACTTAAGATTTTTAGCTCTGACTCGAGTGTATTGCTTTCCTTTATGCTCATGTCAGCCTGAGTATATCAGTGTTTCGAAGACAATTATTTCTTGAAGATGAAGACGGAGTTGAAGACCGTATTTACTAGTATTATTCCACTTCACTATTTAATATTTCTGTAAAATATATAACTCTGTTGTATTGTAAACTAAAATCAAATGTATATTATAAAACAACTTCATGAACTGTTTATGTATTTATTATATTTTGCCATTCTGCAACGAGATTATCTATTTTGTTCTTCTATATCTTATTTCTTTAGAATCAAACCCACTGACACTGTCTTTTGGATGATTTGAGTTGGACATGTGTGGAGTATTGTCGACTTGAATTGTCTAAAAAGATGAGTCGTCACATGTAACATAGCATGCAACCAATTTAAGCTATCCAATCAATTAGTGTATAACTAATTTTGCAGCCAATCGTATATAAGTGCATGTTGTATCATAACATATATGACATATATGCTGAATGTTTCTAAATCGGCGCCTCCTATATGAACTCGTTCATTAATTTATTTATTTTGAAAATATGGTGTGAACCACATATATATATATATATATACTGGTTGTTCTATATGTATGCAAATTTTTAAATCAAAACCTTTGTTTTGGCATCTAGATTTTCCCATACTTCTACGAATAGAAGTATAGTTCAACCAATTTTTCATCCAATTCGTACCATCCAAAAATCCTAGCACATCATTGTTAACATCCAAATTTTAGAAAAATCCAGTTTTCTAGACCTATATTCTTATGTCGGAAAAGGATTTAGATAGAAAATTCCATATTTCCATCCTTCTCTTGTATACCCTTTTCCAGTGTACTTTGGAACTTCTCTTTTGGCCCGAATCCCTTTTCTAACTTTTCCACGTATAGTCCGCATTAGTAAATCTTATTTTTAAAATCAAAGGATTTTGAACAAAAATTCTCAAAAGTATATTATTTTTTCCTTTCAACAGAATTCATTTTTTTATATTTTTTCTCCAAAATTTATATTTACTTACTTTTCAAAAATAGAGTTTTTCTACCTTTAATTAATTCCTTTGAAAATCATTTCAAACACTGTTTCGTTTTCAAACTTTTAAATAAGTCTCTTAAGAATCATTTCCAGTATTATATATATATATATATATCTGTGTGTGTACGTGTGTATCTTAAACTTTTATATTAAAATCCTTTCAACTTTTATACTAAATTCTTTCATATGGGGTCGGACTTCAAGTGGATTTTTATTTGTCTTTTCTTCTGGACTTTTCCGCTTTTCTACTAACTTTCTAACTTAACTTCCTCTAAAATATTAAAATCCAGCGATCATCTTCGAGTGACTGCCACACACCTTCCTTCAAAATCTTAATTATTCTTGCTTCTGGATATCTACAAAATATACTCTTACCTTCCACTTATCTAGACCTAGTGTACATCATCAATCTGCAGGTCTGCGGGGATCTACAACCATTTACCTATCGGGGGCCCAACTAGGGAGTCGCGTACCATCTAGCTTTGGGGACCCATCAATATGCTGAACATGCTCTTTTTAAGTCAATGGATTTCCATACGACTTGTTACCGTGAGGTAATCGGGTAGGTGTATATTTTCAACTTCCTTTATTGCTCCGACTCATAATCATCTTGTGTATCTTCTCAGAATATGGTTGCAACTATTCAATAGTTGGAATTATAGGATTTAGCATATAATATATTTATAAATATAGGTAAAATACAAATAGGTTCACTTAACATTTCCTAATTCTTAAGATCGACTAACCTGGCTCTGGCACCAAACGTGACAACCCGCACTCTAGTGGGTTTGAATTTTCGCTAAATCGAAAATTTAAGTCCATCAAAGTGCGAATCATTGGTTCGATATCCCGCAAATGAACAAACAATGCAGATCAGAGCACTATTGGTATAACTCACAGCAGAATAGTAAAGTATAATAAATCATATAGTTACAGACCAAGATTGACACTTTCAATATCTAGTGTCCTTGTCAGTATCGAGCATGAATAAGGAAACATGTCCATTCACTATTCAAGCCTTACACTGGTACCTGTTCTTCTAAAGGAATCATGTGGGTTGTAATGAGGAGAGGGCCAGAACAACGCTCCGGTGACTTGTAAATTATACATTTTACATACAACACTAGTTTATGCCGGTGTCGTCCATAACATGTTATGTCCTTTTATTTTAATTAGTTGTTTCGACTCCATGTACGCGTACGATACGCCCCATCTACCCGAAGTAGAACATAACTATATACATATATATATAATATATAAGTACCACGGTCCCCCTTTGGACCAAGTTACCATTACCGCTAGTATCCAAAAACCCAATTCCTCGTCAAGATACATCATCAATGAAGTATCACGTCCTCGTCGTCGTGCATACCGAGGACACACGCATTGCCTAATAACGACATCCTAATAGTTTAGCTGTATTTTATCTCACATTGGGGATTTACTTACTTATTTGCTTGATACTATGGACTCAGCTCCACGGACTATAGAGGACTCAGCTCCTCGAACCACCCCACTCGTTTTGAAAGACCTCACTTAAGGGTTATCTTATCTTACCTTCTAACAAACAACTGTGGTGGTGCATGACCGTGACCTATACTAGTAGAAGGTGTAACCCGTTTAGGTGTAACCCTCGTCTTTTCGCTGACTACTTAGGACCGATGACGTTCTCGACCTATGTGCAGCTCCTACTCCCTAATTTGGTACCAAACATACTGAGATAGAGCCGAGCCTTGCGCATCGTCCAATTTAGATTACTTAATGCAATTAAGGAAATACGTCTACTAAAAAGTTAAAGCCGACCCTGCTGGGGTATTCCTTCACTTATACGCAATCGCATAAAATCCCCCAGGTACTACAGTTGGATATGTCTCACATCAGTATTGTACACAACCACTGGTAGTCCATTTTGGTGGGCAGACTTCTATTGTGTAACATTACTGACCTCGCAGTACAATCCATTTTAATGACTATATCTATTTAAATTACCTACTCACTTTAATGATTCACACTCATCATAAACACATATTTAAAGCTACGTATATATAAGGGGTGTGTGTGTGTGTATTTGTTTAATTATTAGACCTTTAATGTTCAATTGTTGATAATATTTCTTTACTTTTTTATGTGTATACTTCATATTCCATTAAGATAAATTTAATGTCATTTACCATTCTCGTTTAAAGATCTAAACATATTTTCCTATTTACCTCCCTTTCTTTTTATTGAACTTTCATTTCTATTACATTTTTAACATTTACTACCCTCCCTTGTTTAATGGACTTTCCGTACTTTTTTAAAAATTTGTTACTTACATACCTTTTCAGCGTTGTTATTCGATTCCTACTTTGCCTCTATTGCATAGATATTAATTATTCACTTAAACCATTGTTCTTATCACTTTTAAGATTCTTTATTTCATCTTAGAGAATTTCTACATTTTAATACATTGAAATTACATCTTTCTCAAAAAGGAAAAGTTAACACTATAAATCTCCATATCTTATCAAGAAAGGGAATCTGTGTTATGTTTGGAATTATAAGCAATTATATTTTGTAGTTATAGAAATAGACAGTACAAAATAAGGTAAAATATCCATATTTTTAACAATTAAGGCAATATCTCCTTCTTTTAGTCATATTCCTTGTTATTTCAAACAATACAGTTTTATTTACGAATCAGAACTAGATAATCTACGAAAATTCACATTGCAACACCATATATTCTAATGAATTAAAATACTACTTAAATCTCTATAATTTATCGCGATAGCTATAATTTATATTTTTACTTGCAAAACTCATTTGGATCTACAAATCTCGAACTATTACATAATTTATAAGTTTCAAGGACTACTACTACCCGATACTTCTACATTCACTTACATGTCATATTACAATTAAATTATCAATCACATAATATGTAAGCAGGATTTATAAATCCATTACACGTATAAAATTTTAGCCTACAATTTCAAGTTTACATTTAAGCGTAAAGAAATAGATTTACAACGATATAAATCCAATACTATATAAAAATATATAATTTCTCATTTACCTATTTAGCTTTCCAAATCTCCAAATCTAATCCCTATTACTCCAGTTTGACTCCCATTTTCTTCCTATCGGAATACATATACTGCAACCATACACATACGTATTAGAAATTTAGATCTGAGAAGAGATTTGATTAAAATTAAGATTTGGATTGAGACTTATCTTTTCTTTTACGAATTGATTCACCTCTTATTATTCTTCTATTTTATTTTCCGCTATTCTCCACATAAATATTTATATAATATGCTATTTTATAATTTCTATATTTTCAAGAATTTGTGGAGAAAAGAAAACGATGGAGTTTCGCTTCCTGATTCAGAAAATATGAGAAGAAAAGTGAGAGGTTAAGTCTATATTTATAGGCTCATGAATCAATTCCATCTTATTTGTATATACGTTAAGCATTCATGTTAATTAGTGTATGTTCTTTTTTTTTTTTGAAATGGTACTTTATATACAACATGTCACTGCGACAACATATCACATGTTAATAAACGTTCAAATCACGCTACGCAAGTTTCGAACTTGTGACCTCTCGCACCAAAGCTGAATCACTTAACCACTTGGACAATGGTGCTTGTCGTATGTTCTTTTCTTTAATTCTTTTTTTCGTTTATTTCACACTATTTTTGTTCTAATCTGATTAACGTTAAACTTGCTTACATGTTAAGTATCCACTAATGTTAATTGACATTAATTTATTATGATTTTCTCCTTATGAATTAATATTAATTTCATTCTGGTTGATTCTATTCATACCCCGTTTTTCTCCTTCCACGCCCTGCTGCTTTATTAATTTTCAAGTTTTCCTAAATTGTCTTTATCTTCGAACCATACCAGATCACGTTTAAAAGAAATAATTACGTACAAAAGCTCTAAAGGAGCGATGTTTATGTAAAAACCTCGTTCGGTCAAGCGAGGTTCGTGTAACAACCTAGTTCGGTTGGAGCAAGGTTCGTGTAACAACCTAGTACGGGTCGAGTGACGTTTGTATAACAATCTAGTTCGGACAGAGCGTGGTTCGTGAATAAACGACGTCAAAGCTAAACGTGGTTTAAAAAATATGAGAACATTTTTGGAATGAATTGAGAAACGAAAGGGAAAAAGTGGAATGTGATGATTATTTGTAACCTGGTGGAGAGCGAAAGAAGGAAAGAGGGGTGTGAATAGAACTAGCCTTTCTTTCTTCCACACTAAGTAAACGTTAAGTGCAGTTACCGTCAATCAATTACATTTATTTCATACCATTTCCTTCCTTTAAATATTGGCGTTCTTTCTTACTAAGGTTTGTTTTAACGTTAATTAACTCTCGTTTATTTATTTTCTTTCGCTAATTTAATTTTATTTAACGCTGATCTTCATTGATTACTTCCTTCTAATCTCTGATTTGATTAGATTTAACATAGCCAATTGGTTAATGTTAGGATTTGCATCTAATGTTTACATTAACGTAAATTACTAATAATTATTTATTTCCACGTTCAATTTATTTACGTATACGCTTTCTTAATTAGATTTAATTTGATTGAGCGCCCTCAATTAACATTTATATATAACGTTAACACTTATACAATGTCCACTTTAATGTTAAGTTATTAACATTTGCTTCCTTAATTGGTTCTGAATTGTTTCTAATATGAAAACTTTAAACGTTATTAGCCTTTTCATTTGAACTCGATCGTGAAACTTTATATATGAAAA
The DNA here is from genome assembly GCA_030737815.1 of Allium fistulosum. Lineage (NCBI taxonomy): Eukaryota > Viridiplantae > Streptophyta > Magnoliopsida > Asparagales > Amaryllidaceae > Allium > Allium fistulosum. The sequence goes on along the minus strand of CM060905.1, from coordinate 626,959,639 downwards.
TTGATCAAAAAATTACCACGAGTCCAACGGTTTCGTAGTCAAATTCTGACGTTTACAAAAGTTCTATTTTTTTATTTTAATAATTACTTATTGACTAATTTTCTTTTTATTTTATGGGATGTTACAAAGGGGTCATCTAAATTTTACGTTATGGGATTATCAACAACTATTATCATTTCATAAAATAGTTTTAAACATATAAAACTTACCAAAATGTCTTGAATGTTATAACAATCCTAACGGATCGAACCTCGTCTCAAGAGGATCGCAAACACATAAGATAATGTATGTATAAAATTAAGGACCTTGTAAATAAATTAAATTCATTGAAGGGCTAAAGTAAATTATACATGTTTAACACATTCAAGAAAAAATGATTTGTATAGAATTTTATTCATTTTTTTGTATTGAAATCATGCGTAGCTAGTTTGAATTTTGTTTTCGAAGGTGCAACATCTAATTTTTTATAGGCTCGTAAGCGAGATTGAATACAGATTCAGATAGTATCATATCTGTATCCAAAATCATTTTCGAATATCAGAAATCTGTATTTACGGATAGGACGAATATCGAATATTTATCAGATATTATTCGACCAGTTCACAACTAATAAAGCTAAACAAACAAATATAAAATTTTGATTCATTATAAATCTGCTTCGGTATTAAAAATATTAAAAATAATACCTATATAATGAAAAATAATTTTAAGCAGCAAATATAAATTTTCTTTTTTACACGTATTAACTTTTTTACCTAGATAAATAGTAAACAACAATCATTTTATGTACTCAAATACATGAAAAAATTACTATAATCTTGATAAAACCGAACGGATAATTATTTGATGTGGATAATGGTAGTATCCATATATGTTTTTTTTTTGGACATTAGATGATTTTTCAAATTTTAAATACGGATACGGAAGGATTTTAAATTTTTCGGATATTTAATGATCATTAGTTTGAATTTTTATTTATATTCTTAATTAATAAAATAAGAATTTGTAAAAAAATATATCTGTTAGATCATTTTTTTATGTTATATTAAGATTAATAATATTTATAAAGAAGGCGTTTGAAATTTGTTAAAAAAGTTTATTTGTTAAATGTTATTTTCAAATTGTACAAAGATTTAGTAATATATGTAAAGGAGCGTTTTGACAGGACATGCTAATACCGAAAAAGTACAACACTAACAGTATTAAACTACCATGAAAAGTTATATGGTCGCGTCTAAGTGTGTACATGTAGTTAATTACTTGCTGGACTTGGAAATTCAGATCATTAAAGCATACAAAGCAATGCCTCTGAGTCTGATAACACCCAAGACATATTTATTTAAGCAAGACAAACGCTACAAACACCATAACATCAACATTGCAAACACAGAAAAGGATTAAACCCACACTAAAAAGTTACAAACTCATCAAACACCATAACACCATCCTCATAATCTCAACAAATTACTCGATTCCTAGCTTCTTCTTCAAGTTCAAAATGTACTCGTAACTCTTCTTGGGATCAGGAAGCGCCTTAGCAACGCTCGGCCTCTCCAAGCACCTCTTTGTATAAGCCACATACTTGGGAATCTCCGCTTCAGAACTGAAGTTGGCATGTTGCTCGTAAGTGTACAACCAATTGTTGAATGGTGCAAGTAATATGTCAACATAGTTGAATGTCTCCCCTCCAAAGTACTTCTTCTCTCCAAGCTCTCCTTCTAATACTTTGATGATTTCTATGAACGTTTTCTTTGCTTCTTGTCTGGCTTCTCCATTCAGCTTCCATATATTGGCACCTGCGTCCCATACCTAATGTAATGCAATACATAATATTATGCTATTAATAGCCAAAGATAAGTCCATATAAAGCTTTCATGTATGAGCATCATCAGGAAGGAAAGTTCATAATGATTCAATACGTATGACAGATGACAAGTTTAATAAATTCAAGTGGGGTATAACTTACTCTTGTCGTAATCTACCATACCCCAGCTAAATAGAAATATGCACTGTTATCTATAACAATTGCTTCTAGTTATATCTTTTCATTTAAACTCCATCCAAAAATTTCAACCATTATATGTAAGATAAAAAAGAATTAAAATACCCATGTTCTAGATAATTAGATCTCGTCTAATAGTCTGAATTCTTGGATGAATCATGGATTTCAACCACAATAGGTTATCTCATTCTCCTCATCTTTTAGAAGTGTAACTGTGTAAGGAGAGCATAGCTACTAGAGCTAAATATCAAGTAGAAGATAACCAAATATTAAGGGCACTAATGCAAAGCTTTGCTATTCTGAATGAGCCTTCAATCTTTCACAGTTGTACAAATATCTTTGGCATTGAGCCACTATAGATTGTAGGAATCCCGAGTTTTGCTCATGATAGAGTAACCAAATAAGCCCAAGTTATTGTACATGGATGAATCTTTTGGGGGACAAATTAATTTTTACGCACTAAGAGTAGTCTTGAATTACATTTTAAGCAGTTTTAAGCGAATATTAGGTTGAAATCGAAATAAATTTTGGTTGTAAAAATTGGAATAAATCATAAGCAGGCACAAAAGAAGGTATGTGTTGTTGCGGACTTAACAACTTTTAAGAACATGTTTGGCAACCACTTAGCCAAAACTACTCATAAGTCGTTTATTTTAATTTTAGGGTTTGGCAACTTCACAATCACTGATCATTAGAAATATGAGAAGCAACAATTTGTTGCTTATGAATTATGAACATATTTCCTAATTCCTAACTAGTTTTGATAAATTATTTTACTTGAAAGTAACTAAATCCAAACAATTCTGCTTATAAATCACTATTTAAAAGTTAGAAGCTACTGTTTAAAACTTCTTTCAAGGAGTTGCAGAGCTCATATTTTGTCTACTTGATAAGTTCTGATTTATAAATCAGAAGTTTAATTCAGAACTTTTGGGTAAAACAAACATAGCCTTAAAATCACAAGGAATCAATAGATGAGGAAACAGGAAACTTGAACTTAGGCGGAGCTAAATAGATCGTAGAGCATTTCAGAGCATAGTCAGTTACCAAATTCTTCAAAAAGAAGAAATTTACCTAGTTAAAGTTTCAGCTTGCAAAATAATCCCAAAAGTCAAATCATACTTACAAGAATATCACATATAACCAAACCAAGAAATAAAATAAAAATAATACCTTGGAATCAACATAATTAGCCCAAAATTTAACTTGATACTTCTCATAGGGATCCTTTGGGAAAAAAGGAGCAACATCGTTCCATGCATCATCAATATACTCAACGATCAGAGTAGACTCACAAACAGGCTTTCCGTTATGGATCAAAACAGGGACCTTTTTATGGATTGGATTCGATTTAAGAAGCAACTCGCTTTTTTCTTGCAAATCCTCTTGTTTTGTTTCGTATTTGATTCCTTTCTCTTCCAAAGCGATTTTAGCTCTTTGGGCAAATGGGCTCACCCACGTTTCGATCAAAAGTACCTCGTTTGCCATCGACCTCAAAACGTTGGGGGACCTGATTTGATATGCTGGAAATTATTGAGTTTTTTTATGGGGTTTTGTGTTTTGGGAGAACCGGTGAGCGGGTGATTTTATAGAGTTTCCGAGACAGGGGTTTCCACGTGGAGGCTGAAATTATCACTATTTTGAAATCGAGTCTCTAGATGTTTCTTATTTTATACTAGTCTAGCAGTTTATTGTAAGACTTTTAGCTTCTGACTGAAGACACGTTAAGATCTTTTTTTGAGTTTTGTAGTACCGGCTATGAAACATTTTAACAGTACCGATTTTGACCATGAATAATCATAGCGATTTTGATTGATTTATATTAAGTGTTGTTATAGTAAATCAATAAATACTTAGAGTTTAACGTACCCTGGTTTTAACCGTTTTTCATTGAAGCAATATTACATATATATTGTTATATTTATTATCTAGTTTTATAAAGATTAATTTTCCAATATGATTATTAGATGTATAATCGAAAAAGAAAGTTAGTACCCCTCAAAACACTCCAATTTGATGGTTTGTGAATTACCATAAAAATTACACTACATCGGTTTTCACCGGTTTTATAACCAACAATAATCGACGTGAGAAAAAAACTTATAAACATAACATCATCTGAAATACAAATCCGTTCAGAACCAGTCAAAAATGAAAGAAAAAAGCTCCAAATGAAGCCTAAGGTGAAAATGATAAATACAAACTCTTTGGATACTAATAAAATAGGTCACAAACTTCACATATTTCTTCACCTAACAAGTCAGGTTTCAATTTAAAACTCCAAAACAAATACTTTAGAATAGTAGATGTTGAACAAGAGGATGATAGAAAACTACATATCTTTGACTTAAATAATAAGATGCATATGATAATGCAATTATGCAATAGATAAAGATGTCAAATCAAGAGAAATCACAAATTATTACAGTAGAGGACGATGATGGGTCGGTACTCATTTTACAAGGGTATATGAATGGGCTGCTTTTATTACCATTCGGATTTCTTCTTTTCACCCTCCTAATAGATTAAAAGATTCTACATGTCAAATTTGTCATTTACCTTCCTCTTCCTAAGTAAAAATTTAATAACTTTAGGTGATTCCTCTATTTACTTTGAATATAAATTATGTGGTTGTCTTTGCTAATCGTATTTATTTATTGAATTTCATTGAAGTGAAAAATTCATTAAACAAACAACTATATATCAACAAATTCAATCTAAATCACGGTATTCAATTACAATGAATGATCTTTGAACAAATACATTTTAATTCTAGCAAATACAAGTTAGATATGAACAAACTCAACACAATATGAAAATTAATCATCATTTTCATTGTGAAAAATAATTCAGTAAAACTATTACTTGATTTGCTTCATTTTACGAAGATTTTGAAACTAAAAGTTGAGACAAAAGGAACTTCGTTACTTTATAACAAGAGTAAAGAAAGAATAGATGAATAAAAGAAACTACCTAATGAGAAAATGGACAAAAATGGAAGAAAGTGGGGGTTGAAGTAAACAATGGGGTGTTCAAAATTATAAAGAAGTTGCGGGGGTATAAATCAAATACCGGGGTGGTAATAGACATTCATATGAAAAATTGATATTATCTGGGTATATATATTCAAATGATTTTGTAGTGTTTAAAAAAACAATAGGGACAAAAATAAGGAGAATATTGATAAAAAAATTAAAAGATTTGAGGAAATAATAAAATAATGATCAAGAAGAAATTATTCCATTAGTAGAAAACAATAAATTAGTGACTCTTAAGTCATATGTATGTAACCCCACGTGACTAGTTGAAATTTTATTAAGAGAAATCAACCAATTTGTAATAAAGCTAAAAAATGAATTTTGATCAAAGTTGTATCGTTGTGTTCTTGGTAATTTTCTGGACAACTTTCGTATATAAAATTTCATGATCAAAGTTCGAACGGATTAGTTATAAACGTTTAGATTTGACAAAAAAAAATTTAGAAACATATTAAATCAAGTAATTCAATAAAATTTGAACTTTAAATAAATTAACGTTAATAACAACCGATTGACAGCCAAAGAAGGACTGGTCGACCTCTAGCGGTCAACCGCCTCCTTTTGACCGGTCGACCGATCATCTTGTTTTGACTAGGGTTAGCGCACATGGAACAACTCGTATTTTATAATATTAAGTCAATAGTCGTCACTAGTTCTTGCACTTATAAATAGAACGTAAACACCTCACTCTAGTTATTCTAAAACCCTAATCAAGTCACTAGTACGTCTAAACTCTTTTTCTCTTCCAAATCTATATGTCCCCTCCAAACTAACAAAACAAAGATAAAATTCAAGATAAAATCAACGATTAAATAAGAAGGGAAGATCAAAGGAAAGCTAGAAAGAAAAGGGAGCTCTAAGAGGTGAATCAGTTAATTATTAAAACATGTTGATTCATAAGTAATTGGATTTATTTGTATATTTATTTGATTTGGGAATTATATGATTTTAAATCGAGATAAAGGTTTCTAATTCGAAGTTTATTTATTTAGTAAACTACAACTATATAGAGATAAGTCTAAATTGTATGAATAAAACACCTTATTTGATTTAACTTGATTAAAAATGAAGAAGTTGATTTGGATCTAAATTGATTTTGAGACTTTAATATGTACACCCTTTTATTTCAACTTGAATTGATTCTGAGATGTAAATATACATATATAATTACAAAATTGATAAGTTGAACTCAAGTAAATTAAATTATTTACACAAGAAAACTGTTTGAATTATAGGCAGAATTATAGACAGAAACCAGTACGAAAAATCAGATCAACAACTTGATATAATTAACATTAAAAATTAATTAACGAAAATAATTTACTACCGAGTTGCACCCAACCGGTCAAAGGCTTACCGTAGCCGGTCGACAACAAGCGATCTACCGCTAGGGTACAAGCGGTTGATCGATCATCGATTTTCAAGCGTAGATTGAAACTCGGCCTATGGCCCATGTTTAATATATAATTATATGATTATGGGAAATTAGGTCCCACTTTGTTGACTTTTGGAGATGCCATGTAATTTAAGCAGATATATACAAAGGGCAATTAGGCCTAGACACTATTTATCAAGCGAACTTGATATTCGATATTAGGGCGGTTTGATTGCGAGGAAGTGCAAAGCATACTGCACTAACAGAAGGTGCCTTGGTGGCTCCTAACACTACTGGTAGATGCTGGCGCGGTTTATAGTCCGACACAAACGGGAGGTTCCTCAGATGTACACGGGCAATTTGGCCCAAACACTATTGGTGGATGCATGGAGCGGTGCATAGGAGACATTATCATTGAGATCGTGACATGGATGTATAGGTCCTAAGTCATCGATTTATAGGTTCGACGCAAGCTTGGCATTACGAGGTCCAATTAATGTGTAGTAAGATAGTCGTAGTCATTGTTTGGGTAATGCCAACCCAAGGGTGATATTCTATGCAATCTTACGGTAGGAGCAGTCCTTGAGATTATTAGTCCGTCCATTGTTCGATCGTTGAGTATAAATCGAGCCAGGTGTTTTGGGTGTAGGTGTAACTGGAACTATATTCCTTGAGTTAAGATGACCAACCTTAGGTAAGTAATTCACAAACACATATAGGGACACTTTAGGTCACGTGGATTACAAATAAACTTAATTGCTTGTGAACATCATGCACTAGTAATATAATTCATTCCCTGGACTTTTTTTTGATGCATTCCTTTCCTTTCCTTTTTCCCCACCATAGGAAGACATGGCAATAGTTGATTTGGTCCAAGCGTAATACATAGAGAAAGGAGTTAAGCGTTGGAGTTCTATTATTCTTTGTTATTCTCTATGCAACTATTTACTATATTTATTTTCTATCAAGCTTATATGGTACTTTGGGAACTCGGTGTATGTACTATGCATTTTTGAGACTGTGTTTCTGATATGTTTATTTTCAATACTTATATTTTAAATTTCATCTACTATGAGGTCTGAAAGTGTAGAATGTTTTAAATTTTATCTTAGTCTCTATGATGCTTTAAAACATAATATCTCATACTTCTTGGCATGATACGAGTTTAAAAATCATTAGAGGCTTTCGATTGGTGTGTACGAAGGTGTGGGTTGTCATAGTTGGTATCGAAGCTTAGGTTTAGGTTTCCTTAGGTATTAGATACGTATTGAGATAACATTTGTATATTTAAAAGTTTTTCGAATGGTTATATGTATATATATAAGTATAAATTTTTTCAAAGGTTTTACACATATACAAGTATAACATGAAGAAAGCAATTGCCTCATTCTTATTTATTACTATTTGTAGGGAAGTTGCTAATAATTCCTAATCATAGATTGAGAGAATGAGCAATCCTGCTGGAAGTGGCCCATGTGAAGCAATTGAGCTTCTACGCATAAATATCCCGATATGGTTCCACGGGTATCTTCAAGCAAGAGGACGTTGAGCCTAACCCGGATAGGGGACCCACAATGTAAGTCCCAACTGTAGTACCTGCCAATTCACCTGTCGTTGATTTTTCCAAGTTGTGTAAAGACTTTGTTAACCTAGGAGCGAAGCCATATGTGGGGACTGATTCTTTTATGGACTCAAAGACATGGTTGTGTACTTGTGAAAGGATTTTTGGATTGTTGGGCCTTAGTGATGTTATTCGAAGGCAGCTCGCTTCTTGGCACTTACTAGCAACGGCTTTAAATTAGTGGGATGTGGTAGTGGCAGAGACTAATGAGGAAGAGATAAGTTAGGAAGACTTTAGGAGGCATTTTGAGATGAGGTTTCTTTCCGTAGCAGAGCACGGGGTACAGGTGGAGAAGTTTATACATTTACAACAAGGAGAAATGATGGTGAAAGACTATGTGAATCAATTCAGTGAGTTGGTTAGGTTTGGACTTGATTTGATAAATACCCCTCATAATAAGGCTACGAAGTATGCATAGGTGCAGAATCAACCTCTTCAAGGTTTTGCCCTTAGTCAAATTCCTATAGGGGCTACATATGAGGGCTCGGTGGAGATGGCCTTATTAAATATCATTTTCAAGGAAGTGGTAAAGAATGAGTCCAAGAAGGAAGGAGGAAAAGTATTCCAGTAAAATCGGTGCAATGGCGGAGTAGTGACTCAAGGGAAGATAAAGAAGCAAGGCTTGGGTGTAGGAGATGTAATCATAAGGGGCATGTTATGAAAGATTGCAAAACGAATCTCTTACATGTTCCTTAGGTGTTTTCAACTTATGCACTGGATGATGTTCCTTGCTCGAGTGCACCTCTAGTAGTGGACAAGGAGAAGAAGGTCGTAATTGAAAGTGTGTTAACTTTATCCAATTTATTACTTCGTACCTTATTTGACACGGGGCATCACACTCTTTTATTTTGGATAAACTTGTAGATGAGTTGCACTTAGATACTAGCATAGTTACTGACTCGGTAGTTGTATCAAACCCTGTTGGAGGATTGAATCATTTATATATGATTTAGTAGGGTTTGAAGCTGAATATTTTAGGGGTCGAGTTTGATTGCGATGCTTTTGTCTTGAGATTTTCTGAGTTTTGCTTGATATTGGGAATGAATTGGATGACCGTGTATGGAGCAGCATTAGATTGTGATAGGAAGGTTGTTCATTTAGGTACATGTAATGGGTGCATTCTTGAGGTTTTTTGCGACCCTAGAAGTTCAGTTATGTTGAATTACCTATATTCTTTAGTCCTATCACACGATGAGTTAGCTTAAATGCCAGTAGTTCATGGCTGTCCAGATGTCTTTTCCAGAGTTACCGGCCTTTCACCTCATAGAGAGATCAAATTTAGAATTTACCCCAAGGAGAATGTCAAACCTATTGCCTTACCTTTAAGCATATGGCTTCTAAAAAAAGACGCGAGCTGAACAAGCAAGTGAATGAACTGTTGAAGAAGGGCTTTATTGGGAGAAGTATTTTAGAGCAGGGAGCACCGGTTTTTTTGCCACCAAGGCGGATGGCTCTTTGAGGCTTTGCATCGATTACCGTGAGTTGAATAAACCGACAAAGAAGAATCATTATACATTGCTCCACATAGATGATCTCTTTGATCAGTTAGTCAAAGCAAAGGTATTCTCTCAACTTGACTTGGCTACTGGGTTCCATCAGTTGCGTGTGCCGAGGATGGTATTAAGAAAACTACTTTTTGAATACCCGACCGACTTTATGAGTGGTTAGTCATGCCCTTTGGACTGACCAATGCATCGTCCTACTTTGTAGAGTCATGAGTTTTTAGAGAGCTTCTAAATAAGTTTGTTGTGGTATTCATTGACGATATATTGGTTTATTCGAAAGCGAGAAAGAGCACGTGCAACATTTAAAAGAAGTGCTCACTACTCTCCATGGACATAAGTTAAAGGCGAAATTTTCAAACGTCACTTTTTGGTGTAAGGAAGTTTGCTTTTTGGGACATGTTGTCTTTGAGATGGGACTGATGGTAGATCCAAGTAAAAGTGGCTGTAGTACAAGATTGACACATACCAAAGAATGCCATGGAAGTGAGAAGTTTCCTTGGTTTAGCGGGCTATTTTAGGAAGTTTATTAAGGACTTTGCTAAAATTTCCGCTCCTTTGATGCATCTTACTAAGAAGAATTTAGCTTTCTCGTGGGACTCAAAATATGAGAATGCTTTTATTAAGCTAAAGGAGTCGTTAACTGGTGCACCTGTTTTGGTACTACCCGATGGTTCGAAGGCATTTATAGTGTATACCGACGCCTGCGGTACAGGACTAGTTGTGATTTTGGTGCAAGAAGGGAGAGTTGTAAGTTATGCTAGTCGACGATTGAAAGTCCACGAAAGAAACATCATACCCATGATCTTGAGTCGGTAGCTATTGCTTTCGCACTCAGGTCATGGTGACATTATCTTTTAAGAGAGCGGTTTGAGCTGTTCACGGATCAAAAGTCTCAACAGTATCTGTTCTCCCAAAAAGATTTGTACTTTAGGCGGTAGAGGGGGATGGAGTTTTAGCATCGTATGACTTTGGTGTATCCTATACTCTAAACAAAAGCAATGTTGTAGCTGATGCATTGAGTAGGAAGCATGCAGTGTTAAGTCATGTGTTCTAGGAATGAAAGCACTTGGAGTTTATTTCTACGTTCGACTTTTGACCTTCATCAGACATCACTCCAGGATTGTTAACTGCTTTGGATGTGCAGCCTACGCTTGCAGACCGTATTGTATCAAGTTAGAAACGAGATGCAGAGTTGTTGGAAATTTTCGAGAAGCTGGGTTGGAGAGAACTTTCAAGTCATCTGAATCATTGTACCATTGACTCAAAAGGGCGGTTATGAAGGGATGGTATATTATGTGTTCTTCTCATTATGGATTTGATTGGCATCGTACAGCCGAGTTCCATTGTTCTAGGATGACTACTAATCTTGGTGGAGACAAAATGTATTGTGATATAAAGATTGTTTTTTATTGGCCTAGCATGAAGAAGAATGTGGCGGAGTATGTATCCAAGCATGTGACTTGCCAAAGGGTAAAGGCGGAGCAAAAAAAGTTGGGAGGATTGTTGCAGCCATTAGATATTCCGCTGAGGAAGTGAGAGAGTGTCTCTATGGACTTCATTTATGGACTACCTAGAAGTAGGAAAGGGAATTGGGTCATACTCAACTGACTGACCAAATGCACTTACTTTATTCCGGTTAGGAGTACGAGAACTGCTGCGTCCTTGGCAACATTATATGCGAGAGAGATAGTTCGGTTATCGAAGTTCCTTCTACCATTATTAATGATCAATACCTGCACTTCACCAATGAGTTTTGTAGGGGTCTTCAGCTGACCTTATGCATCTAGCTTAATTTGAGTATCGCATACCACCCTTAGGTAGATGGGCAAACCGAGAGGGTGAATCGAGTATTCGAAGACTTTGTTCGGATGTGTATTTTGGACTTGGAGGCTTCTGGGAGGAACACTTGCTACCAATAGAGTTTGATTATAACAATAGCTATCAGGAAGTATTAGGAGGACACCATTCAAGGCACTATAAGGTAGACCTTATAGATCACCATCTTATTGGTCAGACACTAAGGACATAATCATTTTGGAGCAGACATGATAAAGGAGACTTAAGATAAAATTGACTTGATCTATAAAAGAATGAAAACCATGTAGTGTAACACCACGAAAATTTTAATAACAAATTAAAATAATAATAAGGGTAAATAGGTGATTTCACATAAAAAGGACAAAATAGTAAATTTATACAAATTAAAGAATTTGGAGAATTTGACTTTTCCATTGTATTAAGTAGATCTTTTAGCCCAAATTCATGTATAAAATGTCAGAAATGAATATCGTATGAAGAAGATACAGAACATTTACGGTAGCCCGCATTTTGTGTTCTGCGTCTATTTTAAAATTTAGTTTAAGAATTAATATAAGAATAAAGAAAATGTTATAAAACTCAACCACAACTTTCTTCTGGTACCGACAGAATGAGGCTCTCGTTGAGAGATCTATTAGTGATTAGGCCATTCCTATTCGTGGTTATGATGTTCAATATTCAAATAGCGGAGATTCACGAAGAAGTCTTGCGCTATTTACCAGTGAGTGGTATTATTGGACTGATCCTTTGGTGTGGAAGTGCGTTTCTCTCTATAAGAATAGTGCGTTCTGAGGCACCATCATAGGTACTCAAGATATTGTGTCTGGAGAGGTAGATAGATAGGTTTCTTAAAAAACAAGTTGAATATGTATGAGTTACTCTAAAAAAAAGTATTTGCATGCGTAAATTTGAAAACACTTCAAGGGGAAAGCATTAATGATGAAATCATTGTTGTAATTAATTTAAAGCATATGTTTAATATACTAAAAAAGGGATTTAACAATATATTAAAAAGAAAAAAATGCATCTACTTTTATATATTTGAAAAGTGAAGATATTGACATACGAAAGTAACAAGTTATTTTGAATGAAAGACAACATAACCATATATGTATAAAAAGAAGGCGTTTAATAAATTAAACGTTACATATTTTGTAAAGAAAAGATAAGAGTGTATCCATGGAACGAAAGCATTTATAAAGAAAAGGTAAGGTATGTTATTTCTTTATCGGTAAAGAATAAGGGTAAGTTTGGTTTTTGAATTTAAAAATGTTGATACCGATCAATTAATGTAATTGATTGCTCAATTAATGATAAAGAATAAACTTTCTAATTAACACACACACACACAGATATATATATATATACATACACACACAAACATATATACATACATACATACATATATATATATCCATATACACATACGCACATTTGAATATAAATTCAACATTTCGTACAAAGGTTAATAATATATGTATGTATGTATGTATGTAGGATACCTACTAATGATTTGAATTATAATTAATGAAATTGATTTGAAATTGAAAAACTTTAATACAAACTAATTGGTAAGAGATATGGTTTCCAATTAATATAAACAAATAAACACACATGTGTGTGGAATATCGATTAAGGATGTTGATTGGAATCATAGTTAATGACATCCATTTAAATATTAATTAATTGACTTAATTATTAGAACCGAGTAGGAAATCGTAAGCTCTGAAGCCACCTCCAATTTCTCCAATCATACCATGACACGTGTATTTATAAGTCGAAAAGACACTTTTATTTCCTCATATTTCCCTAGGGAACAAATCTACGCTTCCTTCTTATCCCTTTTTCCGTAATTGGAAATTAATTTAATGGCCATCGTTTTCTCCTCACCCTTTGCTGCCTAACCCTAATTTTAGTTTAATTCGTTACCTTCTTTCTGACTCCATAGAACCGTCTAGCATTTGACCGCTCGCATCATCACCTGTTTGATTGCCTACCATTCATACTCACTCCATCATCAACTGCTATATCGATTTTTCGTCTACATCCTTACAGACTTGGATATTGCATCGAATCTTCCATTTTAGCGTTTAGGTAATCTCCTATGCCAGTTTCCCCTCTTTTCCATTTTTGCTCCTTTTGAAAAATATTATAGACCCTTTATTTTTAAAATTATTTGGCCTCAGCATTGTTTTCCTATTTCCTATTTGGTTTAGTGTACTTTATATTTGACTTATGTTTCATTTTCATGATATATTTTTGTTTATCATAAGCCATTCACAGTACTAATAAGTGAATTACATACCTACATATATTAATTCATGAATTCTAAAGAATGACATATCGAATACTGGAAGAGAACAACAACAAGATTGAGTAATTATCCAAATTGAACCTCACAAATCTAGACTGTTTATACAAATTAAAAATATTTGTCTATGATTTTTGTTTCTTTCTTTACTTTTACTGCCCAATTTACAATTGTATTTCTTGCTAATTTTAAAGCCTTATCACATATTAGTAATTAAGAGTCTGTTCATGAGTTGTTAGGTAGTTGAGATATCACCCTTTAATAGCATTTTTGATGTGAGTGGAGAGAGTCATAATTTTATAATATCTACTGGTTGGCACTGTGTAAAATGATGCTTATATTAACAGACATGGTTTTCTTAGATCTTGAAATGACTTGGTAGTTTAACCATGGAAACCCAAAAATTAATTAAACTCTGGATCATTTCACCTGGTATAAAATTTGGTACGAGTTTAACCATGAAAATCTTACATTTTCCCCCATTGTATATTCCATAGACTGCAAAATGATAACCATTAAAACCATGTATTAAAAAATATATTTTGGAGTGTGGTAATCCTCTTTTTAATTGGGATCATTTCTGCAAAATATTTCCAATGGAAACAACAAATCATATGGAATTTTCAACTTAAATTTTTAGGTTCAGTTTTACAAACCAAAATATTCAATAGCCTAGACGAGTCAAAATGTCATTTTCTTTAATCAATTAGCTTTTGAGTGTCTATTGAATTCATCCTTTATGGTATTTTTCACTGTTTACATGTAGAAATTCAAATAGAAATACAATTGAGGTTATATAATTAGAAATTTGAATTAAACTAAAACCAACACCTTCCCTTTTCCTTCCTTTTTTGCTTTGGTTTCTTCAAGTATGATGCATGATTTAAAGATTGTACTTTATGTAGTAAGTGAAAGCATGGTTTTATTCCTAATTTATACACTAAGATTCCTATATAATACAAAATCTAAAGGTAATATATGTTTCAAACCACAAGTAACAATATATATATATATATATATATATATAATTACACATATTGTAACAACCCGCATATTTTACGATTTTATATTTAAATATTTTATTTAAATATAGCGTCGTTAGTCGGATTTAGGTCTGAAATGTCACTTTTTGCAAACGGTCAAATTAGGACTCGGGACCACTTCCATTGAGTCCAAAATGGCGTTTGCGACTTTTTTGAGTATAAGCTTTGATATGTTTGGAGTAAGTTGAATTTTGCTATTTTCTATTTGGGCTTTTGGGTTTGGGTTTCACCCAACTCATCTTATTACCCTAACTCAGCACTCCTTGCACTCATTTCATTTCTTTTTTCTCAAGCACAACTGAAAATGGGGGAAGAGTAGAGGAATTAGAAATTCCAAGCCCTAGATTCAATTGCAAACTCCAATTCTTGCTCCAAATTCAAGGTGAAGCTTTGGTAAGCCTCCTCTTCATCTTCTCCATCTCATTTCCTCTTCAATTTCAGAAATGTTCTTAACCCTAACTTTTAGAAAACTCCATCTTTGTTTTAGATTGAAGTTCTTGAGGTGGTGTTGAAGAGAAATCAACCTATTTCTTGTTCTAGAGCTTATCATTTGTTTTCGGGTTAAAGGGTGAGATTTTTGAACTCACATCTAAGCCTATAGATTTTGTTGTGGTTGGGTAAGAATTCCTAACATCAACTCATGTTCATTTGTGTTCGATTCGGATCGATTTGGTGAATTGTTCAATTTTTGGTTTTTGGAATCCAATTTTGTAAAAATCCAATCTTTGATGTTTGAACACGTTAGTGGAGTGTTTCGGAGGGCCATACAAGGCTGGGTTGTCGTTTGGCGTAAATCCTTAGTCGTAGTTGCCCGTTCATTCACTTCCATCCGTGTTATCGAATTTGCCCCAAAGGGGGCTAGGCTGATTCTGCTCTGGTAGTTGGTTCAGTCGACTGAACCAGTAGGTCAGTCGACTGAACCAGACCCCAGGAAATTGCCTAGGTCTGTATCAATCGACTGACCTTCTAGGCCAGTCGACTGACCCTGGGGCAGAAAACTTCGTACCCCTGTGTCAGTCGGTGACACCCTGGGTCAGTCGATTGACCTGGAAACTAAAAGTTTCCAGGCACTGGCCCAGTCAACTGACCCCCTGGTTCAGTCGACTGACCTGCTTGTCTCAGCCAATTTGTTTATTTTGCTTGGTTTCCAATTTTAATCGATTCGTGTCGATTCCAATTAGTTGTTTCACTTTAGTTGACTTTGATGATTCCTTTTTGATTTCGTACACGGGTTTTTAAAAATGAGCGTTTTAAATTGTATTAAAAGCTCGTTTCTCCAATTTATAATTTCTATATAAAACACACACGATTTTGCACTTCGAGCAAAGAGGGAGGAGAATTAAATGATTAAATAAAATGCGTGCTATGAACACGTAGGTTTATCTTTTCAGTTAATTCCCAATCTATTCGTTTGACCGTTTTGACCTTTGGGTCTGGTTTACCGATGAGATGAGGTGAACTTTGTACTGCTTTGAGTGTGAAATTGACTAACAGTTAGTAAACCGTTTAGTGCGAACGTGGGGTATGAGACTCACGTTAACATTTTCCGGGTTCCTTACTGAGAGTTGTGACACATTCCGCCGGACAGTGGTGTCCAGTACCGCCACTACGGTTTGTTGCCTTCGGGAGTTGCCTTCGGGCGTTGCCTTCGGGCGTATGGATCCTTGTTATACAGTACTGAGCTCGAGCATCTTTTGTTTCTTTGACAATTATATTTCCCTAGTGTATCGCCTTTCGGGGTAGGTTCTTTGAACCACACGATATATAGCGATTACCTTGTGGAAACTTGTGTTACCTTTATTGGTATTTGTCATTTGCCTTTTGGCTTGTTTTGGGATATGTATGTCCTTGGTTTATTTGAGTTGCCTATGAGATGAGGCTTGTTTTGATTCATCTTATGTTAGATGATTTGGTTATCTCTTTTGGAGATATTTGTGGTACTTTATGATCTTGTATGTTCATTATCATTTAGTATATCTAACTGATTTGTTTAGCCAGACTGACCCGTGTATTTTATACACAGGTCAGACCGAGATGTTTCAGGTTAGGTACTTCAGACTTAGCCTATTTTGCTTCCGCATGGACTATTCCGCTAGCTCCTTTTTGTTATAGCTTTTTGTGTAGTCCTTTTTGTCTGTAACTCTGATATGTACTTTATTGACTCGCCTGTATATTGTGGTTTGCTTTACCACTCGACATGTATCATTTTGTAAACTCTGTAATGTATCTGTATATGTGTAAATGTATGTGATGATCTACTGTTCTGTGATGTGTATTACATTTGAGTTGTAATATTTTATTCTGATAGATCCTTCAGCCGCCTATGGCTTTGTATTAAGTATTTATTGGAGATGCCGATTCACTTAAGTAAGAAGTGGCATTGTCGGCGTATTCAATAGATAATTAAGACAAGGCTATAGATGGTCGCTCCTAACCAGCTCTTTTCTCCGTATTAGTAGACAGTGTTACCTTGTAATACTCTTTGCTAATGTGGGTCTCGGAGTGGGGCGTTACACATATTTACACTAGTAGACATAATAATCTCAAGATAACCCAATTGGTATAACAAAACAGCTACTACCGCGTGCTTTAGTGGGAGAGGGCTCCTTCATTATGTATAGCTAGCTATTTTTTTAAGCATGGTAACAAATCTATACTATACTATTGAATTTGGGTTATTATTCTTGCCCTCTCCTTGATTCCCACCGAATTCTCCTCTCTTAGCATTTCGCATGTCTCAGTAGGCTTTGCTTTCTGATACAATTTTTCCCAATTACTTACGTAACCTAATCAAAAGGCTTTTCGTCTCTTATCGTAGCAATATTAATTCCCACATCTTACATTACTGCCTTTATCTCTTCCTTAATCGAAAGCAAAAAAATCTTTTGAATAATCAAAAGGTCTCTTAAGTCATAGCATAGGGAATCAAAACTTACAGACCATCCATATGAAATCAAGGAAAATGTCAACTTGAAATTCACTAAGTAGAGGACCGAAGTGGAATTTTGCTGTTGTTGATATTAAAGTGGGATTTAAGTAAGTGGTTTATTCTTTTGGTTTAAATTTTGTCTGTTTTATTTTTCTTATGCTTTTTTATGCGCTCAGTGTACAATCATTTTTTTGATTACCTTTTAATAGTGTATCTTCTTAAGATCAAAAATTAGTATAAGTTTCATGATGGTTGAAAGAAAAGGTAATATTGAGTTTACTACCTACTTAATTCAAGTTTAAATTGTCCATCTGCTGAAGTTGTTGTCTTCAGAGTAATATGCCTTAACATGTATTTATGAGTATCAAGGAATGGTTGAAAAAGATTGTTAATGTCAATGAAAAGGTTCATTAGGTTTTAGGTATCGCGTTTCTTCATTACACTACAGTTTAAATAAAATGGAAAAATTATATATGATCCTTTTTAAATTTGTTGAATTCTTTGCTCACATTGAAGAGAAGAAAATTAATTCTAAACATTTGCAGATTCAGTACACATTTTTATCAACTTATCATCATTTTAATTGAGGTTGTTCAGATTATATGTTTTGGTGCTTTGTCAAAATCTATAGCATCCACTTTATTTGTCATGGTGTTTTTAGATAATTGTAAAGATAACATATTTTATTATGCACTTTAGTTAAAGCAATTTTAAAGAACACAAAAGGTACCACAATAGGTGAATTTCCTATCTGTAAATTTTTCATTTTTATCTATAATTAGATAACTATTTCCATATTATATTTTAGAAAATTAGGAGTATGCTACTATAAAACTATGTCTATAATAAACTACAATTAAAGGATCAAGTGTATTCATATATCGTTAATATTTTTAGTGCGGTATGAATAAATTTTAATATTTGCTCTTCTGAATACTATTTTCCCAATTACTTATGTTTTCAACATCATAACGACCATTTGATTAAATGCATATAAATTTGTATATTTTATGAGTGCTTAGTTGGTTGTGCATATCATCATGGTCATCCCCATATACATAAGCTGTTTGTTTCATTTGTCATTATAATTCAAGAAGGAAACTTGGATAATTGAATAGGTGAGAAATTTCTTTTGTTTTTCTTGTCATTTGCTAAACGTAATTCAGTTTCTCTTTTTAAACTATCTTACTAAAAGATTTATAGCTTTATTTAACCATATTATAACATATAACTATAATTTTTTTACCATAGGCTGCCATGATTAATCACTTGATTGACGGAACATGGTGATGATATCTATTGGATGAAGGGTTTCATTCTATTGATGGCATTCCTGTGAAATTAGTTTTCCTGTTTAGTCCCCATTTATTGTCTCTTAATATTAATTTTCTTTCCTTATTTATGTCATGTTAATTTTTGCGTTACATGAAATTTGTTTTATAATAGAATTTATTACCTCCCCTTGAATCCATAGCAATATCTGTTGTATGTCCTAAAAAATCTGATTATGGGTAATATAAAGGAAGGATCATATTGTGAGCACTGCATGTGTATATCATCATAATTACAACCCATTAGACAATTAACAATTTACAATTTACAATACAATTTTCAATTTTCTTAGGTTTTTTAATAATAATACGAAAAACCAAAACTGAGACTTTAACTGATAAATGGGCCTAATTTGAATAAAAAAGAAAAATCATACATGTAGTTTTTATTTACTCAAGTACACCGACATTTTATTTCATTTGGCTTGTTGCTTGATCGAATATGTGCTGTTGAACTAGCTTCATTTAATTTAATAATCGTACACCTTCATTTAGTTGTATCAACCATCTTTATCAAGTCTTATCAACTTAGATTAGTATAAATGAGTATTACCACTTAATTATTTCTCAAATTACTAAATCAAGCAGTTAGGAAAGCGATGGTCAAGTGCTAATCTTACTTTTTCTTCCATTAATAGTTGGTCTCGAAAATGTATCTTTTAAAATAAAGTGCGTAAAGGAGTTATGAACTTCGAGTAATGCTATTTTCCTCTCAATGATTCACTTATAGTATGCCTAAATCCAGAGTTTGTGTGTTGATAAAATGGAGCATGATTGTTCTAGAATGTGAAAAATGATGGAATCTCGATAAAATTCATTTATATGTTTAACTTTGCCGTGAATTTATGAGTGTACTTCCCATTATTGTATTCGGTTAATTTTTTCATTAATTATAGCTAGCTCTTTATCATTGATGTCCACATACAGTATTTTCTTTTGTTTGAGCTTACTGATGAACTAAACGGGTGTCCAAGTTGCTTAGAGATAACCATATCTGAATTTCTATATCATGTAAGTGGCCAAGAATATTATTACGCTAACATATTATGTGTATTTTGTATATAATTTGTGTCCATTTAGATGTTTATTTTAGCAAATATTACACCATTGAAAGCAGCAGGCTAAATCATCTATAGATGGATTATTAGTGTTGTTTTGGAGGCTTTTCTTTGAAATATTTGGATAAATAACTTCCTTTAACGATGTCACAAACTACTAAATATAACAAATAAGAAACCGATGGACAAATAAAACCTAGCAGTTTCCTTGCATTGGTTTTTTCTCTCTATTTTTGTTATATACAGTGGATGATGTAGTTCTACACTTTCTATAAAGTTGATTTCTTCCTTAAGATTTTCCTAAAATACATTCAGCCCAAAAATCTATATTGAAGTATTCTTATGACACACAAAACAAAGTGCTACTACTGACATCTGCATTTTGATTTTCTAATGACATTATAATAGTTAAATTAAATAAATTAAAAAGCACTTTCGAGTAAATAACCACCTGATTTTAGATGTAGACTTTTCATATTAGATATAGAGCAACCATTATATAATCAAAATTGCAATTGAGATTAAGATCATGATTATCAATCAACCTTAGGGCTGTTATGGTAACGGTTACCGCTACCATTATTCAAATACCGTTACCATACCGTTTTCATCGGTAAAACAAAAACGTTTACCGTTCCCATTACCAATACTACTGGTATACCGACAGTCGGTATACCGAAACATCGGTAGCGGTTTTGTCGGTAACGGTAACTTACCATTACTTGAAAACGTTAGAAATGCTACACTTACAAGCGAACATCTTATCAGTTTTATTATTTTACATCAGCTCATTAACATAACAAGTGGAATAAAAATACAACATAAATTTTACACTAGCCATATGAAATAATTTTTTACATATCCTTTCAGTTTTAATCAATAACCAAAGGACTACACCATAAATTTTGACAACAATCATGTAAAATAAAAGGAGAACAAGTGGAATCAAATAAAAAGCCCTGAACGTAGTTTTCATACTTAACAATTTAAGAAAATTACACGCATATACTTGCTACATAATACAGCCAGGCAATCTATCTAAGTGAAATTACATCATTTCTTTAGCAACCAATTTCTAACACAGGGCAAAAACTTCACTGAACTGTCTATGTCATGTCAGGTTATCTGCAGTAAGATACTTCATCCAAAGTGGACTCAACTGAGCGAGTTTGAAGATGGTAGATCGTAAGATGGACCTTTATCATTCAAGTCTAAAAATGATAAGAAAATGGAAAGCAAAGTTAATTAGTTAAACATGAATTATCATTCAACACTTGCGCAAATGTTTTCGATATCAACATTTATAGCTCTTCTCTTCTGATTTTCTATGTTTTGAAAACCTATTACTGAATAGGTGACATATAGTTAATCAATCATGCAATTTTAGATATAAACTAATAACGATAATCAAATTGATAAATACATTATCTAGAAATGATAATACAATTTTAATGATGTGATAAATACGTTATCTAAAACTGATAATACAACGTGAGTTCTTTGCATTACTTATACTAGTTTACCGTATACATTTATATTTGCTACTGCTTCCTGTTTTGTATGCATGCTTGGATCAATACGCTGGTAGAGTGTGAGTATATATAAAAAAATGTGCATTAGTGTGCATGAAAACCTGTTGTGCTAGTTTTACCTAAAATTCGATGTTAGCATGTCTTGTTAGTGTTACATACCTTGATATCATTCCCGTAACATTCCAATGCTTATAAGACTTGTATTTATAAAACAAATCAGAAGAGAAAAGCAAAGTCTGTGCTATGCAGATGGAGCTTTTAATTATATTGTGTGTTGTATGTGAAATGCATGACCGAAAATCCGATGAGAAAAAAACAACAGTTGAAGTTTATTACTTAGATAATACATTTTTCCATTGTACATAGCTACCGTAGGCAATGAAATTAAGAGTGCATATTTTTCAAAATTTATCCTATAGTGGTTGCCAAATGCATTGGTTTTAAAATGGGATAAATCATCAATGGTAAACTTAAAATCAAAAGCAGAAAGAACCCAAGAAAATAAATGCAAACTATTCAAACATTTTGTTAGCAGTATACCACATACCGGCAACAGTTTAGATTCTTGTTCTGAAACTATTTACATGTCCACTGCAAAAATACCATGTTAAACCAAAACATGATCTACTATTAAACTAAAACATGATACCCATACACTACTAAAGAATATTTGTTTACTGAAAGCCTAAAATCGGAAATGAAACAAAATTATTTTGCAAAACAAAAATATGAAACCAGTAACAAGATTTGGAAGCCTTAAAGCATTTGCTTAATTGGCCTAAATGTTGATGAATCAATATATATTTGCAGTCATTTTAAACTGAAACTATATCATAAAAGTGAACTAAAAGCATATTTCTATTTGCTTACTTGTTTCAAATTCTTCAAGTTCTTTGTAGAAAGAGACATCACCTTCCGTTGGCTCCGTATAGAAATTAAATTCATCCCCTCGAAGCCAATCATTTGTACATACCAATGCCTCAACCATTTTTGGAGTTAATGAAGCTCTAAAAGGGTCAACAATTCTCCTTCCCAAACTAAAAGCATTTTCACTAGCCACCGCAGAACTTGGAATTGAAATAAATCTTTTGCAACTAATGAAAGAATTGGATACCATGCTTGATTCACTTTCCACCAATTCAAAAGATCAAAAGATTTGTCATCAAGTTTCTCGCAAGGATCCGAAAAGTATTTATCCACTTCATTGTTAATTTCTTTAATTTCCATTTGTTCTCTCTTTCTCTTGAGTCGCATCTCAACATGATAAAGTCCACTTGATTGAGAGCCCATGTTTGCATGGTCTCGAGTGGTGATTTCCTTTGTGGTAGACGATTGTTCTTGTTCTTTAACCCCTTTATATTCATTATATAACTTTAAAACACATTCTTTTATTTCATAAACAATGTTTTTGATTGTATGGTTATCCTTTCCCATATCCTCAAAGTAAATTTGTAACAATTTAAGTTTATATCTAAGATTGAGAACATGAGCTACATATATCATTTTGTTCACACTCTCAAAATTTCCCCAATATTTTTCCCACTTAACTTTCATGGATTTCCCAACGTTTTGCAAAATCAGATTAGTAGCATCATTAATTCTCATTTCAATATCAATAAGTAGGTCTGACACAATCACAAACATTAAAGGAGAAGTGCAAGATTTAGATGCACTTAATGATAAGGCGGCATCATAAAATTTCTTTAAAAAATGAACAAAGGCCTTAGACTTCTCCCAATCATCGTCATTTGGCGGTCCAACTCTTTTTAACCCATCTTTATCCTTTTCATTGAAATAACTTACAAAAGGAGCATTTTCTTCCGCCATTCTATCAAACACCTTCTTATATTTTTAGGAACATTCAAGCATTTTATAAGTTGAATTCCATCTAGTTGTAACATCCATAGGTATGTTTGACATTTGATCCTTTTTGAATAGAATGGCATAGACCCTAAACTTGTCCAACCTTGCGGGGGATGAGTGTAAATACTTAACGCAATTCCTTATACCTTCAATTGAGCTATATAGATCCTTCAAACCATCCTTAACGATCAAGTTAATTATGTGACAAGCACACCTCATATGCAAGTATTCACCATTGAATAATAAAGTATTCATATCACTTAATCTTTTTTTCATATATTCAATAACCCCATTATTAGCAGATGCATTATCGACCGTAATACTAAAGATTTTTTCAATTCCCCAACTTCTCAAGCACAACTCCAAGCATCTTCCTATTTCATCACCTTTATGACTACTTATTTTTGTAAAACTAATTATTCTTTTATGCAACTTCCATTCACTATCCATGAAATGAGCGGTGACAACCATATAATTTATGTTTTGAACGGATGTCCAAGTATCAGTAGTGATGCTCACTCTTCTTTCCCCTATGACACTCATTATTATACCCTTTTCCAAAGTATATATTTCCCATACTAGACCCGCAATTTTTTGTCTAGTAGGTATGTAAAAACGAGGACATAATTCCTTTAATAGTTCTCGAAAACCCTTACCCTCGACCACTCTAAAAGGCATTTCATCCATTATAATATACCTGATTAATTTTTCTTCACACTTTTTTTGATTAAAGGTGTGTGGAACTAATGTTCCCCCTACAGTATCTAGTGAAAGAGTAGGCTGACCTTTTGTGGCAGGATTACGTCCATAAGCCGGACATTTAAGGCATTGTTTTGACAAATGATTGGCAAGTCCCGTTGTTCCATATGACTTACTGTCTGCTTTCACTTCTTTTTTGCATGTTCTACAAACGCCGACATGGTAATCATTACCATTTGCATCTTTTCTTACTTCTTTGACTGCATAATCCCATACCCAGGAAGTTTTTTTCTTACCTAAATTCAAATATAGTGCTCTGGTATATTAATAAAGGTGAAAACATATGATGGAGATGAGTAAGGACATTTCAATATGTTAAGATACTAATTTAAGGCACTGGCTTAAATAAGCAAATATTTGATACTTTGATGAGAACATTATATTATAATATTATTGTTTTTAAATCTTAAAATCAAATTAGATGCCAATCTTAAAAATGAAAACATTATAAATGAGCAATTGGAACATGCCAAAATCTATTTGTTTAAGTAATTTAGTATACACTGCAATTTATGATTAATAAAGTATGGAAAGCTAAGTAGCCGTAAGAAACCAAAATTACGCATCGAACTGTAAATTACCTGGTGCAGTAATGGTGGTGGGGCGAGAACATTTTGTTTGGTTTGTAGGTATAGGATCTGATGCGTGTTCCTCCACACCCTCGACATTATCTCCTACTGAATGACTTGATTGTGTTGATGCCATTTCTTTTATCAAGAAAAACTATAATACAAGTGATGATGTAGCCTGCATTTTAAGCACAAAACATACCAAAAGTAAATATCATTATTTTCATCTTATGAAAATATACTAGCAAAATTTTCCTACTCATTTCTGATCCAAATAAAAGTAGTTTACACTTTACAGTAAACCAAAAATTTCACAGTCAAAGATTCGAATTAGGATCTGAACATTTATTCAGAGTGCTCAATTGGAATAAATTTAGGATCTGAACATTACTAGAGGGAAAGCACTATGAATTTGACTTCAGATTTAGGATCTGAACATTGAATGATATTATCACTTTGAATTTGACTTCAGATTTGGAATTAGGAATACTGTCATCGTTTTAATTAACTGTCATCGTTTTAATTATTCACTTGAATTAGGAATATTCAGATTTAGGATCTGAACATTTATTCCAATTAACTGTCATCGTTTTAATTAACGGTCATCGTTTCAAGGGAAAGCACTTTGAATTTGACTTCAGATTTAGGACTGAACATTGAATGATATTATCACTTTGAATTTGACTTCAGATTTGGAATTAGGAATACTATCATCGTTTTAATTAACTGTCATCATTTTAATTATTCAGATTTAGGATCTGAACATTTATTCCAATTATTCACTTGAATTAGGAATACTGCCATCGTTTTAATTAAGATCCTAAATCTGATTAAAGATTTTACAAAGAATCTTAAGACAACTCTAAATTTTGTTTCGGTTATATATCACAATCATCGTTTTTAATTAACTGTATATCTGGCCAAAATGCAACATACACTATAGTCAAATTCAAGGATATCATAAAATATAAACATCAACTATCATTTACCATTGGCACTTGTTATACACCTAAACCAACATCCAGGCAATTAATTTAAGTCTTAAAAATCAACTAATTGTAAGCTTAAAGTAATCAGAAATAAACTAAAAGGTAAAACAAGAGGGAAAGCATATAAATGATATAATAAGCTAACCTCGGTTCTGTCTCCTATTAAGGGAAGGACCAAGTGGAAATGGAAATCCTATGAAACTATAAAATCCTTCTTCTTCACTCCAAATTTGCAATCAAGATTGGATCTTCTCGAAACCCACTGATAAATTAATTGTAGCTTCAATATCTCCAACTTGCTATGGCAGCTTCAAATTGCTATGGGCCTATGGCAGCTTACGCCTCTTCCTTTAATTACTCCCTTTTAATTTTCGTTTCTTTTATCAATGAACTGAAAGGAGAAGAAGAAATGAGGAGGATAACAATGGCGACTGGCGAGTGGCGACCATATAAGATGAAGAAGAATCTACGTAAAAAATAAAAATAGTGGCTGCGTTTAGGTTTGGCTCTGTAGTCTGTACATAGATAAAAGAAACCATAAAAATTGAAAGAGTGGATGCCGTAGATTTAAAAAAATAAGCATCCAACGGCCCAAACTGTTGTACATAAAATATTTAAATAAGGTAAGTGAAAAAAGCAATTTTTCGGTAATCTACCGATACCGTCGGTTTAAAGAAAAACTTACCGATACATTTACCACTCATAACGGTAATATTACCGTTACTGTACCGATTGTATCGGTATACCATTTCGCTGTATTATCGGTAATCGATTGATTGGTAACGGTATGGTAACGGTAAATTTACTGTTACCATAACAGCCCTAATCAACCTAGAAACAATTTGGCCAAAAGTACAACTGGCATAAGACGTTTTTTATGCAGCAAATCAACCCAGCAGTTTTGATTTTATCCACAATGAATGAAATTAACCATTGTTTAAAAAAGAAAAACTAAGGCAAGCTGAGAAAGGAATGGACATAAATAGCTACTTCAATAATAACAATGGACAAACATTGATTAATCCTCTCCTTACTACTCTTGATTTTGGTTTCGATCTTGATTGAAAAAAATCATCAGATTCCATTACATCTGTTTTTGTAAAAATGACCATCTGATCATCCCAAAATAAGTTTCCTATTTCTTGCTCGCAAATTAGGTATAGACGCATTTATTACATTTATTCTATTTCCAGGTTTGCTTCCTTCGTGCCGATTTACTTATTCTTGTATGTGCTAAATTTTAATTTAGTGCAGTTTTAAATTTAAAATATTGTAATACAACTATGTTCAAAACATATTTTAAACATAATGGAAATTTGTATATGCTCCATATTTCGGGGTTAATGTATAGAAAATCCCTTCTCATAAACATATTTAACTTACACCTCTCAAATTATTATTTTTTATTTTTTTATAGAAATTCAAATCTAAACTTGATCGCATATTTTGTTAGCTAATTTTTTTCTTCCAAAAATGCAAATATTTGCAATTGACCAAATTAAAAATAAGATTGTTTTATAAAACATGTTAGGGATTGGTGTGTACTTTAAAACTTATAGAGGATGTTTTACAAATGTTCCCTTATTTTAATATGATTTTGTTATGACTAAGATGTTGGGATCAATCTTTTTGATTTTTTATAAATTAAAGGGATTTGTTGTTGATTTACACTAACTAAATTTGTCGGTATTCAATGGTGCATCAATTTACATTGTAGCTACACTTAAATTTCATGAATATATCTTTTGATTGCTGATTGGCACTTCTGTCAACAGTTCAAAATAAACTATTAAAAAATTGTAACATAGTTTAAATATGAAGGTTATGCAACAATGTGAAGTTATTTTAATATGGGTTGTGTTAACTCGTGCCCATAGGCGCATATCAACTTTTTGTTTATTTGGCCAGATGATAAAATTTATTACATAAGAAGAAAAAGCTTTGATATTAAATTGCCTATTTACTCTTACAATTGTAATTAATTTATTATATCCAACAAGGGTCGAAAAGTGTGTGTGAATCATTACCATGTGCCTTCTCTTTTAATGTTGTACCTAACCATTTATGGTTACTATCTTAGTTCTATAGAAATCCACATTTTTTGGATTTTTCTGTAACTACTTATTTGGTTAACTGTATCGATAATGCGTGTCATGTCTAGCAAGCTATCACTCTAATTTATAGTACCTTTGTTACATAGACATGATGTTATTACATATTCTTTATGGATTTAAACTTAAATTACAAACATAATATTTAGAATTGTAATTACACAAAATATCACCGTGCCAAGCAACTTAACTTTGTAGTTAAATGATAAGAAATAATAAAACTATGGAATAAAAGTTTACTTAGGAGGATAAAAAAACAGATTTTACTTACCATTGGCTATACTAGAAATAAATAATAGCAACAAATGTTTTGAGTTAAAAAAACAAAAATTCACAAGAAAAAGATCGATGAAACGCCATTGAAAAAATATTCAAGAACTCATGATCTGTATATATGGTAGTACACTATCGTTAGAATCATCTTTTGCACCAATGACCCTTATCCATGTGGCGATACAGGGAATGACTAGACATTTAAGTAGAATTACGCATAATAGTACCATTTTTGTGTGGAAGTTAATGGGCTAAGGAAGCTCAGCCCATTTATTAAAACAAAGAACTAGTTACATGTCAATAACAAAATGCAAAAAGCATCCTACAGTGCAAAAATGGCATAAGACAAAAGCCATGTTAAGAACTTAAACAAGATGCCTTACCCTCTGTAGCACTCTCCTATGTATACGCTGGTATAAGCTAAGAATAGGAGTTGCAATGTTTTTAAAAATACGATCACTCCCCACTTTCCACACCATCCAGACCATGCTTATTAATATTATGAGCAGGATTCTACTTTGATAGGATCTACAACGTGCATGTTTAAAGAGTGCAAACCATTCCTGTCTTGAGCTGGACGAAGGCTTATGCAAATTGGCATTAGCCAACAACAACCTCCATAGGTGAGACACATATGGGCATTCAAAGAAAATGTGCATATTGGTTTCCGAGTGGTTGGGATAGAATGAACATATGTCATTATCGATAACACCAAGAGAGGTCGGCCTAGATGTTGAGTTCAGTGCATTCGTCGGCACTTTCCAAAGGAGCAGATTCTCCTTACCTGGATTGTATTTGCTCCACCCTCTTAAAACCCATGGGGCAAGAGTATTTGTGTCACTTTTAATCAACTCCCTGTGAACTGTTTCTATGGAGTGCTTACAGGTCTTGGACGTCCGAAGAACAACATGTTCTGACTAGGGCAGAGTGTTTGAGGCAATGTTGTTCCATAGGTGACGCACATGGGAAGAGCTATAGTAGGGGAAGTGGGGGAAGTTAATAGTGATATAGTCACTAGCTTTGGCAGCAAAAGGAATACCTATAGCTTGCTTTTGAGAGTAGGACATATGCTCCTCTAGAATCATACATGGTAGAGCCCAAGTTGAGGTACCAATATTTATAAAAAAGAATGAATTAGTTATTGCTTTGTATTTCTATGGCATATCTATGTGCATCTCACACTAATTTATAATCAGCATGAAATGTGTACTTTTGTTGTTCATGTATATTATCGTTTATATGCTAGTTCTGTTTTGCACAATGTAGTAACATTCTAATTAAGTTTGTGTTTCTTCTAAACTATTTTTCAGCTTCATCGATTCATATGTCATTACTTAATTCCCATATATAAATATCTTGGTATTATTTAACATTTTGCTTAACATTTTTTCATGATTTGACTTGTGTTAGTATTTTCCATTTTGTCATCTTTCCTTTTAAAACTGTACTCCGAAGAGTAGAGCCCAACCCAGCTAGTCCGACCAGAGTTAGGAAAGGGAGGTTAGCCTGCCCAACAGGAAGCATTCGTTTCCCAACCATTTTTTGTTGGATTTAACAAGAAACACAACTTCCCGCCTTGAGGGAGTATATCAAACTCGTGACCTCGTTAACAGGTTGCAAGTGTCTCTACCACTGCACCATTACTACGGACATCTTTTCTAGTAGCTTTAACAATGTAACCAATTCTTTGTTTCTATAGGTACAAGCATATGATAGGAGTGACTGAAGTTCTCATGATGTACAAGAAGTATGTAACATATTTGTTAAGTCGCATGGACTTCAAGTGCTCTTCTTAAATCACTCTATTATACCAGAACCAAAATAGGACGCTTACATAATTAAGACCCCGATTCTATATCAAGTTAACACCACACAAAATTATCGCTAAAACTGAGAATAAAAATTTGGAATTATTTTAACAACGGTATGCATGGTTTGGCCAATTATTGCGTTATATCTATACTAAATTATTAAAAGACTGTGTAGATAAATTGCTTATTTATTTGTGAATTTGCATTGATTAATAACCAAAAACTGTATAATCATATTTCTATGATTTTTGGTCTATCTATGTGAACCTTGTGTTGTTGATATGGGAGGGAAGTAGGAATGGTTCTTAAAACAAGATTATATGCGAAGAAGAATCATCCCTCAAGTTGGAAGCAAAATGATTAAGCTAAGACAAATGCTAATATAGACTAAAAGTTTAATGTACATGTGGAAGTGTTGTATAATATCAAACTTCAGAGCATGTTATTTTAAAGTTATGTATGTGTATATTAATTTTTATTTTTATTTTTCATTTTGGAGATGACATTAATTAGAAGTATCTATAATACGTTCGGTACATGAATAAATGCAATAGTATTATCTGCGATTTCAACATGGGCGTTGTTGTAACTTAGTATAATAAAGGAAAGAAGCTATACAATAATCTATTGCCACATTGGTGATTATATCAATATTTATAAACACAAAGTAAATAAAGAACAGATCTTCAATGTTAATATGAATCTACTATGTGTCAAAGTGTTAATATATAAATAAATTTGGCTCAATTTTAGGAACATTTTTAATAATCAAAATTTATAACATGGTTAAAAAATTTAAATTATTTTATTCAATACAACATATTTTTTTGGATGAGTAGTAATTTGGTTGTTGAGAAAAAATAAATCTAAATGTTTCCTAACATCCCACCATCTCTAGATATATAATATAAAGAAATACTGTTGTTTCGCAAGGGACATGATTTTTGTGTCTTTTGCAAATATCGGTACATGATTGCGTAATAATGCAACAAACAAACCATGTGCGTTGTACGGGTTCGCTCTTGTATGTATGTAAGGATAAGGAATATGGGTACAACAATAGTTTTTCTCAAGACTAGAATTTACTTAATTTCCATCTATAAATACAGTGCAAATAAATATACATACATAAATACGTACATACATACATATATACACACATACACGTGTACTTTTGAATATAAACACATGATTCTCTACTATATTCAATAATGATTAAGGTGAAAAACATCAATGGATGATATTAATTAATGTAAATAAATGGCTATTAATGACATTAAAGGGGAGGATACATATGTATCTTTTTTAAACAAAAAGAAAAGAAAATAATTTTTTCATATACATAAAGTAAATAATTTGTTTATAAACATGTAATTTTTATAAACCTAGTTTTCAACAATAAATACATAGCCAAACTCCATTCTTTTCATTTACACTCTAGCCTCCATCTTCTTCTTCCTCCTCACAAATTCTTAAAACATGTCCTTCTCTTCTCCAATTTTTTTTAATAAAAATAAAATAAATACACATCAGATTAAAGGGGAGAGAGAATCAAAATAAAAGAGAAAGGGAGAAGGAAAACAAACCAACAAAGGAGAGAAGTAGTGAAATAAAATCAAATTAGAAGAGGAATACCTTCATGGTGAGTGGTTTCGTTGTTAATTGCACTGATTTATATGTAATTGAGTTTGTCTATACCCTATCTGATCTAGAATTGGTTTAATTTAATTGGAGATAATGTTTACTCATAAATTGCAATTAATTGGGAATTTGATAGAAATCTGAATGATATGCATATGATTCCTTTTTGTTCACCTTGAATATTAAATTTGGTAGTTGATATACTTATATAGCTTTACCATGGCTACATTAATTTTACCCTTAACAAACTTGAAATACAGATATACCAGAATCATTATGGTAATTGTTAGAATTGTATATTTAACAAAAATATAGGGCGTACTGTATAAATTGTATAATAAGGAAGAAGAACAGTAATACATTAATTAATGAACATACGAACGATCAAAACTAAAAATTAACAATAATTAAGGTCAACATGTTTTCTAGAACAGGTCAACCGCTCCTATAATTGGCGATCGACCGATCGTCGACTTTCAGTGCAGTTTGAACCTCAACCAAAGACCTAGGTTTATAAATATATATATATATATATTTATTAAATATGGATTTTAATATATCATTAGGAAAATTAGTTCCTTGATTCTTGACTTTTGGACATTGCGGAACTTATGAGGTAATGTACACGAGCAATTTGGTCAAGACACTATCTGTTCAACACAGAACTTATGAGGTAGTGTACACGGGCAATTTGGCCGACCTAGACACTATCCGTTCAGCAAAGGAGATTCAATCGCTAGAAGCACTCATAAGAGGTTTCTCAGTGGATGCACAACACTGTTGGTGGGTGCCAGAGAAGTGTAGAGTCCAGCACTAATGGGAGATTCCCGACATGGTGAAATAAGTGGCATGATGTTACCATTGAGCTTGGATACAGATGTAGCAACCTTGTGATGTCTTTGGCATGAGTCGGCATTACAAGCTCCTCTCAATGCGTAAAATACAATACGTTTATTTTGGGAAATGTAGTCCGAACGACGATATTGTATGCAGTCTTATGGGCGTTTCTAACACAAGTAGGACACCCTAGGTCATATAAATTATAAACGAGGTTAATTCCACTTGATCACCATATTAATAATGCAACTCATTCACCAAACTTTTGTTTGACTCACTTCTTTCATTTTCCCCCCACCACAGGAAGATATGTTAGCAGTTGATTTGGTCCATACATAATACATAGAGGAAGGAGCTAAGCACGGGAGTTCCATTATTCTTCGTTATTCCTTGTGTAGCTATTTACGGTATTAAATGTCTATCAAACTTTATATTGTACTTTGGATATATTATACATGAACTAAGTATTTTTTAAGACCATTTTTCTGAAATGTATATTTTTAGTACTTATATTTTAATTTCTTTCATTGTGACATCTGAAACTATAAAATGTTTTAGATTTTATCTTAGTCTCTATAATGCTTAAAACCCGATAGCTCGTACTGTTGGCATGACGCAAGTCCGAAAGTCACCCTAGGCTTTAGATCAGTGTGCCTTGAGGTTCGGGTTGTCATATATGGTATCAAAACATAGGTTTAGGATTACTTAAGGATTAGATACATATTGAGAGAACATACTTGTATGTTTTGGAAAAGTTTTCCAAAAGGTTTCCAAATATATATATATATATATATAGGCGCACACACATACACATAGATGTATATATATATATATCTGAAAAGTATTTCAAAGGTTTTACCTATAAAAATATAACACGAAAAACACATTCTCTCAATTCTTATTTAACACTATCTATGGGAAAGTTGCTAATAATTCATAATCATAGATAGAGAGGATGAGTATATTTGTAATTTTCTATTTTATATTTATATATATGCAACACTCTTTGCATTTTGGACACGTACGTTAGTTTTTGGCTTTTCCTTTATATAAGAAAATGATTGCGAGTTAAACTAATGTTAAGATCATAACAGTTGAGATGGAAAAATAAATCCTTCACATTTATCATAATTTATTCCACAAAGAAATACCAGTAGAGGTTTTCTATACCAACCTGCAATAGCAAGTAAATTAAGGATTTAAGGGTTAGGGGAAGAAGATTAGTACCGTTAGACCCATATAACAACAATGTGATGTGATATGGCATAACGGGAACGTGAAAGGAGGACTTCACAAACATAGAGCAAATCTCCCCAATTAAAGTAGAAATACTATTCTAATATATATTGGTAATAGCTGCAAGGACTCCTTCTAACTTAAAATTATAGTTAAATTGTTCCTATATTGGAGTTGGACACTGTATTGGAAGATAAACCTGAGTTAACCATCTATGAAGAAGAGGAACGAAAACCCTATGCACTTAAAGCATTGTTAGGCGTAATTAGGCTTGTGAAAATTAGGTTGCTATTATCTACTCTAATTTAAGTGATAAACCAGTGGAAATGTTTTCTAAAAGTTAGAAACGGTAGATGTTTGATATTTAAATAATAGAAAAATAAGCCGGTTTATGATATTCTATGAAATGATCAAACAAACTTTATGAAATTTAGTTAAAAAGTAGAAGTAAAAGAATTTTTGAAATGAGTTAGAAACGTTTTGAGATTTTTGAAAAAACTATAGAAGTTGAAGTTAAAACTAGTAACCCTTTTATTTTAAGCTTCAACGTAGAAAATTTTAATAAAAAACAGTTTTCCATAACTATTTTAAGAGTTTTTATTTAGTGTAAGGCATATAGATCCACCTACCTTTTGATATATTAGTTTTTGATGGTGAAACGTTTGAAAAGTAAATCGAAAGGCATGAATTTTTTTATAATATTTTTAATATTCAACTTTTTAGAATACCTTTATAGTATTTTGATGAACTTTGAAAAAATGTTTCAATACTCTGTGAAAGTTTCTTACTTATAAAAATAGAAGTAAAAAAGGATACCTATTACGTGTCTTCTTTTCTATTGAACCATTCGTAAAAAAAGAGAAACGTTTAAATTGAAGACAAATATTATGATTTTTTGTAAAATGGAAACTTTTGCTAAAATTAACAGAGTATTTTATGGTTTTAGAAACTTGCTACTCTAATGAAAATGATGTTAAAACCAAAGCTTTTGATTTAAAAAGGTAAATTGAAAGTATGACTATCACTTAAGCATAAAAAGGAAAGAATTAATTTGGGGTTAGATAAATAGGATTTCATAGCCTACAAGGACTAAATTAGCTATGAAATTCTAAAGCATTGGGGTATTTGGGGTAGAGATAGGAAGTAATATGGAGATTCAGTGACCTTTCCAATCAATGTTTGAATTGGAAGGGTAGAGTACTAAATCAAACTTCCTTTAATAGTGAAGAAGTAAATAACACTTTGTATTTTTCTACGCAAGTATTAGTTGTTTTAACATCATTTGAAGAGGAAAATGATTTAGATTATTTGTGGATGGACGGTGTTGATCTGACATTTCGGGTAAAGTTATGCCACATATGTTAATTTTGGCTTGGAAAGTTATAGGTACCAGGCATGTTGTTTTGAGATGGTTAATTAGAGGTAAGATGGCAAGTAGGTTGTCGTCTTATAGTATACGTTATATGGAGATATTTATACCATATTGAAAATTATGTCTATTATATTAAAATGGCAAGCCATCGTTCCATCTTCAGTTGTCTTGACCATAAAACAGTTGGAAAAAAATGGTGAGAAGTAATGACTAGGAAAGACAGTTCCATTTGTGGGATTGCATTAAGGAATGGAAAATTTTAGAAGTTCAAACTGCAAAAGATATTCTAGATGGAGTGGGAGTTAAGATTGCGCAAAGGATGGTTAATTCAAGGATTTGGGTTCTCATTAAGTAAAAGATATTACAGTTTGCACACATTAAGGATGCGTAGGTGACTTTATGGAAAATGAGATTTAGCGGATTTCCATAAGATTTTAAGAAGAAAGTGGTAAAATTTCTTTCAATCATCTCTTAGATAAAAAAGATATTATTTAACAAAACTATCAAGGAGCATCGATTTAAGCAATAGTTGTAAGTATATCATCCAACCGATAATTTTTAGTTCTAAAACAGTTTTGGTTAGGATTTAAATTAAATTTAAGACTTCACTTTGACATAGGATTTTAATTGTTAGGTTTGAATATAATAATAGGTTAGGATTACCCTACTTGGATGATTGAACGATCACTGCTTATGCACTATGAAACTTAGAAATGAAAATTTCTTACAGATTGGAGAAACAAATCATAAGTGAAACAACTTAGGTTGAATCAAAATTAGAAAAGATGTTATGCAATTTTGACCGGTTTAAGAGAGTACCAGATTTTGATGTCCTTAAGTGACATGGAAGAATGTAAGTAATTCAAGTCATTTGATGCTATGTGAGATAATATCCACTTTCGAGTTTTCTTACCTTAGTATCAATAGGATGAAGTAATTGATATACTACTGTGATGATTTAAGGAAATGTGTATGTGCAGTGAGGGTTGCATAAGGCTATGTTCCATTAAGAGCATACTTGTGATCAAGTTATTAGTTATGGTGCATGTGACATCATTTTAGGCGAGTTAGTAGCAAGGATTGCAAAGGTTTACCTATGCATATACATATGTAGTGGTTTGAACTGAGTTTACATGTCTATAGTAAAGTCGATAACTTAAGATAGAAGAACGATCCAGCTGAGGGTATTTGGAAGCCCTAAGAGGAAATCCGAGCTACCCATCTAGAGCTCTTTTCTAGTATATTTTCAATTTAGTTAGTATAGTTGCTTATGCACTTGGTGTTTAGCTTAGTATGTTCCTTACGTAGGAATGTTTGCATGATAGGCATGGTTGTGATTGTGTCACCAAGACATGTTTTGGATGATGGTCGCTAATGGATGTTGGCTTACGACACACATCACCTTATCTATTTTATCTTATCAGTTATATGCGTAATGACTGTTGCATTTTTGCATATGTATTGAATGATTGCTCATCTATATAGAAATGCAAGTATATGACGTTGCATACATCTTGGATACATGACATAAGCACTTGCGTTTTAGGAGGTCGACTAGTTCAGGAGACAGCCTAATTTTGCATTAGTTATAGGTTCATATGCATTCGACACCTATATGTACATGTTGTATTAGAAATTATAAACTAAGGAGAATAGTTGTAGGTGGTTGATGGTCGAGTAGATGGTTGTAGATACTGGTTTTCATATATAAGAGTTACTTTTTTCCATCCTCAGAGATTTCGAGGACGAAATCTTTTTAGAGGGAAGAATGTAACACCTCGGAAATTTTAATAACAAATAAAAATATTTATAAGGGTAAAAATATAATTTCACATAAGAAGAACAAAATAGTAAATTTCTAAAAATGAAGGAATTTGAAGAATTCGACTTTTTCATTGTGTTAAGTAGATTTTTCTAACCCAAATTCATATATAAAATGTGAGGAATGAATACTCGTATGAAAAAAATACAATAAGTTTACCATAGCGCGCATTCCGTGTTTTGCGCCTATTTTGAAATAAAATTTAAAAATAAAGAGAAAGTTATTTGTTAAGAAATAAATTGAATATGTATGAGTTGCTCTAAAAAAAGTAAAATGGTGGATGTTCATTTAATAGAAAAGAGGAAAAGGTATTTACATGTACAGATTTGGAAGTGCTTCAAAGGGAAAGCATTAATGATGAAATTATTACTATAATTAATATAAAGGATATGTTTAATATAATAGGAATGGGATGTAATAATATACTTAGAAAGAAAAGAATGCATCTACTTTTATATATTTGAAAAGTGAACATAACAATATACGAAAGTAACGGGTTATTGTAAAAGAAAACAACATAACCATATATGTATAAAAAGAAGGCATTTAATAAAATAAACGTTATATATTTTGAAAAGAAAAGATAAGAGTGTATTCATGGAAGGAAAACATTTCTTAAAGAAAAGGTAATGTATGTTATTTCTTTATTAGTAAAGAATAAT
Source organism: Allium fistulosum (assembly GCA_030737815.1). Lineage (NCBI taxonomy): Eukaryota > Viridiplantae > Streptophyta > Magnoliopsida > Asparagales > Amaryllidaceae > Allium > Allium fistulosum. The sequence goes on along the minus strand of CM060905.1, from coordinate 626,922,131 downwards.
GGTAAGTTTAGTTTTTAATTTACGAACATTAGTACCAATCAATTAATGTAATCGACTGCTCAATTAATGGTAAAGAATAAAGTTTCTAACTAATACACACACACATTTGAATATAAATCCAGGATTCCCTATAAAGGTTAATATATATATATATATGACACCAATTAGTGAAATTGATTTGAATTGTAATTAATGAAATAGATTTGAATTTCGAAACTTTAATACTAATTAATTGGTAAGACCAATTAATATGAACAACTAAACACACACGTATATATATATATATATATGGAATATAATTTAAGGATGTCGATTGGAATCGTGGTTAAGGACATCAAAAACATGGACATGTAGCTCTTTTTTTGATTATAATTAGAAGCATTAATTAAGGTAAGTGATCCTTATGATAACTAAGGAAAAGGGAGAGAGCTTTATATGTATTTAAGGATAAGGAATATGGGTACAACAATAGTTTTTCTCAAGCTTAGACTTCACTTAATTTCCACCTATAAATACAATGCAAGTAAATACACACAAACACACACATACACATGTACTTTTAAATACACTGTAATATTCAATAATGACAAAGGTGCAAAACATCAATGAATGATATCAATTAATTTAAATAAATGGCTATTAATGACATTAAATGGGGAGGATAAAGATATTACCTTCTTTAAATAAAAAGAAAAGAAAGTAATTTTTTCGTATATGTAAAGGTAAACGATTTGTGGACAAACATGTAATTTTTCTAAATCTAGTTTTCAACTATAAATACATAGTCAAACCCCGTCCTTTTCACTTTAGAAACCCTAGCCTCCATCTTCTTCTTCCCCCTCCTTATAAATTCTTAAAAATTTCATATTCTCTTCCCCAAATGTCCTTAATAAAAATAAAACGAGTATACATCAAATTAAAACAGAGTGAGAGAATCAAAATAAAAGAGAAAGGGAGAAGGAAAACAAAACAATAAAGGAGAGAAGCAGTGAAATCAAATCAAATTAGAGGAGGAATCCCTTCGAGGTGAGTGAGTGAGTTGTTAATCACACTGATTTATATGTAATTGAGTTTGTCTATACCTTATTTGATTTAAAATTGGTTTAATTTAATTTGAGATATTGTTTATCCAGAAATTGCAATTAGGAATTTGATAGAAATTTGATTTATATGCGTATGATCCCTTTTTGTTCACCTCTAATATTGAATCTGGAATTTGATATACATATATAACTTTACCCTGTTGACATTAGTTTTACCCTGAATAAGCTTGAAATACAGATATACCAAAATCATTATGGAAATAAAGTCAATACTAATGGGAGGTTCTCGTTGCAGTGCAATAGGTGGCGTGACATTACCATTAAGCTTGGACACGGATGCAGCGACCTTGTGATATCTTTAGCACAAGCCGGCATTGCGGGCTCTTCTCAATGCGTAAAATATGATATGTGTAGTCGTAGTTTCGAAATTGTAGTCCCAAAGGAAATATTGTATTCAATCTTATGTTAGGAATGGTCCCAAAGACCATTAGTCTGATCCATAGCTGCTTTAAGGTTCGACTAGTTGTTCGACTCTAAGTATAAACTAAACCTTCACAAGATGTTAGGTGTAGGTATATCTAGAGCTTAATTCCTTAGGTTATTATGACCAACATAAGTTAGTAATACACAACGCAAGTAGGACACCCTAGGCCACATAGATTATAGATGAAGTCAATTGCATGTGATCACCGTATATTAATGATGCAACTCATTCACTAGAATTTTTTCTGACCCATACTTTTCATTTTCCCCCCACCACAGGAAGATAGGGCGGTAGCTGATTTAGACCGGACGTAATACATGGAGGAAGAAGCTAAGCACTGGAGTTTCATTATTTTTTGTTATTCCTCATATAGCTATTTATTGTATTAAATGTGTATTAGATTTTATATTGTAGTTTGAAAACATTGTATATGAACTAAGTATTTTTTAAGATTGTTTTTTTTGAAATGTATATTTTCAGTACTTATATTTAATTCCTTCAGCTGTGAGATCTGAAAGTGTAGAATTTTTTAGATTTTATCTTACTCTATGTAATGCTTAAAAACCTGATAGCTCGTACTTCTTGACATAACATGGTTCCGAAAGGTGCCCTAGGCTTTGGAACTGTGTGTCTTGAGGTGTAGGTTGTTGCACATAGAAGATGCACATATTTTGAGTTTGTAGTGGACGACAGAGTTTTTGTGAAGGTCTCGTCGCTTAGACATGTCAGGAGGTTTTGGTAGTTCGAGGAAGTTAGCGCCAAGGTTCGTAGGGCCTTTTTTGATCACATGTAGATTATGGAAGTTTGCTTATAGGGTGGATCTTCCTGAAAAGTTGGCGGAAGTAGATGATGTTTTTCATGTGTCACACTTGCTAAAGTGTCTACACGATTCAGCAGCTGTGGTCGAGCCGAGTCAGTTAGAGGAGGTGGCAGTGGAAAGAGAGTCACTTGTTTACCGTACACCTACCCACATTATTAAGCATGGTTAAACACGTCTTCGTAATAAAGTCACTAAACTGGTTAAAGTCTGGTAAGGAGATGACCCAACGGAGAGCAAATGAGAGCTCTTTTCTGGTATGTTTTTATTTTAGTCGATACATATGTAATTGCTTGTACACTTAGGTTTTAGCTTAATATACCCATAGGTAGGGATGTTTTGATGGCAGGAATGGTTGTGAACATGTCACTAGGACATGTTCTGAATGATGGTTACTAGTGGATGTATTTATTAAGTAATTGTTACACACATGAGCTAATATATTCAAGTTAGCCTACACTCACACCAACACTCATTTTATTCAATCGAGTTATACATGTATGGTTGTTGCATATGTATTGACTAGATTCTCATTCATATAGAGGTACAAGTATAGGATGTTGCATACATCTTAGATACAAGGCATAAGCACTTGCATTTCGAAAGGCCGACTAGTTTAGGAGGTCATCTAATTTTTGCATTACTTATATGTTTATACGCATTCCATATCTATATGTACATGTTGCATTAGGAATTGAAACAAAGCACAATGGTTGTAAGTGCTTAATGGTTGAGTAGATGGTTGTAGATATTAATTTATGTACATACAAGTTGCATTTTTCCATCCATAGTGATTTTGGAGATGAACTACTTATAAGGGGGGAGAATGTAACATCCTTCAGAATAAACTGAAAATTTATGAAGAGAAATTAACCAATTTGTAGTAAAAGCCAAATATTAGAATTTGAGAAAATGTCAGAGTTAGCTACGAAACTCGCACCGTTGTGTTCTTTTCTGGACAACTTTCATATATATAAATTCTATGATCAGAGTTTAAACGGAAAAGTTATGTTAATATCTGTTTAAAGTTTTGAAATCAAAAATAATTAAAAACATACTAAAGGAAGTAAATTAACAAAATCTAAGCGTAAAATAAATTAACGTTAATAACTTAACCGATCGATAAATCAAAATAAAACCAGTCGCCCTTAGTGGTCGACTGCCTCCTTTTGACTGGTCGGCTGGTCATCTTGTTTCGGTTAGGGTTAGCCTATGCCGAATGGCCCAGACTTTATAATATTAAATCAACGGTCGTCGTGAGTTTCTACACTTAAATAGAACATAAACACCTCACTCTAGTTATTTTGGAACCCTAGGGTTCACCAGTATATCTAAACTATGCTTCTCTTCCAAATCTATCTATCTCCTCCAAATACTAAAACAAAATAATGATAAAATACAAGGTAAAAATTGAAAAGAACGGGAGATCGAAGGCAGGTTAGGAAGAAAAGGGAGCTCTAAGAGGTGTGTGGGTTGATTATTAAAACATGTTGATTAATAAGTAATTGGATTTATTTGTATATCTATTTGATCTAGGAATTATATGATTTTAAATTGAGATAAAAGTTTCTAATTTGAGTTTATTTATGTAGTAAACTAAGATATATAGAAATATGATTGAAAAGTCTAAATTATATGAATATAACATCCTATTTGGTTTAACTTGACCAAAAATGAAGCAGTTGATTTGGATCTAAACTGATTCTGAGATTTTAGTATGTATATACCCTTTTATTTCACCTTGATTTTAATTCGAGATTTTAATATGTATACACCTCTTTATTTCATCTTGAATTGATTTTGAGATGTAAATATACATATATAATTATGATATTGATAAATTGAATTCATGTGGACGAAATTATAAATTACATAAGAAAACTGTTCGAAATATAAGCAGAATTATTGACATAAACAAGTATGAAAAATCTGGTCAGCAATTTGATATAATTAGCGTTAAAAATTAATTAACGAAAAATAATTTACTAATGAATTAAACCCGACTGGTCGATGGCTTACCCTAACCGGTCGACAACAAGGAGTCAACGCTTGTTATTGATTGGTCATCGATTTTCAAGCGCAGATTGAACCTCGGCCTATGGCCCAAGTTTAATATATAAATTATATGATTATGGGAAATTAGTTCCCACTTTGTTGACTTTTGGATGCCACAGAATCGAAGCAGACATATACGTAGTCAATTAGGCATAAACATTATTTATTAGGAACTTGATATTCGATATTAGGGCGGTTTGATCGCGAGGGTGTACAATGCATATGGCACTAACAGGAGGTTCCGTGGCACATAGACACTATTGGTGGATGCCCGACGTGGTGCATAGCCCGACACTAATAGGAGGTTCCTCCAATATACATTAAATTTGGCCCAGATACTATTGGTGGATGCCTAGAGTGGTGCGTAAGAGACATTACCATTGAGATTGTGACAAAGATGCATAGGTCGTAAGTCATTGAATTATAGGTTCAACCCGAGCCTGACATTGCGAGGTCCCATTAATGTGTAAGTATGATGGTCATAGTTGTTGTTTGGGTAATGCCAACCCAAGGATGATACTCTGTGTGATCTTATGCCAGGAACACTCCTGGAGATTATTAGTCGATTCATTGTTCGATCCTTGAGTATAAACCCCCGGTAAATGTTTTGGGTGTAGGTGTAATTGGAATCATATTCCTTAGGTTAAGATGGCCAACCCTAGGTAGGTAATCCACAAAGGCATATAGAGACACCGTAGGTCACGTTGATTATAAATGAAGTTAATTGCTTGTGAACACCCCGAACTAGTAATACAATTCATCACTAGACTTTTGTCTAACCCACTCATTTTCTTTCTCTTTTCCCCACCATTTAAATACAGGGCAGCAATTGATTTGGTCCAAGCATAGTACATGGAGAAAGGAGCTAAGCGCTGGAGTTCTATTATTTTTATTATTCTCCATGTAACTGTTTATAGTATTTATTATCTATCAGACTTATATGTTACTTTGGGAAATCTGTGTATAAACTGCATATTTTTGATACCGTGTTTCTAAAATATTTATTTTCAGTACTTATATTTTAAATTCCTTCTGTTGTGAGATTTGAAAGTGTACATTTTTTTAAATTTTATCTTGGACTTTCTAATGCTTTGAAACCCAATAGCTCGTACTTCTTGGCACAACACGAGTTCGAAAGTCATTGTAGGCTTTGGATCGGTGTGTCCAGAGGTGCGCGTTGTCACAGTGTACATTAGCTTTATTATTTAAGAAAAAAGCTTGTATTATATTATTTTGGAAATTATAAGAAAAATAAATAAGTTAGTATATAATCTGACTTTATATGGTGTACAATATTTGATTGGATTATTCAAATTAGTATTTACTTATATTTGAGAGTTATAAACAACGATTAAAGCTAAGAGGATTAACCATGGAACCAACTTTATACTTTATATATTAAAAAATGAGTTTAGTGTTTAATTTTTATCTTTTTTACAATAGAGGGAGTTAATAAAAGAGATTTAAATGCAAACTATGATTCCCAAATCGAGTAGGTTTATTGATTTCTAGGTCGTTACACTTAGAAGTTTAATATTTTTAAAGTTTTATGTTATAGTTTGATAATTAAATTTATGATTTACATTCTTGCTGATCATTTTATTATTATTTATTTACGAACAAGTTACTTTTTATTAACATCTTTTCTAACTTAAAAAAAAGCAAAAAATTTCAATATAGATCTTATTTAAAGTAATAACAAAAAAGGTTGTATTAATGGTTAAATATTGTGAAAATGAGCAATTCCACCATATAGCTTATAAGTTACAACCAGTGGTTGAATTTGGGTCTATTGAAAATATAGTGAAGTAACGTAAGAGCTAAAAGCCAATATGCAGCTCTCAAACATAACAGATATATAGGTTTATTAGTCGATGTATTTTCTTGTTATTGCTTATTATTATTCATATCAAAATATACTTATTAGTTTCAAAATTATCCGTTCATATTAGTACTAATAGAAGTGTTTGAGAATACATTGTTCTTTTTACCAATTAAGTTAACAAAACTAATAAATTTAGACAAAAGCAATACTTATTTGTTTAAAATATATACAAAAAATTGTTTCGTAGGTTTAAAACATAGGTTTAATATAAATCATAAAGTAAGAAAATACTTGAAAGAAACTCAAAGATTTTTGAACGAAGTGTGTAATTATAAAACATACTAGTTCAATTGATGTTTATAGGGTTTGAACTCGAGTGTCTTTGAATAAAGTAAATCAAAAGGGGTGGGGTTATTAAAATGTATATTAGACAAGTAAGGTTAGTGAGACTCGAACTTGGGTCTTTTTGGAGATACTCGATCAAGGAGAATTGAGTATTTTAATTCTAAAATTAGTAGAAAAAGAAAAATATTGATGGAGATCCAAATTTAACATATACTAGTGCGAACCCATGTTACACACAAGAATTGAAGCTATATTTTTCTTTACATTTATCACCGAGTCTCTATTTTTTCCCCAAATAACTATTCCTATGATATTGTTTTTTAAGCATTTCATTGTCTATTTATTAGTAGATGATTTAAATTTTCAGTCATCATTTTTTATGTTAACCATCTTTTAAGAAAGCATATTGAATTGTGTTGTAGTAGATGCAACAAAATGGATATTATAATCATTCATGATGATGAAATTAAATTCGACCCAAAGTTATAGCCATGCAAAAAGTTTACAAAGTACATCATAATCTTAAAATTTTAATTTAACAATAGAAACATCATGATCTTTCAATATTTTTTGAAAATGGTTAAAGCCTAATACCATTATTGTAGTGAAAAATATAGGATGGATTTGTCACTAATATGCGGAGGCGACCAACCCGAATCTGTTTTTGTCTATTTGAATACCAATACAAATTCAAAATCAGTTATGTTATCACACAAGATCAAACAACAGAAAGAAAAGTGACACGGAAGATTTAACGTGGTTCGAATTTACATCCTACGTCCATAGAGAACCAACAACCCTTTTATTCTAGTCAGAGATTACAAACCAAATCACTGATTATAGAGTTACAAGATGCAGAGACTCTTCTAATCAATCACTTAATTGAAGAATTATAATTTAGAGTGCTCAAATTAGAAAACTCCTAATTGGATGAGCTAGGGTTTCTATTAATTACAATGATTGGAAACCTAATAATCCTTCTAATCCTTAATTAGGAAGATGATTAAATGGAAAATATATAGATGCTCCAATTACTCTAGACCATCGGATCACACCAAAAGAATCTGCACCATCAATAGAGAAGAACCATGATTCTAAATGACAAAAATGCCTTTGGAAATTCAAGTCTGAAAACAGTCTGAAAAACATTGCTACAGTAACTCAGACCTCTGACCTTGCAGGGTCAGACGTTTCTGTAAAACATCAAAACTCTCAGGTTTACAAAATGCAATAACTAAGATGTCTGATTACCCAAGTCAGAAGCTGGATCACCTGGAAGCTCTTTGTTTTGAATTCTACAGGCATTCCGATATCTGACTGGGGGTCAGACATCTGAGTGCCCATCAACTAGCACTTGACAGTTTCTCTTCTCCATAACTTTTGATCCCTTCCTCCAACCGACTTTCTGTCTCTTCCAATACGAAACTCTACACTATATCTTCAATCTGAAACACTCATAAGCACATATTTGAATCGTATAACAATAACACTCCACCTTGATTCAAAATATATCGGTCTCTTCAACAATCAACAAAATAGTCATAGGGGTTATTGGGTCTACACCCCATGGCACTCAAGTAACCGAAATCAAACTGATCAAGTTTGAGCAATGCTCAAACTTATCATTGGGAAGTGACTTAGTCATCATATCTGAAGGGTTATCCATAGTACTCACCTTCATCAATTTGATCTTGCTTCGTTCTTCCTCAAGCATAAGGAAGAAGCCTCTGACATTAATGTGCTTCGTATGAGAACTACAAGCTTGATTCTCTACAAGAGGAATCATACTTTGGTTGTTTGAAAATAGCTCTATTGTCCATTGCACCATAGAAAGATCATCCAATAGCTGAAGTAAATATAATCCCTCCTTAGTCGCTTCCACACTCAATATCAAAGCCTCGGTAGTCGACAAAGTTGCTATAGACTACAACTTTGATCTCCATGAAATCAAGCCTATGCCAAGTGTATAAACATAGCCCGACACTGACTTCCATCCGTCTTTATCTCCAGCATAATCTGAATCACAATAACCTCTAAGAGAGATGTCACCATCTACTCCATCATATAACAAGTCAACTGATGAAGTGCTACGAAGATATCTGAGTATCCACTTAACTACTTGTTAATGCTCTTTGCCTAGGTTATACATATATCGACTGACAACACCCACTGCATGGGCCAAATCTGGTCTCGTGCACACCATCACATATATGTGACTACCAATGACACTAGAATAAGGTATTTTTGCCATATACATTTTTTCTTCATCCGATAAAGGAGATAATTCTTTAGATAGCTTAAAACGAGAGTCTAATGAAGTGCCAACTGATTTAGCTTTCTCCATACCAAATTGAGAGAGGGCCTTCTCGATGTACTTTGCCTGAGTAGGTCTTAACTCTCTCCACTTCATATCTCTAACTATCTCCACACCCAAAATCATTTGTACTTTTCCCATATCTTTCATATCAAACTCTTTGCTAAGATCTGCTTTCAACTCTATAATTTTGACCATACCCTGAGATGCAATCAACATGTCATCAACATATAACAAAAGATATTCGTATCTCCATCACACCTTCTAAAATAAACACACTGGTCTTTGAAGCTTCTAGAGTAACCATGTGAAACCATAAACTTATCAAATCTCTTATACTATAGTCTAGGAGATTGCTTCAGTCCATATAGAGATTTGTTAAGTTTATAAACATAATCTCGCCAACTTTCAATGAACCCCTCTAGCTACCTCAAATAAATCTCCTCATCTAGATCACCATGCAGGAATGTAGTTTTGACATCTAATTCCTCAAGTTTAATATCATAATAAGCAACTAATGCCAAAAAAATACAAATGGATGTATGCCTAACAACTAGAGCAAAAATATCATGATACTCTATCCCTTTCTTCTGAACATCCCTTTGCTATTAACCTTGCTTTCTATCTGAAATCACCATTGCTAGATCTACTTACATCCAATTGCCTACTTGTCAGTGGGATGAGGCAGAAAATCCCAAATATGATTTTTCTGCAAATATTTAATCTCCTCTTCCATAGCAACTAACCAACTGGAACTATCAACTGATGCAATAGCGTATCTATAATCTCTGGGCTCATCATGGACAACATTCAATGCATATGTTCCTATGTCATTGAAGTTTTCGATGCTCAATACAACAAAATCCTCAAGCCACCTAGGTTTCTTCCTCTATCTAACTGGTCTCGTCTCTAAATGAGCTCTACCTTGAGTCTAATCCTCTATACCAACATTTATACTATCCTCATCAACAACGGTGCCATCGGAAATGCCATATGTACCTCTATGGAAATAATCTAAAGACGATTTTCCTTGTGTTTGGTATTCTGAATCTGTCCTCATACTATTAATCAGATGTGGAAGGGTCCCCTTTAAAATTGCCTTCTCATCAACAGTCACATGCATGCTGATAATAATCTTCTTGTTGATAGGACACCACATCCTATATCCCTCCACTCCTCTTCTATAACCTAAAAAGATATACTTGCGAACTCTTGGTTCTAGCTTTCCTCTACTTTCATATACATAAGCTGGACATCCAAACACTCTAAAAACGAATAGTTAGCAGACTCTCCTTTCCATACTTCCTCAGGGATCTTCATGTCGATGGTGGTAGAAGGTGTGCGGTTGACGAGGAAATCCGTCATAGATAAAGCTTCAGTCAAAAATGCCTTCTTCAACTTAACAGTCAAGATGAGGCAACAAGTGCTCTCCAACAATGTCCAATTCATCTTTTCAGCAATCCCATTAGACTGAGGGTCGCCAGGTGTGGTGTAATGTCTCTTAATGCCTTTAGACTCACAAAAATTGATGAATTCCTATGATATAAATTCACCGCCATTATAGAACGGAGAACTTTCTACATCTTCCCTAATCGCTTTTCAATAGTAGATTTCCATTTTCAAAACCTATCAAAGGTTTCGCTCTTAGACTGTAGAAAGTATACCTAAACTTTACGAGAGAAATTGTCTATAGATGAAACGAAATACCTAGCTCCATCCAAAGATGAGCAAGACGAGGGCCCCCAAAACATCTGTATGAACATACTCCAAAACAGCCTTCACCTTCTGCTCTCCAATACCAAAGGAAATCCTCGTCTGCTTCCCGAGAACACACTCCTCACAAAAGCCAAGCTTTGAATGATGAACACAATCAATCAAGCCTCGCTTTCTTAACTCATCCAAACTGCGCTCACCAATATTTCTCATCCGTAAATGCCACAATCTGGAATAATCTAAACCAGTCGAAGTAACAAAAGCTGATTTACCAACTACAGTAGTGCCCTTTAATAAACAAAGATTTCCTGCCCTCACGCCTTTTATAACAATAATGGAAACCTTCGACATCTTCATTTTCTCTCTCTCAACTACAATCTTCAACCCAAGCCTACTTAATGCCCCAATAGATATCAAGCTCCTCCTCAAATCAGGTACATGTCTAACTTCAGTAATAGTACGAATAACACCATCCAACATTTTAACCGTCACACTACCAACACCAACCATACAGCAAAAAACATCATTGCCCATTAGAACCTCTCCTCTATCAATCTCACGGTATGTATAGAAATAGTTCCTATCAGGTGTCATATGATAAGATGCGCCAGAATCAATAAGCCATAAGTAGCTCTTCCCAAAAGAGCCAGAAGTTGTAAACACATCGGCATCATTCTTTGTGTCTGATATCACTACAGTAGATATTGAAGCTTTCTTTGGATCTTTTCTTTGTCCTTTAAGCTTGGGACATTAAGCAACAAAATGCCCCAGTTTCTTATAATAATTGCAAGTCAATCGATTAGGGCCTCTAGACTGAGATGTTGACTTATTTCGACCTATACCATTTTTTGACTTGCCTTGGCTTCTACTTCTCTAAACAAATAAGCCCTCTGAGTCACTATCTATATTAATTCTCACCAATCTATGACCCAATAACTCATTATGAAGATTATCTTAACATCTAACAAACTAATCTTACTATGACCATATATATCATATAGCTAACAAGAACAATATACTCCTTAGGCAAAGAACACAAGAGGATCACTACTTGAGCCTTATCACTAATCTCAGTATTTGCTGCCTTAAGGTTCATAATAAAGGTGGTAAGAGCATCAACGTGCTCCATAAGATTGGCTTCAGGCTTCATCTTAAGCGAATAGAGTTGTTGCTGAAGAATAATCTGATTTGTGAGAGACTTATCTTGATATGCATCAGATAATGCATCCTATAATTCCTTCACCATCTTCTTTTAAGAAAACTCTCTAAGAAATTTGTTATCATATAATTTACGTGTCGAACATATAGAGAGTGAGCATGTCGAGTTTGAAGATAACGGGGATTGTCAAGTCTGAAGAATAATCAATATATAAAGAAGGATGGCAAGCTTATAGCAATAATATGAAGATATCATACGGCTAAGGGGTGTCGCAAAGATATAGTACCCAAAAAAAGGATGCTACGTTATTAGAAGGTATAGAACATCTAACAAAGGGGAGGTTATCAAGTTACTATGAACAGCGGGCTCCTATAGTGTAAAGAAAGGATGTCGTGCCACTAAAAGATAACGAGCCCATAGATAGTTAATGATGAGGATCTTATAAAAGCTTTTACTACAACAAGTGATATCATGCTTCAACAATATAAATGGTCTCGAGTATCTATAGTATAGAGGATCTCGAATATCTATGATTAGAGGATGGCGTGTATATGCAATATGAAGGATGACATATATATGCAATATGGAGGATGGCGTGTATCAACAATAGAAAGAGTGTGAAGTATCAACTGCCTAGGTGATGTTGTATATTTACTATACATAGAGAATGCCGAGATCCTACAATCACTTGATACCGTGATTTTTTAGGAGCTATAGGGACCATTGGATTTGCGACCAGGATATGTGTCAATTATCCCACATGATTGATGCTGCTATAAATAGACCCCCATCATCAACTAATGAGAGGCGATTGATTCTTTTCTCTACTTCTCAAATTTAAAGTTGTAAACCCTAAATTGATTTGGGGATTTTAATGTCGATTACAATACTTGAATTTTTGCACATAAGGGCTTGAATATTAAACTTTGCATAGTATAACATAACTTTCCATCTACTTTCTTATTTGACTATTATTGATCAATGAACATATATATGACTTTCTTCTTGTACTTGGACTTGTGCATTTATGGACTTAAACTTGCATATTTCTATAAGCTTACATAAGGCCATTTAAACCCTTGTTCAAACTCATCTTTGTCTCCTTGCATATTTGGTTAGCAAAGAAATTTGTTAACATTTTGATGCCAGAAAGAGGGATCGAACCTCTTATTCCTTGTATAACCTAGTGACGAACTTTCCTTAGCCTGCATATAAAGGATATAAAGGATTTCCCCAACCTGCATATTTCCCTTAAAGAACTTTCTGAACCTTGTGTAGTGACCATTTCGAAATAAGAATCCTTCGAACCTTACTTGGCCAAACTAGTTTATCAAGCCACTCATAGTTTACAATTTCATAAAGAACAAGTGCTGAGGTAGTAGGCACTAAAATTTATGGAAGAAAAGAGACAGGTGACTTCGTATAACCTTGATAAGTGGAGTATAAATCCGTTCCATATAGGCACTACCCCAATCCATAGATATTATTCTAATCTGAGAGAGGAGAACACAAAATAGGATAGTTTTTTCTTAAGGATGAAGAGGGCCATACAACCCCAATCTAAGGTAACTGTTTTTGAAAGAGAAATAACGAAAGACTTCAACAAGTTTTCCCAAAAGTGGGAAGGAATTGTTGATCGCTCTTCTACACTAGTTGAAACATGAGATTCTTTTAAAAACAAAGTTTATGGACAATGCTAATGTGCCAATCCAATGTTACAAAAAAGTCAAGTGGGAGCAAAAAGCACAATACCCTAGGATTCTCGATCCTCTAAGATTCATTCCCTTGTTACCTCCTACGAGAACATATTTCTCTTAACTAAAGAGAGATTGAGCTATTGGCCTTCAAAGAAGAAGCAAAATAAAAGAAATCTCGGGGGTGCTTATTGCTAATATCATCGGAGGAATGGATACATAACCAATCAGTGTCGAGCTCTTAAAGGAATGATTGAGAATTTCTTGGGGGAAAGGAGAGCTTCAAGGTTTTGTTAAAAAGGTTTAAGCAAAATGAAAATGTGTCTACAAAGAACAAGTGATCCATAAAGAGGAATGCTTTATAAAAAGTATTTATAAAATTAAGGAAAAAGCCTTTGATCCTGCCAAGATGGCCTGGTCAATGCACCTCCTAGAGGGAGGTCTGAGTAAGCCTCTAGTCCCGCCTATAAGGCCTAGCCAAAGCACTGCAAGCCTTTGTAATCCGGCTACGTGCATGGCCGAAGCACCTCCTAGTGGGGGACGGAGTAAGCCTTTGGTCCCGCCTAAGATGGCCTAGCCAGAGCACCGAACCAGCCTTCAGTCTCACCTATAAGGCCTGTTTGAAGCGCCTTCTAAAAAGAGGACGAAGTAAGCCTTTGGTCTTGCCTAAGATGGCCTGGCCAAAGCACCGAACCAGCCGCCGGTTTTACCTATATGGCCTGACTAGAGCACCTCCCAGTGGAAGAGGAAGGACGGGTAAGGCTTTGGTTTTGCTTAGAATAGCTAACCAAATGCACCGACCAAAACCTAGATTATTTCCTAGAGATGGTAATAAGGGGTTCAACCAAAATCTAAATCATTACCTAGAGATGGCAATAAACATATCTATCAAAGCCTAAAGTATTGCTTAAGATGGTAATAAGGGGTTTAGTTAAAACCTAAATCATTGCCTAAGATGGTAATAAGGGGTAAAAGACATCAGTCAGATAAACCAAACTCTATCCTAAAGAACAGATCAAAGCGATTTTCTAGAGGAAGAACATTCCAACACATTTAATTCTACACCTTCGAAAGAAGGATTAAAAACCGTTTATTACCCTGAATCGAGGAATTTTAATGTCAGATATGGACATTGGAGAAATTGTGATTTATTACTTGGGCCTAGGACTTCATTCTTCGAAATATCGAATTAGCTCTCAAACCTTAATTTCCGAATTGATATTCGAATTATCAAATAATGAGAATCTCCGTTAATGGTTGGATTTCTGAAACTCTTATATGATGGAATTCTGGTCTTATTATTTGATAAATTTCTGATCTTCTTCCCAGACTAACTTAAAGTCTTATTATCAAATGTAATTTTGATGGAATTATGGTCCTATTGTCAGATGGATTTTTGGTCTTCTTATCAAATTGGATCTACGATCATCTTGCCAGATGAATTTATGGTCTTTCATCAAAGCTAACTGGAAACCATCCATGGTTATGCGATAGAGAGAATTCATCAAATAGACATTTACTCCAAGAAACCAGTTAGGATAATGATATTTAAAGCCACCATGATTTTGCCCATAAAAACGAGAAAGCTAATTGATTAGACTTATCGAAATTTTGCTGATACTTATTCTAAAAAATGAATTCCAAAACCAATCTTTCAAAGTTTCAAAGATAACAAGACAACTTTTTCATAAAATATTCTTCAAGATTTATAAAGAAAAATAACCACTTTAAGAAAGAAATATTTTTTCAATGTTACGAAAGCAATAATTATTTACTGTATATTTTTCCAAAACGAAAAGAGAGAACCAGAAAGGCCAGTTAAGAGCATTCTACAAGGGAATAAAGAGCAGGAAAACTATGCTCAATCAAGGACTACAGATCATATGGAATTGCACTAAAACGCTGAAGTAAGTTACAAATATCATATAATTAAAAGAGTTTAAATACAAGACAAGAATAATGGAGAAAGTACAATTCAAGGTGTCAATCATTCAGGTACAAATTTATTTACCATATTATATTTTACACATCATTTACCAAAGTTACAGATAACATGAAAGGTTAATCAGTAAGAGAATCCAGTCAAGAGTTTCCTAGCGACATCATTTCAATTTTCTCCATTAGGAATCTAGGTCTCGCACTTTATCCTTCAAGTCTTTGACCCCCGAAGAAGGTTCGGTGGTGTGATGAATTGCCACATCCAATAATCCCTTAAGTTTCTTCTCTTTCTTTCGAATAATATATGTATCATCAATAGAGCTAATTTGAACCTTTAACATGTGATCAAGCGTCTTATTAGCTTCTTCGAGAGTTTTGACCTTGCTCTATAATTCTTTAACTTTCTTATTATGAGCAAATTTTACACGTCCTAATTCCCTAACTTGATTTCGATATGTGTTGAGATATTCTGAGACTTTTTCATCCTACTTTTTTTAAAAATTGGACGCATTCATACCTAACTCTTTGGCACTATTTGGTGATTTCTCCACGATCAAGATCCGAGGGTGGGTTCAATAAGGTAGAAACTATTCTTTGTCAGTCGAAGGGGTAGGAGTAGGAAGGTTGGATTCACCTCCACTTGCAGTGATTCTAAAGATTGGCAGGATAATTGACTTTTTAAACAAGTCAACTTCAAGATCCATTACCCTTTGATGTAATCGGGCAATTTCTACATTGGTCTCGATTCTTTAGATTGAAGGTCCAGACTGGCCACCCACACTCATATTCCCTTTCAGCTCTTGGGTTTCTTTGTCTTTCTCTTTAATTTTCTCTTCTAAGCTAGAAGTCATATCCTTCATATTGCTTGATAAAGACCTCAATTGATAATATTTTTTGTGCTATTTTTGCGTACCTAAGTTATCCGGAAACAACAAAGTTGAAGCATCTTGAGAAGAAAATTTCTCCTCAATGACTAACCTTATCTTCTTTAATATTGTCTAATCGAGAAAGGAGATTTGGACTGCTAAATGCAAGTGTTAATTGTTTTTCCTAATGAAAATAAGTAAACAGGAAAAAGAAATTAATACGCAAGGAAATGCGTTCTTTGTTCGCAACAAAAAGGTTTATAAGCACAAAAAAATTCAAATTACATTAACAATACGAGTTATATATATATATATATATTTTAAAGTTTAAAAATAGCAGTTTGGGCCTTTTTGAGTGAACCCATGGATATAGAAAGGGTAGAGTAGATTAAACCCTGGAGGAGTATTGACTGGTGGAAATTGATGGTAGTCCTATTTCCCAACCGGAGGACTGGCTTCACCCCATAACAATTTGGCATAATTAGTTCACATTGCTTTAAGTAAATTGTCCTTTTCATTGCCTAAGAAATTGAATGAAAGTGTGAAAATCATGTGTAAACTTCTTGGAGATCCTTAAGGAAGCAATATTTTGCTAGCCGAGAGGTTTTAAGAATTAACGATTTCTCTTTAAAGTCCCTCTTTAATTTAATAAATTTACTTAAGAGTTCCATGGAAATAGGACTATCCGATGAATCCTTAATTTGTATGATTTAAGAAAAATAAGCTAAGGTGCAAAGAAATGAGGATACTGGAATTCAAAACATTGTATGAATTACAACAACAAAATTACTTGAGTTCGTACAATATCGACCCTTTGTAAAACTTGAAAATGAATCTCTCTTTATTAAACTTAACTATCTCAAGGGGGAGAGTGTTAGAGGAAAGTGGAATGGACACAACCCCAGGAAGATTCTAGCATTCCCTAGGATGGGGATCGGTCCTATGCTCATTCAAATATCTATTATGGAGACATCTAATTAAACCTCCACTCTTCTCCCTTAAGAAAGAAAAGTCAACAAAAAGGCTCCTAGAATAAATTTTGTAAATAAACCCTACTAAAGCATCTCTATCTTCGATAAGCATTCAGAAGAGTGTAATTTTGCATTTTCTTTTAAAACTCTTTCTCTACGAAGACGAGATCTTTTTAAGAGTCGGGTAGGTCATTTTTCCTTGAAGCCTTTTAATCGTTTGGCATGAAGGAAAAGATGCCTATACTTGTCAGATAAGTCGTTATACTCTTTGATTAGCTTTTTGATATCCCTATTTAATCGATACAGCTCTCTCTTACTCTTCTCGTACAGTGTCGCAAAATAATATTTGGATCTTTTCCTTAACTAAAGTTGTGAGCTTATTAATTAAAAGCTAATAGAATGAATTTGGACATTTAAAAATAAATTTCATACCTACGTGATGGGAACTTGATAAGTTAGAGCTTGAACATTTTCCTTCGTCAGTTGACTAGGAGAAGAAGCACCTTTTGAAGGGATGTCTTTCTGGAAAGCACCCTAAAGGCTTGGTAGACCAGAAAAGTCTGTGTCATAGGCAAACGAGTCTAAGTTATGACCACATGATCCATCACCACCATCAGTGTCTTTGCTACCATTTCCTCTATCCTTCCCCGGATCATTATCCACATCATCATCTTCCCCTTCATCAAGTTCTTCATCTCCTCCAAGTGGAGGATCAGCAAAAATAATTCCTTAGGATTGACAGCCTCCTCTTTTGGAAATTCATCTTGGAGCGATTCTTGAACTCTCCTCAGAATAAGATCGAACTTCCTCTTAAATACGTTATTCGAATTTGGGAGGGAAGAAAAGTCCAGGTCAGGACATTTGCCCAAGTTTTCAATATCTGCTACAAAAAGGGCATCTTCGTAGCACTTCTGTGTTATTTTGGTAAGAGCCTGATCAAGGAAGAAAGAAACTTTCTTCTTGGCATCCTTTATAATGTTGTTAGCATAGCTCAACATGGCATCTTTAGTTTCCAACTTGCTTTCCAAAAACTTTATCTTATCGGCCTTTTCAGCCTTCTCTGTCCTTAAAGTCTTCACTCTCTTCAAGTAACAATTTAGCTTCCTTCTCTTCATCAAGGGAGGAGGCAAGTTTGCCCTTATCAAGAATGGCCTCATCCTTTTCCATCGCAACATCAATCATTTGACTCTATAGAAGCCTGACTTTAGTCGTTAGTGAGGAAACTTGCTCCTTAAGCTCCATAACTTGATCAACGGGCCCGTGAGAGGCCCGTTGAAGAAAAAAGTTATGCTTGGCCGCCTGAAATATACAAAAAATATAAGCTAAGTAAGGATGTACCAAATTAGAATGTAGATTAGCAAAAAATACTAAAAAGACGCTGTGATTCCCCAACTCTATACTCACACAAGCCAAGGACGCTACTGGGTAATGCCATCAATTAGTACGAAAATAAGGCCGTTGAGGAGTGAACACCTGTATAATTGCTTTGTGTGAGTACCGATATGTCAGATAGTATGTCATACATTTCATTTCAAGAGGAAATCTTACATATCAAATACTAACTCAAAGCTATTACACAGTGGATATGTGGCCTTCAGAAACAAATATAAAATAAGCATAACACAAAATCAATCACAGATATTCATATCACTAAGGTGGAAACAGATATGAATATAACACATAGAAGTGAACATCAAAGTAGTAGTCATACAAGATCCACTACATCACAAAAGAATAGGTACAAGTACTAGACATAAGAATAAGTATACATCAAGGAGTCTCTATCTCGAATGTATAAAAACAAAAACTACTAATCTAAAGTAGTTAGCCAAAAGTCAGAAGCTAGTCCCTGCAAAGAAGTCAAGTGGAAGTACTTGAAACACCTCGGTCTGACCCGAGTATTATTTAAGAAGAAAAATAATAAACGGATCAGTCTATCCATAAATATCATACAAGATGAGATAGGATAAGAGATATGACAAAAATATATGATAACAATAATGTCATACTGTGACAAGTATATATTTGATAATAATGAAAATCATATAACATCTCAAATCTCCTCAAATATCCAAAAAGAATATCATATTCTTTAGCTTATTCACCCAACCTCAAATATTGACAAAACATATCAATGCAAATCACAAAAATTGGTGAAACACACATTCTAGAAATCAATAATTAGAAATCCAGAAAACACAAAGGAGGAGACCTATCACAAACGGGAGCATGAAAACTCACCAACACGTGTATCACAAACGGAACGTTATTCCATGGTCGCTAACCCATCAAATTTGAGCCGAAGCTCCATAAACGGCCCGAAGACCATGGGTCGCTACCCCACCAATTTGAGTCGAAACTCCACAAATGGGGTTTAGTCCCCCACGCAGACAAAGAGACATCGCACATCGCTAGTCTAAATCACAAAATTATCATCATTGATCGATAAGTGTAAATTACACTAAGCTAGTAAATAAATGAGTTTAGGTTCATGTCCCATAATCACTAGCTTAACTTAAATATTTACGAACAGATTGTAGATTTCCACTCGAAAATTGTCGCGAGAGTTCAATCGAACAAGTCCAAGGATTAACCGACGAAGTAAACGCAAGCGTTTCATACCACTTGTTTTTCTAAGTCGTTTACTTAGATTTCTCATACAAATGAGGTAAACGTTTGTATATACTAATAGATTGGAAAACGAATTTAAAAACGAGCTTTGTATTAAAAGTAATGTTGAAATCATTTATGTGAATGAGTTTGAGTATTTACTACTAGTATAGAAACCTTTGTATTTTAAAGTGACAAATCACCGAAACGATTGTAAAAACAACCTATCACCAAAAATTCACATTCGACGACGTGAATTAAAACCATGAAAATCGATATCAAATCCATCAATTGGATATTCCCAAAAATCTAGAAAAGAAGTCATCAAATTTGATAATAAATGACAACAACCAACCGGATCAACAAAAATCGATTAAAATTGGAAATTTGCATAAAAACAGGCAAATTGGTTGATTTTAACAGCACCAAACGTCTGATGGTTCTCCTAGACGTCTGAGCTGAAGGTCTGGAATTTTTCCAGTTCACTCGGATGTCTGTGCCGTAGGTTTGCAATTTTTTTTCCTTTGCCTCAGACGTTTGAGCTGAAGCTCAAGGCAAAATTTGCCTAGGCCATTGATGGCCAAATCAGCTCGGAAGCGATCGAATGAGCGATGGTGGCTAAGGATTTATGCCAAGCGACAACCCAACCCTATAGGCTCTTCAATGCACTCCAAACAACATGTCTAAACATCCATAGTAGGATTTTCATAGATTTTGACTTCAAAATACCAAAAATTGGAAAATTCACCAAACCAATCCAATTCAAAAGCAACTGAACATGAAATAGATGTTAGGAATTCATACATAACAACAATGAAAGCTATAGACATAGATGTGAGTTCAAGAACTCACATTTAAACCCAAAAATAGAAATGAGAAGCTCTAAAATAAGCTAAGATTGATTTCTCTTCAACATCACCTCTAGAATCTTCAATCTATTATCAAATGAAATGAATTTCCTAAGTTAGGTTATAGGAATTTATGAAAATTGAAGAGAGATTGAGATGGAGAAGATGGAGAGGATGCTTACCTAAGCTTCTCTTTGATTTATAACTTGAAGTTGAATTTCCTAAGAGAATTAGAGCTTAGGAATTTCTAATCTCTTTTCTTTTCCCCCATTTTTCTAGGGCTTGAGTGTTAGGAATTTAGAAAGTGGAATGAATGAATGAAGAGGAGTGAAGTGGGAGGTATTTGGTAGATGGTTTGGGTTCTCTTATTGGGTTAGTGGGTTAGAACACAACCCAAAGCCCAAAAAAAATACCAAAATCCAAATCAACTCAAACATATCAATGTTTATACTCAAAAAAGTTGTAAACGTCGTTTTGAACTCAATGGAAGTAGTCTCGAGTCCAGATTCGACTATTTACAAAAAAGTCACATTCCGGACTTTAAATTCAACAAACGATGCTATATTTAAATAAAATATTTAAATATATAATTGTAAATATGCGGGTTGTTACAGACTCCCCTCCTTAAAGAAATTGCATCCTCTAATACTTAAGAAGAAAATAAAGAGTAACAACCATTTTGTGACATAACAACACAAAAGAAATATTTTAAATGAGAAGTTCACCTTAAGGAGCACGAGAGAGTAAGTTTAGATGTGTTCGCTCAATGAATTCTCTGGATTCCCAAGAACAATCCTTAGGATTTGAGGACCATTGAACTTTCACAAGTGGAACATCTTTATTACGAAGGCGTTTAACCTTCGTAGCAATGATGCGAATGGGATGTTGCTCATAAGTCAAATTAGGTGAAACCTCAATTTCTTCAATAACACCGGGCTCAAGAATAGAATCGGAATCTCAAGGGCATTCATGTTTGTAACAGTTCAACAAGATGTGCCCAGGCCTAAAAATCAATTCTAGGTTCAACTTTCAGGCTAAAACAGAGCACCAAACGCCATCGGATTGAGCTCAAAATTGGTATGCGTATAGTAGAAGACTTTATCTTTCAAACAAAAAAAGAATCAATGAATTCCAAAAGAAAATGAAAAAGTTACGTTGTCTCAAACATGGACCGTAGTTGAGAAACGTGAAAAATGTCATGAATAGCAGAAAATTGAGCCGGTAATAAAAGGCGATAAGCCACAGAACCAATGCGTTCGTTGATGGGAAATGGGCCAATATATCGAGGTGCTAACTTTCCCGATCGACTGAAACGCACAACACCCTTCATAGGTGAAACACGAATGAATAGCAAATCTCCCACAGAAAATTCCAAATTTCTTCTTCGATTATCGACATAGGATTTTTGTCTACTTTGAGCTTCTTTCATCCTATGACGAATAAGGTCAATCTTTTCTATGGCATCACGAATAAAATCTAGACCTAAAACTAGCTTCTCATCGAGTTCAAGCCAACACGAAGGAGATCGGCATGGCCTTCCGTAGAGTGCCTCGAAAGGTGCCATACCAATACTAGACTGAAAGCTATTATTATAAGAAAACTCAACAAGAGAAACATGGTCTTCCTAACTTCCACCAAAATCAAGAACACATGCACGAAGGAGATCTTCAAGAGTTTGATTCACATGCTCTATTTGTCCATCGGACTGAGGATGATAAGCGGTGCTAAAATTAAGCTTTGTTCTCAAAGCTTTTTAAAGACCCTTCCAAAATTCACTAGTAAATAATGGATCACGATCGCCAACAATAGAAGTAGAAAATCCATGCAATTTAACAATTTCTTTAACATAGAGTTTGGCCAAAAGAGGCACGCTTCGATTGGACCGAATGGGAATAAAAATGGGCGGATTTTTTAAGTCTATCTATAATCACCCATAGACTATCATGACCCGAACGAGAACGGGGAAGACCGTCAATAAAGTCCATGGAAATTTAATCCCACTTCCAAACGGGAATGTCTAAAGGTTGCAATAACCCACCGGGCCTTTGATGCTCGGCCTTAACGAGTTGGTAAGTCATGCAACGCTTAATAAAGTTAGCAATATCAGATTTCATTACATCCCAATAATAAAGTCTCTTCATGTCCGCGTACATTTTACTACTACCGGGATGAATGGTAAATTTAGAACGATGAGAATCTTCTAAAATGTCTTTATGAAGATTACTAATATTCAACATGATAAGTCTACCAAATTTTTGAATGCCTTCACGAGCATCGATTTCAAAGTCTTTCAAACCATCAACATCAATTTTATCCCTACAACTTTGGCTAAGATGAGCCAATTCGAGATCATGCTTTTGAGCTTCAAGGATGCGGTCTAAAAGAGAAGGATGAGCCTTAAGGCTACATAAAACAAGAGATGAACATGAATCGGATTCACAATCTCGAATTTCACAAGTGGAAAAGGTTTCGAGATCATTCTATTCGGATATCATCATAGAAACAACCGCTTGTTGCTTATGACTAAGGGCATCGACAACATGATTTCCCTTTCTAGGAGTATAAAGAATATCAAGATCATAAGATGCAAGGAATTCGAGCCAACGTTGTTACCGCAAATTAAGTTCCTTCTGAGAGAACAAATACTTCAAAGATTTATGATCGGTATAGAGACAAATTTCTCTTCTAAAAGATAATGATGCCAAATTCTAAGGCCGAAAACAATGGCTGCGAGCTCTAAATCATGAGTGGCATATCTAGTCTCTACAGGCTTTAATTGCCTAGAAGCATAAGCGATAACACATTCCCTTTGCATGAGAACGGCTCCCAAACCAACATGACTAGCATCGGTATAAACAATCAAGTCTTGGTTCCCATCAAGAATCTCAAGAACAGGAGCATCGGAAAGGAGTTCTTTTAAATTTTGAAAAGCAGCTTCACATTTGTCTGACCAAATGTACTTAACTCCCTTCGTTTTCAAACTGGTAAGAGGTACGGAAATTTTAGAAAAGTCTTTTATGAACCGACGGTAATAGCCTGCCAATCCAAGAAAGCTACAAATTTCCGTCACACTCTCTGGTCCCTTCAATTTTGAATTGCCTCAACCTTTGAAAGATCCATGGAAATTCCGGATTCAGAAATAATATGTCCTAAAAATTTCACACGGGATTGCCAAAAGCGGCACTTAGAAAATTTTGCTTTCAATTGATTGCTCCTAAGGGTTTCCAACACAATTCGAAGATGTTTTTCATGCTCTTCCTCGGTTTTAGAATAAACAAGAATATCATCAATAAAGATGAGAACAAATCGATCGAGGAAGTCTTTGAAAATTTGGTTCATAAGGTCAACAAAATAAGCTGGAGAATTCGTTAAATCAAATGGCATAACAAGCCATTCATAAGATCCATAACGAGTACGGAACGATGTCAAAGGAATGATATCCTCTTTAATACGAAGCTGATGAAAACCGGTTGCTAAGTCTAACCGTTGAAAGACTATAGCACCGCTAAGTTGATCGAATAGATCATCAATCCGAGGCAAGGGATATTTATTCTTGATGGTGAGATCATTAAGCTTGCGGTAGTCAACGCAAAGCCTAAGTGTACCATCAGATTTCTTCACAAAGATAGCTGAAGCTCCCCAAGTAGAGGAACTAGAACGAATAAACTGTTTTGCTTCCAATTCGGATAATTGTTTACACATCTCCTCATTTTCCTTATTGGACATACAATAAGGAGGACGAGTGATAGGTAGAGCTCCAGGGATTAGATTAATTCTAAACTCAATTGCTCGCTTATGTGGTAATCCTAAAATGGGCTTAAAGATGCTGGGTAATTCACAAACAATGTGAATGAGGGAAATGACATCTTCCTCATCATCATTATCGTCATCATGCAGATTTAGAGAATATAAGGATGCTACCGAGTTGGAATCTGAATCTTTAAGAATGATAGAAATCTACTTAACAGATTGGGGATGTTGAAGATGGATAGTCCTCTCGAGACATAGGATTTGGACTTCATAACGATTAAGCCAATCCATTCCCAAAATCATTCTGAAACCTAGATAACGCATTACATGCAAATCGGCTCGGAAAGCATAATCACATAAAATAATCTCGACATCTTTACAAAACAAACTGAGTGTTGCGGATCCACTAATCGTATTCGCAATTCTTAATGAAGTCATCAAGCCCATAACATTCAAAGAAAAAGTATCAACAAGTTCTTTTGATATAAAAGAGTGAGATGCACCCGTATCAAAAAGAATTCGAATAGGATGATCACGAAACATAATAATGCCATCAAGGACAGAATGAGGAATACCTTGACCAAGAGGAGTGTTACTAGGGGCTTGCACAACATTTAGCTTTCCCTCTTTCTTGCTTTGAAGTTTGGGACATGAAGATTTAGGGTGGCCCGAACTTTTGCAATAGAGGCAAGTAAGGGGCTTTGGACACTTATTTGCATAGTGGTCCTTAGAACCACAATTATAGCACTCTCCAAGACTAGAGGTAGGAGTCTTTTCTACCGAAGTTGCTTGCTTCCCTTTCTTGTTAGGATTAGGGTCTTTGAACTTACTGTCGGGTTGCCTCTTCTTATTGTTGTTGAAGTTCTATTTGGCACCAACAACTTCAACATCACTTTCTTTATCGGCCTCTTCAAGTCGAAGAGCGATATCTACAAGCTGATCGAAAGAAACTTCTAGTTTCAGAAGTAAAGGCTTTTTGAGGTTCTTATTCAACTCATAGATAAACCTCTGATTTTTCCTCAATGGGATATTAATATAATCGACCCCATATTTAGAGAGGGATTCAAAAGATGCGACATAATCTGTCACAGAAGATTCACCTTGAACAAGGTCAATAAAGCATCGAGCTAAAGTTACTTTTTTAGCTTCCGGCACAAACTTCAACTCGAACCTTTCCCGGAATTTCTCCCAAGTAAGATCCCTTCAATAATTTCCGAAATTAAAAGCTCATACCAATCTAATGCTCTCTCCTGGAGAATGCTAGAAGCCACTTGGACTCGATGTAAATCCACAAGATTCATGCGAGAAAAGATGCGATCGCATGTTCTAAGCCAAGCTTGAACTTCTATGACGCTTTCGAAACCTTTGAATGGCCTTCCACCCAAATTGGTGTAATCACTACACAAGCGTGCAAACCCAGATTTAGGGTGAGTAGGCTCAGGAATGGGTCCGGTAGCTTGGGCATTCTTTACAAGAAGTTATTGGGCAGACATGAATACGCCATCCTGAGGAGTAGCACTAGATTGACCGGCGCTGGGACGGCCAGGTCTAACCATTTCTCTTCTTTAAGAAAGAAAGAAAGAAGAGGAAAAAGGTTGTTCTCGGAATGAATATCAAACAACTTGATTGATAAAACAAGGCATCATAAAAGAAAATAGGATAGAACGGGTCTTAAGACTTGAATTAAATCCTAAGGCACGATTCCTAAGAGAGACTTAGGACAATGGTCCTTATCATAATATTTCTATATTGTTCCGAAGTCTGGCTCTGATACCAAGCTGTGACGCCCCACCTCTATACTCACACTAACCAAGGACACTACTGGGTAATGCCGTCAATTAGTATGAAGAATAAGGCTGTTAAGGAGCGATCATCTGTATGATTGCTTTGTGTGAGTACCAATATGTCAGATAGTATGTCATGCATTTCATTTCAAGAGGAAATCTGACATATCAAATACTAACTCAAAGCTATTACACAGTGGCTATGTGGCCTTCGGAAACAAATATAAAATAAGCATAACACAAAATCAAACATAGATATTCATATCACTAAGGCGGAAACAGATATGAATATAACACATAGAAGTGAATATCAAAATAGTGATCATATAAGATCCACTACATCACAAAAGAATAGGTACAAGTACTAGACATAAGAATAAGTATACATCAAGGAGTCTTTATCTCGAATGTATAAAAACAAAAACTACTAAGCTAAAGTAGTTAGCCAAAAGTCAGAAGCTAGTCCCTGCTACGAAGTCAAGTGGAAGTACTTGAAACACCTCGGTCTGACCTGAGTATTATTTAAGAAGAAAAATAATAAACGGATCGGTCTAGCTATAAATATCATACAAGATGAGATAGGATAAGAGATATGACAAAAATATATGATAACAATAATGTCATACTATGATAAGTATATATTTGATAACAACGAAAATCATATAACATCTCAAATCTCCTCAAATATCCAAAAAGAATATCATATTCTTTAGCTTATTCACCCAACCTCAAATATTGATAAAACATATCAATGCAAATCGCAAAAATTAGTGAAACACAAATTCTAGAAATCAATAATTAGAAATCCAGAAAACACAAAGGGGGAGGCCTATCATAGACGGGAGCATGAAAATTCACCAACACGTGTATCACAAACGGAATGCTATTCCATGGTCGCTAACCCATCAAATTTGAGCCGAAGCTCCACAAACGGCCCGAAGACCATGGGTCGCTACCCCACCAATTTGAGTCGAAACTCCACAAACGGGGTTTAGTCCCCCACACAGACAAAGAGACATCGCACATCGCTAGTCTAAATCACAAAATGATCATCATTGATCGATAAGTGTAAATTACACTAAGCTAGTAAATAAATGAGTTTAGCTTCATGTCCCATAACCACTAGCTTAATTTAAATATTTACGAATAGATTGTAGATTTCCAC
The DNA here is from genome assembly GCA_030737815.1 of Allium fistulosum. Lineage (NCBI taxonomy): Eukaryota > Viridiplantae > Streptophyta > Magnoliopsida > Asparagales > Amaryllidaceae > Allium > Allium fistulosum. Next base: position 626,894,750 of record CM060905.1, on the reverse strand, counting down.
TCGAAAATGGTCATGAGAGTTCAATTGAACAAGTCCAAGGATTAACCGACGAAGTAAACGCAAGCGTTTCATACCACTTGTTTTACTAAGTAGTTTAATTAGATTTCTCATACGAATGAGGTAAAGGTTTGTATATACTAATAGATTGGAAAACGTATTTAAAAACGAGCTTTGTATTAAAAGTAACGTTGAAATCATTTATGTGAAAGAGTTTGAGTATTTACTACTAGTATAGAAACCTTTCTATTTTAAAGAGACAAATCACCGAAACGATTTTAAAAACAACCTATCACCAAAAATTCACATTCGACGTCGTAAATTAAAACCATGAAAATCGATATCAAATCCATCAAATGGATATTCCCGAAAATACAGAAAAGAAGTCATCAAAGTCGATAATAAATGACAACAACCAACCGGATCAACAAAAATCGATTAAAATTGGAAATTTGCATAAAAACAGGCAAATTGGCTGATTTTAACAGCACCAGACGTTTGGTGGTTCTCCCAGACGTCTGAGCTGAAGGTCTGGAATTTTTCCAGATCACTTAGATGTCTGAGCCGTAGGTCTGGAATTTTTATTCCTTTGCCTCAAACGTCTGAGCATTTTACTAGACGTCTGAGCTGAAGCTCAAGGCAAAATTTGACTAGGCCATTGATGGCCAAATCAAATCGGAAGCGATCGAATGAGCGATGGTGGCTAGGGATTTATGCCAAGCAACAACCCAGCCCTATAGTCTCTTCAATACACTCCAAACAACATGTCCAAACATCCATAGTAGGATTTTCATAGATTTTGATTTCAAAATACCAAAAATTGGAAAATTCACCAAACCAATCCAATTAAGAAGCAATTGAACATGAAATAGATGTTAGGAATTCATACCTAACAACAATGAAAGCTATAGATGTGAGTTCAAGAACTCACCTTTAAACCCAAATATAGAAATGAGAAGCTCTAAAACAAGCTAAGATTGATTTCTCTTCAACAGCATCTCCAGAATCTTCAATCTATTATCAAATGAAATGAATTTCCTAAGTTAGGTTATAGTAATTTCTGAAAATTAGATAGAGATTGAGATGAATAAGATGAAGATGATGCTTACCTAAGCTTCTCTTTGATTTATAACTTGAAATTGAATTTCCTAAGAGAATTAGGGCTTAGGAATTTCTAATCTCTTTTCTTTTCCCCCATTTTTCTAGGGTTTGAGTGTTAGGAATTTAGAAAGTGGAATGAATGAATAAAGAGGAGTGAAGTGGGAGGTATTTGGAAGAAGGTTTGGGTTCTCTTATTGGGTTAGTGGGCTAGAACACAACCCAAAGCCCAAACAAAATACCAAAATCCTAATCAACTCCAAACATATCAATGTTCATACTCAAAAAAGTTGTAAACGTCGTTTTGAACTCTATGGAAGTGGTCTCTAGTACGGATTCGACTGTTTACAAAAATTCACATTTCGGACTTTAAATTCAACAAACGATGCTATATCTAAATAAAATATTTAAATATATAATCGTAAAATATGCGGGTTGTTACAAACGCATACCAACAAAAGCTGCAAATAAAGAACATAAAGATAATTCGTTGAAAAGGTTTATGGTTGCAGTGGCATAAGAAAAGCTACAATTGGAGATTGGACAGCTGAATGAATAAGACCATTAAAGTCTATTAGTTTGAGCCTAAGCCTCCGAAGGAAGAGTTTCAACGGGAAGGGGAGTTAGACCTATAATTCCTCATACAAACGTCAGAAACCGAAAGAAGAATTGGGAAGCGAGATGTTTAGTAAAGGATTCGGGGTGTGAACATCCTTTTTGTTTATTTGTGCATCCTGGTCCGAAAAACTTAAATCAATTGTGTTAGGATCGTAAGTGACCAAAGCAGCATCCACATTCGATTCCCAATAATAACGATGGAAGTCTGGACTCCCCCAAGCTTAGCTTTTTTTGCTCGAAGCAGGGATTGAAGCATTAGCTGGAGCTCAACTGGAGCGTCAAAGCCTACCTTCCTTTTTATAGCATCAATGGCTTCAACAATAGATCACCCAATAGGGGCAGCTTTAGTTGATTCATCCATAGAAGAAATGTGAGCTTTGGCCTTCTTAGAGTTAGAGGCACGACAATAGCAGATGAACCTAAGTCAAAGAAAAATTCATAAAACAACCGACGTAAGAAACTTCGTTTAATTATAATATAAACTTACTAAAGGAATCACACTGAATGAGGGAGGAAGTAGAAAAAGTTTTTCGATTGATAACAACCAAGGTTCTTTTTCCATGACCATCCCACATAACCATCGGAGGTTTTCCAAGCACTCTATGGTTATTTAAGATTAAAGAGTATTTACGAAAGTTACTTTCAGTCAAAATCTTGAGCCTATCCCTCATGCTTTTAAAAGGTTGAGTCAAAGCCTCAATAGTAGTGGTAACAGAGGAATTAGACTATTTAGGAGTAGATCCTAAAAGAGAATACTCATCATAAGAGAATGACAAACATAACGTAAATGGTAAGAGGAAATAAAACTTACCAGGATAAGAAACAGACCCTCTGATCTTAGGATTATAACATCTAATGTAAAAGAACCGATTCTCCCAGTCTCTTGTATTGTTGATCAGATAGGTGATTAAACTCTTCGGATAACAAAGAAAGCGATATACAAAAATATCTGATTTCTTGTCTACTCTTACAAGATTCATCAAAGAATGGAGAGTCTCAGCACTTAGTGAAGTAAGGTTGGCTTCCCTGGCAAGTATCTCTAAGCAACTTAAATAAGTTTAGGGGTTGGGAGTTAATTGTATCATAGCGATTCCCAAGTGCTCTAGGAACTATAAAAGGAATTCTGGGAATGGAACATAGCCTGAACGTTAGATATGAATAGGAGTAAAAATGAAGAATCCTTTAGGATGATTATCTAATTCTACTAGATGGGCCAGCAACCATGGCTTCCACATTTGTAATCCAAAACTACTAAAGGATAGTGTCTACTTCCTTGTGGGAAGTTATGAAGGATTGGTTAAGCTTATAATGTCTCTTCTATGAAGTAGGAGAAGCTTTGGGCCTTGGTCAGATTTCTTGCAATTCATTTGGCTACCAAATACATAATCCCAAAGTCGGGGAAGTGTTATATACTCTATGAAAGTTCAAAAAAAAATTAAAAGTATTCATATCTAGAGATTGAATTCATAAGTAGTTGTTGAGTTCATAGCTAAAAGACATTTCTTTTAATAATTTTTGAGTACTAGATGTCGAACTTATAAGTAGTTAAATAATGAATAATTAGAGGTCCATTAGTTAGTAATTAAATTTATGACTAAATGTCGAATTTAAAATGTTGTAACTAGTTAATGAGTCATTGATTAATTGTCGAATTTGTAATCCGATGTCGAATTCATAAATGAATTGTTGAAACTCAAAACCAGCAAACGATTCCTTAACCGGTTGTCGAACTTATAGTTCGATGTCGGATATGTAAATAAGTTATTTAAATTCGAAATTAACGTGTGATTCTTTGGTTAGTTATTGGGTTTATAATTCTATGTCAAACGCATAAACAAGTTGTTAGAATCAAATTAGTTAATAACTCTCTAATTAGTTATCGAGTTAATAGTGTGATATCGAGTAACTAAGTGATCGCTGAATTTTAAAACTAGTAATGTCGATTTTATAACTAGTAATTGAGTTCATGAAAAGAAGACGAGTTTATGAACAATTGTCAAATCCATAACTAGGTGCAAGTCACTAACTTGTTATTGAGCTTCTAACTAGTTATGGAATTTATGTCTAGTTTGTGAACTAATAATTAGTTAGCGAGTGTCTAACTGGTTATTGAGTCTCTAACTTGATGTCGGGTTCATGACTAGATAGTGGATCTGTAATAGATCACCAGTTAGATATCGTGTTTCTAACAATTGCTTATAGATGTCGGGTCTATAAATGGTTGTTGAGTTTCTGACAACCATTACCATTAAACCTTTGTTGGCTACTAAATTTCTGAATAATTGCAAGATTTTCGATAATTATCGAATTTTTGTTAATTATTAAATTTCTTTTAATTAAACAAAGATAAACCATTGTAAAATTGCAATTGGAAAACATGGATTCAAACATGAACACTCTCAAATCACCAGAGCCAATGACCAACCAGCAAAACTTGTTCGGTAATTACAACAAATATTTCTCAGGGTTCCAAATCACCAGAGCCAATGACCAACCAGCAAAACTTGGATTCAAACATGAACACTCTCAAAATCATGAAATCATTTAGATTCAAATCGCCAATCAATTTTAATCATTTCATAGAACCCCCAATTTGCAAGCCTAGTTTCAAAATCAAAAATCCCCCTCAATTTAACCAACAAAATGAAGAATTACACTTTGGGTTTGATTTGAAGATAGAAAAGAGAAGCTTTTTGAAAGGAAATTGCAAGGTTGAAGAAAGATTATAATTATTTTTTTGGAGTTCAAGCTATAGGTAAAGCTTTTTGGAGAAGAAAGAATAAGTATTTATAGAAGGAAGGGAAGTAACAGGAAGCCTCAATTCATATTTAAATGAACGGACATGATTAAAAGTCCTCCAATGCTAAAAGGTGGGAAAATGAAAAGGCGACATTATATTAAGTATAATGTATCTATTCTATGCGGGGGTGGGGGGATGTTATCATATACTTCACTTGTTGAACATATAGGGAGAGAGCATGTCGAGTTCGAAGATAATAAGGGGTGTCAAGCTTGAAGAAAACAATCAACATATAAAGAAGGATAGCGAGCTTATAGCAATAATATGAAGATATCATATAGCTAAGGGGTGCCGAGTTTCTAAGGGTGCTATAAAAAATTAGTACCATGAAGAAAGGATGCTATGTTATTAGAAGGTATCGAACATCTAACAAAGGGGAGGTTATCGAGTTACTATGAATAGCAAGCTCCTACCTCGCAAATAAAGGATGTCATGCCACTTAAAGATAACAAGCCCATAGATAGTTAAAGATGGCGAACTTATACAAGCTCTTACTACAACAAGTGATATCGAGCTTCAATAATATAAATGGTCTCGAGTATCTACATTATAGAGGATCTCGAATATATACGATTAGAGGATGCCGTGTATATGCAATATGAAGGATGACTTATATATGCAATATGGAGGATGGCGTGTATCAATAATAGAAAGAGTGTCGAGTATCAATAGCCTAGGGGATGCCATATATATATACAATACATAAAGAATGCCAAGATCCTATAACCGATTGATACCGTGATTCTCCAGAAACTATCGGGGTCACTGAATTGCAGCCATAACATGTGTCAATCATCCCTCATGGTTGATCATGCTATAAATAGACCCCCATCATCAACTAAGGAGAGGTGATCGATTCTTTTCTCTACTTCTCAAATTTTAAACTTGTAAACCCTAAATGGATTTGGGGATTTTAGTGCCGATTATAATACTTAAACTTTTACACATAAGGGCTTGAACAATAAACTATGCATAGCATAGCATAACTTTCTGTATACTTGCTTATTCGACTATTATTGATCAATGAACATACAGATGACTTTTTTCTTGGACTTGGACTTGTGCATTTATGGACTTGAACTTGCATATTTCTACAAACTTGCATAAGGCCATCTAAGCCCTTGTTCAAACTTGTCTCTGTCTCCTTGCATATTTGGTTAGCAAATAATTTTGTTAATAAACTTCATTTGAAATACTCAATTGGATTGTCGTAAGAGCTTCATCTTCCTGTTAGTCATTGAATAGAATGGTTTTGATGACAACAACCTTAGGACTTGTTATAAAATATAAATACTAATATTATAGTTTAGATATATATATATATATATGTATATGCAGGATATAAACATGCAGGTACTGAGAATGAAGACTGTACAGTATAGAGACTCAAGATCGAAGACATCAAGGTTCAAGACTCATGAGTATCAAGATATCAAGAGTTCAAGATTTCAATAGTACAAGACAAGTATCTTGTCTAGAATTATGTTAAAACTCCTAGAATAGCACTAACATCTTAAAATCCATTTTATTCATGGAATGGAATCCACTTCGAGCCTGTTAAAGGGATGGAACCCTAAGTAGGATGGAACCTACGAAAAATCTAGTGGAACATCGTTTTGTATCCACTAACGTTTATTTAAATGTTTTACAAAATTATATCTTGTTTTCAAAATGATTTCAAAATCTTCTTTTTTTAATCAAAAACATCTATCTTGGTTTTAAATACTTTTAGCCTTAAAATAATCTTTATTTTCAATATCAAAATTATCCTTGGTTTTAAACTATCTTTAATTATAATGTACTTAACTTTTAATATTTATATTTAAGATTTAAATATGAAATTATAGTAAAATTTTATATATACCAAAATATTATTCTCTATACTTATTTATGTATTTTAATTATAGTATATTTATAAAGTTTAAAATAGTTTTAATATAAGATAGAAGTTATTTTCAAAAGAAAAACAAATTATCAAAAATACCTTAGGCATGTCGACAACCCCTAGGTACCCATGTCGACATGATGGCAGTTGATTCCAAAAGTTTGAATTTCAAAGGAAGTGTCTATTCGTCATATCCTTTCTCGAATGGATATGGCTGTTGTTCTACTATAAATAGGGGATGTTTTAAACGAATTTATATTCATAATTTTCTGATTTCACTCCTCTTCTTCTTCTTCCACATTTCTTTATATACATTTTTACTATTACTCTGCCGAAATCACCATTGAATCTAACTAGATCATCTCTGGTTTGATTCTCTATCACTATCTCAACAAGATCCCAGTGCTATTCAGAGTTATAGGCTTCTTTGTAATCAATCGAGCGAGAAAAGGTGTGATTGTAGCCTGGAAAATCAATCAAGTGAGAGAAGGTGTGATTGTAGCCTAGGAAATCAATTGGGTGAACTTGTTGCCCGTAAAATCAAGTATCTTTACCTAGAGGATTGTGAATCTGGAGTGGTGTACCTCGTGGCCTTGAAATCGAGGGTGTAATTGTAAGAATTGATTTCGAAAGGAAATCCGTACTTGTGTTGCGAGACTGAATGTAGGGTAACTCCAAACCAGTATAAAATTCAGTGTGTTCTTTCCTTTACTGCTTTTACTTTATATTTACATCTGTATTTGATTCTGTGATTATATCTGTGTCTGAATATTGTATACATTTGTGTTCAAATTAATATAAACTCAAAAAGAATTAGTAAATTCTTAAAACACTATTCACCCCCCCCTCTAGTGTTTATTCTAGCCTTAAGATCCATAATCCGAATTTCTCACATTTGGTATCAGAGCCAGGTTTTCAAAGTTTCATAATATGAATTTTGATTTTTTTTAAATGGCTATGTTTGAAAAACTTGTTAATACTAGTTTAGAAATATTCACTTCATCATTGCATCATGAGTCTGCATATAATCTATATACAAATTCAAGTTGTCTACAAAATCTTTATGATGTGCAGGAAACATGTTTTATGGGTGTTGAGGAATCAATCTACAATGGAAAAATTGTGCAAATCAAAAAGAATAAATGGATACTCGATAGTGGATGTTCTAGACACATGACTGGTAATCCGGATATGCTGAATGATGTAATATACAAAGACGGAGGACTGGTTAACTTTGGAGACAATTCAAAAGGATATGTGATTGGCATCGGCAATGTCGGTAACTCTAAATCTCCTATTATTACTAATGTTTTGCTAGTTAAGAATCTGAAACATAATTTGCTAAGTATTAGTCAACTTTGCGATAAAGGATATAAAATTAAATTTGAAAAAGATAAGTGTCACATTGAAGATAATAATTCAACCATAATATTTGAGGGAATTAGGAAAAATAATATTTATATTCTTAGTATGAAAGTTTCAAATGATAACCTGTGTCTTTTGGAAAATATAAGTGACCCTTGGATTTGGCATAAGAGATTTGGGCATTTGAATTTCAAACTCTTATCTAGATTGTCAAAACATGATCTGGTAAGAGGTCTCCCTAAAATGAATTTTAAAGTAGATAGTTTATGTGATGCATGTCAATTAGGAAAACTTAAAAAAAGTTCCTTTAAATTAAAAGATATGATTTCAACTTCAAAACCTCTTGAATTACTTCATCTTGATTTATTTGGTCCATCTCAAATTCAGTCAATAAATCACAGTAAATATGTTTTTGTAATTGTAGATGATTATTTTAGATTTACATGGACAATATTTTTAAAACATAAAAGTGATACTTTTGAATGTTTTAAGAACTTTACAAAAAGGATTCAAAATCAACTTTCTGTAAAAATTATAACCATCCGTAGTGATCACGGTGGTGAATTTGAAAATGAAAAGTTTGAGGAATTTTGCAATAAAAAGGGGATAGCTCACGAATTTTCATTTCCAAGAACTCCACAACAAAATGGAGTAGTAGAACGTAAAAATAGGACGATTCAAGAGTGTGCGAGAACTATGCTTTCAAATAGTAATTTACCAAAATATTTTTGGGCAGAAGAAGTTGCTACCGCTTGTTATATTTTAAATAGAATTTTAATTTGACCTTTAACTGATAAGACATCTTATGAACTTCTTCACGGAAAAAAACCTAAGGTATCTTATTTTAGAATTTTTGGAAGTAAATGTTTTATTTTAAATACAAAAGATGACTTAGATAAATTTGATCCTAAATCCGACAAAGGTATCTTTATCGGATATTCTAATAGAAGCAAAGCATACAGAGTGTTTAATTTAAGAACTAACACCATTGAAGAAACAATGCATGTTTCATTTGATGAAAATCTCAAAAATTTTGAAGAGACAAATGATGAAGAGGATTTAATTACTCAAAATAAAGAGTCAACAGAAACTAATAATGAATTTAATCATCCTAACAAAAGGATTAAATTTTTAAAAGATCATCCCATAGAAAATATACTAGGAGATATGCAATCTGTTGTTACAACTAGAAATCACCTAAGTAAAATGAGCAATGTAGCCTTTATATCAACTATTGAACCCAAAGATCCAAAAGAAGCATCATCTGATGATTCATGGATTTTGGCTATGCAAGAATAACTAAATCAATTCACTAGAAATGATGTTTGGGAACTTGTTCCTAGACGTGAAAATAAAACTATAATTGGAACAAAATGGGTTTATAAAAATAAAATGAATGAACAAGGTGAGGTCGTTAGAAATAAAGCCCGGTTAGTCGCTCAAGGTTATTGTCAAGAAGAAGGAATAGATTGTGATGAAACCTTTGCTCTCGTAGCAAGATTAGAAGCAATTAGGATTCTACTTGCTTTCGCAAATCATAATAATTTCAAATTATTTCAAATGGATGTTAAAAGTGCCTTTTTAAATGGATTTGTAAAAGAGGAAGTATATGTTGCACAACCACTACCTTTTGAAAATGAAAAATTACCAAATCATGTTTACAAACTTAAGATAGCTCTATATGGTCTAAAACAAGCTCCTAGAGCTTGGTATGATAGACTAAGATCTTACTTATTACAATCAAATTTTGATATGGGTAAAGTAGATAATACTCTTTTTATTAAAATAAATAAAAATGATATTCAACTAGTACAAGTTTACGTAGATGATATCATTTTCGGATCAACTAATTTTGAAATGAATAAAGAATTTTCCGAAATAATGACAAAAGAGTTTGAGATGAGTCATATGGGTGAATTGAACTTCTTTCTAGGATTGCAAATAAAACAATTAGATAATGATATCTTTATCAGTCAAGAGAAATATGCTAAAGACCTAGTTAGTAAATTTGGTTTGACTACTACAAGTGGAAAACTCACTCCCATGGCAACCATTGAGTACCAAAGTAAAGAAGATCTCTCGAAAGATGTAGATCAAAAGTTATATAGAGGAATGATTGGATAACTACTCTATATCACTGCTAGTAGACCTGATATCATGCATAGTGTTTGTCTCTGTGCAAGATATCAATCCCAACCTAAAGAGACCCACTTAAAAGTTGTAAAACGTATCATAAGATACATTAAACACACCAATGATTATGGCTTATTTTATCCTAAAAATGATTCTTTTGAATTAATATCTTACTGTGATGCTGACTATGCTGGTTTTAAATCAGACCGAAAAAGTACAAGTGGAACTTGTCGCTTTTTGGGGCATTCTCTGATTTCCTGGTTTAGTAAAAAGCAAAACAGAGTTTCTTTATCAACAACCGAAGCAGAGTATATTTCTGCTGTTTTGGCTTGTTCTCAAGTAATATATATGCAACAAACTTTAAAAGATTTTGGTTTAAATATCTCAAAATCACGAATTTATTGTGATAATACTAGTGCAATAAATTTATCCAAAAATCCTACTCATCATGCTCGAACTAAACATATTGATATCAGACATCATGTTCTCAGAGATAATATAAGTAAAGGAATAATTTCTCTCGATTATATTAATTCCGAGAATCAAATTGCCGATATCTTAACAAAACCTTTAAATGAATCTATATTTGCTAAATTAAGAAGAGAATTAGGTATTTGTTCAATAACTGCAAGAATAATTAAAATTAAATTAAAATAAATCAAATAAGCAAAACTACAAGTACCCTGTCGACATACAACGTTTTTTTAATTTAAGTTTTTTCCCACCAAAATTCAAAATGAATGGTTATATATTCATCCTATTTCGAAATTTTGTTCATTCCTTCTATTCTTTCTCTGATTCTAACTTTTGAAAAATTAAAACAATGGCCTCCTCCTCCAAATCAAACAAAAATTCAACCTTTTCGTTCCCTTTTCCTTCTACCGGACTATTTCAACGTACTACGCTTGCACGGGTGATGAAAATGGAAGATTCCTTGAAGGATGCACTGCAACTTATGAATGAAATTCAAGTGGTGCAAATCAGAATGGCCAAAGAACAAGAAAGGTGATGCAGCGCGATCTGCTTCTGATTTAAGTCGTTCCAGAATTTTAGGTCGTTTACGACCTAGTGAAGTTGATGCAGCGCGATCTGCTTCTGATTGAGTCATTCCAGAATTTTAGGCCGTTCACGACCTAAGGAACCTATAGGTCACTCACGAGTCAACTGCAGAGTTAAGGCATGCCAACGAGTCGACGAGTTAAAGGAACAGGCGCACGAACGACCTAACGAAGAACGAGTTCACGAGTTAAAGGAAGAGAAGCACGAACGACCTAACGAAGCTCTCATTCCTTTAGGTCGTTCTGATATTTCCAGTAAAGACCGTCTCGAGCTACGACCTAAGTTAGGTCGCGTGAACGAGTTACGACCTAAATTAGGTCGCAAGGAGATTAGGTCGTGTGAAGAACCCTAGGGGCTAACTTGTTAGGTCGCGTACGAAGCCTATGCCGCCTGAATATCTTGTGCCGCTTTATTTTAGGTCGCTATCTTCTGTTGTTAGGTCGCATGAAGTGTTAGGTCGTTAACGACCTATAATAAGGCGCTAATGGAGGCTGATGTATTGATGTTAGGTCGGTCAAGTGTTAAGTCGTGATGTGTGACTATTGTAAATACTGTAGCGTGTTTGTTGTTGATCTGTTAGGTCGTTGACGACCTATGTTAGGTCGGTGAAGATTTGTAATGTGTTGTAACTGTTTTGTTTAAGTCGTATACTTTTAAGTCGTAGGTCGTGATGTTTAGGTCGTGGCCGACCTAGGTGTTGTACAGATTTCAGTGTTGAGTTGTAACTTCTATAAATAGGCCGGTGGTGCCATTTGTAATAGTTGAGTTGATTTGAATGAAAACTTTTGTTTGTTAGATTTGTGCTTTCAATTAAATTGGTAGTTGAGTGTGATCTCCTATCTCCACTTTCGGTTAATCGAGTGCGCTCGATTCAACGACTGCTGAAGCCGATTCACGGTATCTAGTGCGCTAGATCAACATAGGAAGAATCGTAGATCTTTAAACACGGTATAGTGCGCTATCAACGTGTTTGGGATAGCTAGAATTCGGTATCTTCGGATCAACGAATTTGGGCCATTCAGTATTCTTCATTCCATCGAGTGCTACTTTCACAGAATCATCATTTTGTTATTCCGCTGCTGCGTCATTTGGTATCGGAGCGAGACTTAGCCAATCATAGCTAAGCCGAGTCTTGGAGCCAATTCTATTGAAGAGTTTGAGGAGCTAGTTGAAGCCATGCATCATATTTGAAGACCAAAGCCGAAGGTTTAGTGTTGAAGTTGAAGTTTGTTTCATTTGACAATGCCGCCGAGAAGAGCTAATCGCCATCAAAATGTTGAAGATTTGTATAAGCGAGAGGATGCCGAACAAATGGAACAACGCATAAGTAACAAATTCAATGAGAAGTTGGATGAAGGTATTGGAAGGTTAAAGAAATTGATGAATGAAATGAATCAAGGTCAAAGGAGGAGATCACCAATCTCGAACCATGGAGGAAACAGAGTTCGCCATCGGTTATGGAAGCGAGGAGGGTATCACCACATTCTGATCGTGGTAGAAGAGAATCATCAGTTTCAATGAGAAGAGATCACCATGAGTATCGAGATGAAGAAAGAAGAACTCAACGTGGGTTTGAGTATGAGCCATATCAAGATGAAGAATGACATAGTAGAAGAGACATGCGAGATCAAAGAGATGTTAATGGTCGAGATCGATATCGAAATTCACGTGATTATGATGAAGAGAGTGATAGAAGCGATATTCATTATCGAGATCGAGACCAAGGACGAAATGCATATAGGGATGTTGAGGATGAACGTCGATGGGAATCAGGGATGAAGACTGAAATTCCAGAATTCAAAGGTGGTATGCAAATTGAGGAGTTTTTGGATTGGTTGTCTAATGTAGAGGAGATTTTTGACTTCAAGGAGGTTCCAGAACATCGTAGAGTGAAGTTGGTTGCTACAAGGTTCAGGAGTAGAGCTTTGGCGTGGTGGCAGCAAACCAAACTTACACGTGAACGGATGGGGAAGTCAAAGATTGAATCTTGGGAAAAGATGAGAAAGTTGATGAAAGCAACATTTTTACCTTATAATTATCAGTCTCTTATGTATCAACGTTTGTAGAACTTGAGGCAAGGAATGAAGACTGTTAATGATTATGCAGATGAATTTTATCAGCTTATTGCCAGGAATGATATAATGGAAACGGAGGAGCAGCTAACAGCTAGATTTGTTGGAGGGTTGCGTATGCAGATTCAAGATATGGTGAACATGTTTGATCCCAGATCTGTGGCGGAAGCACACCAGAAAGCGTTGGCTTGGGAGAAGCAGGGAAGACGGGGAGGTGGTGTGTTTACAAATTCCAACAGTCAAGTGAAGGGTGTTAGTGGAAGTTCCAATGTTTCAAAAGCTGTTGCAAAACCAGTTGTGAATGAGGCTGTGAAGGCGAAGGTTAATAATGGTTTTAAGTGTTATAATTGCTAAGAAGTGGGCCACAAAAGCAATGAATGTCCAAAGCCGAAGAAGCGAGCTATGATAGCGGAGGTTGAGGATGAGGTAGAAGCTGACTGTTCTAATTCACTACATGATGAGGAGGACGAGAATGTATCGGGAGATGAAGGGTATTCATTGATGATGAAGAGGTCGTGTTTAACACCAAAACAGGAGGAGGAAACAAGCTGGCTAAGGAGTAACATCTTTCAATCAACAAGTACTATCTTGGGAAGGGTTTGCAAGTTTGTTATTGATGCAGGAAGTTGCGACAATATTATCTCTACAGAAGCGGTGAAGAAGTTATCATTGAAGACAGAGAAGCATCTGAAACCTTACAAGTTAGCTTGGTTGAGGAAAGGTGGGGAGGTGAAAGTTGGACGTAGGGCTTGTGTTAACTTTTCAATTGGGAAGAAATACAAAGATGAAATTTGGTGTGATGTTGTCGACATGGATGTATGCCATCTGTTGTTGGGGAGACCATGGCAGTATGATAGGGCTGTGCAACATGATGGACGTGCTAACAGTTACAGTTTCATGTTTGAGGGTACAAAGATTACTTTAATTCCTAAGAAGCGACAACAAGAAGAAAGCAAGTGGGAGGAGATTGAAGAGCTTAAAACTTTGTTATCATTGAAGGAGTTTGTTAAGGAGGTAGAAGAGGAGCCTGAAGTGTTCTTGTTGATTGGGCGTGAGAGTAACGAAGTGGTTGAGATTATGGAAGAAGTAAAACCAGTACTGGAAGAATTTGACGATGTATTTCCTGAAGGGCTACCAGTGGAGTTACCACCGTTGAGGGATATACAACACCAGATAGATCTTGTTCCAGGTGCTGTGTTTCCACATAAACCACACTACAGGATGAGTCCGAAAGAACATGAAGAGTTGCGAAGGTAGGTAGAGGAATTGCTTGAACATGGGCGTATACAGGAGAGTTTGAGTCCGTGTGCCGTACTAGCATTACTAGTACCAAAGAAGGATGGTTCGTGGAGGATGTGTATGGATAGCAGGGCACTGAATAAGATAACTGTCAGATACAGATTTCCGATGTCGAGGCTTGATGATCTGTTAGATCAAATCAGTGGGTCTATAATCTTTTCTAAGATTGACTTGAAGAGCGGTTATCATCAGATTCGAATTAGACCAGGGGACGAATGGAAGACAGCATTCAAGACGAGGGAAGGATTGTATGAATTGCTGGTAATGCCGTTTGGTCTATCAAATGCACCAAGTACATTCATGAGGGTGATGAACCAAATTTTCAGGCCGCACATTGGGAAATTTGTGGTGGTTTACTTTGATGATATTCTGATCTACAGTGCTAGTACAAAGGAGCATGTTCAGCATTTGAGGAAAGTGTTAATTATCCTTCGTGAAGAACAATTCTATGCTGCTATGAAGAAATGTGTGTTTATGGCACGGAGTGTCTTATTTCTGGGATATGTTGTATCGAAAGAAGGAATACAGGTGGACCAAAGTAAAGTCAAAGCAATCAGAGATTGGCCGCAACCCAAGACTATAACAGAAGTTCGAAGTTTTCACGGGTTGGCTTCATTCTATCGAAGGTTTATTCCACACTTCAGTAGTGTGATGGCGCCTGTTACTGATTGTATGAAAGGCAAACAGTTTACATGGACGGAGGAAGCGGGGGTTGTTTTTGAGCGAATTAAAGAACTCCTGACGTCAGCACCAATTCTAGTGTTACCAGATTTTCAGTTACTCTTTGAGCTACATACTGATGCATCCAAGGTTGGAATTGGGGGAGTGTTGAGTCAGAGGGGACGTCCTATTGCATATTTCAGTGAGAATTTATCAGGATCCAAGATAAGATATAGTACGTATGATGTGGAATTTTTTGTTGTTGTGCAAGCCATTAAACATTGGAGACATTACTTATTTCACAAGGAGTTTGTGCTATACACTGATCATGAGGCTTTGAAGCATCTGCAAGGACAGGAGAAGATTTCAGCAAGGCATGCATCGTGGATTGTATATCTGCAGCAATTTACATTTGTTGTGAAACACAAATTTGGAGTTACAAACCGTGTGGCGGATGTGTTGAGCAGAAGAAATCATGTATTAACTACAATGAAAGTTGAAGTGATGGGGTTCGAAGTACTTCCAGAGTTGTGTGTTGAAGATCCTTACTTTGCAAAGTTCGTAAATGAAGTCAAGGAGGGAAAGTCGGATGAGTTTACATTGGTGGATGGTTTTCTGTTTAAAGGAAATCGACTATGTGTACCTGATTGCAGTTTACAGATGAAAATTGTCAAGGAGTTACATGAAGAAGGCCATGTAGGTAGAGACCGTACATTGCAACTGATTTCTCAATCTTACTTTTGGTCGTCAATGAGAAAAGAAGTGGAGAGATTTGTGGAAAGATGTCATGTTTGTCAAGTTTCGAAAGGAACAGCTACAAATGCAGGATTATACATGCCTTTACCTGTTCCGACAAAACCATGGGTGGATGTGAGCATGGATTTTGTGCTGGGGCTGCCTAGAACTCAAAGGGGAAACGATTCTATATTTGTTGTGGTTGATCGGTTTTCGAAGATGGCACATTTCATAGCATGTAAGAAGACAGCGGATGCCGTCTGTGTTGCACAATTGTTCTTTAGAGAGATATATCGTTTGCATGGGTTACCAGAGTCCATAGTTTCCCACAAGGATACCAGATTTCTGAGTCATTTTTGGCTAAGTTTGTGGAAGATGGTGGGAACAAAGCTAAATTTCAGTAGTGCTTACCATCCGCAGTCCGATGGTCAGACAGAAGTTGTTAATAGATCTTTGGGAAATTTGTTGCGGTGCCTTGTGAAGGATAATCTGAAGAGTTGGGATATAAAGTTATGTCAAGCAGAGTTTGCTCATAATCATGCTGTGAACCGTAGTACGGGTTTCAGTCCGTTTCAGGTTGTATATTCAAGCTTGCCAAAGGGACCATTGGATCTGTCGATAATACCACAACCAAAGGGAACCGTTAAACGGGCTGTTGATTTTATTGATGGATTGGTAGAATGTCATAAAATCGTTCAGGAACGATTGGAGAAAGCGAATGAAAAGTATAAGCGATCTGCGGATTTGAAGCGAAGAAGCGTTGAATTTAATGAAGGAGATTTAGTATATGCTGTACTAACGAAGTATCGTTTTTCAGTGGGAACGTACAATAAATTGAAAGCTCGAAAAATCGGTCCAGTGGAAATTTTGAAGAAAATCAATGAGAATGCATATCAGTTGAGATTGCCGGATGATGTTCATACGTCTGATGTTTTCAATGTCAGATATTTGATTCCGTATCATGGAGATGAGACTGATGTGGAAGAAGAAAGTGCAAATTCGAGGTCGAATTTTTGTCAACAGGGGGAGGATGATGCAGCGCGATCTGCTTCTGATTCAAGTCGTTCCAGAATTTTAGGTCGTTTACGACCTAGTGAAGTTGATGCAGCGCGATCTGCTTCTGATTTAAGTCATTCCAGAATTTTAGGTCGTTTACGACCTAGTGAAGTTTTAGGTCGTTCACGACCTAAGGAACCTATAGGTCGCTCACGAGTCAACTGCAGAGTTAAGGCATGCCAACGAGTCGACGAGTTAAAGGAACAGGCGCACGAACGACCTAACGAAGAACGAGTTCACGAGTTAAAGGAAGAGACGCACGAACGACCTAACGAAGCTCTCATTCCTTTAGGTCGTTCTGATATTTCCAGTAAAGACCGTCTCGAGCTACGACCTAAGTTAGGTCGCGTGAACGAGTTACGACCTAAATTAGGTCGCAAGGAGATTAGGTCGTGTGAAGAACCCCAGGAGCTAACTTGTTAGGTCGCGTACGAAGCCTATGCCGCCTGAATATCTTGTGCCGCTTTATTTTAGGTCGCTATCTTCTGTTGTTAGGTCGCATGAAGTGTTAGGTCGTTAACGACCTATAATAAGGCGCTAATGGAGGCTGATGTATTGATGTTAGGTCGGTCAAGTGTTAAGTCGTGATGTGTAACTATTGTAAATACTGTAGCGTGTTTGTTGTTGATCTGTTAGGTCGTTGACAACCTATGTTAGGTCGGTGAAGATTTGTAATGTGTTGTAACTGTTTTGTTTAGGTCGTATACTTTTAAGTCGTAGGTCGTGATGTTTAGGTCATGGCCGACCTAGGTGTTGTACAGATTTCAGTGTTGAGTTGTAACTTCTATAAATAGGCCGATGGTGCCATTTGTAATAGTTGAGTTGATTTGAATGAAAACTTTTGTTTGTTAGCTTTGTGCTTTCAATTAAATTGGTAGTTGAGTGTGATCTCCTATCTCCACTTTCGGTTAATCGAGTGCGCTTGATTCAACGACTGCTGAAGCCGATTCACGGTATCTAGTGCGCTAGATCAACGTACGAAGAATCATAGATCTTTAAACACGGTATAGTGCGCTATCAACGTGTTTGGGATAGCTAGAATTCGGTATCTTCGGATCAATGAATTTGGGCCATTCAGTATTCTTCATTCCATCGAGTGCTACTTTCACAGAATCATCATTTTGTTATTCCGCTGCTGCGTCAAAAGGCAAGGCAAAATCCTTAGAAACCTGCAAAAGTTTCTAATGGACAATCACACCAATCCCATCTTGATTAATGAAGAATCTTCAGATGTTCAAGTGTAAGAGGACAGCAAGGAAGAAGAAGAAGAAGAATTCCCCATGGAAGAAGAGCATGCTGAAGATGACGACAAAGTTATTTGCGTTGGCGAAGTGTGCTTTGACAAGGATGGAAATCTAGTCGAACAAAATGGAAATTTCTGTTTCCATTACCCAAATTGCTCGATTCATAGACCTCCCATTGTCAAGAATACACATTAGTTTCTTTTTGTTCTTTCTTATTGTTATTTGTATATAATCTTACTTATGTTTTCTACAGAAATGAAAATATAACGTTATATAATTAATAAATTATTTGTGATTATCACATTATCATATATATTCTTAGTTAGGAGAGTTAGTTATTAAGGGATAAGTTTTAGTTTCAGAATTAAGTGTTGATTATTTATGATAACACTATCATTATAATCACATGTCATATAGTATTAGAATAAGGGGGAGTTATATAGTTTCGAGTTAGTTTGTTTTTGTTGATGACAAAGGGGGAGAAGTATAAAATAGGATAGTTAGGCATAGATTAAGGGGGAGTTATTAGTTTTAGGGGGAGTTATTAGGATAGAAGTAATATTTTATAAACAAAGGTTGTCATCATCAAAAAGGGGGAGATTGTTAGTCCTTGAAAAGAATGGTTTTGATGACAACAACCTTAGGACTTGTTATAAAATATAAATACTAACATTATAGTTTAGATATATATGTATATGCAGGATATAAACATGTAGGTACTGCGAATGAAGACTGTATAGTATAGAGACTCAAGATCGAAGACATCAAGTTCAAGACTCATGAGTATCAAGATATCAAGAGTTCAAGATTTCAATAGTACAAGACAAGTATCGAGTCTAGAATTATGTTAAAACTCCTAGAAAAGCACTGACATCTTAAAATCCATTTTATTCGTGGAATGGAATCCACTTCGAGCCTGTTAAAGGGATGGAACCCTAAGTAGGATGGAACCCATGAAAAATCTAGTGGAACATCGTTTTGTATCCACTAAATTTTATTTAAATGTTTTACAAAATTATATCTTGTTTTCAAAATGATTTCAAAATCTTCTTTTTTAAATCAAAAACATCTATCTTGGTTTTAAATACTTTTAGCCTCAAAATAATCTTTATTTTCAATATCAAAATTATCCTTGGTTTTAAACTATCTTTAATTATAATGTACTTAAATTTTAATATTTATATTTAAGATTTAAATATGAAATTATAGTAAAATTTTATATATACCAAAATATTATTCTCTATACTTATTTATGTATTTTAACTATAGTATATTTATAAAGTTTAAAATAGTTTTAATATAAGATAGAAGTTATTTTCAAAAGAAAAACAAATTATCAAAAATACCTTAGGCACGTCGACAACCCCTAGGTACCAATGTCGACATGATGGCAGTTGATTCCAAAAGTTTGAATTTCAAAGGAAGTGTCTATTCGTCATATCCTTTCCCGAATGGACATGGCTGTTGTTCTACTATAAATAGGGGATGTTTTAAACGAATTTATATTCATAATTTTTTGATTTCACTCCTCTTCTTCTTCCACATTTCTTTATATACATTTTTACTATTACTCTGCCGAAATCACCATTGAATGTAACTAGATCATCTCTGGTTTGATTCTCTATCACTATCTCAACAAGATCCTAGTTCTATTCAGAGTTATAGGCTTCTTTGTAATCAGTCGAGCGAGAAAAGATGTGATTGTAGCTTGGAAAATCAATCAAGTGAGAGAAGGTGTGATTATAGCCTAGAAAATCAATTGGGTGAACATGTTGCCCGTAAAATCAAGTATCTCTACCCAGAGGATTGTGAACCTGGAGTGGTGTGCCTCATGGCCTTGAAATCAAGGGTGTAATAGTAAGAATTGGTTTTGAAAGGAAATCCGTACTTGTGTTGCGGGACTGGATATAGGGTAACTCTGAACCAGTATAAAATCCAGTGTGTTCTTTACTTTACTGCTTTTACTTTATATTTGCATCTGTATTTGATTCTGTGATTATATTTGTGTCTGAATATTGCATACATTTGTGTTCAAATTAATATAAACTCAAAAAGAATTAGTAAATTCTTAAAACACTATTTACCCCCCTCTAGTGTTTATTCTAGCCTTAATATCCATAATCCGCATTTCTCACACTTCCATCTCTTCCAAAACATTCGTCTCAATGTCCTTTAATTTCTCAGGCGCATAAACAATCTTAAAAGTCTTCTCCTTCTTCAGTGCCGCCTCCATCTTCATTTTTCAAGTTCCAGAATCTCCCATTTCATCAAAACGTGTAATAGCATAACTAGCACCAGATCTACCAATAGATTTTCGGATGTCGCCATTAATGTCCAAATAAAACAAAAACACTGGCTGTGATACCAAACTGCGGTAAAGAATGTTGTGAAGGATTTATTACTAATATGCAAAAGCGATTAACCAAAATCTAGTTTTGTCTATTTGAATACCAATGCAAATTATAAATCAATTATGTTATCACACAAGATTAAACAACAGAAAGAAAGAAGAAACACAGAAGATTTAATTTGGTTCGGATTTGTATCCTACGTCCATGGAGGCCCAACAACCTTATTATTCCATTCAGAGATTACAAGCCAAATCAATGATTAGAGAGTTACAAGATGTGGAGACTCTCTCTAATCAATCAATCAACTAAAGAATTATAATTTAGAGCACTCAAAATCAAAAACCCCTAAATCAGGTGAGCTATGGTTTTTATCAATTACAATGACTGGAAACCTAATAATCCTTCTAACCCTTAATTAGGAAGATGATTAGAAGGCTAATATATAGATGCTCTAATTACTCTAGACTATCGGATCACATCAAAAGAATTTGCACTATCAATAAAGAAGAACCATGGAATGAAATGATGAAAATGCCCTCAGAAATTCGAGTTACAAAATAGCCTGAAAAACGTTGCTATAGTAACTCAGACGTCTATCTGTAAAACATCAAAACTCTTAGGTTAACAAAATGCAGCAACTCAGACGTCTGATTCCCTAAGTCAGACGTCAGATTAACGAGAAACTCTTTGTTTTGAATTCTACAGGCATTCAAACGTCTCACTTGGAGGGTAAGATGTCTGAGTGCATGTCAACTCACTTGATAGTTTCTCTTCTCCATAACTTTTGATCTCTTCCTCTAATCGACTTCCCATCTCTTTTAAAACGAAGCTCTACACCATATCATCAATCTGAAACACTCGTAAGCATATATTTGAATTGTATAACAACAACAATTACATCATAATCTTACGGACATAATCGTTTAGATGATTTTCATATTCATGAAGGCTTCAATGTATTAATAACATCTTCTAAAATCAAAGTTTAATGTGATGGAAAATTGACTAATAGACAAGATTAGTTCTTATTAGTCATTACTTGGATTGAAAGAACTATCATACTAAGTCAATTTTCCAAAATAATAATAGTTTTGTGCATAACTTATTTTCATGGCCCGATGAATTTAAAACATAAGTGAAAAATGCACAACCTAGTCCACGAGTTCATTATAGTAATATTGTGTTCATCGAAAATTAGATATTATCCACTTATGATATTTATAAATAAAACGATGATCTCTTTTGATGGGTTTTTTGACCAAGGCGGAACAGCCATGCGGTGGGTCTAAAGGCTTTCGTCCATCTCCCTTGGATGGGTTTTTTGACCAGGGCCCGATGTGGATTCGAAAGCTTAATTGACCATCACTCTTTGGATGATTGCTTTGGCTAGGCCTTGTGGTGGGACCGAAGTCCTTTTGTCCATCTTCCTTGGCTGGGTGTTTTGACCTGGCTCTTTGGCTGGATCAAAGGCTTTTTTGACCATAATCCTTTGGATGGTTGCTTTGGCTACGCGTTGTAATGGTACCAAAGGTTTTTCGACCATCTCCCTTAGATGGGTGCTTTAACTAGGCTCAATGGTAGAATCGAAGTCTTAGTTAACCATCACTTTTTGGATGGTTGCATGGCTAGGCCTTGCAATAGAACAAAAGGTTTTACGTCCATTTCCTTGTGATGGGTGTTTTGAACAGTCCCGACAGTGGGATAGGCATAATAACCATATCTCTTTGTATGGATTCTTTGGCTAGGCCTTGCGGTGGGACCAAAGTCTTTTCGTCCATCTCCCTTGTATGGGTGCTTTGACTAGGTCCAGCAGCGAGATCAAAAGCTTAATTGATCATCACTCTTTAGATGGTTGCTTTGGCCAGGCCTTACAGTCGATCTAAGGATTAGCTATTCTCTTTCAAAAATGAGGTGTGCTTCTGCTTAACGAATCTCAGTAAC
Organism: Allium fistulosum; assembly: GCA_030737815.1. Lineage (NCBI taxonomy): Eukaryota > Viridiplantae > Streptophyta > Magnoliopsida > Asparagales > Amaryllidaceae > Allium > Allium fistulosum. The sequence continues at coordinate 626,872,437 of CM060905.1, read as the reverse complement.
CTTTTCAGGTTAGGAGTCAAGTTAAACATATCACATCTCAGTCCAAGGGATATTATCTAGGGAAAGGTCTTTTGATCATCCATTTTATTTATCCAACATTGTGAAGTACGGTCTCAAATTCTCGGCATTTCATGTCCTTGATATCTCATTTCCATCTGATCTACTTAATTGATTAGTTACTAGAGGAATAATTTCATAAATGACTAGTGGTCCTTCCTAATTTGGTCATAGTGGGCTATCCATGGGATCCTTAGTATTTTCCATTACTCTCCACAGCATTAGATCTCCCTTCATGAATGCTCTTCCTTTTACTTCTGATATATAATATTTGGAGATTCTTCATTGGTATATAGCCAATGGTATTACGGCTTGATCTCTTAATTCGTTAAGTAAATCAATTCACTCTCTCTTCATTTCTTTGTGCATTTTATAGGTATAGGTGATCCTTCGACATGAGGGGACCTCGATCTCAACTGTTAGTGTGGCTTCAAATCCATACGTTAAAGGATATGTTGTATTTCTAGTGGCCGATCTCGTAGAAGTTCAGTACGACTATAAAATGAGAGAAAGTTCCTTCACCTAATTTCCATTGGCTTTGTCCAGTCACTTCTTTAAGATTCTCTTAATGGTCTTATTTTCCGTCTTTACTGCCCCATTAGCTTTTGGGCGAGCCACTAATGAAAAACTTTTTATTATTTCGTTCTTCTCACAGAAATGAAAGAATTACTTGCTCTCAAATTGGATCCTATTGTTAGAGATAAACTTATTTGGGAGTCCGAATCTAGTGACTATATCCTTGATGACAAACTCATGACTTTTCTAGCAGTAATATTTGGCAGCGGTTCGGCCTCTATCCATTTGGTAAAGTAATCTGTGTCCACTACATCAAACTTTTCTCCTTCTTTTGAGTTTGGAAGAGGCTCAATTAAGTCAATTCTCCTTACATCGAAAGGCCACAAACTAGTAACGGCGGTTATTTCACTCGGGGACAACTGCTAAATTCTAGAAATTTTTTGACATTTGTCATATCTCTTAGTATAGGTTAAGGTGTCCTCTATCATATGGGATCAATAATATCCTTGCCTCATTACCTTTTTCGTTAAATTTATCTTATTGGAATGATCCGCATAATCCTTTATGGGCTACTTTTAATGGTATAGCTCCTATTTTCGGGGTGATACATCTCAAGCAAGTTGTTGAGTATCGTTTTTTATATAATAGTCCGTCAACTATGGTGTATGATGGGGGCATGGTATCTGAATTTTTGCAACTCGTTCCTTTCTTTGGGCAATATTCTTTCCTCCAAATATTTGATCAAAGACATCATTCAACTATTAGCATATTTATCTTCGTACACATTTATTCTTATTCTTTCGGAGGCTTCTCCATAGCTACTACCTTCTCGAGGATTTTCCTTGTCACATGACGGCTGTTGAGTTTGAAATTGAGTTAGAACCATGGCTTCATTATTTAATTTTTCCTTTCCCAAATCGACATGGTTTTGTTGGAATCCAACGGGGAGAATTTTGACTTTGGGTGGCCTCATAGCTAGCTAATTTTGTCAAAGAATCTGCTTGCATATTATTTTCCCTCGGTATTTAGTGTATGGAAAGTCTTTAAACCAAACCAATATTTCATAGATTTTCTTTATGTAATAAGCTAATCAGGCATCCTTTATTTGGAATACCCTCTTCAATTGGTTCACCGTTAATTACAAACCACCGAATATCTCAATTCCTGGGATCTTTGGCTATTAGGCTAAAGTTAAACCTGCTATCATGGGCTCATGCTAGGCCACTTATTAGTTGTAAAACAATCCCAATTTCATTGCGTAATGTAGCCTATGCCCATCAGGCGTAGTTATCACGTAACCTACCCCAACTCCTTACTCATTTAATGCTTCTTCTACGTATAACTACCATTTTGGTTCAAGCTAGTTTTCCTTCCCTGGGCATACCTCGATAAATCTTATACATTCTACTACAAAATCGTCTAGGGATTGTTCTATTATTGACACCCGGGGTAAATACTCAATGTCGTACTGACCCAACTTCATCCTCCATCTTATCAAACTTCCTGATGTTTTGGATTTGCTAAGGAGCAGTCTTAGTGGATAACTAGTCAAAACCTTGATTAGATGCACCTGAAAACACGACCTTAATTTCACATTGACAATAATGACTAATAGACCAATTTCTCTATGACCGAATACTAGCTTCAGTGTCTTTTAGCCTCTTATTTGTAAAGTATATCGAGAATTGGATTCCAACTTCTTCTATGATCAGGAGTGAGCTTATCATGTGTTCCGATACAGCCATATATGAGAACAAGTCTTCTCCTTCCATTGGGCAAAAAAGTATCGATAGTTTTCCAAATGGTCTAATTTAACATGATATATTAAAATCAAAATTTATACGTGCATAAAACTATGTTTTAGCTTATGAATTTATGTTTTAATATTACCTATAATTATTTTCTAAACATATCGCTCAATTTAATGATTTAAATGTTTCTACTTATTTTTAACCAATCAAGAATATAGAGTTTGTTGACATCTTATTCAATTTGATGTATGCAATTTTGACTTTATAATATTTAGATTGTTCAAAAAAATCTTTTTTTATTATTTGGGCTAAAATTATATATACGTACATATTTACAAATACATCATAAAAGTTTAATGTAATATGGATGTATGTTTTCAATCAATTGGAAACCATTTTGGCTTAATCATTATGTATGTATATAAGTGTATATATTTATATTTATATTTTATTACGTTATGTATTTTAGAAACATTTATCCTTAATTTTGTTTTACATTGAAAAGTTTAAAATTAAGGCTATAATATATATATATATATATATAATTTCATGTTTTTCCCATCTTTAAACACCAAATAATTATATTCACTATAAGTTTCACATGTATGTTACAACATTTAGAAGTATGAATATATTTGATATATTCAAACTTTTCAAATAACATGCTTAATTAACAAGATTTTTTTAATTGATTAAAAATAAGACAATATTAATAAAATATGATTTTATTAAAAACAACTAGACTGGGTCTAGTATTAAATATTAGACTTGACAGGCCCACTAAGATCTGCATGGGGAAAAATATGAAATTACCTATTTCATCCATCGCGAAACGATCGGGTTCCTACAATGTTACCACAGCCTAAATGGTCTATGTAGTCTAATTAATCAACATTTAGGACCAACTAACTAAACTTATTTATCCAATAATTTTCTAGAAAAGTAGAGTCTAGGCTTAGGGTTGAATAATCAAGTATTCTCTTCTCCTTGGCTACTAGTCTTACCCATTGGGTGCAGTAACTCCAAAAGGATGGGTTAGATGTAAGACCCATAGTTATTTGAGCCTTGCACTTTCCTAAAATTCTATTTGAAAATTTAAAATATATTTTAAATTTGAATGTTAAGTTTAAGGTATAATATGAAATTTTATATTATAAAATATTTTTCAAAATAGTTTTGAAAATAAATTTAATATTTTTAAAATTTATTTAATATTTTATTATTCAATTAATTAGATAAATAATTAATTAAAGGTTAATTAATTAAACTAAACCCATATAATGATATACATATATATATATTTATCATAAATTATTTAAGCTAAATTATAAATAAAATTTTCAAATTTATTAAAAATATTTAATGAAAACTGTTTTAATTAAATGAAAGTTTTAATTGATAAATAAATTAGTTAAATGTTATTAATGTAAACATATACATATATAGGGATATATGTATGTAACTATAATTGTTATAACCATATATTTATCTTAGATCTTTTTAGATGAAGTATACTAAACTTTTGATTTAATTAAACTACTAATTAAGTAAAACAATTTATTAAATAAATAAATTAATTAAAAGTTAATTAAGTGATATACATGCATGTATAACTATGTATATATAAACAAACCATAAATCTTATAGTGGATTATGTACCTTAAATATTTTATAATAAATAATATAAATAAATTCAGTTTTAATAAAATTTAATTAAATTGGTTAAATAAATAAATATAAAATTAATTAAACATGATTTAATTGATAGGAATTAAAATTAGTCAAATAAGATTTGGTTAATAAAGATACATGAATATATTATATAAGTTGATTAATTTATAACAGTTATACATAAATATAATGAAAGTGAAACTAAAATAAATCCAAAATAGATATTCGAGTAAATAAGTATGTATGGTACGTGTACCGTGATTTCATTTATGTCATACACTTGAATCATGAGGGTATTTCATATGAAATACATTGTTCCTATAGTCGATATCACTCTAAGAACATTTTAAAGATTATGAATCCCAAATATACAAAGTTGTCCTCTATCATTTATATATTGATAGTTTACTTGCATACTCACTAATTGTTGAGCAAACTTAAGCTAATAATGTTATATGTAGTACTATCAATATGTTGCCTAGACGAGTTAAAATACACGCATGCATTTGTTGAGCAAACTCAAGGTATGTGTATTATACTTAGACCATCGCGAAATGACAGTTATGAGTGAATAATCCTTTTAGTTTTCTGAGAAAACTAAAGGTCGAGATTAAGATTAGGACAAAGACCACGGTCATGTATTTTGTATGATACAATTGATAAAGGGTTATACATCGCTTGCATGCTTATGATTTTTTAAGCAGACTCAAGGTTAGAATCCTAAGGCAAGCTAGTCCTAACACCCACTAGAGGAATCAAAAGATTTCTATGTTTCTCTTAGGTTTTCAAAGAGTGGGAGCCTTATTTTAACATAGAAACTGGTAAATTTTCATCCAAAAATTTGAAAATTATTTTCGGGTGTAAATTTATTTCAATTTAATTAGTTAGGAATTGATGAAAATAAAATGTTTTTCAAACCTGAATATTTTTACATAGAAAAATTATAATTCCTCTTCTGACTACAACGTCATTTTTCGTTTTTCCAAATTCGGACTTCTTTAGCTCCGTCGATCTTATTTTTCTGCGTTTTTGCTGCATTTTCCGCTAGTAGAAAATTCGAATTTTTATGATTCAATTATACCACTGACATCTGTATACCATTTTGATCGTCTCGTCGTGCTGATCTCCGCAGTATATTCATTTGTATATTTCGAGGTCTGGTATAACACGAAACCGGTAAAACGATTACCGTATCGGTAACCGTTTTCGAATCTTTTTGACTTCCTTGACCTTTCATTTATCCATCAGCTGAAATTAAATAACCACTCATCTTTATCAATTGCCGAGTCAAATGTGTGACGTTTGATTTTTCCAAAGTTTAAAATTCCTTTCCAAAAAAATTTAATTTTTCACTGTTACTGTCATTTCTTTTATTATTCTCTGAAGTTTCGTGGGCGACTTTACCATTTCAGCTACTTTACATTTATGTCATTACGTTTCAAGAGGGAATATAAACTCTAATAAATATTGGTTTGGGAAGCAATATGTCCTTTTTTTATGAAACCATTCATGTTGCTCCCAGTTCATCTTTTCTCCTATTCATCTTCATCTCTCCTCAACACGTCCTCCTACAGCACAACCCGAACCCAGTTCATCTCAAAGCCTAACCATCACTGAACATCTCTTCTCCCCTTTGACCTTGCTACTGTCGAGCACAAGCATACTCACGTGTGCTCTTTCTTCATCTGGCCGAAGCCTCTCAGCCACGATCCACCAGCGTCTGACCAACCCGACGCCCTCCGGCCTTCAACCCACCCGAGCTCAGCGAATTTCCTCCTCGGATCCATTGGTAGTAGCTCGACCTTCCCTCTCGACACAGCCTCCTAGATCCGCATGCACCAACTGGCTTTTCTCCTTCTCTTTGTGTAAGTGTGTGTGTATATATATATACACAAGTTAATACGCATATATTTATACTTGACAGTTGAATACGTGTATTATAATAGAGATTTATGCTAATAATTCTATGTAAGTTTTATGTACGTTTCAAATCTGTGGGTAGTATTATATATGACTATTTTTTTAAATAGTTACATGTTTTCATTTGCACATTTTAATATGTATGGTCTGCATAAGGTTAAGGGTACGAATTTTATATAAAGTCTGAAAACTGGTTAAAGATGCGAATAGCCTATAGTACTTTATATATACTATTTGTTAAGTGCGACAGTTATATTGTTTTTGAAGGCAAGCATGTTCTGTGAATTTTCGAACATACATATATACTAAGTTGTAACATATATCATACAATCATCTGCCTATTACTTCTAGTTATATATAAGCTGCTGGGAATATATGTAATGGTGTATAACTTATTGCTTATATTTTATAGAAGTTCGTATACGACCACTTATATATATATATAAAAAATTTACGTGTGCTTATAACCCAATGTTCGTTTTGTATACAATTGTTTGGAGTATAGAAATATAAGTCTATGTATGTGTGTATATACTCTGTTTTTCAAGTTATCTGTACCTGTATTTATGCGCATATGTTTTATATTTATATTAAGTTTTATATACTGGTCATTTTATACTATATAGGTTAATAGTTGAAATTTATAGGTATAATTTGGTTCTGGTTTTATAGAGGGTAGCATATTTAAAGTATTAAGTATAATATAACAACTTATATAGGATGATAAGTATGTAAAGTATAGGCTGTTGATTCTTTTGTTTGTTTTTTTACAGTATGCATAAAAACATATTTCACGTCGCTGATATAATGATTTAAATAGAATGTACAAAGCTTTTGATTTTTATTTGCCTGTTATAAAGGTATGTTAGTTATATATAAAGGTTAGATTTATATACTATGTTGTTATATATATGTATATAAATACGTCTATATAAGTTGTATACCATCTTTTAGGCTCACATATAAGTATATACGTGGTTTGGATTGGATAAGTTAGCTTATATATTTTATATATATAAAGATGGACAGTATTGTATATCACATGTATATGAATGTGTGGTTTGATTTAAATATATATATTTATTTTAAGTTTATTTAAGTTATACATAAACATTCAATATATATGTGTTTGAATTTAAACATGATTTATATATATATATATATATATGATTATATACAAGTTCAGTTATATCTAATTTTATTCATCGATCGGGTTCTAATTTGATTTCGTCTATTCCTATTGATCAGCTTTGTTCGTCAATTCGTGCCCATTTCACATAGCTTGGAATTCGTGTTAGGATTCGTAACTCGATTTCAGTGATTATCCTCTCTAGCCTCGAAAGGTGAGCAATCACTCACGATTAATGTTCTTTTATATATTAAATTTGATTTCAATTGAAACGACAATTGAAATATGACGCTGTTAGTTATTTACACTGTTATGTATGCTATTATCTGTATCAGTTCACCTGTGACATCTGACACCATTATCTGTTATTTATGAAATGATAATCCAGTTTGGTTGATAAATGATTGATTGTTTGATGTTAACATTGGACGTTAAATTGTTAATGTAGTAAGTGATAAATAATTTGAAATTGAAATTGACGTAGGATAGTTAGATTTGATATATGTTAAATTCGATTAGATGTCATTTGCAAAATATGACCCCTTTAAATGTTGAATAAATTGACACGTAGAAATAGTGTTAACCACACTTTGAACCATTTAAATGTATGTGTATAAATTGACGTAGTTTGAATTTGAACAATAGATATCAAGTAAAGAACTGTAAAATATTAATTTAATAATCTTTAATCTACATGAAATGATAGTGTAGATTCTAGAAATAATTATATTAATTTGCACAAACAACAATGTGAATTAATACGATTATTTCGGGATTATTTGAATTAATTATTGGATTGATATTGATTGTTGTTATTGCTTGTTTATTTACTTTGACACCATCCCAGTTATCACACTGCAAGTTCCCTTTGCTATGCTTTGATTTTGAATTGAATTGGAATCGGGTCGAAATGATAAATACCCAAATTAAATTTTGACCTAGGATAGAGAATTAAATAAAACCCGATTGGTCAATAATTTGATTTAAAAGTAAAATAAAGATTTTATTTGAATAAATAATAAGGTTTTGGAATGAAGTTGGAATTTGAATTTTTATGAAAGGAAAATGTTAATATGTAATAATCCGAAACAAAATATTTACATAGTAGTTGATGAAAGAACGTTGTTTTAAAATTTGGAATTATTAATAATTAAGTTTGAAATTATTTAATAATTAAGTTTTGAAATTATTTAATAATTAAATAAGATTGAATTATTTAATAATTAAATAAAATTGAATTCTTTGTTAAGTGAAATTGAACTTCTTGAATAAGTGAAATTAAGTTTCTTTATAAATTAAGTTTTGAAATTGTAACTAAGTAAATAAATAAGTGAAATTGAATTTTCTTTAACAAGAAATAAAATGTGTTTATTGAAATTAATGTAAGACTTGAAATGTAAAGAATTTGATTTGATGAATTTATTTTAATGCTATTTGTAAGTTTTGATACAAATGGAGTTGAACTTAAATAATTGATTTAATAAATTGGAAGTTAAATAGAAATTGTTTGAAGGATAAATTTACTTAACGAATATTGAATGAAATCGATAAATGAACTTAAATTGATTTGAATGTAGATTAAATCATTTTAAATGATTTCGGAATGAAACTTATATACGAATTTAAATGAATATTGGAATGGTTTTAAATAAAATCGAAATTGTATTATAAGATTTGAAATGGTAATTTGTAAGTTTTGAAACATAAATTATGGAAATTGATTTAGAAAGTGAATGAAATGTTGGTTTACAAATTCTAATTTAAATTGTAATTGATTTGGTTTTTGAAATATATAAACGACCAATCGGTGTAATAATTACAAAAGTTATTAAAAAGACCAGAATCGGTTAGGGACATACTCACTGTCTAAACCAAAAACCACTTTAATAACCATATGTGGAGTGTGATCCAGAATGAAGTGGTTGGAATGATGTACGTGATGACTGAAGAAAGAGAATGATAATGGATAGCCTTGACACTTGTGTCAAATTGGAAATGACTAAAACAGGAGCCGTGCCGGGCCAAATGGGGTTTGCTGCCTCGAGCGGACACACTTCTTCGAAAACTACTCATTACTTGTTATCGATTGGTGCACCCTTGATTTGGGAGTGTTGTTTCGTGGTGTTGTGATCGCTGCGGCGATGCGTTCTCACCAGTCCAGATCAGGCAAACGGTAGTTTCACTACCTTGGGTATTGCCTCATGTGCCTTGTCATACTTGTATCCCTATATACGCGACCGCTAAGATTTGTTTTGTGTTATACCTATAAAGTACTCCCTGATATCCCACTAGTTTACGGTGGAGTTTACAGTGCTGTATAGACTATAACGCTTATATAAAATGTGTTAAGGGGGATAATGGTAACGCCTTAACACTATTTTGATACTTTATATTATTGATAGGCATTATCTACTTGTCGTACACTACTACATAGTAGAAAGTTTAGCGGATCCTTAAAGGATGGTTATTCCAAACATCCTTTGAGTTACTTGTATTTCAGTTGCTATTTCACTTGAGTTGGATTTATTGATATAAGAATGTTAATCCTGACTCGAGTGTTTTGTGTTTTGCTTACGCTCGGGTCAGACTGAGTGTACCAGTATTCGAGACTCACCTTTGGAGTTGGAGCTTCGCTTGGAGATCCAGCTATCTATCCAGCTTTCAGATATTCAGTTGATTCCAGTGATGTATTCTGATATTGTATTTGATTATTGTATTCGAGACATCTGTTGTACCTTATTTAACTCTGATATGTATATAGTAGCTTCATGAACTACTATCTTTTGTTTCCGCTGCACTTATTACTCTGTGTCTGTGATCTGTGATTATTTATTTACTGTATATGCTCAGTTTTGCCAAATATAAATTAACAATTCGGTATTTTGAATCATTCAAGTTCGACATGTGCGGATGCGAATAGTCCAAAATAGCAGGTTGTTACATCAACATTCTTGAAGAATCTAGAACCCTTTCTCATTCCAAAAAGTATAATCTATTGAACCTTGATTACAAGCTTGTTAGGTTCATGATACAAGAAGAAATTGGATGGAGACAGAGTTCTAAGGCCCTTTAGCTTAAAGACGGCGGCAAAAACACTACTTACTTCCACATAATCGCTAATGGTAGAAGATAATAAAACTACATTTCTAAGTTCCTCCATGAGGGCTCCTTCATCCAAGAACAGTTCGAGATTAACCACATCTTCACCAACTATTAAATATAGCTCTTTGGTAGATCCCCTCCTCCATAACCCCTTATTGCTTGGGATGAGCTTCATCCTAACCCCACCCAACTTCCCATCGATTACCCGTTTTCTGAGGCCGAGATCGTTGCCACTCTTAATGACATGGAGGATGACAAATCCTCTGCTCCTGATGGTTTTGGCCCTCTTTTCTTCAAGCACTTATGGTCCATTACCAAAAATGATATACTCAATATGTTTGAAGAATTCTACTATAACCCTTCCCTTATAGCCAGATTCAATTATGCCAACGTCGTTCTTATTCTAAAGAAGTCTGGCGCCAACTTTGTCTCTGATTTCCATCTTACAACCTCCTCAACACCACCTTCAAACTCATCACTAAAGTCCTAGTCACCGCCTCAACTTCACATCTCCTTCCTTGTTGATTATGAGCGATCAACATTCATCTTCGGCAGATCTATTCTTGATTTTTTACTACCACCCATGAAGTTATCTCCTATTGACAGAATACTAAATATCCATGTGTTCTTCTTAAGCTCAATTTCTCCAAAGCTTTAGATTCTATCAACTGGAACTTCATCTTTGACGCCATTTGCCACTACGGCATCTCCAACGAGTGGATCTGCTGGGTGAGCAGCATCCTTCATTCCAGCATGTCCACTATTATGGTCAATGATATAAGTGATGGATCGATCAAATCCGCCCGTGGTCTTCGCCAAGGTGACCCTTCACTCCTCTTCTATTTGTCCTTGCTACTGATGTGCTCAATAATATGATCAAACTCGTGATTTCTCACCATCTCCTTATTGGCATTGTCCAATCTGACTCTAATCTATAAATCTCCAACATCCAATATGTTGATGAAACTATCCTCTTTGCTTCCCCCACTCTTTCGAATATCCATAACCTCAAACTGCTCTTTTATTATTTTGAACACATTTCTGGCCTCACTATTCACTTCTCCAAAAGTTCGGTTATCATGGGGGAGAGGCGGAGCATCTTGGCCTGTCTATTGCCTTCGCCCTTAACTACAAACTCGACCAATTCCCTATCACTTACCTTGGCATCACCAAGTGCCCTACCAAGCTCCTGCATGTTGATTGGCAACCGCTTATTTCCAAAGTTTCAAATCGCCTTGCTACTTGGAAAGCCTCTTCGCTCTCTAGGGCTGGGAGGCTCATTTTTATTAAATCTATCCTCTTTGATATTCTCACCTATTGCCAATCATTTCATAAATTCGCTAATTGGGCCAGCTCCAAGACTGATCAACTACGACATAACTTTCTCTGGCATGGTTCTCCTGTCAACAATTTGGTGAGCTAGAACATTGTTTGCAAATCTTCCTCTTAGGGAGCCTTAGGATTCACTGATCTTAAACTTTTTAACTTGGCTCTCCTTGCCAAATGAATGTGGAGATGCATTTCAGAGGAAAACACGATTTATCCTCTGCTCCACTCCCAAATGCAAGCCTTCCCCTTTCTGGATCGGTGTCCTCTCCTTGACTTTCTAGATCTGATCCTATGCCTCAACCTACAGTGGTAATGGTGACAACTACAGCCTCTGGTGGGATATCAGGATGAATGATACCCACTTTTTCACTCTCTCCCTAACCTCTTCTCCATTATTGACAATCATTCCATCTCAGTCGACGAGGCTCGTAGGCACAGAAGCAGCAACTTTCATTCCAACTAGGCTATAAATGGTCCTGCCCACACTCGACTCAATCTCTCCTTACTTGGGTCCATAACCTTCCCCCATCCACCTCCTTCGATGGATTTGTTTGTGGCGTGCACTCTAGTGGCCAGTTCACTACTAGATTCCTCTACAGTCATCTGATTGACTGTGGTAGACAGTTCTCTTACCCTAGGCTCTGGAAGTGCAAGATTCCTCCGATGGTTAAATTTCTAATGTCGCTACTCATTCATGAAAAGATAACCACCAAAGATCGCTTGATTCACAAAGGCCTTTGCATAACTCCTACTTGCCTCATGTGCCACTCCATCCCTAAAAGCATCAACGACATGTTCTTTGACTGCAACCTTTCTTTCTTCATCTAGGCCATCTGTTCTGCTCACCTTATCCCCTCGATTTTGTCCCTTACATCCTTTCTTGATTACTGGCAAAGTAACCTTATCTCCTCTTAGGTTGATGCTATCCTCTTTGCCTTTAGCTGGGTTATTTGGGCGAAGGGAAATGCTAGCTGCTTCAATAACAATGCAAGTTCTATGCCTAACCTATGTCATAAATTTTTATACCTATACTCTATATGGACAGGTTGCAGATACACTTCTCTTCAGCTAAGACTAGGTAGCCCGGAGCTTGACAATGAGCCTGTCAACAACTTTGATGTGCTCCAGGCTTTCACTCCTAGAAGTGTGACCCTTCAGACGTCGACTAACTTACGGTAATTATGGTTTTAGGCTTTTTGGATTGCTACATTGTTGTTATCTATTTCACTTAGCAACTTGTTAATGATGTTTGTTATTTTAATGCAGTTTGTACTTATGTGTGTTGGTATTATCATTGCCATCTAAACACTTGACTTTGCTGATTCTGTTTCCACCGATCGACATGTTAATTGGAAACCTTTTTTATTTCTAGTTATGCTTTTGGCTGTGTAGTCCTGCACTACACATCTGTTTCCTTAAAAAATCAATGTATTTAAGTGCAACTACTTCGATATTCTTAAAAATACTTTTATAAAGAATTTAGTGCAGTCTTATAGTATAGTTACCTTTCAAATGGTTTGATCATTTAAGGATTGTGAATGTCTGAGAGTAGATCTTACGTAGGCATGGTTGGGATGAAGAGGGCGAATGGTCAACTCCACTTCATAAAGAGATGTCGAAAATGAGAATTTTATAAAATACTAGTATATACTTAAGATGGAATAAGAAATATGATTTATATTCCAAATGTATTTTCATATTGAAAATTATTTTGTATGAGAGCTATTTCTTCGAGTTCATAATATTTATCTAAAATTCTCAACTATAAACTAGTTATAGTGGATGAAATAATTTGCACATAATAAGTGATTGAATTGAGCTTTATATTTTATGCGTTGTTATTATAATAGCAGAAATAGTGGGAGCATACCATATGACACTACAGTAGACGCATCAAGTTATGAAAGATAGTCTTAGAAAATATACAGGTACTATCTGAGAAATAATAACTAAATTTCAGTACAGACTAATTATAGATATAATTCTATTTTAACATGAATATTCAATATAAATAAAAATATATTACATCGATGTTATTTGTTTTATTAACAATAATGATGCATTAGCAATTGAAAAATATAGAAGTATTTAAAATTTTCTACAATTATTTTATAATTATGAACAAAGCCATGTTCTTGAGAAATAATTTCTTTAATCATATGATTATAAATCATGTGATACTCGTGATTTGAATCTCAAATGATTAAAGGCAAAACACTCATTCAATTGGAGTGACAAAAAAGTTAATAAACTCTTCAGATTGATGCATAAAGAGGTATGTTATCTAAGGTAAAATAATATTAAAATGGATCCACTTGCTTTGTTAAAATTCACCATTGACTATCACTAACATTAATATAAGTATTTGATACACAAATAATATATCTATGACAGATTTATAGAATATAAAATGGAAGCAAAAAAATAACATGCAAAGGAAATAAGACAATTCAATTTGATCGAATATGCAAGTATATTGGAAAGAGTTTCAAAAGTACTTAAAAAATGAATAAAATTCAATCTTAAAGTCACTCCCCTCTGTGGTATATAATGATATATCAATAAGGAGTAATCTACTTTATTAGATAAAGTATGATTAATAATAAGTGATGTTGAATTAACTTCTTTCTATAAGGATATATACTTAAGAGTAAGTACTTATGTTAAATTTAATTTCATCTAAAGCACTATTTAAAAAATCATATAAGATACGAATTAACATGAAACCCCTACATGTCCTAGGTAAAAGAGTTGACGGGTTGAGAGGGTCTAGAGGCTTCACATAAAATTCGATCATGAGTGATATTGTGTGAACCACCATAAAGGAGTTTAGAATTAACTACAATGTTTGACTAATTTATGTTGTGAACATAAGTTTCGTTAGCTCAAAATTGAATCGATTTTGTGTAAGTATTGAATAGGATACAAACATTCTAATGTAGAAATTGATTTTATAAGATGAAAAGAAATTAACCAAGCCTAAAACAAACACAAACTCATTATACTGTCTAATATGGATTCTCGCACATTAAATAGAAATATAAGTTTCATATCAATATCGAGAAAAGGAATTATTAGTGGTAACAATTTCTTCAGTTTCCAATAAGTTAAAAAGATTATAGGCTCTAACATATAGCTTAAATTCTAGAATAGATTCCAAGTGTATTATCAAAATACGATTTTGATAGTTTTACCCGTAAAGATATGATACATCGATTAAGGGTGTGTCTTCAAAAGGAAGACCGATGCAGTTGGAATATTATAAGCAACATTGATGAGAATCGCATTATAAATATTAGTTATTGAAATTAGCAAAACAGATTCATTGGTCAATGTACTTGAGTTAATTCTGATTCTACTCGCAAAATTATTGCTCAATATGATTTTGAATTTTGGTACATCTTAGTTTGAATAGAAATTTTGAATAATTATTTAGAATAGACAATTTGCACATGATCATCAAAATGTCATGATGTTAGTGAGAGCGATAACTTAGAGTAAGTATTGGGTAAGATCCAATAACTAATAGGACATTACCGTTCAACGAGCATCGGAATTGAGCAAACAGTTTGGTTATCGGTCAAAATACAGAAGAAGCATGTGTCTATAGGAAAGAATTTTAAAAGGTACTAAAATATTTCTACAATTATAAGTATGGATGTTGGGAATGTCCTAAATGATATACAAAAGCATCATATTAAAATGTTTAATATGGAGAATATGAGATGGTTTCCTTATGCGTCAATAATAGGAATTATCATATATGTTATGATGTCTACTATATCGTGATTTGTTTATGTACTTGGTACATTGAGTGGGTATCAAATTTAAATAAAAATCACTAAATAGTAGTTAAGATTATTCTTAAGTATTTATGAAATGTTAGGAAATTGTTTATGAAAACAACAAACTTATGAAGAAGGTTTAGACCCAACTTCATAAGTGATATTGAATGTAGCATGTCAGTCCTAAATTCATGTTCAACCAAGGAGCTTTAAGTTAGAAATGTTCCAAACAACAGGTGGTTGCTGATTTAGTTGAAAGACAATCATTATAAATATAAATGCATAAATTTATAACTGAGCGAGGCGTGATTCCAAATGTTGAAAATCCCATGACATTGTTTTGTGAAAACAATGGCACGATACATATTGTAAAGAAATTAGGGCTCACAAGGTGTCTAAATACATACTCTAAAGTTCCACACGATAAAGGCAGTTTATCAACGACAAAGAAATATTAGTTGTGAGAGTAGATTGTAATACAATATAGCTGATCTGTATTTTGACCGATAACCAAACTGTTTGCTCAACATCCATACTTATAATTAATGGAATAACTCGATCAGTTTTAAACCGATCGAAGGAATGAGATTAAGATTCCTTGATTGACCTCAAGTGCAAGCGAGAGTTTGAAAGAGTTAGTGGTATACCATAGGAGTAATTATGTAATTATTACATATATTTAAATCTATTGTCAATCTTGTTTGTAGTAATGATGTTTGTTTTCTTCTATTATCTTTGTTATACTATGATAAGTAATTAATTCAAAGTATAATAATAAGAAATGATTAAAAAATGTTATGTGATTATAGTTGTAGATGGTTGCAACTATGAGCAATTAGTTACAAAATAAAGTGACATTTTTTTTATAAAAATTTTCCTGGTCAAGATATTTCGAGAAAGGATATCAATACATCCATTGAACTCAGAGTGTGTAACGCTCTCCAAATATTGAACAGCGTATTACACATATTTGCTCAACAAGGGGTTACTTACTCGTGGTTATTTGATAACTATGGAATGACTCATCCAATAATTTTTTGTTGGTTAATAACAACTAGGTCAAACTGGAAATCTCAATTGACGATGTTATACAGTTCCCTCGACATGAGAATACTGTGGAACTTTAATGTGAAAACTCCACTTTGATTATAGTTAAATCATGGCATGTCGATCCATCGACCGACTATAGGTGGGTTTGAGTTGAAAATTTGGAAGTGGAACACTATTCAATTAACATTCACCTCACCAGTTTTATGAGGTTAGTATCGCAGTTAAACCAAGGACAATATTTTTGGGACTAACCGAGCTGAAAGTGGATAACATTGGAATTTTAACCAATGCCAACTTCCATATATCCTGAAAGTGATATAGTTTTGATGGAGAGGACATGTTTGTATTATTATTAGTAAAAGATACTGCTTAAGAAAATGTGAAATTGGATTATATTGAAAAGATCTATTGTTTACACCAAGATTTGGCACAAACACCCAAAAATTAATAGAAGAGAATAAAATGAAGAAAGTAAATGGAAAACGAAGAAATAAGAACACACAACAATTATAGTGGTTCGGCTAAACAAAAGCCTACATCCACTTGAACTTTGTTTATGTTTCTACAAAGTTTTTGCAATGTTGATCTTATGGATGATAAAGACCCGTGTGATTATAGAAAAAATGCAGAAATTTATAAAGCAAGCTAAAAGTCCGTTGAAAAATGCCTCTCCTCCTTTATTTAAAGCTGAAGGTCGACGGAATTCTCTTTACAATGTTCTTTCTACATTTCCACGTCCAGGAGAAGCCGACCTGAAAAGATCATAGACAACTCAGCAAACTTCAGGGATTGGTACGGAACCATGCACCATGGATCGGTACCGATCCAAAAGATGGGTTCAAATCCTTCTTCAATCTCTTATGGGTGTGACGATCGCCCTACACCTCCAATACCCAATATAACTATAAATAATCGTCGAGCTGATCTGAGGATTGTCGGAAAAAAATAAATCCCTCAATCAGGCTATTTCTAGTTGTAAAACCAACCTCATGCATTGCCCCTAATACTACAGCCACGGTAGTCAGACCTTCCATCACCTTAATGTCCCACTTGGTTACAAGCTCACACTACTGAGCACGGCCTAAATCTAATAATATAACACAAAAAGTCACAAAGTAAACCAAAATCCTATTTCAGAGATCAAAATGAACTTGAGCGTAGGTAAAGAATAGAAATATTCATTTCGAAATCAAATTCTAATCATTGAACCTTTGTAAATAATTGGCAACAAGGACACAACCTCTGTAAATCCACTATTTGGGAAATCAAAACAAAATATTTTTAAGTGAAACTTTTACTAGTTGTTCGAAATTGAGTTGGGAATAACATATCCAAATTTAAAAATTTATGGAATTTTCTACGATTTACTATGAATTTCAAACCAACAAGTGTTTTCTTCTCATAGTAGAATAATCCTTGTTAGCTGGTTCATTCTAACGAGCTGTAATAAGAATGATCAGTCTCTCTAAAAGGGATAAATGGTGTCCGTGAATGCAATGCGACTTACATACTCCATATATATATATATATATATTTGTGTAGGTGTATGTATGTATAAACTTTTTATTTCAGTTTTTGTATAGTATGTAAACCTGATGCACTCCAATGTTCTTGTTTACGGTTCAATTGATTATATTACTGTCTCGCCTGTCTTACATCTATGTTATTATATTATATCTTATTTATGCGTTGTCGGATGTTCTAGAGGATCCGTGTTTGGATTTTCTTCGCTTCTCACCCTTGATTGTGACGAACCCAATTGGAGGCTCTACTAGCCTTTGCACTATTTATCGAGAGACATAGCCTTATCAAGTCATGGATGTTTATTAACTTGTAATTTGAGAAAATTTGGAAGAAAGAGATTTTAGGTGGCTTTGGAAATATGGTACTAAATGTTTTGCGAAAAGTTTGGAAAGTGGAAGTAATTTTGAAAGCGGTGGAATGTTTTTAACAAATAAAATGGCAGATAAGTTTTGAATAATGGAATTTCAAGTGGTTTGAAAAAGTTTGGTGGAATTTTTAAAAAGTTGGTTTCAAAGTATTTGAAAATGATGATATGACGGTGGTATGATTAGAAGTGATATAAAATATTTTTGAAAGAGATTTGTGAATTTAACGATTATTTGATAAATAGTTTTGGAAATATTTTGAAAGTAAAGTCATTATTTAGTATCTTATGAAATATTAAAATGTGTAATATACATTCTTTGCTTTCGTTATAGTATGGTGGGATTATATATATGTGATGCTGTTATTTTTGGATTGTTCTTTCCTGGAAACACCCACATTGCCTCATTCTCTAGGTTGATCGATAGTAGTACTCAATAATACCCTTGGGTAATATGGGTATAGAATGGGGTGTTACAGTGGGTGTTGGTTGAATTGTATCTTTGTCTTTGACGTTTGGTAGAATTGATATGAGTTTGAGCTTGAGTGAATTCCTTAGTTCAGAGATTAGACAAAAGCACTTGACTTATCCATCATTCGTTTGGATTAAGGATAGTGAGCGAACCATCCTAAAGGGAATGTACTAACTAATAATTGCTTTAACTGTATGTAGCATGTACCAAGTGATGAAAGTGAGCATTCATCAGGGATCGGTACCAATCTAAGACTTTGTTTGCGTATTGGATTCTTAAATTTGGCAAATGTAGTGAATGGTGTGTAGGCTATTCTTGAAGGCTCTTGGCAAGCTTGTGACTCCCTCTCTAGATCTTGCTTAACATCTGAGTCTGGCAGTTATTGCTTTGGATTCTTGCTTGGTTATTCTCCTATTTGACCCGATTCGTTCGAATATGGCTTGGTCACAAGGCTAGACAACATTTGCCCCCTAGAGCATACCTTGTTAAGTTAGCATATTTTATCAATCGTTGTATCGCTTCGAGCGGTTTTGAACTTGTAACTTTCATGTAGTATAAAAAACTGAAGCATATTCTTCAAGTTCACGATCCCATTTTCGAAGAGCTATCAACATTTTCTTTTTTGACTTCTACGGGTTGGACTTTGTTCTCTTGGAACTTCATTTGTCTAGTGTCATACACGCATACATACATACTTGCTACTTACACATTCATACATACACACACACACACATATATATATATACATATACATATATATATATATATATATATATTTATATATTTATATATATGTATGTATATGTGTGTGTATATACACATACATACATATATGGTGCGGTAACAATCCTTGGGCCATGGATCAGTATCGATCTGTGGTACCTCAAACATAGGCGATTCTTTTACCTATTCTTATGGATCACTCCATACATAAAAGCAAACCCATACTTTTGTAATTTTCACTTGCCACATTCTTTTTAGCCTCGAGTTTTCCTCCTTTGAGCTCACCAATGCCAATTTTTACCATATCGGTTCATCGCCTCAAGCTAATGTCGTCATCTCCCCTAGTCATCATCCCCACCACCAAAGACTCCATAAAACAAGTCTCAAGTACCAAACCTTCTAGGAAACTCGAGATTAAGACCCAAACATACCTAAACTTGATCAAATTGAATAGCCTATATTAGGTGGCGTGCCTTAGGGACGTTAACCATTGATTGGCATTTTAACCATTTTGGAAGTCGATGGAACTCCATGGCTATTCCTTTAGTGATTGGTACCTGAACCCAAACTTGGAGAATTTTGCATTAGAATTTGGATGGTAGGGGTGCCTTCCGAAACTTGCAAATTTATCAAAGCAAAGGGTAATTTTCTTGGGCACGACTCAAATCTGTGTTTCAGGAACTCAGAACCGAGTCGGCCTTGAGTTTTACCTATAGCATACCCGAGTTTTTTAAAGTGTCCACAACATCTAGTGTAAAATCGACCGAACACTCTCGAAATGTTCAAATGGAGTTCCATAGCAAACTTTGTTGAGCCATGGTCGATGTTTCATGAGTCATTAGGACAGTTTCTGATATCGGTCACTTTGAGTGTAAATCGGCACTTGGACGAACTATCTGCCAATCTTTTAATTGGATGATGGACTTGCATTGCACGACTTTAGATGCACGCAATGCACAACTTTAGATGCACACTCTTGCCTCTGGTCGATGTACGAGGTCCGACTGATTAATAGACGTTGGTATCCATCGGGTGTGGTACATCGACTATACAAGGCTTGTTTTCAGCAAGATGATTGCAGATATTAATATGCTTGATATCTCTTATGTGAAGTATTGATTGTTATGGCTCGTAGACGCTCCTTGCATCTCTACATGAATTTCGTAGGTCCTTCAACATCGCTATATGTCGAGTTTGATACTGAATCTAACTCAACAACTGTACTATGACAAGGTCCATTCCTACTCCGTCTCAAACTCATTCGGCCAGCCATCGGGTAAGGCAGCATTTTGAAATAATTCATTTTGCTTTGGATAAAGAACCCACAATGCTCCAATATTGATACGGGCGATGCTATTTCCTAGACAATCACCAGGATTCCCCCGCTTCGAAAGTTTATGAAGCATCGCTTAGGAGAATATGCGAGAGGCATGGTATTCCATTTGAAGATGTGTTATCTTCTACACGCTATCAATAAACGCACATTCCACCAGTCGGATATACAGCCTGTATTCAGTACATATGCATGGTCGGTTGTGATCCAGCATTTAAAACATTTTATTCGCATTATCTTATAGTTCATAAAGCTTGCCCCAGCCCAATTACACCCAAATAACTACACTTCTTTGAAAAGCATGTATATAATTTTCGTCCACCATATAAATCATGAGCTCAATGCTCAGGAGATCCGTTATCTATACAGCTTCAAGCGTAGAAAAGGATTTCCTTTGCTTATCTTCTTGGAACCGTCTAGGGGATAATGAATAGTGTTGGGCCTCTGGAGTAAGTTAAGCTACTTTAAAGATGAATTTTTTATACGTTGTCCACCTGGCTTTGCACAAAGGTCATTGTCTAGATGTAAGTCTCATTTTCACTTTCTCTTTTTTCTAATGCAGATGTCATAGCTTCGGCTATTCACACTGTAATTCCTTGTGATTGTAGATAATTCAAGAAGGCTTAGTAGTGTGGCTTTAGTGGGTACCCTTGCGGATCTCCATCAAGTCTTGCTCGAAGAAAGGGAAAGGAGAACGCTTCTTACAGATGAGAATCTGTGTGCTCATAACCTGTTAGAGGAAGTCTGTAGTATCGGCCATATCTCAAAACTTAAGGAGGAGGATGATGATGGCAATGATTCTTCGCAAGAATATGACGTTGCAGATGCCGATGAAGGTCATGAGGTACCTTCTATTCCAAACCCAGTTATTAACCCTGAAACAAGTCAAAGGATTGAAGATAGCGCATAAAAATACAAGCATGTTAAGGAAAGAGAGAGTGATGGTGGGGGCAGTGATGATGCTAACATTGGCCATGAGTCCTCCAGTAATGGCAGTGACGATGATCGTGCATTCCTCATAACTCGATGACCCAAAATAAAGATTATTTAATCTCAGACATCTGTGCAACCTCCACCAGCTACGACAATAGAGGAGACCCCATCCCGTCTTCTTGGGATATCTGAGTCCTTTGGAAGTATTCTAGACAACATTGGCTCTTTTGGCTTCGGCAATATCAAAATCGAGATATTGGATTTCCTATTCGTCTACCCGATGAAGCACCTGATACTTATGCATAGGAAATAAACTCTGTTAGCAAGCTCCAAGTCCATAGTCCATGAAGGCGCACTAGGACACATCCACACTTACAAGACACTACACTTTTGTTCTTTTTTCACTATGTTTCCATTTCATTGGTGCTAACTTGTTTGTGTTTCATTTATAGATTCGTTAGAGCTAGGTATTTACATGACACCATCTAGAGCTAGCAGAACAAATACAAAAACCTTGGATCATTTAGCTGTTCTAATGGTTCATCCCAGGACTCTGATTCGGGAAGGCACTCTGGTCGGAATCATAGGAGTCAGGACATGGGCTATAAGTCTCATGAGTCATTTCCATGACCCAGGTTTCGTTCACCCTTACCACACAACATGGATAAGTATTTGTCGAGACCTGATCGTGTCCCACCCGTTGAGGTACCAGCTGTTCCCATTTCGGTTCCTTTTTCAACACATCAATGATATCCTCTCACGTGCCACGATGCTTCGAGCAGTCGTCCAGGCTGTTTCCCCGATCTTCTTCACTTGGGTTCTGATAAGGGGCCGATTCAAGCACCTACAACTACTACAGAAATGGAAGCTGTTTCCAATGGTTGCCATGAGGCATACTTTCCCAAAGATCTGCTTCGATGATGTCTTCTTTGTTCCTCATTTAATGGATATCCCTCTGAGGGTCAAAGTCAATGTTATAGCCTATGTGGACAATGTATACTTCCAATATTTTAAGTGGAAGAAAATAGATGAGGCCATTTTGAGGTCTCCCACAAGAGAAAAATAAAGCTCAACAGGATGAAACTGATCCAAAAACATGAAAAGCGCATCATCTCCACCCTTGACAAGGAGGTTAAAGGACTTAAAGCTTTGCTAGCTGATGCCAGAAGAGGCTAGAAGATCTAACTAAGTCCGTTGAAGAGGACCGCCAGAACCAACAAAGGCAAATTGAGGCTAGTTATAATAGGAGTCACACTCTATCATTGGAAAATGAACAACTCAAGAAAACCACGGAAGAGCAAACTTCAGAAATAGCGAAGCTGAAGGAGTTGTCGGCGGATGAGAAGAAAGAAAAAGATAACACTCTCACCCAAGCACAAAGTTACTATAAGGAGTCACTGGATGCTCGCAAAGCGAGAGATAGCATAGAATCCCGAATGAAGAGTGTTGAAGAGCAAAATGAGGCCATAAAGAATAGAGTTAAATCTAAACTTAAGCCTATTCACATGCAGTACAATGCAAATGTTATCTAGTTTGGCAACTTGAAATAGTTGGATAAGGGATACCCTTGTTTTTTCCCATGGCTTGGGCAAAATCGTAAGACAAGAGCAAGTGCACTCCGATGGAGTCAAGGCCGATGAGGAGAAGTTAAGACTCGACCTTTTAGACAAAGAAGACCTAGAAGTGCTTAAGGTTGGCGAGCTTATCTTACACCTTAAATTGATTGCTAAAGTTCAAAAGGATCGGGGTGAGAGTTCCAGGTCCGCTCCTCATGATTCAATAGTAAACATTACTGCTCCTTTGGTATTGGGCCACTGATTATTGAAAACATTACTTCTCTTTCTGGCTCTACTGCTTTTTTTGCTGCTGGAGCAGCTTCTGGTGTTTCAACTATTTCGGATGCTCAATACAACCCAGATGAGCCCTAGCTTTCAAAGTTGCCCTTTTTATCTCCTATTCTGGAAGGAGGTTCTAGTGGCACTCTAGCTCATATCAAGTATGTATCTCTTGGAGGTATATCGTTAACCTTACCTATATTTGAGATGGCTCATATGACAAGGTTGATGTCATTAATCTCCACTTTTCCATTTTTCAAGTTTCAGGTCCCTCTTTTATTGTCCTTCTACTAGAAGTGAGCTTGCCAATGGGGACATAGGCCAACCTAACGAAATCAGTCATTATACCTGTTCCTTATCCAACTTCGGCTCCTCTAACAGGCATTGCCCTCGGCCCTGATGTCGAAATGATTCATGCTTTGGAAGAGGAGGTCGTAGGTAACCATCACGGGGGCTAGGGAGATGAAGATATCATCATTACTGGAGTCCCTAAGCAATCGTCGAGGCATACTATGCAAGAGATACAATGATCCCAAGCCATGCTGACCAAGGAGATCAAGAAATAAAAGTTTGACGACATTCCTCCTTCCTTGTATTTCTCGTTGCCATGGAATCTATCTTCGCTCCGATTACCATCCCTACTTCTGGAGATGTTTAGGACATGACTTCCAAGTCTTCGGGAAGCTACTATGATTGGGAAAATGATCCAAAGGTTACATTTCAAAGGTTATTAAGGGAAAGGAATCAAGCAAAAGGAAGCTCAGCAGGTATGGTGCGCATTCCTCTAGGGAATGAAAAAAGGAGAAGAGGAGGAAGAAGAAGACTTAGTCATAGTTTTTCCTTGTTTTTTGTCGTCTTTTGTTTTAGCTTTAGGACTTGTGTATGTAGGTTGGTTTTGTGCATGCACAACCATCGCTTTTTGTCAAGAAAGTCTGTAAATAAAGAATAGATTTGTTTTCCCTCAAATCTCATGTCTATCTATTGATGTATCGAGAAATGTTTTTATTTAGCTAACTTATAGCTTGCTTTGCCAATCTTTAGCCAAGATCCATTTGACTAATGATAGCGATAGAGTTTATATCTCTCTTCATGCTAATAGAGTTATAGCTTGGGTGCCTAGCTCTGGGCATCCAAGTTTGGTCTGGCCAATATTTGAGCATCAATTAGATTGATCAGCTTGAGCGATATTTCAAACGTCTATTTCTTAAATGTTTTTGGTCCGATCTAACCTAACTCCGGGCATCGATCACTTATGTACCATTAATGGGGATAAGTTAGTGTGACACATATCTTTAGACATCGCAATTTCTATCTCTGGACGTTTGCATCTGATCTTGCCTAACTCGGACATTGTACGTTGTTTCTGCCCCTATATGCTTATACTACAATACCCAAGTCATGGGTTGGAGGAGTTATTTGGCATCAGTTAACAAGAAAACTTGTCAACACCCCAAAGTAAAATTTAGAGAATAAGTGTTTCTTTCGAAACCTCCTTTTGAACAGATGAAGGTATTTAATACCTTTCGATCAGGTAAAGATAATTATAAACCCCTTTTTGATACCTTTCGACACGGTTAAAACATCTGAGCCCCTCTTCAGAAATACCTTTCAATCTAGTTCAGTTAACTTTGTTATCCTTTCGAAACCACCCTTACGAAGTAGTTGAGGTGAATCGAGGGTTGGTCCTAATGATTTAAGGGAATGAGTTAATTTAAAAGGTTTCGACTTCTTTGGAAGTTAGCCTTTCAATAACTCAAGGTTCGAACTTAAGGATCTCAGGACATTAATTGAGTTAATAAAGTTTCGACTTCCTCAAAAGGTGACCTTTCGATCAGGTTGACATAAGCAGATCGTAGATAGAGTCTCATAGAAACATTAAATCAGTAAGCATATCCAAGAATTCCATAAACTTGCTTTGAAAAATATATTCCTTTACCGTTTTAAACTTATGTATACAAAGTAGTCGAATCCCCAATCTAATTTGAGAATTGGGGTTTACAAATTCAAGAAAGTACAAAAATGAAATGAGTGAATTCAGATCCCCTAAACCATACCCCTTGGGTCTTATTTATAGGTGTGGTAGGCACCTTTTGAATCAGTACTTTTGACTTGGTCGAAAGGCAGCCTTGGAGACCTTTCATTGTCGTTCACATTGGGGCATCCTTCTGCATTGCTTTTAAATGGACTTGAGTGCCTTTGACTTCATCAAAAAGGGTAGGTGCGCTTCTCCACTTTGTGTTGCTATGGTGTTGCAAGCAAGAAAATATACGAGGTTTTGACTCTGTCAATAGGTAGATCTTTGGGGCTTCGAAGGAGCTGAGGTGCAAAAGGTAGCTTTCGGAGGCATACTTTCTGATTGATGCGGAACCCCATCCTCTGGTGTAGGAGGTTACAATTTTGAACTTTAGTAAGCTCTTCTTTCATAATTGTAAATGGTTTCGACCGGTTCGAAAGGCTTATTTATGCTTTCGAAGTGGTTGCTCTGGCAAAACATTGTTCTATGGAATGTGAATGAAGACGAAACCCTCTACTTCAAAAGGTTTGGCATGCATGTGAGTGCCTATTATTTGTTGCCTTCAAGGTGTTCCTCATCTTATTCGAAACATCTTCATGCATGCGAAAGTATCTACTTCGAAAGGAAGCAATTGAAGCGAAAGGGTGCTTTTTTCCCCTTTCGATCCCTTCATAAGCTTATAACACACCTAACTTTTACTGTAGCATCCCTTCGACTCCTTCGAAAGGCTTTGTTAATACTATCATCTCTTGTAAATCCTTCTCTTTTATTCTTCTTGGTTTTGACAAGGTTGAAGTGAAAATTGGTGGTAACACTTACCCCCCACCCCACGAAGGGATGCCCTTGACTTTTCAAGTCAACTTCTTCCATACACTTCTTTATTTTAGCATAGAGATTTCCCGCCTTTTCATATTCTTGCATAAATCCTGGCCGTTTATTTAAATTTGATCGTATAGTTTGTCCTTTATGCCGACTTTTCTTATAAACCATGCTTCTTTCTTGCCCCTTTTCATTTACCTACGATTAAAAACTTCCAGCAAGAATCAAAATTCTCAATTTCTTTATAAATCCTATTTCCAATAAACAAAAGCTCGGATTCAAGGTAAGTCCTTATTATCCTATTTTTCGAACTGATTCACCATTCTAAATTATGATTCTTATTTTTCGTTAGGTTTGAATTTGAATTACTATTCTAATTACATAAAGATGATTTAAGTTTTTCGTTCGCATGAGAGTATCCTTTAGTTCATTTTTGTTGTTTATTTTGTTCCATTTACCATGTCAAATTGTATTTGGAATTCATTAGATTTGGTTTTTCCTTTTCTTTTTTTTTAAATCAGATTTGGGGTTTCCATTGCTGTTAAGTGTAAATTCATGCTCGACTCAATTTAATCGCTAGCTTCTTGAAGTATTGGATTGAAAATTGAATTTGGAAAAGAAAGATTTTTCCAGTAACTTCACAAAGAAGTTTAAATCATAGACTTACAACTCGATATTGCATCTTGACTTTTCAACCCTTTCGAAAGGGGTTGAGGCGACCAACTCTGCTCTGCTTCTTCAAACTCTTTCGAAGGGGTTGAAAGGACACCCAACGCCTACTCTTTAATTAAATCTTTCGAAGGGATTGATGTGGTAAACATGAGATGGACTTCTTCGAAAGCATAAATATATATTTCATTGCATTTTTACACCTTTCGAAGAAGTTGTCTCAATGGGTTTAATTTAATGATCACATCATATACACTTTTGAAAAC
The DNA here is from genome assembly GCA_030737815.1 of Allium fistulosum. NCBI lineage: Eukaryota > Viridiplantae > Streptophyta > Magnoliopsida > Asparagales > Amaryllidaceae > Allium > Allium fistulosum. The sequence goes on along the minus strand of CM060905.1, from coordinate 626,845,175 downwards.
TTCAAATTTTATTTTAAAGGATTCGAAACCTAATGTATATAAAAGTGGATTTAACCTGCCATTGGATTCATGCTTAACTTTAATTTACTTTAGAAGGCGTTGAGAGTTAAAAATTTACTCTTCTTTTCATAAATTGGATTGAGAAAACATATTTTGTTTAAGTTGAAAACCGAATCAAACCTTCGACTTGATTGAAACCTACTATATTGAATCAATTTTGGTTGTTTATATGCTTTCGAAACCTTACACCCCTTTCGACTTACTCGAAACCCGTTGTAGTTAACTGGGATTTGACCATCATTTTATACAAACACCATCGAAACTTCCCAAGGCCCTTTCATTTGTGTTAATATTACTTGAACCCAAGTCTTTCGGCTTAATGGGTATATAGGATTTCAGCAACATTCATATTCCTTGAGTAAAACTAAATTCATGGGTTCCGACATTATCGAAAGGTTTATTTTTCCTACTTGTAGAATGTTGTTACCATATGTATTTATTCAAACTAGTTATGTAGGTTTAGCTATTCCTTTTAATATTAAAATTTTCCTTGGGCTTTCGACATTGACGAAAGGCGTTTGTAGGTGTTCCCATTCCATTTACCCCTTCGATACTATTGGAAGCTCAATGAATTTCATGTCCCAAATTGACTTTAACACACTTTCGAGGATATGAAATTACATATTTTGGTTGATATTTGAACTATTGCAATAGGCTTCTGACATCCTTGAAAGGTGTTAATAATAGAACAAATTATAACTTTTTACTGAAATGATTTCATCTAACAGAATCTTGGGTGTGAAAAAGGCCTCCAAGAAACCTGAAAAAGACACAGCTCCAGAGGTAGAATCTTCACCAAAGAAGATTGAAGCTATCTCTAAACATTCTCTAATACCTTCTCAGGATGAAGTCGATACCATTTTGAACGACTTTATCATCACTGGAGTAGAAGCCATTCCCCCTAGCAATAGCGATACCATTCAAAATTCTCCTGAAGGATACGTCGCTTATGCTGCTATTCATATTCGACATGGTGGCTTCCTTCCCTTCCCAGATTTCTCCAAGTTCCTGACCCCATCTGGGCATTGCACCCATCCAGTTATCACCTAATGTCTATACATACCTTCTCTCTTTGGAACTTATTGCTCAGGAATCAGGCATTCCTTCACTAAATGCTGAAGTTCTCAACTATCTAGTTCGCATAGTCAAACTCAGCAATCTGAACAACTAAATTTTCAAAGCTAATCTCCCTAAAAAACTAATTTCAGAGGGGGTAAATAAATTTAGAGATTGGGAGACGCAGTTCTTCTCCATCAAATGTTTTCCAAATATCAATGGAGTCTTTTCCTCTCCTCGTAAGTTGATCATAGCCTTTACCTTTATTCAATTACTTTCTTTTGCTAATCTACATTTCTTTATCAGGTCCTACTACTTAAGGCCTCAATGATGAGGATAAGAGAACTTTAAAGCTATTGATTGCTGCTTCAAGTAGCATCGGCAATAGGCTTACACTACTGACACCATCCAATCTTCGAAAAGTTTCTCTTCTCCCTGCTAGTCAAAGGGTTCTTGGACAACCTACTCTTGTCCAACATACTTCCTAAAGGAAACGTTTCTTTTCTTTAGGTGATCTCAAGAACTTTTCTCCTATGTCTCCAATTTGCCCAGATCATTGTGGTAAGCTTAAGCGCAGTACTTGCTATTTGTTGTTATGTTACTCCTAATATTTCTTTACTAACTTATACTTTTCAAATTTTCAGCAACTACTCCTCCAGTCGAATTGATCATAAGTGACCCAGCTCTCCCAACTTCAACATCTAGTGCATCATCCTTGACTCAGTCCATCGCTAGGTCGAAGATGATTACCAAAAGAAAATTAGGTGAGATGGCCATAGCGGGCCCATCTCTTAAGAAAGCTAAGATTATTGACGTCCAATCTTCTCCGCCACCAAAAGAGGGTGAAACTGTCGACATAGACCAAACTTTATAGAGTCTTATTCTTGAAGCTCCTATTGATCAATCCAAAACAACTCCTTAAAAGGATGATCCCATATCTCGTATTTTCGTTTTCGATTCTCCTCATGTCATCAAGCAGATGCAAAAAAATTTGGGAAATTCAACTCCCTCTCTAGAGTTGAACCTTTCTAGACCCACGCCACCAGTGCCTTCTAATGATTTTGAAAAAATGGTACAATCTATCATGCATTCTTCATCTTTTACTTCCATTCATCCACCTTCTTCTGTTCCTGACCCGGTAGGTCATTTCCGATATTTAATAAAGCAACAACTCTTGGTACGTTCCATATTATTTAACCTTCATACTAGTATTTCTTACTAAATTATGACCCATGTTGTAACCTTCCTTTCAGATTTCCAAAAGTTGGTTCTCTCTTCTAGAAAGCGCTTCTAAATCTTATGCCGAGACATCCAGACTTCAAGAGGAAATCTCAACCTTGAATAGTCAAATTATTTCCCTTTCTGCTGCAAAAGATAATGCGTGAAAGAACAAGAAAGTTTGGGATTCTCTCTTGTTCAAGCGGAATCTATTATTTCTGAAGAGAGGAAAGCAAAGCAACTCTTAGCCGATGAAAATTTGGTTATAAAAATGACCTTGAAAGAGTTAGAGGAGGAGAAAGCTCGGATGGTGGTTAAACAATCCTCTCTCAAGAAGAAGCTGGGAAAGAAGAAAAATTCATTGGCAATGGCTATTAACACTATTTTCGATGCTAAGCAAAGAGTGTTACAGTTTATGAATACTTCCCTCAACGACATTACTGTGAATTAATACGAAGACGCCTTTATGCTGGCTTATACGGATAACATTAAAAAATGCCCATACTTGAGCTTTCCTTCCCTCGATCCCGCTCTAGTCAAAAGATTCATGGATAAGGTCAAAGAAATGGAGCAAGGAGTCGAGGTCCCTGAGAGAGAAGAGGTTGATGCTACCAAACTCTTATCTTTTGAAGTCCCTTCTATTGAACGAGATTCTAATTTTGATGAAGAAGATGATGATGATGAAGTCGCCATAGAGGAGGGTGGCAATGATGAAGATAATAATGATGACAATGATGATGATAACGAAGATAGAGGTTAGGGTTCAGGTGGCAATGGTGATGCTCATGAGAAGGATGGTGACGATCTCCCTGGGGCTTCAGAAAAAGTTAACCTCGATTCTAGTGATCTTGAAATAGTCAAATTGAACTCCCCAAGCCCTCTGATCTTCAAGAAGAAGCTGCCAACGTTAATGTTCAAGAACAAAGGGAGAAAAAGCAGGCCCCTCAAACTTCAGTTCCCATTTCTCAAGTATGGGATTCCTTGTCTAAATGGCTTTCACTTCCAAGATAATAATAGTTGACATCTTTTATTTTAGATAAAGAGGAAATCTATCCAACTTTATAAAACAAAGCTTGAAAGAAAACAAGCCGAAATAAATAGCTTGTATAGAGAGTTAGGTAAGCAATTGAAAGAACACAATACACTCTTTGACAAGTACCATAGGCTTAATAAAAGTGCCGTAGTGCTAGCGTCTTTTAAAGACCAAGAGGCTGCCTCCCGACTGAAGAGGGCACGCCTTCGATATGGTAAACTTTTGGAAGAGAATAGAGAATTAATAACTCTCTTTTGAATGTTAGTTGAAGAAAGGAACATCGTAGTAGACTTTTTATACAAACCATGTTGCAGACACTCGACCGTAGACTTTTCATACTTGGGTGATTTTAGTAGGGGTCTACTTAGACGTTTACATATGAGATATTTGGATGAATTTGGATTTAATCTACATCCGGGAGCTTGTTGGAATTTACCATGGGTCAAATTAATCCCTCATTAGTTAGCTCCAGAAAAACTCAAATATTACAAGGATAAATTTCTTTTTCAGTTAATCAAATAGTCAATTTTGTATGAACTGGATGAACATTTGTACTTATGTAATAACATTGATTTTGCAAATTTAATGTACTAGTTTCCTTTTATATTTAGTCATGTATTGTTATGCTATCAAAGAATAAGTGTGTCTCAAGTGGTCTTGTTTCTAGAGATTATTTAAGCAAATATGTCAAATTAAGAAGAGATTATTTAGAAAAGGCCCCACTTTTGAAATCTTCAAAATTGGTTAGATACTGCATTCTCAGAGACTTGTGGAGACTCTATATAGAACCCTTTGTGAGAAATGCGGATTACGGATCTTAAGGCTGGAATAACACTAGAGGGGGGGTGAAATAGTGTTTTATGTAATTTTCAAATCTTTTTGAATTTTGTTCAATTTAAACACAAACAAATGCAATTCACAAATATAGATATAATCACAGAATCAAACACAGTTGCAAATACTAAATAAAAGCAGTAAAGGAAAGAACACACCAGGATTTTATACTGGTTCGGATTACCCTACATCCATTCCCGTACAATCGTATGGATTTCTTTTCAAAAATAATCTCCCAGATTACACCCTCGGTTTCAAGGCTACGAGGTACACCCTTCTGTATTTGAGTTCAGAGAAACTCTCTTGATTTAACCAGGCAATAAGATCATCTAATTGATTTCTTGGGCTACAATCACACCCAATTGATTACAAGGCTCAACCGCACCTTTTACTCAACAGTTTGATGCACAAAAGATTCTATAACTCTGAATAGCACTGAGATCTTATGGAGAGAGTGGCAGAGAATCAAACAAGAGAATCAAGTTTGATTCACTTGGTATTTTGGCAGAGTATAGTTTAGGATTCTTTAGAATAAATGTGGAAGATGAAGAGGAGAGAAAATAAATGAAAATCTAGTTAAAATTCGTTTAGAACTTACTGGTATTTATAGTAGAGCAACAGCCATATCTATTCGTCAAAGGATACGACGAATAGACACTTTTTTTGAAAATTGAAAATAACGGACACCATGTCGACATGGGGGGTTGAGGTATGTCGACATGCTTATTGCAAAATTGATGTTTTGATTTTCTTATTAAAATTGGTTTCTACAATTTGTCAAAACAATTTCTAAACTTTGTAAATATATTTGAATATAGTTTAAACATATAAAAGAGATTAGAAAATAAGTTTTTTTATATATAATCTTAATCTATAATGTGATTTAAAATTTGAAATATTTTTAAAGCTAAATATTTAAAACAAGAGATGGTTTAAAAACAAGGACAATTTTGAAATCAAAATATTAAAAATGATAAAAATAGTTTTGATGCTAAAATATTTCAAACAAGAGAGATGTCTTTTTGAAAATAAAGTTTTGAAAACATTTTAAAAAACAAGAGATATATTTTTGAAAAACAATTTTATAAAATTAGTGGATATCAAAATAGGACCACTATATGTTCCACTAGATATTGTCGTGGGTTCCATCCCTTTAATAGGCTCGAAGTGGATTCCATTCCACGAATAAATTTCGAATAAAGATGTAAGTGCTTTCAAGAAGTTTTAACATAATTCTAGACTGACTACATTATCTTCTACCGTTTGAAATCTTGAACTCGTGATAACTTGATTTCTTGATACTCATGTGTCTTCAATCTTGATATCTTCGATCTTTAAATTCATCAGTCTTGTATCTCTATACTGTACAGTCTTCATTCTTGGTACCTGCATGTTTATATTCTGCAAATACATATATATCTAAACCATAATGTTAGTATTTATATTTTATAATAAGTCCTAAGGTTGTTGTCATCAAAACCATCATCTCAAGGACTAACACCCCCTGCCTTCGTTTTGATTTTCTTGGTGAAGAAAAAGAAAATCTTCTTAAGGAAATTCGAACATATCATACCAAACTAATATGCGGTCGTGATAGTCCTCCTACCCGGGAATGAGATTATAGCAAATATCGTCCGGTTATTACCCCAGAAGTATTTAATGCCCCTTTTGATTCAACGGTTACTCTTTCAGCTAATTCCTTAAATAAAGTCAAAAATACTATTTCTGAACTTTAAATGTAATAAAACAAGTGTTTGATTAAAACAATGGGATTGTACGTTTTGTTTTATTTCTTCTTGAGTTGCAATCTCTATTATTTTAATAAAAGAGGTTTGTTATTTGAGTCTTGACTTCGTTTTTATTTTGTTTAAATAGGGCTCAAAGTTAGCCATCGTATCACTCTCAGCGGATTCCCAATCCCATTTTACCAGCATCAGAGAGAGGTTGATTGCAAATGTCGAAAAGAGAAACCTGATTAAAGACCCTTTGTCAGCTCGACTTCAAGGCAACACTGAACCGATAGAATGGCATAGAAAATTTTTGCTTCAGAAGACGATCGTTAGGGACCTTAACGATCAGATTACAAGTCTCAAAGCGGACATCAAGAGGTAAGATGAAACAATTTCTCAATTAAAGCGTCAAGTTAAATCAAACCCTTCGATTGACTTCGATCAAGATACGTCTAAGCTTCTTCAACAGATAAGTGATTTGGAGATAAAATTAAAAGACATTCAAACCCAGTGCAAATCCCTAGAATTTATCATGGGGGATAACATTCAAGATATCAATTCACCATCTTCTCTGATCGCTTCGTCTGTTGTGAAATCGACAGGGTCCTCATCTTAGCTACTCAAAAATTTCCAGCTACGACTAACCCTCTGCCTGGCTTAGATGAGAGAGTAGTAGGAGAATGGTGCAAGAAAGTCAAATTAAAAATGATGAGATATTTTGATGACCAACGGAAAGTGAGGTATTCACAGCGTATAAATGAGTATGCAGCTAGAATACAAAAACTTGAATACGAAAAGTATCTTCTCCAGAAATGTATTCCTGATTTAGATAGGGAAAATAAAACCCTCAAAGGTGCCAACAAAGCTTTTAATCGTGTTCTAAAGACTCATATCGAATCTATTGGTGATGCCGACAAAATAAGGAAAAAGGAAAAGAAACTTAAAGAAACCCTTTATATAGCAATCCTTCACATCGTTGATCCATTAATTGCTCAAAATCTAGATAAAGTTGTTCAAGATTTGTGAAATATTCGCTTGTACTGTATATTTGTAAATAATTTTATAAATTATGTAAATTATGTATATATCACGTGGTCTGTAGTCCTTTCTTATAATGTTGTTTCTGAATCTTCTTTCTGACAACTTGGATTATGGTTTTTGTATTTGCTAGTCCATTCAGTCTTCATTACTAATTTCATTTCCCTAAAAAGTACAAGATAAACAATATCCTGTATCGTTAACCTGAAATCTATATAGTAGTTTATCCATATTGTTAGTGGAAGTTAACAGATCATTATGTAAATATATGATAATAAGTTAGAAGTAGTTCCATAATTGGATATGGTTGGATGCCTTGAAACCCATTTTTGGTAATGACAAGAGAAAGAGAGGAATTCAACTTCCACAAGTTTAATTATAGAGAGCCAGAAATCCAATTCCAGATTCAATTATAGAAATTCAGGAATTCCTCTTCTGGAAATTACTAATAGAAAGCCAATAATATTCGTTTAATAAAAGTCCAGAAATCATCTTTTGAAAGTTTGTAGTAGAAGTCCAGTGATCCTGATTTGGGCATTAGTAATATAGATCTCGAATCTCAATATTAATTGCTCTGGAAACTAGATTTGGGCATTATCGAATGAAATTCAAAAGTTAAAAGACTCGAAACACAGATTCGAGTATTGGTGAACGATAGCTAGAAATCCATGATAGAGATCTCCATAATTGAAGTTCAGGGCCCGGATTTGGGCATTAATGAGTGAAGTCCAGAAATTAATAGGAATAACACTGAAACCCAGATTCGGGTATTATGAAAACCAGAGATTAATAGTAAAAGACCCGAAATCAAGATTCGGGTTTTAATAAGTGAAGTTATAAAACTCTCTTTTGGGAACTAGTCAGAGGCTGTAGCTTTCTGTTCTATACCACTCTTTGAGCTTTGATTCTTTTGTCATGTGTTACCCTTTAGGCCATGTATGTTGTCGTTGTTTGACATGCCGCTTCTCGGGCTCGGACATCTTAGTCCGTTGTCATTGTTTGATGCCGCTTCTCAGGCTCGGACATCTTAGTCCATTAGCTTATCCACAAGCAGGACCCAAGGACTTACCCAACCTCCCTCTAGGAGACTCTCCAGCCAGGCCTTATAGGCGGGACTAAAGGCTTGTTCGGTGCCTTTGCTAGGCCATAGCGTGGCGGGACCAAGGGCTTACTCCATCCTCCCTCCAGGAGGCGCCTTGACCTGGCTATAACATGGTGCGGTCAAGGGCTTGTCGATGCTTTAACCTGGCCATAGCATGTAACGGATAAAGGCTTACTCTAACCTCCTTTCCGGAGGCACCTTGACCTGGCCATAGCGTAGCGCGGCTAAGGGCTTGTTGATGCTTCAACCTGGCCTTAGCATGGCGCGGTTAAAGGCTTACTCTAACCTCCCTCCAGGAGACGCTTTGACCTAGCTAACTCGATGCAGACAAAGGCTTTGACCGTTTAAGGTAATTTTCAAGTGCAAGGACAATTCTACTCCCGACTATGTAGACCGCTATATTGAATTTGACTAGGATCTCTTTACAAATCTATTAATTTTGCCTTGTCTGAAAAAGTTGATCACCATTCCTTCAAGTGCTCTACATTGATTAGTTTCATGCCGATTCATCATATGATAGTGGCAGTCAGACCCTCCCTAATTCATTTCATACTTAGGTTTTTTCTTCTATGATGGATAATAATTGAGTTCTTCCTTGGTTAGCAAATAAACATTCTCAATTGATGTAGTCGGACTGCATTCCTTGGGAAGTCACGACTTGAAGCTTGTCTTTTAAGGATTGTTTCTAGAACTTTTATTACTTGGTTCTAAAGCTTCACCCTCAACAACCAATTTCCTTTTCAAAACCTTTTGGAGCTCACATGTAGGCAATGTCCCACTTGTTGCTCGATGCCATTTTTGTGCAAAGGCATTGTAATCTGCCATCATTTCCTCCTCAAAAATTGTGCCTTTGGTATATAGTTGAATCGTCTTCTTCATTTGGTCGAACAAATTGTCACTTTTGTCTTTTGTTCCCCCTAAGGGAAAGATAGGCGTGGGGCCAACGTGAAAAGGATTTAGAACTCCATTTTTCTGGGTCATAAGATTTAGCTCTCTTCTTCTTCATGATCCTTAGAGCTTCCAATCTCAACATTTGCTCTTCATGTATTCTAGAATCGTTAGTTGTTCTTAAGGAGAATCCAATGAGCTGTGGCTCTGAGGATCCTTGTTCAGACCTTTTGATCTTGCTAAACATGGTGAGTAGTATCTAAAGTAAGTAAGCTTAGGATAGAGTTGGGTTAGAAAAATAAAGCTCGAAGTTTAATAAAGTCGGAGGTTCAAGCCTCAATCTAGCGCCAAAAATGTTAACAAGAAAACTTGTCAACACCCCAAAGTAGAGTTTAGAGAATAAGTGGGTCCTTCGAAACCTCCTTTCGAACAGATGAAGGTAATTAATACCTTTCGATCAGGTAAAGATAGTTATAAATCCTTTTTTAATACCTTTCAACACGGTCAAAACACTTGAACTGCTCTTCAGACATACCTTTCGATCTAGTTCAGTTAACTTTGTTGTCCTTTCGAAACCACCCTTTCAAAGTAGTTGAGGTGACTCGAGGGTTGGTCCTAATGATTTAAGGGTATGAGTTGATTTAAAAGGTTTCGACTTCTTCAGAAGTTAGCCTTTCAATAATTCGAGGTTCAGACCTAAGGATCTCAGGACATTAATTGAGCTAATAAGGTTCCGACTTCCTCGAAAGGTGACCTTTCGATCATTTTAACATAAGCAGATAGTAGATAGAGTCTCATAGAAACATTAAATCAGTAAGCATATCCAAGAATTCCATAAACTTGCTTTGAACAATATATTCCTTTACCGTTTTAAACTTAAGTATACAAAGTAGTCGAATCCCCAATCTAATTTGAGAATTAGGATTTACAAATTCAAGAAAGTACAAGAATGAAATGAGTGAATTCGGATCCCCTAAACCAGACCCCTTGGGTCTTATTTATAGGTGTGGGTTGGCATCTTTTGAGTTGGTACTTTTGACTTGGTCGAAAGGTGGCCTTGGAGACTTTTCATTGTCGTTCACATTGGGATCCTTCTGCATTGCTTTTAAATGGACTTGAGTGCCTTCGACTTCTCCACTATGGGTTGCTATGTTGTTACCAGCACGAAAAGATACGAGCTTTCGGCTCTGTTAGTAGGTAGATCTTTGGGGCTTTGAAGGAGTTGAGGCGCGGAAGGTTTTAATGCGCAAGGTAACTTTCGGTGGCATACTTGTTGATTGATGCGGAACCCCATCCTTTGGTGTAGGAGATTGCAATTTTGAACTTTAGTAAGCTCTTCTTTCATAATTGTAAATGGTTTCAACTGGTTCGAAAGGCTTATTTATGCTTTCGAAGGGGTTGCTCTAGTAAAACATCCTTCTGTGGAATGTGAACGAAGGCGAAATCCTCTGTTTTGAAAGGTTTGGCGCACATGTGAGAGCTTGTTATTTGTTGCCTTCGAAAGGTGTTCCTCATCTTATTCAAAATGTCTTCATGCATGCAGAAGCATCCCTTTCGAAAGGAAGCAATTGAAGCGAAAGGGTGCTTTTGCCCCATTTCGACCCCTTCGCAAACTTATAGCACGCCTAACTTTTGTTGTAGCATCCTTTCGACTCTTTCGAAAGGCTTTGTTAATACTATCATCTCCTGTAAATCCTTCTCTATTATCCTTCTTGGTTTTGACAAGGTTGAAGTGAAAATTAGTGGTAACAGCATCTACTCCGGATACTTAGAACGGTCAAATTTCTCTCATCCAGTCATGAACCACAAAATTCGATTGTACCTATCTCTGATCACCTACATTAATGCATCATATAGGTGTAAGTTGTTCAATCCTTTTGTTGTTCAAAGCGCAATACTTAGTTAGCGAGAATAAATATTCATCAATCTCTAAAGCCAATTCACTTTATATCTACAATAATGGTAAATCATGTCTTGTAACATTGAAACCAATAAAGTATGTACAAAGATAGTTTTAAGCAAAATAGCATCGTAAATGCATGTTATTCCACGCCTTTGGAAGTGAAATTTCGTCAACAATTACTAGCTTGAATGTTCAATCTCTAAGCTTATGTTCAATAGCATAAAGACTGTGCCATGTCGGGCCCATGTCCATTGGTCTAGGGAAGATTCATTTAAAGACAAGATCATCGATCTCGAAGGTTCGGTTCTCGACCTTTGTGTTGCAATATCGAGCTACTCATTCATGATGAACAATGGCTCTCAAATAAGCTTCGTCGCACTTATCATCGATCATACTAAGGGACTGAAGCAAGAGTTCCTTGTTCATTTTGGGACCATAATGGATCTTTTGATGAGATTACACTTCCAATTCAATTGGAATCATGACCTCTGACCCGCATGCCAAAGCGAATGAAGTGTGCCCAGTCACGGATTTATGGGTCGTTTGATAGGCACAAAGTGCCATAGGTACTTTAATGACCCATTTGCCTTTGACCTTTGTCAATTTCTTTTTCAGAATGGACTTGATGATTTTATCAACTTCTTCCACCTATCCATTTGCCCATGGATGAGCTACTACAAAAAATATTTTCTCTATCTGATATTTGCTGCAGAGGTTCTTAAATTCCATGTTGTCAAATTGGGTCCCATTGTCAGAAATAATCGTTTGTGAGATCCTAAATCGATAGATGATGTTTATAATAATAAATTTAATCACCTTCTTCATGGTGATTGTGGCAAGCAGTTCCACTTTAGCCCACTTTGTGAAATAATCAACCGTAGTGATAGCATATTTGCTTTGACCTTCTACATCGACGTCACGAATATTGTCAATTCTCCATACCGCAAATTACCATAGGCTGACCGTTTGTGTAATCTCCATAGGTGGGACTCCAGGAAATTTTGAGAATCTTTGACATCGATCGCACCTCCTAATGTAATAGGCTGCATCTCTGTTGATCGTTGGCTATCCATAGCAAAGAATCCTCTTCGTTAACGTTTACCCGCTAGTGTGATCATCACATGCTCCTTCATGAGCATCCGCAAGGACCTTCTTAGCTTCCTTATTGGCAATACACCATAGCAGAGGAACAGAGAAACCTCTTTTATATATTACTCCTTCAAGAACAATGAACCATGGAGCTTGTCACTGGAGTTTTCTTCGTTCATTTCTCCAGTTCGGAAGGGTTTCTTCAACAGATACTCCTTAATTGGAGTCATCCATGATTCTTTCTCAAATTCAACCTCCAAGATCTAATCGACATCTCTCCGATCGATGGTCAGAGCTGATAATACCTCTGTTGGAACTAAACCCATGAGTTGCGCAACACCTAAACTAGCTACCTTGGCTAGAGAATTTGCCTTCGTGTTTTCTTTCTTGGGGATATGTGTTATCGGGTAATATTCAAAATTGTTGAGCAGTTAAAAAAAATTTGTCAGATAAGGGGCTAGCCTTGCTCCCTTTGCTTTAAATTCCTTACTCACCTGACAGACCACCAATTGAGAGTCACTATATATGTACAAGGCCTTGACTCCCAATTCTTTCGCAATCCCGAGTCCCACGATCGGCGCTTCATGCTTGATTTCTTTATTCGTTGCTAGGAACTTAAGCTTTAGGGCGTAGTAAACTGATCACTCCTCAGGGGTTAACAAAACCAACCCTACCCCCGAGCAACATTCGTTGGGTGCTCCCTCCATGTACAACTTCCATTGAGCACTCCGCTCCACAACCTCTTTTCGCTCATCATCCCGAGTGGTGAACTCGGTAATGAAATCGACTAGTGCTTGTCCCTGGATTTCTCTTTTGGGATGATACAATATGTTGTACCGACTAAATTCAATGTTCTATTTGAAAAATCTCTCAGAAGTCTCAGGCCATTGCAGGGCTTATCTTAAGGGCTGGTCAGTCAGCAACTTGACTGGGTGAGCTTGGAAGTAGGGACGAAGTTTCCTCGATGCGATCAACAAGCAATAGGCTAACTTTTTCAGCTTTGGGTAATTTTTTCTGCCCCTACCAATCACTTACTGATATAGTAAACCAGCCTTTGGGTTTTGGTTTCTTCATGAATGAGGGTAGCACTTAAAGCGTGAACAGATACTGCTAGATGAACAAATAAATCCTCTCCCTCCAAAGGCTTTGATAAGATAGGCGGCCTTTCCAAATAATCAACCAAGGCTGGGAAAGCATCCATGCATTCTTACATCCAGGCGAAGTTTCTTTTCACCACTTCGAGGACATTAAGGAACAATATGCATTTTTATGTAGCCTTCGAGATGAATTAACTTAGCGTAGCTAGTTTCCCATTTAGACTATGTATCTCCTTTATCGTCTTTAGGGCTTCAACATTACTTAAGGCTTCAATCTTCTCTAGATTGGCCTATTTCCTTGAGTTTGAAAGCTGCCATGGATCGAGTAATATAAATTATTCTACTTAAAATGAGACTTGAATATTAATAACTTAAATAAAGTCTATATACTTAATTACTAGTAGATAAGCAATGGAAATAAATTAAAGAAATATAAAATGATCACGCCAGATATTTTTATACTCGAACTTCGCGTTCTATGTGCAGTTGCAGACTCCTTCTGGATTTAAAAAATACCCTCACTTAAACTAGAGAAACGGATATATTACAACCATATGAACTGCTGAACCGGACTTCGTGCCTGAAGATCTCCGAAAGAAGTTTGACTACAAAAGGTAGTAAACGGTTGTTTTGACTTTATATGCTCTAGAATAACATGACTTAGTCGATAACGTACACCCTTCATATAATCTCCTTGAAATAATGATTTGAACGTGACGATTTAGGAAGTAGAGATTTGAAAACCTTTGTAATTCATAAGAGTAATAGAATAGTAAATCAAGTAAGAATTGGTAGTAAAAAAGGATAGATCTCGACTCTATTTATAGCGTTGAATAATTCTAGTTGCAAGTTACAACCATTAGAAGAATTGCAACCATTTGAGAAGATGATGACTCTCAGAATTCAAATTTCTATATAGAGATACTTCTATTCGTTCAAGTCAGCTATCTGATTTCAAAATTTAGATGGCTAAAAATATACAAAGGAAGGTCGAAACAAACAAGTACAGAAAACATGTATTTCAGTTGTCTGAAATTGTATTTCAGATGGTTGAAAATTATTTCAGACGTCTGGAATAAAATTTCAAATGGCTGAAATACAGTTTAAGTGTTCGTTTATTTCAACCTTTTTTAATTTAAATTGCTTTTGAAAATATAAATTTATTTAAAATTTAAAATATAAATTTTATGAAAGCAAAATTTTCAAAGCAATATGTGTGTGTCTGAACTCATCACATAGGAGATTGTATAAAAATATCTAAAATATCTAAAATAACTAAAATATATAACTAACTTTTTTGTCTTCAATATCTAAGCCCGATTCTAATGTTGATCATCTTGTTTCCTTGTATTTTTTATGCATATATAATAGTAGAGTGTGTGTGTGGGGGGGGGGAAATGTATAGTTGTCTCATTAAAAATTGAAAGGCGGAATCTAACATTCTTCCTCCTTTTGGTGATGACAATTATACATTTCGAGTGTGTATGCAATGAAAGCTCCCTCTACCAATATACTCTACGTATAGAAAACTCCCCCTATCAATATGCCTATATTACTATAATATCTCTCCCCTTTTGTCATCAACAAAAAATAATGTTAAGGAAAAGTAGATAGGGATAGAAAAAGTCTTAACAATACAAACCAACCGATTACAATGTTCTGTGCATACCATACATAACAATGTTCAACTAATCAATAAAAGACTACACAATGTTTCACAAAACATAACATAACATAAATGAATATGATGGATTTTACCAAAGATAGAAGACTTAACAGACTTAAATCCATGCAAGAATCCGGAACAAGCATAAGAACATCCATGATGCAAAATCATTAAAAAAATATGAGTTATAAGTGAATAATTTTTAAAATTTATTCTTTATGCGTATAAAAATATGAAGGAAAAAAAATTACCTTACCAATCTTCCCGTATAGGATGGGGAGTTGGAAAACGTCCGATGAAGTGTTTCCAAATCCTTTTAAGTATAGTCTTTACTCCTTTCACTTTATTCGATACTCGATCAACTTTGGTTTCTATTTGATCATCCTTGAATTGATTTGTGTAAATCCTTTAGACCTTTGTTTTTCAAGTTCCTTTTGGTTTCTCGTTGTGATGACGAAAGAAGAGTACATCTCTTTTGATCCGTAGGATGTCATGTCATTACAAATTACTTTGACAAGTTCATCATCATTTTCTTCTTCGTTTTTATCATTACTATTGTCGTCGTCGTCGTCACTCTCTTCCTCTTGTTGTTGTATTGCTAGTTGTTTGCCTTTGTCTTTTTAAGTGGGGGTTGAGCCTTAACACTTCTTTGAGCTTGAGCATGATGCATATATATTTCAAATAGATCATAGTTTGGAACTTCCTTTTGTAGATGCATGAGACTAAAAACTTTTTGTTGGGTACTTTAATAGTAATTACATCTTCTCTGATCCCATGAATGTTTTGATTATAGAGAAGACGAGTAAGCCACACATACAAGAGTGTTCTTCTTATAGTTGAAGTAATTCTGAAGCTCATGATAGATGTATTCGCCCAATTAACTTCAATATTACCAAAGATAGCATACATTGCCTTATATTCTAGATCATATATAAGCTCATGACTTCCAAGGTGTAGGAAGACGGTATTGATCAACACTCTTAACAATAATCTTGGCTAGGGACGTAGGTCATTCTATTTAGAATCTCCCCTAATATTGTTCCATAAATGGTGACTAACTTCGTCTCTAACCTTATTTTTTAATGTTAATACCTTCCAGATCATGTCTATGTTTTCCAATTTTCAAAATATAAGCGATGTCATTTATGTATAATTTGACAATATTGCCATAGACACTTGACCAAAGCCAACATTCGTCTCTATATAGCCTAATGCTTTTACTATTAATTTGGCAAAAAAGAGTTGAACACTCAAGGTATCAATTTGTACATTATTATTATGAATATCTATCAAGCTAATCATTTCAGTTGTTCCGTGAATGCTTGTAGATTATAAGATGAAAAGTCATTGAGATTACAGAAGATATCGATGAACATTTTCATCTTGGAGAGAAGTTTGAATGTTTCGATGCTTCTTTCATTATGATGGACCCATATTTTAATTTGTTCTTTGGAAGGGATTGCAGCGGAGCTTGCTTCGGTTGTTACTCTTTTTTTTATTGTTTAGGAACCATTTTTTAAAAGATTTTGATTTTTGTTTGGATTTGGGAATTTTGATTTTGAAAGGTAATTTTTTTTGAAATTAAAGAGGTAGGGTAAAAGAGAAGAGATGGTTATTAAAGGAGGGTAGTTGAAAAGATAAAGTGGAGATGACTGGTCAAATTTCGGGTTTCCCGGTATTTCAGACATCTGAAATATATTTTTAGACATTTGAAAATATACAGGTGAAACCCGACATTTTTTAGTTCAAAATTGGGCTTATCAAACATTTGAAAATTAAAATCAGACATCTGAATGTCTTTTTAGGTGTATGGTTTTAACTTTCAAACATCTGCAAGTAGAAAGTTAATTCCTACCGGTTTTTAGACGTCTAATTATACCTTTAATCGGACAATGTTGATTTTTTGTTTTGTTTTACTTAACATGGTAATTTTTGTATAATTTATTTTTGAATATGAAAATAAATAAATAAATAAATATCTACCTCTTAAAGTATGTTATGAGTGTGTCATAGTTTTAAAAAAAAATTTATTGATTTATTTTATTATTAAATACAATGATTTTTTTATACATAGATATTTAGATGGAATATCGAGAACAAAATAAGATATAGTTAGGACAATTTATTTGTTTTCGAATGGTTCAGACTGTTCTTTCGATGTCCTACTTCCTATGGTTTCTTGGCTTGGAGTCTTAAATTTTTAATGGAGTTTCCAATAGTCGAGGAGATTTTTTACGTATATTATCCTTTGTTGGTGATCATCCATGCAATGCCAAAATAGATCTTTCAAGAAAATTAAGATGTGATCCATGTCTGCACTATTCCCAGTGTATTTATTTCTTAAGACCCATCATTTCTTGTTAATAGCGATGTAATTCATCAATGCATTGGTCATTAGACGATGATACAATATCAAAATTTATTGACTGCTTGACCTTCTTCTCTTTTGGAGTAAAACCAGTGTGATAGGTTGGCGATGGAATGATTCTTAATGAAGATGAACTATTAGATGAAGGAGTTGTCTTTGATGAAGATGAATATGAGCTTTTTGAAGGAGGTGTGCTAAAATCGATCGATGAATAGGTTGAATCGTGGTCAGAGACCATACTTTTGTTTTTGGAAATGTTTAAGGAGACATACTGTTAAATATTTTTTATGTGTATTGAAATATAGTTTTTTTGGTTTATATAATAGTGTTGAGAATATTTATAGTGTTGAGAATATATAGCTATTATTTATTTTACCATAAACTTACTCTTAACCATTTTTGGAAAATTTTGGTTTTATGGTAAGCAAAATTGTTACCATTAAAATTTCAGAAAATAGCTTCCTAATTTCTAGTTTGAGATAAAAAGGCTAGTGTCAATAATAACTTGATATAATTATTATAACTAATTTTGATGGTTTTTAAAGAAGTGCAATTTTATTAAAGCTCTTGTAAGGAAATAATTTCTAGTTCTTGTCATAGTTTTATAAAACTATTTTCATTCAATGATTAGCAAAAAATGTTTGCAATTTGGTTTTCGAAAGTTAAAAAAATCAAGTGATATTAAATCCTTTTCTATACAGTCTCATAGAAAATGATGATGAATGTCAATGTGTTTCGTTCGTGAATGATAACTAGTTTTTTTGAAAGATTTATAGCACTCATATTTCACAATATATTGATGATTTATGTAAGCAGATATCGAAATCTCTGTCTGTTGCATGTATATGACTTGTACACACGCCAAAGCAGCAAAAATGTATTCCGCTTCTCACGTTGATAGTGAAACACAATTTTGTTTCTTACTAAACCATGATACTAGGGACTATCCGATAAAGTGACATGCACAACTCATGCTTTTTCTTTTCATCTAACACCCTCCGAAGTCAGCATCGCTATAAGATACTAGCTTGAAAGAACATTCTTTTGGGTAAAAGAGTCTGTAGTCTCCAATATTGTTTAAGTAGTGCAAAATTCGTTCCACGACATGCAAATGTGATTCTTTAGGATTTTCCTGAAACTGTGCACACAAGTAGACACTCATCATAATATTGGAGCGACTAGCGGTTAAAAATAGTAAAGAGACGATCATATTTCTATAGAGTTTTTGATCTATTTCTTTCCGTTTTCATCTTTATCGATATAAACCGTAGTGCTTATGGGTTTCGGTTTACTTGATATGTTTTTTGTCTTGAGTCATTTTATTAAATTATTACAATCTTTTTCTTGATTAATAAAAATTCCATTACTCAATTGTTTTATTTGTAAACCAATAAAGTATGGGAGTTTCTCCCATATAGATATTTCGAACTCACTTTTCATTATATTTGAAAACTGAGCACATAACTTTTCATTTATAAAACCAAAAATGATATCGTCTACATAAACTTGTATAATTAATATATCTTTCTTAGTTCGTTTAATAAATAAATTTTGATAAAATTTTCCAATCTCAAATACATAAGCCTTAAGATAGCTTTTCAATCATTCGTACCAAGCATGGGATGCTTGTTTCAAACCATAAAGAGCTTTCTTTAAGTTTGTAGACATGAACCGGAAATTTTTCATGTGAAAACAGAGGTGGTTGTTCTACAGAAACATTTTCTTTAATAAAACCATTTAAGAATGCACTTTTAACATCCACTTGATAAAGTTTAAAGTTATGGTGACAGGAAAAAGCTAGTAAGACACGTATTGCTTCTAATCTTGCGACATGTGAAAAAGTTTCTTCAAAGTCTATTCCTTCTTCGTGATTATATCTTGTGCTACCAACCTAGCTTTATTTCGGGTTATATTACAATTTTCATCAGCTTTATTTTTATAGACCCACTTATTACCAATGACTGTTTGATCATTTAGTCTTGGAACCAATTTCCAAACGTCATTTTATTTAAATTGATTTAGCTCTTCCCGCACAGCTAAAATGCAGAAATCATCAGTTGAAGCTTCTTTAGGATTCTCAGGTTCTATGTTAGAAATTAAAGCTACGTGTCTCATTTTATTTAATTGATGCCTATTTTTAACATCAGTATTGACTTCACCAATTATATTTCCGATTGGATGATCTTTTAAAATTTGTGGAGGAGTTTTAAGTTCATTTTCAATTGGATTTTGTGTATTTTGTTATTCTTCATTTTTAATTATAGTAACTTGAGGTGGAATTTCAATAATTGATTGTTTAGTAGTTTCTTCTTCATTATTTTTGAAATTTCTGTCAAATGATACGTGTAAAGTTTCCCCTATATATTTTACCATTTATTAAAAACTCTATACGCCTTACTTCGTTCTGAATATCCAATGAATATGCCTTCATCGGTTTTTGGATTGGATCTTCCTAATTGATCTTTGTATTTAATATAAAATATTTTGATCCAAAAATTCTTATATAAGCTATATTAGGTTTTCTATCATTAAAATGCTCGTATGGTGTATGTTTGGTTAAGGGTCAAATAGTAACACTATTTAAGACGTAACATGTAGTAGACACAACTTCTTCCCCGAATTATTTTGGTAGTTGGCTACCACTAAGTAAAGTCCTAGCAAATTCATGTTGTCTGGTTTTTTCTTTCTACGGCTCAATTTTGTTATGGAGTGAATGAAAAATTGTGACTAATAAAATTTTTGTTACAAAAATTATCGAAAATTTCGTTTTAAAATTCGCCACCATGATCACTTCTAATATTTTTAATTTTCAAACCTTTTAAATTTTGAGCTCTTTTTGCAGAAATTTTAAATGTTTCAATAGTATCACTTTTGTTTTTCAAAAATAGTGTCCATGTATATCTAGAGAAATAATCTACGACTATAAATACATGCTTGTTAAGTTTATAGATTGAACTTTAGTTGGACCAAATTGATCCAAATGTAGCAGTTCAAGAGGTTGTAATGTAGAAATGATTTTCCTAGATTTGAAAGATGTTTTAGTTAATTTTTCCAATTGGCATGCATCACAAATATAATTAACTTTATAACTCATATTTGGTGAGTGTTTTACTAAATTATATTTAGATAATTTACTAATAGCTTTATAATTTATGTGACAAAATCTTTTATGCTAAAGCCAATGATCATTATCTTTGGCTATTAAACACATTTCTATGTTGTGATTAATTTTGATATTTAAAACATGAATATTTCGTTCTCTAAATCCTTCGAAAATTAGATTTTTATTTTGATCAAAAATTTCACATTTATCATTTTCAAAAGAGATACTAAAACCTTTATTGAATAATTGACAAATACCTAATATTATGCTTTAAATTTTTAACTAATAGTACATTAGTAATAAGAGGTGAATTAGATATCCTATTGTTGCTCATGTCTCCTTTTCCAATAAGGCATCCTTTGGAATTATCTCTAAAAGTAATAGATCCTCCATCTGAGAAGATAATATTTGTTAGCATTTCTTTATTGCCCGTAATATGCTTGAAGCAACCACTGTCAAGTATCAAATTTCCTCTTTTTTTATTTGGTGCCAGCAAAAAATATTAAATAGTATTGCCACTCACTTCCTCCGTTAGGGTCCTAAGAGTTAGGTCTTAGGAAGCCATACCCAAGAGGGTTTGGTGTTCCCTTTGAAAATAAAATTTGAATTACTACGTACTCTAGACATAAATGACTCTATATACTTATTTCTTATCAATTTGTTGTTAGTCTTTGGAACCCATATCCTGATAAATTTTGGTTTGTTTATTGGTTACTTTTGACTATCATCCTTCTTTTAGAAATTCGTATATAGTGAGCTATTCTTTTTAGCATAGGTTTTTACTTCCTTATTAATTTATTATAGTCTAATCCTCTTTTACTAAAAGATGAATGTGAATTGTCAATAATTCTAGAAAGATTTTATGTACATTTATTAAAGTTTGAAACATTTTTAGTAATGCTATCTAACTTTATTTCAAGTTTTTTACTTTAATTTTTAGTGTTTCAATACTAGAATTTAAATCATGATTTTCTTTAGTTAATATAAAATTCTTATTTTTTTTGAATTTCTATTTCACTGCCTAACATAGTGACTTAAGATGTTAAATTAACATACGAATCCTGAGATCTCACTAATTCCTCTTCTAGTATTTTCTTTTCATCTTTTAGCATGTCAAATTCTAGTTCATATTTATTTAATTTACTTGAAGTGCTTTATATTTTCTTTTTATATTTTTTAACTTATCTATCAATTCAAAATTTATCTCTACTATATCATTGAAGGAAAATTCATGTACATCATCGCTTGTAGCCATTAAGAACATATTTGCCAGTTCGGAGTCCCTATCATTATCTGACGAAGAAGATGAATCTGAATCATCCCATGTTATCGCAAAAACTTGCTTCCTCTTCTTTTGAAATTTCTCATTTTTGTTCTTGAAGTTATATTTCTCCTTTTAATATTTGGACAATCCCTTTTTATGTGGCTTAACTTGTCACATTCATAGCACTTGAGTGAGGAAGTTGATGGATTGTTGTTACAACTTCTGTTGTTGCCAAACTTCTTATTCTTTTTGAACTTCAGAAATTTTCTGAACTTCTTAGCTAGAAATGGAATACCATCATCATTTTCATTGGATTCCTCCTTTTCTGCCTAAAATGCAATGGTCTTTCTATCCTGAGCTTGTACTCATTTTGCCTATAAATTTACTTCGTAGGACATAAGATTTCCTACTAACTCTTCGACTTTTATGGTTGAAATATCATTAGCTTCTTCGATAGTTAGGACTTTTCATTCTCATTCATCCGTCAAAGAGTTTAGGATTTTTGAAACAATATCAAAATCAGTGTATTTTTCTCTTAGTGCTAGAAGTAAATGATAGATATCTTGAAATCTTGAGTGTATGTCATTTATAGTTTTATCTTGCTTCATTATAAAGTTTTGAAATTGATTTTTAAGCATAGAAAACTTGTTTGACCTTGTTAGTTAGTATATGCGGATGTGCATACCCTAACTATTTTTATCTAGAGAACAAAATAACATGTTCATAGCTTTAGCATTAGAAGTAGCATCAATTTTCCCACATGTTTTACTAAATCGTTTAAATCTCTTTCTCGTTCGCTCGAAGAGTGCAAAAACGTGTGATTATAAGAAAATATTTTACTTTAAGAAAACTAGTTCTAAAACGATTTTTCGTAACATTATAGAAATTCTTTTCTTTCAAAATATCTTTATTATTGAGAAATAAATATATTTATAAATACATAAAATATGCTTTGGAAAAGTATTATTACTAATAGAAATTGATTTGGAAATGATTTCTTAAGGAAATTTTCGATTAAAAGCTAGTTTTGAATTAATATTTTTCCAAATCAATTTCTATTAGTAATAATATTTTTTCAAATCATATTATATGTATTTGTAAATATATATATATTTCTAAACAATAAAGATATGAGAAATGCGGATTAAGGATCTTAAGGCTAGAATTAACACTAGAGGAAGGGTGAATAGTGTTTTAAGAAATCTGTTAATCTTTTTGAGTTTATCTTAATTTGTTAACAATGTATGCACTAATCAGACACAGATATGAACATAGAATCAAACACAGACGCAAACATAAAGTAAAAGCAGTAAAGGAAAGAACACACCGGATTTTATACTGGTTCGGAGTTACCCTACATCCAGTCCCGCACAACTAAGTACGGATTTCCTTTCAAGATCAATTCAACAATTACAACCCTCGGTTTCAAGGCTACGAGGTACACCCTCCAGAATAACAATCCTCTGGGTAGAGATACTTGATTTCTGGGGCAACAAGTTCAACCAATTGATTTCCAAGGCTACAATCACACCTTCTCTCGCTCAATTGATTTCCAAGGCTACAATCACACCTTTTCTCGCTCGATTGATTACAAAAAGTCTATAACTCATATTAGCACTTGGATCTTGTAGAGATAGTGATGGAGAATCACACTAGAAGTAATCGAGTATGATTCGATTTTGATTTCGGCAGAGTAATGGTATGATTTTGTATTAAGAAATGTGGAAGAAGAAGAGGAGTGAAAACTAGAAAAATATGATTGAAAATTCGTTGAAACTGACCCCTATTTATAGAAGAACAACAGTCATGACCATTCATGAAGAGTTATGGCGAATAGACACTTCTTTTGAAATTTGAATTTTGAACTCAACTGACACTATGTCGACATGGGGTACTTGGGCATGTCGACATCCCAAAGGGATTTTTGGTGTTTTGATTTTCTTTGAAAATAACCTCTATCTTATATTAATATTATTTTAAACTTTATAAATATACTTAACTATAGTTAAAATACATAATTAAATATAAAGACCAATATATACATATTATTTAACTATAATTTAAATCAAAATATAAAAAGTTAAATATATTATTTGAAAAGATAGTTTAAAATCAGGAGTAATTTTGACTCTGAAAATAAAGATGTTTTTGAGGCTAAAATTATTTAAAATCAGGACATAGAGTTTTGAATCTTTTAAAAGGAAAGTTTTGAAATCATTTTGAAAACAAGATAATTTTGTAAAATCATTTGAATTAAAATTAGTGGATACAAAACAATGTCCCACTAGATTTTCGTAGGTTCCATCCTATTTAGGGTTCCATCCCTTTAACAGGCTCGAAGTGGATTCCATTCCACGAATAAATTGGATATTAATATGCCAGTTCTTTTCTACGAGTTTTAACAAATATTCCTAATAAAACAAGCTTAACCTTTAAATCTTGAACTCTTTATAATCTTGATACTCATGAGTCTTCTACCTCTATGTCTTGAATCTCTATACTGTACAGTCTTTATTCTTGATACCTGCATGGTTAGATCCTGCATATACATATATATCTAAACTTGTAATGTTAGTATTTATATTTTATAATCTATTCTAAGGTTATTGTCATCAAAACCAACTCCTCAGGGACTAACAATCTCCCCCTTTTTGATGATGATAACCTTTGTTTATAAAATATTCCTTCTATCCTAATAACTCCCCCTTAATCTATGTCTAACTATCCTATTTTATACTTCTCCCCCTTTGTCATCAACAAAAAAAACTTACTCTAAACTAGATAACTCCAAACTATATAACTCCCCCTGAAACTAAGACTCATTACTTGTGATTATAATGATAGTGTTATCATACATAATCAATACTTAACTAAAATATAATCCTAAACTATTAACTATCCTAACTAAGAATTCATAATTATACTAACACATATAAGAACACGAATTTATTTATTACGAGTATGGTTGTATTTACATTTGCGTTTGAAAAACATATAAACACAAATAACAATGGAAAGAAAGAGAAGAAACTAATGTGTGTTTCTGAACATAGGAGATTTATGAATTGAACAGTTTGGATAGTGGAAACAGAAACTTCCACGTTGTTCAACAAGATTCCCATTTTTGTCGTAACACACTTCTCCAACGCATACTACTTGGTCATGATCCTTCTCGTGTGCTTCTTCCATTGGTTCTTCTTCTTCTTCGTCACTGACCTCATGTTCTTGATTGAGTGAAGAGTCTTCATCGATCAAGATAGGGTTGGCCTGGTTATCCATTAGGAATTTTTGTAAATTCCTAAGAATCTTGCCTTGCCTCTCTTGCTCTTTCGCCATACGAAGTTGAGTCACTTGAATTTCAGTCAACATCTGAAGAGTATCCTTCATAGACTCCTCCAATTTAGTTACACGTGCGAGAGTAGTGCATTGAAATGGACCAGAAGTAGGAGAGGGAAATAAGAAAGTTGTTTTTAAGTTTGATTTAGAGGAAGATGCCATTATTTTATATATTTCAGAATAGAAAATGAAGAGAAAACTGAGAGAATGAATAAGAATTCGAAATAGAGAAGAATATATAACTGAATTTTTGAATTTTGGTGGGAATGTTTTTTAAAAATAAAAACGTTACATGTCGACATGTCTTCCTAGGGGATATCGACATGGTCCTCAAATTTTAACTTTATGATTTATTTTAATATTAATTATTAATTATACTTGTTATTTATATTTTATATTTCAGTTATAGAACAAATACCTAATTCTCTTCTTAATTTAGTAAATACTGATTCATTTAAGGGTTTTGTTAAGATATCAACTATTTGATTCTCAGAATTTATATATTCGAGAGTAATTACTTCTTTAGATATATTATCTCTAAGAAAATGATGTCGAATATCAATATGTTTAGTTCGAGCATGATGAGTAGGATTTTTAGATAAATTTATTGCACTAGTATTATCACAATAAATTGGCGATTTTGAGATATTTAATCCAGAATCTCTTAAGGTTTGTTGCATATATATTACTTGAGAACAAGCCAAAGCAGCAGAAATATACTCTACTTCAGTTGTTGATAGAGAAACTGTATTTTGCTTTTTACTAAACCAGGAAACCAGAGAATGTCCCAAAAAGTGACAAGTTCCACTTGTACTTTTTCGGTCTGATTTACATCCAGCATAGTCAGCATCACAGTATGATATTAAATCAAATGAATCATTTTTAGGATAAAATAAGCCATAATCAGAGGTGTGTTTAATATATCTTATGATACGTTTTACAGCTTTTAAGTGAGTTTCTTTAGGATGAGATTGATATCTTGCACAAAGACATACACTATGCATGATACCACGTCTACTAGCAGTGATATAGAGCAATGATCTGATCATTCCTCTATACAACTTTTGATCTACATTTTTCGAGAGATCTTCTTTACTTAGATATTCATTGGTTGCCATGGGAGTAGGTTTTCCACTCGCAGTAGTCAAATCAAATTTATTAACTAGTTCTTTAGCATATTTTTCTTGACTAATAAAAATACCATTATCTAACTATTTTATTTGTAATCCTAAAAAGAAGTTTAATTCACCCATATGAATCATCTCAAACTCTTTTGTCATTATTTCAGAAAATTCTTTATTCATTTCGAAATTAGTTGATCCAAAAATGATATCATCTACGTAAACTTGTGCTAGTTGAATATCATTTTTATTTCTTTTAATAAAAAGAGTATTATCTATTTTACCAATTTCAAAATTTGATTGTAATAAATAAGATCTTAGTCTATCATACCAGGCTCTAGGAGCTTGTTTTAGACCATATAAAGCTTTCTTAAGTTTGTACACATGGTTTGGTAAATTTTCATCTTCAAAAAGTGGTGGTTGTTCAACATATACTTCTTCTTTTACAAAACCATTTAAAAATGCACTTTTAACATCCATTTGAAATAATTTGAAATTATTATGATTTGCGAAAGCAAGTAGAATCCTAATGGCTTCTAATCTTGCTACAGGGGCAAAGGTTTCATCACAATCTATACCTTCTTCTTGATAATAACCTTGGGCGACTAATCGTGCTTTATTTCTAACGACCTCACCTAGTTCATTCATTTTACTTTTATAAACCCATTTAGTTCCAATTATAGTTTTATCTTCAGATCTAGGAACAAGTTCCCAAACTTCATTTCTAGTGAATTGATTCAATTCTTCTTGCATAGCCAAAATCCATGAATCATCAGTTGATGCTTCTTTAGGATTTTTATGTTCAATAGTTGATATAAATGCTACATTACTCATTTTATTTAGTTGATTTCCAGTTGTAACAATAGATTGCATATCTCCTATTATATTTTTAATAGGATGATCTTTTAAAAGTTTAATCCTTTTATTAGGATGATTAATTTCATTATTAATTTCGGTTGATTCCTGATTTTGAGTAATTAAATCTTCTTCATCATTTGTAATTTCAAAATCTTTTAAATTTTCATCAAACGAAACATGCATTGTTTCTTCGATGGTGTTAGATCTTAAATTAAAAACTCTATAAGCTTTACTTATATTAGAATATCCGATAAAGATTCCTTTGTCGGATTTAGGATCAAATTTATCCAAATTATCTTTTGTATTTAAAATAAAGCATTTACTTCCAAAAATTCTGAAGTGTGATACGTTAGGTTTCTTTCCATGAAGAAGTTCATAAGGTGTCTTATCAGTTAAAGGTCTAATTAAAATTCTATTCAAAATATAACAGGCGATAGTAACAACTTCTGCCCAAAAGTGATTTGGTAAATTACTGTCTGAAAGCATAGTTCTCGCACACTCTTGTATCGTTCTATTTTTACGTTCAACTACTCCGTTTTGTTGTGGAGTTCTTGGAAATGAGAAATTGTGAGTTATTCCCTTCTTATTGCAGAATTCCTCAAACTTTTCATTTTCAAATTCACCACCGTGATCACTACGAATAGTTATAATTTTTAAAGATAATTGATTTTGAATCCTTTTTGTAAAGTTCTTAAAACATTCAAAAGTATCACTTTTATGTTTCAAAAATATTGTCCATGTAAATCTAGAATAATCATCTACAATTACAAAAACATATTTACTATGATTTATTGACTGAATTTGAGATGGGCCAAATAAATAAAGATGAAGTAACTCAAGGGGTTTTGAAGTTGAAATCATATCTTTTAATTTAAAAGAACTTTTTCTAAGCTTTCCTAATTGACATGCATCACATAAACTATCTACTTTAAAATTCATTTTAGGGAGACCTCTTACTAGATCATGTTTTGCAGTCTAGATAAGAGTTTGAAATTCAAATGTCCAAATATCTTATGCCAAATCCAAGGGTCACTTGTATTTGCCAAAAGACATAGGTTATCATTTGAAACTTTCATACTAAGAATATAAATATTCTTTTTCCTAGTTCCCTAAAATATTATGGTTGAGTTATTATCTTCAATATGACATTTATCTTTTTCAAATTTAATTTTATATCCTTTATCACATAGTTGACTTATACTTAGCAGATTGTGTTTCAAATTCTTAACTAGCAAAACATTAGTAATAATAGGAGTTTCAGAATTACCGACATTGCCGATGCCAATCACGTATCCTTTCGAGTTGTCTCCAAAGTTAACCAGTCCTCCGTCTTTGTATATAATATTATTCAGCATATCTGGATTACCAGTCATGTGTCTAGAGCATCCACTATCAAATATCCACTTATTCCTTTTGATCTACACAGATTGTCCATTGTGGATTGTTTCCTTAATGCCCATAAAGCATCTTTCCTGCACATTATAAAATTTGGGTAGACAACTAGAATTTGAATAACATTCATATGCAGACTCATGGAACAATGATGATTTAAACAATTCTAAACTAGTTTTAACAGATTTTTCAAAAATAGCCATTTTAAAACTTTTCAAAATTCAGATTATGAAACTTTTGAAAACAAAGCTCTGATACCAAATGTGAGAAATGCAGATTAAGGATCTTAAGGCTAGAATTAACACTAGAGGGGGGTGAATAGTGTTTTAAGAAATCTGTTAATCTTTTTGAGTTTATCTTAATTTGTTAACAATGTATGCACTAATCAGACACAGATATGAACACAGAATCAAACACAGATGCAAATATAAAGTAAAAGCAGTAAAGGAAAGAACACACCGGATTTTATACTGGTTCGGAGTTACCCTACATCCAGTCCCGCACAACTAAGTACGGATTTCCTTTCAAGATCAATTCAACAATTACAACCCTCGGTTTCAAGGCTACGAGGTACACCCTCCAGAATAACAATCCTCTGGGTAGAGATACTTGATTTCCGGGGCAACAAGTTCACCCAATTGATTTCCAAGGCTACAATCACACCTTCTCTTGCTTAATTGATTTCCAAGGCTACAATCACACCTTTTCTCGCTCAATTGATTACAAAAAGTCTATAACTCAGATTAGCACTTGGATCTTGTAGAGATAGTGATGGAGAATCACATTAGAAGTAATCGAGTATGATTCGATGTTGATTTCGGCAGAGTAATGGTATGATTTTGTATTAAGAAATGTGGAAGAAGAAGAGGAGTGAAAACCAGAAAAATATGATTGAAAATTCGTTGAAACTGACCCCTATTTATAGAAGAACAACAGTCATGACCATTCATGAAGAGTTATGGCGAATAGACACTTCTTTTGAAATTTGAATTTTGAACTCAACTGACACTATGTCGACATGGGGTACTTGGGCATGTCGACATCCCAAAGGGATTTTTGGTGTTTTGATTTTCTTTGAAAATAACCTCTATCTTATATTAAAATTATTTTAAACTTTATAAATATACTTAACTATAGTTAAAATACATAAGTAAATATAAAGACGAATATATACATATTATTTAGGGGCATTTCACCAGAAGGACAAACTTTGCAGTCCAATTAGTTTCTAGGACACACGTTCAAAGACATTACTTTCAAGGCCAAAGTCAGCAGAATAATTACTTTTAAGGACAAAGTCAGCAGTTCAATTACTTTCAAGGACATAATTTCATAGGTTTTTAGGCCCTACAAACTGATTGTTTTACGTTTTGTCCTTTAAAGTAATTATTTCAATTGTGTGTCCTAGAAACTAATTCCACTTGCTAAAGAGGCCCTTGTGGCTAATTTCCACTATTATTTAACTATAATTTAAATCAAAATATAAAAAGTTAAATATATTATTTGAAAAGATAGTTTAAAATCAGGAGTAATTTTGACTCTGAAAATAAAGATGTTTTTGAGGCTAAAATTATTTAAAATCAGGACAGAGAGTTTTGAATTTTTTAAAAGGAAAGTTTTGAAATCATTTTGAAAACAAGATAATTTTGTAAAATCATTTGAATTAAAATTAGTGGATACAAAACAATGTCCCACTAGATTTTCGTAGGTTCCATCCTACTTAGGGTTCCATCCCTTTAACAGGCTCGAAGTGGATTCCATTCCACGAATAAATTGGATATTAAGATGCCAGTGCTTTTCTACGAGTTTTAACAAATATTCCTAATAAAACAAGCTTAACCTTTAAATCTTGAACTCTTGATAATCTTGATACTCATGAGTCTTCTACCTCTATATCTTGAATCTCTATACTGTACAGTCTTTATTCTTGATACCTGCATGGTTAGATCCTGCATATACATATATATCTAAACTTGTAATGTTAGTATTTATATTTTATAATCTATTCTAAGGTTGTTGTCATCAAAACCAACTCCTCAGGGACTAACAAAAGAGATTCTTAAAGAAAAGAATTTCTATAATGTTATGAAAAATCGTTTTAGAACTAGTTTTCTTAAAATAAAATATTTTCTTATAGTCACTGGTAGGTACAATGTATTCTTATTGTGTGATATTCCAAGTATCAAAACCATTAGCTTGCATGTAAATTATCATTCTAGTTTACCTGTAAGAATAGTTTAATCCACTAAATAGTGGTGGTCGTGCGATGGATTGAACTTCAACGAAAGTAAAGGTAGTGTACATATTACTTCGAATATCAAAAGAACTTTGTTACAGTTAAACGATGACCTCGCTCTGATACCAAATGAAAGTCGCTATGGATCGAGTAATATAAATTGTTCTACTTAAACTACGACTTGAATATTAATAATATAAACAAAGTCTATATATTTTATTACTTGTAGATAAGCAGCGGAAATAAATTAAAGAAATATAAGATGATTACACTAGATATTTTTTACTGGTTCGAACTTTCTGTTCTACGTCTAATCGCGGACTCTTTCTGGATTTAAACAATACACTCACTTAAACTGAAGGAATAGGTATATTACAAACCGTTTGAGATGCTAAACAGGACTTCGTGCTTGAAAAAATCCAACAGGACTTTAACTACAAAAGGTAGTAAATAGTTGTTTTGACTTTGTGTGTCTTGAATAACATGAAGTAGTCGATAACGTACACCCTTTCTATAATCTCCTTGAAATGATGATTTGAATGTGATGATTTAGGAAGTAGAGAGTTGAAAGCCTTTGTAATTCACAAGAGTAATAGAATAGTAAATCAAATAAGAATTAGTAGTAAAAAAGTATATATTTGGACTTTATTTGTAGTGGTGAATAGTTCTAGTTGAAAGGTTACAGCCATTAGAAGAACTGCAACCATTTGAGAAGAAGATGACTCTCTAGAATTCAAATTTATGTGAAGAGACACTTCTATTCGTTCAAGTCAGCTAGCTGATTTCAAAATTTAGATGGTTGAAAATATACAGAGAAAGGCAGAAACAAAAAAGTTCAAATAACATGCATTCCAGACGTCTGAAATTGTATTTTAGACGGTTGAAATTTATTTCAGATGTTTGAAATAATATTTCAAATGACTGAAATACAGTTTTTAAGTGTTCATTTATTTCAACCTTTTTTAATTTAAATTGCTTTTGAAAATATAAATTTCTTTAAAAAAATATATAATTTTGTGAAAACAAAATTTTCAATGCAGTATGTGTGTCTGAAATCATCATATCAGAGATTGTACAAGAATATCTAAAATAACTAAAATATACAACTAACTTTTTTGCTTTCATTATTTAAGATCGATTCCAATGTAGATCATTTTGTCTCGTTCTATTTATTCATGCATATATAATAGTAGTGTGTATATATATAGGCACACAAAAAAAAACACACACACACACACATATATTGAAATGTATAGTTGCCTCATTAAAACTTGAAAGGTAGGATCTAATAGAGTTCCCAAGAAAACCCAAGAACTTTCCTAACACAACTCTGAACAAGCATTTCAGCAAGTTGAGCTTCATCCCATATTTCCTGAGCACGCCAAACACTTCTGAAATGTCCTCTAAATTATTTATTAATCACCGCAACTTTACCAACATATCATCCATGAGACTTTCATTAAACGTCCGGTCTGATTTTTGAACATCGAATCCACTAGTTTTTGGTAGGTGACTCTGGCCTTTTTTAGATCAAATGGCATGAAAAGGTAGTAGTACAATCCCAGGTCGGTTAAGAAGTTGGTATGTTCCTGGTCTGTAATGAGCATTGGTATCTGATTATCACCAGTGTAAGCATCCATGAATTACAATAATTCATGGTCGACGGTCGAATCTGCCAGTTGGTCGATCTTTGGTAGTGGGAGGTTGTCCTTTGGGCATGCCTTTATTTAGGTCTGAATATTCGATACACGTCCTCCATTTTTTGTTGGACTTCTTAACTAAGACCAGATTAGATACCCACTCTGGGTATAGAGCGTCGTGGATGAAGCAATTAGCTTTTAGCTTATCCACATGTTCTTTCAACATAGCGGATCGCTCTGGACCCAGGTTACCCCACTTCTATTTCATAGGGAGACATCTAGGGTTCATATTCAATGCATGGCATGCTATCTTCGATGATATTCCACACATGTCATAATATGTCTGGGTGAACACATCTTGGTTTTCCCAAAGAAAACCCATCAATTCCTTCTTCATCTTCATGTTGGGTTGAGACCTGATTTTTAGGACCCGTGTAGGATCGTCTTGACTAACCGGGATGCAGATCTTCAACTCGACCGAGGCCGCCCTCGCATCCTTTGGCTCCTTCCTTGGATCTATAGCTTTGTGTAACCTACTATGCCAACCGAGCCAGGGCATAGGCGGTGGTTGCAATGCGTCCATTGATTTAACGCAGAGAGTCTTCTCTACGTCCTTTCCTTTCACATGTCGCATTGAGTCCCTTAACTCCGCGACATAGCATTCACGTCCTAAATTCTGATCGCCTTAAATGAACCCATTTCGTTTTCTATGGGAAACTTCATTATCAAGCAGCATGAAGCCAGGGCCACTTGGAAAGCGAGGGTCAGTCGGCCCAAAAAGGAATTATAAGCTGAAAACATGTCCATCACCACGAAGGTCATAACCCGCACCCTCTTGCAGTCACCTTCTCCTAAAACCACCCATAGGTCTACACAACCCATAGGCTCTGCAGCATCTCTAGTAAATCCTTGAACTCGGGATTTACGAGGCTTCAAATCCTGGCCATCCATTATCATCTAGTTATAAGCTTTTTAGAACAGTATATTGGCAGAACTTTCACCATCAGCAAACACTTTCTTTACAGTTGTCGTCCCAATTATGGCCCTTATCACCAAGGGATCTAGCATCGGCGCTTCGATCCCGTCTGCTTCACGACTTCTGCATTCAATGTCGTCCTTCATAGTTCTTAGTTGCTTTGCTGGAGCTTCGTCTTCAATGGTAAAGCAACTCTCTTGCATAATATGCTTTAGAGAACTCCCATATCTTTCCATCTCGTCCCAACTCTTCTTAGCTGGATGAGGTCCACCGGCTATTGTGTGGATAATGAGTCTTTTTCCAAGCTAATTAGGCTCATCACCACTAGACCCAGCCTGGCCCCGTTGGAGCAATTGTCCCCGAGGCTGAACATTTCCTTGCCCGCCATCCTGTAGGGCTTTCACATACTGTTGAAGCTTCTTCTTCTAGCTCAAATCCTCAACCACATCTCTTGAATGCCTACATTCATTCCTGTTATGACCATGGGTCTTATTAAAGCGACAATACTTTCCAAACCTTTTCTTCCTCTCAGTCAACTCCCTTAGAGCCAGCTTCTTATAATGCTCAGTGCCTTGCATTGCAAGGTATATGTTTTCAATCGAATTGTTCAGTAGCCTATAATCTTCGTACTTCGGAAATCTCTAATGTTTCTTAATTCGGCTTCCCACCTCCATCACCTTGATCATTTCTCTTCTGATTATTGTGCTTATTTCCCATGTTAAAAATGATACTCCTGGACCTTCGTCGGACTGCTTCACAGCGACATTGCTTTTAATCACTTCAATTGATTGTCCACCATTGGCTTTTCTGGCGGTCGTACTTGCCTCTTCCAAGCGCAAGAATTGAGTCGCTTTTCTATAAAAATCATCCATGGTAGGTGGAAGGTTTCATCTTCAACCATATTCCGAAATTATTATTTGGATGCACCCCCTTGATCAAAGCCATCAATACTATGTCATCCTTAGCGTTACTCACTTCTATCACTACTGTATTAAATCTATTCAAAAAGTTCTTTATTGACTCCCCGGTACTCTGGAAAAGATTCAGTGATGACATCACATCCTTCGAACAGGTAGTGTGTAAGAAAAACTGTTCGAAAAACTTCCTTTCCAACTGATCAAACGTCGATATGGTTCTCGATGGAAGCTGGGTGAACCACATCGTAGCTACTCCTTTAAGAAAAATCGGGAAATATCGACATATGACAATGTATGTTGCCCTCGTCATATCATATGTCATTCGTATTTCAGCAAATGTTGTCTCGGATCCATCGTCCTGTTATAGGACGACATTATCGGCATTATGAATATTTGGGGATATTCCTCATGTGGTATCTCTTCAGTGAATAGGTTCCTGCTGGGAAAGGAGCCAATTCATCGTTGTTTCTACGTTGGTTTTCATTTACCAACTCCTTTACTACATCTGCCAGTGACTCTGGCTCTATTTGATCTACCGAATGGCGATAATCATGGCTCGTCTCGAGTTTTAAGCTCTACAAACAATTTCAGTTAGTTCCATGGTACCTGGGTTCCCCTGTCTCTGGGAGGACCGTTCGTATGGTTAATCTGTTTCTATGATTTCTACGCGGAGGATCAACAACAACCATCTGAATCTCAACATTTTGGCCAGCACCAACATGGTTATCTCTACCACCAACATCATTATCCAAGCCAATTACACCTCATGCATTTATATCGCGTTGATAGGGTTCCGTACCGATCCCTAGGGATGGATCAGTATTGATCCATGCTCTTGTACTTTGAGCATTATCCAATTTGTTTTTTGAGGTTCTATTTTCGTTTCTCTTCATTTATTGCTTCCCATCTCTATGTTTCTCGCCGGATGATGAGGAGCTCTCTCCATCTTCTGAATTGGAAGGTGATAGCTCTCTAATATTCCTTCTATGATTACAAGATAACTGATTCCGCAAATCTAGACTTTCTTTGTGACGCCCCACCTCTATGCTCACAATAACAAAGAGTATTAAAAGAAATACTGTCTGTTATTACGAAGAATAAGGCTGGATAGGAGCGGCCATCCGTAGTTGGGCCTTACACTAGTATTGGTTACCTCGATAGGAGTGGTATATATTTTTCATTTTTCATCTCTTATTTATTTACTCCCATAGACATACCCAATTCCAGTATAAAACGAACTACGATGGTTCATAATAGTTTAGGACAATATATATAATAACAACACAGATACTAAAGATGCGGAACACAGATAACAAAAGTCTCATTTATATATATATATATATATATAACTGATGTCAGTTGCAATACATTTGACACAATACATATGATACAACTACAACTGTTGACTCTGGAAGTTATATATACAAGTACATTATTGACAATAATATACATGAATACATATCATCCTATACAATGACACGACTACTACAAAATGACGAAGAATACTTCAAAAGATATGAAAAGACTTCATAGCTCAAGCAGCAACCCAAAGCAAGATATCTACAACCTGAAACAACTCGGTCTGACCCGAGTATTAAATTCAAAAGAAAATAATACACGGGTCAGTCTAATTCAAACTCAGTTATTAATGCACAGAAGCAATAATAATTAAATAGCAAATAGATGACAGTCACAGAAATCTCGTATATCCAATTCTTCAATAAGAGAATCAGATAACGGTAGATATAACACTAAACAGTGTTAAACAACAAATCAGTAAATTCAAATCATCAACAAGATAAATAAAAAGGTTATCAATGAAGATAACATGAAAACCGCAGAATTGCCTAAACAGCAATTAATAACAAAAATCTAATTATTAATAAATAATTAGAAACACATAATCTAATTATCAAATGGATAATTAGACCAATCTCAAGATGATCAATCAAATCTCAAAATGATCAGATAAATCTCAATATGATCAATTCGAACTAAATCAAATACAATTTCCAAATATTGAATTGAACCCACAAAACAATTCAAACAATTGAAATGTCACATAAAATGACAATTCAGTGTGGCTGCAGTACACGCACGCGTGTACTGCCTCGCCACTACCGTGATGAAATACACGAAAGTTCAATGAAAGTCACAAACAAACACAAGGTCAAACCCAAAAATTGGGTTCAACTCAAGTCACGGTGTAGACTCGAATAAACAAATAGACAAAGCTCGAGGCCACAAACCAGTAGAACAAAATGAAACAAAAGAAATATACAAAAGATTAATAAATCAGGGGCAATTGGCACCAACTCGAGATCAAGTTCGAGTTATACGACTCAAACTCAACTGGCCAGTACCATCTAACCAAATTCAAGGATGCAAGCAGGTACATGTGTGGTCAGTGAAACCCAACAACAAAGACCAATGCACAACACTCAACACAAGAACACTAACCACATGAAGGAACCCGACCACAAAGTCAAGCAATGTACATGTGAAAATCAGCTATAGCAAAACAGAGTCTACACAAAGGCTATAGGTCTGGTAAGGGATAAACAAGCATATGTACCAGTATCAAACTCAACTGCATGAACACAGTGAAGTATATATGCAACCAAGCTACACATATACATGGATGAGTCAACTACACAGTGAAGACATGTACAAGAAGACAGCAACTACACATAGGGTTCAAGGTGAAGTCAACAAGGAACTCAAGGCGAATACAACATGAATGTACAGATTCAAGGGCATGTATGTACATGTTAGCATTGAACACAAGTGATGAACCAACATAGCACATAAATGCACTATGCAAACTACAACAGAAATCTAGTCTCACTTAAACCAGAGTATGGGCATGTGAACCAGAAAAGTCACAGAGCACATTCAAAACTACACGAGTGAGCATATACATATAAGTATGAAATGCACAAGCACAAGCAAAGATGAAACAGCAATTGACACAAGACCAAAGTCACAGAATCGAAACTGTAGTGGTCACAAACCAAATCAATATCATGTCAATCAAGAAATCAACATATATACGAATTAGAACAAGTCAGTACAATCTCAAGCAAACAACCAAAATCGAACGGCGATCAAAATAAGTCGACGAATTCAAACTGCACCTAAAACAGCAGCTCGAATAACCAATGCAGGCTCAAATCGAAGTATAAACAAGTTGCAGCAATATACATAAGGTCAAGCTATTTTTCATCATAGTGTGATGCAGCATGTTTGTGCCAAAATTGGTCACAAACCCCAAATGTCGTGAAAGCACCAGTTCCCAATCACAGATCACAGATATCAAATATGTAGAGAAATAAGTATGCAAATCACTTTGGAAACTCAATAAAAACAGTAAATGACACAGGATTTATAGTGGTTCGGCGATCTTGCCTACGTCCCCTCTGAAGTTGATGATTTTATTGATGTTCACTCGATGATTACAATTTCTTCTGATGTAGTACAATTGGTTATATGATTATAATCTGAATCTAAGGAAGCAGTGGTGATTCGGAGTAAATCTCGCAGAGTCTGGGCGCTCTTTAGCTCCTAAAATTATCTGACCCCTTTTCTGAATGACCAGGGGCTCTATTTATAGGTGTAGGAGGCTGATATTTCGCCTAAAATTCGGGGAGACCAGTTCTGGTACGTGAGGGGGCCCACATGCCTGCTTTCAGGAAATCCGGGCCCACTTCAGGATCGATTCGAACTCAACTTCGAATCGATCAAGATCTACTCCGATTGAGATGAAATTTGGCATGAACATTCCTTAGGTTGCCAACAAGCTACTGTGAAAATTTCATAGCATTTGGACTTGTAGATCTCGAGATATGATCGATTCAAGATCATGTTATTGGTTGAAAAGCTCCTTCGAATCGATTCCCTTCGAATCGATTCCCTTCGAACCGATTCACTCGAGTCGATCGCTTCGAATCGATTCTCATCGACTCGATTGGGTCGAATCGATGTTTCATCGTGCCTTCATGATGACGTGGTGCGCCTCCTTCGTATTGATCCGACTTTATCTCTGAGTTGACTGGGTCGAATCCATGTTTCTAGCTGCTTTGACGAAATGGATTCGAGGGAGTGGATCTGAAAAGATGTTCGCTCGTATCGATCAGGGTATACAATAGTTGATCGATACGAAATTGTCTCAATAGGGTGGATTCGAATTAATGGCACCGGATGGATACGAAGTGATTAGCCTTTGTGGATTCGAAGTGGCTCTCCTAGACAGCTTCGAATGAATGCTTGTTGATGGTTACGAACCATGTGGAGTCGAACCAATGGATTCGATCATAGTGCTCACTGGTGGACGCGAAGTAGATGGGTTCCATCGATTCGAAGCAGGGGAAGGTTGATGGATTCGAACAGAGTACTCACCGATGGATACGAAGTAAATGGAGTCGAACGTGATGGAACCGAACCTGATGGAGTTGAACCTGATGGATTCGAACCATATGGATTCGGTCTTAGTGGACTTGACCCATATGGATGCGAACCCGATGCTATGTCCTTTACTTGCGTCGATGATATCTTGAGCGTACGACCTCGGATTGACTTGAAACTTGGAACATTGGTTTGCATGGCTTTACTTGTCATGTCTTATCAATTGTAGCCTGATCCGGACTTGGACAAAATTCATCGATATCCATGGTGAACTTGTGATGTAACTAATTTTCGGGATGGATTGTCATTGATTTCTAGTCAGTTTCTTGGTGTCACGGCCTTGCCAAAAGGCGGGATAACACAGCACACCATGCCTTAAGCCTTAGGTCGCCTAACGAGTTAACTCCTCAAGAAATCAAAGCCAGAGACCTAGCAAGCTACGGCGTAACGAGATACAAAGGGAGGTTGAAGCATTGCCCCGGAATAACGAGTTATGCTTTAAGTCGTTCAAGCGACCTAGCGAGTTATGCTTTAAGTTGTTCAAGCGACCTAACGAGTTATGCTTTAAGTCGTTCAAGCGACCTAGCGAGTTAAGGTGCCTACCTTATGCCGCTTCTTTAAGTCGCTCATGTTAAGTCGCTGAAATTTAAGTCGCCTGAAGAAGAACTATTTGCTTAAGTCGCATGTGATGCAGATGTGTTAGATCGCTCCAGATGATATGTCGCAAGATGTTATATTTTCTTAAGTCGTACCAGTTGCGCTTTTTCTTTATGTCGTTTGGTGATAAGTCATATGGATGAAGCTGTTGTTAAGTCGTGCCGCATTTCTGGAGTTAAGTCGTTATGCTCCACTTCTTGAGTCGTTAGAGGATGTTGTTTCCTTAAGTCGTATGGCTTATGTTTGAGTCGTTTGTGCCTGTTTTGTTGTTAAGTCGTATACTTGTTTGTGTAAATTGTTGTGTCGTTGTATGAGTGTAGTTAAGTCGTGAGGTATGTTGAAGGTCATGTAACGACCTAGTGTTTGTATTTTCTTTGTTTGAGTCGTTAAGTCGTAAGTCGACTTATGTTAAGTCGTTAAGTCGCATACGACTTATGGGAGGCGTGAGTTGTATTTGCCTATAAATAGGAGGGTGTTGGTTCATTTGTAGGTTGTTGAATTTTAAATAAAATTTGGTTTGTGCTTCTTGCCTCTATTAAAATTGGTAGTTGAGTGTTATCTCCTATCTCCACCTTCGGTATTCGAGTGCGCTCGAATCAACAATTGTTGAAGCCAATTCACGGAATCAAGTGCGCTTGATCAACGTTCGAAGAATTATAGATCTTCTCTCACGGCATCGTGCGCGATCAACGTGTCAAAGATTGCTAGAATCTGGTATCTTCGTGATCAACGGATTTGGGCATTTGGGTATTCTTAAATTCACCGATTTATCATCGATTCACCGATTATTTCTGCTAATCGTGTGAGATCCTGGACGGATTCGATTTACATCATCGAATTCGCTTCCTTGGCTGCATCAATTTTGGTATCGGAGCTAGATCGCAAGAAGTTCGAAGTTCATCGTGTGCATCGTGAAGTTGCAACAAGTTGGGAGTTTCGATCCATATCATTTTGGATCAAAGTTCGAAAAGTGTTTGAATTTTGCTCGTTGGGATTTTTGCGCGTCGAAGTGAAGTTTGAAATTCCACGCCGTATTGAAGTTGCATGCCTTATCATCTTAGGACATGCACGTTGGTTTGCGCCTTAGGTCGTGAACATTTCGCTAAGTTGTTCGGCCGAGGTAGTTGAAGTTTGGGAAGTGCGCCTTTGCATAAGTCGTTCTCAAATTGAAGTTTGGAGAGTTGCGACCTAGAGCTTGGAGGGTCGATATTGTCCATTGATTTGTGAAAGCCGTGTATCATTTTTCGTGAAGTGTTTGTGTTAGCAGTGTGAAGTTTGAATTTTTTGAAGATTTGTTTGAAGTTCAATCATGCCACCGAGACGAGCTCAACGTCATCGCAATGTTGATGCTTTGTATGGAAGAGAAGAGGCCGATGAAATGGAGCAACGAATCAACGAGAATTTCAATGAGAAGTTGAATAAGGGGATTGGTCGATTAGAGAGAATGATGCTTGAAATGAATCAAAGTAGAAGAAGGGTTTCACCTAAATCGAACCATGGGGGAAATAGAGTTTCACCACATTCAGATCGGGAGAGAAGAGAAGATCATGATCGTAGAAATGTTGACGATCGTGATAGGAATGTTGATGATCGAAATCGGAGAGATGTGGATGATCGTGATCGGAGGAATGTAGATCGAAGGGATGTTGGTGGTAGGAATAGTGGTGGTAGAGATGTTGGTGGTCATGATCGACATCGATATGCATCAGATTTTGATGAGGAGTTTGATGGTGGTAGTGTTCATGGTCGAAATCGAATCCAAGGAAGAAATCATTCAGAGTATGATCACAAATGGGAGTCCGGAATGAAAATTGAAATTCCAGAGTTTAAGGGTGGTATGCAGGCTGAAGAATTTCTAGATTGGTTATCTAATGTTGAAGAGATCTTTGATTTCAAGGAGGTTCCGGAAGATCGTCGAGTGAAGTTGGTTGTTACTAGGTTGAGAGGGAGAGCTATGGCATGGTGGCAGCAAACCAAACTTACACGAGAACGGATGGGGAAGTCTAAAATTGTTGCTTGGGAGAAAATGAAGAAGATGATGAAGGCTACATTCTTGCCTTAAAATTATCAATCACTCATGTATCAGAGGTTGCAGAATCTGAGGCAAGGGACGAAGACTGTTAATGATTATGCTGATGAGTTTTATCAACTGATTGCTCGAAATGACATTATGGAGACGGAGGAACAGTTGACTGCTAGGTTTGTTGGGGGGTTGAGGATCCAGATCTAGGATATGGTAAATATGTTTGACCCTAGATCTGTGGCTGAAGCGCACCAGAAGGCGTTGGCTTGGGAGAAGCAGGGAAGACGAGGAGGTGGTGTGTTTCCAAGTTCCAATACTCAGAGCAAGGGTGCTAGTGGGAGTTCCAATGTTTCTAAAGCTGTCAGTAAACCAGTTGTGAATGAAGTTGCGAAGGCAAAGGTCAACAACAGTTTCAAGTGTTATAATTGCCAGGAAGTGGGTCATAAGAGTAATGAATGCCCGAAACCGAAGAGGCGAGCTATGATTGCTGAAGTGGAAGGTGAGGATGTTGATGAAGGTTATTCTAGTCCAGTTGAGGAGGATGAACAGGATATCGCGTCGGGAGATGAAGGATGTAATCTAATGTTAAGGAGATCATGTTTGACTCCGAAGCAGGAAGAGGAGGCTAGTTGGTTGAGGAGTAATATCTTTCAGTCGACATGCACTATACTGGGGAAGGTGTGTAAATTTGTGATTGACGCGGGAAGTTGTGACAATATCATTTCTACCGAAGCTGTGAGAAAGTTGAAGTTGAAGACGGAGAAGCATCCAAATCCTTACAAGTTAGCGTGGTTAAGGAAAGGAGGAGAGGTGAAGGTGGACAGGCGAGTTCATGTTCCATTTTCTATTGGGAAGAAGTATAAAGATGAGATCTGGTGTGATGTGGTGGAGATGGATGTTTGTCACTTGCTTTTGGGAAGACCATGGCAGTATGACCGAGCAGTGCAGCATGATGGTCGAACCAATAGCTACAGCTTTATGTTTGAGGGTACTAAGATCATTTTAGTTCCGGAGAAGAGACAGCAAGGAGAGAGCAAGTCAGAAGAGATTGTGGAGCTAAAGACTTTGTTGACTTTGAAGGTGTTTGTTGAAGAAGTGGAGGAGAGTCCAGAGGTATTCTTGTTGATTGGAGATGAAGCTACTGAATCTGTTGAAGTTCCAAAGAAAGTAAAGCCAGTGTTGGAAGAATTCAGAGATGTGTTTCCCGAAGAGTTGCCAAAGGAGTTACCACCGTTGAGAGATATTCAGCATCAGATTGATCTTGTGCCAGGGGCGGCATTACCTCACAGGCCACATTACAGGATGAGTCCTAAGGAGCATGAGGAACTGAGAAGGCAGGTGGAGGAGTTGTTAGAACAAGGGCGTGTTCAGGAGAGCTTGAGTCCTTGTGCAGTGCCAGCCTTATTGGTACCAAAGAAGGATGGGACTTGGCGGATGTGTACAGACAGTTGGGCTCTAAACAAGATCACTGTGAGATACAGGTTTCCTATGCCGAGGTTCGATGAATTGATTGATCAGTTGAGTGGGGCTGTTGTGTTCTCAAAGATTGACTTGAAGAGTGGATACCATCAGATTCGTATTATACCGGGTGATGAGTGGAAGACTGCTTTTAAAACTAGGGAAGGTCTATACGAATGGCTGGTTATGCCGTTTGGCTTGTCAAATGCTCCTAGTACTTTTATGAGAGTGATGAACCAAATTTTCAGACCATTTATTGGGAAGTTCGTAGTAGTTTACTTTGATGATATTTTGATCTATAGTGGGAGTATGGAAGAGCATATCCAGCATTTGCGAGAAGTGTTGTTGATTCTACGACAGGAGCAATTCTATGCAGCAACGAAGAAGTGCGTGTTCATGGCGCACAGTGTTTTGTTTCTGGGATATGTTCTGTCGAAAGAGGGTATTCAAGTGGATGTAAGCAATGTGGAAGCTGTCAAGAGTTGGCCACAACCCAGGACAATTACTGAAGTGAGGAGTTTTCATGGGTTGGTATCTTTTTATCGAAGATTCATTCCACATTTTAGCAGTGTGATGGCACCTGTAACCGATTGCATGAAAGGAAAGAAGTTCGTGTGGACAGAGGAAGCAGAGTTAGCTTTTGAGAAGATCAAGACACTTTTGACGACAGCATCCATTCTGGTACTGCCGGATTTTCAGATATTGTTCGAGTTACACACTGATGCTTCGAAGGTTGGGATTGGTGGAGTATTGAGTCAGAATGGGAAACCAGTTGCTTATTTCAGTGAGAAGTTGTCTGGAGCCAAGTTGAAATATAGCACTTATGACATGGAGTTTTACGCAATTGTTCAAGCTGTGAAGCACTGGAGGCATTATCTGTTTCAGAAGGAGTTTGTTCTTTATACGGATCATGAAGCTTTGAAACATTTGCAAGGGCAGGACAAAATTTCAGCTAGACACGCTTCATGGGTCGCATATCTGCAGCAGTTTACTTTTGTGGTAAAGCACAAACCAGGGGTGACGAATCGTGTAGCTGATGCCTTGAGCAGGAGGAATCATTTGTTGACGACGATGAAGGTTGAAGTGACAGGATTTGAACTATTGCCAGAGTTGTTT
Organism: Allium fistulosum; assembly: GCA_030737815.1. Classification (NCBI taxonomy): domain Eukaryota; kingdom Viridiplantae; phylum Streptophyta; class Magnoliopsida; order Asparagales; family Amaryllidaceae; genus Allium; species Allium fistulosum. Next base: position 626,801,592 of record CM060905.1, on the reverse strand, counting down.
GAGGAAGATCCTTACTTTGCGAAGATGGTTGAGAAATTCAAGGATGGGAGTACTGATGAGTTTGTGTTGGTAGATGGATTCTTATTCAAGGGGAATCGATTGTGCGTACCAGATTGCAGCTTGAGAATGAAAATTGTAAAAGAGTTGCATGAAGAAGGACATATTGGTCGGGATCGCACATTGCAGTTGATTGCTCAGTCTTATTATTGGCCCTTGATGAAGCGGGAAGTTGAAAAGTTTGTTCGAAGATGTCATGTTTGTCAAGTTTCGAAAGGGACAGCTACAAATGCGGGTTTGTATATGCCTTTACCTGTTCCTACAAAACCGTGGATTGATGTAAGCATGGATTTTGTGTTGGGTTTGCCGAGGACCCAACGTGGCAATGATTTTATCTTCGTGGTGGTTGACCGGTTTTCGAAAATGGTACATTTTATTGCATGTAAGAAGACAGCAGATGCAGTTAATGTAGCACAGTTATATTTCAGAGAAATATATCGTCTTCATGGGTTGCCTGAATCTATTGTTTCGGATAGAGATACTCGCTTTCTAAGTCATTTTTGGATGAGCCTATGGAGAATGGTTGGGACGAAGCTGAAATTCAGTAGCGCTTATCATCCACAGACGGATGGACAGACTGAAGTTGTGAATAGATCCCTGGGTAATCTATTGCGATGCCTCATGGATGACAATTTGAAGAGTTGGGACTCGAAGTTATGTCAAGCTGAATTTGCACACAACCATGTAGTTAATCGTAGCACTGGGTTTAGTCCATTCCAGGTTGTGTACTCAACAATTCCTAAAGGACCGTTGGATTTATTTGTAGTTCCACAGCAGAAAGGAGTGATCAAACGAGCTAGTGATTTTGTGAATGAATTGCAAGAGTGTCACAAGGTTGTGTAGGAACGATTGCTTAAGGCGAATGAGAAATATAAGCAATCCGCATATGCTAAACGACGACACGTTGAATTCAAAGAAGGAGATTTTGTATATGCGGTGTTGACCAAGGATCGATTTCCTGTCGGTACTTACAACAAGTTAGCTGCTAGAAGGATTGGTCCTTTGGAAATCGTGAAGAAGATTAATGAGAATGCTTATCAGTTGAGACTGCCGGATCATATCCATACGGCTGATGTTTTCAATGTCAAACACTTGATTCCATATCATGAGGATAAGCATGTTGAAGATGTGGAAAGAGTGAATTCGGGGTCGAATTCTTTTCAACCAGTGGAGGATGATGCATCACACCATGCCTTAAGCCTTAGGTCGCCTAACGAGTTAACTCCTCAAGAAATCAAAGCCAGCGACCTAGCAAGCTTAGGCGTAACGAGATACAAAGGGAGGTTGAAGCATTGCCTCGGAATAACGAGTTATGCTTTAAGTCGTTCAAGCGACCTAGCGAGTTATGCTTTAAGTCGTTCAAGCGACCTAACGAGTTATGCTTTATGTCGTTCAAGCGACCTAGCGAGTTAAGGCGCCTACCTTATGCCGCTTCTTTAAGTCGCTCATGTTAAGTCGCTGAAATTTAAGTCGCCTGAAGAAGAACTATTTGCTTAAGTCGCATGTGATGAAGATGTGTTAGATCGCTCCAGATGATATGTCGCAAGATGTTATATTTTCTTAAGTCGTACCAATTGCGCTTTTTCTTTATGTCGTTTGGTGATGAGTCATATGGATGAAACTGCTGTTAAGTCGTGCCGCATTTCTGGAGTTAAGTCGTTATGCTCCGCTTCTTGAGTCGTTGGAGGATGCTGTTTCCTTAAGTCGTATGGCTTATGTTTGAGTCATTTGTGCCTGTTTTGTTGTTAAGTCGTATACTTGTTTGTGTAAATTGTTGTGCCATTGTATGAGTGTAGTTAAGTCGTGAGGTATGTTGAAGGTCATGTAACGACCTAGTGTTTGTATTTTCTTTGTTTGAGTCGTTAAGTCGTAAGTCGACTTATGTTAAGTCGTTAAGTCGCATACGACTTATGGGAGGCGTGAGTTGTATTTGCCTATAAATAGGCGGGTGTTGGTTCATTTGTAGGTTGTTGAATTTTAAATAAAATTTGGTTTGTGCTTCTTGCCTCCATTAAAATTGGTAGTTGAGTGTTATCTCCTATCTCCACCTTCGGTATTCGAGTGCGCTCGAATCAACGATTGTTGAAGCCAATTCACGGAATCAAATGCGCTTGATCAACGTTCGAAGAATTGTAGATCTTCTCTCACGGCATCAGCAAAACCCAAATTAAGTTCGCATAGCAAACGGTGGCCGAAGCCAAAATACTACTACAAATCAAAGTGACCGAAGTCAAAGTACTAGGGGATTCGAAGTCGTGGAATCACAAAATCACAAATACATGAAGTATGAATTAGATGTGAGTAATCTAAAATCACTCACCTTTTTCAAAGCGAAGACGAGCTCAAACGAAAATTGGGGAAGCCGTGGCATCACGAAATCGATCGAAACGTTGAAGTCCACGCCTCAATTCGTCAAAGCCCTAATTACTGAAGGAAGAGGGACACGAAGAAACGAGAGCCGCCATTTTTCTTTCTTTCGTTTTGTTTAGGGTTGCAATGGAAAAATGAATGGATCGGGAAAAGAACGACAATGATAACCATCTCGACGACAAAATAAAACATGGGCCAAAACAAATTTTAAAGCCGGTAAAACAATCGATGAATTTACGAAAGAATTTCAATCGATTAAAATTTCAATAACAATCAGCTATCGCCATTACTCATTTAATGACGATAATTAATTGATACGAAATCCCGGGTTGTTACATTCTTTATCCGTTTCCTCATTTCTTGCCAGCTTTCACACAGCTCGTTGTTCGACTCCATCATTCTATCCATCTCAACCCTTGTTATCATGTCTAAGTGGCTTCGAATTTCAACAGCGTTGGGTTGAGCGACTTATTCAACATGTTGAGAAACAGTGTTCTCAACATCGTTAATAGGCCTGGAGGCAGTAGATTTTTCTCTAGTGCTTCTTGGAGCCATTACTTCGGTTAATCCTATGATAGATTTTAGGAATCTGAATAATCGCGGATTATAGGAATGAAACCGACGGATCTACTTCATGGACTAAAGTAATCCAAAAGTAGAAAATCGATCCAAATAGCATGAGATCGATATGCTCTCAGTGAAGGCAACAAAATGTTTACGCCAAAAGTTGGCATAAACACCCGAAAATTAATATAAGATGATAAAATGAAGAAAATAAATGAAAAACGAGGAAAAAAAACACACAATAATTATAGTGGTTCGGCTAAACAAAGGTCTACGTCTACTTGAATTTTGTTTATGTTTCTACAAAGTTTTCACAAGGCTAATCTTATGGATCGGTAATGACCCGTGTGATTGCAGAAAAAGTGCAGAAATTTATAAAGCAAGCCAAAAGTCCCTTGAACAATGCCCCTCCTACTCTATTTATAGTTGAAGGTCAACGGAATTCTCTCCACCACGTTCTTTCCTAGGTTCCCACATCCAGGAGAAGTTGAACTGAAAAGATCGTGGCCAACTCAGCAACTTCTTCAACATGTTTACGCCGCGGTGCATGTGTGATGCTTATGTATGGTTCTCTATTCAACTTAAATGAAGAACATTGGATGTCCAAATCACATAATATCATGGTTTTAAAAGTGTGTGCACGCGCGTTCAATAACATCTCAAATAGTATAGCACCCAAATGTCCTTTGATTTTCATCATAAGCTCCGAATTATATAACAATATTTTCTCTCTTCTCCCTACTATAAGGAGCGTTAAATAGCATCTCAAATAGTGTAGCACCACAAATGTCCTCTGATTTCCATCATAAGCTCCGAATTATATAACAATATTTTATCTCTCTTCTCACTACTGTAAGAAGTGTTAAATAACATCTCAAATGGTGTAGCACCCTAAATGTCCTTTGATTTCCATCACAAGCTCCGAACTATGTAACAATTACTTTCTCTATTTCCACTATCCATATTAGTTAATTCGGAGCTTGGGGTGGAAATCATAAGGCATAAGGCATTACGGATGTTGCACTATTTGAAAAATGCTCATATGTGTGTGTTAGCCGTGTAATTTATTAGTTTGTACATAGTAATGAACATAAATAAGAAAGCAACAAGAAGAAAAAAGAAAGGCACAGCTATCGGTCCTTTCCACGGTACCACCATTATTTTTTTGTTGTTTTTTTTTCTCCCTTCGTTAGCTAATTCATTATCGATGATTTGTATATAAAATGCTCAACATAAAACCTTTCATCTCTGTCAATCCAACTACACACAGTCAGTTGATTTAAATGATACAACCGTTACTGATTTGAAAATTTGATAGTAAGAGTCCACTATATGAAGTAAATTTGTACGTTAATTATTTAGCATCATTCACTAACATTAAAGTACTATATGACAACGTACACGAAATGTTGCATTTTTAAAGGAACCACGCTGACTGAAATCGATTTTCCTTAAGCCGTGACCGCTAGGGGTGTAAATCGGTCAGACTGGACCGGACGGAGGTGTGTTCAGTTTATGTTCTAAATAAAATCGGACCGGACATGGACCGGACGAGATTTATGTTCGTACAAATTTTGTTGTCCTAGCTCGTGTCCTAAATGAAATCGGACGGACTCGTACATACATTTTTCGGACACGAACCCGAACGAACACGGACGGACAATGTTATTTACATCAAATTTTATGTTGTTTAATAGAATTTCCATCAGATATACTGAACTATAAGAAATTCGGACAAATTCGAACGAACTCGGACCGGACAATATTTTTTCTCGTACAAATTTTCTTGTCCTAGCTCGTGTCCTAAATGAAAATCGAACGTACTCGGACGGACGTATTTCGGTTACGGACACAAACGGACATCAGACACTCGTACAAAATTTACAGCCCTAGTGACCGCTTAGCAGCGTTACTATTGCCGGGTCAGAAACGTTACTAGTCATAACGTAATAATGAACTGGCTACCAACAAAAGTCTACTGAAGACAAAAAATATTGTTCAGAAAACAGTCATAACTTAAGAGAAAGTCGTCTAAGGTGACGCAGGCATTGATGTAGCAGCTTAACAGCCAACGCTTCTTTATTGATTCTTTCGTTTAAATAACAACGAAATAAAGGAAACATAAACATGACAATGACTTGAAAGTAATCTCACTGCCCCAAGAAAAAGTGAAATAATATAAAGATAAAGATAAAGTAGAGTATGGTGCGCTCCTACCATTGGTTCAACTAAAGATTTGTAATCAAATGCGTGAATTGCCGACTTTGCCCATATAGATGGACTTGGTCGATATTTTCTTAGGAGCCTTTTATATTTGGATCTATGTAACTTGGATTGATATTATTAGTGTCCTGCTATGCTTTATGTACTTCTGTTTGTTCTTTCCGACACCATGATATGGTGACCAAAAGCACAAAACATGATGCATTTAGCTCCACCGGAGGATGTGGTGTTAATGCACCACGTTTTGTTCTTCTGTTCATCACATCGTGGTGTTGGGAATAACAAACTGAGATGTATATAGTCCTACACTATTATTGTGAATGAGCTGTTCGGTTGGTTCTGAGGTAAAACATATCAAATCGAATTGAGATCAAAACTTTTTGAAACTGGCCCGAATTAGTTTGGATTAATTCGATCAATAACCGATTTGACCGAAGTAGAAAGGTATATTATTTTTCAAATGATTGAATTAATCAAAGAAAAACATAAATTTATGTTTGAAAAGATACTTAACATTTCTATGTTTGTAATAAAATTTGTTGGAGAATATACCGAAAATTCGATTAATATGGTTAAACTTATGTTTGACAAAAAAAAATTGATTTTATTATTCAAAATCAAATTGATTTAATTTTAAAATCGAACCAAATCGATCGAAATGAATCGTTTCGGTTAGTTAATTCGGTTCGAACTGAATATTGTCCACCATTCTACGTTTACGGCCTCCATTATGTTATTTTTCTCCTGGATGGATATATTTATCGTACTCACATGTCCTAGTTATATTTTCTAGTTACATATCAAAGAATACAAGGAAAAGGGAATGATGCATTCTGATATTTGACAAAGATGTTAGATTAGATACATAGTTCCACTGTAAATGAAAGAAGGCCATGTGTGAAGCCAGCCTTCATAATTGATTTTCGCTTTTTCAGCTCCATATATGCATTCACATGATGTAGATTAGGAATCTATAGAAACGCCAATGACGATTTTTAAAGACTTAGGTAGCATTGGTAGCAATAAAATGGCGGTTTTCAATTTTTAACACGTCGGACGCGATAACCGACATATCATCATTTCCGGTATCGTTGTGTGAATGTTTTGGAAAGGAGCGGTGGCATCAGACATAGTCGAAGCGTCGAACATCAAATCAATTATTAAACGTATATTACACAACTAAAAACAAATAATTAATTAACTGCAAATCAATTAAATTAAAAATCACAATTTAAATGCCTCGCTCAAATGTCCTATTCAAATACTCAATTCGTAGCCGCAAACGCATTCACCGTTCACCAATCTTCCCCGTTCAAATACCCTGCTTGGATTCCCCACTCAAATACCCCGTTATCGTTCGTCGCAGACACATCCTTAAAACTCCGAATTCTATTTCAAACCAATATCATCTTCAGTTCAAAAAATTTAGAAAATCATTGCAACTAAAATATTGTTAAGTACACTGTGTGTGGGTGCACGCGCACACTTGTGTGCGCGTGTGGTTGTGTAGAATTGCAATGCAAAGTTGTGTATAGTATCTCTCGGTATCCTATAAGGTTATGTACGATATCTCACACATGTACCCTGAGGTAGGCAGTAATAATCGTACTTCGTCTTCGTAGTACTAGGTGAATTATATATCCTCTCTTCAACGAGTTCTAATAAACAAAATATTTCCTCTGACACGCAAGTTCGAAAATTCGATGTCTTGACTACATTATACATGTGATTTACTCGAAGTGTTGTGTTGGGGACACGATGCATGCTCAATAGGTTGGTTATGGTTCTCCAAATAAAAGCTTTTCTTTTGACCCTCAAGGGTAGCTCAGTGGATAAGACATCTATAAAGAAACTGCATGACTTATCTGAGTGTTTATACGAAAAATATTTCATATGATTCATTTTCTAGTCCTTTATTTTCTCTAAATTTCGTTACTTTTCTCTTAGGATTGAAGAAATCAGGTGTTCAAATTTGATATTTTAACCTCGACTTGAAAGAGCGTTTGAAAGATATAGAAGAATTTATAATGTAGAAGAAGATATAAGCATAGTTTTGTCATCTTAATTTATCCTTTTAAATTAAGGTGTAAATCAACGGTTTGTGGGAACCAAATCGATTTTTCTTATAACAATAAAAAAACGATTAGAAAACAAAGCAAAAAAGTTGAGAAGGACCCACATATCTACATATTTCTTCTACTAACATAAGTTAAATCGGACAAATTGGATAAAGATATAACATACTGGCATGGTAATTAAGAAATGGTTTGCTTCTCTTTTATGCTATAGTCCATCTACGTTTTTTTAATTTTTAGGACTACACAATTGTAAATCAAACGAAAAATTATACATACCATTGACTAAAAATATAGTCAATCTCATAATTATGCAAACGTGTTTGAATTAACAAAGGTTACTTACTAATACCATGCCAAAAAAAATGAAAGTGAGGAGTAAATGAGCAATTAAAGTAAATAACACAAGATGTAATGGATAAGCTTGCCTATGTTCACTATGAAGACTTCTTTCTATATTGATTTCTCACAATTACAAGAGAATAATAAAGAATCAAGCATTTAAGTTTACAATATTTCTAAACTCAGAAGCTCATGTGTATTTTGTGCTGGAAATGAATGTCGAAGCAAGAAATCAACCCTTATGTAATTGTATGGCAAGGGGTATTTATAACAGCTAACGTTGAGCATTGGATGGTTGAGACTACACAGTTTATAGACGGGAGTTGCTCCTGGTTGTTGATTTGGTCGCATGGGGCTGCTGGAGGACATTTGGAAATGTGGTATGAGCAAGTGGCTGAGATGCATGTTAACTGTTGCTCTCTACTAGGGTTATGCTTTGTGTTGAGAAATGTGACATAGTACAAGATTGGGTGTGCTTTTGGCAGACATGCCATAGTAAGTGGTGTGTTAGGTTGTACTTTTTATTGTGTTGCACGCTTTTTCAGGGAATAAGGCCCAAGAGAAACTTCTCAGGCAGAGTTACGATCGATTGCTTGTTTTTGAAGATTGCTGAGAATAAAACTAAATATTGCCAAGGAAAAACCGAGTATCGCTAAGGACAAAGCTATAGAGGACGAGTCGAGTTGTTCATGTGATGACAAGCCGGCTACAAGAGACCAATCGTAGGTGGGTTGAGATAGAGTCGGGCCAAGTACTAGTCGCTTTTGAGTCGGGCCTAGTCAAATGAGTTGGCTGCATGTCATCTTGAAGTGGGTCGAACGGGTGCAACTGGTGTGTTTGCTGGTATGCAAATTGACTAGGACAGGCTAAGCTTAGAAACCTCGACCGACCTACCTTTGACATTTGCTTGCTTGTGCGTTGGATTTTCTTAGACCGGGCCGGGCTAGTGAGTGTTGCTTGGTTAATTTTTTATTTGCAATAATTAAGCAAAATTTTGCCCAACAAGCCCGTCTTTATAAGTAGAGGCGGGTTTGTCAAATCACGAAGCTCCTACAACTTGGGCTTCCTACTTTACATTTAATGCGTATGTCACATATCAACACATACTAATCAAGACAGTTCCTTTTTAAAGCGGCACCATGATAATTCAATAGTGGGGACCAATGATGTGACAACATCAATAATTATACCTAGATGGCTATGATTTCTTTGTCTTTTAAATCCAATGGCTGTGATTAAGTGATAAACAAATAAGTAACATTTTCCCTCTTCTTCTTCATTTCTATTGAGTTTCCAAATGTTTTCTACCATTAAAAATTATCTTCAAGTTTTTAAAACTTGCAATGCTTCTCTCTTTGCATAAAATAGTAAGTGTTTCCTTCTCTCTTTGACGCTTCTTCACCTCTAAATGAATGTGATTTGCCTTCAACTTCGAATTTTGTTTCTTTTGTTTGAAAGCTTTTTGATTCCGAGTTGTTTGTGGCATTATTTGGCTGGAATTCATGTTTTCGGCCATCTCTTGGACGTCAATCGATTATCGTTGCCGTGTTCGTGGCGGTCGATCGACGTTGGTTAACTTTCTGGTGATCTACAAACATAGCAAACATATTAGTGTTTTTGGCCATAGCTTTAGGCCCAAATTGGTTATCCTGGGCTTTAAGCCAAATAAAGTAATGAGTATGGGCCTTATGGCCTATAAGTTAGATTAGGAGAATAGTCCGAGTAAGGAGTCGGCCTTCATGTGGTCCTCTGCACAGGCATGCCATGGAGTCGGTTATTCAATCTTCCATCCCGGGGGTCCCCATCGGATTTTGCTAGACTTAGGTGTGGAAGCTATTGTTATTTAACTAGGCCATTTGTATTTTAGATGGCTACTTCTGGATTGACCTTGGCCCGCGCATCTAGCCTTAAAGCTTCTGAGATAGTGGAAGGTGAAGTGAACTTGGCTGAGTGCTTGGTCAGACATGCATGCCATATTGGGATGGTCAGATACCCAACAACGGTTGACCGACCAAATTTCCCACCATTGGAATTCTTCACTTGATCTCTAGGTTACTTCAGAGTTGGAGCTTATCTGCCTCTTTACCCATTTCTTATATCTATTCTTAATGATTTCAAGGTTGCTCCCGGTCAGCTCACCCCTAATAGGTAGTGGTTCTTATGTGGGGTCTACGTTCTAAAAAATGATTTTTGCTGATGTTAAACCTAATTAAGTAGGAAAATATCGATATGGGTATTAGGCCTAAATTAATTACGCGTTAGTTGCTAACTCCTACATACTGGAAACTTAGAACGACCATAACTTTCAAACGCCAAAGCCAAATTGTTATTATAACCACTCCACGGATAGGGAACCAATATTTTCTTTCATTTGGAATGAAAATGGTCTTCTAATTCAACTCTTATAAAATTTATGGGACTTGATATCTATTTACTTTGTGGAAAGAATACCAAGATCAAATAGTGGAAATGAATGAATCTACGTCGTAGTTCATTGGCTAACAAAAAGTGCACACTTTAGTCCACTTTGGTCGAGCAGAACACCACCAAGTTTGGGGAGACTTTTTATGATGAATATTATAGTAATCTATAGGATATTAAGTATAATTGTAAGTGATCACGATCCTTTTTTTACTAATGAATGTGGATGAGTTTGTAGGATGTATTATGTACCAAGCTAAAAATGAGTACCTCATGAGGGAATTAGGGGTACGCCCTAAAAGAAAATATGTAATATGTTACAAATATCCAACTTTATAGCCAATCTTGTTCGTAATACGTGTTTATTTTCTTTTATATGCCTTGTTACATTGTGATATAATTAGTTAAGTAATTAATTTAAATTATATTAATAAGAAATTCCTTAAAAAAATGTCATATGATTGTAGTTGCAAAAAGTTGCAATCATGAATTATTAGTCAAAAGATTAAATAACATTTTGTTTTAAATGTTTTTGATCAAAATGTTTCAAGAAAGGATATTAGTACATCCATTGGACAAGAGTACTTAACACTTTCCAAATGTTGGAAAGTGTATTATCCATGGCTACTGGGGAAATTATGTGCTACTTACTCATACTTATTGGATAACTATGGAATGACCTATATAAGAGTTTCATGTTGGTCGATAACAACTAGGTCAAACAGGAATTTCAATGTGACGATGTTACGTGGTTCCTCGACTTGAGAACACTGTGGTACTTTAGTGTGGATACTCCACTTTAATTATATTAAATAACGGTACGGTGATCCATCGAGCAACTAAAATTGGGTCGGAGTTGAAGCGTTGGAAGTAAAGTGTTATTTAATATAGAGTTCGTCTCCTCGGTTATATGGGTATCACAGTTGACTGTAGTCAACTCAAAGCCAAAATCTCCTGCCAAATTAAAATGGTTAATAAAAAATATTAATATTGAACCATTGACTTTGTCTATGAACTGCTCGAGTTGAATGTGGATAATATAGGAGTTTTGACCAAAGCCGACCCCATACATCACGTGTGATATAGTGTTGACGAAGAGAATGTGTGTAAATTTTGTGTCACTATTGATACTGACAAAGTTAATATAAAATATGATTTTACTAAAATGATATATAAGCGATGAATTCGATGAAACTATCACACTGATAGCTAATGTGATATTTGAACGTTAACATTTGAATTGTCCATGTTAATCATTGACTGAATTCGCACCTTCGAGTCTCGCAACCGCATTTGTGAATTCATTGAAAACCATACGATTTAATTAGTTTATAAATTTTTGTAAATTAATTAAACTAATTAATATTTAAGAAATATTAATTTATTTGATGTTTGGTTGAATTGAGTAATTATTTGGATGTTTATATAAAAGTTATATATACACGTATTAATATAAGATACTGGTATATATTTAAACGGGTTTTATATATAGTGAATTGCTTAATAAGCTTTTGGAAATAATGATCCAAGTAATGGTATGATGTGGTCAGCCATATTAAAGAGATACATAGAGATATGAATGAGATGTAATTAATGGGAACTAAAGGGGAAAGTTTTAAAAGAGTGAAATGACAAAAGGTTTCATTCTCTAAATAAAAATAGAATCTTCCTCATTAATTCAGTTGATTATCTCAAGTTTCAATTGAATTTTTTTCTCCTTTCTTTCTTCCCATGGCCGACCCTCCTACTTCAATTATGGCCGAAAATTTTCTTTTCATTTCCTTAAAATAAAATCAAATCAAATCAAGTGGATTATCTAATTCTAGTAAAGTTTAGATGTTGATTCAAGGAATCTAAGGTGGATTTTCAAATCAAGGTATCGTTATGGGCCAGATCTATATAGTGCAATCTTAATTTAGATTTACATATTAGTTGTATTATTCCTATCATGATTATATATACATGTGTATATATTTATATTTTATTATCTCACCTTATTTTGGAATTAACATCATAATCTAAATAACTAATTAACTGATATGATTTGACTATAATAGATTAAAACTAACACACACACGGACTTATGTATATGCGTATATACGTACGTATAAAATTAGGCTTCAGCCATGAATATGTTTTAACACACATGTAATAAATTTTTAAAGGTGGTATAAAATTTCTATTAATTAAATATTTAGTTTGAATTTTAACCAATTTTGAAACATAAAATTCACTAACATTTTAATTATTATAACATATGTATTTTAGTTTAAAAATTTCTTTTAGTTGTTTTAGAATATAAAAAAGGGTTAATTTCATGCTCAAAAGTTTATTTGTTTATATATTACTCACACACACACACTCGTATGTATATTTATATGTATATGTTTGTAAATATTAGAACAGTTTAATATATTATGTATGTATATTTTCAATTAACTGAATTTTTTTCCTTTAGTGTGTGTGTCTACACACACACATACACATATGCAAATATGGTTATTTCATATTAGTTAACTTGATCTAGGTCTATATTTAAATATATTTTACCAAGTCAAACTTAGATATTTCAACTTAAAATTTGATTTTAAAACTTCAACTTAATTAGCCTATGTTAGATTTTGTCAAATTAAGCTTTATGTTATTAAGGCATGTATTTTAGAATTATTCTATATTTATATACATCTTACACTAAAAAGTTAAATTAAGACTATTAATGTATATATAAATGGCGAATACATACATGGTAGATATTGTTATCCGGCATTTTGACCATGCTATATCCAAACTGATTGGACAAGTTAGACTCGACTGTCATCAAGGTCAGTAAGCCCAGATTGAAGACTGTGTGGCCAAATAAAGTACAGATGGTAATATGAAGCCATGATCGAACGGGATCAAGAGATTTGCTATACATAAAGTTCTAAGTATGGAATATAATTTAATATAGAATAGGGATCGACTATAATCCCTCTCACCCATAGGGATCGACTATAATCCCTCTCACCCATAGGGATCGACCTACTTCATCCAAACAAGTGCAACTCAATGGAAAACAATCGATATCTCGAGATCTAAAAGTCTAATACATATGAAACTTTGGGAGCAAGATGTGGGGACCCTAGGGAGTCTACTCTAGGGATCGCACCTCAATATGACTAAGAAAGAGGGATTAGGCCTCTTCCATCCATAAGGATCGGCCAAAATCACGTAACAACACATATTGCAACAAAGATCGAGCAATAACTCAAGTTCTACTAATCCAATTGGCATGAAACTTGGAGGTTAAGCATATTACAACATGGAGAAGCTCCTATAGGGATTGCAACCCCAAATTCCTCCAAATAAGGATCGGCTGCGGTCATTATTTCTTGGGATTTGGGCCATGTGGTCCCTCCTATGGGCCCATATGGTTTTGGAGAACCTTCAGTCAAATTTTCAAGAAGATATTTCGCCGTCTTCCTCTATAAATACATACTTGATTATTCATTTTCCGGACTTTGACGCTGCTTGTTGCTTTGTACTCTATTGAAACTAAGGATTTTCATCTGATTCCTATTGTCCTCAGTTTACAAAGTGATTAACAAAGCTATCTCTTCAAAGATGGTGTAGGCAATCAACACCGAACCACTATAAATTGTCGTGTCTTTGTTATTTGCTTATTTATGATTTGTTAACTGCTATTTTTCCTTTGTTTACATTTAATATTCTTCATTTATTCCTCTACAAAATATCTATTGGGTGCTTGTGCCAACTTTTGGTTCAAACATTTTGGTTCTTTCACTATGAGATATTCTAAGCTCTATTTGGATCCCTTTGCTGCTATTGGATTGCATAAATTCCCCGAAGAGATCCTGAATTATCTTCAAGTAGTTTGTCCATTCTATTCGGATTTGAAAAAGTCTACGAAAAACTATCTATAATGGTTAGGAACACCAGATCTACCTCTCAAAATGCAGAAGGAAACGATAACGCTAGCATTCAGCAAGGAGGCCAGAGAAATCTACCAGTAGATGTTAATGCTACCAATCCAGTTGATGTCCAAAATCTAACTGCTTCTGCCATAAGAGTTGATTTTCAGAATCTGATGAGAGAGCTAGTGGATAGCCGTTGACAGTTGAACCAGCAGATTCAAGCCAATATCGATGTAATGAATCAACTTAGAGATCATTAGCATGAAAAACTAGGAGAGAGCCAACCCCTTATTCTATATTGGAGAGTTATTTTTCATCCGATGACTATCACAGATGCAGGCATCGCAGAACTGACGGATATCATGCAGAAGTATCCGAACATCAATAGGCAATCCAACCTGGGTTGCCAGGATCGATCAGGCCCGATCCCTCTAGAGGGATCAGGGCCGATCCCTTCTCTAGAGGAAGAAGCATGCCTTTTCATGTTGGAGCACAAGCTGGGGCCCTTGCGATTGATTCGAATGCTGGAGTTCAGGTAGACGCAGACCAGTTACCTCCTTAGAATGATGATGAAGTGAACGCACGTGATATACATCGAGAGGATGTTGAGCCAAGAAGGCGTGGAACAGCCCGTAGACATCGACCGGACCATTCATGTGAGGTGGAGCACGACTACTACTTGGCCCAAACTATCCAAACGCTGGACTTGTCGGCTATGGTTAGACAGCAAGTAAGGAAGAGCCAATGCTTAACCAATGATGATTGGAGGATCTCAAGAAGCCATACCCCGTTCACCGACAATATCCTACATGCAGACTATCCAAGGAGGTTCAACATGTCGTTGATGCCTACCTATGAGGGAAAAACTGACCCCAGGCAGCACATCATGAGATATGAATGGTTGATGGATTCCGCACGAGCTGATGATGCCGGAAAATGTAGATGTTTTCCTATTACTCTCTCTGGCATAGCAGCGATGTGGTTTATGAGATTACCCCCACGGTCGATTTCCAAATTTGACGATTTAGCAACAAAGTTAATGGAGCAATTCCGTATGCACGCAACTCACCCCAAAGATGTAATGTCCTTATCCAGCGTGATCCAGGCTTTGGGAGAATCACTGAAAGATTACTTGGAGAGATTTCATACAGCTGTCACAGAAGTCAGTAATCCAAATGACCATTCAGTATTGATGGCGGTAACGTGAGGGATTGATCCAGAATCTGACTTTGGCGATTGGTTAGCTTGCAAACCACCCACAACGTTGTATCGTTTCTATGCAAAGCAACTCAATATTATAGGAAAGAGGAAGCTAGATGCTTTAGGAAGAAGAATGTTGTGGGTTCAAGTGGAGAGGGAGTGCAGAGTAATATTGCAATGAAACAATCTGGGGAGAGTTCGGGAAAAGTTTAAGTACATGTCCAAAATAAACCGAATCAGCAAAAGAAAGGCGGTGATAGGAACCATGAGCGAAAGAGGGATTCCATAAGAGGAAAGCCTAGGATTCTAATGTATGATACCTACACACCACTGAATACGCCTCTAGAGAATGTCTACTTGTCTACATGCAATACCATGTAGTATAGGAAGTCACCCCCGAAAGAATCGACGAAGAAGCAACTGAAAATATTGCCGGTTACACGAATGCTATGGTCATAACTCCAATGAATGTAGGCATATCCAGGATGTTATCAAGATACTGATTCAGGAAAGAAAACTAAAGCAGTTTGTTAAAGCCTCGTAGGACAGTAGGCATGGGAATTCCGACCCCAACCGAGGACAGGCGCCGCACAAGGCTGAGGAGCCTATACGGACTGGTGGAATATTAGTGATCAATACAATAGTCAAAGGACCGCATCCAACTGATAAGAGCTGGCATGAGATAGACCGCTATGCTAGAACGATCAAGCATATGAATTTTGAGTGTTGTTCAAGTATAGAATATGGGGCTTCAGCAAAATAGCAGTGTACAATGGCAGACGACATTGTATTAAGAAGAAGGGATGCAGATAAGGTGAAGGCACCGACGATCGACCCAATGAACATTACTACCATGATCGGCCTCGCCTTAGTGAGGAGGATCTTAGTTGATTGTGGAAGTTTCATAAATACAATTTTCAAAAAGGCTTACCATTAGATGAGGAACGGAAGTCGATGACTTGAAACCATCAAAAGCCCGTATTCATGGCTTTAATAGTGTTGCAACCGAAGCCGTCGGTTGTGTTGAATTACCCATGGAATTGGGAGAAGGTGACTGTAGGAGAGTGCAGATGTTGCTATTTGTTGTTTTGGATGTTGACTTCCAATACAATGCTTTTTGGGCCGACCAGCCCTAGCTGAATTCCGGGCAGCTCTCGCCCCATTGGTATTTGACTTTGAAATTCCCAACTGATAACGGCGTTAGAGTTGTGCATAGTAATCAAGTGACCGGATGTGCCTGCTATGTGGCTGAATGGAGAGACACTCAACGAAAGGAGAAAAGTAAGGATGTGTAAAAGTCTCTCTGCATCCAAACCACCAAAGATTGACAACCAGCGCCTGGGTCTTAGTTCGGGCACCACAGTCGGTTCTATAAAGACATAGATCCGAGGGATGACGAGGAGGAGCCCAAAGAGACCAAGGCTATACCGGCTGAACTGACGATTGACATCACGGTCATCTACGGTGACCCATCACGGGTCCAAAAGATCGGTTCACAGCTTAGCCCCCCGATGGTGAAAGAACTTGCTGGTTTTCTCCGAGCAAACCTTGACCTGTTCACTCGGACTCACTCTGACATATGTGGGATCTCGCCTGCATTGTGAGCCATGCTTTAAATATCGACCCAAGGCATGTCCCAGTGAAACAGAAAAGGCATGGCATGGATCCGGAGAGATCCACCGCTCTTAAAGAGGAGGTGGATAGGATCAAAAGAAATGGGTTTATTCATGATTCCCTCTACCCTAAATGGGTATCCAATCCTATACTTGTGAGAAAGGCGAATGGAAAATTGACTACTCGGACTTAAACATGGCATGTCCAAAAGACAACTTTCCTCTTCCAAGCATCGACCAGCTGGTAGACTCATCCACAAGACACGAGTTGCTATCTTTCATGGATGCGTACTCTGGATATAACCAAATCCCAATGCACATCCCCGACAAGGAGCACACCGGTGTGAAGACCCAAAATTTTTGAGATAAAAATAATGCTGAAATGAAAAGGAAATTAAATTAGTTAATAGAAAATAATTGAAGAATAAAATAATTTAAAAATGAATATCAAAAGGGAATGAGAGAAACAAGCAAGGGAATAATTATTTCTATAAATAATAATGAAAAAAAGATAACTAAAGTATAAATGAGTTTTAAATGCACATATCTTATGAATACTATAAATTTATGTGGCCAGAAAAATGTAGGGTAATAAAATAACTTCTCTTGATAATTAAAATGCATAAAACTAGGCAAGAAATATTTATGAGTATGAATGCATTTTTGAAATAAATCAAGATAGATGATAAAAATAAGTTAGCTAAAAAATCAAGCTTACAAAAGAAATAAGGAAAAATACATATAAGGCCGAGCCACACAAAAATAATGTGCAGGGAAATCATGCAAATGGCATGTGCACAGAAAAGCAATGAGGCAACTGATTTACTAGAAGTAGAAACCAAAAGAAAATGGCACTTTTAGCCATAAATTATACACATATGATTCTCTGAATAAGGTAAGGATAGAATGGGTTTTTCCTTCATTAAAACCCTAGCAAAATGACTTAAATCAAGGGAGGGGCAACAGTTGTTTCTGGAAAGAAAACAGTGGAAACAAAAATTAAAAATAAAATAAAAATAATCTCACATTGTCTACAGGCCTGAGTATTCTCGGGGAGGAGCAAAGAAAGGTGAGTGATAATCACTTATGAGATTTGAGGCACTAAGACCCATGCTAAGGGCAGCCAAGTTATTTTAATATATAAATTCTATTATAATTTTCTGTTTGATTTAGTTCTCTGAATAAATGCATGTTGATCATGGGTGATATTTTGATTGAACTTTTGATTGAAGTTTTGATCTGTCTTGGTTTGATAAGATTGTTTCAGTCTTTTGTTTTGAAATACAAGTAATCAAACATGTATTCAGATCATAGAAGTGGATTTTATGATCCAGTTTTATGTGAGAAATAAACTGAATGTTTTACTGAGAAATGGGATATCAAAGAAAAATGAGCAGGCAGTGTGAATAATGAGATTTATGCGTATGCCTAGTTTATATTAAAATGGTATGAACAATGCAGTATCATGTCCTGTGTTCTCAGTAAAATGATGGTTTTTCAACTGTATTGTATAAATTAGCCTCTGGATTTCACCAAATGAAGGTTGAAGAGGAGAGTATTAAGTAGCTTCTGGATTTCACCAAATGAAGGTTGAAGAGGAGAGTATTAAGTACACTGCTTTCAACACAAGGTATGGCTTATATGAATTCTTAGTAATGCCTTTTGGATTGACAAATGCACCATCCTATTTTGTAGATTTAATGAATAGGACATTTAGAGATTTTCTGGATAAATTTGTAGTTGTCTTTATTGATGATATATTAGTGTATTCAAGATCAGAAGAGGAACATACAAGGCATTTGCATCTGATTTTGTCAAGATTAAGAGTACACAATTTAAAGGCAAAATTTACTAAGTGCACATTTTGGCAAAATGAAGTAAAGTTTTTGGGGCACATTGTATCACAACAAGGAGTTAGTGTAGACCCAACTAAGGTGATAGCAGTGCAATCTTGGAGTAGGCCAAAATCAGTGACTGAGGTGAGATCATTTTTGGGAATGGTAGGCTACTATAGAAGGTTTATAAAAGACTTTGTAAGAATAGCCATCCCATTGACCAAGTTAACTAAAAAGGAGCAACCATATGTGTGGACAGAGAAGTGTGAACAAGCTTTTTCATCACTAAAGAAGGCACTGGTGGAAGCTCCAGTTTTGCAAGTGCCAGAGGGTAATGAAGGGTTGGTGGTTTACACAGATGCTAGTGGATCTGGATTAGGGGCAGTGCTCATGCAACATGGTAAAGTCATAGCATATGCATCAAGGCAACTCAAGCCAAATGAAACTAGGTATGCTACACATGACTTAGAACTAGCTGCTGTAGTATATGCATTGAAGCTATGGAGACACTACTTATTAGGTGCTAAGTTTGAATTGTTTACAGATCACAAGTCACTTAAATATTTGTTTTCCCAAAAAGACTTGAACATGAGGCAACAAAGGTGGGTAGAATTTCTAGCTGCCTATGATCTTGATATATTGTATACCCCTGGAAAAGCTAACAAAGTGGCAGATGCATTGAGTAGGCATCAAGCAAAATTGGCAAGCTTAATGATGACTGAATTCAAGGATTTGACAATCCTTAGTGAAGTGGAAATAAAAGAAGAAATTGGAGTATTAGATAAGGCACACAGTGATATGATTGAATATGGAAAACTAAGCCTCATTTCCTTAAGGCCAACTCTGGTTGATAAAATAGGACAAATGCAGGATCAAGACACAAATTTAAAGGAGAAGAAAGACATGATGTCACAAGGCATGACAGTGGAAAATTATGAAGTAGATGAAAAAGGCTACTTAAGGAAAAAGGGGAAACTCTGCATACCAAATATAGAGGAACTGAAGCAAGAAGTTATGGATGAACATCACAAAACAAAATATACAATACACCTAGGTGGTACAAAAATGTACCATGATCTCAAGAGGAATTACTGGTGGCCAGGGATGAAAGGAGCAGTGGCAAAATATGTGGCAAATTGTTTAACATGCCAACAAGTTAAGGCAGATTATCAAAGACCCTTAGGTTTACTGCAACCTTTGGAAGTGCCTACCTGGAAGTGGGAAAGCATTTCAATGGATTTTGTGGATGGTTTGCCAAGAACAAGAAGAGGCAATGATAGTATTTGGGTAATGGTTGATAGGCTTACAAAAACAGCACACTTTATCCCAATAAGTTCAAACAGAAATGCTCATAAGCTAGCTCAATTATTTGTGAAGGAGATAGTGAGATTGCATGGTATTCCCAAGACTATCATTAGTGATAGAGACAGCTTGTTCACCTCAGGATTTTGGAGTAGCTTTCAAGAAGCCATGGGGACAAAACTAAGCCTAAGCACAGCCTACCACCCAAAAACAGATGGGCAAACTGAGATTGTTAATAAAGTTTTAGAAGACTTACTTAGAGCATGTATACTTGATTTTGGTGGCAACTGGGAAGACCATCTTTATTTAGCTGAGTTTGCTTATAATAATAGTTACCAGTCCACCATAGGTATGGCTCCATTTGAGGCTTTGTATGGAAAGCCTTGCTTATCTCCTGCATGTTGGATGGAGGTAGGTGAAAGAGTATTTCTTAGACCAGAACATGTGAAGGAAACTTCTGCAAGAATTGAATTAATAAGGCAAAGAATGAGAGTGGCACAAGAAAGACAGAAAGCATATGCAGATAAAAGGAGGAGGCCGGTAGAGTTTGAAGTGGGGGATCATGTATTTCTAAAAGTTTCACCCATGAGGAAAATACTAAGATTTGGCAAAGCAGGAAAGCTATCACCAAGGTATATAGGCCCATATGAAATTGTTCAGAAAATAGGGACTTTGGCTTATAAATTGAAGTTGCCAGAGGAATTGAGCAACATAAATGATGTATTTCATGTATCTCAATTAAGAAAGTGGGTGCATGATAAGAAAACTATTCTTGAATCCCCTACACATGCTGAAATTCAAGAAAACCTGGTTTATAAAAAGGAACCAGTGGGCATAGTGGCTAGAGAAGAGAAGAAATTAAGAAACAAAATAATTAAATTGGTTAAAATTCAGTGGAGTCTAGATGGAAATGATTGCACTTGGGAGGCTGAAGATAGGATGAAGGATAAATATCCAAATCTATTTTCTGCATAAAGGTATGCCTGAAATTATAGTAAATTTAAATACTATTTGATTAGTTCTGGATGCTTAAGTTTTTAAATTGCTGAAATAAAGATTAAACTTTTGCACAGTGGAAAAGAAAAATATATTTATTTATAATTGTGGGACACAATTCCTTTTAGGAGAAGAGTATGTGAAGACCCAAAATTTTTGAGATAAAAATAATGCTGAAATGAAAAGGAAATTAGATTAGTTAATAGAAAATAATTAAAGAATAAAATAATTTAAAAATGAATATCAAAAGGGAATGAGAGAAACAAGCAAGGGAATAATTATTTCTATAAATAATAATGAAAAAAAAAAGATAACTAAAGTATAAATGAGTTTTAAATGCACATATCTTATGAATACTATAAATTTATGTGGCCAGAAAAATGTAGGGTAATAAAATAACTTCTCTTGATAATTAAAATGGATAAAACTAGGCAAGAAATATTTATGAGTATGAATGCATTTTTGAAATAAATCAAGATAGATGATAAAAATAAGTTAGCTAAAAAATCAAGCTTACAAAAGAAATAAGGAAAAATACATATAAGGCTGAGCCACACAAAAATAATGTGCAGGGAAATCATGCAAATGGCATGTGCACAGAAAAGCAATGAGGCAACTGATTTACTAGAAGTAGAAACCAAAAGAAAATGGCACTTTTAGCCATAAATTATACACATATGATTCTCTGAATAAGGTAAGGATAGAATGGGTTTTTCCTTCATTAAAACCCTAGCAAAATGACTTAAATCAAGGGAGGGGCAACAGTTGTTTCTGGAAAGAAAACAGTGGAGACAAAAATTAAAAATAAAATAAAAATAATCTCACATTGTCTACAGGCCTGAGTATTCTCGGGGAGGAGCAAAGAAAGGTGAGTGATAATCACTTATGAGATTTGAGGCACTAAGACCCATGCTAAGGGCATCCAAGTTATTTTAATATATAAATTCTATTATAATTTTCTGTTTGATTTAGTTCTCTGAATAAATGCATGTTGATCATGGGTGATATTTTGATTGAACTTTTGATTGAACTTTTGATCGGTCTTGGTTTGATAAGATTGTTTCAGTCTTTTGTTTTGAAATACAAGTAATCAAACATGTATTCAGATCATAGAAGTGGATTTTATGATCCAGTTTTATGTGAGAAATAAACTGAATGTTTTACTGAGAAATGGGATATCAAAGAAAAATGAGCTAAGCTTACCAATGCTCAGATTTTAGTATGAATTAGTTTCTCATTAAACGGATATGTTATCTATGTGGCTTTAAGAATTTACAAAATGTTTAATATGTGATTTCACTCATACCAGAAATTTATTTCTGACCCTATTTGTTGCTTTGTAACATTTGGGGTGTCTCATTTTTATTGAGGCAGCTCTAGATGTTGCTGCAGGAAAGGAAGCATAAGAAACTTGCTTGCATGGATATTTGAAGATTTACTTGCATTTAGAATGCTTAAGGAATATGGCAGAAATCTTGTAATAATTAAGCCAGTCTAAACTTCATTATGTTTTAAGTATTTTCTGGACTGATATGTGCTTATTTTTCTGTGTAGAGAATATGTAAAAACTTTAGTAATATATATGTGTGTTTGTGAGTTTCTGTTTTAAGCAACTGATCTGGATAATCTCTGGTGAAGCATGATATAGGAGATCATGCCATATAATTTGATATGTGGTCATGTCTCCCTTGGCAATGACTGATGAGCTTTTAAAATGATAAGGTAGAAATAATTTTAAAAAGAAAGGAATAGAGAACATTCAATGAATTTTTTAAAGATTGAGTTGAACCTAAACTGGGCTAACCAGAAAAGCATGATCGTGACTTATAATTGATATAAGTATATGTTAAGCTTGAAAATGAAACTTGTAATTCTTAATCTGGGCATTTAAATTACAGTAGAAGTTTGCATTGCTTTGTGTAGTAAATCCATATGCATTTTTGTAATACTTGTAGGTCTCACAACACCATGCTTAACACATCTTACCATCTAGATACTTGACTCAAGTCTGAATGCATTTGGTCATGACCAACCTAAGGCTGATTAAATAACTTGTAGTCCTGGTTGTAATAGGCAAGACCATCACTACACAAAACCTTAGACACTACCACTTAATGTTTAAGAGAACATCAGCTGTCTACCTAATAAGTTCACCGAGAATTTTGTATTAATTTGGTTAGTAACATAGCTTTGATTATTTTGCCTTCAAATATATACTAAGTCTTAGATTAGTATGTGTGTTTGCATTTGCACTCTACCTAAATATATATTGTTTTCTCTGCTTGGTCTTCAATCCAATTTAACACTTGATTATTCATATGATCCTTGCATAATAAATAAATTAATATATGAGTATCCTTACCTGACACAAAAACTGTTTGAATATAAATTATGAATCCCCGGGCTAAACTAAAAGGAATGAGTTATTTTAAACACCCTTTTATTTAGTATAGAACAAATAGTGGTAAATATCAAAATCCCAGAATCTAAATATATGGCTTGTAAATCCAGGGATCAAATAATTTGAGAAGTAAAACAAGAAAATAAGAAAAATGGTATTATTTGATCTTATAATCAAGCTTGAGTTTTATTAAAAAAAAGAGAATGAACAGAAAAGGCTATGTGACACCAAATCTCTGGAATATGAGAAATAAGGTGTGATTAAATTTTCTTTGCTAATTTAAGTTACTCT
This sequence comes from Allium fistulosum, assembly GCA_030737815.1. NCBI lineage: Eukaryota > Viridiplantae > Streptophyta > Magnoliopsida > Asparagales > Amaryllidaceae > Allium > Allium fistulosum. Next base: position 626,777,988 of record CM060905.1, on the reverse strand, counting down.
GATAGGCAAAGAGTCATTTATATATCTTCATATACATATATGATCTAAATTGATTTTATATACTAGTATTTGTATATTGGTAAAATAAGGAATCTTGGGAAAATGAATTAAGAGAAGTGATCCATTGAAGTATATATATATATATATACATGGAAAAAAAAACTCAACAGAAATTCATTAATTATAAATTGAATATAAGCAGTGGGTCACTTCAACCGGCTTTATTACCGACGTGGGATTGTATTGCTATGTGGTACTGCCATTTGGATTGAAAAATGCTGGAGCAACTTATCAATGCCTGGTCAACCGAATGTTTAAAGATCAGATTGTAAAGACGATGGAGGTATATGTGGATGATATGCTCGTGAAGTCACGGCAATCAAGCGACCACATTAGAGACTTAGCAGGGATGTTCGACATCCTCTGATATTACAAAATGAAGATCAATCCTCTGAAATGTTCTTTTGGTGTTGCATCAGGAAAGTTTATGGGTTTCATCGTCAACGCTCGTGGAATCAAAGCTAATCCCAAGAAGATTTGAGCAATTTGCAACATCCAAGTGCCGAATACCATCAAGCAAGTACAGAGTCTAAATGGGAAGGCTGCTACCCTAAGTCGATTTATTTCCAAAGCCACCAATAAATGCATTCCTTTCTTCGACTTGATTAGAAGAGGTAAAAGAAACTTTGAATGTGCACAAGATTGTGAAGACATGTTTCAAGCTTTGGTGAACCACTTAGAGAGGCCTCCCATCTTGTCAAAGCTGGTGGATCACAAAGACTTGTATATCTACAAGGTCGTGTTGGTACATGCTATAAGTGCCGCACTGTTCCGCGAGGAGAATTGAATCCAAAGTCCGGTCTTTCATGTTAGCAAGCGATTAGCAGGAGTTGAGAGGAACTATCCGAAGATAGATAAATTGGCATACTGTTTGTTGATTGCTTCACGAAATCTTTACCTCTATTTTCAGGCTCATCCCATCAATGTTTACACCGATCAACCATTATGATAGGTTCTAGGGTGACCTGAGATGTCTGGAAGGTTACTCAAGTGGAATATCGAACTGAGCCAATTCGACATTACTTATCTCCCTCGAAAAGCCATCTAGGGACAGAAACTAGCAGACTTATAGCAGAATTCACTGCACAGGATGATCACAAAGAGAGCGGTGGAGCCCTTACCATTCGATGGAAATGTATACGGATGGAGCATCCAATGATCATTGTTCTAGAGCCGAAATCATGCTAGAACTCTAGAAGATCAATCAATTTTCTACACTTTAAAGTTTGACTTCCTTGCAACAAACAATGAAGCTGAGTATGAAGCTCTGATTGCTGGACTCAAAATCGCCAGAGAACCGGGAATAAAATCTCTTGAAATCTTTTACGATTCCCGGTTGGTGGTATACCAAGTCAGGGGAGATTACCAGGCTAAAGGACAATGACTCGCTCCATACCTTATCCGAGTTTAAGAGCTATTGACTGACTTTGAGCATTATGACATCGCGCACATCCCCGAGATCAAAACAAAGAGGTCGACTCATTGCAAAGTTTGCTAGCATCGGGGATGCACAACAAATGGGCTTAGTTCCAGTCAAAGTACTAGACGCTCCGATCATAAACCAGATGGAAATCGACTGGGTACTAGAGACGGAGCCCAAGAAGGAGTCGTGGATGACTCTGATTAAAGACTATTTGCTACCGGGAGTCCTTCCCGAATGGAGGAATGAAAGGCGATAAGTCCTCCGCAAAGCTTCATGATATATCACTCAAGAAGGAGTCATGTATAGAAAGGGTTTTTCGTTCCTCTACTTCGGTGTATAACTCATGATGAAATAAAATGAGTCCTAAAGGTAGTTTATGAAGGGGAATATGGCGATCACACAGGAGGAAAAACCTTAGCAAAGAAAAAACTCCGTTATGGGCATTATTGGCTGATTGTCCATCGAGATGTTGCTGATTATGCTAAACAATGCGACAAGTGCCAGATGTATGCAAAACTTCCGAGAGCTTCGCCGATGGAAATCACACAAATGGTAAGTCCATGCCTGTTTTCCATATGGGGCATAGATATTATCGGTTTCTTACAGATCTCAAAAGGTGGTACGAAGTATGCCATCATAGCAATTGATTACTTAACCAAATGGGCCGAAGTGGAACCTTTAGCCATGATCACGACATAGATAGTAATCAACTTCATCGTTCGAATCATCTATCATTTTGGCCTTCCATGATTCATTGTAACTGACAATGAAACCCAATTCGATAGTGCTGAATTCAAAGACTTCTACTGTCAGCATCATATTGAAAAGAGCTTTGCGGCAGTTGCTCACCCTTAAGTGAATGGACAAGTTGAAGCTATGAACAAAATCATAAAGTCCATTCTGAAAAAGCATTTGGAAAAGGCTAGAGGCAAGTGGGTGGATGAACTCCCAACAACATTATGGGCTTACAGATCCACCCATAAATCCACGACTGGCCATACTCCATTCGCCCTTACTTACGACTCCGAAGCCATTATTCATGTTGAACTCGAAGTCCCTTCTCTTCGAGTAACCTACTATGATCCCATAACGAATAGAGATCTCCTTTTAAAATCTCTTAACTTTGTAGATGAAAGCACGAAAAAGCCGATTTGAGGGCAGCTGCACACCGACACCGAGTCGTCCGATATTACAACAATAAAGTCCGACCTAGAACCTTTGAAATCGGCGATCTCATCTTGAAACGGGTTTTCCTACCTCGTTACACATGAATCCTACTTAGGAAGGACCTTATGTCATTGAATAGAGGGTTGGAGAAGGAACTTTCAAGCTAGCGAGTGTTGATGGCGTCACACTCTCGAGGGCGTGGAATAGCGAACATTTACGATGCTATTTCACTTCGTTTTTTCTTTTTCATTCAGTTGTATTCAATTTCTGAACTTCCTTTAGCACTTGCTTTCCAGATATGTAATAAGACAAATTATGACATTTCATTTCATTTGGCAAATAAAGTTTAAAATTTCCTTCATATATATGATTGTTGTTGCATTACATATTAGTTACGATACCTGACTAACTAATATTGACATGTCCAAGCAGGTTCCTAGAGTTTGGAGCTAGCCGATTACATAAGTTCACGATTGAACTAAACAAAATGAATGTGGTTCGACCATTCACTCGATTATTCTCACTCACAACTTGATGGGTGGAGTACCTAACAAGAAATGTATGTGACCTGACCATCTGATAACCAAATTAATCCCACCGAGCGACGGGACAGACATGAATCAAAAGCGATCATGACACGACCGATCGCTTGCTAAGTCAAACCTCAGACTTAGGGGCAAATCAATCAATTAAGGAAAGTACGGTTCGACCATTTTTCAAAATAACTCTAAGTCCTTAGAGTGTGGATTGGAGTATAAATACAAATTGGGCGTGATCCGATCACCTGCCAACTAACTCTTATCCCTAGAATGCGGGTATGAGTATGAACAAATAGATGAGTGAAGTTTGACTACCCCCATAAACTCCAACCTAAAACCGACAGGAGGAGTATAAACTCGTTAAGGATGGAGTTCTACCATCCACTGTCTAACTCCGCTAACCCAAGACTGGGGGTAGGAGTATAATCACTTAAACCACTGAATCTAATGGCGTAACACTAAGGCTCAGGCCCAATGTTTGGTACAACTTGAGGCCATGACCACATGGAGACGTTGAATAAAAATTAACGGACGATTATCCGAATTAACAAGCAAAGAATTACAAGTACATTGAATGGAAATGTAATAGGTCGACTACTTAAGAAAATTCACATAAGAGTTCAACAGAAAATAAAGAACTTTTATTTGCACCTTAAACTTGAAAATCGTAGTTAAAGTTTATCTAAACGCGGGGGTTGTACCCGCACAATCACGGCTAACAAAAAGAAAAACAGCTATACAAACTATATACAAACTAAGCCAAAGTGACGGCTACTTCTTTTGTCCTTTCTCTCTTTTGGATTTCTTGGGAGTGGATCCACCCGAGCCTCTGCCTGTCCTCCTCTTAGATCCTTTACCACCCTTAGCAGAAGAGCTTTCAGAGGTTGGAGGGAGTTCTCCAAGAACCGACCTGCCATGTGGAATGACTTATAGTGGCATGAGATTTAGATCATCAACGTCCATATCAATAGGTTCGGATTTAGCTTGTTTCTTCAATCACTCCACTCCCTTGATGCGCTCCGTCAAGCTGAGCTCGTCAGTGTGTTCGAAGGCACCTGTGATCACGACGTCATCAAATTCATCTGGCAGCGGCTGGTCGTTAGCCTTTTCGTCAGCAAGAGCTCCAGTAACTTGAGCATTGGGTTTTGGAATGTCGGTAGCCACCGAAATTTCATTGAGCGTCGGTTGTTGCTCCACTACGGCACCACTTCCTAGAGTATGGCTGGGAGCTGGAAGACCTGTAGATTCACAAGAATAAGCAAATAAGACCAGAACTATTCGGCATGAAGAAAGGAATCTCTTGAATAATGGAGAATGGAGCGAGATACCTGTGTCCGGCTGACTTTCAATTGTCACCGGAGTGCTCCCTTCTTGAATAGGAGTCAGCACCATTGATTGATAACCGGGTATGTCTGGAACATTGCTCATATCCTATCCCGAGCTAAGTGAAATTGATACTTCGACTGTTTGAAGTGAAGGAGGACCTTCTGGATCAGACTCCGAAGTTTAAGCGATTTTTTCCCTTTGCTAGAGGGTGCTAGAATATTGAAGTATCGGAGCCTTGCAGTGGCAGGGTCTAAGGGTTCATTCCCATAAAAGATCTCCCATACCAGTTTCTTCTCATCCAAATCAGCTCCGCCAAGTGCTTTCTTCTTCATTTCAACGATATATTCCCAAGCCTCATCGAATTATTCGAGATAGCCCTCTCCAAGAAAACTCAAGTCACGGTGGATTAGGACCTTAGCATTGTATTTGACAATCAAAGGATCGAACATGTCCTTAATCTCATTCATGCCAACCTCTTTGGCATCCTCCAGCTGGGCCTCAATTTTTTCTCTAATTTCATTACGACCGGCTTCCCTTGCCTCTTCCTTGAGGACTTCGATTTGAGCGAGTTGCTTGTCAAGTTTAATTTTCAGCTCTCGAGCCTCAACGGCCTCTTTACAATACGTTTGAGACTCCTACCGAGCCTCAAGTTTTTCTTCCTTCTCTTTCTTAAGAAGTTCCTCAATGCGGTGAGCTAAAGTATTTTTCTCTTTTTGCAGTGTGTCCTTCTCAAGAGCAAGCACACCGCTGCGGTTAAGGGTAGCATCCGGCTCTTTTTTATGAGCCATTTCCAGATGACTAACCGCTTCAGATGTTTCTTTAGCACTCTTCTCTACTGCGGTTAGTTTCATTGTCAACTCTGTGATCTCATCGTCTTTGCGTTTGATTATGTCTTTATCATGGATTGCCTCCAACTTAAAGTGATCGATTTCATGTTGCCTTTCAATAAACACCTCAGAGATTTTCTCGGCTAAGTGCTGGAATGCTTCATGCTGCATAAAAACATCATTGACACATGCAAGTGAACTCGCTTTAGAACTCCCCGGAATTGTATGGAAGGAAGAAAGAAACTTTATCCCATCAAAGTATTTTGAAAAATTGACCTTAAGTTCAGCCAGCCTTTCTGCCGTAGAGGCCTCAGGAGCTATAGTAGTCAAAGCTGGATCAGAAGTAACAATTGGGTGTTTGCTCAACCTACGATCGCGAGGCTGTCGAGATCCAGATGAACCTGAATAATGCTCAGGCGGCACAGTAGTTTGTGGAACATGGGAAGTGGTTTGATCATCGCTATGTATAGAAAGATTGGGCGGAACTTCCTGATAAGATGATTGAGATTTGGATTTGTAGTTGGAGGATAAATACTCCCTTGAATGATAGCTTCTTTCCCGACTGCCATTCCTTCCTCGACGCCTGCCCGATTTTGGACCACGACTGGATCCATACTGTGTTGAGGAGCCCCTCAAGCAATCAAAGGCACGAAAATGAGACATAGCATCTGCAAACCAAACAACAGCGTATAAGTACCTATCAAATAAAAGATAGACAAAAATCGTGAGTGCAGTGCGCATGATAGTGAGTGTCCTAGTGTCCCCCTGACGGACCAGTCACTATAGCCTTACTCATAGGAGTATTTTCCCCTTTGTTAGTGTGAGGAATGTCATCACTAGTCCTGGTGGGAAAATTAAGCCCCCTAATACTAATGTTGAGAAAGTTAAAGGTCATGATATCGTCATGGATTGGGAGACTCGAGAATCCTTCCATCTAACTTTCTAAAGGTTGAGAGGAAGACTCTTCTTCTATAGAGGTGATGATGAACTTGGGCTTTCTGGCAATTTTCTCCTATAGAGTTCATAAGCGAGCTTTTTTTCCTTTTTTATGTTGGCATATGAGATTGTATGCCTTGTGATGCTTCGACCACAGGCACATTGCCTGGACATACAACAACATCTCCAGGCTTGTTGGCTTCATCACCTTTAATTTCACCTTCTTCGGCATCGTCCTGAGCCTCCTCGACTGGGAGCACACAGGGCTACCAGTGCTGCCTTCTTGTTCCACAACATTCCTTGGCGGTGCAATGCTTCCCCAAAGACCGATGCTGTGGCCTTCTTCTATTAGCCCAAAAAGAGATAACCACTCATCAGTTACAAGAGTCATGATGTCCCTATCCTCAACTGGGGTGGCGCGGATTGCTGAAACCGCCCTTGAATAATTATCACCTTCAGGTCATGAATGGACACCTATAAATTTTCAAAGTATTTGTTAGTTCAGGATACAACTCGAGCTAAAGAATTTGAGAATAAAGTGAAGGCAACACGTCTTTCTAACCATCACCTCGCGAAGCCAGGTGGACAACGAACGTAGAACTGTTCGTGTTTAAAGATACCGAGCTTGTTCCAAGCACCAGTCAGAACTTAACAGTCGGGTGAAGGCTAGAGGAAAGCATAAGAAAGGCTTCCTGTCTGTGTTTTGAAATTGTAGATAAACCTGATGTCCTCAGGAGATATCGAGCAGAACAGAACATCCATAAATAGCAAGAAAGTGCCATAAAGAAAAGCGTAGTTATTCGGATGCAGTTGAGTAGGAGCTATTCCCATATAATATAGCATCTCTATGATAAAAGAATTAAAAGTCGGCACACATCCAGCCCAGTTAATAAATTTATTGCATGCCTATACCGCTCCGGGTGCAAATGAGCACACAATCGTATGCTCGAAAGTTTATTTGTTTATATATTTCATAAACACACACACACTCGTATGTGTATTTATATGTATATGTTTGTAAATATGTTAGAACGGTTTAATATAATATGTATGTATATTTTCAATTAACGGAATTTTTTCCCTCTAATGTGTGTGTGTATAAATATCAATACATACGCAAATAGGGCTATTTCATACTAGTTAACTTGATCTTGGTCTGAATTTAAATATAGTTTACCAAGTCAAACTTAGATATTTCAACTTAAAATTTGATTTTAAAACTTCAACTTAATCAACCCATGTTAGATTTTGTCAAATTAAGCTTTATGTTATTAAGATATGTATTTTATAATTATTTTATATCTATATACATCTTACACTAAAAATTAAATTGAGGCAATTAATTTATATATAAATGGCGAATACGTACATGGTAGATATTGTTCTTTGGCATTTTGACCCGGTTATATCCGAATTGATTGGACAAGTTAGACTTGACCATCATTAAGGCCAGTAAGCCCAGAGCGATGATTGTGGGGCCCAAAAATCAAGTACAGATGGTAATATGAAGCCGTGATCGAACGGAATCAAGAGATATGCTAAACAGAACGTTCTAAGTATGGAATATAATTTAATATAGAAAAGGGATCGGCTATAATCCCTCTCACCCATAGGGATCGGGGTACTTCATCCGAACAAGTGCAACTCAATTGAAAACAATCGATATCTCGAGATCCATAAGTCCAATACATGTGAAACTACGGGAGCAAGATGTGGGGACCTTAGGAAGTCTACCCTAGGGATCGCACCTCAAAAGGACTAAGAAAGTGTGATTGGCCCTCTTCCATTCATAGGGATCGGCCAAAATCAGGTAACAACACATATTGCAGCAAAGATCGAGCAATAACTCAAGTTCTACTAATCCAATTGGCATGAAACTTGGAGGCAAAGCATATTATAACATGGATAAGATTCCATAAGGATTGCATCCCCTAATTCCTCCAAAATAGGGATCAGCCACAATCCCTATTTCTTGGGATTTGGGCCATCTGATCCATCCTGTGGGCCCATATGGTTTCGGAGATCCTTCTACCGAATTTTCAAGGAGATATTTCACCATCTTTCTCTATAAATACAGACTTCATTGATCATTTTTAGTACTTTGACGCTGCTTGTTGCTTTGTACTCTATTGTAACCAAGGATTTTCATCCGATCCCTATTATACTCAGTTTATAAAGTGATTAATAAAGTTATCTCTTCAAAGTGGACGCATGCAAACAGTGCCGAACCACTATAAATTGCTGTGCCTCTGTTCTTTGCTTGTTTATGATTTCATTACTGCTATTTTTCCTCTGTTTACATTTAATATTCTTTATTTATTCCTCTACAAAATCTCTATTGGGTGCTTGTGCCAACTTTTGGTGCAAACATATATAAATTGCAATATCTAGATATATATGTTAACTATATTATTATATGTCATCATGCCATACCTAATAGTCATTAATATATGTTTAAATACATATTAGATATTTTAGTCCATACATAAGACATTATATGGTTGACCACACTTGGAAGGATGTGGTCTAATTGTTAAATCTAAAATTAAAGGGACAGTTTCAAAAGAGAGGAATGAAAAGGATTCATTTTCTAAATAAAACAAAATTTTCTACGTTAATTAACTAAGTTTGATTCACACTTATTCTTTCAACCATGGCTGACCACTCCCACTATTGCTTCTCATGATTGAATGTTCACATTAAATATGTTTAATTAATTAGATTAATTAAATAAAGCAAAAACATTCAAGTAAAATATGATTTTATTTAAACAAGTAGATTGAATTCGGTATTGGATATTTGACTTCATAGGCCTATTAAGATCCAATATTTTTTTTTGAAAATTATCCATTTCACCTACTGTGAAACGGATTGGGTTCTAACAATGGTATTAAAGCCCAAAATGGGTTATCTAATGTAACAACCCATATTTTTTATCAATATTTTAAATTACATTTATTTGAAACTTTGATTTTTAAATCATTTAAATTTGAATTTTTGGAATTTTCCAATGTAATTTTGGATTTTGTTTGTAATTTATTTTCCAAATATAATAAATTAATGATTTTCTGGAAATTTTATATTTTGGTCAACTTTGGTCAAACTTTGACTTTTAGTTGAAATTTTAAATTTTAAATTTTTTTTTTTGATCTTTTTCTTCGAAGCAATATTTGTTTCTGATATCTGTTATGCTTTTCGTTTTGTAAAATTCTGTTTGATACATTTTAAAATTTGATAAAATTCAGCGTTTTACACGCAGTTGTTTTTTGTAGTTTATTTTCTATCTTCTACGTTCATTTTTCTATTTTCCTATGTTCATTTCTCATTTTTATTTTCTATTTTTATTTTGTTTAGACTTTGATTTATTTATTGGATTTTATTTTTGATTTTGGCTTTGGAAATTTCAAGAGACTTTGTTTTCTCTTTATACAACTTATGCCTTTTCATTTGCCTAGCTCTTCACATCCATAGCCGTCCACTTTATTGTCATTAGTCGTGCCTTTTACTTGCAAATCACGTACAAAGTTTCTCATTTCATACTTCTTCTCATTTCCCATTTGCGTTCAAAAAGAAAAAAAACAAGTTTCTCATGTCTTCCCCATTCTCTTTCCCTTCTCTCTTTTGTTTTGTTTTCTCTTTTGCTTCAAGGCTTGCTCGGCCATCACCATGCCCATGCCTTAGCCGACCACATCTCCTCCCCCACCACCACCATGACCGGCCACCACCACCTCATCACCAGCACCAAACCATGTCGTGACCCCTATGACCCAAACCATCACCAAACAATGAAAAAAAACCTTAGCCGAACTCCTACATTTCATCACCTCCTCTTCTATTGCCTCGGCCACCATCACCTCCACCTTCCCCATCCCCTGGCCATGACCATCCCCTACTCCAGACTCGACCTGACCCATGCACACAACCCAGGCCGAGCCTTTGCACCATGGCCAAACCAATAGTTGAATGCCTTTAGACCTTTTGCCTTCCTATTGTCTTATAACATACACCTCTTCACCTTCTAGCCCATGGCCGTGCTTTGTGATCTCAAAACCAAGCCTAGCATGCATAATCAAACCATGGCCGAGCATATCTTGATCATGGCCGAGCCTAATATGATGATGGTCGAGCCCATTGTAGTGTGGCCGAGCCCACTTGATGGTTAAAGCAATTCTAGGTCACTTTGATTATATCTTTTCCATTGTTTTAATTTATATTCTTTGTATAATCATATACTTATATATGTTTGTATATTATTTGTTTACAAGACTTGAATTTTGGCTCTTCATCCCCACAAATCTATTCATGCTTTATCGTGCTTTTCGGAGTTTGTTGTTGTGTTTTGAATTTCCATCTTCAGCTTCAAAACGGTGAGTTTCTCACTCTCGTCAAATCGTACTTATATAAATGTGAAACAATGTCATTTGAATTGTAGTAGTTGATATGCTATGTTATATGTTCACATCTGCCTGTTATCTGACATTTTATAATGATATAACCTGTTTATATACTTGTTACATCACTTGACATCATAGGATATGTTTTACTGTTTATTTATTTTCTGTTTCTCACACTGCAAGTTCCCTTATCACTATAGGTTGAAATGATACAAACCCGAACGGATATTAGAATAAGGGAAAATCGTTATGAGCTGAAATGATAGGCTCAAGCGATTTTTATCTATTTTGTTTGACTTGGGATTGCGGGTTTGAAATGATAGAACCCGGATTTTTCGTTTTAAATTACGGATTGAAATGATACATATCTGTATCACTTGACCTAGGCTAGAAAATATTATACAGACCCGTGGTTTATTTTAAATAATAGTTTTCTGAAATTTTTAAGTATTTTGAAATATTAAATATATGTGATTTTGAACTTAAGTTTGATATCATAGTTTTCTGAAATTTTTTAAGTATTTGGAATTTAAATTATCTGAGATTTTAACTTAAATTGGATTTAAATGATTTAAATAAATTTTATAGTGATTTTCTGTAAGTTAAAGTGTACAAGGAATTAATGATAAAAATGTAAATTTTGATTTGACTTAATAATTGAAAATTTAGTGTTAAATGGAATTTTAAGCTTAACTTAGTGATAAGAATATATTTTTTGTGAAATGGGTATTTTTAATAAGGTGTTAAGTTATTGGTTAAAATAAAAGTTACGTAAAATAGGGTATTTTGACATAATAAATGAATTATGGTTTTAATTGGAGATTTATTATAAAATTTTATTATATTTAAACCATAAGTTGAATGACATCTAAATGAATATTTTCTGAAGCATGAGATATGATTTTATAAGTTAAAAATGGTTAAAATTGAAGTTTTAATGTTTCTGAAATGTTATAATAAATATGGAATTAGTATTGGTAGCATTCTAAAATGTTGTGGTTTAAGACACCATTTGCTAAGTGCTGCTGTTGCTGGAAGTAAACTATATTCTGAACTAATAATATATCCACTGTAACACTTTGAAAAATGCTGTTGTTTCTGAAATTAAACTAAATTCTGAAATACTAATATATCTACTGTAACACTTTGTAAGTGCTATTGTTCCTAAAGCTGAACTGTTTTGAAACTAATATACCTAGTGTAGCACTTTATTAGTACTGCTGTTTCTGAAATTGACAATGTTTTGAAATACTAATATATCTACTATAACACTTTATAAGTGCTGCTGTTTCTAAAAATACAATGTTTTGAAATTTTTGTAATTGAATGAATGAACTCAGAAAATGCTATAATTCTGGAAATTGAATATTTGATTTGAAAGTATATTGGATTTAAATTAAATAGTTTAATGGATATGTTATGATTTCTAAGATATGATTTCAAAGTGTTTGAAATTTCAAGGTTTTGATTTCCAAAGCGTTTTGATTTTTTTTTACTTATGATTTTGAAAGCATTATAACTTTGGAAAGTGATATGATTGTTTGAAATGGATATTATTGAAGAGAAATTGGTATTGTTTTGATATGGTTTAAAAATAGATATGTTTGGATTTGAAAATATAAACCATTTTGGAATTTATTACCACGGGTTATAATAACGATTGGTTGTTAAAGAGACCGGGATCGGATACGGACATACTCTCTGTCGATACCAAAAACCACTTTAACAACTGTGTACGCGGTGGAGATTCTAGAATGAAGTAGGATGGTGGCGACGATCCTATTGAGGTATATACATGGACCCGACTCCCGTGAGTTGGCATAAGGTGGCTAAAACAGGAGCGATTGACGAGCCAATGAGGTAGCTCCTCTGATCGGACACATTCCATCGTATACCATTCTATTACTTTGTGATTGATTTGATGGCCATCCTCGATTTTTGATTTGGGAGTGTGTTCCGAGGTGGGTGGTAGTGGCTGCTATGCGTTACCACCAGTCTGGATGCGTAATTGGTATATCTACCCTGGCATTGCCTCTATGTGCCGTGTCACCTACCACAGCGAGCTTTACTACGAGTTTGGTTTTGTGTCATAGCCTGTGGAGTATTTATGGTAGCCTCCCGATCTGGAGGTATGCTGATACTGGATAGACTACTGGGACTATTTATGTGTTAAGGTGGAAAATGTAAAGCCTTAACGCTATTTTAAAGTAAGTTTATTTTACTATTAGACACTATTATAATAGCGTATATTACTACATAGTAGATAGTTTAACGGATCCTGAAAGGATGGGCGATCCCAAGCATCCTTTAAGTTACTTGAGCATTTCTATTACAGTTCACTTGAGTTGGTTTACATTGTATAAGTATGTATGTCCTGACTCGAGTGTTTTGTGTTTTGTTTTACGCTCGGGTCAGACTGAGTTGTACCAGTATTCGAGACTCACCTTTGGAGTTGGAGCTTCACTTGGATCCATCTATTGATTATGCTATCAGTCATTCAGTTGATTCCAGTGATGTATTCAGATCTTGTATTTGACTATTGTATTGAGACATCTTTGTATTCATAAATTCTGCTGTATCTCGTTTAACTCTGTTATATACATAGTAGCTTCATGAACTATATTCTTTTGTTTCCGCTGCATTATTGTTATATTACTCTGCGTCTGTGATTCTATGATAATTTATTTACTGTATATATATTGAGCTTTGCCAAATTTTATTTACAATCTATTGTTTTGAATTATTCAAGTCCGACATGTGTGGATTTATTGTCGATATGAATGGTCCAAAATAGTGGGTTGTTACAGTTGGTATCAGAGCTCTGGTTTTAGGCAAAACTCAGTATATAGAGTAGATTAAATTACGGAATCACTTTCGTTCGAGCTTGAATTCCTTCTTCTTCGATCCGGTTTCCTTTGAATTTTGGAATGTTCCCTCGGTTCCAAAATCCATTCTTGTCTCTCTCTATTCGTATTCTTCTGGATTTTTGAGTATTCCATAGCTCCTTACAATAGGCATTGATTCACCGGAGATTTCTGTATCCTCGGTTCACAATGCTGCTATCTCTTGCGATATTCGAATTCTATCTCTTGAGATCGAATGTCGATTTGCCTCTGAATTCTACCTCGATCTTATTTTGAAGTCACGGTTGACCGGTTAAGGTTGCCTGCGATTTATATAAGTCTAACCATTTTTCTTCTCTCTTTGAAATCTATTAATCTTCCTATCAAGCCTACCTTCTAGTCGAATTCTTTTGGTTAGGATCCCTCTATATTTGAATCTCTATCCTTGATTTAAAACCATCCTTGAATCATCGGAAGAGGGAGTGTATTTTGTATTTTGTTATTAATGTTAAAATGTTTTATATTATGTTGTTTGAGTTGTTGACGTTGGTTTGGATTTTCGATCGATTCATCTGATCAACGCTATCGATAAGATTTCCAAAACACTTGAACAGAACAAACTGACACAATATTATTTTCAAATTTGATAAATGAAATTAATTTGTATGTTCGTATTGTAAATATATAAGTAAAAATTTTGAAATTTAATAAGTTAATTAAATTGGTTGTTTAAAATGATAATATTTGATTTTCATTTATTGCTCTATAAATGAATTTATAAACATGGTTTATAAAGTGATTTGAAAATTTAAAATGAATTTAAATCTAGTATTTGAGAATTTAATTTCTGATAATTTCAAACTCTGGTTTTAAAGTTTTAAAATGTATATTATATAAAGTATTTTTGAATAGAAATCATTTCAGGTCAGTACTCTCTTCTTTTGTCGCTGGAAAATAATTTCGGTGATGACTGCAGCATCATTGACATTCATTTTCGAGTTTCGAAGTGGAGAGACCATTCAGTAGCTTTGCTACAGTTTTGTTTTGGAAATTTAATTGATTTAAATTTCTTAAGTATGATTTGATTTATATATATAGGTATATTATTTTAAATTTGATTTGATTTGATATATATAGTATATACATTTATCTCTAAATGGTTTGAAATGAATCGAAAATTTAATTCTTTAATTTATATTAAAGGATGATTTTAATTATTAATAAATCCAAAATTTTGAATAAATATTTAAGTATAAATAATTGAATTGGGAAAAATTTTCTTGTATAATCCTCTATTGCATTCTAATATAACTTACCTTAATTATTCAAAAGTTAACTGTAATGGAATTTTATACAATATAAAATGATGATAAAGAAATTTTAAATAATTTGAGTGGTTATAATGAGTCTGATCAAAAGGGACATTATGCTAATAGTGGCCCTGCTTCTGTTGGTACTGCTGTTCCTCCTTCTGCTCCTGCTCCTAGTGATACCCAAGGTAACCTGCCGAGCATCTTCTCTTTATTTCATCATCCTGTTCATGTTTATTTGATACTGGAGCTTTCCATAGTTTTAGATCTGTAGATCTTTGTGATAAGTTTGAACTTTTCCTTTCTCCTGAGCATGTTCTAGTAGTTTCTATGTTCTGGGTCTCGACGCTTTTGATTTGTTGCTTGGAGGTGATTGGCTGAAGAGGCATGAAGCCATTATCTCCTGTAAAACCCGAACAGTTTCTCTTATTGATGATTTTGGTAATTCTTTGGTTATACAGTACCGTATGCCTCAGGATTTTGCTGGCAGCATTATTTATTATTTCGATTCTTCTCCTGTAGATCTTTATTCGACTCCCGTGGTCAAACTTTATCCCGATGTATTCCTGGAGCTATTGTTTTCTCTCAGTTTGATCTTGCCTCTGGCTTTCACCAGCTCGGTGTTGCTGTGGAAAGTATTCCCAAGACTGCTTTCTGTACTGAGAATGGTTTCTATAAATGGTTAGTCATGCCTTTTGATTTGACTAATGCTCATGCTTTCTATTTGTTCTAGTCTTTGTTTATGATATTCTCGTCTTCTCTAAGTTTGTGGAGGAGCATGATTCCCATTGGAGCTTTGTTATGGAGACTCCTAGGAGTCGTCGGTTGAAAGCTAAATTCTCGAAATGCCATTTCTGGAAGGATGAAGTCCAATTTCTCGGGCATATTGTTTCTGGTAATGGAGTTTCTGTTGATCCAGTTAAGGTCGCTGCGATCAATATAAGTCTTTCTTTTCCTTCTCTTTGTTCTTTATCATTCAATCATTATGTCTTTTCTGTTGTCCTTATATCTCTCCCTATTCTGTACAGGATTGGGAAACTCCTTGGACCCCTTTTGATATTCATAATTTTCTGGGCCTTGCCGGTTATTATCGGAGATTCATTAAGAATTTTTGCTCGGATTGCTGCTCATTTCCTTGCTTTGACTCGTAAGAATGTTATGTTTTACGAGAGTATTTGGGTTGTTGTGGATAGACTGACCAAGTCCACTCATTTCATTCCGGTCAAGTCTATTCGCTTTGCTTCCTGTTTAGCTGAGATCTATGTGAGGGATATTGTTCGTCTTCATGGTGTTTCTATCAGTATTGTTCACGATAGAGATCCCATGTTCACCAGTCAGTTTTGGAGAGTTTTCTGGAACTTACGGATACTCATTTAAATCTGAGCACTGCTTACCATCCATAGACCGTCGGTCGAACGGAAAGAGTGAATCAAATTCTGGAGGATCTTCTTCGTGCTTGTGCTCTTGATTATGGAGGATCTTGGGAAGATCATCTCCATCTCGTCGAATTTACCTATGACAACAGTTATCAAGTATAATTTCAATCTTCTGTTTACCTTGTCTCTAATCCTCTATCTATCTTAGTTTATCTTTTATACCCAGGCTAGTATTGCAATGTCTCCGTTTGTTGCTCTTTACGGATAACCTTGCAGATCTCTATCTTGCTGGATTCAATCCGGTAATCGTTCGGTTCATTGGTCTTTTATGCATCTTAGAGAGGGTTGGTTCTTTGGCTTATAGCCGGATTTGCCTGAGAAGTTTTTTAGAGTACATATTGTATCCCACTGTTTCGTATCTTCGTTGGTATCTTCATGATCCATCTCTTATTATCCAGCCTTCTGCTCTTGATAGTTTGGATATTGAGCCTAATCTGACTGTCGAGAGGAAGCCACTTTGTATTATCGATCGAGGTACGAAGTAGCTGAGAAGAAAATCTGTCATCCTGGTCTTAGTACAGTATTGTACCTGGAGACGGAGGAAAGCATATGTGCTTCGAATCCGGAAGTGTTGTTTCAGGTATTATTCTCCGTTCTATCTTACCTTTCTTTGTTCTTTCGTGTCTCGTTCCTTTTCGAGGACGAAAAGTTTTGAGTGGGGGAGAGTGTAACAACCCATATTTTTTATTAATATTTTAAATTACATTTATTTGAAACTTTGATTTTTAAATCATTTAAATTTGAATTTTTGGAATTTTCCAATGTAATTTTGGATTTTGTTTGTAATTTATTTTCCAAATATAATAAATTAATGATTTTCTGGAAATTTTATATTTTGGTCAACTTTGATCAAACTTTGACTTTTAGTTGAAATTTTAAAATTTGTATTTTTTATTTTTAATCTTTTTCTTTGAAGCAGTATTTGTTTCTGATATATGTTCTGCTTTTTGTTTTGTAAAATTCTGTTTTATACCTTTTAAAATTTGATAAAATTCAGCGTTTTACACGTAGTTATTTTCTGTAGTTTATTTTCTATGTTCTACGTTCATTTTTCTATTTTCCTATGTTCATTTCTCATTTTTATTTTCTACTTTTATTTTGTTTAGACTTTGATTTATTTATTGGATTTTATTTTTGATTTTGGCTTTGGAAATTTCAAGAGACTTTGGTTTCTCTTTATACAACTTATGCCTTTTCATTTGCCTAGCTCTTCACATCCATAGCTGTCCACTTTATTGTCATTAGCCATGCCTTTTACTTGCAAATCACGTACAAAGTTTCTCATTTCATCCTTCTTCTCATTTCCCATTTGCGCTCAAAAAGAAAAAAAAATACAAGTTTCTCATGTCTTCCCCTTTCTCTTTCCCTTCTCTCTTTTGTTTTGTTTTCTCTTTTGCTTTAAGGCTTGCTCGGCCATCACCATGTCCATGCCTTAGCCTACCACATCTCCTCCCCTACCACCACCATGACCGGCCACCACCACCTCATCACCACCACCAAACCATGCCGTGACCCCTATGACTCAAACCATCACCAAACAATGAAAAAAACCTTAGCCGAACTCCTACATTTCATCACCTCCTCTTCTATTGCCTCGGCCACCATCACCTCCACCTTCCCCATCCCCTTTCCATGACCATCCCCTACTCCAGACCCAACCTGACCCATGCACAAAACCCAAGCCGAGCCTTTGCACCATGGCCGAACAATAGTTGAATGCCTTTGGCCTTCCTATTGTCTTGTAACTTACACCTCTTCACCTTCTAGCCCATGGCCATGCTTTGTGATCTCAAAACCAAGCCTAGCATGCCCAATCAAACCATGGCCGAGCATATCTTGATCATGGCCGAGCCTAATATGATGATGGTCGAGCCCATTGTAGTGTGGCCGAGCCCACTTGATGGTTAAAGCAATTCTAGGTCACTTTGATTCATATCTTTTCCATTGTTTAATTTATATTCTTTGTATAATCATATACTTATATATGTTTGTATATTATTTGTTTACAAGACTTGGATTTTGGCTCTTCGTCCACTCCAATCTATTCGTGCTTTATCGTGCTTTTCGGAGTTTTTTGTTGTGTTTTGATTTGCCATCTCCAGCTTCAAAAAGGTGAGGTTATCACTCTCGTCAAATCGTACTTATATAAATGTGAAACAATGTCATTTGAATTGTAGTAGTTGATATGCTATGTTATATGTTCACATCTACCTGTTATCTGACATTTTATAATGATATAACCTGTTTATATACTTGTTACATCACCTAACATCATAGGATATGTTTTACTGTTTATTTATTTTCTGTTTCTCACACTGCAAGTTCCCTTATCACTATGGGTTAAAATGATACATACCCGAATGGACATTAGAATAAGGGAAAATCGTTATGAGCTGAAATGATAGGCTCAAGCGATTTTTTATCTATTTTGATTGACTTAGGATTGCGGGTTTGAAATGATAGAACCCGGATTTTTCGTTTTAAATTATGGATTGAAATGATACATATCCGTATCACTTGACCTAGGCCAGAAAATATTATACAAACCCATGGTTTATTTTATATAATAGTTTTCTGAAATTTTTAAGTATTTTGAAATATTAAATATATGTGATTTTGAACTTAAGTTTGATATAATAGTTTTCTGAAACTTTAAGTATTTTGGAATACTAAATATATGTGATTTTGAACTTAAGTTTGATATCATAGTTTTCTGAATTTTTTTAAGTATTTGGAATTTAAATTATTTGAGATTTTAACTTAAATTGGATTTAAATGATTTAAATAAATTTTATAGTGATTTTCTGTAAGTTAAAGTGTATAAGGAATTAATGATAAAAATGTAAATTTTGATTTGACTTAATAATTGAAAATTTAGTGTTAAATGGAATTTTAAGCTTAACTTAGTGATATGAATATATTTTTTATGAAATGGGTATTTTTAATAAGGTGTTAAGTTATTGGTTAAAATAAAAGTTAAGTAAATTAGGTTATTTTGACATAATAAATGAATTATGGTTTTAATTGGAGATTTATTTATAAAATTTTATTTTATTTAAACAATAAGTTGAATGACATCTAAATGAATATTTTCTAAAGCGTGAGATATGATTTTATAAGTTAAAAATGGTTAGAATTAAAGTTTTAATGTTTCTGAAATGTTATAATAAATCTGGAATTAGTATTGGTAGCATTCTAAAATGCTGTGGTTTAAGACATCATTTGCTTAAGTGCTGCTGTTGCTGGAAGTAAACTATATTCTGAACTAATAATATATCCACTGTAACACTTTGAAAAATGCTGCTGCTTCTGAAATTAAACTAAATTCTGAAATACTAATATATCTACTGTAAAACTTTGTAAGTGCTACTGTTCCTAAAGCCGAACTGTTTTGAAATTAATATACCTACTGTTGCACTTTATTAGTGCTGCTGTTTCTGAAATTGACAATGTTTTGAAATACTAATATATCTACTGTAAGGGCTGCTGTTTATGAAAATACAATGTTTTGAATTTTTTGTAATTGAATGAATGAACTCAGAAAATTCTATAATTCTGGAAATTGAATATTTGATTTGAAAGTATATTGGATTTAAATTAAATGGTTTAATGGATATGTTATGATTTCTAAGATATGATTTCAAAGTGTTTGAAATTTCAAGGTTTTGATTTCCAAAGCGTTTTGATTTTTTTTTGACTTATGATTTTGAAAGCATTATAACTTTGGAAAGTGATATGATTTTTTGAAATGGATATTATTGAAGAGAAAATGGTATTGTTTTGATTTGGTTTAAAAATAGATATGTTTGGATTTGAAAATATAAACCATTATGGAATTTATAACCACGGGTTATAATAACGATTGGTTGTTAAAGAGACCGGGATAGGATATGGACATACTCTCTGTTGATACCGAAAACCACTTTAACAACTGTGTACGCGGTGGAGATTCCAGAATGAAGTTGGATGGTGGCGACAATCCTATTGAGGTATATACGTGGACCCGACTCCCATGAGTTGGCATACGGTGGTTAAAACATGAGCGATTGACGGGCCAATGAGGTAGCTCCTCTGATCAGACACATTCCATCGTATACCATTCTATTACTTTGTGATTGATTTGATGGCCATCCTCGATTTTTGATTTGGGAGTGTGTTCCGAGGTGGGTGGTAGTGGCTGCTATGCGTTACCACCAGTCCGGATGCGTAATTGGTATATCTACCCTGGCATTGCCTCGTTGTGCCGTGTCACCTACCATAGCGAGCTTTACTACGAGTTTAGTTTTGTGCCGTAGCCTGTGGAGTATTTAGGGTAGCCTCCCGATCTGGAGGTATGCTGATACTAGATAGACTACTGGGACTATTTATGTGTTAAGGTGGAAAATGTAAAGCCTTAACGCTATTTTAAAGTAAGTTTATTTTACTGTTAGACACTATTATAATAGCGTATATTACTACATAGTAGATAGTTTAACAGATCCTTAAAGGATGGGCGATCCCAAGCATCCTTTAAGTTACTTGAGCATTTCTATTATAGTTCACTTGAGTTGGTTTACATTGTATAAGTATGTATGTCCTGACTCGAGTGTTTTGTGTTTTGCTTTACGCTCGGGTCAGACTGAGTTGTACCAGTATTCGAGACTCACCTTTGGAGTTGGAGCTTCGCTTGGATCCATCTATTGATTCTGCTTTCAGACATTCAGTTGATTCCAGTGATGTACTCAGATCTTGTATTTGACTATTGTATTGAGACATCTTTGTATTCATAAATTCCGTTGTATCTCGTTTAACTCTGTTATATACATAGTAGCTTCATGAACTATATTCTTTTGTTTCCGCTGCATTATTGTTATATTACTCTGCGTTTGTAATTCTATGATTATTTATTTACTGTATATATTGAGTTTTGCCAAATTTTATTTACAATCTATTGTTTTGAATTATTCAAGTCCGACATGTGTGGATTTATTGTCGATTTGAATGGTCCAAAATAGCGGATCGTTACATCTAATCTAGATAACCAACACTAATGCCCAATTAATAAACTTTTCTATCTAATAGGTGTTTAAATTAGTAGCATTTTGGCATAGGGTTAAATAAAAAGTATTCTCCCTTACCTAGCTACTGGCTTAGCCCAATAGGTGGAGTAAGTCCAAAAGGTTGGCCAAAATGTAAGGTCTGGGGTTATTTAGGTCTTGGGCTAAGTTTCAAATTAAGATTTGAAAATTAAAATATATTTTAGATTTAACATTTAATATATTATAGGAAGTTTGTTCAATTATATAAAATAAATGTAAAAAGTTTTAAAAATATTTTGAGAAATTAATTTAATATTTTTCATTATTATAATTATTTAATTAGTTTGATTGGTTAAATATACAACTGACTAAAAGTTAATCGATTAAAAAAATGTATATATTTATATACATATATGATAATAAAGGTTATAGTTGAAAATTTATCTTAAAACCGTTTAAGGTAAATTAAAAAAACTAGAAAATTATTAAAATGTTTAATTATCTAACAAATTTATAAAATAAAAAATTAATTAAATGTTAACATGTCTATATATATATTTATATGTATAAATAAAACCATAAAGATTATAGTTTAATAATTTAAAGTGTTTTAATTTTCTTAAAATTATTTTGAGAAAATAAACTAAATAGATTTTCAAAATTTAATAAGTATTTAATTAAAATGTTTAATTGAATAATTAAATAAATAAATAGTTAATTACTATATATATTTGATATATATATATATATATGTATGTATGTATATGTATGTATGCATGTATACAACTATAATGGTTATAGTTAAATAATATCATTAAATAGTTTAAGTTGAGTAAGATAAAATTTCTAAAATTCTAAATAAAATTTAGTTAAAATAATTAAATAATTAAAATAATTAACTAAATTTAATCATTAAGATACATATGAATATTATATAAGTTTATTAAATTGTAATGATAATAAATAAATTGAACTTATGTAATGATATGTATAATTAAAATATAAGTGGAACTAAAATAAACCTTGGCTTTTGTGATAAATGCATATGTATGGTACATATACCATGATTTCAGATACGTCTAACACTTAAAACTAGGGTATTTCACAAGAAATACATTATTCCTTAAATTGATATCACTCAAAATGTATTAAGAGATTATTAATCTTTAATATAAGTTTCCCTTTATTATTTAATATTGATAGATTATCTACATACACATTTTTTTTGAGAAAACTCAAGATAGAGTTGAAATGTGTAGTACCATTAATGTGTTGCCTAAACGAGGTAGGATACATGGATGTATTTGTTGAGAAAAATCAAGGTATATGCATCATACTTAGGTCATACAGAAATGATATGCAAGAGTGAATAATCACATTTGATTTTTGAGCAAACTTAAGGTTAAGATCGAGATTAGGGCAAAGACCTTGGTTAGGAATTATATATGATATAATCGGTAAAGAGTTATCCATCGCTTGCAGGCCTATGGTTTGTAAAACAAAATCAAGGTCAGAATTTCAAGGCAGGTGGGTCCTAACACTCCCTAGAAAAATTGAATAATTTCTATGTTTCTCTTAGGGTTTTGAGAAATATAAAATCTATCGGTGCCTTGTTAGAGAAATGAAATGATTAAGTTTAACATTTCTAATATTGTAACAGCATATGCTATATAAAGTTAAATAATTTCCTTCGATAAATTTGTGCAACTAATGAAATTGATAAGGTTGTTTATCAATTAAAATATACAAGTAAACTAAATTAGTATTGACAAAGAAATATAAAATATACCTACTGGTAAATCTTGTGGTAAGTTGTCACTTTAAGACCCATGCAAGAGCTAGATTTACAATTACTAAATACATTCATACCTTGCTCACTTAATTGTTTATTTGCTTGAGATTGTATATTATCTTCTATGAGTTTTGAACTCTAATGAAATACAAGAATATGATTATTTGATACATTTTCCAACACATACAAAAGGTTGTAAATGGTTATGTTCTTGTTATACGAAATCTTGATGAAAATGGTTCACTCGAATTGAGCAAGTAAACCATAGTGTAAATCATTCATTCAATACGACTAGATACGATGAGAATCTTGTAGTGTTGAAAATAAAATTAAACCATGGACTAAAGACAACCTTGGAGTTATATCACTTAAATATTAGTTTAGATCAGTTTACTTAAGTGCAACCTATTTGATATCCTTAAAAAATTTAAGGATGTACAAATGCACTTTTGTAAAGAATTCAGTGCAGTTTTGTAGTAATGATTTCTTTTTGAATGGTTCGACTATTTAGAAAGGAAAACAGAATGTTCGATAGTGGATGCAAAATTTGAACACTTGGGATGAAGAGAGTGAATTCCATCTACTTCATAAAGAGACAATGGAAACAATAATTGTATAAATTACCAAGAAGATACTTAATATAGAATGATAAATGTGATTTATATTCCAAAGGTAATTTTATTATAGAAATTTATTTTGTATAAGAATTATTTATTTGAGTTTAAGATATTTGACCTAAAACTCTCGACTGTAAACTAGTTATAGCGAATGAAATAAATGACCTATAATAAGTGGTTGAATGAAGCGTAGTATTTCATGCACTATGATAGTAATGGAGGAAATAATGGGAGCATCCCATATGAAACTTATTAATAGATGCATCCAGTTATAAAAGATTGCTTTATATATATATATATATATATATATATATATATGTGTGTGTGTGTGTGTGTGTGCGTACACATGTATCAAATATTTTTTGTTAAAAAACAGCTATTTTAAGTATTGACTGAAAATAGATATAGTTTTATTTTAATACGAATATTATGAATATTCATTAAAAAATCTATCATAATAATGTTTTACTTGTTTTATAAAAAATAGTGACGCATTAGCTATAGAAAATACAGAAACATCTAAAATTTTCTATAATTATTTTGAATATTATTTACTAAGCCATATCTTTGAGAAATAATTATTTAATCGTGTGGTTATGAATCAAATGATACTTATGAATAGTATCTCAAATGATTAAGGGAAAGTCACTGATTCAATAGGATTGACAAAAGAGCTAGTGAACTCTTTGGATTTTCACACACACACACACACACTTATATATATACACATACACACACACATGCACTTATACACACATACATATATATATGTATAAATGTGTGTACATGCACACGTGTGCACGCATGTGCAATCCACGATCTAATTATTCTAAAATTGATCAACTTACTTCGTTAAATTCACAAATTGAATTATCATAGAAGTGAACATGTGTATTTGATACACAAGTAGTGTGTCTATGGAAGATTCATTGAAAATAAAATGAAAGTAGTAAACATAATGTGCAAAAGAGATGGAACAATCTGATTTGATTAAACAAGTGAGAATATAGGAAAGAGTTCCATGAGCACCTAAATTTAGTAAGATTCAATCTCAAAGTCACTTCTCTCTATGATACATAATGATGTATTTATAAGGGGTAATCGATTTTGTTGGATAAAAAAGGATTAATGATGAATGAAATTAAGTTAAACTTTTTTCTATAAGGATATGTGCTTAAGATTTGATACATATGTTAAATGTAATTTCATCCATAGTATAGTTTACGAAAGCATATAAGATACGAAAGGATAAGAAACCAATACATGTTCCAGGTCAAGAAGTTGACAAGTTGTGTGAGTTGAGTGGCTGCACATAAAATTCTCTCATGAGGGATCTTGTGTAGATCATACTAAAGGCGTTTGGACTACCAACAATGGCTAACTAATAACGTTATGAACATAAGTTTAATGAAGTCAAAATTGAATCAATTCTATGTAAGTATTGGATAAGATCCAAAGAATCTAACATAGAAACTGATTATATAAGATGAAACGAAATTAACTAAGCCTAAAACTGACATAGTTTATTAGAGCGTCGAATTAAAATTCTTGCACATTAAAGGGAAACTATGACTTTCTTATCAATGTCTAGAAAAAGAATTATTAGCAATAAAAATTTCCTCAAGTGTCAATAAGCCATAAAGAGTATAGACTCTACCATATGACAAAATGTGTAAATCTTAAAGAGATTCAAAGTACATTATCTAAATAAGATTTTGATAGTTGTACCCATAGGGAATACAATCCATCGACCCCAGTTATGTCTTTGGAAGGAAAAGCAATGTAGTTGAATATAGTAAGAAACATTGGTGAGAATGACCTGGTAAATTTCAGTTATTGAAATTAGCGTAACATACTCACCAAATCAACATTCTCAAATAATTCAAATTCTACTCGCAAAATTATCACCTGATATAACTTTGATATTGGTACGTCGACATTGAAGCAAAAAATTATAAATAACGATTTAGAATAAACTGTTTTCATATGATAATCAAAATGTCACAAAGTCAGTGGGAATGATTACTGAGTTTGTAAGTTACAAAAATGATAGAATAACTAATACGAAAATGTCATTTGACAACATCGGAGTTGAGAAAATATTTTGACAGAGAAATAAAGTAGTTTTATTTTCAATAAAATGCAGAGGAAACGTGTGTCTTTAAGCCAAAATACAGGGGAAGTTTTTTGTTTGTAAGAAAGAATATTAAAGGGTACTAGAATATTTCTAAAACTATAATTAAGAAGTTAGGATTGTCCCAATGATATACATGCATGCCATATTAAGATGTTTCATGTGGAGCATATGAGATAATTTCCTTATGCATCGCCAATAGAAATTATCATATATGCTACGTTTCTACAATATCTCATTTTGCTTGTGTACATGGTGCATTGAGCAAGTATTATGTCCATTAATAGCACTAACTGTTAGTTATCAGTGTTCTTGAGTATTTACGAAATAAAAGAGAATAATTCATGGAAACAACAAACTATTAATCGCTATGCACTGGACCGAAGATGGCCAATAGTAGTAAACAATGTAAATGCAGCGAAATAGTATAGTAGATCACATAATCGATTTTATACTGGTTCGAACCTCCTGTCCTACGTCCAGTCCCAAAGCTCCCCTTCGGTATTTCACTGACCAAAACACACTCGCTTCACCCGAAGAAAAAGGTTTACAGACTCCGCTTGAACAATCGAACAGGACTTCAATAACTATTATAGTTTAACAAATGTTAATTTTTGGCATAGCATATCTTGATAACATACTGTCTCTTCGATGAAAAATGACTCCTATAACCAAACCAAACGATATTGAGTGGAGGTGTAAAGGCTAAGGAGTTTATTCGACAAGAATATAGGATGTGGAAATGAAGCACACTAGTCGATAATCTCTGAATCAATTGAATCTCTTGAAGTTCGGACTCTTGCCTTTGGGATTGAGAGTAAATCAAAGTTTGGACTAGTATGTTGTTGTATATTGTTGTGTTGTAATTCAAGGATGGTTAGGCGGTTTTGTAAGCGTTGTATGGATGCCAAAGTAGAGGTGCAACCTTTTAGATTCGCCATTGATAAAGAGAAGCAACTACAGGAGCGAAGAGATGTGAAGACACCACTTTAAGAATATAGTCGTTTCATTCTATTGAGAGAGAGCTTTAATCGACTGAATTAGTGTAAAATTCAAGCTTGAGACGACTATCAAAAACAGAAGGCAGGGCAGTGTTTTCAGTTGACAAGGTTCAGTCGACTGGATTTATTTTCAGTTGACTGGCCTAGTGTAAAATTCATGTCCAAAACCAAAACCAAATTTAAAAGACTGAAATGCCATTTTGTCAACCGATTCAATTGAGTATATTAGGATCTAATCGACTGGTTCTTCATATTTTTGTTGACTTATCCTTCATAGTTTTGTTTGAGTTCTTCGGTGTATATCTTTTGGCTTTGATGTATTACAGTAGTTTGTTAACACCATCGTTAGTGTAACGACCCGTAAAATTTCAACTGTTTTAATAACGTAATTTATTGAAATTTTACGGAATTTTAAATGATAAAATTTTGAAATAAAAATTTAATATTTGGAATACGTCTAGTTAAACATAGCAACTGGTAAATTTTTGTCCGAAAATATGAAAGTTTATTTCGCGCGTAAATTTACTTCAATTTAATCAGTTAAAAAGCGTTGAAAATAAACGTTTTCCGAAACCAAAATATTTTTACATAGAAAAATTCTAAACCATCTTCTGAGCAAGATGTCAGTTTGTCGTTTTTCCAAATTCGGACATCTTTGGCTCCGTCGATCTTATTTTTCAGCGTTTTTCTTGCATTTTTCGCCAGTAGAAAAATTTAAAATTTATAAATCCAATCGTACCACTGATATATGTATATCGTTTTGATCGTCTCGTCGTGCTGATTTCTATAGTCTATTTGTTTGTGTGTTTCGAGATTCGGTACGTCATGGAAACGGTAAAATGGTCAACCGTATCGGTTCTGAAATTTTGGGCTTTTAACTTCTGGTGACTATTCATTTCTTACCGTGTATAAACCAACAACCATCAATCATTTATGTTTTCACCTTTTGGCTCTTACAATTCCCGGTGTCTTGAATAATGCGGTTGTTCTTTTCATTGCTCATTCTCCATTTTTCCCCTGTTGTGTGTTGTGCCTTCCTAAATTGGAATGTACAAATAACATAAAAGTATATATATATTTTCACTTGAAGCTTTCACGAGGACCTGTACGTCACCTTGCCTCCTTTATCATTTCATTGCAACTTGGTTTGTTCAAGTGAGCATATAATGTTTATCAACTATGAATACAATCTTCTCTTCCTACTCTCCGCCCAGACAAATCCCGACCCTCTCACGCACCCTCTCCCCTCGCCGGCATGGTAACCCACCTCATCACCACTATCTCAGCTGCATCGGCACCCTAATCTTCCACCATCCAGCGAGAAAACCCGTAAACCGAGCCGATAACTCATCGTACCTTCCTTCCACTAACGCACATCACCGCGAGCCCTTCCTTTGGCCAGCCTTCCACCACCGGATCCGCCTACCCATGCCAAGACCTGCTCATCCACTGCCATGCCGAGATCCACCACTTCCCCTCCAGCCCGCTCACGCAAGCACACATGCACCCATCCTCCTTCCTCTGTTCATCCGACCTCCACCAAGTTGCTGCAACCGCCTTCATTTCTTCCCTTCCCCTTCTTGAGCTCTATTTTATGTAAGTAGTAAGCTTAGTATTACATCAACTATTTATTTTTTTTCTTTCGTATATATAACCGATCTGTTTGCTTTGTATATATATAGATTTATATACATTTATTTATAAGTTGTTGAGTATATACATTATGTTGTTAAATAAAATATATTTTTTTTGTATGTAAATTTTTGTATATATAGTGTTACTGTTTACATATATGTTTGCTACCCCATATAATTGAGTTTCTCTATGCTTGGGTTTGGGTTTGGGTTTGTATATATATGTATAATTAGTTTGAATACATATATGAATAATTGCTGTATGGGTTTGTATATATGTTCTGTTAGTATATCTAATATGTTTAAAAATATTGTAAAGTATAGCGTTGTTATATGCATATGAACCGAACTGCTGGGTATTAACATTAAGACATAACAGTTTGTTTGTACATCACTGCTTGTTCATATTTTTAAAAAAATATATAGTTACAATATATATATGATTTTATATTAGTCTATTTGAGCAGATAGTATACATAGTTTTTATGACCTGTCAATCGGTTATGTAATACGGTGTTCATGTTATATTTTTTTTTGCTTTGAATTTACAAGTTGCCTCTAACCTGTTCATGTCCGTATATAAGTATATACTCTATAGGTATGTTATACAGCTACCTTACAGCTGTTTATATATATACACGAAAGTTATATGTTTGACCTATTGTGTAAAAGCATATTGTCTATATTATATATAAGTGTGTGGATATATTATATACTGTTGTACTGTTGTATATTTTAATTGTATATGAACTATAAAAGGGAAATTTTATTTATGGTTGTATATTATACAATATACAAGGCGTACGAGCAACCTTCTTTGTTATTTGTATATACTATATATTTATTTCAAATTTTATCATATAGATATGTTTGTTGTATTATATGTATTTATATAAAGCAATGATTTTGATGTATATATAATTAGTTAATATGTGTTTAAAGTAATTTTGCTTTGAAATTTAAATAGATATACTCTGTCTCTATCTAATTGATTTTGATTGGTTCTCCTCGATTTCTGTTATCAGCTATACCCGTCAAATTTGTGCCCATCTAGCTTTGTTTTGGAATTCGTAACTCGACTCCGTTCTAGTTCATCTCTCCCTAGCCTCGAAAGGTGAGCACTCACTCACGATTAACGTTCTTTTATTTATTAAATTTGATTTCAATTGAAACGACAATTGAAATATGCTGTTGTTAGTTAATTACACTGTTATATATGCTATTACCTATATCAGTTCACCTGTGACATCTGACACCATTATCTGTTAATTATTTATGCGATGATAATACAGTTTGGCTGATAATTGATTGATTGTTGATGTTTATATTGGACGTTAAATTGTAAATGTTAAAATGATAAATAGTATACAATTGAACTTGATATAGGATAGTTAAATGTTAAATTTGATTAACTGACATTTGTATAATATGACCCCTTTATCTGTTAAATTTATTGACACGTAGGATTTGTTTAATTACACTTTGAACCACTGAATGTATGTTGTTAAATTGATGATGAATGAAGTTGTAAAAAAAATGACAAGTGAAGAACCGTAATGTAATAATCTTTAATCTACATGAAATGATAGTGTAGATTCTAGAAATAATTATATTAATTCGTACAAATAACAATGCGAATTAATACGGTTATTTCGGGATTATTTGAATTAATTATTGGATTGTTATTGTTCATTGTTATTGCTTGTTTATTTACTTTGTCACCATCCCAGTTATCACACTGCAAGTTCCCTTTGTTATGCTTTGATTTTGAATTGAATTAGAATCGGGTTGAAATGATAAATACCCAAATTAAACTTTGACCTTAGATATAGAGAATTAAATAAAAACCCGATTGGTCAATAATTTGATTTAAAAATAAATAAAGATTTTATTTGAATAAATAATATGGTTTTGAAATGAAGTTGAAATTTGAATTTTTAATGAAAGGAAGATGTTAATATTTAATAAATCTGAAACAAAATATTAACAATGTAATTGTTGAAAGAATGTTGTTTAATTTGAGAAATGATTGAATTAAGTTTCAAATTATTAAACTTTGAAATGATTTAATAATTAAGTTTGAAATTATTAAACTTTGAAATTATTTAATAATTAAGTTTTGAATTATTTAATAATTAAATGAGATTGAATTATTAAATGATTAAATTGAATTGAATTCTTTAAAAAGTAAAAATTGGACTTTTGAATAAGTGAATTTACTTCGTAGATAATTGAAATTGAGTTTCTTTATAAATTAAGTTTTGGGAAAATTATTTAAGAAAGTAAATAAGTGAAATGGAATTTCTTTAACAAGAAATGAAAATGTGATATTTTGGAATTAATGTAAGACTTGTAATTGAAAGAATTGATTTGACGAATTTAGTTTAATTCAAAATTGTAAGTTTTGATTTAATAAAGTTGAACTTAAGAATTGATTTAATGAATTGGAAGTTTAATAGAAATTGTTTTGAATGATAAAGTAACTTAACGAATATTGAATGAAATCGATAAATGAGTTTAAATTGATTTGAATGTTAAATAAATTTATTTAAATGATTTTGGAATGAAACTTATATACGAATTTGAATCAATATTTAAATTGTTTTAAATAGAAATCGAAATTGAATTATAAGATTTTGAAATTGTGAATTTGGAAGTTGTGAAACGTAAATTTTGGAAATTGATTTCGGAAGACAAATGAAATGTTGATTTACGAATTCTATTTGAAATTGAAATTGATTTGGTTTTGAAATTTATTAAACGACCAATCGGTGTAATAATTACGAAAGTTATTAAAGAGACCGGAATCGGTTATGGATATACTCTCTATCTAAACCGAAAACCACTTTAATAACTATACGCGGAGTGATGATCCAGAATGAAGTGGTTGGAATGATGTACGTGATGACTGAAGAAAGAGAACGATAATGGATAGCCTTGACACTTGTGTCAAATTGGAAATGACTAAAACAGGAGCTGTGCCGGGCCAATGGAGGATTAGCTACCTCAAGTGGACACACTTCTTCGTAAACTATTCTTTTACTTTGTGATTGATTGGTGCACCCTTGATTTTGGGAGTGTTGTTTCACGGTGTTGCGGGCGCTGCGGCGTTGCGTTCTCACCAGTCCGGATCAGGCGAACGGTAGTATCACTACCTTGGGTATTGCCTCATGTGCCTTGTCATACTTGTATTCCATTTATACGCGACCACTACGATTTTGATTTGTACCTTTAGTATATGGATTGCCCTCTGGTGACTTCC
Source organism: Allium fistulosum (assembly GCA_030737815.1). Taxonomy (NCBI): domain Eukaryota; kingdom Viridiplantae; phylum Streptophyta; class Magnoliopsida; order Asparagales; family Amaryllidaceae; genus Allium; species Allium fistulosum. Next base: position 626,746,269 of record CM060905.1, on the reverse strand, counting down.
GGTTTTGGGGAAACTACGGTCTTGTATATGCTTTTGGGAATAAAAATGTGTTAAGGGTGGAATGGGCCATGACTTAACACTATTTTGATATCTTATTATTACTGATAGACATTATCTACTTATCGTACACTACTACCTAGTAGATAGTTTAACGGATCCTTAAAGGATGGTTATTCCAAACATCCTTTGAGTTACTTGTATTTCAATTGCTATTTCACTTGAGTTGGATTTATTAATATAAGAATGTTAATCCTGACTCGAGTGTCTTGTGTTTTTGCTTTACGCTCGGGTCAGACTGAGTGATCCAGTATTCAAGACTCACCTTTGAAGTTGGAGCCTTGCTTGAAGATCCAGCCATCTATTCTGCTTTCAGTATTCGATGATTCCAGTGATGTATTCTGATTTGTATCTGATGTATCGTGTTACTCTTCCATTGTATCTGGTTAACTCTGATGTATCGTATTACTCTTCTATTGTAAACTCTGATGTATTTTATATATTTATATAGTAGCTTCATGAACTACTATCTCTTTTATTTCCGCTGCACTTATTACTCTGTGTCTGTGATCTGTGATTATTTATTTACTGTATATGTTCAGTTTTGCCAAATTTAAATTAACAACGCGGTATTTTGAGCAATTCAACTCCGGCATGAGTGTCTTCCTATACACTTGTAATGGATGCGAATGGTCCAAAATTCCGGGTCGTTACAGTTAGTCTTCTGAAGCTCATGTAATCTTTCGAAGCAAGGTATTCTCTAATACGTGCTTTTATTCTCTTCTCTTCCAATGAAAACTTACTAAATTTATAATATACTTGATGAAATTGTTTGTAGAATTGTTGTTTGGTTGTCATCATCAAAATACCATACATATGGTTCTTTCATTCTCCCCCTTTTGATGATGATAACCACATAACTTTATAATATAAAATAATAGCTCCCCTAAATATATGCTACATATATAAAAAATTATTTCCCTTAATTTTATAAAATGTCAATATAAAATATGTAAGGCACACGTTGATCTCCCCCTTTGTCATCGAAAAAAATAAATGAGAGCATATGCATATTATATTTTAAAAAATCCCGCCAAAATATAATATTTCTCTAGGGAATATATTTATGTATTTTTCTCCCCCTTTATAAAAGAGATAGAAAGTACCATAGAAAAATCAAGAATAATAATATTAATGCAAAGTGATGAGTATCTAATAGACGCGTCAAGTGTAAGCAAAATGATACTCTTTTTTTTTAAAATACAGAGTTCACGACTTAGGAAACCATATCCTGTTGGATGTGGTTAATCCTATAAAAACATAGTTTTCATTATTAACCATAGTGTCGTAATATTTGTGAATATATATTTGTCTATCATGATTAGTTGGATTAGCAGGAACCCATAATTGGTTTAGTATTCAAAGGATGTTTTCTATTTCTAAGTGAAATACAATCATGACATGAAGTGGTTTTAGAACTATCTCTATTTTAAGTACTAGCATTAAAACTTATATCCATGGATGAATATCTAGTACTATTTCTACAGTTATCTTGTTTATAGTCTAAATCAGTTCTATTATTGTGAGCTTTTGTATTTGTAATTAAGAAAGATAAATCATTTTTACCTTTGTTGAAATTAGTAGCTTCCTCATTTAATTTGTCAAAATTTGCTGCAGAGTCACAAATCTCTTTTTGCAAGATAATATTATTATCCTTTAAAGTTCACATTCCTTAATTAATTCTAGATTCTTATTATTTAAAGCACCGTTCTCCTTTTCAAGAGACAAAAGTTTACAATTGTATCGTTTAAAAAAAATTCAAAAATATATTTTTATTTCGCAAAACATCGTTTTCCTTTAAAAGATTAATATTTTTATTATTTAAACTCTTATTATCTTTTAATAGAAATTCGTTTTGTAAAAAAACTTCTTCTAATGTATTTTCAAAAACTTCGATTTGTTTTGCTAAAAAATTATTTTCTTCCTCTAAACTACTTATTTTACGCTCAAAATAATCTAATTTGGCTAAAGCAATAGAATTAACCTTTTGTGATGCTTTAAAATCTTTTAACAAATTCTCATGCGTTTGTAAAAGATCACTACATAAAGAATCTTAACATACCGATCTTGATATGAGATTAGCCATACAACACATGTACCTTGATTCTATAGATTGTTGCTTGCTTCCAGAAGTTCGCTTTTTCTTGACTGTCTTTAAGCTCTGACTGGATCTTCTCTTTCTGGCTATTGTTCTAGGATGTTGTTATGATCAGTAGAACATCGGGCTCTGGTACCACTTGTTAATCACTATGCACTGGATCGAAGATGGACAATAGTAGTAAACAATGTAAATGCAATCAAATAGTATAGTAGATCAAACAGTCGATTTTATACTAGTTCGAACCTCATGTTCTATGTCTAATCTCAAAGCGCCCTTTTGGTATTTCACTAACCAAAACAACCTCACTTCATCCAGAGGAATAGGTTTACAGACTCTGCCTGAATAACCGAACATGACTTCAATAACTATTACAAATAGTGTAACAAATGTTACTTTCTAACACATCATATCTTGACATACAGATTGCCTTTTTGATGTACAACGACTCATATAACCAACCAAACGATATCGAGTGGAGGTGTAGAGGCAAAGGAGTTTATTCGACTAGAATACGGAATGTGGAGATGAAGCACACTAGTCGATAATCTTTGAATCAATTGAATCTCTTGAAGTTCAGACTCTTGCTTTTGGGATTGAGAGTAAATCAAAGTATGGAGTGCTTTCAGATTCGCCATTGACGAAGAGAGGCAACTACAGGAGCAAAGAGATGCGAAGGCACCACCTAAGGAATATAGTCATTTCAATCGACTGAGAGACAACTTTAGTCGAGTGAATTAGTGTAAAATTCAAGCCCTAGACGACTATCAAAAACAGAAGACAACGCATTGTTTTCAGTTGACTGGGTTCGGTCGACTGGATTTATTTTCAATCGATTGACCTAGTGTAGAATTCATGCTCGAAACCAAAATCAAATTCAAAAGACTGAAATGCCATTTTTTCAACTGGTTCAGTCGACTAGATTAGGATTCAGTTGACCGGTCCTTCATATTTTTGTGGTCTTATCCTTCATAGTTTTGTTTGAGTTCTTCGGTATATATCTTTTGGCTTTGATGCATTACAGTAGTTTGTTAACACCTTCGGTAGACTTTTGAAGCTCATGTAGTATTCTAAAGCAAGGAATTCTCTGATACGTTCTTTTTTTCTCGTCTTTTCCAATGATTGCTTACTAAATCTATAATATACTTGATGAAATTGTTAGTAGTATTATTGTTTGGTTGTTATCATCAAAACACCATAGATATGGTTCTTCCACGAACTTCTTATGAAGGTGTATTCCGACTCGAACTTCATAAGTGAAACAGAATATGGTATGTCAATCCTAAATTTTTATTCAACCCTTGTTAAGCGGCATTGTGTTGGAAGTATTTTAAACGAGAGACTGTTGTTAATTCAAATAAAAGACTAAGTACATTGCCTTAAATAACACCACTGCAAAAGTTATATATGTAAATGCATAAATTTATAACTAAGTTAAAGGTGATTCCAAATCTCATGACATTGTTTTGTGGAAACAATGCAACGATAGAGATCGCAAAAGAACCTAGGGCTCATAAGATTTCTAAATGCATCTCCAAAAGTTCAACATGATAAAGGAAGTCTATCAATGACAAAGAAATATGGGCTAACAGAGTAGGTAATAAAACAATATAGAAGATCGCTCACTAAGGGACTAGCATGATTGGTTCTGAACTAGTCAGAGGATGGAATTAATATTCCATAATTGACCCCAAGTGCAAGTAGAAGATTAAAAGAGTTACGATATGCCTTAGGGGAAAATATGTAATTTGTTATATATAGCTCTATAGTCAATCCTATTCTTGAAAAAAGCATTTGATTTCTATTATATACTTTGCTATATTATGATATAATTAATAATTAATTAATTTAATATATATTAATAAGAAAATTGTTAAATAAAATGTATGATTATAGTTGCAAATAGTTACAATTGTGAGTAGTTAATCACAAGATTAAATAACATTTTGTTTTAAATGTTCCCTATCAGGATGTTTTGAGAAAGAATATTGAAACATTCATTGAGATCATAGTATGTAACACACTCTAAATATTGGGCTATGTATTACTCATGGCTGCTGGGGTTACTAAGGGGTTACATGCTGGTAGTTATTGGATAACCATGGAATGGAACATTTTAGAGTTTTCTGTTGGTTAATAACAACCAAGTCAAACAAGAAATCTTGGTGTGAGGGTGTTACACAGTTCCCTCAAGTTGAGAATACCCTGGAACTTCAATGTGTATACTCCACTTTTATTATAGTCAAATCATGGCACAGTGATCCATCGAGCGACTATAGTTGGGTCCGAGTTGAAACATTGGAAGAAAAGCAATGTTCAATAGAGAATTCCTCTCCTCAGTTTATGAGGTTAGAATCACGGTTAACTATAGTAAATTCATAGTCAAAATCTCTGGCTTGAGTAGAACGTTTAATAATAAATGCTATTGTTAATCCAAGTTCTATATTTATGGACCTATCAAGTTGAATATGGATAATATGTGATATAATGTTGGCGAAGAAAACATGAGAAAATTTATTATCACTATTGGTATGTCTTAAGATGATATAAAATATGATTTTAACGCAAGATTTATAAGTGATGAATTCAGACAAACTATAACACACTAGCTAAGGTGACATATGAACATTAATAATTGAATTGTTCAATAATAATCGCCGACTGAACTCATAACTCTGAGTTTCACAATTGCATTTGTGAATTCTCTAAAAAACCACATGATTTAATTAGTTTATCAAAATTTTATAAATTAATTAAGTTAATTCATATTTTAGAAATATTTAGTTAATAATTTATTTGATGCTCATGCATTGTTAGTAATTATTTGGATGTATATAGAAGTTATATATACACGTATCGATATACGATACCGGTATATATTTAAACTATTTTTAAATATAGTTAATTACTTAACAAGCTTTCTGAAATAATGATCCATGTAATAGTATGATGCGGTTGACCATAATAGAGAGAGTGGAAGAGATATGGATGAGATCTAATTAATCAAAATTAAATGGGAAAGTTTTATAAGCGAGAAATTGAAAAGGCTTCCTCCACTAAGTAAAAATAAAATCTTCCTCGTTAATTCAATTTACTACCTTAATCTCCAATGCCATTCTTTTCTACTTTCTTCCTTCTTAAGGCCGACCCTCCCTTCTTCATTCATGGCCAAAAAGTTTCTTTTCATTTCCTAAAATTAAATCAAATAAAAAAAAATAAGGTGGCTCATTAGATTCTAGCAAAGTTTTGATGTTATCTGAGGGAATCTGATGATTTTCAGATCTAGGTGTCCCTAGTAGGCCATGTTTGTACTGTACGATTCAATTTATATTTATATATTAGTTATATTATTATTATTATCATGATTATATATGTATGTATGTATACACCTCACCTTTATTAGAAATTCACATCACAATCTAAATAACTAATTAAATGATATAATTTAATCTATTAGATCATAACTAATATATATGTATGTATGTGTATGTATGTGTATATATGTTTGTGTATGTGTGTATAAATCTAAGAGGAGCGCTCAATGACACCCCTATTTTGCAGCACCCATGTTGCCCCTGATTTTCACCATGCATTCTGATTTAAATAATAGCACTTTCTATCTCTTCCACCTCATACTATTATTTAAATCGGAATGTGTGGTGGAAATTAGGAGGCTATAAGAGGTGCTAAAAAATAGGGGTGCCATTGAATGCTACTCAATAACTAATTAAATGATATAATTTAATCTAATAGATTAACACAGACACACACAAATATATATATATACGTATGTGTATATATATATATATACGTGTATGTATATATATATATATGTGTGTGTGTGTGTGTGTGAGAGTGAAATTAAGGTTTGGGCCATGAATTTGTTTCAACACATATATATGTAATAGTTTTCTAAACATAGTATAAAATTTCTAATAATTTAAATACGTAGTTTGAATTTTAGTTAATGTTGAATCATTAAATTCATTGATATCATATTGAACATAATATATGCATTTTAATTTCAGAACTCTTTTTGGTTGTTTTAAAATAAAAGAAGGTTTTTTTTATGCTCGAAATTTCATTTGCATATATATTTCATATATATATATATACACATGCACATACACATACATATGTGGGTATATATATTTATATATATATACACACTCTTAATTAGAGCTATTTCATATTAGTTAACTTAATCCAGATCTGGATTTAAATATATCTACCAAGTCAAACTTAGATATTTCAACTTAAAATTTGGTTTTAAAAATTCAACTTAGTCAACCTATGTTAGATTTATTCAAAATAAGTTTTATATTATTTTAGAAAAATATTATATCTCTTACATTAAACAATTAAATTGTAGGCAATTAATGTGTATGTGTGTGTATGGTGAATGTATACATCATATACAAATGGAAGACAAAGAGATTGTGATTTAACTTTACAAGAATACCAAACGGTGAGTAATAACACATAAATGTAAAAATATCGTCAGGTTAACATTATTATCTTTTATGTCCCACTACCTAATGTTATCCACATATTTTCTTACTATTATGCTAGAAGATCTGTCAAGGGAAAAAGAAGAAACTAAATCAATAAGAAGGATATGTAAGCGTTGAAAGATAGGTATCGAGCCTATATGAAAATAAAGATAAAGAGCCTATAAGTGCTTTGAGGATGTCGGGCTTGTAAACAAAGAAAACAATCAAGCATAAATACAGCAAACCGTAACGAGCATGTATAAGTAACAGAATCAAGCTTCTAAGAAGAAGTATCATGATCCTATGGCGATATCAAGCTTGTAAATAGAGAAGATGCTGAATCTATAAGATAATGAAGCTGCCGAGCTTATAAATAGAAGACATGTCGGGCATTTAAGTAATGGACATATCGAGCATGGAAATGTTAAGCTTATATCTGAAGGTAGTATCGAGTGTCTAACAGCGGATAGATGACGAGTGTCTATAGCCATGGGGATGTCGAATATTTAAACAGTTAACAAGCTTCTACAAAGAACAAAAATGTCCCGAGTCCCTAAAGGATAACAAGCCTCAACAACAGTAAGTGTTGTCGAGCATCTACAAGTAGAAGTTGATGACGAGCATCTAATAATAAAGAGAACATATTGAGCCTTTAAAGTGATGGAGATGTCGAGCCAATAAATACCTGAAGATATCATGCTACCGTGAACTTGGAGAAACTAGAGATATCAAGCTTTTGTAGCGCAGAAGTTGTTGGGCCTAGGGATAGCAAGGATGTCAAAAACGTAAAAGGGGTTGTCGAACTTCTACAACATGAGGTGTTATCAAACATGTAACAAAGAAAGGATGTCGCGCCACTAGAATATGTCGAGTATCTAACTACAAGGGAAGTATGCTGAGTTTCTACAAGGAGGATTGTATTGTCGAGCTTATACAAGTTGGTGATGCCGAGTCTTTACAAAAAGTATTGCCGAAATTTCACCAAAATGGAGCTATCAGAGCCCTCAAATTTCAAGCGAAGACACGTGCTAATCATTCCGCGTGATTGACACCCTTATAGATGGACCCCCACCATCACTTAGAAGGGGGTGAATATTTTCTTTCCCAACTTCTCAATAACAAGTTGTAAATTTAGTGTTATTCTATTTTAATCCATATTTGTGAATTCTTCTCTTTTTAATATTTTATTCGCATCAAAAAGGATTAAATCTCTATAAAAAGAAACTAACATTTATAGGCTAAATTCCAACTTAAAACAGATGTAAATAACTGCAAATAACTGAATAAAATAGCTGAATAAAAATAAAATGGTAAGAACTTCTGAAATTTACTTAAAAACTGACTGTAAATAAACTTACATAAAAACTGTCTCAAAATTGTAGAAAAACTACAACTATTGAGAACCCTATTATTTTAAATTGCTTACAAATCTAAAATGATTACAAAACACTCACCTATGGTCCTTAGCTCTAGTCCTGGGCCTTCCTGGATCCACTTCTAGGGCGTAGAATATTTTTATCAAAAAGATTTCTTCGCTAGAAATATTTTCTATTTAGGGTTTAGCCTCAGGCAATGAATCCAATTGGAAGAAAATCCGAATGAGAAAAATAGCTAGGCTTAGGGTTCTATTTATAGTGTGGCTTAAGGATCTCAGGCCATCGGATTTGAAGATTAAATCTGGTGCAACCACGTCATAGGCTCACAAGGAACCGTCGGATGCAGCTACGAACGCACAGGATTAACCAAAAATCAAATTTTAAGGTGTTCGGCTCGTACCTGGACATTTTTACATCCAGGAAGTTTTGCGGGTTGACCTGATCATAGCATGGGTCGACCCATGCCCTTGTATTTTTTTTCATTTTTTGTTTATTCCTTGTTTCTCTCGTAACTTCTCCTTACTAGCTCGGATTTCGACAAGTTATATATGGAAATTGATCAGAAAAATTTCCACAAACCAAATGGTGCAACTCCCGTAGCTCCATTCTGACAATTTCATAAACTTATTTTATTATTTAATTAATTCGTTAATTAATTATTATAGCTCAAATTTTGGGTTGTTACAATAATTGTGTCTACACTGTAAGTAGAGTCATGGAGTTAACGTTAATGTTTGAGATCGATGAGCTTCTTGACATCACACATAACTACAGCACACAAGCGCTTCTCATAAAAACAATCAAAATGAAAGTAGTTATAATTAACAGTTATCAAAAATTCTTTTCATGTATTGTAAGCTCACATTCAATTATGAATTCTAAAGTTGCACTTAGAAGTTAACTACAGGATATCCTGCTATGATGTCATTGTAAGTAACATTGGATAGTTATTTCTTAATTTGAAAGGACTTATTAGATGTATCATTTATTTTATGAATGTTTTTACTACTTTATTTAACCTTTAAAATGGTAATCATTTCGGGATATTTTTTATAACAGGTAGATTATTGGAGTTTTTAAACATTTTAACTATAAATAAGATGATAGTTTAGAGTCATGAATTTAACAATATAAATTACTCTCTTAACCCTTGCTTATTATTTCTAGCTTTATTATATTTATTGTCTCAATGCATGCGACTGTATCACTTATTCCAAAATTCCAGTATACTTTACCCATTTATATACCTCTTATTATTCATATGGTTATTCAATGCTTTCTGTTATAATATAGTAAGATGACAACAAGATATTTAATCTTTTTGTGGTAATTATTATATGCATTAAAGTTTCTACTACTTTCCATGAAGCATTGGTTTCTTTTGGTAAATGCTATTTTTGATGTATGTAGGTTGTTGGAATATATTTTATAGTGGTAACCATAATATATTTTTCAAGATACACATACAAATACCATGATATAATTATTTCAAGAATACCATATGTGGCATGGATTTCGAACATTTACTATTATAAATGAGAGTTATATAGAATGAGAAAAACTCCATGTATAAGTACTGGTATCAGTTAAGGCTATCATGTTCACTTAAATTTCTTGTCTTTATATTAACTATTTACATCATTATCTTTCATAATTATTTTCCTTACTTCTCTTAATGTTTTGGTTTAAAATGTTTTTATCATAGTGTTCTTTGTCCATGTAGTTTCATTTTTCCTTATATATGGGTCCGGTATTCCTTTTTTATTAAGCAAATTACTTTGGAGTACAATAATTTTTATCAAATTGTAAATGTAATTTTGTTAACACATGACCACATTTTTTAGTTTTCATTATTCACTATTTTGACTATTTAAAATTTTCCCTTATGTTTATCAAAATATGTCCTAATAATCTATTCATGCCTATAAACTATAGCACATAGTATCCTACTCATCTATGTAGTGCACATGCTTCAACTTAAGTTATTATATGTCATATTATCATGTCATGTTCAATATGTCATTAATATATGTTAGTATACATATTATATATTTTAGTCCATATATAAGAAACTAGTGCGAACCTATGCTTTGCATACGATGTTCTCAACCATCATAATTGTTAGAAATTTTAAATGTAATATCTGAAAACTTTGAATGAATCCAAGTTACATGACAGGACAAAACGATATCTTAGAATAAATTTTTATATTCTGTGTAATTCATTTTATCATGAAAACTTTAAACGAAATGTTTATAAACCCAATAATAAATTAGGATGTACATTATCAGATATAAATGACACTAAGTACATTTAATACAATTGTTCCATAAATACACAGTTGTTAGAATTGTATATAAATAATACTACCAATGAGAGATGAACCTGAAACACATTCTTCTGCCTTTTGTGTGACATTAGAAGTTAGTCAAAACGCATCCATTGTTGAAATACTTTTGATGGATCTAATTGCTATAAATGGCTAAGTCGTGTACTTCATCGCTTTCTTTAAGGCAATTCGCAGCTTAGCCCTAAGAATTAAGGCCAGCTTTCAACTACTCCGTCCCCAGGATAAAAACGCCTCTAAATGTTGGTTGATTTGTTGTTTGCATAGCAAATCATTCCAAATTTAGCACTTTCTAGTTTAATTGCTTGAAAGAATTTTGTAGAGAGAGAAATGGCAAAGGGAAAAGAAGAAGAAGAAAGAAAATAATCCGTTGCCTTATATTTTTCCTTCTATCCATCTACCACTTAAATAGGTAGAATGGAAATTATATGTATTACTGAAATTAGGGATTGTTAGTGGATATGAAATTATTGTCATTCATTATGAATTTTATTACCATTAATTTTTGCAATGGCTCAATAATAATGGCTCATAAAAATATTACTGTTATACAACGTCATTCATTAAAATTTTATTACCATTAATTTTTTTCAGATTAATTCATTTAAAATTCGAACAATCCCTCACTTGAATTACTAGAAAAACATTTCCAAGCTATTTTTGAATATATTGGATTGTTCATAAACAAATGTACCTTTCGATTTGAACCTTTGCATGGTGAGTAAGATTTAGAATATACTAGAGTGACACGTAGTCTTGAACTCTATCTCTAATATTAAACTACACACAATCTTTCTAAAGTGCTTTCAACTATCCCGTGTGTTAATGACCATGCACGCCTATCCCGGTTTAGTAATGCTCTAGAAAAACATTTGCCCCTAAAGCTTTCATAGGAAGCGGTTTCATTCCCACATTCACAAAGGTGAGTCTGTCAAGGGTACTCAATTAGTCACTGCCTGAAGTGATTATCCAGAATGATTCTGCCCCTTCAATACTCATTTAGTCGAAGCTATTGCCATCCTTCGAAATAGTAATATTCCATTAAGTCTCGGTTTCTTTAGTTCGAAATTATTGCGATTTTAAAATTTGATTGTTTTTGTCAGTGCTATATTATGGTCCGATTTATATTTTCTTATTCATTTTTTCAAGTAACTTACTATCTCGAGTAGCTAAGTCTCCAGTGAACATACTGGAGACCATTTCAGCATTTTCTTATGGCACTTCTTTGTCCGCTATCTCTGCTATCAGTGTGTAACTGTTAGAATTGTCAAAATAGAGGAGTATGTCCATCTACTTTGTTGTTATTGCATTTTTGAAGTTGAGGGGCGATGTACCTGGGTTCAACGTGGGTTGAACTATGTTGATAACATCTGAATCTAGGTGGAGTAGGTCTGAATAAGGAGTATAAGTAGCAGTTTCATTAGTGGTTTTATCATGCTATTCGTCGAACATGAGATCTGCACATGTCTTTCTTTTGTTGTCTGCTATTTTAATTCCTGGGTTGTTAACTGAATCATGTGCTCTTGTCAACTCTTTGGTAGTCAACAACTCCACTTCGCTCGCTTCCCATAATAAATTATTGAAGTGGATAAGAAGCTACTCTTAACATCTCAATGCCGATTTTCTTGCTATGCTTTAGTTTGTCTTCCAACACTTGCATGAGTCTTAATTAGTTAAGTGCAAACTGAAACCCATGTTCAACCTTAGGGTTACGGGCACGTTGCGATGATTTCTAGGATTGGGTAGAACAGGAGGTACAGGCAGCACGCTTATCTCAAATTTGCATTTTCTTATTCATTTGTAGATTCTATGTTTCAATTTCCTAATGCTTGTTAGGGCATCTCCAGTGGGTTAAGGGTTGAATATTCAGGGCACCGAATATTCAGCCCTTAATCGGGCTGGAAATTCCAGTGGTCAGGCGCCCATTAAATGGGCGCCAGCCCCTTCTTCCCAGTTAAATAGGTTTACTGGAGGAGGGCTTGGGCGTTCAATAAATGGACGCCCAAAGTCAATTCAGTTTTCTGAATTGAAAACTGAATATTAACCTTAATATTCAACGCTGAATTCACGAGTGGGGGAGAAATTTGTAATATTCAGGGCTGAATTCGAACGACTGGATATGCTCTTAGGCTTCCTCAACTGTTGTCCAAATACTTTTGTATCTTTGTTGAGAATTGATATTTCATTCCAATATTATATTACTCTCTCTTATTTTGTCTAGTGTTTTTATTTGGAATTCATTTTCTATTTTTTTTTATTGCTGTAAACTTTGAACAATATCACTATCCAAATTGTTGAACAATATAGTGGTTGCTTGGTTGAACTTTTATTAGATGTGAATAGCTCATAATTTCTTCTGATAAGGTTCACACTATATTTTAACTGAGCAGACGATCAATATTCGAAATATTTAGTTAGGGCACTCAAAATATTTGGGTGATGCAGCAACTAACGTTTGTTCAGTTGATCTTTAATAAACAGTGATGGTTATATATGCAGTACCTTGTATTTATGAATAATTTACCCTCTGAATGAGTGTATACAGTTGTGCATATATGTTTATATGGTCATATGACTACTTAACTTCTATGTAAACATATTCCAAGCATAACAATGTGGTCCGATTTGTGATGGGTGCCAAATTATGGATTCTATCGGATGGGGGTTTGCTGCGTGGTGGTGAACTGGCATATGAAATCAACAGGAGTTTTGTTTGGTAACCGACTTTCCTTTTTCATTTTTGTTTTCATTATATTTCCTTGTTCAAAGTAATACATTGAGAATTAATGGTAATAATGATGCTAGGTTTAAGGTGTTGAGATAAGAAGAGCTTGGTTGAGACAGCCATAAATGCAAGAGAAGAAGTGAAAGAGGGGAAGGAGATCTACAATGTCACCTCAAGATATCTGCATTTGAAGTTTACTTCATTAATGAGGATGTGAAGGTGTTGGAGGTATAAAGATAATTCTATTGTAGGAGGTTTTACAAATTACGTGTATGAATGTTTGAAGTGGAAAGGAGGAATGGAGGAGAAACAAGAATAGAAGTGAGTTACACAACAAAAGGTTTGCTTATGTCAATAGCAAGTACATTGGAAGCAATGGGGCTTGATATTCAACAGTGTGTTGTGAGTTGCTTTAATGATTTTGGGATGCAAGCTTCTTGCTCTGATTTAAGCATTCATATAATAAGCTACTCAAATATTTTACAATACTCAGCTTTTTCAGTCACACATCTAAGATCAATACTAATTTTCTTTTTTTCTTTTCATATAGATCAACTGTGCCAGTTGGCTTTAACTTTATGCAATTCAATACCATTATATTTGATATCTACTTATCAGAGCATACTTGAACTAGTTCAATTTAGTGCTCTCGGGCAACCTTAATTACAAAAATTAATGGAAACAAGGGAAATGTGTTTAGTTACTTGCATATATTGAAATGTCCAATACTTTGATATTCTACCATCAGTATTAGTTTCAGTTTTACTTTGTTTATGGTTATAAAGATTTGGATGTGTTTCCTGTTTCGATTTACAACAAATGTTTTCATGCTTTTTTCTTTTTTACTTGATATATTCATGGGTTTGATGTTTGTAACTTAGCAAGCGACCCATTATATGAGTGCTACTATCGTATCTTGTGTAGAGATTAACTGTGTATGCGGCATATCTATTCGAATTTATGGATTATTTACATGAATAGAATTTGCTTCATCTTAAATGTTTGTACTAATGTATTAATATTTTTAGTTATATTATAGCTATCTAACATGCAAATGTTTTTGTGATTTAATACCATTTCAGGTTTTAAAACTTGAAATGGTACCATTTTTTTTCTTTAACTAACATTTGCTTCGGTTCAACGATCGAAGCAAATAAAGGCGATGCAAAAGACTAACGTCTGTTGCCTCGGTTGTTGGATCGAAGCCAAATGACGTCTTTCGCTTCGGTCGTTTGGTGGCGATCGAAGCAAATGACACTCTTTTGCTTCGGTCATTAAGGAAGGACCGAAGCAAAAGAGTGTCATTTGCTTCGGCCGTTACCAAATGACCAAAGCAAAAAAGTGCCATTTGCTTCGGCCCTTTCCAAATGAGCAAAAGACTTCATTTGCTTTGGTTCAACAAGCGAAGCAACATACGTTAGTCTTTTACATCGTCTTCATTTTCTTCGATCGTTGAACCGAAGCAATGGAGGTTAAACGACCAAAGTAAATGACTTGTTTAGTATTAATGTTGTTGTTTACCCATTGAACATAGTTCTTAGGATCTCCAGTCATATAGGATGAGTTACCATTATGAGTGTCTTAGGCCAATAGTCCCATCTTTTTGGATGTTTTATGGACTTTCTCTTTGACCAATTCTTTTGTCAAAGGATTTGCTAAATTTTCATCAATGCAAATATGATCCACGCTAATAGCACCTGAAAAGAGTAACTCTTTTACAGTGTTGTGCTTACGATGTATCTATCGTCTCTTACAATTATAATAATGATTCTGAAGTTTTGTTAGCCGTGGTACTATCGCAATGGATCAACACTGATGGTTTCAGTTTTTCTCCATAAAGGAATCTCAGCTGACATATTTCTTAAATAATCCACTTCTTTACCAGTTGTTACTAGTGCTATCATCTCAGACTCCATAGTGGACTGAGCCAAAATAGTCTGTTTCTTGGATTTTCCAGAAATAGCCCCACTAGCCATGCTAAAAATATAGTCGCTGGTTGGTTTAAAGTCATCAGATAAAGTATTCTAGTCTGCATCAGTGTATTCTTCAAGTACAGCTGGAAACTTTCCATAACGTATCCAAAGTTCTTGGTTCATTTTACGTATCTCATAACCCTTTCAATAGCATGCTAATGCTCAATACTAGGTCTACTAGTAACATGCATAATAATCCCATGACTATGTCAGGTCTAGTAAATCAGTGGCATACCGGAGGCTTCCAATGATGCTCGCATGGTTAGACCGTCTTATACCTTCATCAATGTTTTTAAATAGTTTTACACTTGGATCGTATGGTGTACAAGTAAGTTTACAGTCAAAGTAATTGTATTTCTTTAATATCTTCTTAATATAATGAGATTGATACAAAGAAATTCCTTTATTAGACCTAGTGATCTTAATACCAAGGATTGCACTCGCTTCTCCTAGTTCTTTCATATCAAAATTGGCACATAAAAGGGATTTAACCATATTAATAACATGAATGTTTGAACCAAAAATAAGTATCTACATACAAACATATAATAGTGCAAATGTCGTTCTCATAATTTATAATAAATACATTTGTCACTCTGATTAACTTTAAAACCACGTGAAATAATCAAGCTGACAAATTTTTCATGCCGTTGTTTAGGTGCTTGTTTTAGACCATATAAAGATTTATTTAAATTGCAAACCTTATGTTCTTGGCTATGTAGTACAAAACATTCAGGTTGGTCCATATAAATTTCCTCTTCTAATTCACTGTTTACAAATGCAGTTTTAACATTCATTTGGTATATTATCAAATCATGAATAGAAGTGAAATTAATACTCAAATTGATGCAATTCTAGTTATATGCAAAATGTATCGAAAAAGCCTACATTTTTTCTTCGCTTAAAACCATTAGCTACTAGACCAACTTTATATTTATCAACTATTCCAACGGGTTGTAATTTCCTTTTAAGTACCCATCTACAGCCTATAGTCTTACAACTAGGTGGTAAATCAACTAAGTGCTAACTCTTATTGGATTCAAGAGAATCCATCTCATCATTTATAGCCTTTTGCCAAAAATCGGCATCTAATGAAGATAAGCTTTTTGAAGATTTAAGGGCTCCTCCTCTAAAGTGTAAGAACAAAAATATGAACCACAACTTTTGGCAATTCTAGCTCTTTTACTTCTCCTAGGTTCATTTTCAAAAATTTCATTTTGTTCTTTTCTTGAACGAATAATATTACTAGATGCCCCACTATTCCTTAATTTAAAAGAAAATTTATGTTCATAAAAATTAGCATCATTAGATTCTATTATAGTATGTACATTCAGATCATAGAATCTATATGTTTTGCTATTAAGAGCATAACCAATAAATATATTATGCCCTACTTGCTAATTTAATTCTTTTAGGGCTAGGTATTAGAAAATATGCTAGATAATCCCAAGTTATAAAATATGACATATTTGATTTATGATTTTTCAAAATCTCATAGGGAGAAACTTTGATTTTAGATTTAGGAATTCTGTTAAACACATAACACGCAGTTAACAAGATTCCCCCTCACCAATGTGATGCTACGCCTGAATTAAGTAAAATAGCTACAACTAGTTTAGTTAAAGTCCTATTTTTTCTTTCAGCTTTACCATTCATTTTAGGTGAGTACGGTGTAGTTCGTTTAATGCATTGTACCATGTGAATTATAAAATTCAGTAAACATATTGGATTCATAGTCAATGTCTCTATCACTATGTAGTCTTTTAACTTACTTACTAAACTGATTTTGAATTTCAGTTATAAAAGATTTAAACATTTCAAATGCATGACTTTTATTTTTCATTAGGTACACATAATTAAAGTTAGAGCAGTCACTAATAAATTTGATAAAATAGTGTTGTATATTTCTAGTCAAAGTTCCATCTAGTTTACATATATCAGAAAGAATCAACTCTAAAGTTTCAGATTCTCTAATTATAGATTTATATGGAATTTTTGTAGTTTTGGCTTGACTAAAAAAATCACATTTTTTCAAAATCTTTTAAAGACATATTAGAAATTAATCCTAAGCTACTCATATTCTTTATTATATGTTTGTTAACGTGACAGAGTCTAGCATGCCGTATATTAAACGAATACAACATATAAGCAGAAGAAGATACATTATTACTTTCAACATTCAACTTAAACATGCCCTCAATAGCATAACCCTTACCCACAAACATGTCATTCGTAGCGATGATGCACAAATAAGCCCATATAGTTTGAGTAAAGCAAGCCTTATTAAGAAGATAACCTGAAACTAAGTTCTTTCTCATCTTTGGAGTGTGCATCACGTCCTTGTAACACCCCTAATTTTTGATAACATTATTCAGGAGATTTAATTAGATAAATTAAATAGAATAATGTAAATGTAAATGATAAGGGGATTGAGACTTGAATAAATTAATTAAGGTCGTGCTTAATAAACTAACTAATGGGCTTAAGAATGGTTTTGGGTTAATTAAAATACATAAAGGTATAATTGGAATTGCCGCCCAATGACCCTTACCTATATATATGTTCGTTCCTACCTTATTCTTCCCATTTACTTCATCTAAAAAAAACTAAAACGCAAACCAAAAGCATAGGAACGGCCGACCATTAAGAGGAAGAAAAAATTCAAATTAAAAGCTGGATAATCAAGCTTAGGGGAAATCAATCTCAATCCGATCTACTTATCTTGATTAAGGTGAATAATAATTCCATCTCTAATTTGTTTTGAATCATATATTTTTGGAATTATGGGTAAATTTGTTTTTATGATAAATTGGATGATGATATGCTGGATTTAAAATTTATATGGATTAAACAAGATTGTTTAAAAGGGGAAAAACAAGGTTTTAGGTCAAAACCGAGATTTAAAGATGTTTAAATGCAATGGGAAAATTTTATGTAATGAGAAACATGATTTTGGAGTTAGGTTTCAATTTTGATAATTTTCCAAGCTATGGAAAGATTATTATGAATTTTCAAAGGAAAATATGGTTATTTAGGTTTATAAATTTATTTTGGAAAATATATTGAGAATTTGGGTCTGGAATTTTGATATGTTAAATAACATGATTAAAGTGAATTTCTGGAATTTTTGGGGCTTTTTCCAAAGTGATTTGCTATGCAAAATAAATTATTTTAGAAGAGGGACTTCTTTGCAAAATTGGAAGGGCTTATTTGATTAACTTAACCATGGTTTAGATCTAGTATCAGTGGCAGTTTTTTTTGGTAAAGAATTTAAAAAAGTTAAGGCAACAAATCTGGAGTTGACACGTGGCTGGTTAGCTGTAGAAAAGTTTGCTTAAAGTGGTATAAAACCTGGTTTACTCAGAAAATTGATTCCGCCTGCTTTGGAAATCACCTTTCGACAGAGAAGCTTCCACCTTCATCCTTGTCGAAACCAATTATGCTGAAACCCATACACAAGGTATCACCATGATGGTACGCAGTGGATTGGAGATAGGCGGAAGGTAAGGTGTCGAAAGCATAGCTTCCGAAGGAGTCGAAACCTTGGTTTGTTTTCAAAATGAAAAGCACCTGCCTTTGTCTTGTTTTAGCCTTCGATAGAGTCAGAGCATATGGTTCAAAAGAGGATTTAAAAAATGGTTTCGAAAGGATTTCCATTAACTAAAAAGTGCTTTTGACTGGGTTCTTTACTTATGAAAGAATGTTTTGAAAGAAAGGGTTCCAACCTAGTCGAAACCTTGCTGCCATTTTATAGCCTTTCGATGGTATTGAAGATATCAATGCCGTCGAAAGGTAGTTTGTTTTATAAATTCATGCCACTTCCTATAGCTTTCAAAAGGGATTAGGGGTTTCGAAGGCTATAGTATCGAAAGGGGTTTCGACGCGAACCTTCTAATGTTTTACCCAGATGTTAAATGCTTTCAAAAGGGATGGTGCCGACACCATGAAGTTTTCCCTAATATTTTTATGTGAGAAAGGATGGTTTCGAAACAGATGCTTTTGCCTATATTCACTTTGACCCAAATAATGTTTTAAGTATGAACCCAATACTTTCAAAAGAAGTACTTTCAATGATTTCGAAAGGGTTACTTCCAATGGTGTCGAAAGGGGTACTTTTAACTGGTTTCGAAGCTAAGCTTCTAAAGGTTAAATATTAATACTTTACTACAATCGAATGGTTTCGAAAGGAAGGTTTTAAAGTATTAAAAGGCAAGAGCCTAATGTTTTGAAGATAGATTTTTAGGGCTTTCGAAGGAGGTTATCCTATGAAGTCGAAAGCTAGGTTTCGAAGGTATTGAAAGGTTTTATAACCCAAACTCTATTTTTAAAAGGAAAAACCCATGGCTAAATTAAAGTTTTGGGAAGAAGCTCTCTTTGATAAAGTAATAGGTTAAAAAAACTAACCATGTTTTATATTAAACCTACATGAGTGGTATTGCTATGTTGTTATGTCGCTTCTTCTAATATGAATATATTCACTTTATAATGGACCCATAACTGCATTTTGGGTATAAAGGGTAGAAGAACCAGTTAGGTTAACCCAGTAGTGAATATAAATTGAATAAACTCCTGAATGAGTAGAATTGCATCCAGGAGGTCAGGAAGACCAGAATATAGGATGCTAAAATATAAAAGAAAGATATTGGCAGGAGCCAACAGGTTCATAGTTAGCCCATGAAAACTATGTATAAAGGAAGATGTTAGAAAGGCAGGTTCATAGTTAGCCCATGAAAACTATGTGTAAAGGAAGATGTCAGAAAGACGGGTTCATAGTAAGCCCGTGAAAACTATGATTGGATACTGGCAGGGGCCAGTAGGTTTGTAGTTAGCCCATGAAAACTATATCCGGATGAAATATTGACAATTGTCAATAGGTTCCTAGTCAACCCATGAAAATTATGGTAAGAGTAAGATATTGGAGTTACCAATAGGTTCATAGTGATTCCATGAAAACTATGTAATTGGACAGGGTGTCCTTGAATGTTTAACCGGTTATTAGTCAGTCCATAAAAACTATTAGGTTAATAGTAATCCTAGAAACTATAATTGAGATAGATAGTCTAAAATGAATAGGGATGGGTAAGCCAGAATTAATCCATTTGTTTTGCATATCATCATATTATACTGTTTTGAATTTTTCTAACCATTGTGGATGCAGGAGTACAGTATATAGTTTTATAAAAGGTTTTGAGATACTAGTGAGGGAAAACGCGTTCCGCTAAGCGACGTGGTCTCACTAGATATCTAAATGATTTGAGTTAGTAGATTATTATTCAAACTAGATTTATGTCAGACTCGAAGTTTATGTTTTCCCTTTAAACTCTCGGGTACTCAATTGATTTTGAGTAGTTTGAGAGTTAAGGTTTTCAGGTACCTCTTAAGACGAATAAGCTTCCGGAGACGTGCAGGAGGCATGATAGCTATTTAGAGTTCTCTTTTCTTTTGATTCTGCCGTGTTGTTTGTAATAGAAAAGTTGTTATATTTTATGTATATACTCTGATCATCCAAGGGGGTATCTTCATATGTCACTCTTGGCATATGTTGTAATAAATATATTTTCTCCGAACGTGGGATTATGAAATGAATCGGAAATGTTTTGTATGGAATGTGATTTTGTTTGATGTTTAAATTTTTTTTCATATTAATGTGTTTCTACGTATCAATGAATCTAACACCGCCGTATTTAGTCGTCGAGGATTAATAACTATGGACGACCGCAGCATCCGTAGCCATTAGTTTTAGGCCTCACTACAAGAAAATCTGCTAAAGACAGCACTGTACACTACAAGAAAAAAGACTTTTCACAGCGTTTGAAAAACGCTGTTAAAAGTTTTCACAGCGTTTTTAAAAACGCTGTATAACGACATGCGGTCGTTGACCCTAAATTTTTAACTGCAAAATATAAACGCTGTCAAAAACCCACTTTCTACAGCGTTTTTTAAACGCTGTTAATAATTTTTCTACTGCAAGGTATAAACGATGTTAATAGTTTTCTACTACAAGGTATAAACGCTGTCGTAGGGATATGCATTTTTTTCCCCAATGAATTGACAGCAATGTATAAACGCTGTCGTAGGGATATGCATTTTTTTCCAATGAATTGACAGCAATGTATAAACGCTGTCGTAGGGATATGCATTTTTTTCCAAAGAATTGACAGCAATGTTGTGCCATTGTAATATTCACACATGTCATTAATATAAACTACATTTAATTATATTTTAATCAGTTAATGTACATAACATAAACAAATCAAACTAAAAATTGTAAAATAAAAGCATAACTATTAATCACTTCCATAAAATAAGTTGAACACAATATCCATGAACAAAGTTTACATAAACCCGTAAAGAGAGATAAAATTTATAAACCAACTGCATACAAAATTAGGCAAATGCACAATATCTAGAAAGCAAGTTTGCATCTAATATTATCGACAAAACGTGCATAAAAGTAGTTCAAATACAGGCTGAAAATGAAAAGTGGCATTACGAAGATAGTTAGACATTGGTTTACTGAATTGTTGCCAACAGGGCAGTCTGAACTCGGCAAGATTCCTCCTTCCGTCTTTTTTTCTTGACCTTTTGTTGTTGAGCTATCACTAACCATGGCTTTGTCAACATCCTGTGAGTAGTAAATGAAGATCCAGTAATCCAAGGACATGTGAAGGCTTTTGGTTCTGTTGAATAATAATAATATAAGGAATTGACGGTGTTTATTTGGATTAATCAAATATGTTTCTTTGTCCTAGACACAACTAGAATCCATACTGGTGAGCTCGGCTTCATAAGAGCATGTACAGAGATTGTAGAAACGTACATATTTTAGTCGAGGAGACTATTTCAGAAATTTTGTATGTGTGTGAATGCAGCAGTTATTTTATACAGTTGTGTACACGTGCCGGTATTCAGCTCTAAGTCAAGACAGACCTTTCAGGTATGTACAAAATGACACATCAACCTATGAGTATGAAAAAAAACTCCTCCACGTAAGAGAGTGAACAACCAACAACAAAGTAATCTACTTTTTTGATGTGGTAAGCCATGGAGATGAACTTGATTTATTCATGTTAATGCCCATTCAACCAGAAATAAAATGTGTATACCGGTAGTAAATTAACAGAAATTACGAAACCCAAAATGAAATGTATAAAGAAAGATCCATCAAACTTCAAATTTCTAACATAACAAAAATAGCCATAACCCTTGTCGAGTTGTTGACCTGATGCACAGCAACGAAAAATTCCATACCCTTATAGTACACTCAACTAAGTTTAAGCTTGTCTAGTTTAGCTATCCATTGTATTTTTGATTCATGATTTAATATGCAAGTACCTCAATGAAGAGGCACGTCAATGGATCGGATTTTGATCTGTATCCAGTCTTGTAGTTAGATAAAAGGAGTACTTGGTTCATTTATGACTGGGATAAGAAAAGTTATACTGATAGAACCGTGCCTAACCAATTAGTTAATAATTGAAATTTTTTTCTTTACATGAATATGTAACAAGCATGCATATTGAGGTAGAATAATACCTGGATAAGATTCAACATTTTCCGTGTTTGAGAGAAGATTAATACAGTGTGCCCCTTGGCGATCAAATTATCCTGTTTATAGAAAAAGGTTAGCATCTGAATTTTATACTTTCATGCTGCTTATGGAAAAATGAAAGTTTAAATAAAATAACATCCATGAATTTTATACTTTCATGCAGCTGCATAAACAAAAGTTGTCTGCATAAATAAATAAAAATTATATCTAACTGCTTAAATTAAATTACTGGATGTATGCAAACTGGGAATAAAGAAGAGGACAAGGATTTATTGTCCCAGCTATTGACAATGTTATTTTATGTTCATCTAATATGATCTACACTTATAGTAACCGCCCAACATCTAAAGGCTCTGGAACATATACTACTTCAGTTTGATACAAGTACAAACTGAGGCATTGCCTTTCATAATTATTTTATGAATTGAAGATGTGTTGCTTTTTTTTTGTTAAACTTCACAAAATTTAATTTTCGTTCAGGTACTTGTATCTATAAACCAACCCCACCCTGTCATTCTGAAGGGCTCACCTCTTTTCTGCAATCCACTCCCATTAATATTTTAGATGGCTCATTTAAACAGCCAAACTTTGTTTACCATTCCACGATGAGGGAAGATAGGATTCACTTAATAGATACAGTGTGAACATATTGTTATTTTAGTTAAACCCAAAACTGTTTATTCCCTGAATATTGAACGATGCTAATGACAGAAATGAATTTACTGCTACCTTGTTACAATTCATTCCTAATATAGTTATTCAGATATAATGCTCACAGTTATAATAACATTTAAACATACTACTCGAAGTTCCTCCCTTGTAATAGCTATACACTATAGGTTAAATTTCTTGTTCAATTGCAACTGTCACCAACATTCAATTTTTTAAACTGTAAAGATATTAATTTTCTAAATAAATAATTAAGCATGTTATATTTTGTCATATGAGGAGCATTATTATAGGATGTACAAAAACTAAAAAAGCAAAAAGTCAACATTAACATATGATTATTTAAACTAGAAGACTTAAACTAGCAGATATCGACCTTATTATGTAATTCAAATATATTGAGACGAAAATATACTTGAACACAACTCTTCAGCAGCCTTATAGGAGTGATGATAACGTTGAAATACATTAAACTTCCCAAATTTTGTCTAAAACATCAGAATATATAATACAGTAAGAGGAATTCAGAACTTCAACAATTTGTTAGATGAAAAGTATCTAATATTTAGATTTAGTCCACCACACACTTTCTTCTCCTTCTATTGTATTTGTACCACTGCCTTGAAGTCTAGCCATAAGTTTTTTGAACTCTAACCACTGTAACATATTTTTATTTTATTTTTTGTACCTGAAAAAATAAATTAACTTGACAAAGGCCAATGAAGGAAACTGGACCAACTAGGAATTGAAAACTCGAAGGAATCGTAACAGTTGAAACTACCACCTTACATGTAGACGCCTATGTAGCTTCAAATGCCTTTGTATAATGCTAGGAAGCCTTCAATGCACGCCACCTTAAGAGAAACACAACAAAGAAAATACTATGTGACAGTGTGAAGATGATTCTTCTGTTAATACTATGTGAAGGTGTGAAGGTGTATTTCGACCTGGAGTTGAATTATAGCTATTCTTATTTGAAATCATCAGCAGTGACCAATTTGTCAATACAGAATAAATTAGAAAACATTTCGACCTGGAGTTGAATTATAGCTATTCTTATTTGCTATTTTAGCTTCACCGTGTTAATTTGAAATTAATATTTGATTTTAAAGTACTAGTCTGTGCTCTGGATAAAAAGAATGGACAGTTTAAGTTAACATAGTTACTTTTTATAGATTATTTATGTTTTATAAAACTTAGTTAACTTTTAGAAAATTATTTAATTATTAAACTTGGTTAACTTAGTTAAATTGTTATAAAACTTAATTGTTTCTTATAAATTAAGTTTTTTTGTATAACTTAGTTAACTTGTTATATTTTATATTTTTATATACTTAGTTAATTTTTGTAAATGAAACTTGTTAACTTTTATAAAACTCAGTTAACTTGGTTAAATTTTTATAATACTTATTTAATTTTTATAAACTTATTTAATATTTATAAATATTAGTTAACTTAGTATTATTATAAATCCTAGTTAATAATAGTAATAATTATTATTATTTTATTATTATAAAAGATTTAGTTATATATATTTTTTATATATACTTAGTAAATTTTTGTAAACTAAACTTGTTAATTTTTATAAAACTTAGTTAACTTGGTTAAATTTTATATTGCTTGACTAATTTTTATAAACTTATTTAATATTTATAAATCTTAGTTGTTTATTATTATTATTATTGTAGTAGTAGTAGATTCTGTTAATTTATATTTTTATATACTTCGTCGAGTTTGTTAAATCTTTATAAAACTTAATTAATATTAGAAACTTAGTTTTATAATAAAACTTAGTTAAAAATTTATAAAATTTAGTCAATTTTTATAAACTCGTTTAATTTTTATAAACTTGTTTAATTTTTATAAAACAAAGTTAACTTAGTTAACATAAAACTTATGCCCATGCAACCTACACAAAAAGAAAATGATGCTAACAAGCATTAGTAGTGCTGTTAAACCTGGTCAAGGAATCCTTGATTAGAAGGAACAAATTCACATACTTCCTTGAAAGTTTCAAGTGCCTCTACAACAACAAACACCAAAAAAACAAACAGACAAAGAAATAAGGACTGCAAATGACTGTAAGAAACAAGCATTCAATTAACAAGCAAAGGACACTATTTCTAACCTTGAAGAGACTTCTTCTCTATTCTCATCAGGGAAGCAATGATGAAACAAGGACTCCAAGAAATACCAATGCATTTTACTTGCAAATTCTACACAACCCACATGATGAAAAATTGATAAGTGAATACAAGCAAAGTGTTGAGTAGTTGTAGACAATGTCACATACTGAAGCAGTATAATATTTAAAAATAAAAAGTGAAATGGCTTACTCAAGGAGATTAACCCACAAAGTTTTATGTGCCCAGCATTTGTTGGGATTTGAAACCCTTTAGGACCGAATAGACGCACCCTTCGAGAGTATGTTAACATCAATTCATCTGGTTATAAGATAAATGAGTTGGTTTTCCAAATTCCAATCATGTGGTTGAAGTTAAGTTAACACACTGTAAGGTGTTAACAAAATTGCACTCCTAGAAAAGCGACGACATTGAAAGAGCTCGTTCTAGGTTATAGTAACGCTAGCCTGATACCGTGCTTCAAAAAGACTAGTGCTTGAAGAAAAATTTCAAGTACATGTGATATTACATACTGCTAGTTTTATTAAGCCGACATGATTACATACTGATACAGTTAACTACTAATACACGCTGATTGTAACTACTAATACACGCTGATTGTAAAATGATACAGAAATCAAATCTACAAATTGAAACAAGGTAATTAGGCAATTAGAAACATGCAAACTAAAACAAGGTTTAAGTTATATGGATTGTAGCAGCTAGCTAATGCCATCCACCACACATCAGATATTGAATTTCACTTGAACAACACCCTTATCACTGATGCTTCTTTATTTGGAAATACAAAAAGAGAAATACATGATGATGTAATCTAACATCTGCCGCAATCTTGTCAGATTAAGTAGGCTAAAAAATATTGCTACTTCAATTTATTGTTAGAACGATTGAATGACTTCCATTTAGAAAGTAGTACATTCTTAAGTAATTTGCATGGAAATAATTTGCATGTTCATACTAACAAAACATGGTATATATCCAAAGAGAACTAAAATAAAAAAGATCATAAAACGCTTTCAATAAATGTAAACAGTGAGAGTGATACTATTACCTAACAGAGTAAATACATATACGATCACACACTATTAAAAAAAGCAATTGCTGCATGTACCTCCAGTATTAATCCTTATTATGGCACCAGATAGAAAAGGCATGCAAAGTTGTTTAGGTGAATAGCCAAGAGCATCAAGATAGCACTGGAAAAGAAACAATTGTCATTGTATCCAGCTATCAGAGCATACATGTTAATAAGGATAACTAATATTAGTATTTAACTAATGGAAAAGTATATAACTAATGGACTCCCTAAATGATGTAGGTCTTCATAAAAATGATGTAGGTGTCTCCACAGACTTTTGTTTTATTTAGAGTTGTGTAGCTCAAAAAATACATAGGGGCATGGATAGGGCGTAGTGGAACATTTCCATATGTATGTATGTGCGCACATGTATAGGCATGCATGCATAAATAGTTTGAAGCTTTTGAGTTGCAACCAGTAAAAATCAATCTATATTCGACTATTATTCACACAATCCCCAAAATCCAGATTCTCAAAACAAAATATGCAATGGTAGCAAGTTTAAACAATAAACCTTGACAATAAAACACTACAATTTATATATTGTATATTTTAAAACCTACAATTTACATAAGTACAAGTTAGAGATGAAAAGGCAAAATGCAAGTTGAAGCATTTGAACCTGGTCACATTTTGTCCATTGATATGTAAATTGCAGGCTGAATAAGGAAATAATTTGCATTATACAGTAACTAGTTTTACTGTAAACTAGTGGATAGTGGACTTTTGTGTATGTTTAGTGTATTGACAGGGCAAAGTGCAGGCTGAATAATTGGAACCATTTCATTTGTTACAGACTTCACACAAATAGCCAGGGATCCTTCTTCAAGACCCTGTGCACACATACATAATTGCATGTATGTACACATACACACATATAATAGTCGAATAAATGATTGTGGACAAAATTCGTTAGAACTTCTTATCTTTATTCTAAGGGTTGTCATACTAATCTACTACAGATAGGACACTCAGATTCAGGAAAAAAGTGTACATTTTAGATGCTTTCCATTTTTTTTGTAAAACTATGGTAGTGAATCATATCAGTCAACTGCACAAGTAATTCAATCACACATAAAAAATTAAAAAAAAACTAAGTGAGGCTTTAGGGGACACAACACATACTCAAGAAAATAGTGGTTGCAATGGTATATGCACAGATAAGTAACTTATTAGTAAATAAATGTTATTAAATGTTATCAGATTGGATTTGAACTGAAGGAACTTATTATTTCATATGTTCATATAAATACTAAAATACACCATGTACTTCTTATACTACTAATAATTATTGACTTCTGTAACTTCTTTATTGCTGCAAAATCATACAAGTTTTCTAAAATAACAATTCACCATATTAAACGAGCAAGCAGTTGGAATTACTTTTTCTCCAACGGAACTGCATTAACCATAAAAATTTAGTTGGGCTTCTAGTCCAGTCCCATTGGACCTAATTAATCTAATGCTTATCTGCCTGCATAATATTATCACTCCCTTACGGAGCCATCGGGCAATAACTAAAATATAGTCAAATGTATAATGAAACTGAAGATAAAAAACTTAGTAAACTCTATTAGTATACAACAATTAATTAAAGAAGTGAGTTGTGATATTACAAATGTATGCTGTAATGAGGATATCCACAAGGAAATTAAAATATGCAAATTTTTGTTACAAATGTTAGTCCATAGGATAGTGGTTTTGATGACAACAACTATAGAAGTGTTATAAAATATATATGTGCAGGAAATCTATATGCAGGTATCAACAAAAGAAGACTGTACAGTAAAGAAGACAAAATTGATGAAGACAAAGATCAAGAGTTCAAGATTGAAGACTCATGAGATTCAAGATATTCAAGAGTTCAAGACAAATAATATAGTTAGGTTAGATATTTGTTAAAACTCCTTGAAAGCACTATCATTCTTTTTTATCCAATTTACTCGTGGAATGGAATCCACTTCGTTCTTGTTAAAGGGATGGAACCCTAGTGAGATGGAACTCACGAAATATCTAGTGGAACGGATAGTAGCCCTATTTTGTTATCCACTAATTTTGATTCAAAATTATCTCTTGTTTCATAAAATGATTTTCAAATATTCCTTTTCAAAAGAAAAACCTTCGTTCGTATTTCCAAAAATGTTTTAGCCTCAAAATCATATTTATCATTTTGTTATATTTTGATTTCAAAATTGTCCTTGATATTTTAGCCTCAAAATCTATTTTAATATTATATTTACTTTAGTTTATTTACCTTGATTTTAAATATATTTTAGTATATATACATATATATATTCATAAGTATTTCTACTTCTAAATACCTTCTACAAATACATAGAGTCCATTTGAATAAAGTTGCATATGTTTTAAATCATCATTTTCAAAGAAAAGCAAATCATCATTTTTACTAGACCATGTCGACATCATAGTTACTCGTCATGTCGACATGCTTCCCGTTATAGCAAAGGTTGTTTTCAAAAGAAGTGTCTATTCGTTTAAATCTCTTTGAATGGACACATCCATTCATTCTCTATAAATAGAGACTGTTATGGACGTTTTCCAGTAACTACTTTCTTTATTTTCTCTCCTCTTTATTCTCTTATCTTATTTTCTAATCATCCTATCCATATTCTGCCAAAATCTTAAGTGAATCAAACCAGAATATCTCTAGTTTGATTCTCTGCCACTCTCTTCAAAGAATCTCAGTGCTTATCAGAGTTATAGATACATTTGTACTCAAAGAAACTTGTTTAGGGTTATAAAGGTGTGATCGTGTCCTTGGAAATCGATCGGGTGAACTTGTGTCCTGTGAATCAAGTGGTTCTACCCAGAGACCTGAGAATCTGGAGGGTGTACCTCGTTGCCTTGGAATCGAGGGATTGTAATCTAGATTATTATTGAATAGAAAGCCGTACGAGTTGTGCGGGACTGGATGTAGGGTAACACCGAACCAGTATAAAATTCCTGGTGTGTTCTTTCCTTTACTTGCTTTTTATTTATATTTGCATCTGTTTGTGATTCTGTGATTTGATCTATGATTGTGAATTTGCATTAAGTTAGTTAAATCAATTTAAATCAAAGAAGTTTTAAAGAAATTCTTAAAACACTATTCACCCCCCCTCTAGTGTTAAATAGCCTTAAGATCATCTTCCGCGTCCCTTTCATTTGGTATCAGAGCAAGTTTTTCAAAGTATTCATAATCTGATTTTTGAAAAGTTCATGGCTAAGTTTGAAATGTTTCCTAAAAATAATTCTTTAATGATCAAATCATTGTGGTCTCATAAATTGATGCATGATAGTTATATAGAATCAGGTAATCTACAAAAGTTGCTCACTGTGCAGGAATCTTGCTTCATGGCGACAAATGAATCTATTCACAATGGACAAGTTGTGCAAATAAGGAAAAACAAGTGGATACTTGATAGTGGATGTTCAAGACATATGACAGGAAATCTAGAGATACTCAATGACATTATTTACAAGGATGGACGATTGGTTAATTTTGGGGATAATTCAAAAGGTTATGTGATTGGCATCGGCAATGTAGGTAATTCTAAAACTCCTATAATTTCAAATGTTTTGTTAGTTAAAAATCTACAACATAATCTACTTTGTATTAGTCAGTTATGTGATAAAGGATATAGGATTAAATTTGAAAAAGACAAGTGTCACATCGAAGATAATAAATCTAATATTATCTTTGAGGGAGTTAGGAAAAAGAATATCTATATTCTCAGTATGAAAATTTCAAATGATAATCTATGTCTTTTGGCCAATACAAG
Source organism: Allium fistulosum (assembly GCA_030737815.1). NCBI lineage: Eukaryota > Viridiplantae > Streptophyta > Magnoliopsida > Asparagales > Amaryllidaceae > Allium > Allium fistulosum. The sequence goes on along the minus strand of CM060905.1, from coordinate 626,715,975 downwards.
TGACACTTGGACTTGGCATAAGAGATTTGGACATTTGAATTTTAAACTCTTATCTAGACTATCCAAACTTGATCTAGTAAGAGGCCTCCCTAAGATGCAATTTAAAGTAGATAGTATATGTGATGCATGTCAATTAGGAAAACTTAGAAAAAGTTCCTTTAAACTTAAAGATATGATTTCTACTTCAAAACCTCTTGAGTTACTTCACCTAGATTTATTTGGTCCATCTCAGATTCAATCAATAAACCATAGTAAATATGTCTTTGTAATTGTGGATGATTATTCCAGATATACATGGACAATCTTTCTGAAACATAAAAGTGATACTTTTGATTATTTTAAAAGTTTTTCAAAAAGAGTTCAAAACCAACTGTCTTCCAAGATCATCACTATTCGTAGTGATCACGGTGGTGAATTTGAAAATGAGAAGTTTGAGGAATTCTGTAATCAGAAGGGAATTACTCACAATTTTTCGTTTCCAAGAACTCCACAACAAAACGGAGTAGTTGAGCGTAAGAATAGGACGATTCAAGAGTGTGCTAGAACTCTACTTTCTGATAGTAAATTACCAAAACATTTTTGGGCTGAAGCAGTTGCAACAGCCTGTTATATTTTGAATAGGATTTTAATTAGACCTCTAACCAATAAAACACCTTATGAACTTCTTTTCAATAAGAAACCTAAGGTATCTTATTTCAGAATTTTTGGAAGTAAATGTTTTATCTTAAATACAAAAGATAATTTAGATAAGTTTGATCCTAAATCCGACAAAGGAATCTTTATCGGATATTCTAACAGGAGTAAAGCTTATAGAGTTTTTAATCTAAGAACAAACACTATTGAAGAAACTTTACATGTTTCCTTTGATGAAAATTTCAAAGAAGTTGATCAGACTAATGATGAGGATGACTTAGTTATTTCTAATCATGAATCTATAGATGCTACAAATGAAACTTTTCATCCAAATAAAAAGATTAGGCTTTTAAAAGATCACCCTATAGAAAATATTCTAGGAGATATGCAATCTGTTGTTAAAACTAGGAATCAATTAAACAGTATGAGTCATGTTGCTTTTATATCCTCAATAGAACCTAAAAATCCAAAGGAAGCATCAACTGATGATTCATGGATTCTTGCTATGCAAGAAGAATTGAATCAATTCAACAAAAATGATGTTTGGGAACTTGTTCCTAGACCTAAGGATAAATCCATTATAGGCACTAAATGGGTATATAAATATAAATTAAATGAATTAGGTGAGGTCGTTAGAAATAAGGCTCGACTCGTTGCACAAGGTTATTGTCAAGAAGAAGGTATAGATTATGACGAAACCTTTGCACCCGTAGCAAGATTAGAAGCTATTAGAATTCTGCTTGCTTTCGCTAATTTCAATAATTTCAAACTTTTTCAAATGGATGTCAAGAGTGCCTTTCTAAATGGTTTTGTAAAAGAGGAAGTTTATGTTGAACAACCTCCTCTCTTTGAAGATACAAAATTTCCAAATCATGTTTTTAAACTAAAGAAAGCCCTGTATGGTCTAAAACAAGCTCCTAGAGCTTGGTATGATAGACTTAGGTCTTATCTTTTGCAATCTAATTTTGAAATAGGTAAAGTAGATAACACACTTTTTATTAAAAGAAACAAAAATGATATTCAACTTGTACAAGTGTACGTAGATGATATTATTTTTGGATCAACCAATTCTGACATGAACAAAGAATTTTCTGACATTATGACAAAAGAGTTTGAGATGAGTCATATGGGTGAACTTAACTGAAGTGACCCTCTACTTATTCATTTATTTTTAATGAATTTTCTGTTGAGTTTTTTTTTCTACATATATAGATATATGCTTCAATGGATCACTTCCCTTTTCACACTTTTCCCAAGATCCCTTATTTGACCAATATAAAAATATCAGTATATTAAATTAAATTAGATCATATATATATATGAAGATATATAGATGACTCTTTGCCTATCAGAGTAATTGAAGTTGGCAAAGAAATTTAGTCACACCTTATTTCTCTTGTTCCAAAGTTTTTTGGTGTCACATAGCCCCTCTTTTCTTGATTTTTCTTACTTAAATCTCAAGCTTGATTATAAGATCAAGTAATATCATTTTTCTTATTTTTCTTGCTTTACTTCTCAGTTGTGTAATCCCTGGATCCAAAGCCATATATATTTTAGATTCTGGGATTTTTTTTAATTTGTTATTAATTGTTCTATGCTAAAATAAGGGGGTGTTTAAAATAGCTCATTCCTTCTAGTTTAACCCGGGGTTCATAATTCCTAATTACACAAATTTGTGTATTAGATAAGGATACTCATATATCAATTTTGTTAGTATGCAAGAATCATGTGAGTGATCAAGGAACAGATTGGGTAGAAGACCAAGCAGAGAAAACACATCCATTTAGGCAGAGTACAAATGCATCACACATACTTTACTAAGACTTAGCATATATTTGGAGACAAAATGATTTTGGCTAAGTTACAACCCAAATTAATACAGATTCTCAGGTGAACTTATCTGGTAGATAACCAATGTTCTTTTATTACCAAATAGTAATATCTAGGGTGTTGTTAAATGATGGGCATGCCTACTACAAACAGGGCTACTAATTATTTAATCAGCCTCAAGTTGATCATGACCTAATGCATCCAGACTTGAGTCATGCACCTAGATAGTGAGATATGTTGAACATAGTGCTGTGAGAACTATAGGTAATATAAAAATGCATATGAACCTACTTCACAAATCAATGCAAGCTTCTACTGTAAATTTAAATGCCTAACTAAGAATTAGAGGTTTCATTTTCAGGCTTGACATATACTTATATCAATTATAAGCCATGATCATGCATTTCTGATTAACTCAGTTTTTGGTTCAACTCAGACTTTAAAATATTTACAGAATGTCTATATTCCTCTCTTTCTATAATTATTTCCACTTTGCCATTTTGAAAACTAATCAGACATTGCCAAGGGAAACATGGTCACATATCAAGTTATGTGGCATGATCCTCTATATCATACTTCACCAGATATCATCCAGATCAGTCATTTAAAACAGAAACCAATAACCACATATTTGTAATACAAAAGTTTCTACATATTCTTTACTCAGAAAGATAAGCACATATCAATCCAGAAAATACTTAAACATAAAGAAGTTTTGCTTAGCCTAATTATTACAATATTTCTGCCAAATTCCTTAAGTACTCTAAATGCAAATAGGTCTTCAGGTATCCATGCTAACAAGATTCTTATGCTTCCTTTCCTGCAGCAACATCTAGAGCTGCCTCAACAAAAATGAGACACCCCAAATGTTACAAAGCAACAAATAGGGTCAGAAATAAATTTCTGGTATGAGTGAAATCACATGTTAAACATTTTGTAAATTCTTAATGCTACATAGAAAACATATCAATTTAATGAGAACTCAATTCATCCTAAAATCTGAGTATTGGTGAACTTGTCTATCAATCATACACTCAAACAACCATGCATTCATTCCATCCAGATTTTCATATACATACTACTATGAAATTATTTCCAATTCCATAGCCTGACTGATCAATCTCATTTCATTTCTCTTTATATTTTGTATTTGGTCTAACTCCTTGCCATTGAACACTATGTGTGCATTGAAGAGGGGCTCAGTTCTGTTATCCCTTTTCACAGAGGCCTACAGGACTTTAGCAAGTCATGCACATACCCATCATCCTCCTGATGATGAGCAGATCAAGGCACCATTCCTAAATTACTTTTATAATTTAGAGACCATACTTATTTATCTTCTAGGGATTTTATTATCACTTGAAATGCTTTGCATTCTTTTCCTTTTGTCTCAAGAATCAATAGTTTAAGAAACTCCATCAGGGGTTTTAATTAGACATAACAAGCTTTCATGCACAAATACCAAATCCCATCCCAAGGTTAATTTATTCAAATCATGTTTCTGAAATTTATATATATATATATATATATATATATATATATCTATAGAAGTTTTCCTATATCTCACATAAATATGATGAAACCATATCCTATCTATTTATTTTTATTGAGAACATAGGACATGATTTTCCTTTAAGATAAACCCATAAAACATATTAACTTATAGTAGGAACAACTCATCACCTATACATGATACTGCATTGTTCATGTCATTTTAATATAGACTAGGCATAAGCATAAATCTCATTATTCATGCTGCCTGCTATTTTTCCTTTGATATCCCATTTCTCAGTATAATATTCAGTTTATTTCTCATATAAAACTGGGTCATTAAATCTACTTCTATTATCTAAGTGCATGTTTGATTACTTATATTTTAAAACAAAAGACTGAAACCATCTTAACAAACAAAGACAGATCAAAACTCCAACCAAAAGTTCAATCAAAACATCACCCATAATTAGCATGCATTTATTCAGAGAATAAAATCAAACTAAAAATCATAATAAAATTTTATATATGAAAATAACTTGGCTGCCCTTAATATGGGTCTTAGTGCCATAAATCCCAAAGTGATTACCACTCACCTTCCTTTGCTTCTCTCCGGGAATGCTCAGGTCTGAAGGTAATGTGAGTTATTTTATTTTAATTTTTGTTTTCTCTCCTTGGACAACTATTGCTCCTCCCTTGATTTAAATCATTCTGTTAGGGTTTAAATGGAGGGAAAAACCCATTCTATCCCTACCTTACTCAGGGATTAATGTATGCATTTTTATGACTAAAAGTGCCATTTTCTCTTGGTTTCTATTTTCAGTAAAACAGTTACCTCATTACTTTTCTGTGCACATGCTATTTGCATGATTTCCTTGCACATCATTTTTATGTGACTCAGCCCTACATTTCTTTTGTAAGCTTTATTTTTGGCTAACAAATTTTTTTGTCATCTATCTTGATTTATTTTAAAATACATTCATACCTATAAATATTACCAGACTAGTTGGTATGCATTTCAGTTGCTAAAAGGAATTATTCCACTGCCCAAATACTTTTCTGGACATATATATTTATAGCATTCATAAGATATGTGTATTTAAAACTCATTCATGCCTTAGTTAATTTTTTTTTCTTTTCTTCTCATTATTTGTTGAAATGTTTTATTCCCTTTTGATATTCATTTTCAAATCATTTTATTCTTCAATTATTTTCTGTTAACCAATTTATCATATATATATATATATTATTTAATTTTTATCTCAAAATTTTTGGGTCTCCACATTAACTTTTTCCTAGGATTACAAATCAAACAATTAGATAATGGTATCTTTATCAGTCAAGAGAAGTATGCGAGAGAGTTAGTTAGTAAGTTTGGCTTGACCAATGTGAGTGGAAAACCAACTCCCATGGCAACCAATATAGCGTTAAGTAAGGATGATCTATCCAAAGACGTAGATCAAACCTTGTATAGAGGAATGATTGGATCACTTCTCTATATAACTGCTAGTAGACCAGATATCATGAACAGTGTTTGTCTCTGTGCAAGATATCAATCTCAACCCAAGGAAACTCATCTAAAAGCTGTGAAACGTATCATTCGATATGTTAAACACACCTTTGATTATGGATTGTTCTACCCTAAGAATGATTCATTTGAATTAGTTTCCTACTGTGATGCTGACTATGCTGGGTGTAAGTCAGACCGAAAGAGTACAAGTAGAACTTGTCACTTTCTAGGTCATTCCTTAATTTCCTGGTTCAGTAAAAAGCAGAATACTGTTTCCCTATCAACAACTGAAGCAGAGTATGTTTCTGCTACTTTAGCTTGTTCTCAAGTTTTGTATATGCAACAAACCTTGAATGATTTTGGTATATCTGTCACGAAATCTCCAATTTTCTGTGATAACACTAGTGCCATTAGTTTGTCCAAAAACCCGACTCTCCATGCCCGAACTAAACATATTGATATTAGACACCATTTTCTAAGAGATAACGTAAATTAAGAGAAAATTTCCCTTGATTTCGTTAATTCTGAAAATCAAATAGCTGATATTTTAACCAAACCTTTAGGAGAACCTGTCTTCACCAAGTTAAGAAGAGAATTAGGTATATGTTCTCTTTCTGAAATATAGTATATAGTATAGTAGTATACATAGGGTATATATGAATGATTTCTTAACCATAGCATTTTACAACACCATGTCGACATAGTACTCATGTGTCATGTCGACATGAAACGGTAAAAATGACAATTCGTTTTTCCCTCTAATTTTTGAATGGGTGGTTATTTAATTCACCCATTCCGAGTTTCTCTTCCCTCCAATCATTATTTCTTCATACTACTTTCTGGAAACATCAAATCCATGGCTTCCACATCCAATCCTAATCAAATTTCACCGGTTCCTTTCCTTTTTCCTTCACAAGGCCCTTTCCAAAACTCCATACTTGCTCGTGTCATCAAAATAGAGGAGAAAGTTGATGATTCGCTACAGATGTTAACTGAAATGCAAGTTCAACAATTGAGAATGGCAAGAGAGCAAGAGAAACAAGGGAATATTCTGAGGAATCTTCAAAATTCCTCATGGATAATCATGCCAATCCAATTGTAATTGAAGATTCTTCTAACATAGAAGCAAATGAAGAAGGAGAAGAAGACGAAGACGAAGAAGAAGAGGAAGAACCAATGGAGGAAGAAACTGATGATGAAGCAGTATGTGTAGGGGAAGTCTGTTTTGATGCTTATGGGAACATTGTGGAACAACATGGAAATTTCTGTTTCCATTACCCAAATTGTCCTGTCCACAAGTCTCCCATCATCAAAAACAACCGTTGAGTTGTTTATTTTCTTGTTTTAGTTATGTGTTTATAAGTTTAAATAGTCATGTATATAGTAATATTGAAATGAATAAAATAATCTGTGGTTACACGTATTATTCTCATTCTTATATTACTCATATATATCATTCTGAGTATACAATATTTAGCATTGTTATATCTAGTTTCAGTATTATTAATGATAACACTATCATTAATATCATAGATTTAGGGGGAGTTAATGTCATTTTTTTTGTTGATGACAAAGGGGGAGAAGTATAAAATAGGTTAGTTAGGCATAGATTAAGGGGGAGTTATTAGATTTAGGGGGAGTTATAAGGAGAATATAAATATTTTATAAACAAAGGTTGTCATCATCAAAAAGGGGGAGAATGTTAGTCCATAGGATAGTGGTTTTGATGACAACAACTATAGAAGTGTTATAAAATATATATGTGCAGGAAATCTATATGCAGGTATCAACAAAAGAAGACTGTATAGTAAAGAAGACAAAATTGATGAAGACAAAGATCAAGAGTTCAAGATTGAAGACTCATGAGATTCAAGATATTCAAGAGTTCAAGACAAATAATATAGTTAGGTTAGATATTTGTTAAAACTCCTTGAAAGCACTATCATTCTTTTTTATCCAATTTACTCGTGGAATGGAATCCACTTCGTTCTTGTTAAAGGGATGGAACCCTAGTGAGATGGAACTCACGAAATATCTAGTGGAACGGATAGTAGCCCTATTTTGTTATCCACTAATTTTGATTCAAAATTATCTCTTGTTTCATAAAATGATTTTCAAATATTCCTTTTCAAAAGAAAAACCTTCGTTCGTATTTCCAAAAATGTTTTAGCCTCAAAATCATATTTATCATTTTGTTATATTTTGATTTCAAAATTGTCCTTGATATTTTAGCCTCAAAATCTATTTTAATATTATATTTACTTTAGTTTATTTACCTTGATTTTAAATATATTTTAGTATATATACATATATATATATTCATAAGTATTTCTACTTCTAAATACCTTCTACAAATACATAGAGTCCATTTGAATAAAGTTGCATATGTTTTAAATCATCATTTTCAAAGAAAAGCAAATCATCATTTTTACTAGACCATGTCGACATCATAGTTACTCGTCATGTCGACATGCTTCCCGTTATAGCAAAGGTTGTTTTCAAAAGAAGTGTCTATTCGTTTAAATCTCTTTGAATGGACACATCCATTCATTCTCTATAAATAGAGACTGTTATGGACGTTTTCCAGTAACTACTTTCTTTATTTTCTCTCCTCTTTATTCTCTTATCTTATTTTCTAATCATCCTATCTATATTCTGCCAAAATCTTAAGTGAATCAAACCAGAATATCTCTAGTTTGATTCTCTGCCACTCTCTTCAAAGAATCTCAGTGCTTATCAGAGTTATAGATACATTAGTACTCAAAGAAACTTGTTTAGGGTTATAAAGGTGTGATCGTGTCCTTGGAAATCGATCGGGTGAACTTGTGTCCTGTGAATCAAGTGGTTCTACCTAGAGACCTGAGAATCTGGAGGGTGTACCTCGTTGCCTTGGAATCGAGGGATTGTAATCTAGATTATTATTGAATAGAAAGCCGTACGAGTTGTGCGGGACTGGATGTAGGGTAACACCGAACCAGTATAAAATTCCTGGTGTGTTCTTTCCTTTACTTGCTTTTTATTTATATTTGCATCTGTTTGTGATTCTGTGATTTGATCTGTGATTGTGAATTTGCATTAAGTTAGTTAAATCAATTTAAATCAAAGAAGTTTTAAAGAAATTCATAAAACACTATTCACCCCCCCTCTAGTGTTAAATAGCCTTAAGATCATCTTCCGCGTCCCTTTCAACAAATGTATTTGAACGAAATATACATGTACTGATATGTAAGGTGTAAAACATAGCTACCAAATTTTTGGTGATTGTAATTTTAAAAAAGATAACCAAAGCACAGAATGCTTACGTTTACATGGTTAGATAAGTTTTAGCTTCAATTCATGGTCAACAAAGTTTAGTGTGATCTAGTTCATTTAAATCACAAACTAAGATTAGATAGAATTCTGCATAATAATAAATTAAGAAACTCTGTACGTGCAACAAAAATGATAAAGTTAGGTTAAGTATATATACCGAGGACATCCGATAGTTGTTTTTCAATTTATTCTTGTCTAAAGATGAACTCAAATGAGTGTCTAATCATTGTTCTTCAATATGGACTATAGAATGTTTAGGGGGTGTGACTTTGTCTTCGTTGTCTTATGACAGCTAACCCACCACACTATATAAAGTTCTATCAACGTGTTTTTCACTGATAATCTTGATTTAATACGAAATTCTAACACTAAGAACGTTCCAGTATATTTCTTTGCATGTTCCTGTACACTCACATCTAAAATAAATCAAGTTGATTATGATTATAATACTCATATTTTTCAGTATAGTACTTGACCAAGCACGGCTAATCACAGAAACTAGATCGCATATAAAAGTACATTTTACACCTAAATAACAGAATCGAAATTGATGTATGATTAAAGAAACACATACTGAAATAACAAAATCGAAATTGATGTATGATTAAACTGATCGAAGAACCCATTTTAAACCTAAATAAAATTGATGAATAGTTAAAAATAAGTACCTATAGAGGGAGCAGCTAGCGGTGATGATTCGAATTTGAAATCGAAAGAATGGTGAAGGGAGATGTCTGAACGACGGAGGGAGGGTGATGAAGGAGAATTTCGGTGATTAGAAGAGAGATTTAATTCGGTTTTAGGTGGTGAAGGTGTTAATAGATGAAAGGCTAAGAAAAGTAAATTGGGGAAGTGAAAAAATAAGGCGGCAAAGTTATATTATTTACGTTTTCTCAGCGTTCACACGTAAAAGTTTCCCTCTAGGATTTTTGTTGACCGCATTCAAGGTACAAACGCTGAGAATAGCTGCTGTCAATGGGGTTTTTTCTTGTAGTGGTAGCGTAGCGTTTAGTGCGAATACGCTATTTATCCTGAATGAAAATAGAAAGTAAAAGAGTAAAACACTGCTTAACTAAAACAAAAGGCGGGACTTCTTCTTTTCATCCTCGTATTTCCCTCTCTTTTTCCAAGATCTTTATTTTACTCTATTCACCTTCTTCATATTCTCCCCATCGTTATCACCTCTACCCTTCTACAAACTCCCCCTCCTCTAAACTCCACGTTCATTTAGACTCCACCCTCGTCTAGAGTTTGTACCCACCACCCACACCCTCTAGTATCTTCACAATAACCACAAATCAAAATTAATCTCTAACCCTAACCTCTTATCCGTTTCTTCCACTTCAAAACCCTTAAACTTATTCTAAACAATTTCAGACTAATAGATGTCTCTTGCTTCCACCAAAGACGACAACCAAGTGACCGCTATCACCAAAATTAGAATGGCTGTCACAGATTTGGGGTTAATTATCATTGATTTGGGAAAAACAATGATTTGACCCGATCAGTCCACTGAAGTTGCTAGATCTGGATTAGTTGTGGATTTCAGAAATAATGGTTTGTGAATTCCTAAAGCTTGTTATGGTTTTAATTTTGTGTTAATCACTCATTTGCTATTTCTCCATTTCTATAATATTTGGATGAATAGTTTGCTTAATAATAATACATTCTCTTAATCTTCATCAGCTATTATAATTCTTCCCCAACTAAAAAGTTGTTTGTGCATAGATAAAAATATTATACATGCTGATTAATTTGAGGTTTCTCTTGCTAGGTTGATTTTCCAATAGCATAAAACTCTATTAATTAAATGACCTCACCATGACTACTTTTACTTTTTTAGTTTTGTTCTGTACAAAAATTGCATAACTATCTTCATTGCATCTTTCCAAATATTTGGTAGATCAAAAATGCATGCAAACCCATTTACTAAGTGATCATATAGAAGCAATTATGGTAAATTTCTGAAATTGTTAATATACCCATAGAAAATTAAATGCAAATACCATTGACTTCAACATGTTGTCAGTTTTGCAATATGGCAAATTCCAGCTTCACAAACGAATTTAGTGAAAATAAACATATATTTACTAATTGCACATTGCAAGAGGTCTAAAAATGCCATAAGAAATGAACTTGATTAACTTAGCAAAATCCATTTATGTACAAATGCAATAATTAGTGTACATTTGCCATTTATCAATCAAGTTTTTTTAGTTCTTATTTGCTGTTGCAATTATGTCATTAACTAGATAAACTATTTATTAGTTTATTTAGGTAAATGCAATAATAAGGTTAGTATAAGTTTCTAGTTTGATTGTCTGTCTAATATATGTCATGTTAAGCATTCCTCTTTATGTCGATCATCCATTTATTTTAGTTGTGATTAATGATGCATTACATGATAACTTCTCATGCTATGTACAATAAGATTCATAGCAAACCATAGAAGAAACTCATAGTTATAAGTCGATTTAATGCAAGATGCAGATAAGCAATTATGGTTTGACTTGTGGTTTTTAATCTATCCACATCTATATCTATGTGTATGTATGTTATACACACGTCTTTAAATACATGTAGCTAGAGTTTCAGTAAATTTCATTTGCATGTATCTCCTTTTTTCAATGTCTAATGTTTTGGAATGACAAAATTATAATGGGGTTTTCTTTTTATGAGTTATGAGTAATTTAGATAACAACATAGTTATTAATAGTGCATGATAGACAAAAGCATAAAGCCTTCCAAGAATTTGTTTAGTAATTTGTTCAAAAGTTTAATTTGGACTAAAACTCTATAGTTATTATTCAGCAGTCAAATTTTAAGTATAAGTTGTATAGTATGTTGTGAAACTGAATGAAACATGTGAAAGGGCACTTTTACTGTATAACATATTGTGACCTCTTATTTGAACCATAAGTTGGTTTTGTTGATCTTTCTCTAGGAGGCCGAACACAAAGAATCCTTTGACATTTACTTAATACAAGACACAAAGTAGAGTTACACTTTCTAATTAAGGTAAATTTATAGTTACATGTCAACTCCCTCATTTAACACGACACTCATTTAATTTATTATCACCATTGACAATAACTTACAGGTAGTCAATTCCGAGAAGTGCAATAGGTCTAAAGTAAATAGATTGAATATGAAGACATCATAGGAATTATTATATTATGTTTATGTATCTCATTGTCAAGGAAGGACTTTTTTCTTGGGTTAGTAAATCTTTTGAATTATCATTAGATACCTAAAATGACACGTACTACTATCCATAACCAAAGAACAAAAGTGAAAAATAAATCTTTTTTGTATTAAATCACAATAATAACGTTCTTTAACAATCGTTAGTCAAAATAGGTCTCCATTGAAGATTAAATTTTGATTTCCATGAAATGCGCTGAACTTATATAAAAGTAAGTTCCTTTAACTAAATTTTTCAAAAAAAAGTTAAGGCATTAAGTTACTCTACAATTTGATAACAAATTCAAATGCGTCTTTCCCTAAGAATTTTATTTGCACCTCATCTTTACTTATTTTTAACCTAAAAAAAATCTTAGCTAGATTTCAGTTCCTCCATTTTAAAGTTGAATCAAAATTTTAACAATGTTCCTCTCAAAAAAAACTTGTCAGCGCTTTTCTCAAACTTTATATACACTTCTAAGGTGTAATCATTTTTTATAAGTTGAGTTTATTTATAATTATAACTAATTAGTTTACTATTATTGTGAATTTTCTGCTTCAAGACGTAAATTGATTAGTTTTCTTCTACCTGTTTTATTTTTTTGGATTAACTTTAAATAATATAAATGCAATTGATTGTTCATTTTGTTAGTTTTTTCAGTTTTGGGCCGGCTTGGTGTAGTATATTGTAACAATTTTGATCCACTTTAGAGAAGATTTGAATAATCTGGATGATACCATTATACTGGGTTTGCTATCAACATTCGTTTACAAAAATATTATTTTTTGAGAATATTTTTGTTTTAAATTTTCAATTAATCTTTTGGTCATAGGAAGAGGAAGGTTGTTGGAATCTTATCAACATAATATTACTATTATTTTCACATAATCACTAAAATCCACTGACATTTTATTTTTATGTAGGGAGAGGAAGGCCCGTTAATAATTTAGTTTATTTTAAGCAATAATCCAAGAATGCAAAAAGATGAATTTTATCTTATTACGAATTACGTGTTTAGTAAATATAAGTAAGACCAAGAGATGATATTATTTTGGCCAAAAGTAGTAGAGAGTTGATACATGGACCCAGAATTTTTGAGTAATGTGAATTATTGCCAGGTAATTTGCTTAAAGACTTATATATAACTGCATGTAAGCTTCCACTTCAGGTATAACAATATATATAACTGTGTAAGCTGCCACTTCAGGCATAACAATATATATAACTGCATGTAAGCTACCACTTCAAGTATAACAATCACAGTTAAATTTTGCTGACTGATTCCTACTAATGGAAATTCGGCTCTAACACAAAGCTATTAGGCAATAGCAGTTCATTTCAACTTTGTTTAGGTACTTCATGTTTGATAGCAATAATGGTTATGATGTATAAAATTTGACTCTAATGCCTACTATTTTTTTGATTATGTACACAGTATAGGCAAATTTGTGCTATTATAACTGGCATTATATCTTTTTTTTGTAACTGTATCAAAATCAGATTTATGCGGGGGTAGTATTCCAACTCTATTTTTTTCATCTGTACTCTGTTAACAATTCATTTTATATACTATTCGGCCAATCCTTGCAAATTCTTAATCCAACTCTATTGGTCAAAATTGAACATCTACTTGAGATAACAACGGTGATCGGCTTATTTCATCACTCCTAGGAGTAGAATTGATTAGTTGGAAACTTGATTTAGATCTTTATTTTCACTTTTAGTTCTTTAATTATTACTGTTGGGACTTGAGAATTATGTCTTCCTTATTATTTGCATATTAGATTATGTAGCTTCATATACCTACTATGAATTAGTTTCATTTCCCTCTTATCTTATAGCTAGGTTATATGTTCTTGTAATTATTTTCAGGCTTGTACATTTCAATTTAGGAACTTGCAGCATGCTAAGGATGATTCATGTATGTTAATCATTTAAGTTTCTAAAAGTTTTATCATCTTGTATCAGGTAAATCAATGGATCAAAACAAGTCTTGCTCTAGGATCTGGAGTTTTCAAGACATACTTGGACAAAGGTAAAAATTAACATCACTAACTCAATAAACTGGGTTTCCACAAAGTTGGATACGGTTGCACAACTTGCATCAGTAACTCCGGAGACCAAAATGAGTCAGTGTTAGTTGCCATTTCTAAGAATGGTAAATGATTGCATATAAAATGTTTTAAATTTTGAAATGTACATAAACTCACTTACATGTGTGTGTTTTCAGATATCAATGCAGCAGCTGTGATATTTGGGAATAGAAATTTCGAAGGTTGTGTGCATTCTTTGACGAGCAGATTATCTTGCATCTCCTCCCCTCGTTGTCGCTTATATTCTTGCTAGAACTGTAAGTAATTTTATCAAATGTTTTCTGCCACGTCTCTACCATTATTACAGAATCGAATTGGATGATGATGTAAATAGTTTTTAATGTTGTTGAATTTTTATTTTTTGGCAGTTGAGGCATGCACTATGTACTTTAGCTATTGAGGGCATTGCATCTATACACGGAGATAACGTAAAGGGGTTGTGATGCAATTTGCTAGTGTGATACAATTTGCTAGATGTAGAGCTGAAAGTATATGTAGTAATGTTAACAATAATCTCTGCATATTTGAAGGTATCGTTACTCTTTTTACTTTATTTTGGGAATAGTTCGTTAGGAGTTTATGTCACATCGGATTATTCTTTATTCAAAATAAAATATAAATTAAAATGGCAGTAATCATTTTATATATAACAAATTAAATAAGTTCATAAAATTTAACTAAGTTAAATAAATTTTATAAAATAAAACAAAGCAACTAAGTTTTATAAAAATTAAATAAAATTGAATAAGTTGATTAATTTTTATAGAAATTAATTACATTAATGAAGTTTTATAAAAAGTTGACCAAGTTTTATAAAAAAATAACTATATTTTAAAAGATCAACTAAGTTAAATAAGTTTTATAAAAATTAAATAAGTTTATAGAAATAACTAAGTTTATAAAAACTAATTAAGTTTTAAAAAATTAAATAAATAAAATAACTAAGTAAAAAGGAACAAAAAATTAACTAGATTAAAGATAACTAAGTAGACTAAGTTTTACAAAAAAATAACCAAATTTTCAAAAATTAACTAAGTTATCCAAGTCATATAGAAATTAATTACATTAATGAAGTTTTACAAAAAGTTGACCAGGTTTTATAAAAAATAACTAAATTTTAAAAGATTAACTAAATTAAATAAGTTTTATAAAAATTAAATAAGTTTATAGCAATAACTAAGTTTATAAAAACTAATTAAGTTTTAAAAAAATAAATAAATAAAATAAATAAATAAAAAGGAACAAAGTTAACTAAGTTTTATAAAATAAATTAACTAGATTAAAGGTAACTAAGTAGACTAAGTTTTACAAAAAAATAACTAAATTTTCAAAAATTAACTAAGTTAACCAAGTCTTATAGAAATTAATTACATTAATGAAGTTTTATAAAAAGTTGACTAAGTTTTATAAAAATAACTAAATTTTAAAAGATTAACAAAGTTAAATAAGTTTTATAAAAATTAAATAAGTTTATAGAAATAACTAAGTTTATAAAAACTAATTAAGTTTCAAAAAATTAAATAAATAAAATAACTAAGTAAAAAGGAACAAAGCTAACTAAGTTTTATAAAATAAATTAACTAGATCAAAGATAACTAAGTAGACTAAGTTTTACCAAAAAATAACTAAATTTTCAAAAATTAACTAAGTTAACCAAGTCTTGTAGAAATTAATTACATTAATGAAGTTTTATAAAAAATAACTAAATTTTAAAAGATTAACTAAGTTAAATAAGTTTTATAAAAATTAACTAATTTTATAGAATAATTAAGTTTATAATAACTAATTAAGTTTTAAAAAATTAAATAAATAAAATAACCAAGTAAAAAGGAACAAAGTTAACTAAGTTTTATAAAATAAATTAACTAGATTAAAGATAACTAAGTAGACTAAGTTTTACAAAAAAAAATCTAAATTTTCAAAAATTAACTAAGTTAACCAAGTCTTGTAGAAATTAATTACATTAATGAAGTTTAATAAAAAGTTGACTAAGTTTTATAAAAAATAACTAAATTTTAGAAGATTGACTAAGTTAAATAAGTTTTATAAAAATTAAATAAGTTTATAGAAATAACTAAGTTTATAAAAACTAATTAAGTTTCAAAAAATTAAATAAATAAAATAACTAAGTAAAAAGGAACAAAGTTAACTAAGTTTTATAAAATAAATTAACTAGATTAAAGATAAATAAATAGACTAAGTTTTACCAAAAAATAACTAAATTTTCAAAAATTAACTAAGTTAACCAAGTCTTATAGAAATTAAGTACTTTAATGAAGTTTTATAAAAAATAACTAAATTTTAAAATATTAACTAAGTTAAATAAGTTTTATAAAAATTAAATAAGTTTGTAGAAATAACTAAGTTTATAAAAACTAATTAAGTTTTAAAAAATTAAATAAGTAAAATAACTAAGTAAAAAGGAACAAAGTTAACTTAGTTTTATAAAATAAACTAACTAGATTAAAGATAACTGAGTAGATTAAGTTGTACAAAAAAATAACTAAATTTTCAAAAATTAACTAAGTTAACCAAGTCTTACAGAAATTAATTACATTAATGGATTTTTATAAAAAGTTGACTAAGTTTTATAAAAAATAACTAAATTTCAAAAGATTAACTAAGTTAAATATGTTTTATAAAAATTAAATAAGTTTATAGAAATAACTAAGTTTATAAAAACTAATTAAGTTTTAAAAAATTAAATAAATAAAATAACTAAGTAAAATGGAACAAAGTTAACTAAGTTTTATAAAATAAAATAACTAGATTAAAGATAACTAAGTCGACTAAGTTTTACAAAAAAATAACTAAATTTTCAAAAATTAACTAAGTTAACCAAGTTTTATAAAAATTAAACAAGTTTATAAAAATATTCAAGATTATAAAATTTAACAAAGTTAACTTTGTTTTATGAAAATTAAATTATATTATAAGAATTACAACCATAAGTACTGGCAATATCCTACTGGATCTGTATAATAAATAAATAAATAAGTTAACTATGTTTTATAAAAATTAAAACAGTCTATAATAACAACGATAATAAATTAACCAAGTTTATAATAATTAGCTAAGTATTATAAAGATATAAAATATAGCTAAATCTTCTATAATAATATAACAACAACAACAACAACAACTAAAATTTATAAATATTAAATAAGTTTATAAAAAATAACTAACTATTATAAAATTTAACAATAATAATAGCAATAACTAAATTTTATCAAAATTAACTAAGCTTTATAAATAAATAATTTTATAAAAATTAACTAAGTATTATAAAAAACTAACTAAGTTAACTTAGTTTTATAAAAATTAACAAGTTTATAATAATAATAAAATTAGAAAATATACTTAATGCTCATTATATGTAAATAAAATAAAATAAAATAAACTTAATGTTCATTATCTGTATTCATGGCCAAACCAATGAAATAAATAATACTCTTGAATGAGTCGAGTCAACACTAAAATAGCCAATTTATTGTTAATCAGCATTCTATATTTTTGAGCGTTTGAATGCTTGGTAGACTGATGTTTTCTACTTCAATACCTTACGCATAACTTATAAATCTGTTCAAGGCTACTTATTGCAAATTTATTGCTGCACTAACAATACTTGATCAAACAATTTTTTATTATTGCATAGACTTCATCCGCTTCTGAAGTAATGTTATATTGGGCTGGTTAAAATCCTCATTCAATGTAACACCGTCTCCTAACTTGCACCTGGGAAAACAAAATATACATGGTCCTAACAAACTTCTAGTTATTTTGGTCAAATTGTCTAGATTTTTGTGCATTTTTTTAATCTCTTCGCAGGAGTAGTGGTTATTTGTTGCAGAATACCATGCCCCAGCTACATGATTTACAAAGCCAATCCCAACCAAAATTTCAATTGGTATATATGCAATCATTTCTTTCTTGAGCACAAGTATCATATTCGTGTTTTTGCTCATTTGGTTTAAATAAACATGTTTTTCAAGATACCTAACCAACAATAGATGTAGTATAATCAACCAATATCAAAACGGCAGTTTCAAAATAGACAGTTGCAATCTGCAATGCAGCTCAACATGGCCCGGAATCAGCTTAATGAAGAAAATCAATTGAAGAATATGGGTCAGTTCACTACCTCTGGTGCCAACAGTGCTTTTTCAATGCTGCACAATCTTCGCTTAGTCCTCAAAATGGTTAGATAATTTACATTATAGTCGATTCTGGCATTTCTGATTTACACCTTTGTGTTTGATTCATCATTCATTATTCATTATCCAGTGCATTAGGCTTCCGCTTGAGTGGGGTTTTGGGGTGGGCTAGTTGTACACCGTCCTACCAAACTTATGTTGATGTAATGAAGACAAACATGGAATAAATAGATGATTGGCGAATGCATAAACACATGAATATGTAAGTTAGTTAAAATCAGCTCCACAGAGGTTAAAAAAGCAACATAAGAACATAGACATGAGCACGTTAAAAGATCCCTACAGTTTGTAAAAGAGTACTACAAAGTCGTCCCACGTAAACACAACACAACACTTTTTTCTTCTTCAAATAATTAGAGTAGCATTAACTTGCAAATATTATACTACCGGCACAAGCATTTATAATGTCACAGGCCCAATACCTGCCATTGACAAAAGAATTATAACGCTAAACAAGAAAAAGGCTTATGGTGTGTAATATATATTTTAAATTGTAAGCAGATATTATTATATACATCCCTGTAGAAAGTAGTGACTTTAACCCACATATAATTTATTTATACTTGCCTTTAAAATGAATACCCATCAGTGGCAGTTGCAGCCAACTTGACATGAAACTATTTTGAACCATCAATACATTAATACAGACAATGCATGAAAATGAAGCACACTATTATTGTTGTTGTTGTTGTAAACATGATTAATACTCTGTGAAGGAAGGAGTATGATAGTAATTTCAAGTTAGGCACACTATATGTTATATCAGACAAGCTTAATCAAGAAATTAGCCAATATACTTAATGCTTATTGTTTCTTGCTCACTCGGGAATGCCATTAAATACTTTTGGCCTTGGTGCAGGTACAACAAACTGGATATATGTATAAATATAATTTTATGCAAAAATTCATTTTAGTCTTTATAATGTTTCAAAGGTGGAGGCTGTGGAGTAGGTCTCGGTCTTGATTGGGGATTTGGAAGTGCATTTGGAACCAAGTATCGTTCCTCTAGAGTATTAGAATATAGTGTCAGAATAGTGTCAGAATATACCACAGCATTTGGGAAACGCTGCAAAAAAATAAAACCCTGCAGTATGTTACTTTTTTGCAGCGTTTCAAAAATGCTACGAAAGGTCTTTTTTGTTGAAGTGCCTCCAAGTAGGGGGATGTTACAAGTTGGTATCAGAGCATGGATTTATGACACTTTTAAAGAAAGTTAAACCTAAACGATTTTCAAACATAAACCAATCTATTTGAAAATATGATTGGGGTTTAGGTTAACGCTATAGTAATGTACTTGTATTTGAGATATATATATATATATATATATATATATATAAGTATGTGTTCCCCTCTCTCTTAGACCATTCTTCTATATCTTACTAAGACTCGTATGCCGATTTACGAGAAAGAAGATATGGAAGTAGGAAATGGAAGAGGAAATCTAGGTGGAGGAAGCACCACAACCAATGGAAATGCTTGACCTAAAACCAGGAGGAATCAAGGTCGACAGGCTAATGCCAATCCAAATGCTGAAGCCAATGTAGGTGTTGGAAATCCACCAGTAGATGCGGGGACGGTGTATTAGTAGGCAATCTTTTGCAAGCTGGAGTTGCCGGTAATGTTGGAGGAGCAAAACTTGTGGCTCCAATTGGGAATAACTATGCTAAGCTAAGTAGAGACTACACCAGTCTGGGTGGAAAGCCGTTTGTTGGAATGGAGGATGCTGTTGAAGTTGAGAATTGGCTATTAAGCTGCTAAAGGATCTGTACTAATTTAGACTTGGATGATGTGAAAAAGAGAAGGCTAGCCTCTAGGCAATTGCAAGGGGCAGCGCATCATTGGTGGAATAGTGTAATCGCCGGGGTACCAGAGGAAGAGTTAACATGGGCTAATTTCAAAAGAAGGTTTGAGTAGAGGTTTTTATCTGAGGTTGCTAAGTCGGCATTGATGAGGAAGTTCATGGATCTAGTTCAAGGAGAGATGTCAGTGGTCAAGTACGCTGCTAAGTTTGATAAGCTGTCCCGATATGCATATGTTTTGGTTGACACTAATGTTAGGAGGAATGAAAGGTTCATTCGAGGACTGATATCTGAGCTTGCTAGGATGACCATGACCCATATCTGAGAACCAAGTAATGTGGTGGTGGAGATGACCATTCACCATGAAGAGATGCTTGCTATTTCTGCTAGGGAGAAGTCAGTTGAATCCCAGGGTCCTCAGGGGAAGAAGAGGAAATTCTTTAAGAAGAAGGGAGTCCAAAAAGGGGATGCTGCCAAGAAGGCAAAGGCTGATTTGGTGTGCTACAAATGTGACAAGAAGGGTCATTATGCTAATGAGTGCCGGTCAGGCAAGGGGAAGAAGGCTGCAGATAAGAAGAATGTGAAATGCTTTAACTGTGATCAAATTGGGCATTACAAGAACTAGTGTCCAGAGCCAGTCAGGGCGGACAAGGGGAAAGTTTTTATTGTTGGATCATCAGCTAATCCTACTGCAGTTGATAAGGGAAAGATTGTGTTGGAAGGTACGTTTTTGATTTAGAGTATACCAGTTAGGATACTTTTTAATACCGGCGCATCACATTCATTTATATCCCAGTGTTTGGTTGATAGGTTATGCTTAGAACCCACATACCTTGTTACTTCCTTAAGGGTTGTGAATCCAATAGGAGGGTATGCAACTCTGGTAATGAGATGTGACCAGTTAGAACTTGATTTGTTAGGTCATAAGTTTGCATGCAGTTCGTATGCTTATGATTTCGTAGATTTCAGAATCATTTTGGGTATGGATTGGTTGAGAAGGTATGAGGCCAAGATATTCTGCCAGGATGGAGAGGTATCTTTGAGACACCCTAATAGTCATAACTGAATTATATTCTCAGTAGAGAATTCTAACCGGAGTAGTTATGCTTTGTTAAGTGCTATGGCGGTGAGAGAAGAGGTAAGTCAGGTTTAAATTGCAAGAGAATTTGCAGATGTCTTTGAGCCAGTCACAGGACTACCACCAAAAAGAGCTTTTGAGTTTCGAATAGATCCTGTGCCATGAGCTGAACCTGTGAGTAAACCACCTAGCAGGATGACACCGATTGAGATGAAGGAATTGAAGGTGCAACTAGTGAATCTAGAAGGAAGGAATTTTATTAGACCTAGCAGTTCGTCTTGGGGAGCGGCCGCGGTATTCGTGAAGAAACCAGATGGGTCATTGAGAATGTGTATCGACTATCACAAGCTAAACGAAAGGACGATAAAGAATAAGTATCCATTGCCAAGAATTGATGATCTGTTTGATCAGTTGAGTGGAGCCAGAGTGTTTTCCCAATTGGATTTGGCGATAGGGTTCCATCGCTTGAGAGTGGCAGAGGATAGTATTCCTTTGACATCATTTCGAACTAGGTATGGTTCGTATGAATGGTTAGAGATGCCATTCGGGTTGACGAATGCACCTGCTTTCTTTGTGGATTTGATGAATCGAGTCTTCCAAGAGTATTTGGATAGATTCGTGTTGGTGTTTATAGATGACATTTTGGTATACTCTAGGGATGAGAGAGAGCATGAGGATCATCTCAGAGTTGTGCTTGAGACGCTGAGGCAGAATCAGCTAAAGGCGAAGTTTTCTAAGTGTCATTTTTGTAAGAAAGAGGTTAAGTTTCTTGGTCAAGTAGTTTTAGAGAAAGGATTGTCAGTCGATCCAGATAAGATCGAAGCTATGAACAATTGGAAGAAACCAGTGACGGTGACTGAGATCATAAGTTTTATTGGACTTGCTGGCTATTACCGGAGATTCATCAAGGATTTCTCGTGGATAGCAGCACCTTTGACTAAGCTTACCAGGAAGGAAGTGAAGTTTGTTTGGTCCGACAAATGTGAGGAAGCATTCCTTAAGTTACTCTACAATTTGATAACAAATTCAAATGCGTCTTTCCCAAAGAATTTTATTGCACCTCATCTTTACTTATTTTTACCTAAAAAAAATTCTTAGCTTACGATTTCAGTTCCTCCATTTTAAAGTTGAATCAAAATCTAACCAATGTTCCTCTCAAAAAAAACTTGTCAGCGCTTTTCTCAAACTTTATATACACTTCTAAGGTGTAATCTTTTTTTTATAAGTTGAGTTTATTTATAATTATATCTAATTAGTTTACTATTATTGTGAATTTTCTGTTTCAAGACGTAAATTGATTAGTTTTTTCTACCAGTTTTATTTTTTTGGATTAACTTTAAATAATATAAATGCAATTGATTGTTCATTTTGTTAGTTTTTTCAGTTTTAGGTCGGCTTGGTTTAGTTTATTGTAATAATTTTAATCCACTTTAGAGAAGATTTGAATAATCTGGATGATACCATTATTGAGAATATTTTTGTTTTAAATTTTCAATTAATCTTTTGGTCATAGGGAGAGGAAGGTTGTTGGAATCTTATCAACATAATATTACTATTATTTTCACATAATCACTAAAATCCACTGACATTTTATTTTTATGCAGGGAGAGGAAGGCCCGTTAATAATTTAGTTTATTTTTAAGCAACAATCCAAGAATGCAAAAAGATGAATTTTATCTTATTACGAATTACGTGTTTAGTAAATATAAGTAAGACCAAGAGATGATATTATTTTGGCCAAAAGTAGTAGAGAGTTGATTCATAGACCCAGAATTTCTGAGTATGGTGAATTATTGCCAGGTAATTTGCTTCAAGACTTATATATAACTGCATGTAAGCTGCCACTTCAGGTATAACAATATATATAACTGTGTAAGCTGCCACTTCAGGCATAACAATATAAATAACTACATGTAAGCTGTCACTTCAAGTATAACAATCATAGTTCAATTTTGCTGATCGTTTCCTACTAGTGGAAATTCAGCTCTAACACAAAGCTATTAGGCAATAGCATTTCATTTCAACTTCGTTTATGTACTTCATGTTTGATAGCAACAATAGTTATGATGCATAAAATTTGACTCTAATGCATACTGTTTTTTTTATTATGTACACAGTATAGGAAAATTCGTGCTATTATAACTGGCATTATATCTTTTTTTTTGTAACTGTATCAAAATCAGATTTATGCGAGGGTAGTATTCCAACTCTATTTTGTTCATCTGTACTCTGTTAACAGTTCATTTTATATACTATTTAGCCAATCCTTGCAAATTCTTAATCCAACTCTATTGGTCAAAATTGAACATCTTCTTGAGATAACAACAGTGATCGGTTTATTTCATCACTCCTAGGAGTAGAACTGATTAGTTAGAAACTTGATTTAGACCTTTATTTTCACTTTCAGTTCTTTAATTATTACTGTTAGGACTTGAGAATTATGTCTTCATTGTTATTTGCATTCTAGATTATGTAGCTACTATGAATTAGTTTCATTTCCCTCTTATATTATAGCTAGGTTGTATGTTCTAGTAATTATTTTCAGGCTTGTACATTTCAATTTAGGAACTTGTAGCATGCTAAGGATGATTCATGTATGTTAATCATTTAAGTTTCTAAAAGTTTTATCATCTTGTATCAGGTAAATCAATGGATCAAAACAAGTCTTGCTCCAGGATTTGGTGTTTTCAAGATGTACTTGGACAAAGGTAAAAATTAACATCAGTAACTCAATCAACTGGGTTTCCATAAAGTTGGATACGGTTGCACAACTTGCATCAGTAACTCCGGAGACCAAGATGAGTCAGTGTTAGCTGCCATTTCTAAGAATGGTAAATGATTGCATATAAAATGTTTTTAATTTTGAAATGTATATAAAGTCACTTACATGTGTGTATTTTCAGATATCATTGTAGCAGCTGTGATATTTGGGAATAGAAATTTCGAAGGTTGTGTGCATTCTTTGATGAGCAGATTATCTCGCATCTCCTCCCATTGTTATCGCTTATACTCTTGCTAGAACTGTAAGTAATTTTATCAATTTTTTTTGCCACGTCTCTACCATTATTGCAGAATTGACTTGGATGATGATGCAAATAGTTTTTAATGTTGTTGAATTTTTATTTTTTGGCAATTGAGGCATGCACTATCTACTTAGCTATTGAGGGCATTGTATCTATACATGGAGATAACGTAAAGGGGTTGTGATGCAATTTGCTAGTGTGATGCAATTTGCTAGATGTAGAGCTGAAAGTATATGTAGTAATGTTAACGGTAATCTTTGCATATTTGAAGGTACCGTTACTCTTTTTACTTTATTTTGAGAATAGTTCGTTAGGAGTTTATGTCACATCGGATTATTCTTTATTCAAAATAAAATACAAATTAAAATGGTAGTAATATTTTTATATATAACAAATTAAATAAGTTCATAAAATTTAACTAAGTTAAATAAATTTTATAAAATTAAACAAAGCAACTAAGTTTTATAAAAATTAAATAAAATTGAATAATCGATTAATTTTTATAGAAATTAATTACATTAATGAAGTTTTATAAAAAGTTGACCAAGTTTTATAAAAAAATAACTAAAATTTAAAAGATCAACTAAATTAAATAAGTTTTATAAAAATTAAATAAGTTTATAGAAATAACTAAGTTTATAAAAACTAATTAAGTTTTAAAAAATTAAATAAATAAAATAACTAAGTAAAAAGGAACAAAGTTAACTAAATTTTATAAAATAAATTAACTAGATTAAAGATAACTAAGTAGACTAAGTTTTACAAAAAAATAACTAAATTTTCAAAATTTAACTAAGTTACCCAAGTCTTATAGAAATTGATTACATTAATGAAGTTTTATAAAAAGTTGACCAAGTTTTATAAAAAATAACTAAATTTTAAAAGATTAACTAAGTTAAATATGTTTTATAAAAATTAAATAAGTTTATAGAAATAACTAAGTTTATAAAAACTAATTAAGTTTTAAAAAATTAAATAAATAAAATAACTAAGTTAAAAGGAACAAAGTTAACTAAGTTTTATAAAATAAATTAACTAGATTAAAGATAATTATGTAGACTAAGTTTTACAAAAAAATAACTAAATTTTAAAAAATTAACTAAGTTAACCAAGTCTTATAGAAATTAATTACATTAATGAAGTTTTATAAAAAGTTGACTAAGTTGCATAAAAAATAACTAAATTTTAAAAGATTAACTAAGTTAAATAAGTTTTATAAAAATTAAATAAGTTTTATAAAAATTAAATAAGTTTATAGAAATAACTAGGTTTATAAAAACTAATTAAGTTTTAAAAACTAAATAAATAAAATAACTAAGTAGAAAGGAACAAAGTTAACTAAGTTTTATAAAATAAATTAACTAGATTAAAGATAACTAAGTAGACTAAGTTTTACAAAAAAACTAAATTTTCAAAAATTAACTAAGTTAACCAAGTCTTATAGAAATTAATTACATTAATGAAGTTTTATAAAAAGTTGACTAATTTTTATAAAAAATAACTTAATTTTAAAAGATTAACTAAGTTAAATAGGTTATATAAAAATTAAATAAGCTTATAGAAATAACTAAGTTTATAATAACTAATTAAGTTTTAAAAAATTAAATAAATTAAATAACCAAGTAAAAAGGAACAAAGTTAACTAAGTTTTATAAAATAAATTAACTAGATTAAAGATAACCAAGTAGACTAAGTTCTACAAAAAACTAAATTTTCAAAAATTAACTATGTTAACCAAGTCTTATAGAAATTAATTACATTGATGAAGTTTTATAAAAAGTTGACTAAGTTTTTTTTAAAAATAACTAAAATTTAAAAGATTTGCTAAGTTAAATAAGTTTTAAAAAAATTAAATAAGTTTATAGAAATAACTAAGTTTACAAAAACTAATTAAGTTTTAAAAAATTAAATAAATAAAATAACTAAGTAAAAAGGAACAAATTTAACTAAGTTTTATAAAATAAATTAACTAGATTAAAGATAACTAGGTAGACTAAGTTTTACAAAAAAATAACTAAATTTTCAAAAATTAACTAAGTTAACCAAGTCTTATAAAAATTAAACACATTATTGAAGTTTTATAAAACATTGACTAAGTTTTATAAAAAAATAACTAAATTTTAAAAGATTAACTAAGTTAAATAAGTTTTATAAAAATTAAATAAGTTTGTAGAAATAACTAAGTTTATAAAAACTAATTAAGTTTTAAAAAATTAAATAAGTAAAATAACTAAGTAAAAAGGAACAAAGTTAACTAAGTTTTATAAAATAAATTAACTAGATTAAATATAACTAAGTTTTACAAAAAAATAACTAAATTTTCAAAAATTAACTAAGTTAACCAAGTATTATAGAAATTAATTACATTAATGAAGTTTTATAAAAAGTTGACTAAGTTTTATAAAAAATAACTAAAATTTAAAAGATTAACTAAGTTAAATAATTTCATAAAAATTAAATAAGTTTATAGAAATAACTAAGTTTATAAAAACTAATTAAGTTTTAATAAATTAAATAAATAAAATAACTAAGTAAAAAGGAACAAAGTTAACTAAGTTTTATAAAATAAATTAACTAGATTAAAGATAACTAAGTGGACTAAGTTTTACAAAAAAATAACTAAATTTTCAAAAATTAACTAAGTTAACCAAGTCTTTAAAAATTAAACAAGTTTATAAAAATATTCAAGTTTATAAAATTTAACAAAGTTAACTTTGTTTTATGAAAATTAAATTATATTATAATAATTACAACCATAAATTTTGGCAATATCCTACTGGATCCGTATAATAAATAAATAAATAAGTTAACTATGGTTTACAAAAACTAAACAGTCTATAATAATAATGATAATAAATTAACCAAGTTTATAAAAATTAGCCAAGTATTATAAAGATATAAAATATAGCTAAATCTTCTATAATAATATAACAACAACAATAACAACAACAACTAAAATTTATAAATATTAAATAAGTTTATAAAAAATAACTAACTATTGTAAAATTTAACAATAATAATAGAAATAACTAAATTTTATCAAAATTAACTAAGCTTTATAAATAAATAATTTTATAAAACTAACTAAGTATTATAAAAACTAACTAAGTTAACTTAGTTTTATAAAAATTTATAAGTTTATAATAATAATAAAATTAGAAAATATACTTAATGCTCTTTATATGTAAATAAAATAAAATAAACTTAATGCTCATTATCTGTATTCATGACCAAACCAATAAAATAAATAATACTCTTGCATGAGTCGAGTCAACACTCAAATAGCCGATTTATTATTAATCAGCATTCTATATTTCTGAGCGCTTGAATGCTTGGTAGACTGATGTTTTCTACTTCAATACCTTATGCATAACTTATAAATCTGTTCAAGGCTACTTATTTGCAGATTTATTGCTGCACTAACAATACTTGATCAAACAATTTTTTATTATTGCATAGACTTCATCCGCTTCTGAAGTAATGTTATATAGGGCTGGTTGAAATCCTCATTCAATGTAACACCGTCTCCTAACTTGCACCTGGGAAAACAAAATATACATGGTCCTAACAAACTTCTAGTTATTTTGGTAAAATTGTCTAGATTTTTGTGCATTTTTTAATCTCCATGCAGGAGTAGTGGTTATTTGTTGCAGAATACCATGTCCCAGTTACATGATTTACAAAGCCAATCCCAACCAAAATTTCAATTGGTATCTATGCAATCATTTCTTTCTTGAGCGCGAGTATCATATTCGTGTTTTTGCTCATTTGATTTAAATAAACATGTTTTTCAAGGTACCTCCGCTGTTTGAATATTGAACATCATAACCACGAATAGGAATGAAACGGCAATAACTCCTATATGAACTACTGGGGAGATCATAGCGGAGAAGTCGAGACCTAACAAAAGAAGTAAACCAGAAGTGTCGCGAAAGACTGGGATGGGAAACGAAACGGAATGTACCGGATTTTTAGAACGTACAACCATCAAACCAGAGACCAAAGCAGGGCTCGACGAAACAGAAAGTATCATGGTATGTCGTCCTTCCCAACAATTGAACTTGAATGCGTCTTCTTGCTCCAGCATTCAAGTCGATCTATTACGACCAGCGCGGTTGTTCGTATTTCATTTTCTTCTAATCAACCAATATCACAACGGCAGTTTCAAAACAGACAGTTGCAATCTGCAATGCAGCTCAACATGGCTCGGAATCAGCTTAATGAAGAAAATCAACAGAAGACTATGGGTCAGTTCACTGCCTCTGCTGCCAACAGTGCTTTTTCAGTGCTGCACAATCTTCGCTTAGTCCTTAAAATGGTTAGATAATTTACATTATAGTCGATTCTAACATTTCTGATTTACACCTTTGTGTTTGATTCATCATTCATTATTCATTATCCAGTGCATTAGGCTTCCGCTTGAGTGGGGTTTTGGGGTGGGCTAGTTGTACACAGTCCTACCAAACATGTGTTGATGTAATGAAGACAAACATGGAATAAATAGGAGAAACGGTGATGGGCGATTAGCGAATGCATAAACACATGAATATGTAAGTTAGTTAAAATCAGCTCCATAGAGGTTAAAAAAGCAACATAAGAACATAGACATGAGCACGTTAAAAGATCCCTACAGTTTGTAAAAGAGTACTACATAGTCATCCCACGTAAACACAACACAACACTTTTTTCTTCTTCAAATAATTAGAGTAGCATTAACTTGCAGATATTATACTACCCGCACAAGCATTTATATTGTCACAAGCCCAATACCTGTCAATGACAAAAGAATTATAACGCTAAACAAGAAAAAGGCTTATGGTGTAATATATATTTTAAAATGTAAGCATATATTATTATATACAACGCTATAGAAAGTATTGACTTTAACCCACATATAATTTATTTATACTTGCCTTTAAAAGAATATCCATCAGTAGCAGTTGCAGCCAACTTGACATGAAACTATTTCGAACCATCAATACATTAATACAGACAATGAATGAAAATGAAGCACATTGTTATTGTTGTTGTTGTTGTAAACATGATTAATACGTTGTGAAGGAAGGAGTATGATAGTAATTTCAAGTTAGGCATACTATATGTTCTATTAGACAAGCTTAATCAACAAATTAGCCAATATACTTAATGCTTATTGTTTCTTGCTCACTCAGGAATGCCATTAAATGCTTTTGGCCTTGGTGCAGGTACAACAAACTGGATATATTTATAAATTTAATTTAATGCAAAAATTCATTTTAATCTTTATAATGTTTCAAAGGTGGAGGCTGTGGAGTAGGTCTTGGTCTTGATTGGGGATTTGGAAGTACATTTGGAACCAAGTATCGTTTCTCTAGAGTAATATTTCTGGGAATTGAATATGACAAGGAAAGAAAAAGTGTATTGTCAGCTTTAGCCAATCAAGATAAAGATGCTTCAGCTTGATAGAAGTTACCAAATGGGTCAGTTGGTGTAATCTCATTCTGGTCACAACAATGCAATTTATATTTGCTTTTAGATACTATAGTGGACTAGATGATGTAGTTGGTTTGGAGTAGCATTTGTGTAATTTGACTTATTTATATATATTGTGCAAACTTGGATATGTTTATTATATATAACTCGTTGAACTATTTAAATGTGTTCATATGATTATTGTTTGAGTTTTATTTGAATATGTTTTATACATTGGCCAATTGAAGCATATCAATAAAGATATTTTTATGATTAACGTGTTTTAGAAAATCAATAAAACAATATATAGCTTTCAGAGTTTCATTTATGTTATGAAAAAGACATCTTACAGCATTTTAAAAACACTGCAAACCAATTTCGCAGCGTTTTTAGGGACGCTGTTTAACAACAAGCCGCAATAGTGTTAGAATGTACCACATCATTTGTGAAACGCTGCAAAAAAAATAAAACACTGCAGTATGATTCTTTTTTGCAGCGTTTCAAAAACGCTGCGATATTTCCTGACACTATTGCAGCATGTTGTTAGACAACGTTCTTCGATACCCTGCAAAAGTGGTTCACAACGTTTATAAAATGCTGTGAAAGGTCTTTTTTGCTGTAGTGCCTCCAAGTAGGGGGGATGTTACAAGTTGGTATCGAGCATGGGTTTATGAAACTTTAAAAGAAAGTTAAACCTAAAAGATTTTCAAACATAATCCAATGAATTTTAAAATATGATCGGGGTTTAGGTTAATGCTATAGTAACGTACTTGTATTTGATATATATATATATATAAGTACGTGTTCCCCTCTCTCTTAGACCGTTCTTCTGTACCTTACTAAGACTCATATGTAGATTTACGAGAAAGAAGATATGAAAGTAGGAAACGGAAGAGGAAATCTGGGTGGAGGAAGCACCACAACCAATGGAAATGCTTGATCTAACACCATGAGGAATCAAGATCGACAGGCTAATGCTAATCCAAATGCTGAAGCTAATGTAGGTGCTGGAAATCCACCAGTAGAAGCGGGATGGTGTATCA
Source organism: Allium fistulosum (assembly GCA_030737815.1). Lineage (NCBI taxonomy): Eukaryota > Viridiplantae > Streptophyta > Magnoliopsida > Asparagales > Amaryllidaceae > Allium > Allium fistulosum. Next base: position 626,685,314 of record CM060905.1, on the reverse strand, counting down.
GTAGCCAATCTTTTGCAAGCTGGAGTTGCCGGTAATGTTGGAGGAGCAAAACTTGTGGCTCCAATTGGGAATAACTATGCTAAGCTAAGTAGAGACTACCCCAGTCTGGGTGGAAAGCCGTTTGTTGGAATGGAGGATGCTGTTGAAGTTGAGAATTGGCTATTGAGCTGTGAAAGGATCTGTACTGATTTAGGCTTAGATGATGTGCAAAAGAGAAGGCTAGCCTCTAGGCAATTGCAAGGGGCTGCGCTTCATTGGTGGAATAGTGTAACCGCCAGGGTACCAGAGGAAGAGTTGACATGGGCTAATATCAAAAGAAGGTTTGAGCAGAGGTTTTTATTTGAGGTTGCTAAGTCGAAATTGATGAGGAAGTTCATGGATTTGGTTCAAGGAGAGATGTCAGTGGTCAAGTACGCTGCTAAGTTTGATGAGCTGTCTCGATATGGATATGTTTTGGTTGACACTGATGTTAGGAGGAATGAAAGGTTCATTTGAGGACTGAGACCTGAGCTTGCTAGGATGACCATGACCCATTTCCGAAAATCTATTAATGTGGTGGTGGAGATGGCCATTCACCATGAAGAGATGATTGCTATTTCTGCTAGGGAGAAGCCAGTTGAATTTCCAGGGTCCTTAGGGGAAGAAGAGGAAATTCTTTAATAAGAAGGGAGCCCATAAAGAGGATGCTTCCAAGAAGGAAAATGCTGATTTGGTGTGCTACAAATGTGACAAGAAGGGTCATTATGCTAATGAGTGCCGGTCAGGCAAGGGGAAGAAGGCTGCTGATAAGAAGAATGTGAAATGCTTTAACTGTGATCAAGTTGGGCATTAAAAGAACCTGTGTCCAGAGCCAGTCAGGGCGGACAAGGGGAAAGTTTTTGTTGTTGGATCATCAGCTAATCCTACTGCAGCTGATAAGGGAAAGATTGTGATGGAAGGTACGTTTTTGATTCAGAGTATACCAGTTAGGATACTTTTTGATACCGGCGCATCACATTCATTTATATCCCAGTGTTTGGTTGATAGGTTATGCTTAGAACCGACATACCTTGTTACTTCCTGAAGGGTTGCGAATCCAATAGGAGGGTATGCAACTCTGGGAATGAGATGTGACCAGTTAGAACTTGATTTGTTAGGTCATAAGTTTGCATGCAGTTTGTATGCTTATGATTTCATAGATTTCAGAATCACTTTGGGTATGGATTGGTTGAGAAGGTATAAGGCCAGGATATTCTGCCAGGATGGAGAGGTATCTTTGAGACACCCTAATAGTCATAACCGAATTATATTCTCAGTAGAGAATTCTGACCGGAGTAGTTGTTCTTTGTTAAGTGCAATGGAGGTGAGAGAAGAGTTAAGTCAGGTTTGAATTGCAAGAGAATTTGCAGATGTCTTTGAGCCAGTCACAGGACTACCACCAAAATGAGCTTTTGAGTTTCGAATAGATCATGTGTCAGGAGCTGAACCTGTGAGTAGACCACCTAACAGGATGACACCGACTGAGATGAAGGAATTGAAGGTGCAACTAGTGAATCTAGAAGGAAGGAATTTTATTAGACCTAGCAGTTCGTCTTGGGGAGCGGCCGTAGTATTCGTGAAGAAACCAGATGGGTCATTGAGAACGTGTATCGACTATCATAAGCTAAATGAAAGGACGATAAAGAATAAGTATCCTTTGCCGAGAATTAATGATCTGTTTGATCAGTTGAGTGGAGCCAGAGTGTTTTCCCAGTTGGATCTGGCGATAGGGTTCCATCGGTTGAGAGTAGCAGAGGACAATATTCCTTTGACAACATTTCGAACTAGGTATGGTTTGTGTGAATGGTTAGAGATGCCATTCGGGTTGACGAATGCACCTGCTTTCTTTGTGGATTTGATGAATCGAGTCTTCCGAGAGTATTTGGATAGATTCATGTTGGTGTTTATAGATGACATTTTGGTATACTCTAGGGATGAGAGAGAGCATGAGGATCATCTTAGAGTTGTGCTTGAGACGCTGAGACAGAATCAGCTAAATGCGAAGGTTCTAAGTGTCATTTTTGAAAGAAAGATGTTAAGTTTCTTGGTCACGTGGTTTCAGAGAAAGGATTGTCAGTCGATCCAGATAAGATCAAAGCTATGAAGAATTGGAAGAAACCAGAGACGGTGACTGAGATCATAAGTTTTCTTGGACTTTCTGGCTATTACCGGAGATTCATTAAGGATTTCTCGTGGATAGCAGCGCCTTTGACTAAGCTTACTAGGAAGGAAGTGAAGTTTGTTTGGTCCGACAAATGTGAGGAAGCATTCCTTAGGTTAAAGCATTTGTTGACCAATGCTCCAGTGCTAGTAGTTCCAAATGGAAACCAAGTGTTGGTAGTATACACTGATGCGTGTGGGACTGGATTGGGAGCAGTGTTGATGCAGAAGGGCAAAGTCATTGCCTATGCGTCTAGGCAGCTTAGATCGCACGAAGTAAGATACCCCACTCATGACTTGGAGTTGGTTGCGGTGATTTTTGCCTTAACGATTTGAAGGCAATGTCTCTTGGGGGAGAGATTTGAGTTGTATACAGATCATAAGTCTTTAAGATATTTATTCTCTCAGAAGGAGTTGATTGTGCGACAACAGAGGTGGTTGGAATTTTTGACTGCTTATGATTTTGGTATAGAGTATACCCCTGGGAATTGTAATAAAGTAGCAGATGCTCTTAGCAGAAGACATCAGAATGTGGTGTTGGCTATGTTGGCAGAGTGGAAAGATCTAGAAGCTTTGGCCAGTTGTGGTGTACAGTTAAGATCGACTGCTAGTTCTAGTCAGAGTACTGCCATGATGTCCTGTTTAGAAGTTCAACCAGTGTTGATCGAGAGAATTGCTTCTAAACAGAAGGAGGATCCATTATTAGCCGAGAGGATCAGAAGACTTGAGGTTGGAACTGAGATGCTTTATTCACTAGTGGATTTTGGAAGAGTCTACAAGATGTGTTAGGCACTAAGCTCAAGATGATTACCGCATATCACCCACAGATAGATGGGCAGACAGAGAAAGTCAATAAGGTACTCAAGGATTTGTTGAGGGCTTGTGTGTTGGACTTCGGTGGATCTTGGGAGGATCGCCTACATTTGGTTGAATTTTCCTATAATAATAGTTACAAGACTAGTATAGGAATGGCGCCTTTTGAAGCTTTGTATGAAAGGCCATGCAAATCCCCTGCATGTTGGTTGGAGACTGTAGACGGATTGGTCTTAGGTCCATATTTGGTAAGGAAGGCATCAGAGAAGATTGAGTTAATCCGAGAATGGATGAAGGAAGCTCAATCTAGACAGAAGAGTTAGGTAGATAAGAGGCGTAATGACCTAGAATTCTCAGTGGGAGACGGGGTTTTCATTAAGGTATCACCGATGAAGGGTGTGGTACAGTTTGGAAAGTCGGGAAAGTTGGCCCCGAGATATGTTGGTCCATTCCAGATTATAGAAAGGGTTGGAAAGCTCGCGTATAGAGTTGAGTTGGCGAGCAGTACGGCAGGTGTCCATAATGTATTTCATGCACTACAAGAAAATATATTATTAATAACACCATTTAATAACGCATTATTCTAAAGCGTTATTGTTTACCTTTAAATATTTGTTTTTTTACACAATTTGTTTTGTACGTACATATGCAACGCTTTGGCCCCAAATTTTCGTCTCCCTCCTAAAAACACACCCAATTTCATCTCCCTCCCTAAATAACACTTAGCAATTTTCGTTTCCCTCCTAATACAACATAACCCTAATCAAAGTTCTACTCCATCTCCAATCTTCGAAATTCAGCTTTTGTACTCCATCTTCGATCTTCAACATTTCTCTCTTCAGAAGTTGTGAAGTCGACGACGTCAGGAACCCTAATCTCCAATCTTCGATCTTCAATTTTGCTCTTCATCGATATCTACCAGATTCATCCTACTTCCTGCGAAGGTAACATCTTCTTTATGCTTTATTCTTTTCTGCAAATATAATTTGCTATTTCTCATTTAGGGGCGATTTCAATTTGGTTTTCAGGAGTGCTGATGTTTAGATTATAAACTAGTTTTATGTTTCTGTGAACTAATGATTAAATAGATGATTTGTTTTATGTGATGATACTTTAGAATGTAGGTCTGTTATTATTAGATTTGATTATGCATACATTGGAGTGAAGATAACATAAATTTTTTGATTTTGGAATAATGAAAGGTCGCCTTTTAGATTATAGGCTAACAATTTCTTGGCTATTATTGTTTTCAGAAATTGTTTATTGAAGTTTAAGCCAAACAGATCATTTGTGGAATAAGTTTCCTTGGTTATTTGGAAGTTATATTTCATTACTTATACAAACCCTTATTTAGGACTATAGAACATTAACTAGGTTTGTGACAACTACAAAGGTGAGCATTTCAAAATTATGAACATTATATAACTCAATACATTTTGGGTTTCCCAACTTTATCTTATTACGGGCATAAATTTTACAAGTCTGTCTCTACAATCAATTAAGCACAAGATTTTAGCACCAAGTATAAAAAAAGTGAATAACTACTTATCAGTATTGCTAATGATTAAAAAAATCATGAACTCTTATAGGCTGATAATGTTTCGTTGTTACAGAGATGACAGCATCTGAAGCATATGGCAGATAATAATATTTTGTAGTAATAATGGAGAAAGAATACATTTACTTTGAATTTGGGAAAGGGAAGTTAACAAAAGGTTGACATGTAAGTGTTTGAAAAATATTACATGAATCTAATTTATTGTTCATTTCACTCAGTGTACATGGGTGTCTACAAATATCATGACTTACAAAAGGTAATCATTTAAAAGCATGGCATATCATATCTCATCTAGACTTACAAATTGGAAATTTGGCAAGCGAAGAATTGTTTGAGGACTTCGTGGTTGAATGACAGATTTAAAGAGGCGGCTGAAATTAACACTATGTACCAAGTTAAGATAAAATCGTTAACATCGCTTCCTTTTTGCATTTACATGATGGGGTTTTCCATATTACATCCTTGTTTATATACTCTATCCATTTACCAGTGCTTGCATACTGTTAACATGCTACAGTTTATTTTTGTTATGTTTTCTTATTGTACTATTAACAATTTAATGTATTTGTGTTTAGTAAAATTAGAAGTTCCAGTTCATTCTCTATTGTGTTTGATTCGATGGTTTTAATTCAACGAGTAAGTAAATTAAAAGTTCATTAGTAAAATCGATGCTTGAAATTTTGTCAACTATGGGTACAAGTCATTGTTTTGAATTTTTACGGTCAAATTCAAAATAATGAGTATTTATCACTTGAGCTTTTGTAGTTTTATCTAGGAGACATAATGCAATTTGGATGACTAAATCTTCATTTTCACATACCCACAGCATGGTGATCGACCGATCGATAAACCGACTCATCGACATTTTATAGACTATTTTTTCGAGCTTGAGGTTTTGTTAACATATATTGGTAGGTTCAGTTTTTTAAGAAATTCATATTTCGTGAATGCTACCACTGGTATTTGGTTTGTGCCTAAATTTTTTTCCCTTTCATGAATGCTACCACTGGTACTCTACAAGTTGATTTCTGGTCTCCATTCCTCTATCACTGTTCATATAGCCTCGGGCTATCTTCTAGATGAGGCTAAAAACATGGTCAGTTTCTCATCTTATGGTTATTCGTGTATTGATTTCTCCCCAATTAGTTTAGTGATGGAATTGTTCTGACATTTTTTTATTGCCAGTGGGGTCCAAATCCTAAATTGCTATATGATCGTGTTCTACAATACCCTGATCGTGTTGGAAACATGTACTTCGCATTCTTGTTTGTTCTTCGTGCGGTGACAAAGGTGAGTTTAATACATTTTCCCTGCAGTGAACAATAATTTCTATTATATCAATTCATGTAACATTATTTGTCTTGTAAGTTATTTTGTACATTGTTTTGAAGTCATTGCAAATCCTTGTTAATAGTAGAAAAGAGTCGAAAATATGGGTATTTCATAACATGGGCACTTCATTGGTATTAAAGAAACTACCTGAACCATATGCCACATTTAGATGTGTTTTTTACTTAATTATAGCATGTAATTTTCATAATCATCATGTAATATTGTCATAGTATCGTACATATTTGTTTCTTTTGCTCGATAATATTTCTTTGTTTAAAAATTACAGATTCTAAAGTTGGTTACAATATGCTGAAAAATTTAAAGAAAATGAATTTTGATCACACTGTTCAGTATAGATGTTAGCTTTTTTTTTGTGGTTCATTACACTTTTAAGTTAAAAGAAAATCGAAACGAACTATGTCTCTACATACTATTGATACAATCAAAGGGTAATCAGGTCTAGGACAGTTGAATATGGAAAATCAAACCATATAATTTGTTTTTCTTAATTAGCATTGTTATTAATCTGAAAATCAAATTGTTTTCTGTAGACCATTCTGTGATTTCTGAAACAACTTATTTAAAATGTCATTTCCTTTTAATTCTGAAAATGAAACGAAGTTGACTGTTACTTGATTTTCATATGAGTAAGAACTCTAATGCCTTATCTCCAAATAGTTGGGTCCTTGATGAAGTTGGTTTATTTTATAGTAATGGTTGAAGAGAGGATAAGAAGTACGTTAATTAATTTGAATAAAAGGAATTTGGGAGTAGAGAAATGTGCTTTAATACATGTAGCTTTCTCATGATAGTTTATTAAGCGAGTATTTATAAACAGTTTAATTTGTTTCCGGTATGTAGTAGTTAGTAAAACATACATATGTTTGTACAAAAACACTGTCCATATATTGAATGTGTGTATACATAGTATGTGCGCATGCACTTCTCGCTACGTATATGTATATGTGTGTATGTGTGTGTCACACATGTATGTATGTATGTGCCGACATACATTATTTATCAGGTATAGTAATCATGATTTAAAGCTTGGTGCTCTTAGTATAACTCTGGCATTACCCCGATTGTTTTCTTCCCTCAGGTTGTTGATTATTTAGAGCAAGCTGAATATAATACTGGAAACCCAATTGAAGACCTAAAAGCACAGTCATTAGTGAGGCAATTAGTCATTAATTCTCAAATACAAGCTGCTTGTCCTCTACCATTCGACGAAGCCAAACTTTGGCAAGGGAAAAGTGGTCCTGAGCTGATGCTGCAAACACAAAAGTAGTTTAGAAACATAAGGTAAATCCGTCATTAACTACAGACTTTAACTTTTTTCCATTCAAAAGAAAGAATAGCCATGGTTATAACTAATAGCTTTTTGTGTGCATGTTCAGTGCTTTGATGGATTGTGTAGGTTGCGAAAAATGTAGACTGTGGGGAAAACTTCAAATACTTGGCCTTGGTACAGCATTGAAGATCCTTTTCACTGTCAATGGCAAAGAACCCATTAGCCAACATGTGAGATTCCATATCTTCTTCCTTTAGTATGTTAACAATCAATGACATGCTACTGTAAAAAGTGGCTTTCTATAACTTTGAAGTGGTTAGTTTAAGAAAATCATTCTGTTGCTGATTTATTTTGCTGTTTATCTTTGTTATTTTTTTCAGTTGGAGCTGTAAAGAAATGAAGTGATTGCATTGATCAATCTTCTGCATCAGCTCTCTGAGTCCGTAGATTTTGTTCCCTGTCTGTCTATTGGCTAATGACGAGAGCACTCTCATTTTATTAATAGTATTATCAAAACGTTACAAAATCATATACTCATATACAAAAAGCTCATCACATAGATGATCGATAATGAAAAGAGCATACAATGAAATAATATATACATTATTTTAAGCAGCTTAGACAAACAAATGAAATGATGAAGTACAATAAAGTGTAGTGACTGGCTACATGTTTTGAACTTGCAGCAACCGCTGGTGATATACATCCAAAGAAATGATGAAATAACATATAGTGTAGAGCAATTGCTAGTTGGAACATGCAGCTTCATCGATGACTGGGAAGAAATCTATTTGCGCATGTTAGATAAAAGACCGAGGTGACATAGCAAATGCTGCCAGTGGGTAAGTAATCTGTGCAAGTTTGCTAAAAAGGCCTGCGTGAGATTAGAACAGTGGGTGGTAAGTTGCTATCTAGACTGGTGTTCCTTACGTGGAAAGGCTACGTTGTGGGATGCCTCTGCAAGAACCAGGCGAGTGAGTATTGCAGAGTGCGTGGAAAAGGCTATTGTGTGGAAAAGGCTGTTGCATGAGGTGGATGCAGGAGAATGTGTAGCATCAAGAAGGTTGCATGGAGAAGACCCTCGATTCGCGGGCAAATATGCTGATGTGATTTCTTCAGTTGTGCTGCAGGTGTGTCTTTAAAAAATAAATTACTGAATTTGATGGTATGATCGATTATATTATGAGATACTTCAATTCCGTATTCAAAAGAAAAGGGTAGGCTTGAATGAATTGAATAACTACGAATTGAGATTGCCAAATTATTTAGGATCAGTGTTTCACATTTGGACCCTAAAGAGTTCATATTTAGCCATTAAAAAATAAATCTGAATCTATTCTTATTGAATATTGGCTACACTGTGATCCTGCAATTTAATTTGTGTAGTTTAGCATCTGTACTCCAGGTGAGATATTGATTATGATTCAATAACTTGGGGTAAAATAAAAAGTGTGTATTTGAGTTTGTTTTAGGTTTCACAAGTGATGATCTGTGTGCTTCTCAACTTTTATTTGAATACTGTAACAGAATATTGAAGCATTCTTTTTATTTGGAGCTCTATATTGCCAAATAAAGAGTACATCTTCAACCAGTCAAGCATGTTGTTTATTTGGATCTCTATTATACTTAATTGTAGAGTACTACCAATAACCTGTAATTATCATCACATTTTTATATAATTATTTTCAAATTGTTCTGAATTTTCAGGAAGTACTACCAATGACCGAAGACATGCATGAAGAAAGGCTTTGAGCAGTTCAAGTTCTTAGTGATGCATTTGGTATTTGTAGACGTTAGCTTTGAACTATGTTGTCTTTTGTTATCATGAATATGTATTGAATTTGGTAACTCATGTATTGAAATTATTTTTTGATAATTGATACTTTATTTTGTTATCATGAATATGAGTTACATTTGCCGATTATTATATTTTTTTCGTTCATACATTGTTCAAATTGTTATCAATTTAAAGAAGATTCATTTTGATTGTTATTATTAATATTTAATAGTGGGGTGCATCAAATATATAGTAAAATAAAGCATAGCTCCTAAAAAGCGTTATAATTATATGACATAAGTGCGATAAAAAGGTAATGCAATGTATGAGGTTACTGTCAAAGGATAGCAGCAAATAGGCGTTATTGTATCTATACATTTTATAGCGGCATATATATGATGTAAATGGATGTAGAATGTACTATAAACATGTTGATATATAGCATGAAATAGGCGCTATAGAATAACTATTTTATAGCGGCTATATTATGCTATGAAATCATGCTCTTTTATAGCGGTTTTTGTGTGTGTTATAAATGTGTAATTCTTTTTTATAACATGTCAATATACAACGTTTATCAAACCGCTATATTTGTGTTTAGTAGCGGCTATATGCCGCTATAAAAGACTATTTTTCTTGTAGTGATGTGTCTCATCTTCGCGAGTATGTGCATGATCCAATGGCTACCATTCCTCAGAAAAAGTTGGAGGACTTGGTAGTAGAGCCTGATTTGACTTTTGTTAGACAACCAGTTCGGGTTGTAGCGAGAGATGAGAAAAGATTGAGGAACAAGATAGTCAAGTTAGTGAAAGTTCAGTGGAGTGACAACGAGAAGAGCTGTACTTGGGAGAAAGAGGACAAGGTCCAAGATACTTATCATGATCTGCTTTGAGGGTATGTCTATATTATATTTATATGGATAATTCCTTTTCAGGTAGACTAGTATGGTTGTTAGGAGTCGTTACAGATGATTTCTATGTTTAGTATTTAGTCCTTACTGAATTTCAAGATGAAATTCTTTGAGGAAGGGAGCCTATAACACCCCTAATTTTTGATAACATTATTCAAGAGATTTAATTAGATAAATTAAATAGAATAACGTAAATGTAAGTGATAAGGAGATTGAGACTTGAATTAATTAATTAAGGCCATGTCTAATAAACTAACTAATAGGCTTAAGAATGGTTTTGGGTTAATTAAATTACATAAGGGTATAATTGGAATTGCCGCCCAATAACCCTTACCTATATATATGTTCGTTCCTACCTTATTCTTCCCATTCACGTCATTTAAAAAAAACTAAAACACAAATCAAAAGCACAGGAACGACCGACCATTAAGAGAAAGAAGAAATTTAAATTAAAAGTTAGAGAATTAAGCTTAGGGGAAATCAATCTCAATCCAATCTCCTTATCTAGATCAAGGTGAATAATAATTCCATCTCTATTTTGTTTTGAATCATATATTTCGGATTTAAGGGTAAATTTGTTTTTATGATATATTGGATGATTATATGTTTGATTTAAAATTTATATGGATTAAACAAGATTGTTTAAAAGGGGGAAAGCACGGTTTTAGGAAAAACCGAGATTTAAAGATGTTTAAAAGCCATGGAAAATTTTATGTAATGAGGAACATGATTTTGGAGTTGGGTTTCAATTTTGATAATTTTCCTAGCTATGGAAAGATTAATATGAATTTTCAAAGGAAAATATGGTTATTTGGGTTTATAAATTTATTTTGGAAAATATATTGAGAATTTGGGTCTGGAATTCTGATATGTTAGATAACATGATTAAAATGAATTTCTGGAATTTTTGGGGATTTTTCCAAACTGATTTTCTATGCAAATAAATTATTTTAGAAGAGGGACTTCTTTGCAAAATTGGAAGGGCTTATTTGATTAACTTAACCATGGTTTAGATCTAGTATTAGTGGCAGTTATTTTTGGTAAAGAATTTGAAAAGGTTAAGACAACAAATCTGGAGTTGACACGTGGCAGGTTAGTTAGAGAAAATTTTCTTAAAGTGGTATAAAACCTGGTTTACCCAGAAAATTGGTTTTGCCTGCTTTGGAAATCACCTTTCGACACAGAAGCTTCCGCCTTCATCCTTGTCGAAACCAAGTATGCCGAAACCAATACAGAAGGTATCACTATGATGGTACGCAGTGGATTGGAGATAGGCGGAAGGTAAGGCGTTGAAAGCATAGCTTCCGAAGGAGTCGAAACCTTAGTTTGTTTTCAAAATGAAAAGCGCCTGCCTTTATCTTGTTTTAGCCTTCGACAGAGTCGGAGCATATGTGTGACGCCCCACCTCTATACCCACGCTAGCCAAGGACACTACGAGGTAATGCCGTCAACTAGCACGGAGAATAAGGCTGTTGAGGAACGACCATCTGTATAATTGCTTTGTGCGAGTACCGATATGCTAGATAAAAATATAACTTTTCATCTCAAGAGGAAATCCGACATACCGATACAAACTCAAAGCTACTACACAGTGGCTATATGGACTTCGGAAACAAATATAGAAATAAACATAACACAAATCAGTCACAGACAATTCATATCACAAAGGCGGAAATAGATATGAATATAACACATGAAAGTGTACATCAGAGTAGTGGTCAAATAAGATCCACAATAACACAAAAGAATAGATACAAGTACAAGACAATAGAATATGTATACATCAAGGAGTCTAATCTCAAATTTATACAACAAAAACTACTAAGCACGGGTAGTTAGCCAAAAGTCAGATGATGGTTCCAGATAGGAAATCATGAGGAAGCACCTGTAAGATCTCAGTCTGACCCGAGTATTATTTAAGAAGAAAATAATAAACGGATCAGTCTAGCTATAATTATCAGATAAAATGAGATAGAATATGAGATATGGCATAAACATATAATAACCATAATGACATACTACTATAAGTATGTAAATGAAAATCAACAAGAGATTAATCAATATCGCCAGAATCTTCACAAAGATAAAATAGGGTATCATACCTTAAACTTGTATTCATAACAAGTCAATAACACATGAATTCACCAATGCACAAAAATTGATAAAACTTATCAGTGGAAATCACGAAAATTGGTGAAGCACAAAATTCCAGAAATCATCACAAGAAATCCAGAAAACACATAAAAAGGGGGGAAAAGGCCTATGAGCCGAATGCTCCACGAACGGTCCGAAGACCAATGAGCCGAATGCTCCACGAACGGTCCGAAGACCAATGAGCCGAATGCTCCACTAGCGGTCCGAAGACCAATGAGCCGAATGCTCCACGAACGGTCCGAAGACCAATGAGCCGAATGCTCCACGAATGGTCCGAAGACCAATGAGCCGAATGCTCCACGAACGGTCCGAAGACCAATGAGCCGAATGCTCCACGAATGTGAGTAGAAACATCACACAAACGAGGTCTAGTCTCCCTCGCATACAAAGAGACATCGCACAATTGCTAGTCTAAATCAAATCACAAAAATGATCATCAAGAAGTGTCAATTACACTAAGCTAGTAAATATATGAGTTTAGCTTCATATCCCATAACCACTAGCTTAACTTAAATATTTACGAACAAACTGTAGATCTTCACTAGAAAATTGTCACAAGAGGTTCAATCGAACAAGTCCATAAATTAACCGACGAAGTAAACGCAAGCGTTTCATACCACTTGTTTCGCTAAGCCATTTAATTAGATTTTCTCATACGAATGAGGTAAAGGTTTGTATATACTAATAGATTGGAAAACGGTTTTAAGAAAATGAACTTTTGATATTTTAAATAGTGTTGAAATTGCTTTGATGAAAGAGTTTTGATATTTACTACTAGTATTGAAACCTTCATATCTTTAAAGTGACAAGTCACAAAACGATTGTTGAAATGAATCGAATTACATAAAATTCACGTTCAAAGACGTGAGTAAAGTCCAAGGAAATCTATCCCAAAACTATCATAGTAGAAATTCTGATGAATGTTTTTCAGATAAGATCCCCTACGAAACGATTGTAGAAACAATAAATCATCAAAATTCACATACGAAGACGTGAATTAAATCCAAAGAAATCGATAATAAATCCATCAAAATGGATATTCACATAAACCCCGAAAAAGAAGTCATCAAAGTCATAATAAATGATAACAACCACTAAGAACCAACATGAATCGATAAAATTCGGAAAACCAATCAAAATGAGCATAAATAGGCAAAACAGGAAAACAAGAGCAGGTCAGTCGACTGAAATCCTTGTTCAGTTGACTGAACAATGTCCAGAAAATTCCGGGCTTCAGCTCATTCGACTGAACAGAGGATTCAGTCGACTGAACCTGATTTTCTGCATTTCCTATCCTATGACAATTGAAGTGCAAACACTCACAACTTGCAACCAGACAAGCAACGGCGCTAAGGGTTTACGCCAATCGACTACCCGGCCATATAAGCTCTTCGATTTATCACCAAAAACATGATCCAATATCAAAGCTATGATTTTTAGAGTATTAGACTTCCAAAACACCAAAAATTGCAATGCTCACAAAACCCATCCGAATCAAAAGCAATTGCACATGGATAATTGTTAGGAATTCATAACAAGAAATCAAGGATAGTTATAGACATGGATGTGAGATAAAAATCTCACCTTTTACACCCAAAAAAAATGATGAAGAAGCTATAGAACAATGGCAAGAGCAATCACACTTCAATTCCAACTCAACAAACTTGAATTCAAAGCTTAAAATAAGAACATTCCCAAAGTTAAGTTTAGGAATTTCTGAAATTGGAAGGAGAAAGAGTTGGAGAAGAAGAAGGAGATGCTTACCAATGGGTTCTCTTCGAATTTGGAGCAAGGACTTGAGTTTGCAAGAGGAACTAGGGTTTGGAATTTCTAATTTCCAATTTCTCCCACCATTTTCAGTTGAGCTTGAGTGTGAGGAGTGGGAATGAGTGAATGGGGAGGAGAGGGCTGAGTTAGGGTATTAAGTTAGCTAGTGGGCTGAATCCAAACCCAAAACCCAAATAGAAAAAGTAGCCAAATTCGATTAACTCCAAACATATCGAAGTTTATACTTAAAAAGGTCGCAAACGGCGTTTTGAACTCAATGGAAGTGGTCTCGAGTCCTAATTCAACTGTTTGCAAAAAGTAGCTTTTCGGACATCAATCCGATTAACGATTCTATATTTAAATAAAATATTTAAATATTCAATCGAAAAATATGCGGGTTGTTACAATTTGGTTTCGAAAGAGGATTTAAAAAAAGGTTTCGAAAGGTTTGCCATTAACTTAAGAGTGCTTTCGACTGGGTTCTTTACTTACGAAAGAATGTTTTGAAAGAAGGGGTTCCGACCTAGTCGAAACCTTGCTACCGTTTTATAGCCTTTCGATGGTATTGAAGATATCAATATTGTCAAAAGGTATTTTGTTTTATTAGTTCATGCCACTTCTTATAGCTTTCGAAAGGGGCTAGGGGTTTCGAAGGCCATGGTATCGAAAGAGGTTTCGACGCTAACCTTCTAATGTTTTACCCAAATGTTAAATGCTTTCGAAAGGGATGGTGCCGACACCATCAAGTTTTCCGCAATATTTTTATATAAGAAAGGAAGTTTCGAAACAGATGCTTTTGCCTATATTCACTTTGACCCAAATAATATTTTAAGTATAGACCCAATGCTTTCGAAAGGGGTACTTTCAATAATTTCGGAAGGGTTAATTCCAATGGTGTCGAAAGGGGTACTTTCAACTGGTTTCGAAGCTAAGCTTTTAAAGGTTAAATGTTAATAATTTACTACAATCGAAAGTTTTCGAAAGTAAGGTTTTAAAGTATTAAAAGGCATAAGCCTATTGTTTTAAAGATAGAATTTTAAGGCTTTTGAAGGAGGTTATCCTATGAAGTCGAAAGCTAGGTTTCGAATGTATGGAAAGGTTTTATAACCCAAACTCTATTTTTAATGGACCCATAATTGCTTCTACTAATATGAATATATTCACTTTATAATGGACCCATAACTGCATTTTGGAGATAAAGGGTAGAAGAACCAGTTAGGTTAACTCAGTAGTGAATATAAATTGAATAAACTCCTGAATGAGTAGAATTGCATCCAGGAGGTCAGGAAGACCAGAATATAGGATGCTAAAATATAAAAGAAAGATATTGGCAAGAGCCAATAGGTTCATAGTTAGCCCATGAAAACTATGTATAAAGGAAGATGTCAGAAAGAAAGGTTCATAGTTAGCCCATGAAAACTATGTGTAAAGGAAGATGTCAGAAAGACAGGTTCGTAGTAAGCCCATGAAAACTATGATTGGATACTGGCAGAGGTTAGTAGGTTTGTAGTTAGCCCATGAAAACTATATCCGGATGAAATATTGACAGATGTCAATAGGTTCCTAGTCAACCCATGAAAACTAGGATAAAAGTAAGATATTGGAGTTACCAATAGGTTTATAGTGATCCCATGAAAACTATGTAATTGGGCAGGGAGTCCTTAAATGTTTAACCGGTTATTAGTCAGCCCATGAAAACTATTAAGTTAACAGTAATCCTAGAAACTATAATTGAGACAGATAGTCTAAAATGAATGGGGATGGGTAATCCAGAATTAATCCATTTGTTTTGCATATCGTCATATTATACAGTTTTGAATTGTTCTAACCATTGTGGATGTAGGAGCATAGTATATGGTTTTATAAAAGGTTTTGAGATACTAGTGAGGGAAAACCCGTTCCACTAAGCGGCGTGGTCTCACTAGATATCTAAATGATTTGAGATGATAGATTATTATTCGTACCAGGCTTTATGTCTGACTCGAAGTTTATGTTTTCCCCTTAAACTCTCGGGTACTCAATTGATTCTGAGTAGTTTTGGAGTTGAGATTTTTAGGTACCTCTTAAGACGAATATGCTTCCGGAGACGTGCAGGAGGCATGATAGCTATTTTGAGTTCTCTTTTCTTTTGATTCCGCTGTGTTGTTTGTAATGGCAAAGTTGTTATATTGCCTGTATATACTCTGATCATTCAAGGGGGAATCTTCATATGTCGCTCTTGGCGTATGTTGTAGTAAATATATTTTCTCTGAACGTGACTTGCGAACATGGGATTATGTAATGAATTGGAAATGTTTTGATATGGAATGTGATTTTTTTGAAGTTTAATTTTTTTTTCATATTCATGTGTTTCTGTGTATCAATGAATCTAACACCGTCGTATTTGATCGCTGAGGATTAATAACTATGGACGCCTGCAGCATTCGTAGCCGTTAGTTTTGGACCTCCAAGTAGGGGGATGTTACAGTCCTTTACTATGGCAGTTTTTCCAGAAGTAAACTTTAGCTCAATGCTTCCAATACCAGCGACAGTAGTGGTGTGAGTGTCTGCCAACAGCACTTTCTTGTCCTCGACATCCATGTATGATTTGAACATAGCACGGTCATAGCAGATATGACATGTAGCGCTAGTATGTACCCACCATCCTTCTGATCCCCCTATAAGGTTGATTTCTGTAATCATAATAGTTAGTGACTGCTCTTCAATCAGGTTCGCTTGAGGAATAGGACGAGGCATGTTACGAAATTTTTGTGCCATGTGACCTAGTTTGTTACAGTTCTAACAAAAAACTGACCAAAATTATTTTTTAAGGGTGGTTGCTGCTGTGGTGCAGTATGGTTCCTTTGAAGGTTCTCAGTCTTGTTGTGGCTCTGATTAGACTTATGGTTCTAATTCTTAAAGCTTTTGTGATTCTGTTTCAGAACCTCAGCCTTCTTATTGTCGCTGGAAACAACAAGCACGTCCTCTTTCATATCCTGTTTTCGGGATTCCTCCTCTATTCGGAGGCTAGTAATCAAACTTTCAAGTGAAAAGACTTTAGTTTTATGTCTAAGTTTATTTTGAACCTTTTCCAACTAGGGGGTGATTTATCAATAAGTACTGCAACTTAAAACCGTTCGTCAATAGTCATACCTTCGGAGATGGTCTCATAAGCTATTTCTGAAGCTCAAGAGACTACGTCTCTACTAACATGTCATTGGACATCTGATATTTGAGATAGCGGTTGACTGCCATTTCTTTGCTCCAGCTTCTTCCATGTCATATTTCTTCTGTAGTGCCTCCTAGATCTCCTTAGCATATTTGTCCCCTACGTTGTAGTAGTCATATAGGTCATTGCAGAGGCCATTCAAAATGAAGTTTTCGCATAGGTAGCCATGCTCGATTCAGGATTGGTTTTCATTGCTCTTTGCTTCGGTGGATGGATTAGACAGTGTCGGTTTACCAGTGGTCAGAACAGAGATTACCTTTTTCATTGTCAAGAAAAATTGCATCTTCTGCCTCCATCTTTTGAAGTGCCGCCCCTCGAATCTGAAGGGTCTGTTGGTGTTTGGTAATACAGTTCTAGTAAAATCATCGGTCGCGGTCATTTGCAGAAAGTGGAATTGTCTTAAGTTGATGGATCTGACTGCTATAAACGGTCGAGTTGCATACTTCATCGCTTTCTTTAAGTCGATTCGCGGCTTAACTCTAAAGTGCAAAGCTAGCTATCAACCCCGTCTGCAGGATTAAACAACCTCTAAAATTTTGTTAATTTGCTATTTGCACAATAGCAAATCATTCTGGATTTAACAATTTCAAATTTAACCGCTTAGAAGAATTTCGCAGAGAGGGAGAAATGATAGAGAGAGAAGAAGAAAGAAAATAGTTCATTGTGTTATATTTTTCTTTCTGTCTATCTATCATTTAAATAGACATAATGAAAATTGTATGCGTTTCTGAAATGAGTGATTGTTAACGGATCTGAAATTACTGTCATTCATGACGAATTTTATTGCCATTGATTTTTGCAACGGTTCAATAATAATAGTTCATAGATATATTACCGTTATACAATATCATTCATTACAAAAATATACTTAAAAATCCAACAACTTCACTTACAGACGCAATAAGAGAGGCTTCTCTACTCAAAAGCTTGTTATGTTTCATTGCCAATTAAACAAAAATGTCGGTTGTTATTAGTAAATATAAGAGCCTTACAGAGATAATAAGAGAACCATCTGCAATTATTGTTGAGATATATTATTCTCCCTTATTTCACTTATTGAGAAGAATTTGACGAGTATTTGCTAGATGTATTAGAAACACTAACTGCCCACATTTTTGCTATAGGCATTGGTATTCTGGTTTATAGTGTAATAAGTCAGTCAAATTTTAGCTGCAAAATTATCACAGCAGATGGAAAAAACTAGCATTTGCATATCGTGTTAAATTTTGCATCGAGGTTTAACTGTGCTTAGTTTATAACCAAATAACAACATTTTAGCTTGGCTCTGAGTTTGAATTAAGCATTTTATGATCTTGTTGTAGTATTTGTATCACCAATCAATTAACTATCACCTCATTTTAAGTTTAAAAATAAAAATGAAATATAAGGCAAAAATGATATTATTCTTTATATACTCGTTTAAACACCGTGAATGAAGCACTATTCCAAACTTTATATCATAACTCATTCAAATTACATGCTTGAATCCCACAAGTCGTAGCTCGAAGGCCCATTATACAGTACCAACATTCAAAACCAATACAAATCATTCTTTAGAAATATTTATGTAGTTATATAATATTGTCAGTAGTGTATGTGATAGAGGTGCAGAACAGTGGATCCTGCCACTCTACATACTATTACTTTAAATTTTTATATGGTGTTAACTGGAGCATGAGAACATGACTATAAATTTTGATTTATACACATGAAGTAACCAAAAATAATAAACGGTCTATTGCATATTACATATGGTTATGCATAGATGATCACGAAGTATGCATAATAAAGCATGATTACACACACATGAACATGTACATGTATATGTACACATGTACATGTGTATATATATGTACATATGTATATGTACATGTGTGTGTAACATTTATTTATTTTAGCATATGGCAATTGATTTGTTGAAAAGCAAAACTATTACCATGTAGAACCTTAAAAAGTGGTCAGCCAGTAGCATTTAAAATTCTCCATGGTGCATGGGATGGTAACTATGTAGGTTGGTGCATGTGTCACTGTTAGTACAACCCCATCCATAACCTATAGGGATGAGTTTATATGTAATCATATAAAGTACGGTCTTGGAGGAAACTACAGGTTAAGATGATGCATTATTTTGCCCTCCCTATTATTAGATTCTTTGAGGGCAGAGCATTACTTTTTAGTGGAAAAGTTTAGGCAGTGTTTGGTTTAAAAACGAATTTTGTATTTTTGGTTTTCAATATGTATATCAAATATGAGAAAAGTTAAAAGATGGCGGAGGAGATAAAAAAAGACGGAGAGAATGGTGGAACAACGGAAGAATAGATTGTTTCTCGTGATTGTGTTATTTTCCAAAACACGAAAAATGAAAAAAAGTTGTTTTCAATTTTGTATGTTAACTTCATTTTCAAAATCGATCTTTTCGACAATATACATTGTAACGATCACGATCTTTCGACGCTCGAAAGTCGATATTAATACGTTCACTGTATCAAATGCCGCGCAATCGAATGCCGGAAAACCGAACCATTAGGGTTAAAAAGAAGAGGTAGAAGAAGATAGAAGAAAAAAAGAACAGAAAAACAAAAACAGAAACAACAACAGAATCTCACATTCACAGCGGAACAATATATAATAGATGAAACAATAATCTTTAAAACAAAAGACTATATCAGTTAATACATACATCAATCAGAGTCAATATACAACTCAATACAACAATGGACAATTATATAAACTTGTCCTCATACAGAATACACAGCGGAATAAATAAACAAGTACGGGAGTACGTCTCGCCATCCAGCTTGCTTCCAAAGCTCCAGAATATCCAGAATATCCTGATAACATAACTCTAGACTGCCCGTGTGGAAAATTATGGGCACCCAGAGTTTAGAAAGGGAACAATAAACTCCGAGTCAGTCATGGTGACTGGTGTGAGATCGTAAAACAGTTATTTTCACAAAGAAAATAAAACAATTTCGCAATGCTTTTGGAAAATGAAACTACCATAAGGCCTCCCGCCCCACACACAATGCAAACGCAGAATTGTAGGAGATTTCTCCTTATGATGGTCAAATATGCTTACTACGAAAAATCACTTGATATTATTATTAATGTCTAGTGTGTAAAACATTTCGAAAGTATAATATCAATCTTAGCCAACATACAACCATTATTGTATGCCTACTATAGCTACTATGTTCAATAGCAGGTTACCGCCACATTCTATAGCAGGTAATACAACTAAAAACGTACAGGTTCGTATTGTTTCTTTGGATTTCCAACAAATGGTCAGACAAAGGAACTTCCTTACACCGAAATGGAAACGCCTCTAGAAAGACGCCCCGAGAGTCAACCTGCTCTATGCAAACACAAGGCCGATGCTACCTCACGCTATACAGCTGTAACTAGGTAGCTAATACACGAGCTATGCCATCCCCCGGTCGTTACCGACCTTTATCCGAGGATCCTCAACCACAAATATCTGGGCTCCATACCATGATATCACCTCTTATCCAGAAGGAAATGACAAACCCTAGGGGCACGGCCCCTAAAAACCTTGCCGCAACATTCCTGTTTCGACCATTACCGGGTTGTGAGGCTTGACGAAGTCTCGTCCACAAAGCTACGCTTTTTCACAAAGCCATGCTTTGATCAACAAATGATCAACAACACTTCGTATGCCACATTACCAAATTGGGAATGTATCATTAGTAACCATCAACTACATAACCTCTGAGCTCGTACGTCTCAGAGAAGGGTGTTAAGCTAAGAGAATAAATTCTCCGCCACCAACAGAAATGTATTTGATAGAAACCAGCTTTAAATCTCAAAGTGTAACGTCTGACGTACAACCATACAAGTCTGTTCCGGGTTTGAACAGAACCGAAGGCACTTCCGAAGAAGCCCTTGCAAATCTGGGTATTCACTAATCACGTCCGGACTTCCCATCACAAGAAGAGTGATATAAATCTCTATACCGGAGCAACTCGGTGCAGAGACATTCGACGGGTTGTCCTTTCATTTTCGAAAATACCCGGTCTTCACACCAGTCTTCAAATAACGTCCATTCACGACGTATCACTATTCGGAATGGGTTATATGACACAAGGTCTTTTCCCGGCTAACCCGAATAGTGAGCGTTTGTTTTAAAAACAAATCAAGTGCCATTTCAAAGGCAAATATTGATAGTCGGTTATTTAACTATCAAACAACATTCACAACAAACAACCAATTTAAATAATTTTCCCAAATTATTAAATTTCAAAATATCTTCACAAGATATATATTTTCCACACTTCATCACTTTGAAAACAAATTTCAAATCATATTTCACACTTCATCTCAAAATGGTCCATTTAAACCAATTAAATAAATCCTTATCGATTTATTTCAAATTTACATCCCAAATCTGTAAATTTATTTCCACACTTTATCACTTTGAAAACCAATTTCAAATCATATTTTCCACACTTTAAAAATAAATCAGTGTTTATTTTTAAAACAAATTTCCCTTTCATTTCATAAATTCCTTTTTGAATTTACATTCCCAAATATTCACTTTTAACCCCAAATAAACTTCCAAATTGATTTCAAATTTTATTTCAACACCAAATCAATTTCAAATTGATTTCCAAATTTATTTCGAATCCCAAATTGTTTTTCCAAACATTTATTTCAAAACACCAAATCAATTTCAATTTGATTTCTAAGTTTATTTCAAATTCCAAATCATTTTACAAATCGATTTCCCAATTTATTTCAACACAAAATCTATTTTCATTCAACATCAAATAAATTTTCATATCGATTTCCCAAAGATTTATCTTCAAATACTAAATCAATTATCAATTGGATTTCAAACAAATTTATCACCTTTTTTTAAATAAATTCCTTTATCTCTTCCAAACCATTTAAAATTCCAATTTAATAAATTTCCCAACTTTCGAATAATACTATTCAAAATCCATTTATAAAAATCTTCTCCCATATTTTGGAAATAATTTGATAATATTTCGAAAATCAACTCTATGCTTTTAAAATTCCTTCTTTTAAATTCACTCAATTCTTTCAAAAAGAATTTACTTAAAATTTCAACTTTAATTTCAAAAATCCAATTTTTATTTATTTCTGGTATCCAACGATACCAAAAATACATTCGGCTAAATTATAGCCTTCAACGCATTCAATCACAAATATAATAATTCACAGATTATAAATAAATAATCACACAGCATATGAAACAAATTCAGATGTTTTGAGGAATCCTGTTGGATCCCTCCAACCTGTTTTACTGCATCCACAGATGTTAGCACAATACCAATTCCACTTCGAGGTGGAATATCGCGGTATATGGGATTTAAAAAAAAAATCATCCGCTATTATGCGGCGCAATAGGGTCTCATTCGCTATATAATGCGGGAATATCAACAACTCCAATATATACATATTCCAATATATATATATATATATTGCTATATACTACTATATATACTATCACATCCAAACAGTCAATCAATCAATAACTGCAAAATCAAATTTCATTTTTTTTTGAGTGAGAAGATCTCACCTTTGCTTTTATTTTTCAATCCATTTTCCAATTCCAGTTTTGTTTCCACGATGATTTTTAGACCTTGTATAAACAATTATACAATTTAATTAATATTCAATTTAGTCGAACAAATTTATTACCGTAATTTAATTTAATTAACTAAGGATTTTACTTAACATTAAATTAAAATACTAATTTAAAAGCAGCACTGTTTATCTATGTAGATTTATAAATTTGAAATAGGTATGTATCTTCATTTACCCTTTTTTCTTCAAACTAGAAAATTTTACTGTAAATATATATAATAATTTCTTTTTCTTATCCTAGATTTGTGAACATATATATATATATATATATATAAATTTAAATTGAAAAAAAAAGAATCTGTACGAATACCTTATCAATTTGTTCGAGGAAAAATCACAGCCACCAACAGAAATCGACTTCAAAAACGCGGCCTCCGGTCATCGCGAAATCGTTCGCAACCCCCATCGCTGACCTCCTTCACCACGTGCGCGACACGCGAACTCAGCCTCCATCTCGCCTCGCCCTGTCTCGAATCCCCTCGACCCGCCGCCACTAGCCTCCCCTCCACTCGCGAAGCGCTAGGCTGCTCTGGCGATCGCCGGCCACCTCGCCTCTCGCGTGCGCGAGCTCGAAACCCTAATTGCGATGCCGTTGCCCAAATCGACTTCGGCCATCCTTCCTGAAGCTCGTTGGAATTTTTATTTGCTCGAGAGGAGAAATGGAAGTGACAAGTTGATTTTGAAATAAAGAAGGGAGTGAAATACGCCGTAGATCTCGATTTATAGCTCGGCCATTAAAAGTTTTGAAGTCTCAGCTGATATTAAATAAAAATAGAACGAGGGGGACGCGTGACTATAGAAAAGAAATGAAGGGATGTCTTGCGTACAAAGGAAAGAATGGTACAGCGAAAGATAAGCTACAGCTGTAAAGAGGTTTGACCCATAAATAAAATAATTTAAATTTTCAAAACGTCTCGATAAATGCGACTTAAAATCCTGACTTCCTATCGAAGCATGCCGCCAGGCGTTAGTAATGTTATACGCCTATTTCGAACACAATGGAAAAGGTTTCGGGTCCAAATTCGATCGTATGGAGAAGTTAGCTTTTTGGACCAGTTATAATATTATTGAATTTTCAATTTAATTTCAGCGCATTTGCTTATCGTACGACCAAACGATCACTCCAAACATTACGAAAATTGAAATCCGATAACAATACAATATTACGAATCCAATGGAACTGGTTTCGTTAAATTCCGAGACTGTGCCTCGGAAAGCTATTTTTAAATTCAATTTAAACGATAAAATTCAAAACTGAACAAAACAGTTTCAAATTCAATTTTGAAGCTTCCATTACCCTCAGAATTATCAATATAAATTTTCTAAGCCTTGAAAATATTTTTAACAAGCTTGAAATTCCAAATTCCAAATTTTACTCAAATTTTAACAATTAAATTCACTAATTTAATTACCAACAAACTCTGATATTTGAAATTCAAATTGAACTAACATTCAAATATTTAAAATAAATTAAATATTCAAATTTCAAATGTCAAAAATTCAGGGTTGTTACAATCTTCCCCCTTAAAAGAATTTCGTTCCGAAATTACAAGTCAAGAAGAATGCTCCAATACCCGTTTATCATTTTTCCAAACCAAACAGTTTTATCAAATTTGCTAAAACAAATCTTTTATTAAGACACACTAATCTTTTTCTAACTTTCCAAACTTATTCATAAGTTCAAACAACTTTATTTTACTTCATAATTCAAATTCAAATTTAAATTCAAATTGTAAATTATCCAAAATTTCTCAAAAATTTTCCAACTCTCTAAATTTTCGAAAAATTTCGCCAGCGTCTCCTTTGCGCGGCTAGCTCGGTACAACTACAAAATGTCCCTATGGACTCTCAGATTTTAAAAGAAAACAAAATGCCAAGTGGCAAAATCAGAATCACATCAAATTTCATACTGAAATTTTAAATACATACCTCTTGTCGAACAAATTCAAATTTACCTTCGAAATCAAAATCCAATTCCAAATACCCTGTATATTTTACTTGACAATAATGTCCAAATTTACTTATTGGATTTCCAATTCCCCTTTACTTAAGAATTTCATTCTTTATTTCTTAAGTTCAATACAAGTATTTCTTATATTCATTTTCACTTCACAAACAAAGTTATATATTCATTTCCATTCAACTTTGCATTTTCAACTCCATTTGAATTCAATTTACAATTTCAATTCAATTTGAATTCATTTTATCTTCAAAAATTCACTTAGTGAAAACTCAATATTCACTTTTTCCAAGACTTTTAACTTCGACCAAAACAATGATTTTCGTTTTCTAGTTCAATTCCTACGTTTCCATTACAATTTGAAAATCAATTTTCCGTTAACAATATTTTCCAAATTTTCAAAAAAAAATTTCTAACTCCAAGAATTTTTGGAAAATTTTGGCGGAGTCTCCTTTGTACGGAGGAGCTTTTGCAATTTGACAAAAGATATAAATATATATACATCGACCCACTCGGTCGGAAAAGCAGAAAAACAGTTCATATTTCCTATTTTTATTGCGTAGGCGTACCTTTTTTAGCATTTTAAGCAAAGCGGTTTATTTATTAGCATTTACGCAACCCAAAATGCAGCCAAACGGCTTTCAAAAACCTGTACTTACTCAATTTAAACGCGTAAGTGACAATATAAGAAATCTATTAACATTTCACTTATTTCAATAGTGAACACATAGTTTTCATAAGCAATACATCCAAAATCATTTCCATTAGCAATTTATAGAATTTCAATACAAATTAAATTGCTTTCATCTAATTCACATTCAATTTCTATTCAATTCAAGTGATTAACAACTCACTTTCTTACATTTAATTCATTTTTAAGTGAAACGAATTCATACCATTTCAATTGATTCAAAAATCAATTTTTATTTTCTTTTAATAACTCATAGAATTTATATAACCCCGTTTGCGCCAAACGACAACCATTATTATGCAAATTCAACGATATTCACTTAATAGAATATCCATTTTAGTTTATAACTAATTTAAATTGATATAAACTCAATTTATTTTAAATTCCAATTCATTTATTTACAAATGTAACCTCATTTGTTCATTCACAAATTCATTCCTTTTCAATTTGAATCTTATTCCAATCAAATTTCAAATATTTTATAAGTTATCAACTTATTTACATTCCATTAATGAATTTATTTTCAAATATTTTTTTGGAATTCTATTTCCAATTATAAATCACATTACAATTTACATTTACAAATCTCATTCGTATATGAATTCATTTCCTAATCTTTCAATTCATATTTATAAATTTCATTTGTTAAATGAATTTATCTCCAAATCTTTGGTTATACCATTATTTCTTATTCAATTCCATATAACAGTGATAATAATTCAATATTATCTCTTTCTAACAAACAAGCATCCATATACTTTAATAATTTACGGAAAATCATTTCTTTTCTATACAAAAATAGTTTTGGGCAAAATTATTTCATTTACCCTATTTAAAACAATACTGTGTCGGTTTATCTTGTTTAAGAGTTTAGAAACCCCTATCGATTACAGTTGGCCAGACTGCACCGACCAGAATCCATAAACAATCAACCGATATGTCAACACAATACAAAACAAATTTTGTATTCACTAACAAATACGCGCTAATATCTATTATTACACTCACACTCATTCTAGAGTACTACTGACTCGATCTCTAATGAGTAACACCCAACAGAGCCAGGGTTGTCGCTTAACCAACAGCTCTGATACCACTTGTAACGATCACGATCTTTCGACGCTCGAAAGTCAACATTAATACGTTCACTGTATCAAATGTCGCGCAATCGAATGCCGGAAAACCGAACCATTAGGGTTAAAAAGAAGAGGTAGAAGAAGACAGAAGAAAAAGAGAACAGAAAAATAGAAATAGAAACAACAACAGAATCTCACATTCACAGCGGAACAATATATAATAGATGAAACAATAATCTTCAAAACAAAAGACTATATTTGTTAATACATACATCAATCAGAGTCAATATACAACTCAATACAACAATGGACAATTATATAAACTTGTCCTCATACAGAATACACAGCGGAATAAATAAACAAGTACGGGAGTACGTCTCGCCATCCAGCTTGCTTCCAAAGCTCCAGAATATCCTGATAACATAACTCTAGGCTGCCCGTGTGGAAAATTATGGGCACCCAGAGTTTAGAAAGGGAACAATAAACTCCGAGTCAGTCATGGTGACTGGTGTGAGATCGTAAAACAGTTATTTTCACAAAGGAAATAAAACAATTTCGCAATGCTTTTGGAAAATGAAACTACCATAAGGCCTCCCGCCACACACACAATGCAAATGCAGAATTGGAGGAGATTTCTCCTTATGATAGTCAAATATGCTTACTACAAAAAATCACTTGATATTATTATTAATGTCTAGTATGGAAAACATTTCGAAAGTATAATATCAATCTTAGCCAACATACAACCATTATTGTATGCCTACTATAGCTACTATGTTCAATAGCAGGCTACCGCCACATTCCATAGCAGGCAATACAACTAAAACCGTACAGGTTCGTATTGTTTCTTTGGATTTCCAACAAATGGTCAGGCAAAGGAACTTCCTTACACCGAAATGGAAACGCCTCTAGAAAGACGCCTCGAGAGTCAACCTGCTCTCTGCAAACACAAGGCCGACGCTACCTCACGCTGTACAGCTATAACTAGGTAGCTAACACACGAGTGATGCCATCCCCCGGTCGTTACCGACCTTTATCCGAGGATCCTCAACCACAAAGCAACAACCACAAAGTATAATAAATTTGCAGCATTAACCTAGGTAAAATATCTGGGCTCCATACCATGATAACACTTCTTATCCAGAAGGAAATGACATACCCTAGGGGCGCGATCCCTAAAAACCTTGCCGCAACATTCCTGTTTCGACCATTACCGGGTTGTGAGGCTTGACGAAGTCTCGTCCACAAAGCTACGCTTTTTCACAAAGCCATGCTTTGATCAACAAATGATCAACAACACTTCGTATGCCACATTACCAAATTGGGAATGTATCATTAGTAACCATCAACTACATAACCTCTGAGCTCGTACGTCTCAAAGAAGGGTGTTAAGCTAAGAGAATAAATTCTCCGCCACCGACAGAAATGTATTTGATAGAAACCAGCTTTACATGTCAAAGTGTAACGTCTGACATACAACCATACAAGTCTGTTCCGGGTTCGAACAGAACCGAAGGCACTTCCGAAGAAGACCTTGCAAATCCGGGTATTCACTAATCACGTCCGGACTTCCCATCACAAGAAGAGTGATATAAATCTCTATACCGGAGCAACTCGGTGCAGAGACATTCGACGGGTTGTCCTTTCATTTTCGAAAATACCCGGTATTCACACCGGTCTTCAAATAACATCCATTCACGACGTATCACTATTCGGAATGGGTTATATGACACAAGGTCTTTTCTCGGCTAACCTGAATAGTGAGCGTTTGTTTTAAAAACAAATCAAGTGCCATTTCAAAGGCAAATATTGATAGTCGATTATTTAACTATCAAACAACATTCACAACAAACAACCAGTTTAAATAATTTTCCCAAATTATTAAATTTCAAAATATCTTCACAAGATATATATTTTCCACACTTCATCACTTTGAAAACAAATTTCAAATCATATATCACACTTCATCTCAAAATGGTCCATTTAAACCAATTAAATAAATCCTTATCGATTTATTTCAAATTTACATCCCAAATCTATAAATTTATTTCCACACTTTATCACTTTGAAAACCAATTTCAAATCATATTTTCCACACTTTAAAAATAAATCAGTGTTTATTTTTAAAACAAATTTCCCTTTCATTTCATAAATTCAATTTTGAATTTACATTCCCAAATATTTACTTTTAACCCCAAATCAACTTCCAAATTGATTTCAAATTTTATTTCAACACCAAATCAATTTCAAATTGATTTCCAAATTTATTTCGAATCCCAAATTGTTTTTCCAAACATTTATTTCAAAACACCAAATCAATTTCAAATTGATTTCTAAGTTTATTTCAAATCCCAAATCATTTTACAAATCGATTTCCCAATTTATTTCAACACAAAATCTATTTTCATTCAACATCAAATAAATTTTCATATCGATTTCCCAAAGATTTATCGTC
This sequence comes from Allium fistulosum, assembly GCA_030737815.1. NCBI lineage: Eukaryota > Viridiplantae > Streptophyta > Magnoliopsida > Asparagales > Amaryllidaceae > Allium > Allium fistulosum. Next base: position 626,656,513 of record CM060905.1, on the reverse strand, counting down.
AAATACTAAATCAATTATCAATTGGATTTCAAACAAATTTATCACCTTTTTTTAAAATAAATTCCTTTATCTCTTCCAAACCATTTAAAATTCCAATTTAATAAATTTCCCAACTTTCGAATAATACTATTCAAAATCCATTTATAAAAATCTTTTCCTATATTTTGGAAATAATTCGATAAGAATTCGAAAATCAACTCTATGCTTTTAAAATTCCTTCTTTTAAATTCACTCAATTCTTTCAAAAAGAATTTACTTAAAATTTCAACTTTAATTTCAAAAATCCAATTTTTATTTATTTCTGGTATCCAACGATACCAAAAATACATTCGGCTAAATTTTAGCCTTCAACACATTCAATCACAAATATAATCATTCACAGATTATAAATAAATAATCACACAGCATATGAAACAAATTCAGATGTTTTGAGGAATCCTGTTGGATCCCTCCAACCTGTTTCCGTGCATCCACAGATGTTAGCACAATACCAATTCCACTTTAAGGTGGAATATCGCGGTATATGGGATTTTAAAAAAATATCATCCGCTATTATGCGGCGCAATAGGGTCTCATCCGCTATATAATGCGGGAATATCAACAACTCCAATATATACATATTCCAATATATATATATATATTGCTATATACTACTATATATACTATCACATCCAAACAGTCAATCAATCAATAACTGCAAAATCAAATTTCATTTTTTTTGAGTGAGAAGATACCACCTTTGCTTTTATTTTGCAATCCATTTTCCAATTCCAGTTTTGTTTTCACGATGATTTTTAGACCTTGTATAAACAATTATACAATTTAATTAATATTCAATTTAGTCGAACAAATTTATTACCTTAATTTAATTTAATTAACTAAGGATTTTACTTAACATTAAATTAAAATACTAATTTAAAATCAGCACTGTTTATCTATGTAGATTTATAAATTTGAAATAGGTATGTATCTTCATTTACCCTTTTTTCTTCAAACCGGAAAATTTTACTGTAAATATATATAATAATTTCTTTTTCTTATCCTAGATTTGTGAATATATATATATATATAAATTTAAATTGAAAAAAAGAATCTGTATGAATACCTTATCAATTTGTTCGAGGAAAAATCACAGCCACCAACAGAAATCGACTTCAAAAACGCGGCCTCCGGTCATCGCGAAATCGTTCGCAACCCCCATCGCCGACCTCCTTCACCACGTGCGCGACACGCGAACTCAGCCTCCATCTCGCCTCGCCATCTCTCAAATACCCTCGACCCGCCGCCACTAGCCTCCCCTCCACTCGCGAAGCCCTAGGCTGCTCTGGCGATCGCCGGCCACCTCGCCTCTCGCGTGCGCGAGCTCGAAACCCTAATCGCGATGCCGCTGCCCAAATCGACTTCGTCCATCCTTCCTGAAGCTCGTTGGAATTTTTATTTGCCTGAGAGGAGAAATGGAAGCGGGAAATTGATTTTGAAATAAAGAAGGAAGTGAAATACGCCGTAGATCTCGATTTATAGCTCGGCCATTAAAAGTTTTGAAGTCTCAGCTGATATTAAATAAAAATAGAACGATGGGGATGCGTGACTATAGAAAAGAAATGAAGGGATGTCTTGCATATGAAGGAAAGAATGGTACAGCGAAAGATAAGCTACAGTTGTAAAGAGGTTTGACCCATAAATAAAATAATTTAAATTTTCAAAACGTCTCGATAAATGTGACTTAAAATCCTGACTTCCCATCGAAGCGTGTCGCCAGGCGTTCGTAATGTTATACGCCTATTTCGAACACAATGGAAAAGGTTCCGGGTCCAAATTCGATCGTATGAAGAAGATAGCTTTTTGGACCAGTTATAATATTGAATTTTCAATTTAATTTCAGCGCGTTTGCTTATCGTACGGCCAAACGATCACTCCAAACATTACGAAAATTGAAATCCGTTAAAAATACAATATTACGAATCTAATGGAACTAGTTTCGTCAAATTCCGAGACTGTGCCTCGGAAAGCTATTTTTAAATTCAATTTAAACGATAAAATTCAAAACTGAACAAAACAGTTTCAAATTCAATTCTGAAGCTTCCATTACGCTCAGAATTATCAATATAAATTTTCTAAGCTTTGAAAATATTTTTAACAAGCTTGAAATTCCAAATTCCAAATTTTACTCAAATTTTAACAATTAAATTCACTAATTTAATTACCAACAAACTCTGATATTTGAAATTCAAATTAAACTAACAATCAAATTTTTAAAATCAATTAAATATTCAAATTTCAAATGTCAAAAATTCAGGGTTGTTACAATATACATGCGCTGTGTGCATTTTCGTATGGACGAAAAACCAAAATAAAAAATAAAAAAACCAAACACCACCTTATTTTTTTGCATATGTATTGGATCCAATGATTTTTATGTCATTTACACAATCATTTGGAAGATCTCAGATTAAGTCATGCAAATGTGCTAGGAAAGTGTTGAAATATTAAACTTGATTTGTTAATTTCTAGAAGTTTCTTATTATTAAAGTTTCTAGAGTCTTTTTGTATTTTATAGAATTTGGTGAGAGCTCTAGAATTTTATATTAGTTGCTAGAAATAAGAATTATATAATAGTTATGTTTCTAGACTTGCCTAAAGAGTCATTTCTAGAGTTGTCAAATGAGTCATGTTTCTAGAGTATTCTATATCTAGAATGTTCTATTGAGTCATATAAATAGAGGAGCTCTCCCCTCATTTTGTATAAAGCAAGAAATAAATCATCAATAAAGAAAAGTTTTCTACAAGAATAAAAAAAAGGATAGAGATGGCGAATAATGGCGTTCCCCTACAAGTTCCAATGCTCACCAAGAACAATTATGATAATTGGAGTTTAAGGATGATGGCTCTCCTTGGAGCACACGACGTGTGGGAGATAGTTGAAAATGGCTATACCGAACATGAGAATGAAGATGGTTTATCTCAAATTCAAAGAGATTGTAACGACCCGCTATTTTGGACCATTCAAATCGACAATAATCCACACATGTCTAACTTGAATAGTTCAAAATATCAGATTGTAAATTTAAAATTTTGCAAAACTCAGCATATACAGTAAATAAATCAATCACATAATCACAGACACAGAGTAATACAATAATACGCAGCGGAATAGATAAAATAGTAGTTCATGAAGCTACTATATAAACATCAGAGTTAGAAATAAAATACAACAGAATATCTCAAATGCAGTGAAGTCTCCAGTACAACAGATGACATCTCTGAAAAAATCAACTAGAAGAGCTGAAAGCTGAGGCGATAGTTGGATCTCCAAAGGAAGCTCCAAACTCCAAGGGTGAGTCTCAAATGCTGTATCACTCGGTCTGACCCGAGCATAAAGCAAAACACAAAACACTCGAGTCAGGATTAACATTCTTATATAAATAAATCCAACTCAAGTGAAATATCAACTGAAATACAAGTAACTTAAAGGATGTTTGGGATAACCATCCTCTTAAGGATCTACGGAACTATCTACAAGGTGGAAATATACACCATAACACCGTGGTCATTTCAATTTAATTTATACTTCAAAACCCAAAATATCATTTCATTTCAAATATATCTATTTTTCCAAAATAGTATATATATATATATATTAAATGAAAAAGGTAAATTATTTATAATTTCCTCAAGTCTCACAAATCGATTCAAATTAATTCAAATTCCAAATTCAAATTTATTCAAAGCTCAATTCATCAATTCAATTCAGTTCTCAATAGACCATTTAAATTTTTAATATATTTCAAGGCTTTAATATTCGATATTTTCAAAGTTAAATTTAACAGTTTCATATAGCTCTTGATTTAACTTCATTATTATTTCATCAGGGAATATTCACTTAATAAATTCAATATCATTTAACTAGCCTTAAATTACATTTTTACTAAATATTTCCTTAAATTTATTTAAACAAGAAATATTTATTAAATTACCTAAATCAAACCCAAATTATAAATCATATCTTAAATCTCAGTTTCAATAAGTTTCAGATCGGTTTAATTAAATAAAATTCTTTAATGGATAAAATTTCAACTAAATTCAAATTATCTTTCCAACCTTAACTTATTCAAATTATTACCAAAATCTATTTTGAAATATAAATTTTATTCTCAACATATTATATGTATTAAATCCATCTTAATTAAATTAAATATCATTATTAAATCTATATATATATATATATCATTACCATTTATATATAAAAATTTAAAATCAACTTTTATTAAAACCATATATTTCTTTCCAAAACCATAGAATTTATTTTCAAAATATTTATATATGGACCAACGGTGTCTGTATATAATTTCCTATTTATGGTCAAGTGATACGGATATTTATCGTTTCAATCCGTAAATTTAAATACATACGGGTAGATATCATTTCGACCCGTAATCCCAAATTCAAATCAATTGAAAATCGCTTGGGTTTATCATTTCAACCCATAACGATTTTCTCCTATTCTAAAGTCCGTTCGGGTATGTATCATTTCAACCCATAGTGAATTCTAAACTACAGGGAACTTGCAGAGTGATAACGGATAATATAATAATATAAAACAGGCATATATCAACAATAACAATATAATATAAACAATAGGATATGGTGTCATATCCCACAGGTGAACAGTTACAGATAATAACATATATAACAATTTAAATAACTACAACAGCATATTTCAATTGTCGTTTCAATTGAAATCAAATTTAATAAATAAAAGAACGTTAATCGTGAGTGATTACTCACCTTTCGAGGCTAGAGATGAACGAGAGTAAGATGAGTTACGGGTCCAAGCATAACTTCGAAGTAAAGCACGATGGGAATAATTTGACGAACAAAGCTGACAAATAGGAGTTGATGAGAACGAATCAGAATCATCTAGATATATATATAGAATATATATTATTATTATTATATTATATTTTTCAAACATCAATATTAAATTTAAACACATATTAGAATAAAATAATATATATATATATATATATTTATTTAAAATTAAAAATTATTATCCTTAAAACATATAAAATTAAAAATTCAATATTAAAGTTAAAGCACATATAACTTAAAGTCAAAATATTTTATTCTTGAAACAATACTTAAACGATATGCATAAAGCAACATTTAAATAAAGTTGAACACATACATATACTATCAAACATATATTCATGCGTACCACACATATAATGTATATATATAAATTAACAACTATAGATAGCATGTTACTTGGATATAGAACAAAGAAGTGAACTCACCCTTAAAATAAATTGTAAATGAGTATAAAGCACCTATATTAATACAACACTTACCCTTTTCAAATCTATTATGAGCAGAATATAAATACATATAATACATAACTTATATAGCTGAAACTTATACAAATCTGCAACTATATACTTTTATATATAATGCGAACTATAACGCCAACAGATCCATCTTAATAAAGCCCATAGCCTACCACCTCTACAAATAAGAATTAAAAATCAAAAAATGTTTTAAATATCATAGGTAATATGGTATATATAACAGAATATATGTCTTATAAACTAACTCGTATATAACAAGCATAACATATCTGTGCAAACGGCTATATATATATATATTATCAATGCTTACACATATAATATTCAAAACTATAACTGTGGATTGCACGTATATAAGAATGCTTATGTAAACTAAGATATATATATGTATTAAAATAAACCAGCCATCGGTCAGTTTATAACATATATATGCGTAACAATCAAATATACATGAACAAATCCTATATCTAGATTTATACAGTAAAGACTAATATGTATAGACTAAGGCCAGTCAGCATTTATATATAGTAGCCATATAAATATATAGAACTAACCTATGTAGAATGAAACTTACAAATTCACATTTATATACTACGTACCTGTCACTATATAACTTACTCAACTATATAAACACAGATGCAATATATGCAAACTAGTTTATCCTATATATATACAACGGCCAGCTTATGTATATATATGAAAATTAACAGATTATGTAAAACTTATACTTCAAAATGCCTATGTATGATGTATATGACTCTATATATAAAGGTACAGGACGAAATACATATATATGCATTTCAAAATTGCCTGGGAGACCGCATATATCTCGGCTAACATGTATACTATGCACTAACAGTATAAATATATACTAGTATGTAAACCTATATGCCTATATGCATAATATACTTTAAAACAATATTTAAATGAGCAAATTATGTTACTGGACGCACGAATGCTACTGCATATGCAAATGATTATGCAGACAAATATAAATATATTACTCTAGACACTACCAAAATATAAACTTGCTCTGTTATCAACTTACGCATATATAGATGCTTCTTTTTAAAATGTATACTTCAATATAATGTACACAAGCATAAACAGCAAGCTAACATAGATACTAAAATACAGTGTAAATATAATACAATGTAATATAATATAAAATAATAAAATATAATATATATAAAAGGTTCGCATACCATTTTAAAAGAAGGAGGTTGGATGATGTTTAGGCCGAGAAGTGAGGAAAGGTAGGAAAGGAGGGGAACGTGGATCCGGATGATCGGGCAAGGCGAAGAGGAGATGGTGGTGGATCTGGAAAGTGAAGGGGCAGGTGAGCAAGGGGAGCAGGCGAAGTGGTTAAGGCCGATGTTGTGGATGCGGAGTCGATCTGGGTTGCTTTTGTGTGGCCAAGGTGGTGAAGTGGATCGGATCTACGGCGAAGGTGATGGGCTCGGGTTGAACGGTGATGAGAGGAGCAGCGCGCGGGCAGGTAGGTGGTGTAAGCGGGTCGGAGTGGAGAGTGGTGGAAGATTGTCGTGGAGAGATTTGGTGGAGCACGGTTGGGTGTGGGGAAGCTCGCATGAGGCCATGGAAAAAGAGGGGACAGGAGAAAGTGAATTTGCAGGGGAATAGGAAAGTGAAAGCAAGTATGTGAAGTTTGCAAAAGTGGAACTGAGTTGTCAAGGCAAATGAAATATGAACTGTTGCCAAATAAATGTATACAAAAAGTACACAAATAAATGAAACGGTAGGTGATGGCAATGGCTGAAATTTGGAATAAATGTTGAAATGAAAGCTAGTGACCGTTTTATTCCAGCCGTTTGAAAGTTGAATGGGCATACTTATCAAAAGTGTAAATGTGGTACTGGTACAGTTATCTGTTTCACAGATTTCGCCGTGCACCGGACATCAAAATACAAAAATAAATATACCATGGTGATCAGCGCGACGAGACGATCAAAACGGTATAAAGATATTAGTGGTACGATCATCCGATCGAAAGTCGATAATCGGTACCAGAAATGCTGCTATTTTGCCAGAATTAAGATAAACGGAGCAATAGAAATCCAAATTTGACGAAACGAAGACTGATGTTTCACTCAGCAGATGATTTAGAAATTTACTGTATAAAAATATTCAAGTTTGGAAAACATTTTATTTTCATCAAAAATTAACTGACTTAAATTGAAATAGAATTTCACAAGAAAATAAACTTTAATATTATCAGATGAAAATTTACCAATTGCTATAATTAAATAGACGTATTCCAAATAATAAATTTTTAATTTCAAATTTTATTGTTTAAAATTTCACAAATTTCCAGTTAAATATACTTTTAAAACCATTAAATTTTGCGGGTCGTTACACTCTCCCCCACTCAAAACTTTTCGTCCCCGAAAAGGAAGGAGGTAGAAGAATAGAAACAACCAGACAAAAAAGATAGATCGAAAGTCAAGATTAAACAATTAATTTGAACTATATAAATTTTACTTAAAATTTGAAAACTTCATTTGTAATTCAATTTCTTTAATACTTTATATATTATTTTTTCAAAACCCATTTGTAAATTTTCTTGCTTCCTTTATAAATACCATTTATATGAAAACTATTTGGAAATAATTATTTACATTATTACTTATTTTTACAAAGAAGCTATTTGAAAACATTAAATCCATAATTCATAAATTTATTAATTTTTATCTCAATATACTTTTCAAATATTATTAATAAATCAGTAAACATTTACTTTAAATATGTTTTATTTAATTAATAACTTCTAAAATATTTATAACACTAAAATTTTCTATTAAACCATATAGTATATAAATAAACAATATTTAAAAAGGATATAGTCAACAAGGAAAAGAAGGAGGATTTGGAAAAACAGAATATAGGTGAATAAATAAAGCTGAGCAGATAAGGTAGATTCAAAAGAATAGTATCGGGCACGAATAATTGATTCAAACCATAAGAATTTCAATTCCAAATATTGATACAAAATTTTCTTTGTTGGAAATACTTTTATAATAAAATACCTTTATAACGAAACAAATTTTTTTTCGAAAATACTTTTATAACTCGATGTTTCAACAAGTTTATCCTTGTTCCTGCAGACTCTGGCAGTGCGTTGATCAGGCGCAAAGCTAGAATTCTCCAAGTACTTAGTAGACTTGTTTCAACACCCAGTGAAAATACTGGAAAAACTTTTAAAAACAGATATGGAAAGTACAATCCAAACAAAAACAAACAAAACCTTTGTCTAACCATGGTTCGCAGATACACAATGGTTACGCCTGGATCCCCCAGGAAACAATCCATATCCGTAAGCTTTCTCAGCCCTGCGAGTTACGCCATGATGACTAGTAGAATGCAGGATACACAATGGTTACGCCTGGATCCCCCAGGAAACAATCCGTACCCCCAGGAAAGACTCAGCCAAGCATTTGCGCTACTATTCGCGACCTACATAGATGCAGGATACACAATGATTACGCCTGGATCCCCCAGGAAACAATACATACCCCTAGGCAAGACTCAGCCAGGCAGTTGCGCTATGCAGTCGCGCTCGTAAGACCATGGGTAACGCCATGGAATTCGAAGGACACTCGAGTATCATATTCGGAAAACCAAAAATCAGAGAGAATAATATCGATAGAATGAATCCAAGATGTGGCCACAAATCGGATATCAAGCAGAAGGCACTTTCCATATCTTTACTTCGAAAATATGTATCATATAGTACTTTTTCAAATCACTTTCAAATATCGTACTTATATAAAATCCATTATATATAAGATTAAATTTGCAAATCAAATACTTTTCCAAAATCAAAAGTATATCAAATCACACTTATATAGACTTTAATTATATAAGATTACACTTTTCAAATCCATAGTTTTCGAATCAATTTCATACTCATACAAATCAATTTTATATAAGTTTGACAACTCCCAAATCAAGTGTTTAGTAACATAAGGTTCTCAAATTTCAATTTGTTTCAATATCAGTTCAATTTCAAAATCATATACAATTTCACCAAATTATTTCTTCTCAAATTAATTATCTTTAGTTTCAAAGTTTCCAAAATAATAGATTTAGAAAATAAATCCAAATTTCCAAATCAATAATTTAAGTCATCCAATTCATTTCAAAAATCAAATGTTTTCAAAATCATCTTATACTTACGTAAGGTCTATCTTATATAAGGATCAAATTTTTCAAAATAAATTTCGCTGTATGAAGAGCCATATGGGATTGAATATCTTTGCTTTTATGGGTTATATATCTTTGTAATTTAAATTGGAAATTTTCTTTTAGTAAGCAAAGATATTCTAACTCGACAGCTTCAATTTCAACGTCAAAATATATCAATGATATTAGAATATAAGATGTACATACGTCATCATTTCGCAGAATCACATTTGATCGCTCGCTTGATCACACAAGTTCGCTTTCGAACTAGTATTGTCCATTCGACTTCCCTAATGCGGACTTCGATATGGTTTCTCGACTAGAAGCCATCATTCTCCTTGCATAGCCATATACTATGATAGAGAATTCTAGAATCAAGCCCAAAATCCATATCAAATATTCGCCATCAAGAATCGAATGAAAAATCCTAACACGAAATGGTGTAATTCACCTCGAACTTGTGTACTCAAACTTGGATCAAATTAATTATGCAAATAAAACAGCATACGTACAAATTATATATTTATTCCAACTTGTTAAATATATAGTTTCATAAATATGTTACTAAATTAAAACATTTAACTAAATTTTTTTCAAAATATATTGAAGACCAATTCTTTCAAAACATTTCAAATCTAAGGTTCATATTAGAAAAATTTAAAATTTGCCTTATTCATTTACTTAACAAAACAGTTTCAACTTATTTAAACCATATTACTACATACTTTAACATACATACCTAACTTATATACTTTATAGTTTTCAAAATTTCTTAGCTTTGAAAAGTTAACCTTGATTTTGAAGTGCTCGAACCTTCAAAATAGTTGAAGAAATCATTTTCAAATTCAGGAGTTGGAAATCAACAACAAATCAGTAAGTCAATTTCAAAAGATAGGTTTATATCAAATTCGGAACACGAGGACTGAACATCGGCTTACTTCAAATCATTTCAAGTATATATATACATATATCTTTCGAATATCAAATCATACTTTGGAATTTGAAATCAAAATCGGTTTCGCAAAAAAAATCACTCGCGTAGCAATGCTACTAAAGTGGCCTTTCCCTCACTCTGAAACTCGAAAATCAATGTCGATGATGCGTGCACTCATTACCGAAATTATTTTCCAGCGACATAAGTGAGTTCTGGACTTCTATTTTCTCAAACTTCTTTTGAAATTTCTTTGAAACTCATTAAAATCATTTGAAACATTTCTTATTCGGAAAATATTTTTAAATCATATTATTATTATATATTTCAAAATCTTAAAATCAATTCCAAAATACCGGAGTTCAATTCTCGAATTTCAAATTTAAAATCCTTCAGTTATAAATCAAATTTCTTATATAGTTTTTCAAAATTACAAATCCTTTCGAAACCTCAAATTCTCATTTTAAAAAGGGTATATAATCTTTATCGAAAACATTTCACTTTTATATATAGAATAAAATCATACTTATCAAAATAATAATTTCGGTATATAAAACACTTTCTAAAAATACAAACAAACCCGATTTTCAAAGGATGATTCACGGACGTATTTCAAAACAAAGATAGAGATTCAATTTAAAAGAACTCTAATCAAATAAAATTCTGATTCGAAGATAGGCTTGAACGAAGATGAGATAATTAACTTACAAAATAGAAGATGGATATACTTATACAAGTCGTGGGCGACCTTAACCGGGTCAACCATGACTTCAGGAATATGATCGATGCAGAATTCCAAGGCAAATCGACATTCGATTGCCAGAGATAGAATTCGGCATAACCAGAAATAGCAGCATCTAAACCGGGGAATATATAAATCTCCGGTGAATCAATGCCAATTGTAAAGGAGTTTCATCCCTTTACAAATCATTCAAAGATTTGCGGGATCGCCTATTCTTATAGAGATCATTCGAAGTGGAGTTATGGGATACTCCAGAATCAAAAGAATACAAATAGGGAGAGACAAGAATGAATTTTGGAACCGCAGGGAACGTTCCAAAGTTCAAAGAAAATTCGAGTCAAAAGGAAGAGATTCAACTCGAACGAAAGTGATTCTGTAAATAAATTTACTATATATGCTAAGTTTTGCCTAGAGCCAAAGCTCTGATACCAACTGTAACGACCCACTATTTTGGACCATTCAAATCGACAATAATCCACACATGTCTAACTTGAATAGTTCAAAATATCAGATTGTAAATTTAAAATTTTGCAAAACTCAGCATATACAGTAAATAAATCAATCACAGAATCACAGACACAGAGTAATACAATAATACGCAGCGGAATAGATAAAATAGTAGTTCATGAAGCTACTATATAAACATCAGTGTTAGAAATAAAATACAAAAGAATATCTCAAATGCAATGAAGTCTCCAGTACAACAGATGACTTCTCTGAACAAATCAACTAGAAGAGCTGAAAGCTGAGGTGATAGTTGGATCTCCAAAGGAAGCTCCAAACTCCAAGGGTGAGTCTCAAATGCTGTATCACTCGGTCTGACCCGAGCGTAAAGTAAAACACAAAACACTCGAGTCAGGATTAACATTCTTATATAAATAAATCCAACTCAAGTGAAATATCAACTGAAATACAAGTAACTTAAAGGATGTTTGGGATAACCATCCTCTTAAGGATCTACGGAACTATCTACAAGGTGGAAATATACACCATAACACCGTGGTCGTTTCAATTTAATTTATACTTCAAAACCCAAAATATCATTTCATTTCAAATATATCTATTTTTCCAAAATAGTATATATATATATATTAAATGAAAAAGGTAAATTATTTATAATTTCCTCAAGTCTCACAAATCGATTCAAATTAACTCAAATTCCAAATTCAAATTTATTCAAAGCTCAATTCATCAATTCAATTCAGTTCTCAATAGACCATTTAAATTTTTAATATATTTCAAGGCTTTAATATTCGATATTTTCAAAGTTAAATTTAACAGTTTCATATAGCTCTTGATTTAACTTCATTATTATTTCATCAGGGAATATTCACTTAATAAATTCAATATCATTTAACTAGCCTTAAATTACATTTTTACTAAATATTTCCTTAAATTTATTTAAACAAGAAATATTTATTAAATTACCTAAATCAAACCCAAATTATAAATCATATCTTAAATCTCAGTTTCAATAAGTTTCAGATCGGTTTAATTAAATAAAATTCTTTAATGGATAAAATTTCAACTAAATTCAAATTATCTTTCCAACCTTAACTTATTCAAATTATTACCAAAATCTATTTTGAAATATAAATTTTATTCTCAACATATTATATGTATTAAATCCATCTTAATTAAATTAAATATCATTATTAAATCTATATATATATCATTACCATTTATATATAAAAATTTAAAATCAACTTTTATTAAAACCATATATTTCTTTCCAAAACCATAGAATTTATTTTCAAAATATTTATATATGGACCAACGGTGTTTGTATATAATTTCCTATTTATGGTCAAGTGATACGGATATTTATCGTTTCAATCCGTAAATTTAAATACATACGGGTAGATATCATTTCGACCCGTAATCCCAAATTCAAATCAATTGAAAATCGCTTGGGTTTATCATTTCAACCCATAACGATTTTCTCCTATTCTAAAGTCCGTTTGGTTATGTATCATTTCAACCCATAGTGAATTCTAAACTACAGGGAACTTGCAGAGTGATAACGGATAATATAATAATATAAAACAGGCATATATCAACAATAACAATATAATATAAACAATAGGATATGGTGTCATATCCCACAGGTGAACAGTTATAGATAATAACATATATAACAATTTAAATAACTACAACAGCATATTTCAATTGTCGTTTCAATTGAAATCAAATTTAATAAATAAAAGAACGTTAATCGTGAGTGATTACTCACCTTTCGAGGCTAGAGATGAACGAGAGTAAGATGAGTTACGGGTCCAAGCATAACTTCGAAGTAAAGCACGATGGGAATAATTTGACGAACAAAGCTGACAAATAGGAGTTGATGAGAACGAATCAGAATCATCTAGATATATATACAAAATATATATTATTATTATTATATTATATTTTTCAAACATCAATATTAAATTTAAACACATATTAGAATAAAATAATATATATATATATATTTAAAATTAGAAATTATTATCCTTAAAACATATAAAATTAAAAATTCAATATTAAAGTTAAAACACATATAACTTAAAGTCAAAATATTATATTCTCGAAACAATACTTAAACGATATGCATAAAGCAACATTTAAATAAAGTTGAACACATACATATACTATCAAACATATATTCATGCGTACCACACATATAATGTATATATATAAATTAACAACTATAGATAGCATGTTACTTGGATATAGAACAGAGAAGTGAACTCACCCTTAAAATAAATTGTAAATGAGTATAAAGCACCTATATTAATACAACACTTACCCTTTTCAAATCTATTATGAGCAGAATATAAATACATATAATACATAACTTATATAGCTGAAACTTATACAAATCTGCAACTATATACTTTTATATATAATGCGAACTATAATGCCAACAGATCCATCTTAATAAAGCCCATAGCCTACCACCTCTACAAATAAGAATTAAAAATCAAAAAATGTTTTAAATATCATAGGTAATATGGTATATATAACAGAATATATGTCTTATAAACTAACTCGTATATAACAAGCATAACATATCTGTGCAAACGGCTATATATATATATATTTATCAATGCTTACACATATAATATTCAAAACTATAACTGTGGATTACACGTATATAAGAATGCTTATGTAAACTAAGATATATATATGTATTAAAATAAACCAGCCATCGGTCAGTTTATAACATATATATGCGTAACAATCAAATATACATGAACAAATCCTATATCTAGATTTATACAGTAAAGACTAATATGTATAGACTAAGGCCAGTCAACATTTATATATAGTAGCCATATAAATATATAGAACTAACCTATGTAGAATGAAACTTACAAATTCACATTTATATACTACGTACCTGTCACTATATAACTTACTCAACTATATAAACACAGATGCAATATATGCAAACTAGTTTATCCTATATATATACAACGGCCAGCTTATGTATATATATGAAAATTAACAGATTATGTAAAACTTATACTTCAAAATGCCTATGTATGATGTATATGACTCTATATATAAAGGTACAGGACGAAATACATATATATGCATTTCAAAATTGCCTGGGAGACTGCATATATCTCGGCTAACATGTATACTATGGACTAACAGTATAAATATATACTAGTATGTAAACCTATATGCCTATATGCATAATATACTTTAAAACAATATTTAAATGAGCAAATTATGTTACCAGACACACAAATGCTACTGCATATGCAAATGATTATGCAGACAAATATAAATATATTACTCTAGACACTACCAAAATATAAACTTGCTCTGTTATCAACTTACGCATATATAGATGCTTCTTTTTAAAATGTATACTTCAATATAATGTACACAAGCATAAACAGCAAGCTAACATAGATACTAAAATACAGTGTAAATATAATACAATGTAATATAATATAAAATAATAAAATATAATATATATAAAAGGTTTGCATACCATTTTAAAAGAAGGAGGCTGGATGATGTTTAGGCTGAGAAGTGAGGAAAGGTAGGAAAGGAGGGGAACGCGGATTCGGATGATCGGGCAAGGCGAAGACGAGATGGTGGTGGATTTGGAAAGTGAAGGGGCAGGCGAGCAAAGGGAGCAGGCGAAGTGGTTAAGGCCGATGTTGTGGATGCGGAGTCGATCTGGGTTGCTTTTGTGTGGCCGAGGTGGTGAAGTGGATCGGATCTACGGCGAAGGTGATGGGCTCAGGTTGAACGGTGATGAGAGGAGCAGCGCGCGGGCAGGTAGGTGGTGTAAGCGGGTCGGAGTGGAGAGTGGTGGAAGATTGTCGTGGAGAGATTTGGTGGAGCACGGTTGGGTGTGGGGAAGCTCGCATGAGGCCATGGAAAAAGAGGGGACAGGAGAAAGTGAATTTGCAGGAGAATAGGAAAGTGAAAGCAAGTATGTGAAGTTTGCAAAAGTGGAACTGAGTTGTCAAGGCAAATGAAATATGAACTGTTGCCAAATAAATGTATACAAAACGTACACAAATAAATGAAACGGTAGGTGATGGCAATGGCTGAAATTTGGAATAAATGTTGAAATGAAAGCTAGTAACCGTTTTATTCCAGCTGTTTGAAAGTTGAATGGGCATACTTATCAAAAGTGTAAAAGTGGTACTGGTACTGTTATCTGTTTCACAGATTTCGCCATGCACCGTACATCAAAATACAAAAATAAATATACCGTGGTGATCAGCGCGACGAGACGATCAAAACGGTATAAAGATACTAGTGGTACGATCATCCGATCGAAAGTCGATAATCGGTACCAGAAATGCTGCTATTTTGCCAGAATTAAGATAAACAGAGCAATAGAAATCCAAATTTGACGAAACGAAGACTGATGTTTCACTCAGTAGATGATTTAGGAATTTACTGTATAAAAATATTCAAGTTTGGAAAACATTTTATTTTCATCAAAAATTAACTGACTTAAATTGAAATAGAATTTCACAAGAAAATAAACTTTAATATTATCAGATGAAAATTTACCAGTTGCTATAATTAAATAGACGTATTCCAAATAATTAATTTTTAATTTCAAATTTTATTGTTTAAAATTTCACAAATTTCCAGTTAAATATACTTTTAAAACCATTAAATTTTGCGGGTCGTTACAGAGATGGTTTGAGAAAATCAAGGAAAAGGAACAAGAAGGCTCTTTATCTAATTTATCAAGCATTGGATGATGATACCTTTGAAAAAATTTCTGGATCAAAGTCGTCCAAAGAAGCATGGGAGAAGCTTCGAACGTCTTACAAGGGAGCTGATCAAGTCAAAAAGGTACGTCTTCAAACTTTAAGAGGAGAGTTTGAAACTTTGCATATGAAAGAAGGTGAGCTTGTTTTTGATTACTTCTCAAGTGTTCTAGTGGTTAGTAATAATCTTAAAAGAAATGGTGAGAAGTTAGATGATGTAAGAATTATGGAGAAGATTCTTAGATCAGTAGATCCAAAGTTCGAACATATTGTCGCCATCATTGAAGAAACAAAAAACTTGGAGACCATGTCAATAGAGGAACTTCTATGCTCATTGCAAGCTTATGAAGAAAAGAAAAAGAAGAAGGAAGAGACTGTGGAGCAAGTCCTTAAGACACAGATTGATTCAAAAAAGGAAGAAAGTAATCGTAGCCAACAAAGATGGGGTGGTGGTCAAGAAAGAGGAAGAGGTCGTGCATATGGACATGGACGAGGTTGGAGGCCCAACTATGAAAACAACAATAGCAACAACAACAAAAGAGGAGAAAGCTCAACAAGAGGTCGTGGGAGAGGAAATTCAAGGTATGACAAGTCATGTGTTAAATGCTACAATTGTGAGAAATTTGGACATTATGCTTCTGAATGTAAAGCTTCAAAGTATAATAATGTTGAAGAGAAGACCAATTACGTTGAAGAAAGAAGTCAAGAAGATGATACTTTACTGTTGGCTTACAAGGAAAAAAAAGATGAGTTAATCTCCAAAGGATTATGGGAGGCTGTCGAAAATGGTTATGAATGGCCAAATGATTTGGAGAGGATATCGCAAATAGATAAGAAAGCTTTTGCGAAATTACGATGGAATGACCATCATGCTCATGTTGTGACGAGTGAGAACATTGATGAAGTAGCTTATGATCATATACTTGGAGAAGGTTCCATAGAAGATTCGTGGAATTTGTTGAAAGAAGTATATGGAAAGAATGATATTACAATAATAGAAGAAGACAACCTTATAGATGAGAAAGAGGAAAAGGCAAATGGAGAGAAAGAGAAAGATGTAGAAAAATTGCTGAAATTTAAGGAGATAGAGGAGGAAAAATTAAAAGAAGGAGAAAAACGTGTAGGAGATGACAATGAAGAAGATGTGAATCAAGGAGATGAAATTGAAGAGCTTAAAGAAGATTTAAAATATGAGCAAAAATCTGAAGAAATGGAAACAGAGAATGTTAAGGAAATAAAAATAGAAATGGCCAAAAAGGAAGCCAATATGGCAAGCAATGAATTTCATCATCATGAAAATAAAGAGGTGAACAAAGCTTATATAATTTTGAACAAACATATTTTTCAAGTAATGTTTTCTGAAATGATACGCAAAAGTGAAATTTGGAAAACATATATAGAAATTGGATTGCTCAAAAACCGCAAGAGCGAAGTTATGAAAGAATGCAAAGATAAAATATACGGTTCGTTCAAAATTTATGGTACTGAAATCAAGGCCATCATGAAGAATGACACATAGGAGTTAGCTTCACTTCCAAAAGGACACAAGGCGATTGGTGTGAAGTGGGTATACAAAGCAAAGAAAAATGTCAAAGGAGAAGTTAAAATATACAAAGCGAGATTGGTGGCAAAAGGCTATAGTCAAAGAGCCGGCATTGACTATGATGAGGTATTCGCTCCAGTCGTCAAAATAGTTGGAAGATACATCAAATGGATGTGAAATCTGCTTTCTTAAATGGAGTTCTTGAAGAAGAAGTTTATATCGAGCAACCACAAGGCTATGAAGTCAAAGGAGAAGAAGACAAGGTTTTGAAGCTAAAGAAGGCACTTTACGGGTTGAAACAAGCTCCAAGAGCTTGGAATGCTCGAATTGATAAGTACCTCCAAGAGAGAAACTTCATCAAATGTCCATATGAGCATGCACTCTATATTAAAATCCATACACTACTAGAAAAAGCTCAAAAACCGGCAGGGTAGGGCGACGAAACCGACGGCTTATTTCCGACGGCTTCCGACGGGCCGTCGGCGGCCGTCGGAAGCCGTCGGAAATAAGCGAATATCTGGCTCCAGCCGAGCGTGCTTCTTCTCCATTTTCATACGAAAAAATTAGGTTTACTTCCCCCAATTCTCTTCCCCAGCCCTCCAATCAGCAATTTTGAGATTTCAGGTTCTTCCCGGCTGAGCAATTAACTTCTACTGCTCTCTAGAATAGGTATAATCTCTTATTTTAGCCAAAAATTCAGTTTTTATCCTAATTCTAGATTTGCATAATTTGATAAATTAGGGGTAATTGTTGATTGAAATTGTTTACAATAGTGTTATAATAGTTTCTAGCATTCCATGGTATTCCTATTTCATCTGTTATCGTGAAATTGCGAAAAACATGTATAATTTATATTGATTATATATGTGTGTAGCACTGCTATCATTGTATTGTGTTAGCTGAAATAAGATAAAATGACCGTACGAGCTAGAAATATTATATTGTGCATGTATTGATTTATGCAACAAAAAAATACGTCGAACGAGCCTTAAGTTGATGCGTAATACGTCGAATAAATGTGTTAAATTAATATATATTTTTGTAAATGTGAACAGTGAGTAAAACTGTATTTTTTCGTAAAATGCGCGCATGTAACTGACAAATGTTCCTTAGAGAGTTTTTGGCCCCGTCTGACGAGTGTTGTACATGATCGTTGTATAAATAGTCGTTCTTTTTGAAAAACGACCATTTATATTCATCTGGTACAATGTTTGTCGGATTTGTCCCTGTATTGGACAAGTTATGAACACAGTAAGCATTTACATTTTGTATACTATTTCGTCTCAAACGGTTCATAAAATTTCGGCCTAACTTTTCTTTTTTGTTTCCTGCGTACACGCATTTGTGTACAATGCAGGGAACAAAAGGGAAATGCTGTCGAAATTTTGTTGAATCGTTTGAGACGAAGTAATATACGAAATGTAAATGCTTACTGTGTTTGTAATGGGAAGTAGGATGCATGACCAATGACAAAAAAATTATATATATTTTTAAATCGTTACGTTAAAAAATAAAATGTGCCCTACTTGAAAATATATAAAATTTAAATAGGAACTTCTCATGCCTGACGAAGTTAAAAAACTTATGTCGGCTTTTGGTTTACCGTATCAGAAAATAGATACATGTTTAAAAGGATGCATGTTGTTTTGGAAAGAAGACGCAAACCTTAGAAATTGTAAAGTTTGTAACCAGGTGAGATACAAACCAAGAAAAAAGAAGGGGAAGGAAGTTCCGTACAAGCGTATGCACTACTTACCCATAACTCCAAGACTTCAAAGATTATATGCATCTTCTATAACTGCGTCTAATATGAGGTGGCATAGCGTGAGAACAGAGGAAGAGGGTACGTTGACACATCCGGCCGATGGAGAAGCATGGAAGCATTTCGATAAAACGTATCCAAATTTTGCAGCGAAGAGTCAAAATGTTAGATTAGGATTATGTACATACGGTTTTTCTCCATTTTCTCAATTTGGTTCTAAATATTCATCCTGGCCCATTATCGTCACACCGTATAATTTACCTCCATGGATGTGTATGAAAACCCAATATATGTTTCTTACTATTGTCGTTCCTGGCCCCGACGATCCGACACAAGGAATCGATGTATATTTACAACCGTTGATTGAGGAGTTAAAAATACTGTGGAACGAAGGAGTAGAAACATACGATGTGTCCAAGAAGAAAATTTTTCGTATGTTTGCTTCTTTGTTGTGGACTATAAGTGATTTTCCTTCCTATGCAATGCTTTCGGGATGGAGTACTGCCGGTCGTCTAGCATGTCCATATTGCATGGATGAAACACGAGCGTTTTCTTTACCTCATGGTAAGAAAATTTCATGGTTTGACTGTCATCGATATTTTCTCCATGTAAATCATCCCTTCAGAGGAGACAGGAAAAACTTTTTAGCTAATAGAGTAGAAACCAGACAACCACCGACGATATGGTCAAGCGAAGACATATATGAACTTGTTAAGGACTATCCAAAGATATATGAAACTGGCGAGCAAACAGAAATTCAAGGAAAATTAGTTGTTCATAACTGGTGCAAACAAACTATTTTTTGGGAGTTGCCGTATTGGAAACATCTTCAAAACAATAAACTTGGATTTTATTTATTTTTCAATTATTGCAGTCCAGTAGTCAGAGTAGGGGACGGCGGAGTAGACCTCAGAGCGATCTTGCAGATATAGAAGAATTGCGGACTAGAGTTGCCCAGTTGGAGGAGCAGAACCGCCAACAGGCCATGCACACCGCACAGTTGTTAGAGTACATGCAGCAGCAGGGTGGTGGTCGCTTTCCTTCCTCGGCTGGCTCTGGATCTGCAGGAGATTAATTCATTACTTGCTTTCTTGTTCGTTCAGGTATGTTTCGTTTTAATTTAGAATGATTTGGTAGACGGCGTAGGTAATTGTTGATTTATGTATAATTATGTTTGACACATTTGATTCTATGGTTGTATGAGGACATGTATAAGAATATTGATGAATTTGTGTATTAGCAACATGGTAGAACAGTTATTGTTAGGATTATTGTTAATGTTGGAATGGTTATTTATATTTTGATGTAATTTTATTTATTTGTGTGTTTATTAAATATTTTATAGTTTGGGTTTGGATATTTGGTTGGATTATTGTATATTGGATTGTGCAGTATTGATATTATAGTGTTTGGAAGAGAAATGTGGTTGGAAGGCTAAATTTGCAGCAAAATTAAAAAAAAACAGCAGATTTTCGACGGCTTCCGACGGCTCATTGGTCAATATTTCCGACGGCTCGTGACGGATAATGACGGCCTGTAAGTTACCATTTCCGACGGTTTCCGACGTCCGTCGGAAACCGTCGAGATCCATCGGAACAGAATACGACAGCTTCCGTCGGAAGCCGTCAGAAATACTGCTTCCCGACAAAGCCATTTCCAATGGCTTTTTCCAATGACGGCCGACGGTTTCCGACGGCCGCCGACGGCTTCTGGCCGTCGGAAAACATGTTTCCCCTTGTAGTGATAATGGTGATACATTGATTATATGCTTGTATGTAGATGACTTGATCTTCAGAGGTAGCAATCCAAGCATGTTTCAAGAGTTTAAGAAAGAGATGACGAAATAGTTTGAGATGACTGATATTGGGCTCATGTCTTATTACCTCGGCATTAAAGTAAAACAAGAAGATAAAGGCATTCTAATCAGTCAAGAAGGCTATGCTAAGGAAGTATTGAGGAAGTTCAAGATGGATGACTCTAATCCAGTTTGCACACCAATGGAATGTGGAACCAGGTTGTCAAGGCATGAGGAAGGAGAAAAAACGGACTCAACACTCTATAAAAGCTTGGTTGGAAGCTTGCGATATTTAACATGTACAAGACCTGACATTCTATATGCGATAGGAGTTGTGAGTCGATACATGGAGAACCCAACAATAACTCGTTTGAAGGCAGCAAAGAGGATTCTTCGCTATGTTAAAGGCACAACAAACTTTGGATTGTACTACTCTATTTCTGATAATTACGAGCTTGTTGGATATAGTGATAGTGATTGGAGTGGAGATATGGATGACCGAAAAAGCACAAGTGGCTTCGTGTTCTACATGGGAGATACAGCCTTCACATGGATGTCGAAAAAACAGTCGATTGTCACTCTTTCCACATGCGAAGCAGAGTATGTAGCTACTACTTCATGTGTTTGCCATGCAATTTGGTTACGAAATCTACTAAAGGAGTTGAAACTCCCACAAGAGAAGCCGACCAAGATTTTCGTGGACAACAAATCAGCAATTGCTTTGGCTAAGAATCCAGTTTTCCATGATCGAAGCAAACATATTGATACACGCTATCACTATATTAGAGAGTGTGTCTCCAAAAAGGATGTGCAACTAGAATACGTGAAGACACATGATCAAGTAGCTGATATCTTCACCAAGCCTCTCAAGCATGAAGATTTTGTGTGGTTGAGAAATCTGCTTAGAGTCACAAATCAAGTTTAAAAGGGGGTGTTGAAATATTAAACTTGATTTGTTAATTTCTAGAAGTTTCTTATTATTAAAGTTTCTAGAGTCTTTTTGTATTTGATAGAATTTGGTGAGAGCTCTAGAATTTTATATTAGTTGCTAGAAATAAGAATTATATAATAGTTATGTTTCTAGAGTTGCCTAAAGAGTCATTTCTAGAGTTGTCAAATGAGTCATGTTTCTAGAGTATTCTATATCTAGAATGTTCTATTAAGTCATATAAATAGATGAGCTCTCGCCTCATTTTGTATAAAGCAAGAAATAAATCATTAATAAAGAAAAGTTTTCTACGATAAAATAAAATAAAATAAAAACTTCTCTTTCTTATATTCTCTCCCTCTTTCTCCTCAAAATATTCAACAGAAAGTAACATAAAAATTCATGTTAATTTTTCTCTCTTCATATTTTAAATTCCAGTTATAATAGTTGTTTTTGTTCGCTGCAGATTCCAATTGATTTCCAGCAGCCTAAACGAAAATTAAAGCTCAAACAAATGAATATTACAATTCTATCTTGGACAATGAGCAACAAAACATCGGCAATTTAGCTATAAATTATTTTTATTGTTTTGTTAATAAAATCATTCTTCTAAGCAACCATTAATCACGAATTACTTGTAACTACGATAAGTGAATTTTTGGATATGGAGGTACAAAATGAAACGACAAATTGATTTGAATGTACCTTGTTCGTGAATCAATAACCAAATGTTGGCATGTACTACAATGATAATATAACTAAGAACACATGATGCATGTCTAATTTGAAACTGAATAATAACTTTAATAATCACATATAATTCAATGCTGAAAAACCAACGTCGGAAAAATAAATGGGCACGGTTCATGATCTGGCATTCAAGCTTCCATTAATCCATTGCCTGCATCTCTGCACACCTTTTAGCTTGTACGTACTTTTATTGGAAAATGCCATGATATGTTTAGATACTAAAAGTGAAAATATAATAATATTAGGTGCCATTTGGCTTGTCGTTTTTAGTTTTGTGTTTTCGTCTATACAAAAGCGCGTCTGTCGTATGTATTGTTGAAAAACAAATAATTTTGAAAAATGAAATTAACATGTAAAATAGAAAACAAGTTTATTTTGTTTTTCGTCTTTCGAGAGATAACAAAAGCACGGAGAACAATCCAACTTCTTCATTGTCCGTTGATTGTCGTGATGACTAAGAATTATATATCTTCTTCTCTTATTTCTTAGTAGTTCTTAGTGCAAATTGAAAACACAAAACTCAAAAGACAAAATGAAACCAAACGAGCCCTTAGTTTTTGTGTTACAAAATAATAGTTTTTTTTTCTATTTTTAGCATGAATCACATCTCTTAGAGCATGTTTCGACTGTAAGTAGTCCAAAGACTTTATGTTACTTATTTGAAGTTTGGATAACTTAAAAAGATGAAGTATAAATTAATTTAACTTGATAAATTATAAGCAGTAAATAATTATGACATATTTCATATTTTACAACAAAATGTTATTAGAAAATGGACTTATTGAACAACTCTATTTTATTATTCACTCAAAAGTACTTAAAATTTATGATCCAAAACTAAGTTTAGATAATAATTTTTTTTGCATCCAAAATGGTTATTTTTATGTGTCAAATTTATTATAGGTTTGAGAAATAGTCAACTGATACAATCCGATACTTGAAACGCTGAAACGCATCACTCATCCACCAGCTCGCTACTTGAACTAGAGACACAACATATATCACTAAACCAGACCTGCACATAAATAAAATAGTAAATAGAATGGTGCGATTTTTCTTTTTGCTACTTGACAAGGACATATATGGTTACAGCCATTTTATTTGGGATTTTTTTTCCATTTAGCTTCGTTTTAAAACTAGTTATCGCAAATAGCCCAGTATTAAAAGTAATATCAAATTTAGCCCTGTTTTGGCCAGCTCAGCTCCGAGCTGGCCAAAACATACTGGCAACTTTTCAAAAGTCGCCAGTTTATTTTTTTTTAACGTATAATATAGGCGACTTTTGGGAAGTCGCCCACTGACGACTTCCCAAAAGTCGCCCATTCGGGGCTCTACAACAAAACCAGAGCCCCCCTTTCTTCCTCCTTCATTCTAAACCCTCCCTCTCCATTTTCAAAAACCCCTAATACCCTCTATTCCGAAATTTTTGCCCAAACCCAAAAATATTTAGCATTTTGTTCATCAAATTAGAAGATGACAAGCTCTTCAATGCGGGATGTGCCTCTAGGTATGAGAAAATTAAAAATCTTTCAATTTAGGGTTTTGAAGAAATTTGCAAAATAATGGTTTTTAGGAATTGTTAGCAATCATTGATGGTTGAGGTATCTATGTATGGTTGAAATCATTGGTAAAATGTTGAAAAACAATGCGTAAATTCGTAGTGTTGATGTTGGAAAATAAATTTGAGAATATTGTTAACTTTTATATGTGTAGATTACTCGGAGATGCTACCTGGACCAATTGATGGATCTGTCCTATATTTGCAACAACGGCATCGAACGAATAATCCGGAATTTGTCGCGGTAAAATTCTTAGTATTCGAAATGTACAAATATCAAAAGGTAATGTGTGTTACATGTTGATAATATATTTGTGATATTTTGACAGAGTAATACTGTAGACAAAACCATAGATCATTCGTCTAAAATGAATAGAGTAACATCTGGTCATCCAGGCGTTATACAGTTGATAGACCAAGCTGGATTTGGACTGGTTTTTAGGGTGGGGCACATCGAGTTAGATCATCATCTTATCACTACTTTGGTGGATAGATGGAGGCCAGCGACATCGACATTTCACCTACGAGCCGGAGAGATGACTATCACGTTGGGTGATGTTACGTGCTTACTTGGCATACCTATAGACGGTGCTCCGTTGACCAACCCCGATCCAGTTGATTATCTTACTTTATGCCAAGAGCTCCTAGGTTTAACTCCTCCAGCAGAGGAGTGGTGGGGAAACGAAATGAAACGGACACTATGGTTTAGGGAAAAATTTGCGGACGACATACCAGCAGACGCCACGGAGATTCAGATTCAGCAACGAGCCAGGGCCATTATATTGCATATTATATGCTCGAGGTTGATATGCGATCATTCTAAGACACGGATATGGCTTAGATGGCTTCCATTTTTAGAAAACTTTGATGTTTGTCGCCAATATTCGTGGGGCAGTGCAGTTCTAGCGTATACGTACAGCGAGTTGACAAGGCTTGCTTTGCAAGAGAGCTCAAGCATAGGTGGTTGTGTGAGTCTAGTAGAGGTATGTCCATTATTTACTTTCGCGGACCGTTATTCCATATTCTTTTATCCAACCGGAACCATGTGTCTAATTTTATTTGCAGCTTTGGTGTTGAACTTATCTACCCGTGGGTAGGATAACGATAAGGAGGACAACGATTGATTTATCATTGCCATACGGTGCTAGGTATAATTAATTATGTAGTATACTAAGTATACGTGTTGGGATTTGAGAAGTCACAGTTGAATATTCGTACAGGTGGGTAGGACCTAAAAACACCGTTTCATCGCCGAGGCGTCATGTTGCCTTCTACCGTAATGAGTTCGATGTGCTAGACTATCAGTCTGTGACTTGGACCCCATACGATGATGTGCTTGGACATCTTCCAGACTTATGTACCACTTCCATTCAGCTGTGGACTGCTCAGGTTCCTCTTATTTGCTTTAATGATGTGGCCTATCATCTGTCTGACCGAGTGATGAGGCAGTTTGGTATGGCCCAGCATTTACCGGAACAACCACCGCATTACAGGATTGATATTGAAGCTGGAGAGTATGCTATGGGGATTGAGACATGGATCGAGCACTACATGCACACGCAACAGGAACGCGAGTTCACATTGTCCGAACAAGAATATCTGTCTTGGTACTGGAACATCACGCGTCGATATGTTCTTCGTGCCATCGATCCACCTACAACGCCTCATGTTGTTGCATACCCGTACACTCCTAGAGCACCTCTCGAAAGGAATGTGGTACATAGTACATACAGTCTTTATTTCAATATTTGAAATTTATACCTTTTCTTGAATTTTATGTCATGGCAGGCGGACGGCATTTACCGTGCGATTGAAATTGTGGACGAGCTTGCACAAGAGGTTCCTGAAAGGTCGCAGGGGAAATGCTTTAGTGTAAAACGCATCTTAGAATCTATTTTGGGAAGAAACAAGTTAACAAGACCAAGACCGCCTCCACCGCCTCCTCCTCCGCCAGCATAGGGGCTCATCGAACATGCCATAGAAGCCCATGGCGTTCCTCCCACTACTCGTACGTATCAACGACGTAGACATCGAAAAGGCGCATCTTCATCTCAAGAAACACAGGTTGAAGTTGCTCCCCGCCCTTCACAGCCTATAGAACCTACACAAGCAAGTAAAGAGGAGGATTCGCCGGATGAAATTCCACTGTCTATGAGAAAACCAAGACGAACTCCACGAGAACTTCGTAGGTTGAAGAACTGAGGATGGTATAAGTTATTGATATGCTTTGTCTGGATTTCTTTTGGTTAATGAATTGCTGAAATATTAGGATTATTTGTTTTGTTGAATTGTTGGATGTCAGATTTGGAACGCAAATCTTAAATTGTAGGATGTTAATTGTTTGAATTAAATTGTTGAATTGGTGGATGTTGTAATTTGAGTTGTGGATGATTGAGTTTGATTGAAATGTTGAATTATTGGATGTTGTAATTTGAGTTGTGAATGATTGAGGTTGATTGAAATGTTGAATTAGTGTAAATGGTGATACAAGGTTTCTGTTTTGAAACCCTGCACATCTGGGGTGACTTTTGAAAATGCGCCAATTGGCGACTTTTCAAAAGTCGCCCTAGTAATGTGCAGGGTTTCAAAACAGAAACCCAGCCCTTCAACCTTCCTCATACCTTACTTTACCAAATTGCAAATATAGAACCTAAAACCTAACTCACTTCCCTCTTCCACAAATTCAATATTTCCCGGCGGCAAAAGAATATCTTTTTGAGATTTAAAGACACCAAAAGATGGTAAGATACATAAGCACTATTAAATTTGTTTAATCATTTGTGATTTAGTCTAACTCCAACATTGATATTTTCAAGAATGGATAATTGGGAGATTGACGACGAGACGATGATGAAAATGTATGAAGAATTTGAACAACAACGAGGCTCTACGCCGGTTAATGAAGAAAATGTTGTGGTTGATTTCGTCCTCGAGACGCAGGTTGAAAACTTGCCCCCCTCTAGGGTTGGCGGTACATCGACATTGGCCATGGATAGCAGTGAATCAAAACATCAATCACTTCATGGAAAATTAATGGATGTGCTTGCTCGTCGTAAGACTAACAATGCTAGTACAAGCCGGACACCGCCTCGGGTACTTTGTTATTGCGGAGATGAATGAAAGTGGTTGTGTGTCGGAATGAAAGGAATACGGGCCGTCGCTTTTACCGTTGTGAATTGTACGACGATAATAAGATACGGCCAAACGATGTTGACTGTTGTAACTTTTTTAAATGGAAAGATCCGGAAATGTGTCCGAGGGGAGTTGCATATGCTCTTGAGATGCAAGTGGAAAACGCCCGTTTGGAGAAGTTGAACCTACAATATTGCAACGCACTATTGAATAAGGGTGTACCATTCGATAAGTTGAGTCCTCGTACATTGTGGGAGGAGAAGTAAACACAAATTTAGGTGTTTATTTTTATGTAATTGAATTAAGTATCGTTGAACATGTATTCTGACGATTTATGTATCACTAGCTTACATTTTCATATGATTATGTATCACGTAGCAGTTAATTTTTCTCAACGTACTTTGTATCGGTAGCTTTCATTTATATGTAATTGTATTATGTATCGTTGAACAAGTACTGTAAAGATTTATGTAACACTAGCTTACATTTGCATATGTTTACGTATCACATAACATTCATCATCTCAAACGAACATAGCACATGAAATAAAAACACAAACTGTTCTTACATTAACAACATACGGCTTACAAACATCAAACCAATAATAACACGCATACGAAAACTAAATAACTGAATTACAACGACTCCTTTTGTGATCGTGCATACCACATTTACTACAACTATTAGGCCTTGGAGGCTGCATCTCGTCCATAACGCCTTTAATTCTAGTTGACTTAGGCCTTCCTGGAGCTCGCCTTGCGGGAGGTGGAAGTACCATTTGACCTTCGTGTGAAGACCAATACCTTTTATCGCGTACGGGATGAAATTCTGCAGAGTATGCCGCTAGGTAATTCTGATTAGAGTACCAATGTGATGCAAAATCATGATGAGCTCTGTTTGCCCCCGTTGGCCACCGACGAACAAGTAGCCATCACATGGGCGCAGGGGAAATGCTACAGTAATGGGATGTTGCATGTACATGAACAAGTGCTACCATCGATTATAACTTTGAATTCATCTCCGAAGTAATGAATCACTTGCCATTCAATTTGACTGAAATGGACAATCCGACAACGTCTAGCTTCGCTTGCTCTCTCCGCTATTTTTGCTTCCCATTTTGGCGTGACACGAAGTGTGGAATTCTTAGCTAACTCTCTTCTTTGGCAAAAGTAATCAACGGATCGATAGTAGGTACGTGCAACAAGTGCTCTAACAGGCAAAGATCTTGCACCCCTAAGTACACCATTAATACTTTCTGACGCATTAGTCGTCATAACATGAAAACGACCACCATCATCTTTACGTAATGCCCAATTTTCCTCCTTTCCACCCAAACTTCTCTCTATCCAGTTGTGTGCTCTTATACTGCTGGTTTTAATTTCCTCACTGTTATCCCGCCTTTTAGCAAAGTCGTGATACCATAAAATCGACCGAGAAGCCAAAGACAATTCAACTTGAAGAATGGTCAATTCAACATCTCAACAGAGCAAGTCATACTGATTGTTTGTTCAAATAAGATCCCCTATGGAGGGGGGTGGCAACCTCCTAAGGTGGGGGTGCGGGGGCAACACCCCCGCTATGGGGTTCGACCTGCGACCTAAGAGTGCTAATTCCAGAGATAGGTCGCTCACGACCTAAGAATGCTATTTACTCCAGAGATAGGTCGCTCACGACCTAAGAATGCTATTTCTTCAGAGATAGGTCGCTCGCGACCTAAGGATGCGATTTTCTTCAGAGATAGGTCGCTCGTGACCTAAGACAGAGATAGGTCGCTCGCGACCTAAGAATGCTACCTTTTCAACAATAGGTCGCTCACGACCTAAGAACTCCCCTGCTGTGCACACACTACCTCTTCCACTAAGTCCCTTACCTCTCCCCTAGGTCGCTAACGACCTACCAATCCCTGTGTCGTTGCTCCTTAGGTCGTTGCTCTCTCTCTCCTGCTACCTCCTAGGTCGCTCACGACCTACGACCTATCCCTTAGGTCGCTCACGACCTACGACCTAGAGCCAGTTTCTTCCCTATAAATGCCTCGCCAATTCCACATTGAAGGGGGGATTTTCCAGATTTCAAAGGCGTCGATACTCTGCTATTTTTTGGACTCCTCCAACACTTCAATCATCGAAGATTCCTCATCAACAGCTCTACTTCATTCAACATGGACCCAAAAAGCAATCCATCATCAAAGTTCTAATCTCTTGCTTCGATTGTGTTGTAATAGTTGAAAAGTGTTGTAAAGGTGTTGTAACCGAGAAATCGTGTTGTAAAAGTGTTGTAATCTTGTAAAAGTATACTCAAAGAACATAATGAAGGATGTAAAGTGGATGTAGGCTTAACTTTAGGCCAAACCACTATAAAAATCGCTGTCTCTTTTACTGTTTTTTCCCTTTTTCTGTTTACTTTTAGTTCCCGTGTAGACGGGTGGCGCTTTCACTAGATTACTCCAGACACCAGGGTGTTGGCGTTAAACTTTTTAGCATTAACACTCACGAATCTTTAAATACTCAATCTCCTCAAAGGCACATGCAACAGCATAGAATAAACCGGACAATCATTTGTCTCTAAAACCCGCTGCTTGAAAATTTGCTTTCAAATGTCTGGCAGAGTATCTATGTTTATATGTGGCTAGCCATTTGCTCTGCAACGCTGTAGGTATTCCTTTCATTCTATCAGAAATGAAAGTTATACGATGATTGTTCACGCTGTGAATGAACCTTTGCATGCATGCAAAAAACCAACCCCAACTATCAATGGATTCGGACTCAACGATGGCAAATGCCAAGGGAAATAGCTGATCATTTGCATCAACGGCTGTTGCAACAAGTAAGGTGCCTTTGTATTTTCCATATAGATGTGTACCATCTATGCAAAGCAAAGGTCGACAATGGACAAATCCCTCAATACATGGCCCAAATGACCAAAATGCACGATCAAAAACTCCATGCTCATCAGTAGTCACATGTCCTACACTTCCGGGATTTGTTTTGCATATTTCACCAAAGTATTGTCGTAGGTTGGAATATGACTCTGCCCAATCGCCGTAAATTCGTACAATTGCCTAGCTCAATGCTCTCCATGCTTTCAGATAGCTAATTTTTATAAATAATTGTTCCTCCATTAGAACTTGCACCGTTCCGGCGGTAATGTTCAAATCAGATTTCACGAAAGGCATGATCTTCGATACCATAAAGGATGATGTAGCTTGACTATGATTTGAGTTCACTGTAGGGTTAACACATGTATGATCACTAGGATATTTTTTACTAACCCACCATCCAGCCTGTGTCTTTTTTGAGTCAATAGCATGTATTCTCCAAGGACAATTGTCATCGACGTTGCAAATGGCGGTATATTTTGCTTTGTTCGACCTTATTGGCTTAAAGGACACCGCATGTAAGATTGACCATTCTGATAGTTATTGCAGAAATTTAGCTTTACTCTCAAACACCATGCCAACTTTGAAACCAGTTTGTACGCTGCAGGATAGAAATAATTCGCTGTTGAAGTTTACATTTGCTACAATTGACTTAGCCATAATTTGTGCACTGCACAAATCATCATCCAACGGTATCTCCATTTCCGGTTCATCATTGTCCACACAATCTGCTTATGTACCTCCAAAATCGTACTCTAGTGGATCATTGTTAACTTGCATATTTTCCACCCAGGTTGTATCAACCTCTGGTATTGACACAACAGACATACTATCAAGTGCAGGAACATCTACAGCTTGTACATCTTCTTTATCTTCTACATCCATATCATCATTGCACATAGTTTGACCTACTGGTTCATTTGGTGGTTGGACGTATGACTGTGTAGTAGTGTTGTTTGCTGCGCAGCTGCAGTAAATTAATACAGCAATTTTAGTTTATTTCTTCATACGAACATTTTTGCAACATATTGCAATATTTAACTTACTTTTGGCTTAAATGGTAAAATTCGGGCCGAGTTGGCTACATTCGTTCATTTGTACGGCTACTCGATGCTCTAGCACTTCTTTGAGTGGAATTCTGAATTGGAATAAAACTGCACGGGAATACAAATTAGGTATAATACTTATATAAATTCAATAAAACATATCTCTATGTAATCACGACTAAACGATACCTCTGACTCATTCGTTGAAAGCTGTCCTGCATTAAATGTGGATAGGTAAATTGGACATTTGGCTGCAAACTCTATGGATGAAAACCATAATACATTTGTTGTTGCCCGTATTGCGATATGTGCTGAGTCAGATTGCTAAAACTAGGTGATGGAATTCCTTGCCCGATACTCATGTTCCCCACCATTCTAGAATATTCTTCAACGCCAAAATTTGTTACGGGTGCCGGTGTTGGTTGTTCTGCAACCGATCTCCTTTTTTTTCCAACAAACAACTCAATAGATTTGGTCGAGGCAGCAAACATTAATTCAACATCGTCGTCGTCATCAATTTTGATTACTTTGGATCCGGAATCTGTTAGCCAATTGAAAACTATTTCAATCTCGTACTCTTTCAGTTTTATCTTTGTTGCTTTATAAACCGACTCTTTCAACTGCTCAAAAGTAGATCCTCTTCGAACTTTAGCCGGTTTGTAAGATCCACCAAGATATTTCGCACACATTAAATCGTCAATAACCAATTCACCATCAAAATAGCATATAGTTGGAATAAAACTAGGAGCCATTCTACATCAAGCAAAAAAGAATTTAGTTTGCAAACTAAATTCAAAACTTAGGGTTTCTACTGCATACCTTGATTGGATTCGACCGTACGACGTTTTGCTATGCTTGAGGTAGATCTTCGAAATCTACTACTTTTAAGAATATTAAACGAAATTTAATTATGTTTGGGCAAAAATTTCGGAATAGAGGGTATTGGGGGTTTATGGAAATGGAGAGGAAGGGTTTAGAATGAAGGAGGAAGAAAGGGGGGGCTCTGGTTTTATTGCAGAGCCCCGAATGGGCGACTTTTGGGAAGTCGCCCTGTTTGTTTTAAAACAAACAGGCGACTTTTGGGAAGTCGCCAGTGGGCGACTTCCCAAAAGTCGCCTATATTATGCGTTAAAAAAAAACTGGCGACTTTTGAAAAGTCGCCAGTATGTTTTGGCCAGCTCGGAGCTGAGCTGGCCAAAACAGGGCTAAATTTGATATTACTTTTAATACTGGGCTATTTGCGATAATTAGTTTTAAAACGAAGCTAAATGGAAAAAAAATCCTTTTATTTGCTATTTAGAATCTTTTCTGTTACAATTAGCTCATAATTATTGCAAAAAAGTATTGGCTACTGTTCAGCCACGTGTCCTAGTCGGTTACAATGTGAATCATGTACAAGATTATATACAGAGGATACGAATGAAAGTTTAGTAGGCTGGAAGAAACTTTATTGTTATTTGCATTTATTTCTCCTTTTGTCTTTCTTCTTCTTCAACCTTTCTCAGCCCTCCACTTTCATGTCTGTTTCCCTGTTGTAGCCCAGTAGTTGACCCCTAACATTTGGTGCTTTCACTCGACTTGAACACCATGGTCGAAACTACAATGACTCGCAACCACCACATCGACGACAACCTCCAACAACACCAAACAACCATAGAAACCATCCAAACTTCCCTAATCAAGGAAGAAACCTTACTTGCCTCCTACACCACCGCAATAACCTACATCAGTACTCAACACACATCACAACAACAATCCATTGACCAACTACCCAAGCCATTATCAACCTAACCACAAAACTCTCGACCAACCCCTCATCACCTACTTCCACAAACACTACACCACCTCAATTCACTCCAATCTCTAACAACTCATCACTACTTGGACATTTCATAAGGCCACCTCCCATCCTCGCCACACAAAGCCCTATCTTTATCTGAACCCTTAAGTGTAAGCTAACACACTTTGACGGCTCTAATCCATTAGATTGGATCTTTCAAGCTGAAAGATTCTTCAACTACAAAACACATCCAACGAACATTGTATAGACCTTTCAAGCTTTTACATAACTGGTCAAGTCCTTACATGGTTTCAATGGATGTATCGAAACCACCAACTCACCTCTTGGAACGCCCTAACTCGAGCCAACGAACAATGATTCAGACCATCTACCTTCTACAATCCACAAGCAACCCTCTTCAAACTCCGCCAAACAAACACCGTAGATGAATACCAATCCCGCTTCGAAACCCTTAGCAATCTAATTACTAACCTCTCTTCCAAAGCTCTCCTAAATTATTTCATTTACGGCCTTAAAACTAACATACAACATGAACTCCAAACACTCCAACCCTAAACACTCTCCAATATGATCGGTCTAGCCAAACTAATCGATGCTAAACTCCTGGAACACAAAACAACCAATACCCGACCGTATTTTACTCAATCTTCACCACCCCCTCTGCAATCCCTACCCCTAATAACCATAGAGACACAAACAAACCCAAATTATCCCATCAAAAAACTTACTCCGGCGGAAATGCAGTCTCGAAGGGCTCAGAGCCTTTGTTTCAATTGTGAAGAGAAATACCGTCCCAGCCATAAATGCAACATTAAACGAGTTCTGATATTATTACTAGAGGAAGAGCCATCTTTTGCGACCGGAGATTCCATCGATTACATGGCACACAAGATGAACCGAAACCAGAAGTGTCCTATCATGCTCTCATCAGATCTACCCAGCCATCATTAATTTGTTTGCACGCTCAAATCAACAAAAAAGCTATCTCTATACTCGTTGACTTGGGAAGCACTTACAATTACATTCATCCTCGAACGGCATGCTTTCTTAGGCTTCACATCGATAGCAAGCCGACCTTCTTCGTTACTGTCGACAACGATGAGAAGTTGCAGTGTTAAGGAATGTGTGGAAAGGTACTTGTTCGAATTGAGGAAATTGATTTTCCCACTGATTTTTTTTACTTACAATTTCTGGAGCAGCCGCCGTATTAGTATATAATGGTTAGAACAATTGGGTCATGTTACTTTTGGTTACCTTCATCCACTATGACTTTCACCCAGAATAATCAATCCATTACACTAAAAGACCAAACACTAAATGACAACCCAAAAGAAATCTCCCTACGACAACTTAAAAGGCTCCAATCGACAACGTTAATTTCAATTTACTACCATTTAACTTCACAGCCCATCCCATCTTCAATAACCCAAGATTTTCCAGAACACCTAAACTCAGATATACAAAATATACTATCTCACTGCCCCACTCTCTTTCACAAACCAAACAGCTACCGCCAAGCGTGTCCTCGACCACCATATCAATCTTTTTCCTAACTCTCAACCCGTCAACGTCAACCCATACCGCTACCCTTACTTTCAAAAAAACGAAATTGAAACCCAAGTCCAAGACATGCTACAATCCAAAATAATCCAACCATCCACAAGTCCCTTTTCTTCTCCCGTGCTCTTAGTTAAAGAGAAAAACAGTACATGGCGTTTTTTTGTTGATTATCAAGCACTTAATGCTATTACCATTAAAGATCGGTTCCCAATACCAACCGTTGATGAATTATCGGATGAATTATAAGGATCTACTTATTTTTCAAAGTTGGATTTACGAAGTGGTTATTTTCAAATCATTGTCCATAAAGACGATATTCCAAAAACGGCCTTTTGCACTTACGAAGGACACTATGAATTTCTCGTAATGCCCTTTGGGCTCACTAATGCACCATTTACATTTCAAGCAATGATGAATAATATTTTTGGCCCCATCTCCGAAAATTTATTCTCAATTTTTTCGATGATAATCTTATATATAGCAAATCATGGGACACCCACCTCTCACATCTCCAAATTACACTCGACATATTAAGCGAAAACCAGTTTTATGCGAACCTCTCAAAATGTGTATTTGGATTAACAGAATTATATTACTTGGCCACATCATTTCTAGTGAAGGGGTACGTGTCAACCCAATGAAAGTAGAAGTAATTATTAATTGGCCACCGCTACATCTCTTACAGCAATTCGAGATTTCTTGGCCTTAAGGGATATTATCGTCGTTTTATTCAGTGTTATGCCCATATTGTTGATAGAGTTAAGGAAATGCCCTAGAGGCAATTATGTAATTTGTTACATACATCTAACTTGTTGACCAATCTTGTTCGAAATAAAGTTATTTTCTTTCTATTATATACTTGATATAATGTAGTTATATTAGTTAATTAATTTAATTAAAAGTATATTTAATAGAAAATCCACAAATAGTATATTTTGTGATAGTAGTTACAAAGTATTGTAACCGTGAGTAATTTATCAAAATAAAACAAATATACCATTTTAAATGTTCCTAATCAAGATGCATTGAAACTGGTTATCGATGTATCTGTGGAGACTAGAGTATATAAGCTCTTCAAATGTTGGGCAGTATATTACTCATGACTGCTAGGGGCACCTAGGTGTTACGTATTGATAGTTTTTGGATAACTATGGAATGACTCACTCGATAGTTTTTTGTTGGTTAATATAACTAAGGTTAAATAGAAAATATCGATGTGACTAATGTACACAGTTCTCTCGGCTTGAGAATACTGTGGATCTTCAATATGAAAGCTCTGTTTTGATTATAGTCAATTCATGGCATGGCGTTCCATCGAGTGACTATAATTGGGTCGAGTGAAAGTATTGGAAGTGAAGCAGTATTCAAGAGAGGATTCGTCTCCTCAGTTATATGGGGTTGGTATCATGGTCAACTCAAGTCAACTTAAAGTCAAAGTCTCTGGCCAGAGCATTTTGGTTAATAATAATTGTTATTATTGGACCAAGGACTTTGTGTTTGGGCTATAAAGCTGAACGTGGATGATATTGGAATTTTGACCATTACCAAATTCCAAAAGTCCTAAAGTGATATAGTTTTGACCAAGAGAATTGGTGTAAATAATTGTCACTATTTGGTACCACTTATAATAAGTAAAATTGGATTTTTACCAAAATATGTGTAAGCGATAAATTCGGCCAAAATGTCACACCGCCTGCTAAGTGACGTGTGAACGTTAATATTTGAATAGTTCGATATTATCGCTGACTGAATTTACACCTATTAGTCGCACAACCGTAATGATGAATTTTCCAGAAAATCCATATGATTTACTTAATTTATAAAATGTTGTAAATTGATTAAATTAATTGATATTTGAGAAATATTAATTATTATTTATTTGATGTTTGGATGTTTTTGTAATTATTTTAATGCATTTATAAAAGTTATATTTGCGTGCATTGATATACGATATCGATGTAATTTAAAGATAATCACATGAAATGATTTATG
This sequence comes from Allium fistulosum, assembly GCA_030737815.1. Lineage (NCBI taxonomy): Eukaryota > Viridiplantae > Streptophyta > Magnoliopsida > Asparagales > Amaryllidaceae > Allium > Allium fistulosum. The sequence goes on along the minus strand of CM060905.1, from coordinate 626,619,319 downwards.
AAAATTCTATGTCATTTGATGACATGATTTATAGAAATTTTATGTCATTTGGTGACATGATTTGTTAAAATTTTACGTCATTTGATGACATACCTGTAATAAAAGGATTGAAGAGAGAGAAACAATCAAGGGAATTAATTAGGGAAGTTTTAATTAAAGAATGGGAAAAGTTTCATTATTTCGAATAAAACATATTCTCTAATTCATTATGTATGAACAATTCATTTTCTTTCTCATTCATTTTTTCTCTTTCTCTCTTGCTGACTTTTCATGGCAAAAAAAATGAATTTCCGAAATCTTTCAACTCCAAATAAAAAGATCAAATAAAACAAAACAAAAGTGGTTCATCCATCTCTTGCAATGATAGGATGTGGATCTTGAAGATCTAAGGAGATATCATCATTCAAGGTGTGATTTCTAGGCAACGTCCTAAGGTGATTCAATCAGATCTAGAAGCATTCTTCATTTAAGGTGCAAATCAAAGGCAAATCAACAAGGTGTGTTTTAAGGATTGGGTAGCAAGGTATGTCATTTTCTATAAATAGATAGTGATTTTGAAATGTTTGATGAAAATTTAATTTGACTTTCATAATTTGTATTATATATTACTATCTTTCTTAATTACAAATTGTTTATGAAGGTTGAATTATTTGTTAAATGATATGATTGAGTTTTCATTTGATAGATCAAAATTAATTTTTTTTTATGTTTTAAAACAACATTTAAATGTAGATCTATGTTTTTAAACATTCTAATTAAATTGTAATTCTTCAGATCTGAATGTTTACATATTTGAATTGATTAGCTGATTTTCTTTACTTTGTTAGATTGAAACTAAATCTATATATTTTAAAATACAATGTTGTTCTATGTTTTGACATTTAATTTAAATTCCATTTCTTTAAATCTGGAAATTTACATTTTCATGTCGATTGATTGAATTATACTTAAAGTTAAAAATGAAATTTATATGGAATCAATACAATGTTTCAATTATAGATCTATGTTTTAATCTTTCATAACAAAGTGTAATTTTAGTTTTGAATTTTAATACATGTATGTATGTATGTATGTTTGCATGTATTACTTGCACTTTTTATTGCATTAGGTATTTACATAGGAATAAAAGGAATTTTAACAACAAATTAAAGTTTTGAAATTAACTGTAATAACTATTTAATTTATATAATTAGAAAGCTTTGATTGAATTCCATATATACATATTTGGATCTACTTGTATGTGTTTGTATAAAATTTATTTTTCTTTACATATATTGTCAAAGTATGAAATCATTTCTCTTTTTTTAATTAAGACAATATTGTATACATCTGTGCAGTTAAAGCGCTCGGCAGATTCAATGCGGTGGAGGTGCAAAAAGTCATAGCGGGGATATAGCGGATGACTCTACAATAGCATATAAAACTTGTAATTAATGTTTTTACAAATATATAAATGGTAATTAAATGAAAAATTAATATTCAATTGAATTATAATTAATACATAAATAATTTTAAATAAAAACATGTGCGAATATACTGTAAATAAACGTAAAACTGTTATATAACATAATTGAATTTAGTATAATATTAGAGTATTTTCATTTCTAAAAATATATTAAAAATTCAATTAAATCAATTAATTCATAATTTGTATAATGTATAAATGTTATTTTTCAATTCATTTCTTTTAAAGAAGATATAGCGTAAAAAGCGGAATGTAACGGGAATAACGGAATATAGCGGAAATAGCGGGGCTTAAAGCGGAAAGACTATATTTGGGGCTATATGGAAAAATCGTATAGGTAGAAATCCACTATGAGATATATCAAGGTTAAAGCGTGGTAATAGCAGGGCATTAGCTGCATGGGTGTACATACAGTTCATTATTTACCTTCCATATTCTTACATTATGATAACTATTGATTGTCACTAATATGTTGCATTAATTAAGTTGACTAAGAGGAAGACTGTATCAATCACACTTGTCATCCCTTATTTATTTCCATTTTAATTCTTATGTAATAATCATTCAAATTGTTCTTGTTTATTTTATGTATACATATCAATTACCATTTACTATGCACACTCCATGTATGTTGCACTTGCACAATATTTGCTGTGAATATATTTATAGTTCATGTCATATTTAGATTAGTGATTATTTTATTAATCAATTATTTAATTTAATTAAGAGAAGGAAACGAAAAGCTTCCTTCTCTAACAAAATTTATGATCCATCATTAATTGAATAAGTTAAGAGGAAGGAAATGAAAAGTTTCCTCCTTTAAATAAATTTATGCCCCGTCATTAATTGAATAATTTAAGAGATAAGAAATGAAAAGTTTTCTTCTCTAAATAAATTTAATAAGTTACTGTTACACACAAATATGCACATAAGAGTATATTTGATATACTCTAATTTACATGCACATTAAACAAAGTAAAACTTGATTTATAAAATTAAATTAAATATTGATTTTATTTAAAAAAAACTTAGAAGACTTCTAAGTTTATTTTGACTTCATATGCACATTAAAGATCCAAAATGGTTAATTTTTTTGAAATTCCTCACCCATTTCTTCTGTTGTGGGCTGACCCGGTTCCAACAATGATATTAGAGCCCAATAGCATATGCGGTCTAAATTAGTCATATTAGGGCTAACTAATTAAGCTTGCACACTTAGTACGGTATCTAAAAAGGTCATGTCTAGGATTGAAATTGGGTAATCAAGTACGCTGTCCTACCTGGTTACCTGGCTGACCTAAAAGGTGATGTGAACCAAAAGGTTGCCCTTGATAGAAAAGGCCTAATTTGAAGTGGACCTTGGATTAATTTTCAAAATTGTTTTGAAAATCTTCAAAATGTTTGAAACTGTTTAAATATTAATTTCAAAATTTAAAATTTATTAATAAAATAAATAAAATAAATTAATTAAATGAGTTAATTAATTAATACTTATATGCATGTATTATATATGTTGATACATGTTTTGTTATTTTAAAGTATTAAGATAACATAAGTATACATGTATGTAAGATAAATTTTGAAATTGATATAATTTAATTAAAATTGTTTAATTAAATAAATTAATTAAAGGTTAATTAATTAAATAAAAAATACGCATACATAAGATATATGTGTTATACAATAAAGGTTATAGTATACACTATAAAGCTAATAATAGATATGTCCAATATAAAAGTTGTATGGAAATACTAATTTAAAATTAATTAAAGAGTTAATTAATTAAAACTAATTAAATAAGATTTAATTAATAAAATGTTATACATAAGATTATTGTATAAGTTAATTAAAATATAAAAGTTATATAATAATGAAACTTATATAATATGAGTGTATAAACTAAAGTTGGAACATTAAAGAAACCCAAATAGACTTAAGAAATAAATATATACGTCAATGCACATATACTGTGATTTCTGATGTGTCTAACACTTGAATCACGAGGGTATTTCATAAGAAATACATCATTATATAAGTTCATATCACTCTATATGATGTACTGAAGATTATACATCTTCAATATAATGTTGTCATCTACCATATATATATATATTAATAAATTACTTACATACTCCTTAGTTGTTAAGCAAACTCAAGCTAGGGATGTTATGTGTAATATTATTAACATATTGAATAGATGAGGTAAGATAACTATATGTATTTGTTAAGAAAACTCAAGGTACATATACTATGCTTAGGCCGTCCGATGTGGTAGGTATGAGTGAATAATCTCTTTCGATTTGTTGAGCAAACTCAAGGTCGAAATGAGATTAGGACAAGGAAAAATAGATTAGGAGTTGTATGTGATACAACCGATAAGGAGTTATCCATCGTTTGTGGGACTATGATTTGTTGAGCAAACTCAAGGTCAGAATACCAAGACAGGCGAGTCCTAACACCCACAAGTGAATTCGAAAGACTTCTATGTTTCATCTTAGGGTTTGGAGAAACATAAAAGACTGGTGGGAGCCTTATTAGGAAAATGAAATTGTAATATTTAACCTTTCTAATATTGTAAGAACATATGCTAAATAATGTTATAGTTATGTACAATGATAAATTTGTGCATTTAATATGATTGATAAAATGTTTATCAATTGACATATACAAACGAACTGAATTGAAAGTTGACAAATGTAAAAGTAATACTCACTATTAAATGCCTATTGCATGTTTATGTTTTCTATGCCCATGCAAGTGTCTAATTTTACAACTACTTAATATATTCGTAAAATGGTCACTTACGTGCTTATTTGGTTGAGATTGTGTATTGCACTCTATGAGTTTCGAACTCCAAAAGCAATACAAGACTATGGATATTTGATCCATATACTATCATTTATAAATGTTATATGGTGAACGGTCATAGTTCGTAATGTATGATACTTCAATGAATATAGTTCATTGGAAATAATCCAATAAATAGTTTTCTTTAGATCATGTATTCAACTTTATTGATTACAAAAGGGATCATATTATGTTAATGTAACATAAGACTAAAAACTACAAGATAGATCTAAGAACTCGATCGTTGAAATGTCATTTTGATCGGTTTACGTAAAGTGCAACATATTTGATATCCTTATATGTTAAGGATAATCGACCGCGCTTTTGTAAAGAGTTTGTTATGATATTGTAGTAAGGTTTTCTTTTGTATAGTTTGAACATTTGAAAGAAAAACGAATGTATAAGAATAGATGTAATTCAAGGTACAGTTGGAATGAAGAGAATGAATAGTCACTTCTGCTTCATAGAGAAACATTGGAAACGAGAATTGTAATAATAATTGATACTTAATACTGGAATAAGAAATATGATTTCTATTCTGAAATGTATTATCATATAGAAAATTGTTTTCTATGAGATTTATTTCTTTAAGCTCAAGATATTTGATCAACGAACTCTACATTGTAAATAGTTGTAATGTAGGAAATATACAAATTGTATTAAGTGAATGATGGACCCTCGAATTTACTACGCTGTTATAGTAATGGTGGAAATAGTGGGAGCATGCCATATAACACTTATTAATTGTATCATAGTATGAAAATTATTTCCGTAAAACTTACCATACATTATTTATGAAATAATGATTATTTTTCGGTATCGACTAAAAAAATAGACATAGTTATATTTCAATATGAATATTATGAATATTCTTTGTGAAATAAAACTATACTGTGGTAATTTTTTATATAACAAAAGTGATGCATTGGAAAATACAAAAGTATATAATATTATTTACAGTTGTTTTGGAATTATAAACTAAGCCGTAGTTTTGAGAAATAATTTTATTGTATGATTTTGAATCATATGATACTTATTAATTATATCTCAAACAATAAAGGGCTATGCACCCATTTAGTGGGAGTATCATAAGAGTTGATGAACTCTTCGGATTGATACATATAAATGTATGCAATCATAATTCTATAAATACCACAACAGTTCCATGTACTTCGTCATATTCACCGTGAGTTATCGGCGATATGGATATGTGTATTTGATACACATGTAGTATGTCTATGGTAAACTTATAGAATATATAACAGAAGTAAATAAAATAACATGCCATAGGAATGATTTGATTTGATCGAATGAGTGAGTATATCGGAAAATGTTCCAAACGTACCTAAAATGAATAAAGATTCAATCTCAAATTTACTCCTCCATGGGATACATAATGATGCATCGATATGGAGTAATCAAACTTTGTTGGACAATGTACGATTAATTTTGATTGAAGTTGAGTTAGTTTCTTTCTTTGAGGTAATGTACTTAAGAGTAGTACACAAGGTTAATATTATTTCATCAAAATAACAGTTTACAAAATTTTACAAGATAAGGGTTTATAAGAAACTCCAACATATCTTAGGCCAAGGAGTTGGCAGGTTGTGTGAGTTGAAAGATTGCACATAATAATTGTTCATAAGAGATCTTGTATGAATCTCGCCAAAAGAATTTTGAAAAGACTGTCATTGGATGACATATTTATGTTTTGAACATAATTTTTGTAAACTAAAAGCAAATCGGTTTTATAAATAAAGAAATTCATAAAGCGTTTATGAATCCCTATTCTATTTACACTGAGAAACAATTGTTGTTTCAAGTTATACCAACTTCATTATGAAGGATTTTTTTTGAGGGATTATTGATAGCTACATGGAATTGGATACAATCCATAGATAGAACTGATTATATGAGATGAAATGAAATTGACCAACCTAAATGAACACATAGCATTAGAATGTCTAATAAGTATTCTCGCATATCAAAGAGAAAATATGAGTTTCTTATTAATGTTGAAAATATATAATCCTCGGTTGTTTAATTAAACCATTAAGAGCGTTCACTCTATATGATATGATGCGCAAATCTGAAAGAATTTCTAGTACGATATCAAAATATAGATTTTGGTGGTCGTAACCGAAGGGATGTGATCCATCGGCCGAGATTGTGTCTTTATGAGAAAGATTAATGTAGTTGGAATTAAATGAGCAATGTTGATAAGAATAATATCGCAAATTTCAATTGTTGATATTAGCATAATAGATTTGGTATTCAACATGCTTTAGTTAATTCAGATTTACTCACAAAATCATCACTTGATAAGACTCAGTGTTTTGGTACATATGTATTGAAACAAAAAATTCTAAATAACGATTTAGAATAAGCTGTTTACACATATTAACCAAAAATGTCTCGAAGTCAATGGGAGAGATATTGTTTTTGTGAGTCTTTGGATATGATCTAAGAAATGATACGAAAGTATCATTTTATAAGCATCAAGATTGAATAAGTATTTTGATAGAAATATCAAATAGTACGATTTTCAATCAAAGTGCAGAGGAAGCGTGTGTTCATAAGAAAGAGCGTTAAAAGGTACATTGATATTTCTAAACTATAAATAAACAACAAGTTGTTGATTTTAACGATGTACTTGTGTTAAAATCGGCATAAGTTGTATTAATACTCAACATTGGATTAATAAATGATGTCTTTTATAGTAAGTATAAAAGATGTCAGAAATGTCCCAAATGATATGCAAGGACACCTTATTAAAATGTTTAATACGAAACATGTAAGATTGATTCCTTTGCATTGGCAATAGGAATTATCATACATGTTATGATGTCTACGGTATCATGATTTGTTTTTGTATTTGATACATGAAGCAAATATCAAATCCAAATTGATATCACTAAAAGGTTGTTTGAAGTGTTCTCATGTATTTATGAAATACTAGACAATTATTTATGAAAAAAACACCTTATGAAGGAGTGTTCGGACTTGAACTTCATAAGTGATAGTAAGTATAATATGTCAATAATAAATTCAAGTTAAGAATCTTTAAGTTGGAAATGTTCCAAATGAAAGACCATGGCTAATTCAATGAAAAAGGCTAAATACATCGTCTAGAATAGCGCCACAATAAAGATAGTGTACATAAAAATATAAGTGCACAAATTTATAACTGAGCTGATTTCAAATGTTGAGCATCTCATAACATTGTTATATGATAAAAATGTCATGATATAGTTTATAATCGAACTTATAGCTCACTAGATGTCGAGAGACATACTCCAAACTATTCCACATGATAAAGCATTTTAACACCGTCGGAGAGAGTTGATTGGCACAATAGATAATTAAAACATAATAGCATACCCGTTCACAGAGGGACTGACCTAATTGGTTTTGAGAAAATCGATTGGAGAAGTTGGAATAAAATTCCATAATTGACCCCAAGCGCAAGTGGGAGATTGATAGAGTTAGGGGTATGCCCTAGGGGCAATTATGTAATTTGTTATATATATCTAACTCGTTGACCAATCTTGTTCGAAATGAAGGTATTTCCTTCTATTATACACTTGATATAATGTGGTCGTATTAATTAATTAATTTTATTAAAAGTATATTTAATAGCAAATCCATAAATGGTATATTTTGTGATAGTAGTTACAAAGTATTGTAACCGTGAGTAATTTATCACAACAAAACAAATATACCATTTTAAACGTTCCTAGTCAAGATGCATCGAAACTGGATATAGATGTATACGTTGAGACTAGAGAATGTAATGCTCTCCAAATGTTGGGCAGTGTATTACTCATGACTGCTGGGGGCACTTAGGTGTTACGTACTGATAGTTATTGGATAACTATGGAACGACTCACTCAATAGTTTTCTATTGGTTAATATAACTAAGACCAAACAGAAAATATCGATGTGACTAATTTACACTGTTCTCTCGACTTGAGAATACTGTGGATCTTCAATATGAAAGATTCGCTTTGATTATAGTCAAATCATGGCATGGCGTTCCATCGAGTGACTATAGTTGGGTCAAGTGGAAGTATTGAAAGTGAAGCACTATTCAAGAGAGGATTCGTCTCCTTAGTTATATGGGGTTAGTATCATGGTCAATGCAAGTCAACTCAATGTCTCTGGCCAGAGCACTTTGGTTAATAATAATTGTTATTATTGAACCAAGGACTTTGTGTTTGGGCTATAAAGTTGGATGCAGATGATATTGGAATTTTGACCATTACCAAATTCCGAAAGTTCTAAAGTGATATTGTTTTGACGAACAGAATTGGTGTTAATAATTGTCACTATTAGGTACCACTTATAATAATTAAAATTGGATTTTTACTAAAAGATGTGTAAGCGATGAATTCGGCCAAAATGTCACACTGCCTGCTAAGTGACGTATGAACGTTAATATTCGAATAGTCCGATATTATTCGCCGACTGAATTTACACCTATGAGTCACACAATCGTAATGAAGAATTCTTTGAAAAACCACATGATTTAATTAATTTATAAAATGTTGTAAATTGATTAAATTAATTGATATTTGAGAAATATTAATTATTATTTATTTAATGTTTGGAGGTTTTTTGTAATTATTTTAATGCATTTATAAAAGTTATATTTGTGTGCATTGATATACGATATCGATGTAATTTAAAGATAATTGCATGAAATGATTTATGAAAATTCTATGTAATTTGATGACATGATTTATGGAAATTTTATGTCATTTGATGACATGATTTGTGGAAATTTTATGTCATTGATGACATACATGTAATGAAAGGATTGGAGAGAGAGAAACTGTAACGATTTGGATTTTCGCGTTCGAAAATCGACATCCATACTTTACATCGTACTCGAATGCCATAGATTCGATCGTTCAAATCCGAGTCGCCGGAGCTTATAACACAGTTAAGTAAACAACACAGCGGAAAAAATGAATAATATCATTGATATACAACACTGATACAATATCTGATACAACAGAGTGATACAATGAATATCAATATACATCAGAGATATGATACAACAAATAGCAGCGGAAAAAAAAAGATAACACCAGCAGCGGATAATCTTCATCTTCAAAACACCTGTCTAGAAATAGCTCGAACTCCCAATAACGATGCACCAAGATAAGCAAGTGCAGTCCATATCCAAAGACTAAACTAGCTCCACAAAATCTACTAATTCTGACTATCTGAAAATCCCAACTCTAGACTACCCGTGTAGAAAATTTTTGAGCATCCAGAGTTTAGGAAAGAAACAATAAACTTCGGATCAGTCATGAGACTGGTGTGAGCAACAAAAACAGTTTATCTTTAAAAACGAACAAGCAAAAGAATTTTAAAGTCAATTCGCAATGCTTTTAGAAAATGAAACTACCATAAGACCTCCCGCCACACACGCAACGCAAACGCAGAATTGGAGGAGCTTTCTTCTTATGATAGTCAAAGATGCTTACTACGCAAAACAAATCATTGGATAATATTACTAGTGCATAGTGCAGAAAACATTTCGAAAATAGAATATCAATCTTAGCCAACATACGACCATTATCGTATGCCTACTATAGCTACCATGTTCAATAGTAGGTTACCGCCACATTCCATGGCAGGTAATACAACTAAAACCGTACAGGGCTCGTATTGTTTTGTTTGGATTTCCAACAAATGGTCAGGCTAAGGAACTTCCTTTGCCACGAAAGAACACCTCTGGCTGGATGCTCCGAGAGACAAACTGCTCTCTGCCAAACAAGGCCGGCTACCCCCCTTCCCGGGGAATATACAAAACCTCAGATATGCCACCCGCGGTCCTTTGGGACCTTTAAGCGAGGATCCTCTACACCAACAACCACAAAGAAATATATTTGCAGTAACCACATAGGTTAAATATCAGGGCTCCATACCTGACACAACCTTTTTCCAGAAGGAATGGTCATACCCTAGGGAAGCTACCCCTGAAACCTTGCCGCACAATTCCTGTTTCGACCATTACCGGTTTGTGAGGTTCGACAAAGTCTCGTCCACAAAGCTACGCTTTGGCACAAAGCCATGCTTTGGGTCAACAGATGATCAAAGTAATGATCACAAAGATAAATGATCAAACAAATGATCATATCACAAATGATCAAACAATGATCATCACACAGCAACACTCAGCATGTCACATTAGCAAATTGGGAATATATCGCTGATAACCTTCAACTACATAACCTCTGAGCTCGTACATCTCAGAGAAGGGTGTTAAGCTAAGCGAATAAATTCTCCGCCACCAATAGAAATGTATTTGAAAGAAATCGGCTTTATATCTCAAAGTGTAATGTCAGACACGTAACCATACAAGTCTGTTCCTGGTTCGAACAGAACCGAAGGCACTTCCAAAGAAGCCCTTGCAAATCCGGATAATTTTCTAATCACGTCCGGACTTCCCATCACAAAAAGAGTGATATAAATCTCTATATCGAAGCAACTCGGTGCAGAGACATTCGACAGGTTGTCCTTTCATTTTCGAAAATATCTGGTCTTCATCACCGGTCTTCAAATGCCATCCATATACGACGTATCACTATTCGGAATGGGTTATACGACCCAAAGGTCCTTTCCCGGTTAACCCGAATAGTGAGCGAAATATTTAAAAATATATGGATATTGGGATTTCAATTAAGTCACAACTTAATAATTCAACTTCTTTTTAAATGGTTTCACAAATTACCATTTTCAAATCTTTAAACAAAAAGATTCATTTTAAACAACCTTCAACGGTTTAAACAATTTCCACATTTTAATCTTTTAAATAAAAGATTTAATTCATAAAGTTCACCCAGTTTCACAAAGATTCATTCATAGATTTTCCAAATCAATTTCCATTTCAATTTGATTAACTCGTTAAATCTTTAAATCAAAGATTTAACGCATAGCTTTCAAAACAATTTCATTTCGAATGGTTTAAACAAATCACCGTTTTAAATCTGTTAAAAATAAACAGATTTAATTCATAGCTTTCAAAAAGAATTCATTCATAACTTGGAAAAACCATTTTTTCAATCCAATCTTGAAATTCCTTTAATTAAACTGGAATTTCATTTCTTATCTGAAAGCTTTTATCATTTGAAAACAAACAGTTTTCATTTCGGAAAATCTGATTCATTTATACGAGTTAAAGTCTTTGGGTTAAATTCCAATTCTCAAAACTATACTTTTAAAATGGTTTAACCCATATATACACATCTTAAATCCCTAATTTCAAATCATAGAATTCAATTTCAAATATTGAATTCAAATTTAAATCAAATATTTAAATTTCAAAACTCGATTAAGTTATTCAAAATAACTTTTATCTTTGAAATTCCATTTCAAAAGCTTTTCACTTTAAACCCAAATTTCCAATTTCAAAATCAATTGAAATTAAAGTTTCAATTTCAAAAACATTAAATTAAAATTATCTGTGACTTAACCGATTTCCACGTGAAATCCATATGTGTGTGTGTATGGTGTAGTACAGAGGTTTCACACAGTAGTGCAACATCATCAAATCATCACAGATCAAAATACAGAAATATAGTTGATAAGCGATATAAACTATAACGCTTATCTTTTATTCACGGTTCACAGATATATATCACCGATAATAAATTACATTTATCCCAGATAAATAACTACAGTGCAGATCACACATAAATCAAGATATATCACAAAGCATCACATATCAGGAATATCAAACAATTCAAAACATTCAATATAATTCAAACATCCATAAGTAAGATCAATAAATTATCTGATTAATTTAAATCAGATTAATTACTTATGAGTGTAAATTACTAACCCTGGTTCATTAACATTAATTAATTACAAACCATTTTGATTAAATTATCCTTTAATCATTTAATTGATCAATTTTAATCATTTAATTACCATTAATTAAGTAGTTATCTTCAAGTAATTGATTACCTTTAATTACTTATATAAATTAATTATCCCTTAATTAATTATCCTTTAATTAATTTCATTGAGTAATTATCCATTAACTACTTTAATTAATTGATTTTCCCTTAATTGCTTACATTAAGTAATTAACCTTTAATTAATTACATAAATTTATTATCTTTAAATTAATCACATTAATTAATTAATCACATAAATTAATCCTTTAAATTGATTACATAAATTTATTAACCTTCATCTAGTTATCTTAATTAATTACTTTAATTATCATTTGAAAATCTGTTTTACACTTTAAAAATCAATTAATTGATATATCGAAAATTTTAATGTAAATTTACTTCAATTCTTATCTTTAAATTCAATTTCTTCATTTATATAATACTTAAGGTTTTATAAGCATTGATATTTATATACTTACTTAGTAAATAACTTAAAACAAACTTTTCACTTAAAATTATACAACATGGTTAAATTTAATAGTTTAAACTTTATAAAAATTTGGGCTTAACCCATTTATATAACTCACCCGAGCAACTCGATAATAACTCGAGTAGAACTCGAGTTTCCCTCAAAATTTCCCCAGCATCATTCCCTTGTACGTTCTTTCCCAACCTTCTTCTTCTCCCTGTTTTTTTTTCTTTCCACTGACACATCATCACCACCGTGCACGTGCACGGTGGTTCGGCGCGACTCTGATGATCGCCTCGATCACCAGCAAGTCGAAAAATCTTTGCCAATACTAAATCGAACATCGGTTCGATCGAAGACACTCGAAATCGAAAACTCGCCACTTCATCGAACTGCAACTCGAAACCCATCGAACAAAATCGCTTCGCCGCCACGTCTCGGGTCACCAGAAAAACCCACGCTTTCGGCCATACCACGTCAACAACCTATGCTAACCTCCCCCTCAACTTCAATGCACTCGATCGCTCTAAGGTGACTAAATCACCATTCTTCAAACTCACTGTAAAACTCAGGGTTAAACCCTAAATTTGATTCGTGCATTTGAAAAATTATTCAATAATTTTCTCAACACCACAGATGTTTATATTAGCTTCAAATCAAATTTCAACATTTATTATTGATTCGATTGTGAGATATTTGTAGAAATGCAAGTTTTGTTCAAACGTGAATTTCACTGGAAATACTAAATGAAAATTCATCATATTTGCTTTAATAATCATCTCCTTGTGTGTTTATTCAGGTTATAAAATCAAAACAATGATTTAATCTACTTGAGTTTATCACAAGATTTTGTTTTAACTGTAAATTCTCAAGTTACAGAGAAAAATACTTGATGTTCAGGCTTGAAACAAATTTTAACTGTGACTCAAGTTTAAACAACTTGTTTTATTTAAAAATCTGAAATTTATAACATTTGCATGAAGATTTGTTAAATACTTCACATTAACTTTTTTCTCTGAAACCAAAGTTTAAAGGGACAAATCAATTCCCAGAATCACAGAAAGAAAACATACAGAACTATATATTTTTATTTCTTCACATAGCAAAGCACAAATTCCATAACTAAATACTTAGATTTCAATTTAGGAAGGACAGGTTTACTCACAAACAAAGATAACAGATTCAAGTTGAAGGTTTGCTCACAGGCATTAACACAAAAAGTAATTTCAGGGTAGAAAATTTTGCTCACCTGTTTTCTGAAAGAACAAAGAAGAACAGAGCATGTTGTTTTGATTTAATTGCATTGATCTGATTTGCTTTTCAAGTTGAAGTTGTTCCAGATTCTGGTTTCCAGATCTCGGCTTGGCTTTAAACTCTCTAGTTTTCATTTTACTTTGATTTCTTTTCCAGGCTGAAGTTTGATGCTTTCAGATTTTTTTCTATATTGTTTGCATTGCTCTAAGTTGAATTTTATTTATGGTTTTACTTAGTTTCGAATGAACAACTGAGTTGAAGCTTGAAGATGGTGATATATAGAAAGAGTACAAGTATATATTTGTACAACGAGTACAAGATTTTTTTCCTTTGCTTTTATTTTTTTTAAATCTGTAGCCAGAGATTTTCGTATGGAGGCTGATGATGTTGTATATACTTAGAGATGTAAACATTTAATGCATATGTACCCTATGTCTTCATACTTATCTTAGTTGTACAAAAGATATTTTGTTTATTTTTCTACTTGCCTACATACTATTTCACAGCTACATTCTTATAGAATTTACTAGCCTCGCACTCTTTAACTCGGCTGATAGATGTGGCATTAATTTCCTTGGTACTTTATGTTTCTACTTATCCTATTTTATAAAGATATTTTGTTTACTTCATGTTTGAATATATACATGCTGCCTTGTTTTTCCAGCTAAAACATACTTAGTTTATTTGTTTGTACTAACATATATATTTTCTTAAGTCTTGTTTTGTTTGTTTTCTATCCTATATGCTTCTATAAAGTTGTTTTAAAATTATCTTAAGTGTTCATTTTATAGTTTTACATCCATAAATCTATTTAAGATATTCATTTCTATTTTTAAATTTAACTACCAAATACTTAATTGATAATTATTTATTACTTATTACTTATGTTGTTAGAATTTAGCCAATGTTTACTTAATTATTATCATATAACTATATAAGTGATCATATATATATATTAAATTTCTAGCAATTATTTACTTTGTATTTTATTGTCTTATATTTATTTTATAAATTCAAACCATTATCAACCATCATTTCTAATATTTATTATTATCATTATTATTAAACCATTTATTTTACTATTTTTATTCAAAAATTTATTTAATTATCAATTTAAATAAATTAAAATCTAGGGTCGTTACAAACTTCCCCCCTTAAAAGAATTTCGTCCTCGAAATTCGCAGGCACGAAAACAACAAAGATAGATAGATTCAATCTCCTATAATTCCTCAAACTTAAGATATGAATTCCAAACTCAAGTCGGAATATCTCAGAATACATACCAATTTGTCCCTCTTCGGACTTTGGTATTCATAAGAAATTACAATAGAATTTCAAAATTGGGTTTCATATAATATCGTTTTATTGATTTAATTCAATTTTATCCTCATATTCTATTAATCAATTTACTTCAAATTAAAAATTTCCAATTTATTAAAAAGATTCAATTCTAAATTTCAAATTCATATTCATTAGAGTTTAAATCGAAAACTGATAAGAAACCGATGAAATATGAAGTAAAGATTTCTACAATGATTCGTACGGCCATCATCATATCGAAACTTCTTTCTGGAGCTGTCACGAAGCAATCAAAAGAATTTGAAAACGAACCAAAGAAGATTAATAAGAAATTTGTTTCCACTGTTACAGGGTATTGACCATTTATAGTCGTACTTCCATGTCCCCTATCTCGTCCTCTTCTTGCACTCATACCCACTATCAGTGGATAGTAAGAGAATTTACTGAGACGTTTAAACGGATATCTTAGGGATATACTCATTCTAGGGATACTTCACCCTATCTCTAATGAGTTACTTAACGTGTTATACTCCTGAGCTAAAGTTCTACCTTAGCTCTGATACCAAATGTAACGATTTGGATTTTCGCGTTCGAAAATCGACATCCATACTTTACATCGTACTCGAATGCCATAGATTCGACCGTTCAAATCCGAGTCGCCGGAGCTTATAACACAGTTAAGTAAACAACACAGCGGAAAAAATGAATAATATCATTGATATACAACACTGATACAATATCTGATACAACAGAGTGATACAATGAATATCAATATACATCAGAGATATGATACAACAAATAGCAGCGGAAAAAAAAAGATAACACCAGCAGCGGATAATCTTCATCTTCAAAACACCTGTCTAGAAATAGCTCGAACTCCCAATAACGATGCACCAAGATAAGCAAGTGCAGTCCATATCCAAAGACTGAACTAGCTCCAGAAAATCTACTAATTCTGACTATCTGAAAATCCCAACTCTAGACTGCCCGTGTAGAAAATTTTTGAGCATCCAGAGTTTAGGAAAGAAACAATAAACTCCGGATCAGTCATGGGACTGGTGTGAGCAACAAAAACAGTTTATCTTTAAAAACGAACAAGCAAAAGAATTTTAAAGTCAATTCGCAATGCTTTTAGAAAATGAAACTACCATAAGACCTCCCGCCACACACACAATGCAAACGCAGAATTGGAGGAGATTTCTTCTTATGATAGTCAAAGATTCTTACTACGCAAAACAAATCATTGGATATTATTACTAGTTCATAGTGCAGAAAACATTTTGAAAATAGAATATCAATCTTAGCCAACATACGACCATTATCGTATGCCTACTATAGCTACCATGTTCAATAGTAGGTTACCGCCACATTCCATGGCAGGTAATACAACTAAAACCGTACAGGGCTCGTATTGTTTTGTTTGGATTTCCAACAAATGGTCAGGCTAAGGAACTTCCTATGCCACGAAAGAACGCCTCTGGCTGGATGCTCCGAGAGACAAACTGCTCTCTGCCAAACAAGGCCGGTTACCCCCCCTTCCCGGGGAATATACAAAACCTCAGATATGCCACCCCCGGTCCTTTGGGACCTTTAAGCGAGGATCCTCTACACCAACAACCACAAAGAAATATATTTGGAGTAACCACATAGGTTAAATATCAGGGCTCCATACCTGACACAACCTTTTTCCAGAAGGAATGGTCATACCCTAGGGAAGCTACCCCTGAAACCTTGTCGCACAATTCCTATTTCGACCATTACCGGTTTGTGAGGTTCGACGAAGTCTCGTCCACAAAGCTACGCTTTGGAACAAAGCCATGCTTTGGGTCAACAGATGATCAAAGTAATGATCACAAAGATAAATGATCAAACAAATGATCATATCACAAATGATCAAACAATGATCATCACACAGCAACACTCAGCATGTCACATTACCAAATTGGGAATATATCGCTGATAACCTTCAACTACATAACCTCTGAGCTCGTACGTCTCAGAGAAGGGTGTTAAGCTAAGAGAATAAATTCTCCGCCACCCACAGAAATGTATTTGAAAGAAATCGGCTTTATATCTCAAAATGTAATGTCAGACACGTAACCATACAAGTCTGTTCCGGGTTCGAACAGAACCAAAGGCACTTCCAAAGAAGCGCTTGCAAATCCGGATAATTTTCTAATCACGTCCGGACTTCCCATCACAAAAAGAGTGATATAAATCTCTATACCAGAGCAACTCGGTGTAGAGACATTCGACAGGTTGTCCTTTCATTTTTGAAAATATCTGGTCTTCATCACCGGTCTTCAAATGCCATCCATTTACGACGTATCACTATTCAGAATGGGTTATATGACCCAAAGGTCCTTTCCCGGTTAACCCGAATAGTGAGCGAAATATTTAAAAATATATGGATATTGGGATTTCAATTAAGTCACAATTTAATAATTCAACTTCTTTTTAAATGGTTTCACAAATTACCATTTTCAAATCTTTAAACAAAAAGATTCATTTTAAACAACCTTCAACGGTTTAAACAATTTCCACATTTTAATCTTTTAAATAAAAGATTTAATTCATAAAGTTCACCCAGTTTCACAAAGATTCATTCACAGATTTTCCAAATCAATTTCCATTTCAATTTGATTAACTCGTTAAATCTTTAAATCAAAGATTTAACTCGTAGCTTTCAAAACAATTTCATTTCGAATGGTTTAACAAATCATCGTTTTAAATCTGTTAAAAATAAACAGATTTAATTCATAGCTTTCAAAAAGAATTCATTCATAACTTGGAAAAACCATTTTTTCAATCCAATCTTGAAATTCCTTTAATTAAACTGGAATTTCATTTCTTATCTGAAAGCTTTTATCATTTGAAAACAAACAGTTTTCATTTCGGAAAATCTGATTCATTTATACGAGTTAAAGTCTTTGGGTTAAATTCCAATTCTCAAAACTATACTTTTAAAATGGTTTAACCCATATATACACATCTTAAATCCCTAGTTTCAAATCATAGAATTCAATTTCAAATATTGAATTCAAATTTAAATCAAATATTTAAGTTTCAAAACTCGATTAAGTTATTAAAAATAACTTTTATCTTTGAAATTCCATTTCAAAAGCTTTTCACTTTAAACCCAAATTTCCAATTTCAAAATAAATTGAAATTAAAGTTTCAATTTCAAAAAATTAAATTAAAATTATCTGTGACTTAACCGATTTCCACGTGAAATCCATATTTGTGTGTGTATGGTGTAGTACAGGGGTTTCACACAGTAGTGCAACATCATCAAATCATCACAGATCAAAATACAGAAATATAGTTGATAAGCGATATAAACTATAACGCTTATCTTTTATTCACGGATCACAGATATATATCACCGATAATAAATTACATTTATCCCAGATAAATAACTATAGTGCAGATCACACATAAATCAAGATATATCACAAAGCATCACATATCAGGGATATCAAACAATTCAAAACATTCAATACAATTCAAACATCCATAAGTAAGATCAATAAATTATCTGATTAATTTAAATCAGATTAATTACTTATGAGTGTAAATTACTAACCCTGGTTAATTAACATTAATTAATTAAAAACCATTTTGATTAAATTATCCTTTAATCATTTAATTGATCAATTTTAATCATTTAATTACCTTTAATTAAGTAGTTATCTTCAAGTAATTGATTACCTTTAATTACTTATATAAATTAATTATCCCTTAATTAATTATCCTTTAATTAATTTCATTGAGTAATTATCCATTAACTACTTTAATTAATTGATTTTCCCTTAATTGCTTACATTAAGTAATTAACCTTTAATTAATTACATAAATTTATTATCTTAAAATTAATCACATTAATTAATTAATCACATAAATTAATCCTTTAAATTGATTACATAAATTAATGAACCTTCATCTAGTTATCTTAATTAATTACTTTAATTATCATTTGAAAATCTGTTTTACACTTTAAAAATCAATTAATTGATATATCGAAAATTTTAATGTAAATTTACTTCAATTCTTATCTTTAAATTCAATTTCTTCATTTATATAATACTTAAGGTTTTATAAGCATTGATATTTATATACTTACTTAGTAAATAACTTAAAACAAACTTTTCACTTAAAATTATACAACATGGTTAAATTTAATAGTTTAAACTTTATAAAAATTTGGGCTTAACCCATTTATATAACTCACCCGAGCAACTCGATAATAACTCGAGTAGAACTCGAGTTTCCCTCAAAATTTCCCCAGCATCATTCCCCTGTACGTTCTTTCCCAACCTTCTTCTTCTCCCTGTTTTTTTTTCTTTCCACTGACACATCATCACCACCATGCACGTGCACGGTGGTTCGGCGCGACTCTGGTGATCGCCTCGATCACCAGCAAGTCGAAAAATCTTTGCCAATACTAAATCGAACATCGGTTCGATCGAAGACACTCGAAATCGAAAACTCGCCACTTCATCGAACTGCAACTCGAAACCCATCGAACAAAATCGCTTCGCCACCACATCTCGGGTCACCAGAAAAACCCACGCTTCCGGCCATACCACGTCAACAACCTATGCTAACCTCCCCCTCAACTTCAATGCACTCGATCGCTCTAAGGTGACGAAATCACCATTCTTCCAACTCACTGTAAAACTCAGGGTTAAACCCTAAATTTGATTCGTTCAACAAATTCGTGCATTTGAAAAATTATTCAACAATTTTCTCAACACCACAGATGTTTATATTAGCTTCAAATCAAATTTCAACATTTATTATTGATTCGATTGTGAGATATTTGTAGAAATGCAAGTTTTGTTCAAACGTGAATTTCACTGGAAATACTAAATGAAAATTCATCATATTTGCTTTAAAAATCATCTCCTTGTGTGTTTATTTAGGTTATAAAATCAAAACAATGATTTAATCTACTTGAGTTTATCACAGGATTTTGTTTTAACTGTAAATTCTCAAGTTACAGAGAAAAATACTTGATGTTCAGGCTTGAAACAAATTTTAACTGTGACTCAAGTTTAAACAACTTGTTTTATTTAAAAATCTGAATTTTATAACATTTGCATGAAGATTTATTAAATACTTCACATTAACTTTTTTCTCTGAAACCAAAGTTTAAAGGGACAAATCAATTCCCAGAATCACAGAAAGAAAACATACAGAACTATATATTTTTATTTCTTCACATAGCAAAGCACAAATTCCATAACTAAATACTTAGATTTCAATTTAGGAAGGACAGGTTTACTCACAAACAAAGATAACAGATTCAAGTTGAAGGTTTGCTCACAGGCATTAACACAAAAAGTAATTTCAGGGTAGAAAATTTTGCTCACCTGTTTTCTGAAAGAACAAAGAAGAACAGAGCATGTTGTTTTGATTTAATTGCATTGATCTGATTTGCTTTTCAAGTTGAAGTTGTTCCAGATTCTGGTTTCCAGATCTCGGCTTGGCTTTAAACTCTCTAGTTTTCATTTTACTTTGATTTCTTTTCCAGGCTGAAGTTTGATGCTTTCAGATTTTTTTCTATTTTGTTTGCATTGCTCTAAGTTGAAGTTTATTTATGGTTTTACTTAGTTTCGAATGAACAACTGAGTTGAAGCTTGAAGATGGTGATATATAGAAAGAGTACAAGTATATATTTATACAACGAGTACAAGATTTTTTTTCCTTTGCTTTTATTTTTTTTAAATCTGTAGCCAGAGATTTTCGTATGGAGGCTGATGATGTTGTATATACTTAGAGATGTAAACATTTAATGCATATGTACCCTATGTCTTCATACTTATCTTAGTTGTACAAAAGATATTTTGTTTATTTTTCTACTTGCCTACATACTATTTCACAGCTACATTCTTATAGAATTTACTAGCCTCGCATTCTTTAACTCGGCTGATAGATGTGGCATTAATTGCCTTGGTACTTTATGTTTCTACTTATCCTATTTTATAAAGATATTTTGTTTACTTCATGTTTGAATATATACATGCTGCCTTGTTTTGCCAACTAAAACATACTTAGTTTATTTGTTTGTACTAACACATATATTTTCTTAAGTCTTGTTTTGTTTGTTTTCTATCCTATGTGCTTCTATAAAGTTGTTTTAAAATTATCTTAAGTGTTCATTTTATAGTTTTACATCCATAAATCTATTTAAGATATTCATTTCTATTTTTAAATTTAACTACCAAATAATTAATTGATAATTATTTATTACTTATTACTTATGTTGTTAGAATTTAGCCAATGTTTACTTAATTATTATCATATAACTATATAAGTGATCATATATATATATATATTAAATTTATTTTTAACATGTTGTTAAATTTCTAGCAATTATTTACTTTGTATTTTATTGTCTTATATTTATTTTATAAATTCAAACCATTATCAACCATCATTTCTAATATTTATTATTATCATTATTATTAAACCATTTATTTTACTATTTTTATTCAAAAATTTATTTAATTATCAATTTAAATAAATTAAAATCTAGGGTCGTTACAGAAACAATCAAGGGAATTAATTAGGGAAGTTTTAATTAAAGAATATGAAAAGTTTCATTCTTTCAAATAAAGCATATTCTCTAATTCATTCTGTACGTACAATTTATTTTCTTTCTCATTCATTATTTCTCTTTCTCTCCTCCTAACTTTTCATGGCAGAACAAAAAACGAATTTCCAAAATCTTTCAACTCCAAATAAAAAGATCAAATAAAATAAAACAAAAGTGGTTCACCCATCTCTTGCAAGGATTAGATGGGGATCTTGAAGATCTGAGGAGATATCATCATTCAAGGTGTTATTTTAAGGCAACATCCTAAGATGATTCCATCGGATCTAGAAGCATTCTTCATTCAAGGCACAAATCAAAGGCAACATCAACAAGGTGTGTTTTAAGGATTGGGTAGCAAGGTATGTCATTTTTCATATATAGATAGTGATATTGCAATGTTTGATGAAAATTTAATTTGACTTTCATAATTTGTATGATGTATCATTGTCTTGCTTAATTAAAAATTGTTTATGAAGATTGAATTATTTGTTGAATGATATGATTGAGTTTTCATTTGATAGATCGAAATTAAATTTTTTTATGTTTTAAAACAACATTTAAATGTAGATTTATGTTTTTAAACATTCTAATTAAATTGTAATTCTCCAGATCTAAATGTTTACATGTTCGATTGATTAGCTGCTTTTCTTTACTTTGTTAAATTGAAACTAAATCATATATTTTAAAATACAATGTTGTTCTATGTTTTGACATTTAATTTAAATTCCATTACTTTAAATCTGGAAATTTACATTTTCATTTGATTGATTGAATATATTTAAAGTTAAAAATGAAATTTATATGAAATCAATACAATATTTCAGTTATAGATTTATGTTATAATCTTTCATAACGAAGTGTAATTTTAGTTTTGAATTTTAATACATATACGTATGTATGTTTACATGTATTACTTGCACGTTTTATTGCATTAGATATTTACATATGAATAAAAGAAATTTTAACAACAAATCAAAGTTTTGAAATTGATTGTAATAACTATCTAATTTATATTATTAGAAAGCTTTGATTGAATTCCATATATACATATTTGGATATACTTGTATGTGTTCATATAAAATTTATTTTGCATTACATATATTGTCATAATATGAAATTATTTCTCTTTTTTTAATTAGGACAATAATGTATACATACAGTTCATTGTTTACCTTCCGTATTATTACATTATAGTACCTTTCATTAATATGTTGCATTAATTAAGTTTACTAAAAGGGAGACTGTATCAATCACACTTGTCATCCCTTTTTTTATTTTCATTTCAATTCATATGTAATAACCATTCAAATTGTTCTTGTTTATTTTATGTATACATATTAATTACCACTGTCTATGCACACTCCCTGTATGTTGCACTTGCACAATATTTGCTATGAATATATTTACAATTCATGTCATATTTAGATTAGTCATTAATGTTATTTTATTAATCAATTATTTAATCTAATTAAGAGAAGGAAATGAAAAGCTTCTTTCTCTATCTAAATTTATGATCTCTCATTAATTGAATAAGTTAAGAGGAAGGAAATGAAAAGTTTCATTCTTTAAATAAATTTATGCCCCGTTATTAATTGAATAATTTAAGAGATAAGAAATGAAAAGTTTCATTCTCTAAATAAAATTAATAAGTTACTGTTATACACAAATATGTACATAAGAGTATATTTGATATACTCTAATTTACATGCACATTAAATTAAAGTAAAACTTTATTTATAAAATTAAATAAAATATTGATTTTATTTTAAAAAAACACTTAGAGAAGTTTTAAGTATATTTAGACTTCATAGGCCCATTAAAGATCCTAAATGGTTAATTTTTTTGAAATTCACATATTTCTTCCGCTACGGGCTGACCCAGTTCCAACAATTGTCAGCTCAATAATAGATCTACTAAAAAAAGTTGAATTATTTCATTGGACACCTGAAGCCCAACAAGCCTTTTCCCTACTCAAACAAAACCATAATCTCTGCCCCAATATTAACCATGCCCAATTTCTCTAAACCCTTCGATATTACCACTGACGCTTCTGCCTCTACTTGCGGCGCCGTTCTTTCCCAAAACCACCATCAATTAGCCTCATGTAGCCAAAAACTACCTCCTCGTCTCCAAACCGAGTCCACGTATACCCGAGAAATGTTTGCTATCATCTCCACCATCCAAAATTGGTGCCACTATCTCTTAGGCCGTCGATTTACCGTTACCACCGACCACTGAAGCCTTCGCCAACTGCTCACCCAAACTATTCAAACTCCCGAACAACATAAGTGGCTCTCCAAACTTCTCGGCTTTGACTTCATCATCCAATTCAAACCCGGTATAGAGAACCGTGTGGCCGATGGGCTGTTACGCTGGGCTGCCGCGGCAACGATGATGGCACTTTCTACCTTGACTTTTCCCTTCATTGATAACATTAGAGCTGCTCTAGAAAAGGATACCATGACACAAAACTTGCTTCGGTCTGGTATAGATAACTCTAATGATTTTTTTCTTCATGATGGACTTTTATTCAAAGGCAAACACATTTATGTTCTTGATGATGATCAGCTCCAGGTCAATATTGTTTCTACCTATCATGTATCCAAGACAGGGGGACATTCTGGTATTAAAGCAACATTATCTAGAATTACAGGTAGCTTTTACTGGCCTAAACAACCTCAGCTTATCCATAATTTTGTAACCTAATCTCTGTATGTTTGCAAACAAAGCCAAAAACTGCTCCTCGAAAAGCCTACTTCAGCCTTTGTCAATTCAAAACCAGATATGGGAAGACATATCGATGGATTTCATTACCCATCTTCCCTCTTCCGCAGAAAAAACTTCCATTTGGGTTATCGTAGACCTTCTTTCGAAATATGCATACTTTTGCGCCTTACCTATGTCAATTTCCGCCACTCAACTAGCTTCACACTTTGTGGAAGAATACGTTTGCCTATACGGGTTTCCTCGTTCTATCGTATCCGACCGCGATCGTATCATTATGAGTCAGTTTTGGAAGGAAATTTTAAAAATCCATCGAACGAAACTTAATATGAGCAGTGCCTACTATCCACAAAGTAATGGCCAAACTGAAGTTGTAACCCGGTGCTTGGAAACTTACTTTCGTGCCATTACCGGAGATCTACCTTCGAAATGGACAAAATGCCTTCCACGGGCGGAATGGTGGTATAATACTTGCACACACTCTGCCATTGCATGTCGCCATTTCAAGCCGTGTATAGTCGCGGTCCACCCATTATTGCAAATTACTTTCTAGGCAATTCACAGGTTCTAAAAATTGAGGAATGGGCTTTAGCATGAGATCACCTACTACAAACTCTTAAAACCAATTTGTAATGTGCACAAGCGCATATGAAAAGCCATGCGGATCGCCGTCGTAGCGATAAAGAATTTGATATTGGTTCTTTTGTTTTTGTGAAGCTTCATCCATACAGACAACTTTCTCTCCACTACACACAAAATAAGCTCTCAAAAAGATATTATGGACCCTTTCAAGTCATATAAGGCATTGGCCATGTCGCTTACAAACTCCGCCTACTAGCCGAAGCTCGCATCCATCCTGTCTTCCATGTTTGAGTTCTTAAGCTCTGTCTGAATCCATCTACTGCAACACCAATTCAGTTGCCAGATCTTTCCACAACAGCTGAATTCAACAAAGACCTTGAGGACAAGGTTGAGTTTCTAGGGGAGGCAATGATACAATTCGACACTCTACACCACCAGATATCACTACATCAAGACCCAAACGCATCACTCATCCACCAGCTCACTACTTGGATTAGAGACACACCAAATATCACTAAACCAGACCTGCACATGAATAAAATAGTAAATAGAATGGTGCACTTTTGTTTTGCTACTTGACAAGGACATATATAGTTACAACCATTTTATTTGCTATTTAGAATCTTTTCTATTACAATTAGCTCATAATTATTACAAAAAAGTATTGGCTACTGTTCAGCCATGTGTCCTAGTCGGTTACAATATGAATCATGTACAAAATTATATATACAGGATATGAATCAAAGTTTAGCAGGCTGGAAGAAATTTTATTGTTATTTGCATTTATTTCTTTTTTTTTCTTTCTTCTTCTTCAACCTTTCACATCCCTTCACTTTCACGTCTGCTTCCTTGTTGTAGCCCAGTGGTTGATCCCTAACATCAACCAACAAATTTCTACTTAAGAACTATGTTCTTTCGGATATATATAGGTAAATTATACAACTTATACAACATTTCTAAGATGGGGAAATTATCTTATTTTGTAATTATGCAAATATATGATGATCTAATACATCAAAATTTTAGATGGTTATTTGTTCATCAGCAACTTGGAACCAAACAGATGTATTAGTATTTGCTTGATATTACCCATTAAAATGTATGAATCAACCAACTTAAATCCATAATACGTGTGTGTATAAAGAGAGTTTAACAATAATTTACTTTAAGTGAATCAGTATGTACACAATATACATAAAGTGTGTAAACACTTAGTGATATTCTATGACCAATATGGCAAATCTAGGATGATAAAGCTTGTGCGCACACGCCTTTATATAATTTTAGTTTGCAAAAGTCCTTAAAACAGGATGATAAAGAAAAACATGTATAAAAATGGGACTAAACGATAAGAAATCAATACCAGTTGTTGTGAATATCTCGTCCCACAATTAATGGACTAACACTTACTGGCTTAGTTTGAGATACATGGACATCCATGAGTATTTTCAATCATGGCCCTGTTGCATTGAAATATATTCAAAATTGTTAGCCAAAGGATGTTTGTAGAATTACAAGTGTTTAAAAAAATGTTAAGTCTAAACACTATCATGTATCACTCAACCGAATATGGATGGCATATTTCATACATAAATTTGTGAAAACGTATAGAAACCTATTAACGAAAGAATAATGCCGACATTAAGTAAAATTAAACTTACACTTACTGTAAGATAGATTATAAATAGCCATGCATGTAACCATAGCCATGCATGTAATCATGCTATGTATCATATTTAAAATATGTAAGCCATTAACTATAACCAGATATAAATGCTTCAATGAAGGATATAAAATAAATTAAAATTATTATATGTTGTAGTGATGATTATAATGGATAAATATTGTATGACTGGCTATGTACAAAAACATTGTGAGCTAAACTATTTTTCAAGATCACAACAGTGCATATGAATGATTACGTGCTCTCGCTTTTGGCAACATGGAATTCAATTAAGAATATACTAATGTAAAGTGACAACATTCCATAAAAAATATAATCAAATTTTCTTATGTAATAAAACCTCACGTAAATGCCATTTTTGATTTTCTTTTTTGGTAAGCTTCACATATTATTTAGAGTATGAAGTAAAGCTATCATTGAATAATAAAAAAATCCAAAATCTATTCGCATCATCTATCTGAAACACGAATAAATATCTGATATATTAAAAATTGGATGCGGATATGAAGGCATTCGCATCCAAAAATTTTCTATCTGGATTTCGTCAAGTTTATAATTTATATTATGAGTATTTTAACATAATGAAAGATATGTATTTATTATTTTATTAAGTTAATAGTTTATATTGTATGTATTTAATGCATATTAACTATTTTAAATTATTTATTATCATTGTATTTGTTTATTTTTCTTCTTTTTATAATCAGTGGCATTTACAAATAATTATATTGATCCAAAATTTCTATATATTTTTCTTAATTTATCAATCATTAGCGGATTGGATTTGTAGAACCCGTGTAGAATGCTAAGCAACAACTATTCATGAACATTTAAAGTATCCTTCCAATTACTCTTAGTTTACAAAATCAATAAGCATATGTTAATTTTTTCTTTTCTTTAAATCTATAGTAATATGAAATTAGCTATAGAATACAAATTATCCAGTGTAAACACCCTTATGCTCACATTTTTTGATGAATATCGCCAAAGCCTAAGCTCATTATAATGCCAACAATAGTACATAATCATTGAAAGCAATAAAATAGGTTCAATTTAAAATTGATAACATCATCAAGCTCGATTACTCCTTTATGCATCAGAGCAAGGGCATCCACTTAGTTGGTCATATAATTTACTAAAATTTTCCACCTATAGATACATATTTTTAACAAGTAAAACCCATTTCAAAAACCAATTATTAAATCTACGGTGTTAAAAAATCTATGATAAGAAACAACCATACATGGTAGCTTTTTTATGCATCAAAGTATGTATAATCAATAACAACAATAAGACTGCATCAAAAAACCTACGGTGAATAACAACAATGAAAGCTAACAACACCACCCACTCTAAAAAACATAGATAATAAAGTACTAAAAATCGAAATAGGGAATTTCAAGCTGAAATGGCTATGAAATTACAAATCTCACATGTCTTTTCAAGCTACTTTTAATAGCTTTAAGATTTAATGGGAGACAAATCATCAATTTGAGATTTACAAAGAGAACTAAGATCCACAAATTCTACAACTTAATGATGGTTCTTAAGGCATGGTTTAAATAATTTAGGATTTGGGATTAGCAGTGGAAGACATTGAAAATTTGATCAAGAGAAAAGGTAATGATATATTAGCAGTGATGAAGGAACTATTAAGAAAAGATAAATACATCAGGGAGGGGTAAAGATAAAGACACATTAATTAGGAAGTCGGTACTAAATAACGTGCGCTTAAAAGACACCATTAACTATCGAGCTAATGTTTAGAGGGAAAAATAAAATATAGGAAGGGGGAGAACAAAAATTTAATGCTTGAATAAAGGAGAATTGTGTGTACATTGTGAGAACGAATAAGAGGGAAGATAACAAAAAGTCTTGTATTCTCTTTTTTTATATAATAATAGAATAAATTACATGGTCAGTCATAATTGGAAGAAACGTGGTCTAATTGTTAGATCTAAAATTAAAGGAAAAGTTTTAAAGAGAAGAGTGAAATGGTTTCTTACTCTAAATAAAACAAAACCTTCCTCATTCATTCAATTGTATTTGATTCACTCTTCTTCTTTCATCCATGGCTAATACCACTCCTTCCTCTACTTTTTTTAATTGAACATTCACGTTAAATATGTTCGACTAATCAGATTAATTAACTATGGCAAAAGCATTCAAGTAAAATATGATTTTATGAAAACAACTAGATTGAATCTAGTATTAGATAATAACTTCATAGGCTTATTAAGATCCAATCTGGAATGTTTTTTCAAAATTTGCCCATTTTACCTGATTCAAAACGGGTCGGGTTCCAACACCTCTCATTACCCGCAGACTGATGGGTAGATGGAAAGGGTTAATAATGCACTTGAAGGATAGTTAAGAGCTTGGGTACTTGAAGGGTCATGAGAAGACCATTTGCATTTAGTTGAGTTATCAAACTAATATAGGATTGACATCTTTTGAAGCTCTGTATGGGAAGCCATGTATATCACCACTATGTTGGTTGGAGGATGGGGATATATTGATACGTGGTTTAGAATTGTAATGGAAGCGATTGTAATACGAAAAAGGATAAAGAAAGCTTAGTCAAGGAAGAAAAGCTATGTTGATCAAAGGCATACAGATTTAAAGTTTAGGTTTAAGATTATAACTTTGTGAAAGCATCACTTATGAAAGGCGTTTTACGTTTTGGAAAGTCAGAGAAGTTAGCTCTAAGATAAGTTGGACTATTTCATATTATGGAGAGGATTGAGAAACCGGCATACCATGTTGAATTACCAAATACTTTGGCAGGAGTCCATGATGTGTTTCATCTTTCTCATTTGAGAAAGTGCGTGCGTGATCTAGAGACAACAATTGAACCAACATTTCTTAAGGATTTAGTAGGGGAGCATGATATAACCATTATGAGGCAATCAATTCGTATCTTGGATTGAGATATGAAGGAACTTAGGAATTAGATAGTTAGCCTAGTGAAAGTCTAGTGGAGTGATGATAAACGAGACAGTATTTCGAATACCAAGTATAAGATTAGAGAAGCTTATCCTGAGTTGTTTTGAGGTATGATCTATATTTGAATAGTTTTGACTAGTAGTTATTCTAGTAATATTTTACTTTGTATATGCTTGTGTCACATAAACATATGTTTTATTGTATTTTATTGTACCTTATCCAAATTTTTAGGACGGAATTTCTATAAAGAGGGGAGCGTGTAACACCATGCTTTTAATACAAATTATTTTGTGTGATTTAAATTAATAATGAGCATGTGGGGAAATGGAATAAGTATGGAGAAGTGATAAAATAATTAATTTTTACTTTTTCCTTAATTTAAATGGGAGTAATGATATTTTACATGAAGAGAAAATAAAGCTTTAATTAATTAGAGTGGGGTTAGAAAAGGGAAAAAACTTGAGGCCCGGCCTACTTAAGGATCCCCTAACCCCCTCCATTTCTTATGTTTCATTCAGTTTTCATTACCTAAAGGAAAAAAGACAAGAAAGAAACTTCACTTAATATTTCTCCATTTAAGAAAGAAGAATCAAAAGGCTCGAAGAATAAAGTTTAAGGCTTATTTCTCTCATAGTTAGGCAAACAAATATGAATAATATTACTATACTTTTTGTTATATGTTTTCAATTTTTCGACGTAAATGAAAATGAGATATTTTGTGTTGATAAGAATATGGGTTTGATAAAAATGATCATTTAAATGCTTTTATGCTTTATATGTGCAGTTTTGAAACTAAAAGAGGGGTTTTCGTACTTAAAACCATATCTCGGATCCACTAATTATTCTGAAATTTAAACATATTGTTAACAAAATTAATTTAGAGATGGGTTTAATTTTAGAATTTTATGAATTGATATAAATTTTTAAGTTAGAAAATCGTGTAATTTCAAGTTTTAATTATTTAAAATATGAAAAATAATAACTATTTTTTCCAAATTTCTTATGTATAGTATAAAATGAAGGATTGAAATTATGGGGATTTTACGTGATTTTTCCATGCGATTCCAAATTACTATGAATTATTTGAATGAAGGTAAAACAGGAAAATGATAGAAATTAATTAACTAAAGTGGTTAATAAAAAGAGATTTATGCTTTGAAAATTTCTTCAAGAAATCAACAAAGGTGGTGAGTAATCAATAAAAATTTAACATATGGTATGATTTGGTCAAAAGTAAATGCTTTAAAAGAAATAAAATCGTTTTAAAGTAAATTACAAGTTTGTCATCTCAATTTTGATAGCTATTTTGCACGTAGACGATATTTTTCTACCATGTATGCACAATAGCATGAATATGATAACTTGTTATCATATACACTTGATAGTTAAGTTTCCAGAATATTCAACAGTTGCAGACATGATAGGTAAATTTCCTTACATTTGATAGTTATAGGAAAGAGAGCTAATATTCCATACACTCGATAGGTATAGACATGATAGAGAAATTTCTGTACATTTGATAACTATAGACACGATAAAAAATTTCCATGCACTCGATAACAATGGACACACCAAACAGTCAATACTTATACACACGATAGTTAATTTTCATACATTTGATAACTATTTTCATACAGATGATAGCTATTTGTTCATATATTCAAAAGCTATTTTCATATATTGGGTAGTTATTTGTTCATATATTCAATAGCTATTTGTTCAGATATTTGATAACTTTTTGTTCATAACTCTTATAATAGCCCTGATAGCAGGTCATTTCATATATTTGACTGCATGCCAAAGCATATTCATTGACTAATGAGTTGGTTTTCAATAACTATGGAGTTTCAGTTGATAACTTGAAATATTGAATTGAGATGTTTTTAAAGAAAAGAAAAGTGGAAATGCAAATGTCTTAGTCAAAAATTTATGAAATAAAATTTAGATATAAACACTTGAGTTTACAAGTGGTTAATTACATGCTTATATGTGTATGACATATGCACAAATGGCTATGATCGAACATATATACATCGTGAAGTTATTTTATTACCTTTATGTGTTCTGCTGTATATTTTAACCAGTTATATTATTTTCTATGTATTACTGATGTTCTCACTTATACAAAATCACCAAAAACTGTTGCCATTAGGATTGATGACCATGTAAGGATGTTCAATTTGTGGTTACAGTCAGGCTAAATCCTATGTGAGTGTAATTGCATCTAGGAGATATTCCCTGAGATTGGGAAGATATAAATGTATTAGGATGTTTAAACCGATCGTGATTGTGACGACCTCCCTACACCACCAGTACCCAATGTACCTATATAGTTCACTATGGAGGTACCTGGCCGATGTAAGGCAATGGTCAAGGGTGAAAAGTAAAAAAATCCAAACACAGAACCTGTAGAACATCTCCTAACGCATAGAAAAAATATAATAATCAAATAGATGTAAAACGAGCGAGACAATAATATAATTAAATGAACCATAAATAAGAACATCAAAGTGCATCAGATTCACAGATTATACAAAAACTGAAATAAAAGAGTTTATACATCGCAAGTCTCCAAAATAAACTTTGCAACGGTCTCTCAAAATAGAAGTACCCTCATAGCTCCATAATACTGAACATCAGAATATAAGCGATAGTAAGCTCCAAAGTATAGATATATGAAAGTGTATCCTCCTTCTCATACTCCATACAGCTCCATGCACTACCCAGACTTGTTATCCTTATTCTACTCATTTATGAGTACTCGAGATAATAAGATGTAGAGCATAAAACCTCGAGTCAGACAATGATCTGGTGTGAGTAATATATCATCTCAAAATACTATAAAAATCATATATAGTAATAATGATATAGGGTATGTATAAGCATACCTGACCTCCCTACATCCAAAGAATTAGCACATAAACATAGTATATGCTTAACTACTATCACATATGGAAAAGATGGGGTATAAGGGTATACCATAGCATATCAAGCATAAATCAAACATAGCAGCCATCACACAGCCTTGCATGTCTCACTCAAGTGTCATCGGATATATAATAACTCTTATGACCCACACAGATGGTCAGCGACTACTCAACACCATGGATGCTCAACTCATACCTATGCAAATGGCTAGGGACAGGATACATGCAGACGTCCAATAATGCGGATGCATGCAGACCACCCAGGGTACACACTGACTACCTTTAGGTATACACGGACTACCCTATCCCACAATGGGCATCACAACCTCTGAGTTAGCCATCGATCCCTTAACATGCATCTCCATAATGAAACTCAAAACGTTATTCTGCCTGCTTATCTCCAGAGTAGAATATAGTCGCAAATTCTACTCACAAGCCCTCATTGTTGAACTTGTCCTTGTTGATCACCATCACAACACCCATCGCTGAGTCATCATCTTCGGAACGCCTTTAGACACTCTCAAGCCCTCATTTTGAAGTCGTCGTCATCGCGTCAAAGCGCCACGTCATCACTTTAATAGTCTCCACACGGAATTCAAGGTCATCCCACATCATTTGTAGTTTTCTACCTCACTCTACATCACTCACAAGACCCCCAAAACAAGTCACGAAGAAGCCTGAAGCATCACCACCCCATAGCCAAAATCTACAAATACCAAGTTTCTGTCCAGGTTCCTAATCGAACACAAAGTCGCCCTTGAAAAAACCTTAAGCCACATCCTCATTAACCAAAAGCAGCTCCAAAGCCCAATGCCTCATCTTTTTTTGGTTCCTCTCCATAGCCGACCCGAAGTCATGAGGTCACCGAATCAAAGTAACACCTAAACAGAACTTTGGGCCAGTACTGGACCAAAGTCCACCACTAGACAGAATTTCCTGTCCAATGCTTTCACCCATCGATCATCTATCACCGCCCAACCACCATGCGCCAAACTAACCACCATCGAACCGATTTCCTATAGCCATTTCTAGTGCTCCAATTTTGTGTCCATTCCAAAACTATGCTCCATACTTCGACCTGTGTGTATTCCAGGTGCATCGATACGACTCCCAACATCCTAAAGCATATCCGTCGAAGTCCAGGTCTATTATCTCTTCCTCTAATTCACTCCGATGAGCATTTTCAACCATTCAAGCATACACACAAACATCACACATGCACCAATCAACATTTAAGCATGCAACACATAACAAATCTTAGCAATTATCATAAAATGTTTCTATAACATGTCCTAACATCAATAAAGACAATCACATATCCAAATAACATGATTAGAACACCGAGAATCACTTTGTTCATGTTTTTACTATAGGTAGGATTTTAAAATAGTGAAAAAATATAGTTTTGACTTTAAAAATGGATCTAAAACATATTAAAACCCATAGGTAAATATATATAGTAAGGTGTTAGATGATAAATCACTCACCAACCACCAAAAATCCAAGTTTTGCATGCAAATCGAGGTAAATCCAAGAATGAACAACAAAGACCCAATTTCTCTTCCCCAAAAATGTAGATTTGAAGACCTCTAACATTCCCCTTTCCAATCTATCATTAATTTATGATTTAGACTTTACTTGAAGGAGAAAGGTGAAGGTTTTGGTGAAGAAATGGTTAACCGGGGCTTAAATCTATTTAGGAAATGGGAAAATGATTTAGGGAAGGTTATTTCAGCATCTAATAGTGTAAAACTCAAAATGGTTAGTGGACCTATCCCCAGTCTCATTAGTTACCTATTAAGTTGCTCCAAAAACTACCAAACTTCGAATAGTCATATCTCCTAGCCAGAAAGTCCGAATCGCTACTACGACCACTCTACGGAAAGGAAATTATCATATATTTCCAATGGAAGTGGTTTTGAGTCCTAGTTCAACTTCTATCAAAAGTCATAGCCTTTATAATTTTTTAGAGGTAAAATCGTCCGATAAAATTCTAAAGGTAGGAAATTTCATTATTAGGCATTTCCTAGAGTTATATAGTCATATGGCCTCATATAAATAAAAAAAAATGATATTTTACGGTCCTACGATACGTAAAATATGGGTCATTACACTATTCTCTTTAGGAAGTTTCCCTGGAAATCCCCGACACAAAGAAGGAAAAGTCAAAACTAGCTACCACGCATGCCTAACAATCATAAACAACAATCAAACACATCAAACAAACATCCACGTAATTAATAACATGGGTGAACCTATCCTAGTATGCTAAATACAAAACTATCCTATATGATATCAAAATGAAAGTAAATACGATAAATAGTAGGTCCTACCATGCAAAAAGTGTTCTGGATATGCAGCTCTCATGCTCTCATCACTTTCCTACGTGCAGTCGCCTTTACATTCACCCCACTAAATCTTCACTAACTCCACCGTCTTCCTCCTAAGCTTTTTCGTATCACATCCGATAATACGAATCGGTCTATGAGGTCTCGAAGATTTTGGTTCAATCTCGATATCATCAAGTTGATCTGGTGCAATCATCGTGCCTTAGTCACGCACAAACTTCTGCAAGTGAGAGACGTGGAATACATTGTGCATGCCTACTATCTTCTAAGGTAAGTTTACTTTATATGTTAGATTTCTAATTCTCTCTATTACCGGAAAGGACCTACGAATCTCAATTCCAACTTCCCCTTAGTACCAAATCAAACAGCATTCTTCAGTGAAGAGACCTTAACAAACACCATATTGCCGATAGAGAACTCTAAATCACGTCTTCTCCAATCAACATAGCTTTTCTATTTAACAGGAGCAGCTTCCATTCATTGCTGAATGATCTTGATTTTCTCCAGTCTTTTTAATCATATCTGGCCAAAGTATCGGTTTTTCGCCCATTTCCCACCAACATTAAGGAGCATTGTACGGTCGGCCATATAACGCCTCAAATGGTGTCATACCCATGCTGGACCAATAAATGTTGTTGTATAAAAAACACTACTAAATGCAAATGATCATCCTATGAGCTACCGAAATCGAGAATGCAAGCTCCCAAGAGACCCTACAAGATACAAATCACCTTCTCGATCTTCCCATCAGTTTGTACGTGATAAGCTGTACTAAGATGCAGCTCTATCCTTAACGGCTCTGGTAAGCTCTTCCAAAACCCGCTAGTGAACAAAGCGCCTCGGTCGCTCATAATGCTTTTCGGCACACTATGAAATCACACAACCCACTTTACATATAATTCAGCTAATTTGGATGTCATCGTACAAGATATTATGGCTATAAATCTTGCACTCTTCTTCAATCTATCGACTATAACCCAGACGCTATTGTGTCCTCCTCCGGCCCTCGGTAATTCATCGATGAAATCCATCGAAACTTGTTCCCATTTTCACTTAGGAATCTCGAGCAAGTGTAGCAAAACCACTCAGCTTCTTCTGCTTTGCTTTTACCAACTGACAGTTCATGCACTTCGAGATTAATTTCCTAACGTCCTTCTTCATCCCTTCCCAATAAAATTTCTGCCTCATATCACAGTACATTTTATTGCCACCAGACGTATAGTCAATCTTGAATGATGGCACTCTCATTGCACCTCATCCCTCAACCCATAGACATCAGGCACAAACAATCTCTCATCCTTATGGAGCCAACCATCACGATTGAGCCCATACCGCATCATCTCCTCAGACTCTACTCCTTCCGCTATCTTCGTTGTGATCTATGCTAGTCTACAGCTTCGCCTCTGACTAGTAATGATCTGTTGGATCAAAGTAGGTCTAATCGTCAAGCTAGCTAACACTTTCGGTTGTAGCTCACATCAAGGTCTGAAATCATAGCCAACAATAAACTCCAACTACTTTCACTCTAGGACATCACCTCCTAGTTGGCATGTCTCATACTTAAAACATCAGTGTCTGCATTTCCTTTACCAAGCGTATAGGAAATGTCAAAGTCGTATGAGGCCAGGAACTCCAACCATTGTTGCTGATGAAGGTAAGATCTTTCTGGGAGAAGAGATACTTCAACAATTTATGGTCCATATACAACTCAAATCTCTCTCCAAGAAAGCAATGCTCCATATCTTCCAAATGAATACTATCGCCGCCAACGCCAAATCATGAGTCGGATACTTCTTCCCGTGCCATTTCAGCTATCGATTAGCATATGCGACAACCTTTCTCCTTTGCATCAACACCGCACCTAGTCAGTACCACAAGTTTCTGTGTACCAGGAATGGCTAACAACAGTGCCTTCATTAATCTCTCCTTCAAACTCACAGATGCATGTTCGCACCTCGCGTCCCAAACAAAAGTTTGATTCTTCTTCTTTAGGTTGATTAATGGTGTTGCTACCTTAGAGAAGTCCTAGATAAAATGTCTATATTATACAACCAATCCATGGAAAGGTCTCATGCCTATAGTGGTCTTGGGTCGATCCCAATTATGTACTACTACCCATTCATGGGATCCGTAGCAACGCCCTGCTCAGAAACAACGTGACCCAAAAATCGCACTTCCCTCCTCCAGAAGTAACACTTTGAAAACTTCGCCTTCAATCGGTGCTTCCTTAACTCCTCAAGCACAATCCTCAAATGCACCTTGTGTTCATCCTCTATTCTCTAACAAACAAGGATATCATACATGAACATAAGTACAAACTTATTAAGGTGATCCTTAAAGACACAGTTCATAAGATCAATAAAGTATGTCGGTGTGTAAGTTAGCCCGACTGGCATAACCAACCACGCATAAAATCTATACGGTGTACTAAATGTTGGAATCGGCACACTCTCTTTCATCACTCATAGTTGATGAAACCAGATCCTAAGGTCCAACTAAGAGAAAACCCAAGCACCATGGAGCTGATCTAATAAGCCATCAATACATGCAAATGGATACTCGTTCTTCTTCTTCGTTATCTTCTTTAGCTCACGGTAATCCACGCACAATCTTAAAGAGCTTTTTACATTAGTGGCCAACATTATGGGTGCCCCTCACTCAGATATACTTTGTCGAATGAACCATCATCACAACAGGCATTCATTTGCACCTCCCGTTCCTTCTACTATTTGAGCGCCATATGCCTTAATAGCATAACAACCGGTCTGGTATCCTTCACCAGATCCATATGGAATTCTATCTTCCTATGTGGTGGTAATCCAGTCACCTTCTCGAATATGTCCTTATAATCCCTCACTTTAGGCACAGATGACAACCTATCGTGCGTGATGTCGAGCAAATATAGAGAGCTAAACATCACCTCATCGTCGGGTAGGCAGCCTATCTCCAACCTACATTTATTATCCGTCCTTATCGTCACCAACAGTCTCTCACAGTCTACCACTACTCCGTATTTCTGTAGCCAGTTCATCCCCATAATAATATTGAACCCTACGATTCCCAAAATATACAATCATAAAAAACAAACAACCATGATTTAATAAGGCTAAGTCTCGACAAACCATGCAAAGGCTAGTCCATCCTCCAAAAAGGTTTGTAACAATCAAAGGTCAGTCAACTACCTTGGGTTTCAATCCCAATATATCTACCAAATCACTAGATATGAATAAATGTAAGCCTTGGTATCAAATAAAACATGTGTAGATGTATCAGAGATAGAAAGCATACCATGTATAACGACACTCTTCCTCTTCTCCTTCGTTGATAAAGCACTCGATGAAGCTGGAATAGCGTTCAAAGAGTAAGTAAGACACAACCTGCTTATTCCTCATTGGCTTTGGGCGATCCTTCTTCATATGCCCCAGTTTATTGCATTTAGAACATCCTTTCTTCTTATTTCTAAACCTTTGTTAAGATGGCCCTTATCTCCACAGTTATAGGAAGTAGGCTCCCACTTGCCATTCTTCTTACCACCCTTCTTAAACTGCTTCTTCTTGTTGCTATCCCACTTCCTCTTGCCTCCTTACCAGCTCGCGGCTTTGGCTCATACATGGAAGCAACAACCGGCTTAAACTTAAGATACAGACTCTCATGTCTAAGAACCTTTCCACCAGCTTCTCAAAGGACCCATCATTATGCCCTACTAGCTTTTCTCTAAGATAATCGTCCAAGCCCATAATAAACTTCTCATTCTTTTTTAGCGAAGTATCGATAAAAGATAGACCATACTTTGATAGCATATTGAACTCGGCTACATTCTCCGACACAAGCATATCCCCCTGTCTTAAATTAATAAATTCCTGAAAAGTACCGACTTTGGAGCAGCCTATATATATTCCTCTTAACCTCGCCTTAAACTGCTCCTAAGTAATCTGGTCCTTGGGAGTAGTAATTGTAACGGCGTTCCACCACCCCATCGCTCATCGCTGAAGCTGTTTAGAGGCAAACTTCCTTTTCATCACATCCTCCAACTCCATGTCCTCAAAGATGCGTTCGAAATTGTCCAACCAATCTTGCACCTCGATCGTTGATTCTATTTGATGAAATGGTTTGCCTCCAAGAGCTGAGTAATCTTTGTTTAGTTTGGCAAAGTCATCCTTCGGTGCTTGCACAGGAGCATCACTATCAACGGCCACAGTAGGAGCAACTCCTTAGGCATCCTATAACATGTTCATTATCACGTTTTTGAACATAGCTAGGACATCAAGGTTCACAACTGCCCCATCACCCGCTTTATGCCCAATGCTAGAAGTAGATGTCCATGCAGCATTTCTCATTAGTCGGCTCATTCTTATAAGCTATAATAAGAATGATCAGTCTCTCTAAAAGTAATAAGTGGAGTTCGTGAATGAAATGCCACATATATACCACATATATACTACCATAAGTTTCAGGAATCAAAATATAACAAGTGCGCCCTCTCATATATCATTTAATCCATTCTAAGGCAATAACTCCTTCTTTATCTCTAACGGATTTAAGTATCAACTTATGTTGTCTACGCAACCGAAGATCTGAGACCCAATGTGACAATCGATCTGCATAGTCTATATCTAATTTTCCTGTATAGTGCATTATGGAGGTACCTGGGCGATGTAAGGCAATGGTCAAGGGTGAAAAGCAAAAGAAATCCAAACACAGAAACTGTAGAACATCTCACAGTGTATAAACAAAATATAATAATCAAATAGATGTAAAACATGCAAGACAGTAATATAATCAAATGAACCATAAGTAGAAACATCAAAGTGCATCAGGTTCACATATTATACAAAAATCGAAATAAATAGAATTTATACATTCAAAGTCTCCAAAGTAAACTATGTAATTTTCTCTCAAAATATAAGTATTTCCATAGCTCCATGGTACTGTAAAGTGGAATGTAAGTGATAGTAGGCTCCAAAGTATAGATATATGAAAGCATAGCCTCCTGCTCATACTACATACAACTCCATGCGCTATTCAGACCTGTTATCCCACATCAACTCTTTTAAGAGTACCTGCAATAATAAGGAGTGGAGCATAAAACCTCGGCTCAGACATCTGTCTGGCTTGAGCGTATATCATCTCAAAATAGTGTAAAAATCATATATAAACAACAAAAATGGTCACATATGGAAAAGATGGGGTATATGAGGTATAACACAACATATCAAGTACAAAGTAAACATAGCAATCATCACACAGCCTTGCATCACACATAAGATCAATCATATATAATAGCTCTTATGACCCACAAAAATGGTCAGCGAATACTCAACTCCGTATATGTATAAATAATGCCCACGCAGATGGCTAGGGACTGGACATACATGGACATCCAATAATATGGGTGCACGCAGACCACCTAGGGTAAACATAGACTATCCTTGGGTACAACATACTACCATGTCCTACAATGAGCATCATAACCTAAGAGTTATCCATCGATACCTTAGCATGTGTCCCTATAATGGAATTCAATCGTTGTCCATCTCGGCTGTCTCCCCATTAGAACAGTTGCAAATTCCACTCATAAGCCCTTGTCACTGAACTTATCTATGTCGATCACTTCATAACTCCCATCGTTGAGTCGTCATCTTCGGAACATCTCTAGTCACCCATCGGAAGTCGTAGAACCATCGTATCAAAGTTATAAAGTCATCGTCATCATGTAGGTGCACCTTGCCATCACTTCACTAGTTGCCACATGAAATCCAAGGGCATCCCAAGTCATTTAGAGTTGTCTACTTAACTCCACATCACTCATAAGTGTAACATCCCCAATTCCGAGGCTCGAAAATAAGCGCTACAGATGCAGCAGTCATTAATAGTGTTATTCTCCGATGATAAAATGAGATCAGTTAATAATATCATTAACATCAAATCATCATGAATATTAATTTTTTTTAAACATGGATTTCATTAATTAATTTCCATATTCATTACATAATCCCAAAATGTTACCCAAGTTCAAGTAAAATATAATTATTACAAATACTCCAAGAGTGACATATGAAGATGCCCCCTTGGTTGATCAGAGTTTACTACTAGATAGGTACAACTTCTTCCATTACATACATTTAAGCAAAATGATAATACAGTGGACATAAATAGACTCCTATATGGCTAGCTCTGCCTCATGCACGTCTTCGGAAGCTTTGTTTGTCAAACCTAAATAACTTGCATAATCTTACTCTCGAACTACTCATAAGTACCTGAGAGTTTAAGAGGAAAAACGAAAAAATTTGGTCAGACAAAAAGTCTGGCGTGAATAATAATATGCCATCTCGGATAATAGATATCTAATGAGACAACGCTGCTGAGCGGAAAGGGTTTTCCCCTCACTAGTATCCTAAAAAATAAGTCTTTTATAAATCAAGCACTTGCAACCACAATGTTTAAGCTAGACAATATAAACAATCATATGCATGCATGCAACCCGGGTAATCATGACCAACCTGCTAAAATAAATAGACCATCTATCCCACATCATAGTTTTCTCAACGTACCTATAAACCTACGTGGCTGACTCGGGCCTACCGGATATACCAAAATTCTCCAACTTACCATTAGAAGGAAACTAGATTGCCCATCCGAACACCATCTGAGTATTTACCTGACCGTCTGTCGATCTCATAGTTTTGCTAGGCTCACTATGAACCTAATAGTTTTGCAGGCCAACCAATTACCTACCTAATCTATATTCCTTTCTGTGTGTAAACCTACATTTATTTTTACCCTTAACAAAGCCCTACACATTGGAATTTTAGACTAATATCAACTAGGGGTTAACGTTTGAAGTATGGGGTGCTATCCTACACCAGTATCATCTAGTTTTCTACTCTTCGAGTCAATTCATTCTATCGCAATTTATCTAAAGGGGATAGAAATAATAATCTCTCTAGTAAAATTCTGGACAATATACCCTTTTATATTTCCTTGAAAACATAAATCTTTACAATTGATTTACCCTTAAAATCATACTTTAAAACAAGGAAAATATAGCCCTTTACTTTATCCAAAATATTATGCCAAGATATATATGCTTCTATAAAATAATTATAATGAACTTTTATATCACTTAAAGGTTGTTGCACCTAAAAACCATAGGCTATGAAGCCATATATAATAAAACCATTGAATTGATAAAGTACGGCATTGATATTGCCTATATGGGTTATCACACCCCTTCTATATTGAAACCATGTTAAAGCATTTGATTTATAAAACATAAGGCCATAAGACCAAAACCATTTATGTCACATTTTATAAATGAATATAGGTTGCCGATTATAAGCGGCATAGTTATGGGCTTGCATAGTATAAAACTTTAAAACTTAGAAATAAGAGAATGTCGAAATTTAGGTTAGGCTGCATCATTACCATATAAAATTAGTATTGAAAATAGTCTATAGCGGCGTCATGGGTAAAACATGGCGGCATAAAAACCAGCGGCATCATCGCCTCTTTATAATCAATATCGAAATTCATACATGCGGCATCAATGCAGTAACATAGCTTATGTCGAAAAAATACTTATAGTGGTATTGCTGCCTTATGTAGTTCATGTCAACATAGAAAATATGTGGCATCATGGATATCGCGATATAACTTGCAGCGTTATCAATGTCACAATTAAACATGTGGTATAAAACAGGCGGCATAGAACATATGAGGCATTACCAACGTCCCAGACATCAATGTCGGCATTGATATATATGCCCCAACCTTGGCGGAATCATTGCATACCAACGAGGTTGATATCATATATTTACCTACAGGTTAGTGATAGCATGCACATAGATGGACTACGTCATTGTATAATAGCACATGGCAATATCGTAATTAACATAAAACCTGTTTATTCCTTTAAAAAGCAATATTTTTTTACCAGCTCCAATTCTTTGTCAAATTCTTATTGGATAATGACTTTCTTTACCAAATCCTTTTCAGAAAACTGCTATAGATCAGATTTTTCATTCCTAAAATAATTTGCAACTCATATAATTTATATTAGTATTTTAATATAATCACTACAAGAAAACCTATCTTTGGTTGCATTTTTTGGTAGCGTTTGTAGTTTGAATGCAACTAATATTGTCTTTAGAGTTTCTTTTCTCCGCGTTTTTTTTCAACTCCGCCAAATTTTGCAACCTTCCCCGCCCAATAC
This sequence comes from Allium fistulosum, assembly GCA_030737815.1. Classification (NCBI taxonomy): domain Eukaryota; kingdom Viridiplantae; phylum Streptophyta; class Magnoliopsida; order Asparagales; family Amaryllidaceae; genus Allium; species Allium fistulosum. The sequence continues at coordinate 626,576,048 of CM060905.1, read as the reverse complement.
CAAAAAACTCATGTTTTCCCATCTCCTACCTAATTACGTTTCTGCCTTCATTACTCTCGCTTCTACTATCACGTTTCCTCCATTTGGTTCTACTCCTCTTCGTCAATCTCCTCCCCTCCATTTGGTCGATCCACTCTTTTTTCCATCTGCTCCTGTTTACTTCCTTGAGATTTGTTCACAAGCCCTAAATTAACAAATCGAGGTAATTGCAAAAACCCTAATTTGGATGAGACATTTTACATAAAAATTAATTTTTTTGTTGGCTGAGTAGGTGTACCTAGCGACGTGAAATTTAAATGAGGATGTTGGGTGGTTTAGCTGTTTGAATTCTAGTGTAGTGTGGTGGTTTGTTGGTGATTGGGTTGGTGTCGCAACCTGGGTTTTGTAACAGTGGATGGGTTGAAGCAGTTGATGGAGGGAGTTGAATTGGGGTGGAATATGAGGTGGGGGAGGTTAGGCAGATGAAAGGGGATTGTTGGATCATGCTACAGGTTTTGGCTTGCAATGGATGCGATAACATTGTGAAGAGGAATGGTAGGGGTATTTGTCATTGTTAAGGATGTAGTGTTGAGGTTGAAGGATGGTGCAAGGGAAGAAATGCATTTACTTGACTTAAACTCTAGTTGCGGTGCATCGTTGACCGGGCTATCTTTTAGAACAAACTAATATGGAGTTAATATAAAGCCAGTAAGTATGGGTTTTAACATCTGGTTTCAATGAATTATGTAAATTTAGCTTTTGCTTTATCCCTTTTTATGCAAGTCAAATAATATACAGTTAATTCTCTAAGTAATGTATTGTTCTATCATTTGACTAGTCTAAAACATATTCCTCCTTGCCTTTTTCAGTCTCTCTTTCTTTCAATGTACTTGATTGAAAAGAAATTTCATATGATTCAACAAAATAGTTTTATGTATTACATCTTGGCCAGTGTGGGAACAGAATTTGATTGAACAACTTGAAATCATTTAGAGTTTTTCATTGGTTATGATCCAATGTATAATTTATAAGTGAACGAACCATGGCAAAGTTGATTATATCTCATATACAAAAGTTGGTACTGGAATTCATTTGAAAAAGTATATTGTCAAATCCAAGACATAAACATAAAGTGGAGTTTTTATGCCAAAAATGAGAAAAAATCACAACTTTTGTGCTAGCTAAATATATACATTATATCAAAATGGCCAGAATAAAATTGGAGATGCTGTCATTGGTAATTGAGGTAGCATAGAACATGGCCTCATCATTTACCTTAGCAATAAACACACAAAGTCCTTTACCGCTTCCTTTAGTTGTACGGATAGTTGGGATTAAATAATTTACAGCTAGAATCACATTTATGTACGTATGTATGTATCAGTACATTCTCCCTTTTAACAATCTCGGTTCTCATCAAAAAACATAGTGGTTTTGCCCATTTGACAGATGTGATTAAGTACAATATACTAATTGATATTTATATGGCATATACTCATGGATATTTATATGGCAGGTTTCTACTGCCATCTATCAAAACGTGCGGCTGGTATTTGTTGCGTATTTATTGGGAATCAATTGAATCAGAGACCTAGGTGTGAGATAACGTGCTTTGAATTCTTCTCACATTCTAAAAGCAAATATAAAATATGCAATAAATTTGTACACACACACAAACATATATATCCGTGTATTTGAGGTTTAAGCAGGAAGTGGTAGCATGCTGTGTATGTGTGCATGCGCGTACACACATGTGAGCAATATATTTGGTTAGCAGAGATTAAGAATGTGAGACTTTTAAGCTTATGCTAGCCGTCTATGATATATATAAGTTTAAAAGTGGTTAATGACATAAAATTTGCTTTCTTAACAAGCTCAGCTAACCAATTGAACAATGATGGGAAGACTGGTTGAAAAATTGATTCAATTTTCTAAATTTTTTGTATGTGATAACTCAAGGGAGTTTGGCTAGGCTTTTGCTATTGACATTCTTAGAAAGTAGAATAAATATCCTATTCAAGCAGCCTAACTAACAGGTTTAATTATTATACTAATTTAGAAATGCCAATAGAAGTAACCTGTTTGTCATTATGATTGTTTCCAGTGATAATAAGGCACATAAAATGTTCTTATAGCACTATTTGATTTGTCAACTGTACATAAGCATTGATATTTTGGTAAAAGCTTGTTGTTGCATTGTTTGTTTTCTCAAATATTAACTGCATTTTATTGTGGTGTTACGTAAATACCAAATTCTGCTAGTTTTCCTCTTAATTCGGCTTTGTATTCTTGATGCTGAATGGCTAAGAAGAAGCAATATGTCTACGATTGCTAGCTCTGTTAATCAGACATCATTTGGGACCTACCGTTCCACCGTTTCGGCAATTGTTAATCAATTTTCACTTTTAGTAACTGACAGCTTCGTCCATTTTTTGCTTTTTAGCTTGAATCAAAGGTAATGAATTCAATGTTTATATGCCTGCACTAAATCTACGAGTTTTACTGATAGAGATAAATGAGAGAAAAGGTTTCCTACTGAAGGCTTTGTTATTATCATTATTCTGTTTTGGTCTCAGCTTGAAAATTTAGAGATTCCATAGAAAATAGCATACAGAAATAATCTTTCAATTTGATCTATCTATATTGAAATATGATTTTACAATATTTTTCAACATTTGTATTGTTACATAATCTCACACAAGGTTTTGTATTTGTCTTGTTTTTGCAGCTATAAGTTATCACAAGCAATCTCTTACTGGAATTATTATTAGTTCAAGTGCTTATCTCTTCTCATCCCAAGGCAAGATTTGATGGCTAAAATTTTGTGATTTTGTGGTATGTTATGCTAATTATGTGTTTTTTGGCATACCATGGTGTGTTTTTATTCATTTCTATCTTTTAGTTAGGTTAACTATAAGTGTTCAATTTTGTGAAATGTTTCTAATTGTGATCGACATACGTTATGTGATTCTTTGGGTTTAATGATTCTTAAGATTAGAAGTTCTTTCCTAGCTGAATAAGTTCACAATCACTATTTATTAGTTTTGATTAAGAAGATTAATACGTAAATACGGAAATAAAATATTTCAAATGATTAACCACTACAACTAATTTGTTATTATTTTCTCTCTGTTGTGAATGAGTATGCAACTAATTAGTTAGGATTTTGAAATAGCACAGAATATGACTACTAATTCTTTTTATCCTAGCTTGGTAGATTTATTTTCAACAAAATTCGGATATGGTTTAAAAATATGATGTTTCTTCATTTTTATTAACTCAAATAAGTAGATTATATATGTGTAGTAAACAAGTTGATTACATAAACTGATCACTCACAATATTTTAAATACTACAGATGATGTCACAAATTTTATTTTGTTAAATTCTTGTAGATTATTCTTGTCTTTTTCATAAAAACAAAAACATTATATGCTTAGATTTATTAATATACATAGAATAGTTAAATTACTTCTACTAGTTTCACCTGTCTATTTTTAGTGGCTTTATACTTTTATCGAAGTAGGAGACTATTATAAGCTGCAAAAAAAGGGATTTGGTGTCTGCAATATAAATTGGTTATGTGTATGTTTCAAACTGTTCTTTAAAAGGGATTCTTTTGTATATGTGTGTTAGTCTACCCTATAAATTACTCCAAGTGTACGAGTTGAACTAGTTATATGGAAATATGTAAAGTCTACCCATCTTTTCTGTGGCCCTGTCCAGCTAGCTGCATTGCACTTACATTCTGCAATCTAGTGCACCATATGTTTCCATTCAAATTCCATAGCGCATTGTAGTAATTTTATTTAATGGCAGTATTATTCTGATTTTGATGCATTGGTATCAGAAATTCACTACATATGACCACTTAGAAGGCGATCCTGGTCTGGTAGGAAGTATATGCATTCAATTGTTCACAAACTATGAATATGATTTGTGGATGTGTTGATAATTCTTCATCAGACATGCTTGTACTAATATAATTGGTTCCTAGCGATCAAAGTTAGTCATTTAATTCCTAGACTAAAACTGATATAAATGCGGATTGAATTACTGTCCTACAAATCTTAAAGGTGCTTCTTACTATTGTGGCTTCTATGAGGTTTCGAGGTATCTTGACAAATAATTTATTTTAAGATGCTAAAGCTAACTGCCGCCTTACCACTTATCTACATAATATCAAACCGTTGACATCTTTAAATGCAACAGAATCCCTGTAATTGTTTTGGTTTATCTTTTAATTGAAGTTTGCTATTAATTATTTTAAACGTAGTGCATGGTGAACCATTGTTCGCCATTTTTAAAGTCTGTTATGACATTGCTCTTTGTCGTCGCCTTCGGGGACAGACAGAGGTGATCCCTCACTAGTGGTTGTGCTGAAGGAGGGCGGGTCCTGATGTTTGGTGTCATCTGTTGTGTTATAATCACATGCAAGTATGCACCAATTTATCGTATAATGAGTTATTCTTCTCTCTGAAAATGTCACATTTTTATACTACTTACACCAAGAGTTCTCGGTTGTTTGTGACTAACATTTTTATTGACTTTGTCTGAATGTTATTTGTGAAATTATAAACCAAAAATGTATTTCATAGGTGATTTTAGTTGATCACAGTTGTGGAGGTGCAAGCATATCAATCATATGCACTCAAGTGTTTCCCTAAAACGATTTGGAAGGCTGTTTATGTAAGTGCAACAATGATATTGGATGGTCAGAGATCTTTCTATGCATTTTCAGAGCTAGTAAGTTAATCAAATTTCAATTTCTTTGTTATACATTATCTTTTGAGAATTTTGTATTTCAATATTTTGATACGTTAGTGTACTTGACAATAGTAAATTTTGGCAAAGTGGTAAATTCAACAGAAATATAATTCTTGAAACCTAACATAAGTGTCAATATTATTTATTTCAGCTTGGATCAGTTGAATTATTTCTACAAAATTCTCAGATTTTACTGTATGGAAGTGGTAAATACAAGCCGCCTACTAAACTCATGTTTGACAAACAACAAACTAAGTGTCTTTAGTTTAACCAGACTATGCCAAAGGTTAGTTAAATTACACTTATTTTATTTATCTTCTATCATTCTGTGTGCACTATGATTCTTGTTTAAATCAATTGTTTTCTTTAGTCGTTCATTGCTTCTGATTTGCATGCATAACCCTACAAAACCTGACTTAAGTGTTTGAGGGAGTATCAGTATGATTTTCAGGCTGACTTGTATTATTCTTTTCATTACTTATTTTTGACTGATCAGAACTGTGCTGTTTAACAAGTAGATAAAGACTATGTGCATAGACGATGCTCTCTCTCTACTCAAGGCAACTATTAATTTGAAAAAAGTTCAGGAGGAAGAAAATAATGAAGCTTGAAATGAAGATGATAATGAAGAAGATGGTGACGATGGAGAAGATGAAGATGATGAAGAGTCTGAATATGATGAGGTAAGCAAGTCTTTGTATTTTCATTGACATAAAAATCCCTTTAACAGTTTTGAATGCCTTACTCTCAATCAATGTTGCGTTTGTTATGATTTTTAAAATTTTTCTACATCTATAAAAAAAGATTAATTATCATAAATACTAGGATTCAGACTATGGGGACCTTGAAGAAACTGAAGAAGAGTTCTTAGAAAGATATACAAAAGCTGCAGCTGAAGTGGAAGGTGATCTTGTTGAAGAATGAGATTCAGAAAATGAAACACATACAATTGATTTAGGTAAAACTTTACCTTTGGATGCAACTCAGTCATAATATTTACAAGTTGATTTGTGATGCTTAATACAATAGTTTGTTAAACTTAATGCACGAATTTGTATTTTTTGTGTGGTGCTTGCTGGATTATGCGATCGCAACCTCAGTGTTTTGCAGCTATTTAAACTGCTGGATTTAACCACAGGTGTGTAAACGTGTATTTATCCAACTTTTCTTGGTTTCAGCTACTGATATACTAATTTTATGTTCAAAACTGTTTCTTTAACCGATCCTAAATGAAATATGAAAAACTTGCAAAACTTATTTAAAACAATAAAAGCATGAATTGAGTTGTCAACTCAAAGTTACAAGATGTGTCTCTCCACCTTGCATATGATTTGAACATTCTATTTGTATCATTGACGGAGAATAGTGATTTGATTCGTCAACGTCCACTCAAAAATTCAGTGATCTCCATTAAAGATAGTATGATCTGTGATAGGTAACTGGAAATGTCATGTTTCCTTAGTTCACTAGAATTTTCTGATGTAAATGTGGGCATAATCTCATTATGACTAACTTTATTATATCTGACATTAATAGTTTGCATTAATTGTTAAATATGTGTTTTTGCAATGGTTATTTTGCTCGTGAACAATTATGGTTGTAATACTAATTACTTCTATTTCTATTTAAGGTTCTCTGTTGCTCTCATGGATGAAGAGTAAATATATATTTGTTGGCTTCCACTCAAAGTTGGTGGATTTATTTGATAAATTTGGCTATGAAAGGTAACCAAAATTACCCTGATAAGATACTACTGAGTTTGATTATGTGGAAGTGGACATATGGATGTTCATAGTTGCATTGTTCTCCAATTGATAGAAAACGACAAGGGTAAAGGAAATTGTACATTTCAATTAGTGGATGGATGCATCATCGATGGATTACAGACGTTCCAGATAGTTTTTCATATTTTATAAGATTTAACTTGACCATAGTACTGAATACACAATCGGTCCATAGTACTGAATACACAATCTGCACATAGAATGAAATCCAGTCAGACTTCTAACCCAGTTTTGATCTGAATATCTGTGTAAATTGAAAATTGCGTATTCGTTGGGGAACTATATAGGATGCATATAAAAATAGAACAATTTTTGTTAATATGTGTTAATATAGAATATCGAGTTATAGATTACATGATTTTCATATATATATATATATATATATATACGCACACACATATATGTATATATATATATACATATATATATATTGTTGATTGTTAAACTCGTTTGCAGGTAATTAGCTATTTCGAAGCGAAGACTGTCGACAACAAAGAACTATTGGTAATCAAGCAACGAACATGAATTTAATTGTTATATATGTTGTCGTATTTTGTTAGTACCATTTGTGGAAACTTGTTTGTGAATGCTTGTAGTATGCGACTTATTTTGTTGAAAAACTACTATCGAATTGATTATGGATATTATATTTGATTGTGAGATTAGCATGTTTTTGCAATTATTTGAATATGATTGATTGTTTGTATATGCTAATTATGTGATTTAATTGTTTGTTTGAATATATGAAAATTATGCGATTGATCGTTCGTTTTAATATGAATAGTATATAAGCGATTGCTGGAAATGGTATAAACCATCAACCGTAAATAGTAGCATTTAAAATATGCTACCAAACAACCAATAACTTTTAGTAGCGTTTTTTAACCCTACAGAAAAAACCTATAGCTGCATTTAAAAGTGACTTTTGGTAGCGTTTTTTAAATCCTACAGAAAATACCTATAGTTGCATTTAAAAGTGACTTTTGGTAGCGTTTACTACAACGCAACAAAAAGTTTTAGACTTTTAGTTGCATGTCGTATAGCAGCTTATGTCGAAAAAATACTTATAGTGGTATTGCTGCCTTATGTAGTTCATGTCAACATAGAAAATATGTGGCATCATGGATATCGCGATATAACTTGCAGCGTTATCAATGTCACAATTAAACATGTGGTATAAAACAGGCGGCATAGAACATATGCGGCATTACCAACGTCCCAGACATCAATGTCGGCATTGATATATATGCCCCAACCTTGGCGGAATCATTGCATACCAACGAGGTTGATATCATATATTTACCTACAGGTTAGTGATAGCATGCACATAGATGGACTACGTCATTGAATAATAGCACATGGCAATATCGTAATTAACATAAAACCTGTTTATTCCTTTAAAAAGCAATATCTTTTTACCAGCTCCAATTCTTTGTCAAATTCTTATTGGATAATGACTTTCTTTACCAAATCCTTTTCAGAAAACTGCTATAGATCAGATTTTTCATTCCTAAAATAATTTGCAACTCATATAATTTATATTAGTATTTTAATATAATGATTAAGCTTTTTCTAGCCTAATAAATTCATAATAATTCATAAACACATGGGAAGAATCCCCAAAAATCATAATAAATCAGATTTATGATAATCTTTGACATAAAATATTGGGGCCAAAAACATTATTTATTTATTTTTAATAATTAAAACCCAAAGCAAATTAATTTACCCATATAGAAAATTCACAAAATATTCATACTTGCTAGGAAAATTATTGTTTGACGACGAATTTTGTATCGGTTTAGAAAATCGCCGATAAATTTTAAATTAAAATAACTGCAAGCGCACGGCGTACAAAAGTTAGTACGTGGCGAGAACGGGTCGATCCATAGGGAATTGTTAGATTTTAAATTCAATTCAATCAAATTATACCAAATGGAGAGGAAATTGTTAACTACAAGCAAAATGAAGCTAAAACTAGAATTAAAATGAGATTAAAAACTATGAGATTAGAGAACAATTTAGAGGCAAATCCACTCTCATATTTTTTGTAAATCAACAAACAAATAATTTATGTTCTCTAGTTTTGATATCAAGTGAAATAATTGTTGCATTTATCATAAGTATGGTTTATTTATGTTATTAATTAACATAACTTAAACCATCAAACTATAATACAACAAATAAACCACTTAAAAATTTTCATGAAAATGAAGCCAAACCAAAAGCTATTTTAGGTATGATCTATTTACTATTGTAATTAGTAATATAGATCATCAAATTTTGTTTTTATTTTCATTTCAGAATCAAAAATCAATTAGCAAATGATGATGTAAATTGTGTTTATGTTGAATAAGAATAGCTCATTTGCAAAAGCAACATAAGCTATCAAACCCACTTGTATAAACTTACATCAAAATTCACTTTCATGAAGCACAAATAAAAGAGATAATAAATCATAGAGATGTCAAAATTACATAAAGTTAGAGAGCTTCATTACCCCTAAACTGAAGGGGTTTAGCTACTCGTTTGTGTTATCAAATCAACATTTGTAAATTTCAACATTAAAAAGCAAGGAGATGGAAACTAAGTAAAGAAAGAAAGAGAGATTAACTACTAACTACTTGCATAAAAAACAAAGCTACACTACTTGCATGAATGTAAATCTAAGCTATAAACATGAAATGAGAGAAAGCATAGAAAACATCAACATAAAAGTAAATTAAAACAAGTAGAAAAGAGAAGAGAAAGAGGCTAGTAAGCCATTTTTATTTCATGAAACATAGAGCTTACAACTTGCATTTTAATTTCCTAACTAATTTAAGAGAGTAAAAGATATTTACATGTACATAAGAGGGCTATTTACATGCATAAAACCCTAATTCAATTTTTAGGGTGCTTTCCAAAATGCCCTTTAGGAAGTGTGGCCACCAAGTACCATTAACCACTAATTAATCCATTATTAAAAGTGCATGAAGCTTTAGCCTCCACTTAGTTGTCCATTAGCTTCTAATTGTAGATTAAGGTAAGTGGGTGGGGTCCTCCATTATCATGAGCTTGAATTATTTTCTCTTTATTCTTTTGTATTCCGTTGTGCATGCACATATCTTCAAGAAACCCTCTTCCATATGCATCCGAATTCCTATAAAAATTATGAAAAATGTCCAAGTAAAAAGTCCCAAATTAACACATGCACAAAAATGACTATTTTGCCCCTGTATGTAGATGAATATATGATGATTTGAAAATAATTGAATTTTGATTTTAAACATGTTAAAATACCCAAATATGACATTTATTTAAATAAAAATAGATAAAATATGGATGTAAATATATGCACATTTACGTGCACATCAAATACTCCACACTTATCTGTTTATTCGTCCTCGAATAAAGAAAAACTAAGATAAATCCATTTTCGTAGGGAGTACGATTGCATTGAGCATATGCAACATGCCGTTAAACCTCTGGGTGTCCCCAGTAGGACGAGTATTGTCTCGTGAGGGTTTTCAGCGAATACTACCCATAAAATCCAAATGCAAAGTGAAAATATTTACAAAATGTAAGATTTATTTAAAATGGGATGAATGCAAGTTTTTGAAAGTGTTCACAAATGAAGGATTCACTTTCAAATCGACACTAATAAGTTAAATATAAGTTCTGGTCATTATCAAGAAATTTAAGTCCTTTTACTTGTCAAAATTTCCAACAAAAATTAAGTTGTCATAATAGATAGATTAAAGTTTGGCTAGTTGTTTCGGTTGATAACACAATGTAATTATGAAATGGATCCTTAGTTGATTATCAAAGTTTTTCAAAGTGGTATTCTCATTTCTTTTCAATAACAAGTTAAATCAAACAAGTAAAAATAGTGCTTAGATTTAAATTGCTTACTCTCTCTTTTTTTTGAAATTTTATTAATATTTACAATATTTATATATGCCTAACTCAGATAAGCTAAGGCCAGATATATTACCCGTGCACTGCCTTGCGAACTGATCTGAGAGGAATACAGAGCGTGGCGAGTGAACACACAAGTGTGAACACTTATCGACTATAGGCATTATTAAAAAGAATTTTTATATACATACACCTAACTTGGATAAACTGAGGCCAGATATACCGATAGTTCACTGCCTTTCGGGCTTACGTGAGAAGGGTACAGAGCATGGCAAGTGAACACACGAGCGTGAACACATGACTCTAAGTGTTAAAAATATATACATATATACAAATGTTTTTTATATGTTTTTTTGTGTTTTTTATTTATTTATTTATTTTAGAAAGAGAGAGTTTTGCAAAATTAGCACCATTTACTTAGAAGATAAAAATGTTACATCCTTTACTTTAAATTTACCACTTTTTTAAACAAAGATTTTCAATTAGAATATACTTCATAATTAACACATATGAACCTTCCTATATACGAGTTAAACCATTGTTATTTGTAATCAAACTTCATTTTTATTTTTGTTAGGACAAATAAATTTTCAAAAATTTCAATTTATTAACCAAAACTTATACTTATCCTATAGAAATTTTGAGATTTTTTTTTGAGATATAGAAATTTTGAGATTTTTTTTTCTGGAAAAAAGAAAATGAAAGTTCAAAAATGCCATGAAACTTTAAAAAGAATGAAAATGAGACTTCCCTCCACACTTAGATTTTACCGTGTCCCCACAATCAATGCACGATATAATAAGTGTAACGGGGAAAAATATGTATATATTTACAAAAGAGGGTTAACATTCTTACTAGATGTAGATTGGCTCATGAAGAATCATGAGCTCCTCCTCTTGGTTACTTGGCAATTCCAAGAAAGGTTTCAAACGATGACCGTTGACTTTGAAAATCGATCATACCTAGGGTTTTGTATTTCTATGGCACCGTGTGGAAAAACAGTTCGCACCACAAATGGTCTAGTCCATCTCGATTTAAGTTTCCCAGGGAATAAATGCAGTCTAGAGTCGTATAAAAGAACTTTTTGGTTAGGCGAAAACATTTTTCTTAGGATTGACTTGTCATGAAAAACTTTTGTTCTTTCTTTGTAAATTTTTTCGTTTTCATATGCGTCGTTCCTAAGTTCTTCTAGTTCGTTGAGTTGTAGTTTTCGGTTTTCGTCAGCTTTCTCGAGATCAAAGTTTAAGTTCTTTATTGCCCACAACGCTTTGTGTTCGATTTCAACGGTTAAATGGCAAGCTTTCCCATAAACTAGGCGAAATAGGGACATCCCAAGGTTAGTTTTAAAAGCAGTACGGTAAGCCCAAAGCGCGTCGGTCAATTTCTGAGACCAATCTTTTCGATTTTTGTTAACAGTTTTCTCCATGATTTGTTTTATTTGTTGATTTGAAACTTCAACTTGGCCACAAGTCTGAGGATGATACAGAGTGGATAACTTATGGGTTATCGAGTATTTTTTCATTAAAGTTTCAAAAGAACGGTTGCAAAAATGGGTCCCGTTATCACTGATTATTGTGCGAGGTGTGCCGAACCTCGAAAAGATGTTTCCTTTGAGAAATTTCACAACAATTCTATGGTCGTTGGTTTTGCAAGGAATAGCTCGACCCATTTTGAAACGTAATTGGCAGCGAGAAGGATATACATGTTTCCAAAGAATTGGGAAAAGGTCCCATAAAGTCGATACCCCAAACATCAAAGATTTCGATCGTAAGAATGGGGTTTAGAGGTATCATATCTCGTCGAGAAATTCGTCCAAGCATTTGACATCGATCGCAAGTTTTGCAAAATTCGAACGAGTCATTAAAAAGAGAAGGCCAATAAAAACCACACCGAAGCCCCTTTTTCGCAGTTTTTCGAGGACCGACATGTCCACCGCACGCTTGATCGTGGAAAAACGAAAGAACACTCCTGATCGCATTATCCTAAATGCAACGTCGGATGATTTGGTCGGGGCAATATTTGAACAAGTATGGATCATCCCAATAGAAATATTTCACTTGGGACATTAATTTATATTTGTCCTGTTTGGACCAAGATGAGGGAGTTTCTTTAGTGACTAAGTAGTTCACTATATCAGCGTACCATGGATCGATAGAAATTGAAAGAAGTTGTTCATGGGGGAAGTTTTCATTGATTGGCAAAGAAGATGGTGCGTTCGGGAGACGAGATAAGTGATTAGCTATGACATTATCAGATCCTTTTTTGTCCTTGATTGTAAGGTCAAACTCTTGTAATAAAAGGATCCAACGAATTAAGCGAGATTTAGCGTCTTTTTTAGCGAAGAGATATCGAACCGCAGAATGGTCCGTGTACACAGTAATGTGTGCCCCGATCAAGTAAGGTTGAAATTGTTCGAGAGCAAAAACTACCCCTAGAAGCTCTTTTTCAGCGGTTGTGTAGTTAAGTTGAGCGTCGTTCAGAGTCATGCTAGCGTAGTAGATAACGTAAAGGATCTTGTTGATGCGTTGTCCTAAGATAGCACCGACTGCAAAGTTCGAAGCATCACACATTATTTTGAAAGGAAGATCCCAATTGGGTGAGCAAATGATTGGAGCAAAAATGAGTTCGTTCTTAAGACATTCAAAAAAAGAGATACACTCAGAGTTGAAATCGAATGGAACATCTTTTTCGAGAAGAGTCATCAAAGGACGAGCGATTTTGCTAAAGTCTTTCACAAAGCGTCGATAAAAGCCAGCGTGTCCTAGAAATGATCGAATGTCCTTAACAGATTTGGGAATGGGTAGGTTTGCAATGACATCGATTTTTGCTTTATCTACCTCAATGCCTTTATTTGAGATGATATGTCCAAGGACTATGCCTTGTTTGACCATAAAGTGGCATTTTTCCCAATTCAAAGTCAAATGTTTTTATTTACATCGATTTAAAACCAACTCGAAATGATGTAAACAATCGGAAAATGAATCACCAAAGATAGAGAAATCGTCCATAAAAACTTCTATAAAGTGTTCAATCATGTCAGAAAATATGCCAACCATGCATCGTTGGAAAGTAGCAGGAGCGTTACAAAGTCCAAATGGCATACTTCGATAAGCAAAGGTACCGGATGGACACGTGAATGTCATTTTCTCTTGATCTTTGGGAGCGATTGGAATTTGGTTATAGCCGGAATAACCGTCAAGGAAGTAGTAGAATTCGTGGCCGACTAAACGTTCGAGCATTTGGTCAATGAAAGGAAGAGAGAATTGATCTTTTTGTGTTGTAGTATTTAATTTTCGATAGTCAATGCAAACACGCCAACCGGTTTGAGTATGAGTTGGAATAAGTTCGTTTGAACCGTTCTTGACAACGGTTAGCCCAGAATTTTTTGGTATAATGTGAATTGGGCTAACCCATGAACTATCAGAGATTGGGTAAATGATTTCGTTGTCGAGAAGTTTAAGAATTTCATCACGCATCGCATCTTTCATTTTTGGATTAAGGCTTCGTTGCGCATCACGAACAGGCTTGGCATCGTTAATTAAATGGATGCGATGTTGAACAAGAGCGGGACTAATTCCCTTTATATCGGAGATCGACCATCCTATCGCTTCCTTGTTTTTGGACAAGATTAAAAGTAAAGAAGTTTCTTGATTGAGAGAGAGAGTCGCATAAATTATGACGGGAAATGTTTCGTTATCACCTAAGTATGTGTACTTAAGGTGATCGGGAAGTGGTTTGAGGTCCAACTTCGGGAGTTGCTCGATTAAAGAATTGGGTTGAGATTCGGACTCAACTGGAAGCGATTCAAAGGAAAGAGTGTATTCAATTTCATTGGGAATTTCGTGAAACAATTTTTGTACTCGGCTTCGCGTTCATCGTTAAGGTCAAGTGTCTCGTTTTCAAAATTTTCGTGAATGGCACTAACTTCCAATGTTTGGTCGCGAGGCTCATTTGATTGGCTTTCAAGATTGAAAATGTTGAGATCCAAAGTCATGTTTCCAAAAGAGATTTTCATCGAACCGTTACGACAATTGATTAAGGCATTTGAGGTGGCTAAGAATGGTCGGCCTAAAATCAATGGAATTTGACTCGCGGGATTTGTCACGGGTTGTGTTTCGAGAACGATAAAATCAACGGGGAATATAAATTGCCCTACTCGAATGAGCACGTCCTCGATTTCTCCCACGGGCTTCTTAATGGAACGATAAGCGAATTGAAGCGTAACTTTTGCGGGTTTGAGCTCACCTAAGCCTAATTGTTCATACATGGAGTATGGAATCAAGTTGACACTCGCGCCTAAATCTATCAAACATTTGTTAATCGTCTTGTCTCCAATTGTACACGAAATAGTAGGGCAGCCAGGATCTTTGTATTTAACAAGCATGGATTGGGACAAGACTTCACTCAAACTGGCGGCTAAGAAGACTTTTTTGGGCACTTGAGTATGTTACTTTTGGGTGCACAAGTTCTTAAGAAATTTCGCATGCATGGGGACTTGCTGAATGATGTCAAGAAGCAGAATGTTAACTTTGACTTGTTTAAAAATTTCCAACATCTTTTCCGTTTGGTCCGAGTGTTTCTTTGGTCGAAGACGATGTGGTAATGGAACACGATACTCGGTAGGCGGGTCTACTTAAGTAAAAGAAGAAGAATTTTGATTGGCATTCAATTTGACGATTGGCTCCCCGTTCTGTTCAGATTCGTTCGTCATTTTAGAAGTGTCTAAAGATGTTTCCGGTAAATTGTTTGGATTAACGACTTGATTATAGATTTGTTTACCGGAACGTAGAGTTGTGATAGCATTCAATTGGGTGACATTGCTATCTTGAACAACATGGGCTTGATTTGAATTTGCGTTTTGATTTCTGGGATCTAGAAGGGGCTGGCATGGGAATGTTCCTCGTTCGCATTCACTTACAGACATGGCTAATTGACTCATTTGCATTTCAAGTTTTGCAATCGATTGGTTTGTGTTTTGCATATATGAGGTCAATAAATTTTGCAAATTGTTGTTTGATTGAAGGATTTGAGTAGTTGCTTTAGCCAATGTTTCAAGAGTTTTCTCAAGTGAACTTAAACGTTTATCGTCTTGGGGAGGATGAGCAGAATTTGGTTGAAAATTTGATTGTTGTGGTTGATTATGAGACGGACCCGCAAAGTTTGGTTGAAAATTGTTGGGCTGAAAGGGAGGATTCGAAGCATTATTCGGGAATGCTTGAAAATTTGGACGAACCGTATTTGTGTTGGGATTGTTTTGGTTCCTAGCATAATTTGGATGATTTCTCCAACTAGGGTTGTACGTTGGAGAAAATGGGTCATTTTTGGCTTTATTGAAAGCATTGATTTGTTCGACAGAATAGGGGCACTGATCGGCTATATGATTAGGATCGTTGCATGTATAACACATTGGTTGGGAAGCTTGGTTCATTTGATTCGATGAGAAAACGTTATTGAATTTTTTAATCATTGCGTAGATCTTAGCTTGCAAAGCAAAAGAAGATCCTATCGAGTGAGCACTCGATCGTGAGTAAATTGATTTTTCGTTCGAACGTTCCCATTGGGATGATTTTTCAGCGAGGTTTTCAAGAAATTGGCAAGCATCATCGTGATGTTGGGCAAGAAAGTTTCCTTGGCACATTGATTCGAGCATGGTTCGTGAGCTGTTTCTGAGTCCATCGTATAAGATTTGGCAAATCGTCCATTTTTAAAGTTATGGTTTGTGGACAATTTATCAAAGCTTTTTGAATCTTTCAAAATATTTTTCGAATTGTTCTCCCTTGAATTGATGAAAATTTACAATTTCGTTACGGACTCTACTCGTTTTTTCCAAGGGGTAGAACTTTTTTAAGAAAGCTTTTACGAATTCTTCCCAAGTTTTAATCAAGTTTGATGGTAAGCTGTACAACCATTTTTCAGCGTAATCCGTAAGAGCCAATGGGATTAATCGAAGTTTGATTCTGTCATCGGAAAGTTGTTGAAGTTTTATGGTTGCTTAAACTTGTTCGAATTTAGTCAAGAATATGTATGGGTCATCGTGCTCGAAATTGCCAAATTTTGAAAGCGTGGCAATATGGTTCGAGTGAATTTCAAAATGGTTACCCGTAGGGGCAGGTAATGTGATGCAAGATGGAATAGAAACTCTATCGGGAAAGATTCTATCCATAAGAGTTCGAGGGGCGTTCTCGTTCGCCATTTCGGGAGGATCGTCTATTCGAGTTAAACGATTAGTGGTTAAGTCGCATGTCCAACGATTTGTTGTTGTGTCACGAGTCCAAGTACTCATGCACAAGTGAAAGTCGAGAAGAGAAAGAAGTTAGAATCGAGTTTAGAGAATGAAAGAAGATTTGAAAAACGAAGTGAAAATTTTGTTTGTTTTTTTACAAGGAAAAAACTATTTACCAAGTGAAATTTATTTTCAAATGAGAAGTTTGATTTTTGGCTTTTCAAATTTTTTTATATGTTTTTGTATTTTTTTGTTTGTTTTTGTTTTTGAATTTTCAAACTTTCAAATATTTACCACAAGAAAAAAAATTGTTTTGGGAAATTTGATTTTTTTTTAATTTTTAATTTTTTTTCCTTTTTGTAAAGATTTTTTTATTTTTGTTTTTGATTGAGAATTTTCAAAGGAAAGGAAAATGGATTTTTTTTTTGGAATTAAAAACTAAGTTAAGTAAAATTTACAATTTTTTTTTTGGTTTTTGATTTTTTTTTAAATACCCATGAACTAATGCAACTAAATGAATGCAAAGGACTTAATTACAATTTTCTGTCCTTAGTAGCTCCTAACCCAAAATTGTATAATCACACCTTATCTTAAATCAATAAAAATATTTCTCAGCCAGGTAACGGGCAGGGGTTATCGGTGCACCACGAATCACCGTAGCAATGCAACCGAAGGTTTAAGTACCTTCAAAGAAACAACCACTATAATATTTAAGAATCACCGTAATATTTATAAATGGTTATTACTCTGTCGTAGCCTAGACACCGAGAAATAAAATTGTTTAAAGAAAACAATTGTGAAGACATAATTAAGCCCTAGATGAGTTCGTGACGCCCTTAAGTCGAATGTCTAACCTTTATTATTAGTCAAATTCTATGATGAAATGCGATTTGTGGGCTAAGGAAAAGGTGATGAAACCCCTCACCTTATGTGAATTGGGGTATTGCCCTTATAAAATAAAACAAGATGAGATGAATGTAAAGCAAAAATTAAACGTGAATTTACAAAGCAACTAAAATGAATTTTGTTTTTGTTTTTGGATTTTGAATTTTTTTTTTGCATATAAATACAAATGCAAGCAACCAACAATGAAAATCAAATTTAAAACAAGAGAAGAAAGCACAATACCAAAATGTGCAGAATTATTAGCAATTTATTTTTTATATTTTTTTAGCGGCGATTTTTTAGCAAAGCAAAGCAAGCAAAGCAAGCAAAGCGATCCCTCTTGATTTTCTGCTTTGACAACCTGAAACAAAAAACAAGATATATACAAGTTTTTTTTTTAACTTAGGATGGAATTTAAAGCAAATTAAAACAAAACAAAACTAAAAGAAAGCAATTTTTTTAGAGACAAAGCAAAGACAGACAAAACAAAACAATTTCTTTTTTTTTATAATGAGAGACTTAAATAAGCAAAAAAACAAATTAGACGTCAAAAAATAATTTCTCTGGCCTAAAAAGGTACCCATACCCACAAATTAAAGAGAGGCCTAAACCCGCAAATTTTTTTTGATACAAGAAAGAAGAAAACGGTTCAATCTTCTTTAAATTCAATCTCTACAAGTCGTTCAAATTACCAACTCGTTCTTCACAATTCAATTTCCATTTCGCAGCTAAAATTCAATTTCGCGACTTCATTTTCACAGCTACAAGAAAAATTTGCATTTAAATTCAATTTCTCAAATCGAAATCCTGTTCTTTTCAAATTTGCAAATCAAATTCAATTTCTCAAATGAAAGAAGTCTGGGGAGGATCGTGGGTGGTTGATTTCAGGTCGAGGCGATTTCTGATGGGTTGTTCGGGTGAAGTTACAATTTTGGGTGTTTGTGGATTGCGAATCTAGTTTGTGGTTTCGGGTTGATTGTAGTCGATTTGGGGATAGGGTTGCGGGTTGGGTTTTGAAGTGTGCGGCAAGGTGATGGTGGTTCAGAGGTTTTGGATGCAGATTTGGCTTTGAGGGAGGTCGTTTAAGTTCAAGTGGTGTGTTTGGTCAGAGGTAAAGTAGTAGAGCAGTTTTCTTGTTTTTTTTTGTTTTTTTTAGAACCTGCAAGTGATGTGCTCTAGTGGTAGATGATCGATGCTCTGGTGTTGAAAGAAATGTTGGTGTATCAGTGTGTATGGAAGAAGTAGATGCTGATGGTGAATGTATGCTGGAAATTGTCAGTGAAGTATGAAGGAGCTTGTGGTTTGGATGCAGTGTTTGGCAACTTGGTCAGTGAATAGACAGTGATGAACTGCAATGGGTATAGTATGATGGTAAGGAGTTGTTGGACAGATTTTATGGTGAAGGACAGTGATGGGGGAGGGTGAATCAGTGCACATTGCACATTTGATAGTGATGAACTGTAGTGGGTAAGTGGGAATCAACAGTTGAAATTTTTTTTTTGCTGTGATCGGGTTGATAGAGGTGTGTATGTTAATAGTTTTGTATAGGGTTGGTGAATGAGGTTCGGGTAACGAAAGAGATAGGTGGTGATGGATGAAGGGTTTATGGTTTGAAGCAGTGATGTGTCAGTAAGAATTGTAGTGAAGATAACAGCAGTTTGAAGTTGTAGTTGATGTGGGAAGTAGTATATGGAGTTTGGAGTTTTGAACTAGAGATGGTTGTGGGTTAGTGGTGATGTAGGAGTTGAGTTTGTGAAAGGTTGTATGCACAGTGTATATGGAACTGGTTGCAATGGAAGTTTGTGAAAGGAGTTTGTGAAAAGAGTTGAGTTTGTGAAGAGGTTGAGTGAAAAGGTTAGATGTTGTATGTAATGAAGAACAATGCACAGTAGAACCAGAGAGTTGAACTAGAGAGTGAACAGTCGCTTTTGACAATGTAAATGTAAAATTGTAAAAGAAAATGAAAATAAAAAAATAAAAAAATTAAAGTGTGTGTGTGTGTATTTTCAAATAGAAATGCTAGTAGAAAAATAACAAGCACAAATGAAATGAAAACAAAATTCACACAAACACACAACACAATATTTTTTTTTGAATGCAAACACACTCAAAATGAAACACACAGAAATCAAACAAAAATAATTCGGAAAGTAGAAAAATGAAATCAAAACAATTTCCCAGCAACGACGCCAAAAACTTGTTTGACGACGAATTTTCTATCGGTTTAGAAAATCGCCGATAAATTTTAAATTAAAATAACGGCAAGCGCACGATGTACAAAAGTTAGTATGTGGCGAGTACGTGTCGATCCGCAGGGAATTATTAGATTTTAAATTCAGTTCAATCAGATTATACCAAATGGAGAGGAAATTGTTAACTACAAGCAAAATGAAGCTAAAACTAGAATTAAAATGAGATTAAAAACTATGAGATTAGAGAACAATTTAGAGGCAAATCCACTCTCATATTTTTTGTAAATCAACAAACAAATAATTTATGATCTCTAGTTTTGATATTAAGTGAAATAATTGTTGCATTTATCATAAGTATGGTTTTATTTATGTTATTAATTAACATATCTTAAACCATCAAACTATAATACAACAAATATACCACTTATAAATTCTCATGAAAATGAAGCTAAAGCAAAAGCTATTTTAAGTATGATCTATTTACTATTGTAATTAGTAATATAGATCATCAAATTTTGTTTTTACTTTCATTTCAAAATCAAAAATCAATTAGCAAATGATGATCTAACTTGTGTTTATGTTGAATAAGAATAGCTCACTTGCAAAAGCAACATAAGCTATCAAACCCACTTATATAAACTTACATCAAAATTCACTTTCAAGAAGCACAAATAAAAGAGATCATAAATCATAAAGATGTTGAAATTACATAAAGTTAGAGAGCTTCATTACCCCTAAATTGAAGGGGTTTAGCTACTCATTTGTGTTATCAAATCAACACTTGTAAATTTCAACATTAAAAAGCAAGGAAATGGAAACTAAGCAAAGAAAGAAAGAGAGATTAACTACAAACTACTTGCATAAAAAACAAAGCTACACTACTTGCATGAATGTAAATTTAAGCTATAAACACTACGCCATAAATGGCCTTCTGCAATACAAAAAAAATGTTGGGTCAGGCCCAAAAAATATTGCCATAGGTCTATGGCAACACTTTTCGGGTGATGCAATTTTTGCCGTTGCCTTAGACCTCAAAGGCAACATTTTGACTATCTAAGGCAACATAAGTAATATTGTTGCAATAGAACCCTATTTGGGTCTATAGCAACACCCATAGGTATCTGTAGCAACATTTCAAAAATGTTGCTATAGATATTAACTTTCTGAAGTTGTGGGGCCCACAATGTAGAGCATATTTGATTTTTTAATAGAAATAAATATTTATTTAATAAAATGCTATTGCACAGAATTTGATATTCAAACAGTAATTTATTTAAATAAATATTTTATTTCAACATTTGAAATAGTACAAATTTCTGACTCCACTATTTTACAATTCAATGATATATAACACTGATATTCACGTATACAGATATTCCTCACTACATCACTCAGTTCACTCATTACATATGCATCCATGGTCACATGTATGTACAATTTTGATGTGTAGAATCGGCCATAATTGAGTCAATAGAACTATATTCGCTGATCATTGGTCCATTGCTCTCATTAATTTCTTTGATAAGTTTATCCAGATACTCTTTGTCTGCATCTATATAATCATCACATGTACTGTCATCGGCTACAGTCGGGTCCATATATCGAAACTAATCACAGCTATTGGAGTTTGTATTGCTGATTGATGATCCATGATCGCTCTTGTCTATCGATATCTGATGGCATAAATTCTTTCTAACTGCCTGCAAATGACTGTTGACTTGCTCATATTTTAAGTCAGGATCCTTCATTAATGTCAATATGTTTGTGGGTGTACATGTAGCCTCTGTATAACATCAAAATTATGTATCAGAATATATTTCATGCATTATTATGTAAAATAAATCAAAGGATATATATTTACAACTTACCTTTAATCCTCTACTTTCACACTCTTGCAATGTCAAACTCCAAACTCCGTCTACATCTCTCTGCCAACATTCAGGCATCACACTGCCAACTGAAACTCCTCTGCATCACCTACTTCCACCATCACTTCCATAACTTACCAAACCAACCAACCTTCAACCAATACAACTACATCCAGATTCAATGGTGAACCAACCAACCTTAATGCTTGGATGAGATCACTCTGCACTCAGTCCAAGTTATGAACTTGCGATGGAGGCACAGGGCATCCAGAAGCAGTAGATACCCAGCCAAATTCTGAAACATTAACAAGTTCCAAAGGAGCATTTGCACAAACATATGGGGGACGTACTACCTTATTGAAATTACCATTCCCATGCTTATCCTTAATAATGTCATCATCTTGCAATCTATTACCATTAGCAGATAAGTTTTCAATAAATAAATCATAATTTTCCGAACATCACACCAAAGGCCTTCAGTACCAAGTGAAGCAACCACAATCATAGGGGAAAGTACGAAGAGATCAGCCTGGGATGTACCTGATATAGGAGCCGTGGACGGATTAATTGTTGCGATAATGACAGCTAAATCTCGAAGAACATTCGAAGGATCAACTAACGGATTAACAAAAATCACAAGAACCACTGTCGTGTAGCTTCGCCTAAACCCAAATACATCATCCAATCACAACCCTAACTCTGACAACTTAAATACGAATTTCAATTTGGGACTTCGATTTGCTGATTTGGTTCGATTGAGGAATCAATCTAATTATTGGGTTTCTGATTTTGCGTTTTGAGTCTGCATTTTTAATTTGATTTTGCATTTCATCGGAGAGAAAAAGGGGAGAAGTCAATAATTTACCCAGAAAACTGAAAGGGGGATCGGCGGGAAAACGAAAATTTGGGACAAATTGCAGTGGTGATCCGTTTTAACAATCGGATTAAATATGGATCGTTGGATCGTATTCACGTGGATTGCTAATTTTATTAATTTTTTAATTTGAATACAGCTATAGCTACTGCAACATCTTGTTGATACCTATGCTAACACCTTGAAGCGAGTGTTGCAATAGACAAAAATCAGCATACCTATCGTTACATTATAGCTAGCAACACCTTGTAATTTCGTTGCAGTAGGCCATCTATGGCGTAGTGAAACATGAAATGAGAGAAAGCATAGAAAACATTAACATAAAAGTAAATAAAAACAAGTAGAAAAGAGAAGAGAATGAGGCTAGGAAGTCATTTTTATTTCATGAAACATAGAGCTTACAACTTGCATTTTAATTTCCTAACTAATTTAAGAGAGTAGAAGATATTTACATGTACATAAGAGGGCTATTTGTACATGCATAAAACCATAATTCAATTTTTAGGGCGCTTCCCAAAATGCCCTTTAGAAAGTGTGGCCACCAAGTAACCATTAGCCAATCCATGATTAAAAGTGCATGAAGCTCTAACCTCCATTTAGTTGTCCATTAGCTTCTAATTGTAGATTTAGGTAAGTGAGTGGGGTCCTCCATTATCATGAGCTTGAATTATTTCCTCTTCATTCCTTTGTATTCCCTTGTGCATGCACATATCTTCATGAAACCCTCTTCCATATGCATCCAAATTCGTATAAAAATTATGAAAAATGTCCAAGTAAAAAGTTCCAAATTAACAGATGCATAAAAATGACTATTTTGCCCCTGTATGTAGATGAATATATGTTGACTTGAAAAATAATTGAATTTTTGTTTTAAACATGTTAAAATACCCATATATGACATTTATTTAAATAAAAATAGATAAAATATGTATATAAATATATGCATATTTACATGCACATCAATTATGAAACTAAAAACCCAGTTTTAAAATAATGTTTCTAACACTATATCAAAATTTTAAGTCATTTGGGTGTCATATGATAGTTTTCATACTTAAACCTATTAACCAATTTCATAAATAAATCCAATAAATCATCATAAAGCATATAATCATCAAACATTCACATTATGGCATAATAACACATAAATGTTTCGAATTGAATCATAAAACCGAAATTAAATAGGCAAACTTGAGATGAGTTATCATTATTCACCTTGATTTGATAAAGAAACTTGAGATTTGAAAGTTGATTTGATTTACCCAAGCTGAATCTTGATTTCCTAGCTTTTTCTTCCTCTTAGTTCTCTAACAATGGTCGGCCTTGGTTCTCTTTTTAATTTGTATGAATGAATGTGAGGGAGGAAATGAGAACAGAAGGGTGTGTGTTAAGGAAATGTTGCCTTTTTCTATTTTTCCCTTCACATAAATCCTCCTTCTTATTAATGTTCTAATCCATCTTACTAGTTCATTAATTAAGGCTCGACCCAAATTATAATTATCAAATCTCAATCTCCTTATCCTCTTCAATTATTTAATTTAATTTATCTAATTTAATTTCATAAATAATATTGATCAAAATTAGGTATGTTACAGACTCCCCTCCTTAAATAATTTCGTCCTCGAAATTACGATAAGGTACATAACAAACATATAACAAAGAGATAAAACATACCATCAAAAAAATCAGGATAAGTGTCTCTAATCCTATCCTTTGTCTCCCAAGTACAGTCTCTTTTTTTGTCACTCCACTATACATTCACTAATCCGACTGTCTTGTTCCTCAGCTTCTTCTCATCCATAACCACAATACAAACGAGTTGCCTAATAATAGTCATGTTTGGTTTCACCACTAAATCTTCCAATGCAGTTGAAGTGATAGTGGTTTCTAAATCACGAACACATTTCCTGAGATGAGAAATATGAAAATATGATCTCGAACCGAGAATTCTACGTCTTTCCATCTCTAATCTGCATAACTTTTCTTCCTAGGCTGAGCTTTCTTCATCCTTGCTCAGATTAGCTCAATCTTTTCTATTGCTTCTCTTACTGAATTTGGACCAAGAATCAAACTATCTTCGGCCTCTAACCAACATACGGGTGATTTACAGGGTCTTCCATATAAAACCTTAAAAGGTGTCATTCCTATACTAGTCTGATAACTATTGTTATAGGAAAATTCGACTAAGTGTAGATGGTCTTCCCATGATCCTCCAAAATCTAACACATAAGCTTTTAACAAATCTTCCAAGATTTTATCAACTCTTTCCATTTGCCCATCTGTCTGTTGATGATAAGCGGTACTTATCTTAAGCTTGGTACCTAACACCACTTGTAGACTCTTCCAGAATTTGATAGTGAATAAAGTATCTCTGTCACTGACAATACTACTAGGAATCCCATGTAGTCTAACAATATTCTTCATAAATAACTTAGCCAAAATGGGTGCCATCCTTGTCGACTTAACGGGAATGTAATTTGCTCTATTGGTCAATCTATCCACTATAACCCAAATACTTTAATTTCCCTTACTCAACCTTGGTAATCCGTCAATGAAATCCACAGATATAGGATCCCATTTCTAAACCGGTATATCTAAAGGCTAAAGCAATCCACTTGGCTTCTGATGTTCAGCTTTTACTTGCTGACAGTTTAAGCATTGCTTTACCTGTAAGCCTACATCCCTTTTCATACCTTCCCAGAAGAAACTCCTCTTTATATCCTGAGACATCTTAGTTCCTCAAGGGTGTACAGTAAACTTCGATCGATGACACTTCCTAATACTTCTTTCCTTAGGTCACCCACATCTGGAGCACATTATCGTCCCTTCTTTCTCAACCATCCATTTTGATCAAGATAAAAACCCTTCAAATCATCGACCTCAGTTCCACTTTCCAATCTTCTAATTCTCTCAGCTAACAATGGATCATCTCTTTGCTAAGAAGCAATCCTTTCAATCAATACTGGTCGAAATTCCAAGCATGATAACATGACAGTTTCTTGATTAGAACTTGTTGTAGATTTTAACTGCACACTACAAGTAGTTAATGCTTCCAAATAATTCCACTCCGATATCATTGCTAACGTTGCATTCTGATTTTTCTACTAAGTACATCTGCAACTTTATTTCCTTTTCCCGGTGTGTACTCAATTCCAAAATCATAAGCTACTATGAACTTCAACCACCTCTATTGTCTCATATTCAAATCTTTTTGTGAGAATAAATATCTTAAAGACTTATGATCCATGAACAACTCGAATCTTTCCCCTAAAAGATACTGACTCTACACCTTTAAAGCAAAGATTACCGCTGCAAACTCCAAATCGTGAGTCGGATAACAAACTTCATGCGGTCTAAGCTGTCAAGAAGCATAGACAATCACTTTACCTCTTTGCATCAACATAGCTCCTAATCATGTTTCGCATGCATCAGTATACACCACCAGATCTCAATTTCCATCTGGAACAACTAACATAGGTGCATTAGTCAATAAATGTTTCAGTTTCTAGAATGGCACCTCACATTTATTGGTCCAAACATACTTCACGTCTTTTCTTGTTAGTTTAGTCATTGGTGCTGCTATACGAGAGAAATCCTTGATAATTCTTTGCTAATAGCCAGCTAATCCAAAAAAACTCTTTATCTCAGTCACCATCTCAGGTCTCTCCAATTATTGACAGCTTTTATCTTAACTGGATCTATGGACAATCCTTTTTCTGAGACTACATGACCAAGGAACTTCGATTCCTTCTTTCAGAAATGACATTTTGAGAACTTTGCTTTCAGTTGATGCTGCCTTAACGTCTCAAGCACTATTCTAAGGTGAGTCTGGTCTTGCTCATTCCTAGAATATATCAGAATGTCCTCTATAAATACTAACACGAACCTATCCAAATGCTCTTGGAAGATCCGGTTCATCAAATCTACGAAGAAAGCAAGCGCATTAGTCAATCCGAATGGTACTAACCACTTATAGGAACCATATCTTATTCAAAACACCGTCAATGGAATATTATCCTCTGCTACCCTTAATTGATGGAACCCTATCATCAAATCCAATTGAGAAAATACCTTGGCTCCACTCAACTGTTTAAATAAATCATCGACCCTTGGCAAAGGATATCTATTCTTTATCATCTTCTCATTCGACTTATGGTAATCAATACATAATCTCAACGACCCGTCTGGTTTCTTCATGAACACCGCAACCACTACCCAAGGCAAACTGCTTGGTATAATAAAATTCTTTCTTTCTATGTCACTAGTTGCAACTTTAAGTCCTTCATCTCAGTAGGTGTCATTCTGCTAGGTGGTCTACTTTCAAGTTCATCTCTAGGTACAAGATCTATTCGAAACTTAATTGCAAGTTTCGACAGTAGTCCTGTCACTGGCTTAAACACATCTACAAACTCTCTAACGATAAAAACTCGATTCCACTCGTCTTCCTCCTCTAATTGCACCCAATAAAGCACAAAAAACAAAATTTGAGTTCTGTACTGAGTATCTAATTCGATTACTACTATTAGGGTGTGTTAGGGATATTTCTCTATCATGGAAAAATATTATAGCGTCATATTTGCTTAACCAATCCATACCTAATATAATTCCAAAGCCCATAAAATCAAACACATGCAAATTGGAGGCAAATATATGATCTAACGATTCAAACTCTAAATGGTCACATCTCATCCAAAAATTTGCATACCCTCCTATCGGATTTGCAACCCTTAAGGAAGTAATAAGGTATGATGGCTCTAAACTAAAATTATCTACCAAACAATAAGAGATAAAAGAATGTCATGCACCAGTATCAAACAATACTCTAAAAGGTATACCATGAATCAAAAGCATACCTCCCATCACAGCCTTTCCTTTTTCCTCCGTTGTTGGTCTTGAGGTAGATGATTTCGAAGCAAACACTTTTCCTTTCTCAACCTTAGCTGGTTCCTTGCACTGATTCTTATAATTCCAAATCTAATCACAATTGAAACACTTAATGTTCTTCCTTCCTATGACCTTCTTTCCATCCCCGGAACGACACTCATTCCTAAAGTGCCGTTACTTATCACACTTGTAACACACAACATCCGCTTTTCCTTTCTTGGCAGCTTCACCCTTCTAAGCTCTCTTTTTCTAAAAGAATTTCCTTTTCTAATTCTGACCACTCTGAGTCTCTACTGCTTTGTTACCAGCAAAAAAACAAGCATCTCTTCATTCCTCAGTTCCATCTCCACAACCACGTCACATGGACCCTTGAGATGCGGCAAGGTCACCCTTACAAGCTTGGTCTCAATCCATAGAGGAACTTTTCATTTCTCTTAATCACTGCATCAACCATATATATCCATACTTGGATAACTCCTCAAATCTTGTTGCATACTCCAACAAGGTCATGTCTCCTTGCCCTAACTGAGCAAATTTCTTAAGCAAAGTTGACTTGGTAATTTCATACATGAATCTCTCCTCGAACCTCCTTTTGAGCTCAGCCCAAGTCAAAGTTTCCTCTGGCACCCAACAATAACACTATTCCACCAATATAATGTAGCTCCTTGCAATTGTCCGGATGTCATTTTTCTTTTCTACTCATCATTTAGTCCTAAATCTGCAAAGATACTTTTACAATGAAACATCCAATTTTCAACCTCGATAGCGTCCTTAGTTCCAATGAAAGGTGTTCTTCTGAGTCTCGCATAATCCCTACTCAAAATAGCATAACCGATGACAACTGCATTTGCTCCTTCAGCATTACCACCATCTAATCCTGCTACAGCTCCTGCTCGCATCATGTTGACAAAGAACTGATAAATAGCTCCCATATCCACCGACGGTGTTCCAGAACCTACATCAGCAACTTTTTGTCGATCCAGATTTCTCCTAGTATTGAGCCTAACATTTCCATTGGTTGTGGTTCTTTCTCCACCGAGATTCACTATTCCGTTTCTTGCTTCCATATCTTACTTTTCTTACATCTGCATTCGAATCTTTGTATGATATGGAAGAACAGTCTAAGAGAGATGGAAGAATAGAGACAAGATATATACTTATATATGGCAAATACAAGTATGTTACTATAGCATTATCCCATATCCCAATCTCATTCCCTGCTTCATTTTGATTATGTTTTCAAAAAATCCTTTAAATTCAAAATTCTTTTAGTTTTACATAAACCTTTGCTCTGATACCAAGTTGTAACATCCCCTATTCTAAGGTCCAAAAATAACGCTACTGATGCTACAATC
This sequence comes from Allium fistulosum, assembly GCA_030737815.1. NCBI lineage: Eukaryota > Viridiplantae > Streptophyta > Magnoliopsida > Asparagales > Amaryllidaceae > Allium > Allium fistulosum. The sequence goes on along the minus strand of CM060905.1, from coordinate 626,547,337 downwards.
GTCAATAGTATAATTCTTCGGTGACAAAATGAGATCAGTTAATAGTATCATTAATATTAAAGCACGGGAATATGAAAATTTTCGAAACACAATCACTGATTATTTTCCATATTTATTACATAATTCAAAAATGTTGCCCAAGTTTAGATAAAATGTAATTATTAAAAAACTCCAATAGTGATATATGAAGATGCCCCTTGGTTGATTAGAGTTTACTACTAGAAAGATACAACTTTTGCCATTATATACATTTAAACAAAATGATAACACAGCGGACATAAGTAGACTCCTATATAGTCAGCTCTGCCTCATGCACATCTTCGAAAGCTTTATTCGTCAAACTTAAATAATCTAGAAACCTTACTCTTGAACTACTCAAATGAGTACCCGAAAGTTTAAGGGAAAAAATTCGGGTCGACAAAAAGTCTGATGTGAATAATAATATGCCATCTAAGTTAATAGATATCTAATGAGACCACGCCGTTGAGCAAAATGAGATTTCCCCTCACTAATGTCCTCAAAAATTTGTCTTTTATAAATCAATCACCTGCAACCACAATGGTTAAACTAGATAATATAAACAATCATATGCATGCATGCAACCTAGGTAATTATGACCAGCCTATCTAAATAAATGGACTATCTGTCCCATATATTAGTTTTCTCAGAATAACTACAAACCTACATGGCTGACTCAGGCCTACTAGATATGCCAAAATTCTCTAACTTACCATTAGAAGGAAACTGGATTATCCAGCCGAACACCATCTGAGCATTTAACCGACTGTCTATCAATCTCATAGTTTTGCTAGGCTCACTATGAACCTAATAGTTTTTTAGGCCAACCAATAACCTACCTAAGTTATATTCCTTTCTGTGCGTAAACCTACTTTTAGTTTTATCCTTAACAAAGCCCTATGCACTGGAATTGTGGACTAATACAATTATGAGCTAATAGTTGAAGTATAGGGTGCTACCCTATATGGTCCCATCTGGTTTTCTTATCTCTAAGTCAATTCATCCTATTTCAATTTATCTAAAGGAGATAAGAATAATAATCTCTCTATTAAAATTCTGGACTAAATACCCTTTCATATTTTCTTGAAAACATAAATCTTTATAATTGATTTACCATTGAAATCATACTTTAAAACAAGGAAATACGGCCCTTTACTTTATCTAAAATATTATGCCAAGATATGTATGCTTTTATAAAATAAATTTGATGAACTTTGAAATCACTTAGAGGTTGTCACACCTCAAACCCATAGGCTATGAAGCCATATATAATAAAACCATTGAATTGATAAAGTGCAGCATTGATATTGCCTAAATGGGTTATCGCACCCCTTCTATATTGAAACCATGTTAAAGCATCTGATTTATAACACATAAGGCTATAAGATCAAAACCATTTATGTCGCATATGATAAATGAATATAGGTTGCCGACTATAAGCGGCATAGTTATGGGTTTGCATAGTATAAAACTATGAAACTTGTAAATAAGGAAATGTCACATTTAAGTTAGGCGGCACGTTGTCGTATAAAATTAGTGTTGAAAATAGCTTATATCTACGTCATGGACAAAACACGACGGCATAAAAAACAGCGGCATCATTGCCTTTTTATAATCAATGTCGAAATTCATACATGCGGAATCAATGTCGTAACATAGCTTATGTCAAAAATATACATATAGCGGCATTCTTGCCTTATGGAGTTGATGCCAGTATAGAAAATATGTGGCATCATGGATGTTGCTATAAAACTTGCGGCATTATCAATGTCATAATAAAACGTGCAGTGTAAAACAGATGACATAGATCATATGCGGCATTACCAACGTCGCAGGCATCAATGTCGGCATTGATATAGAAGCCCCAATCTTAGTGGAATCATTGCATACCAACGAGGTTGATATCATATGTTTTACAATAGGTTAGTGATGGCATGCGACATAGAAGGACTACAATATTAATTAATAGCGCATGACAATATCGTAATTAAGACAAAACTTGTTTTATTTTTTAAAAAAGCAATATCTTTTCACCAACTCCAATCCCTTTTCAAATTCTTATTGGATAATAAATTTCTTTACCAAATTCTTTTCAAATAACTACTATATATCAGATTTCTAATTCCCAAAATAATTTGCAACCCATATAATTTATATTAATATTTTAATGTAATTATTAAGCTTTCTAGCCTAATAAATTCATAATAATTTGTAAACACATGAGAAAAATCTCCAAAAATCACAATAAATCAAATTTATCATATTATTTAACATATAAAAATTTTGGAGCCAAAAACATTATTTAATTATTATTAATAATTAAAACCCAAAACAAATCAATTTTCTCACTTAGAAAATTCATGAAATATTCATACTTGCTTGAAAATTATGAAACAAAAAAACCCACTTCTAAAATAATGTTTCTAACATCATATCAAAATTTCAAGTCATTTGAGTGTCATATAATAGGTTTTCATACTTAAACCTATTAACCAATTTCGTAAATAAATCCAATAAATCATCATAAAGCATATAATCATCAAACATTCACATCATGGAATAATAACACATATATGTTTCGAATTGAATCATAAAACCGAAATTAAATAGGCAAACTTGAGATGGGTTATTATTATTCATCTTGATTTGACAAAGAAACTTGAGATTTGAAAGTTGATTTGATTTCCCCAAGCTAAATCTTGATTTCTTAGCTTTTTCTTCCTCTTAGGTCTTTAACAACGGTCGATGTCAGTTCTCTTATAATTTGTACGAATGAATGTGAGGGAGGAAATGAGAACGGAAGGGTGTATGTAAAGGAAATGTTGCCTTTTCCTATTTTTCTCTTTACATAAGTCCTCCGTTTTATTAATGTTCTAATCAATCTTATCGGTTCATTAATTAGGACTCGACCTAAATTATAATTATCAAATCTCAATCTCCTTATATTCTTACATTATTTAATTTAATTTATCTAGTTAAATTTCCTAAATAATGTTAATCGAAATTAGGGGTGTACAAACCCTCGGAATAAGTCATGAAGAAGCCCCGATGCCTCCCCACGACCAAAATCTCTAAACCCCAATTTTCTATCTGGGTAAATTCCCAACCGAACTCGGGGTCATCCTTGCAAAAACTCAAGCCACATCCTCGTTGACCTAAAGCATCTTCAAAACCCCATATCCTCTTCTTTGTCCGGTTACTTCTTATAGCAAACCTAAAGTCACAAGGTCACCAAACCAAAGTAATACCTGAACAGAACTTCGAGTCTGATACTGGACCAAAGTCCTCCACCGGACACGGTTTATCATCTGGTACCTTTACCCATCGACCAACCATCGCTGACCAACCACCATATGCCGACCAAACCACTACCGAACCGATTTCATATAATCATTTCCAGCGCTCCAATTTCATGTCGATTCCATTGCTATGATCCATACATTGACCTGTGTGTATTCCATATACATCTATATGACTCCCAACGTCCTAGAGCCTATCTGTCGAAGTCTAGTTCTACGTCCCTACCTCTAACTCACTCCGATGAGCGGTTTTAACCATTCAATCATACACACAAACACTACACATGCACCAATCATAATTCAAGCATGCCAAAATACAACAAGTCATAGCAATCATCATACCATGATTCTATAACATGTCCTAACATCAATAAAGGCAATTGTGTATCCTAATAACATGATTAGAACACCTAGAACCACTTTATTCACATTTTTACTATAGGTAGGGTTATATATATAGTAAGGTATGAGATGATAAATCACTCAACAAACCATCAAAAATCCAAGTTTTGCACACAAATCAAGGTGAATCCGAGAATGAACACTAAAAACCCAATTTTTCCTTTTCAAAAAATGTAGATTTCAAAATCTCTAACTAATTCCCGTGCTAATCCATCCTTAATCTATGATTTATACTTAATTTGCTAAAGAAAGGTGAAGGTTTTGGTGAGGAAAATGGAGGCTTAGATCCATTCGGAAAATAGGGAAAATGATTTGAGGAAGGTTATTTCAGTCTTTAATACTATAAAACCCAAAATGAGTTAGTATGCCTCTCCCCAATCTCACTAATTACACATTAAGCTACTCCAAAAACTACCAAACTTCAAACATCCGTATCTCCTAGCTAGAAAGTTCAAATCGCTATTATGACCACTCAACGGAAAGGAGAAGCATTATATCTTTCCAATGGAAGTGGTTTCATGTCCTAATTTGTCTTCTATCAAAAGTTATATCCACACAAGTTTTAAGGGTTAAAATCATCTGATAAAATTCTATGCTTTATGACTGGTAAAATGGTGAAATGATTTATTCGATGTCTATAAAAACCAATTTAAGTTTTATAACCGGTGTTCGGATAATTCCTCGCACTACAATGATTAAGCCACTGGGTTATCAAGGTCAATGATTGTAATACGTAGGGCTCTGCCATCCTTGAGGATAAATTTTATGGGTACGCATTCAGGGATCGAGAATGGACGTTCGTTGGATATTTTTTTTTCATGAGGTTATCTTGATATCCTTATAGCAACAAAAGTCGTGGTTTCACCTGGTTTAGATCTATGTCAACTTAATAGGTTTTTTTGGGGTGGGTAAACTATTAGGTTTGTAGTGACCTTAAGAAAACCATATCGACGTTTTTTATTCATAACAAGATGTGTAAGAAAAAGAGAACAAAGAATATAATAGGAGATATGGGAAGTGGTTGACTCTTGGACTCTATTGAATATGGGTTATTCATCTTTAAACCATTATGTATGAGGTTTGGTTATGTTCTAACCTATTTGGTTAAAAGTGGATAAGAAGACACGGTGTGTTTGGCATGTCTTATCCTATCCTATGGATGTTAACTTTAACATTTTTTTAATAAGATACTGTGAGGGGAAAACCCATTCTTCTCTGTGGCATAGTCTAACTACATATCTATTTCACTTTAGGATGATGAATAATATTCATACTAGATCTTTTGTCTGACCCAAAGTTTTTAATTTCTCCTACTCTTTGGTACTTAATCGAGTAGATCGAGAGTAGGGATTTATAGGTCTTAGACAAATACAATCTTGCCGTAGACGTGAAGGAGGCAAGATGAATTATTTCCACTATACAGCATAACCACTTATATGTGTATCAGGATTTATAACCATCCATATTTATGACTTTGTTCACTCAGCATCGTCATTTTTAATCTTGAAATAATTGTCATGTAATTACTATAGTTTTTTCTGAGCATTGGAATTATTGAGTTCCATGATGAAAATTTTAATGAATGAAAGGAAATGTTTTGTGAAAATTTTATTTCGTATGCTTTTAGTGTTAATAGTACAATAATAGATCACATTTTATTGCTATAAAATAATATTAATGATGACTGTAGCATCATCGGTGTCTTTTCCTAGGTCTCAAAATGAGGGATGTTATAAATTACCTGCTAGATATTGATTGTTATAGTCTAGAAACATAAAACTTTCATAATTTTGAAATTCCAAAGTCAAATTGCTATTATAACCACTCCGTAGATAAGGAATCAATGTATTATTTCATTTGGAATGAAAATGGGCTTCTTATTCGACTCTTATAAAACCTACAACAAAATTAGTGTTGTAGTCCAAAATGGTACACAACTTTGCTTAAAATCAGAAAGTGGTAGAATTTAAGTTTACACAAACTTTTAGCTCAACAAAGTCATTTGGATACAACAATTAAATTTTCTCTGCGTATTTCACTAAACTGAAATGCAAGCCATTGCATTCTCTCTCCCTAGAAATTTCATCTTCGAAATCCCATCAAATGTGTAAATGTACACAATAAAACATCCAAACAACCAAGTATACATGAAAAAATAGAAAACACATCATGCATCTCATCACAATAATATGACAAAACACATTATTCCCAGATTTTATGATCAAAGTTTGGTTGGTTCTCTAGGTAATTCAAAAAATACACAAATAACTAATAAACTTACCTGGGGTAGCCATACCAAGAAATAAATCTAGATATGAAACCTGTATTCTTTCCTCGGTCTCCTAGATGAAGTCATTTCATCATCATTCCATTGCACCTTTACCTACTTAAGACTCTTCCTTCAAAGCTATTTTGTATCATACTCAACCATACGAACATACCTCCTTGGTCTACATGCTTCTGGTTCGACCTCGAAATCTTCAAGTTGAGTTAGACTGACAAAAATGCATAAGATATGGACACATCTCCTAAGATACGAGACACAGACTCCATCTTTTGGGGTACGTCGACATTACGTGCATCCTCTTTAAAATAGGGGAATGTTCTACGAAGCTCGATGTTAGCTTTCCTCTTTTGCAAAATCAAATTCATTCCTCAATAGAGATATATTGACAGAAACTATATTACATATAGCAGAATCTAGGTCTCGACATCTCGTGTCTTCATAACCCATTTGTTTGTATTCGATTGCCTTCATTCACATTCAAATAATCATGATTTGCTCAAAAGTCTCCCTAATCATATCTGGTCCAAGTTTCAGTCTTTTACCCGCCTCCCACCAACATGAGGTTGTGATGCATGGTCACCCATATAAAGAATTAAAATGTTCCATATCGAGGCTTAACTCCTAATTTTGTTATATGTCAACTCTAGTAGATGTAAGTGTTCCTCCCAAGAACATCCAAATTCAAGAATACAAGCTCTTAATAAATCCTTTAGTACGTAGTCCACCCTCTCCGACCCACCATTTGTCTATGAGTAATAAGCTGTACTCAAGTTCAAATATATTCTGAAAGTAGTTTGTAACACTTTCTAAATTTCAGTCATGGATAATGGATCTCTATCACATACGATATTCTTTGCAAGTTCTTGGAGTCTGGCGATGGTACACACATGCAACTCAGCTTCTTTGGTTGCCATTATTGCGAATTTAATGGTATAAAATATGAACTCTTAGTCAATCGATCAAATATAACTCTTGTGCTATCATTCCTTGCCTCAACCTTGGCAATTCATCAACAAAATCAATCATTGTTTGCTCCTATTTCAATTGGTTACAGCAAGACACCTGGTTTCTTTTGTTCAACTTTATGCGTTGACAATTCATGCGTTTTTTCCAATATCTTTCTTCATTTCTTCATAATGAAATGTTCTTTTCCTACCTCTGCATGTCTTGTTCAGTCTAGAATGAATGGTCCATTTCTAATAATGGGCCTACTTCAACACTTCTTTCCTTAACCCATCGACGTGCAGAACATATAATATTCCACCCTTACGAAGATGACCCTTCCAATCCACTCAGTGTTGCTACAAGTCCTTATACTCTACTCCTTCCAATCTACTAGGGATTTGTGCTAGTTTCATACCTCATCGTCAACTAGCTCCAATTCTCTCTAGAAGGGTGGGTCTCACAAATAAGGTTGCTACCATCACAAGATCAAGTCTTTCTTTGGGTTGGAAGTCGAATCCAGATATGTATTCTAATTGCTTAAAATCTAGGAACATAGCTCCTAAATTAGCATGTCTCCTACTCAGTGCATCTAGATTCTGTCTCCCTTTCTAATTATATAGGAAATGGAAATGTTAAAGTCATATATTGATAAGAACATCAACAACCTCTACTTTTTTAGATAAAGGTCCTTCTAAGAAATATATACTTCAATGACTTATGATTGATGAATAGCTAAAAAAATTCAAATAAATAATGTCCTAAATTCCTCAATGTAAATAAAATTACTACTAACTCTAAATCATAATTTGGATTCTCATGTGCTTTTGATTGTCAACTTAAATAAGCAATGACTCTACCACTCTGCATCAATAGTGCTCCGAGTCAAATGCTACATGCATTGGTGTATACTATAAACTCCTTGTTCTCGCTTGGGATAATCAATGCATGTGCACTCGTCAAACACTCTAACTTAATGAATGTATGCTTATATTTTGCATTCCAGGTAAAAGTCCAGTTTTTCTTCGTAAGATGAGTCAATGGTGTCGCTATATTAGAGAAATCTTTAGTGAATCATCTATAATATCCCGCTAATCCAAGAAAACTTCTAACATCGATTTTATACTTAGGCCTCTCCCAATCTTAAATAAATGCTATCTTCATAGGATCGATAACAAAGCCCTACTTTGAAACTACATGTCCAAAGAATCACACTTCATTCCTACAAAAGTAACATTTCAAATGTTTATATTTTAATTAGAATTTCCTTAATGTCTTATTCACTTTCGCTAAGTGTGCCTTGTTTTCCTATTAAGTCTATGAATAGACTAGAATATCAACGATGAACACAAGTACAATCTTATTTCACTGGTTTCTGAAAATTCTATTCTTCAAGTGTATAAAGTTTGGCGGTGCATTTTTTAGCCTGAGTAGTATAACCAACCACTTATATAATTCCAATATTGTACAAAAGGTACCAATTGGCACATTGTATTTTGCAACTCTTAGTTAATGGAACCTCACTGCCAGTCCAATTGAGAAAACACTATCGTGCTACTGAGAAAATTGAACAAGCCTTTGATATGTGTTCAAGGATACTTGTTCTTCTTTTCCAATTTATTCATCTTAGGATAATCCATCCATAAACTCAAAGGACCATCTTCCTTTATGGAGAATACTATAGGGTCTATCCATTCAAAGAGTACTCCTCTATATTAATTCTTTACTTAAAATCCCACTGGTTTCACTTCTAACTCCTGATGTTATTTAAGAGTCATTCTCCTAATTGGTAAATCTATTAGCCTTATATTCTTTTTCAGATAAATATGAAACTAAATATCTCTGTGTGGAGGTATACTAGAAACCTCCGCAAAAACATCATGGTACTCGCTCATAATACCTATGCTGTAGGATATCGAGCGAATATAAGCATCTAATCATCATCGGCCTCTTATGCCGACAATAGTGCTCCAACTTCCTCCCACTTTCATCATATCCCAAATCATCATTCACATCTAATAGTTAAGCACCATATTATTTTTCTCAATCCAATTCATACCAATATAATCTTGAACCCAACACAGCATAAAATAGTTAAATCCATGTAAACAAACAACCATGAAAATGTTAACCCGCCTTTTGGCAAAGCCGGATTTAACCCAATGGATTTTGTAATCATCAAGATAGGACACCCAAAAGAGAAGATTATTTTGATTAGAGGTCGGTTATATTTAAATCTATGCACGATAGTCGGATGGATTCGGATAGATGGCACTAAAAGAATGGCTAAGAATGGAACTAACACTCCCTTAGGGGATCGGTACCTATCCCTGGTTTTTGTCACGAACTGGTTGAGATCGATATAGAACGACAAGGAATGCTCCATGAGGCTATATTTAAAATTTCAAGTCATTTGGAGTTTGTATACTCAAGTTATTGGAAAATTACTTCACCTATAAAAAGGGATCGGTATAGGAGGGATTGATATAAAAGGGATAAGCTAAACTCAATTTTGCAGCGATGACTGGTCAATAACTCAAAATCTACTCATGCTATCAATGTGAAACTTGGAGTACAAGCTTATTACAACATATGAAACATCCCCTAAGGATCTTATTCCAATCGAAGGAAGTTGGAGGGATCGTCATAACTCTTTTTGAAGGGATCGACAGAAATAAGAATTCAAGCAACACTACTTCACAGAAATGCGATATATCACAAACCGAATGTCGGAATTGCACGAAATTTGGGGAGCAAGTAGCTAACATCATAGGGCACCAATCAATGAGATCGTAGCCCATTTGGACACACTAAAATGGATTGGTATCGGTCTCTATTGTGGGCCCCGATGGGCTTGGAAATTTTGGGTGGCCTCATCTTGGTCTCCCGAACCTTCTGCCGAAATTTCAGCTCGATCCGTACATGTCTTCCCCTATAAATACAGCAGGCATGGCATCAGAAAATGAGGCTTCTAGATCTTCTTTCTCCTTCTCTTTATATTCAACCTAGGCTACACTCTGCTAATTTTATTCTTGAATTTCGGATTGTAATTGTAAACAAACTGTAGTATAATAAAAATGATTATTCTAAAGTGGACATTGGCAGGAGTTAGCCGAACCACTATAAATCTTGTCTCTTTTTACTTGCTTTCATTTTTAATTTGTTTGTTCTTCATATTATATTCTCTACATAAGATACTATCTGAGATCTGTGACAAGATATTGGTGCTTTCATACAACTGGGTGTTGGTGGCCAATTTTGAAACCAACATTTTTTTGCTTTCACTGGGACAGCTAGCCCTGTAGATTTGAAATTTGGATTCAAAGTTTGGAAAAGATCTAGAGCTTGGATTTAAAGCAGTGGGAAGCAATCTACAAGAAGAAATGCAGTGGATAGGAGCTAACATAAAGGGAGTCAAGAGGCTTCTTTAGAAGCTGAAGCTAATCAAACCTCTGCCTACATCACTAGGGAGGAGATGGAAACATGGGTGAACGCTATGCAGGAGCGGATGCTGAAAAGATACGAGGAGATGACGCAGAATCTACTACGACAGATCGGACAGGTTGGAGCCATAGGAGTTGTTGGAATGCAAAATCAAAGAGTTGGAACGATAAAAACTACTGGAGCTATGTATCAAGGAATTGAGGCTGCAAAAGTCATTGGGAATCAGAACCAGGAGCATGGAGACAGAGCTATTGGACAAAGGAATGGAAAAGAACAACCGGGGGCAGTCCCCGGCCATCTTCGAGGGATCAGCACCGATCCCTAAAGGCTAAGAGGCCATATCCCTGGGTCTGGACGGTCATGCTGCTGGAGGACCTACAGTTGATGCTATGCAGTTTGGAGTCAATCGAAATGCTGGCACTCGTCTGGAAAGGGATAATCCGGGATCGCCTCGCAGACTCGGGGGCAGGATGGAAATGATGATCAGAGACCATTTATGGATACTGGAATATCTGAAAATTGGAATCCAAGACTTGGAGCGAAAATTAGCTGGGGTGATACGGATTGGAGCAACCAAGGGAAAACCTCGACCTAGGAAAATGGATTGGCACTACTCCCCATGGAAGTAGAGCACAGATTTGGATGGCTTCATATGAAAATGGATAGTCGTGATAAAACAGAAGCAGCCACCGTCCGCCACAAATTGGAGCAAGCCCGACTTAAAGGCTCGGGTCTACATCTCTTGATCGGGATGGAATGAACTAAATAACTAATAATCAACTCTACAGTAAAACGGTAAGTCACTTACACATGTACGTGATCGAGGACGATCCCTAAGCATGCTCTGAGATGGCGATAAACCACCATAACCAATGAATCTCAAAACACTTGGATCCACAGCAACGCGACGAATAAAACAGGCAGTCGGGTATCGATTATGCCTGGCAAGGGTTAGGTCGCTTTGCCTGAACATGATGGATTGACCTACTTAGGTCGTTGGATTTGGATTTTGCTCGGCAAGGATCCGGAGGATCAAGGTCATCGGTTATGGATTATGCCTTGCAAGGGGTAGGTCGCTTCGCCTGAACGCGATGGATCGACCTACTCAGGTCGTCGGGTATGGATTATGCTCGGTAAGGATCTGGAGAGATCAAGGTCGTCAGGTATGGATTATGCTTGGCAAAGAGTAGGTCGCTTCGCCTGAACACGATGGATCGACCTACTCAGGCCGTCGAGTATGGACTATGCTCGGCAAGGACCCGGAGAGGTCATAGATTTGGATATGGATTTTGTAATTGGATACGGATTTGGATGTGGACTCGGTTATTGGATATGGATTGACATGGATTTGGCCTGGAAATGGATTGGATTTTGGATTAGATATCGGTAGATTATGGATTCTGGATTTTGGATTTACAACTATTTGAAACACATCTTCCTATCGCAAGATATGCTTTGGGAGGCAAAGTGTTAACCCGCCTTTTCGCAAGGCTAGATTTAACCCAATGGCGTCTAAAGAGGAGATTATTTGGATTGGAGATCGGTTATATTTAAAGCTATGCATGATAGTCGGATGGATTCGGATGGACGACACTCAAAAAATGGCTAAGTATGGAACTAACACTCCCCTAGTGGATTAGTACCTTACCTTGGTTTTTGTCTCGAACTGGTTGAGATCGATATGGAACGACAGGAAAGGCCCCATGAGGCTGCATTTCAAATTTCAAGTCATTTGGAGTCTGTATGCTCAAATTATTGGAAAATTACTTCACCTATATAAGGTGATCGGTATAGGAGGGATCGGTATAAAAGGGATCAACTAAACTCAATTTTGCAACAATGACCGGTCAATAACTCAAAACCTACACATGCTATCAACAAGAAACTTGTAGTACAAGCTTACTACAGCAAGTGGAACACACCATAGGGATCTCATTCTAATCGGAGGAAGTTGGAGGGATCGACATAACTCCCTTTAGAGGGATCGACAGAAATAAGAATTCAAGCAACACTAATTCACGGAACATACGATATCTCACAAACCGAATGTCGGAATTGCACAAAATTTGAGGAGCAAGTAGCTAAGATCATGAGGCACGCCTCATAGGGATTGCATCCCATTTGGGCACACTAAATGGGATCGGTACCGATCCCAATTTTGGACCCTGGTGGGCCTGAAAATTTTTGGCTAGCCTCGTCTTGGTCTCCCGAACCTTCTGCCGAAATTTTAGCTCGATCCGTGCACATCTTCCTCTGTAAATACAACATGCATGGAATAAAAAAAGGGCTTCTAGATCTTCTTTCCGCTTCTCTTTATCTTCAACTTAGGCTACACTGTACCAATTTTATTCTTGAATTTCAGATTATATCTATAAACAAACTACAGTATAATAAAAAGGATTATTCTAAAGTGGACGTATATCGGAGTTAGCTGAACCACAATAAATCTTTTCTCTTTTTACTTGCTTTCATTTTTAATTTTTTTTCTTCATATTATTTTCACTACATAAGATAATATCTGAGATCTGTGAATGGATATTGGTGCTTTCATACAACTGGGTGTTGGTGGCCAATTTTGACGCCAACATTTTGGTGCTTTCACTGAGACAGCTAGCCCCTGCAAATTTGGAATTTGGATTCAAAGTTTGGAAAAGATCTAGAGCTTGGATTTAAAGAAATGGTGATACAATCTACAAGAAGACAGGCAGTGGATGAGAGCCATCATGAAGGGATTCAGGAGGCTTCTTTAGAATCTAAAGCTAATTAAACCTTCGCCTACATCACTAGGGAGGAGATGGAAACATGGGTGAACGCTATGTAGGAGCGGATGCTGAAAAGATATGAGGAGATGACGCATAATCTACTATGACAGATCGGACAGGCTGGAGCCATAGGAGCTGTTGGAATGCAAAACCAAAGAGTTGGAACGATAAAAACTACTGGAGCTATGGATCAAGGATTTGAGGCGGCAAAAGTCATTGGGAATCAAAACTAGGAGCATTAAGACGGAGCTATTGGACAAAGGAATGGAATAGCTGAGGGAAATCCCCGACCATCTTAGAGCGATCGACACCGATCCCTAAATGCAAGGAGGCCATGCCTCCGGGTCTGGACGGTCGTGTTGCTGGAGGACCTTCGGTTGATGTTGTGCAGTTTGGAGTCAATCAAAATACTGGCACACGTCTGGAAAGGGATAATCTGAGATCCCCCCCGCAGACTCGGGGGACAGGATGGAAATGATGATTGGAGACCATTTATGGATGTTAGAATATCTGAAAATTGGAATCCAGGACTTGGAGCGGAAACTAGCTGGCTTGATATGGATTGGAGCAACTGAGGGCAAACCCTGACTAAGGAAAATGGATCGGCACTACTCCCCATGGAACTGGAGCACAGATTTGGATGGCTTCGTATGGAAATGGATAACGGTGATAGAACAGGAGCAGCCATCGTCCACCACAAATTGAGCGAGCCCAACTTAAAGGCTTAGGTCTTTATCTCTTGATCGGGATGGCATGAACTAAATAAATAATAATCAACTCTACAGTAAAACGGCTAAGTCACTTACACATGTATGGGATCGAGAACCCCTAGGCATGCTTTGAGATGGAAATAAACCACCATAACCAATGAATCTCAAAACACTTGGATCTGCAGTAACGCAATGAACAAAACAGGTAGTTAGGTATCAATTATGCCTGGCAAGGGGTAGGTCACTTCGCCTGAACGTGATGGATTGACCTACTCAGGTCGTTGGGTATGGTTATGCTCGGCCAGGATCTAGAGAGATCAAGATCGTCAGTATGGATTATGCCTTGCAAGGGGTAGGTCGCTTCGCCTGAACGCGATGGATCAACCTACTTAGGTCGTCCGGTATGGATTATGCTTAGCAAGGATCCGAGAGATCAAGGTCGTCAGGTATGGATTATGCCTGGCAAAGGGTAGGTCACTTTGCCTGAACACGATGGATCGACCTACTTAGGCCGTCGAGTATAGACTATGCTAAGCAAGGATCCGGAGAGGTCACAGATTTGGATATGGATTTTGTAATTGAATACAGATTCAGATGTGGACTCAGTTATTGTATATGGATTGACATGGATTCAGCCAGGAAATGAATTGGATTTTGGATTAGATATCGGTAGATTATGGATTTTGGATTTTGGATTTACAACTATTCAAAACACATCATCATATCGCAAGATATGTTTTGGGAGGCAAAGTGTTAACCCGCCTTTTGGAAAGGCCGGATTTACCCCAATAGCGTCCGAAGAGGTGATTATTTGGATTGGAGATTGGTTATATTTAAAGCGATGCATGATTGTCGGATGGATGGCACTCAAAAAATGGCTAAGTATGGAACTAACACTCTCCTAGTGGATCGATACCTATCCTTGGTTTTTGTTTCAAACTGGTTGAGATCAATATGGAATGACAAGGAAGGCACCATGAGGCTACATTTCAAATTTCAAGTCATTTGGAGTCCGTATGCTGAAGTTATTGGAAAATTACTTCACCTATAAAAAGAGATCGGTATAGGAGGGATCGGTATAAAAGGGATCAGCTAAACTCAATTTTGCAATGATGACCGGTCAATAACTCAAAATCCACACATGCTATCAACATGAAACTTGTAGTACAAGCTTACTACAGCATGTGGAACACAATATAGGGATCTCATTCCAATCGGAGGAAATTGAAGTGATCGGCACAACTCCTTTTAGAGGGATCGGCGGAAATCTGAATTCAAGCAACACTACTTCACAGAAAATGCGATATCTCACAAACCGAATGTCGGAATTGCATAAAATTTAGGAAGCAAGTAGCTAACATCATGAGCCACGCCTCATAGGTATTGCAGCACATTTGGGCACACTAAATGGGATCAGTATCGATCCCAATTTTGGGCCCCGATGGACCTGGAAATTTTTGGGTGGCCTCGCATGGTCTCCCGATCCTTCTGCCAAAATTTCAGCTCGATCTGTGCATATCTTCCCCTATAAATACAACATGCATGGCATCAAAAAAGGGGGCTTCTGGATCTTTTTTCTACTTCTCTTTATCTTCAACCTAGGCTACACTCTGCTAATTTTATTCTTGAATTTCGGGTTATAACTATAAACAAACTACAGTATAATAAAAAGGATTATTCTAAAGTGCATGTATGCCAAAGTTAGCTAAACCACTATAAATCTTGTCTCTTTTTTACTTGCTTTCATTTTTAATTTGTTTGTTCTTCATATTATATTCTCTACATAAGATACTCTCTGAGATCTGTGACTGGATATTGGTGCTTTCATACAACTGGGTGTTGGTGGTCAATTTTGACGCCAACATTTTGGTGCTTTCACCGAGACAGCTAGCCCCTGCGATTTGGAATTTGGATTCAGAGTTTGGAAAAGACTTAGCGCTTGGATTTAAAGCAATGGTGAAGCAATCTACAAGAAGATAGGCAGCGGATAGGTGCCATCATGAAGGGAGTCAGGAGGCTTCTTCAAGAGCTAAAGCTAATCAAACTTCCGCCTACATCACTAGGGTGGAGATGGAAACATGTGTGAATGTTATGCAGGAGCGGATGCTGAAAAGACAGGAGGAGATGACGCAGAATCTACTCCAATAGATCAGACAGGTTGGAGCCATAGGAGCTGTTGGAATGCCAAACCAAAGAGTTAGAACGATAGGAACTGCTCGAGCTATGAATCAAGGAGTTGAGACGGCAAAAAATCACAGGGAATCATAACTAGGAGCATGGAGACGGAGCTATTGGACAAAGGAATGGAATAGAGCAGCCGAGGGCAGTCCCCGTCCATCTTAGAGGGATATGCACCAATCCCTCCAGAGGGATCGACCCCGATCTCCAAAGGCTAGGGCGCATGCCCCCGGGTCTGGACAGTTGTACTATTGGAGGACCTGCGGTTGATGCTGTGTAGTTTGGAATCAATTGAAATGCTGGGACTCGTCTAGAAAGGGATAATTTGGGATCCTTTGTGGACTCGGGGGACAGTATTGAAATGATGATTGGAGACCATTTATGGATGCTGGAATAGCTAAAAATTGGAATCCAGTACTTGGAGCGGAAACTAGCTGGCTTGATACGGATTGGAGCAATGGAGGGAAAACCCCAACCAAGGAAAATGGATCGGCACTACTCCCTATGGAACTGGGGGCACGGATTTGAATGGCTTTGTATGAAAATGGATAGCGATGATAGAATAGGAGCAGCCATCATCCGCCATAAATCAGAGCAAGCCCGGCTTAAGTGCTAAGGTCTTCATCTCTTGATTGGGATGGCATGAGCTAAATAACTAATAATCAACTCTATAGTAAAATAGCTAAGTCACTTACACATGTACATGATCGAGGACAATCCCTAGGCATGCTTTGAGATGGCGATAAACCACCATAACCAATAAAACTCAAAACACTTGTATCCGCAGTAATGCGATGAACAAGTAGGTCGTCAGGTATGGATTATGCTTGGCAAGGGGTAGGCCGCTTGGCCTAAATGCGATGGATCGACCAACTCAGATCGTCAGGTATGGATTATGCTCGACAAGGATCCGGAGACACCAAGATCGTCAAGTACGGATTATGCCTCGCCAGGGTAGGTCGCTTCGCCTGAAAGCGATGGATTGACCTACTTAAGTCGTCGGTTGTGGATTATGCTCAGTAAGTATTCAGAGAGATCAAGGTCTTCAGGTGTGGATTATGCCTGGCAAAGGGTAGGTTGCTTCGCCTTAACATGATGGATCGATCTACTAAGTCCGTCGAGTATGGACTATGCTCGGCAAGGACCCGGAGAGGTCATGGATTTGGATTTTGATATAGCTATTAGAAACGGATTCAGATGTGGACTCAATTATTGGTTATGGATGGACATGGATTCGGCCTGGAAATGGTTTGGATTTTGGAGTAGATATTGGTAGATTATGGATTTTGAACTTTGGATTTTGAATTTACAACTATTCAAAACACATCTTCCTATCGCAAGATATGTTTTAGGGGCAAAATGTTAACCCTCCATTTGGCAAGACCGGATTTAACCCAATAGCATCCGAAGAGGTGATAATTTGGATTGGAGGTAAGTTATATTTAAAGCTATGCATGATAGTCGGATGGATTCGGATGGATGACACTTAAAAAATGGCTAAGTATGGAACTAACACTCCCCTAGGGGATCGGTACCTATCCTTGGTTTTTGTCTCGAACTGGTTGTGCTCGATATGGAACGATAAGGAAGG
The DNA here is from genome assembly GCA_030737815.1 of Allium fistulosum. Classification (NCBI taxonomy): domain Eukaryota; kingdom Viridiplantae; phylum Streptophyta; class Magnoliopsida; order Asparagales; family Amaryllidaceae; genus Allium; species Allium fistulosum. Next base: position 626,529,704 of record CM060905.1, on the reverse strand, counting down.
CCCTATGAGGCTGCATTTAAAATTTCAAGTCATTTGTAGTCTTTATGCTCAAGTTATTGAAAAATTACTTCACCTATAAAAAGGTATCGGTATAAAAGGGATCAGCTGAACTCAATTTTGCAGCGATGATCGGTCAATAACTCAAAGTCTACACATGCTATCAACATGAAACTTGGAGTACGAGCTTACAAAATGTGGGACAATCCCTTGGGATCTCATTCCAATCGGAGGAAGTTGGAGGGATCGGCATAACTCCCTTTTGAGGGATCAGCAGAAATCAAAATTCAAGCAATACTACTTCACAGAAAATGCGATATCTCACAAACCGAACGTCGAAATTGCACGAAATTTTACGAGCAAGTAGCTACCATCATAGGGATTGTAGCCCATTTGGACACAATCAAAGGGATCGGTACCGATCCCAATTGTAGGCTCCGATGGGCCTAGAAATTTTTGGGTGGCATTGTCTTGGTCTCCCGAACCTTCTGCCGAAATTTCAGCTCGATCCATGCATGTCTTCCCCTATAAATACAGAATGCATGGCATCAAAAATTGGGGCTTCTGGATCTTCTTTCTACTTCTCTTTATCTTCAACCTAGGCTACACTCTGCCAATTTTATTCTTGAATTTTGGATTATAACTATAAACAAACTACAATATGATTAAAAGTATTATTCTGAAGTGGACGTATGCCGAAGTTAGTCGAACAACTATAAATCTTGTCTCTTTTTACTTGCTTTCATTTTTAATTTGTTTGTTCTTCATATTATATTCTCTACATAAGATACTATCTGAGATCTGTGACTGGATATTGGTGCTTTCATACAACTGGGTGTTGGTGGCCAATTTTGAAACCAACATTTTTTTACTTTCATTGGGACAGCTAGCCCCTGCAGATTTGGAATTTGGATTCAGAGTTTGGAAAAGATCTAGAGCTTGAATTTAAAGCAATGGTGAGGCAATCTACAAGAAGACATGCAATGGATAGGAGCCATCATGAAGGGATTCGGGAGGCTTCTTTAGGAGCGGAAGCTAATCAAACCTCCGCCTACATCACTAGGGAGGAGATGGAAACATGGGTGAACGCTATGCATGAGCGGATGCTAAAAATACAGAAGGAGATGATGCAGAATCTACTTCGACAGATCGGATAGGCTGGAGCCATAGGAGTTATTGAAATGCAAAACCAAAGAGTTGGAATGATAGGAACTACTGGATCTATGGATCAAGGAGTTGAGCTGGCAAAAGTCATTGGGAATCAGAACCAGGAGCATGGGGACAGAGCTATTGGACAAAGGAATGGAAGAGACCAGCCATTGGTAGTCCCCGGCCATCTTAGAGGGATCAGCACCAATCCTTCCAGAGGGATCGACACCGATCCCCAAAGGCTAGGGGCCATGCCCCCGGCCTAGACGTCATGCTATTGGAGGACCTATGGTTGATGTTGTGCAGTTTGGAAACAATCAAAATGCCGGCACTCGTCTGGAAATGGATAATCTGGGATCCCCTCGCTGACTCAGGAGGCAGGATGGAAATGATGATTGGAGACAATTTATGGATGCTGGAATAGCTGGAAATTAGAATCCAAGACTTGGAGCGGAAACTAGCTGGCTTGATATGGATTGGAGAAACCGAGGGCAAACCCTGACAAAGGAAAATGGATCGGCACTGCTCCCCATGGAATTGGGAGCATGGATTTGGATGGCTTTGTATGGAAGTGGATAGCGGTGATAGAACATGAGCAGCCATCATCCGCCACAAATTGGAGTGAGCCTGACTTAAGGACGCATGTCTTCATCTCTTGATCAGGATGGCTTGAACTAAATAACTAATAATCAACTCTATAGTAAAACTGCTAACTCACTTACACATGTACGGGATCGAGGACGATCCCTAGGCATGCTCTGAGATGGTGATAAACCACTATAACCAGTGAATCTCAAAACACTTGGATCCGTAGTAATGCGATGAAAAAAATAGGTTGTCAGGTATCGATTATGCCTAGCAAGGGGTAGGTCGCTTCGCCTGAACGAGATGGATTGACCTACTTAGTTTGTCGGGTATGGATTATGCTCGATAAGGATCCGAAGAGATCAAAGTCGTCAGATATGGATTATGTCTGGCAAGGGGTAGGTCGCTTTGCTTGAACGGGATGGATCGACCTACTCAGGTCGTCGGATATGGGTTATGCTTAGTAAGGATTCGAATAGATCAAGGTTATCAGGTATGGATTATGTCTGGCAAAGGATAGGTCGCTTCGCCTGAACGCGATGGATTGACCTACTCAGGCCGTCGAGTATGGATTATGCTCGGCCACGACCCGGAGATGTCACAGATTTGGATATGGATTTAGCTATTGGATACGGATTTGGATGTGGACTCATTTATTGGATATGGATGGACATGGATTTGGTCTAGAAATAGATTGGATTAGATATCGGTAGATTATGGATTCTGAACTTTGGATTTTGGGTTCACAACTATCCAAATCACATCTTCCTATCGCAACATATGTTTGGGGGCAAAGTGTTAACCCGCCATTTGGCAAGGTCGGATTTAACCCAATGGATTTTGTAATCATTAAGACAAGACGTCCGAAGAGGTGACTATTTGGATTGGAGGTCGGTCATATTTAAAGCTATGACGATAGTCGGATGGATTTGGATGTATGGCACTCAAAAAATGGTTAAGTTTGGAGCCAACACTCCCCTAGGGAATCGGTACCTATCCTTGGTTTTTGTCTTGAACTGGTTGAGATCGATATAGAACTACAAGAAAGGCCCTATGAGACTGCATTTCAAATTTCAAGTCATTTGGAAATTGTATGCTCAAGTTATTGGAAAATTACTTCACCTATAAAAAGAAGTCGGTATAGGAGGGATCGGTATAAAAAGGATCAGCTAAACTCAATTTTGTAGTGATGATTGGTCAATAACTCAAAATCTACACATGCTATCAATGTGAAACTTGGAGTACAAGCTTACTACAACATGTGGAATACCCTTTAGGGATCTCATTCCAATCATAGGAAGTTGGAGTGATCAGGATAACTCCCTTTGGAGGGATCGGCAGAAATCAGAATTCAAGCAACACTACTTCACGGAAAATGCGATATCTCACACACTGAACGTTGGAATTGCACAAAATTTGGGAAGCAATTTGCTAACATCATGGGGCACCCCTCATTGGGACTGTAGCCTATTTGAACACACTAAATGGGATCAGTATCGATCCCTATTGTGGGCTCTGATGGGCCTGGAAATTTTTGGGTGGCCTCGTCTTGGTCTCCGAATCTTTTGCTAAAATTCAGCTCGATCTGTGCACATCTTCCCCTATAAATATAGCAGGCATGGCATCAGAAAAAGAGGCTTCTGGATCTTCTTTCTAGTTCTTTTTATCTTCAACTTAGGCTACACGATGGATTGACCTACTCAGCCAATTTTATTCTTGAATTTCGGATTGTAACTGTAAACAAACTGCTGTATAATAAAAAGGATTATTCCGAAGTGGAAGTAGGCCAGTGTTAGCCGAACCACTAAAAATCTTGTCTCTTTTTACTTGCTTTCATTATTAATTTGTTTGTTCTTCATATTATATTTTCTACATAAGATACTATCTGAGATTTGTGACTGGATATTTGTGCTTTCATACAACTGGGTGCTAATGACCAATTTTGACGCCAACAGACTCAATAACTCAACATCATAACTAATAGTACAAGATTTGCTTCCAATAGGTTTTGCATGAATAAAGTCCTATTAACAACCATTGTAGTCAAATACATCCTTTTTTTGTACTTGCCTTTTAATTCTAGACTGCCCACAATCTTCTTGCATGAAATATACTAACATAATAGATTATTCCATCGCTTAATCATCCTGTAGTTCATTTGATTGTTCAGAAGTTAGGTCCTTCCTTGCATAACTAAACCTTGATTTAAACTAAACCACTTGCAACTACCACCATAATGTTGATTTCCCTAGTTGAAGCTAAGGTGAATAACTTGAAACTATTTTGATATTTGAATCATTAGACATTAGCATCTGTGTGTGAGTACTATACTACAGTTGAAAATGGATGAAACTTGGAAATAGAAGGTATGCCTTACTTTTGTTTGTCATCAAGGCAGAAGGAATTAAAAGCAAGTTGAAAAATTCGAGAGTAAGATGGAATTGCACTAAAAGAGAAATTGATGAATTGAGAAAGAAATGCTCCTATGTTTAAAAACAACTTGAGACAACTCGGGACATAGACACAGCTTAGGCTTTTCAAGCAGCCATGGAACAACTAGAGTTGGCTTTGAATAAGGAGATTATTGACACTAGGTAAAAATATAAATGTGATTGACTCCTTTTGGGTAAGAGGCGTCAACTTATTTCTAAGCGAAAATGTCAAATAAAAGATGTCTTGGATTGGAGACCGAAGCAATAATTGCTAGTGGGTCAGCTAGCCATAATCCGGCTTCTTTTATTAACACGACAGTGGAGTTTATAACAACCTTTTCAATAGAACCATGTATCATAATTTTCCTTAGGCGATTTGCATGCCTATAATTATCAAATATAAGTCAAATTTCATAAATGATGACATTGATGTAGATGATGTTAAAGCTGTGCTATAGAGTATAAGTGACAATTCTTTGTCTAGTTCGGACGACTTTTCTTCTAAGTTCTAAAAAAATTCATTGGGACATGATGATGGAACTTATTTGTCAAGGAATGAACGATATTTTTAGCAAATGTAAAATCTTAAAGGAACGGAATCAGACATTTCAATACTTAATCCCGAAAAGAATTCTTGCTGAATCCATAAATTTAGGCCAATTGCTTGCTGTAACACATTATAAAAATTACTTTCAAAAATTCTTTACAATCGATTAAGTATTTTTATGGATCACCTTATCTTGGAAAATCAATATGCATTTATTAAGGAGTGGAATATGTTAATACCATAAATATTGATTTGGTGACAACAACCATATAGGTACTAATGTTTTCCCAAGTTGTATACGAAATTTTGCAGGATATTACATACATTTATACAAGTACATGATAATCAAGTTTGAAGACTGATCGGTAAAGAGATTAAAGATCAAGATTCAAAGATGATCAAGAAAATAGAAGACTCAAGAGTTCAAGACTGTGGATTACAGTTAATAAGAATTCGACAAATTTGTTAAAGTCCTTAAATAGCAACTTTCTTTTCTTTGAATACTCTCTAACTAAAATATTTATTTTATTTTGAAAGTATATTTTTACAAATATTTTATAGAAGTTTTGTATATTAAAAGCTATTTTTAAATGATTTTACAAAATATCATAATTTTATAACACTTTAAATGTATTATTGTTTTCTCAAAATACAAGGGTATGTCAACATACTATTTCTATGTATGTTGACATATTTACCATTGAAGAGTTGTTTTTTATATTTTGAATAGTTATAATTTTTGACTCAATCTCTTCACGAATAGGCATGTCCCTTCAAACACTATATAAAGAGGACTGAAAAATGAATTTTGGTAACTACTTTCTCTGTATTCTTCTTACTCCAAATTCCCATATATTTTAGGAAATCCATTTTCTATACTCTTCAGATTCACTAAAATTCAGTCTCTCCTTTACTACATTCATTCTTTGTAATCTATTCACTGATTTGTAAGTATTATCTCATCAATTCAAGAATAAAAGTGCTATCAAATGGCTATAGGATATTTTGTATCCAAATTACAACTATATTAATTTAGAATAACAAATCTCTACTACTATTTATGTGTGTATGCCTGTTGCCCGTTTAAATCAGGTGGGTGTTCTTATTGCATGTTCAAATCAAGTGGGTGTGCTTGTTTCCTGTTTAAACTAAGTGGCTGATCTTGTTGCCTGGTTGAATCAAGAGAGTCTACTTTGATCTCAAAAGGTTAGGAGAGTGTATCTTGTTGCCTTGAAATTTAGATTGCATTCTGGTTTGCTTGCTGCCTAATTAAAGTAGGCATTTGAAAGGAAATATGAACATATACTGCATAGGACTGCTCGTTGAATTGGTCAATATGAACCAGCATAAAACTCCTGATGTCATCTCTCTTATTTTACTTTATTTTTACTGCATTTATATGTATCTATGACTACCTACTAATATATATATATATATATATATCTGTATTGATTATCTGTATTTCATTTAAATTTAGAAACTATTTAGAAAATTTGATAAAGGTATTAAAAAAAATTTCACCCTCCACTAGTGGTAAAGTAGCCTTAAGATCTGTTCACATTAGTATAATTTATACTACACCATTTCCCACATTTAGTATCAGAGCATTTGGTTTTCAAAAACTCATTATGTTATTTTTGAAATTATAAATGTAGTAACACTAGTAGTATAATTTTTAACACTTTTGTATAAGGATAATCAACTGCTAGACCCCTACTACTTAATAGTAGTAATTATGCTTACTAGTCACGTAGGATGAAAATTTATCTACAATCTAATGGTGTAGATATATGGAAAATTACACAAAGTGAATACACTGAACCTCAAACTGAATATTTACAATAGACACCAGACCAAAATACACAAGTGCTCAATGAATCAAAGGCCACGAATATAAAATTTGGAGAACATTACAAATCACACATGATGACACTAGTAAAGTAAAACAAACTAAGATTTCCATGCAAACCAACCAGTTTCAACTTTTTAAAATAAAACCAAATGAGTTTATTTCTGACATGTATTCTAGACTTTAAGATATAGTTCATTCTTTATATCATTAGGGAAAAATTTCTTGGAAGAGGATCGAGTTAGAAAAATTCTTAATTCACTCTCTTCGGAATGGGATCAAAAGACATTTGCAATAAAGGAAGCTAAAGATATTAGTATATTAGAAATCAATTGCATTCAACACAACAACTGATGATTAAGATTTAGAAGACGATGATAATGATGAGAAGATTGCTCTTATGACTTGAAATTTCAGGAAATTTCTGAAATACAGAAAAATGAAATACTTCCGTAAAATTGAAAACAAAAATTCTGAAAATAGAAATTTTTTTAAGTGTTACGACTATGGTGAATATGGCCGTCTACGAAGAGTGTCCACGTTAAAAGAAAGCAAAGACTTCATCAAACACTGATTCATTCAAAAAAAGAAAAAGAGCTTTCAACGCAACATTGGATGATTCTAATACGACATCCAGTGACAACGACCCAGACATAGAAAATATCAACATGTGTTTCACGATGATGGAACATTAATCAAGTCAAACAAAGAAAACAGCGAAATCGGTACATTTTACATTTCATATTTTTTACAGAAATTATTTTGTAAAGGAATATATATATATATATAATTTATTTTTGAACTTTGAAATTTTGGCATATATGTCGACATCTTCCACGTAGATATGTCGACATATCTAGCAGAATTTGAAGAATCTTTTCAAAATTTGAACTTTTGAAATTCCTTCTCTTTTGCATTAAATTCAAAATTTGAAAAGGCACCCTTTTACCTGTCATATGTTCATTCAAACTCTATATATCCACTCCTTCTTACCTCATCTTCAACACACACTTTATTTAAAAAAATTAAACAAATTCTTCACTCTCTTCCTGCAAGACAAACCTATAATGTCTTCCTCAAGCAAACCTTCTTCATCTAAAGCCATTAAGCTTACCAAAAGAATCAAAAGTCAAATTTTTAATGATTAAAAGTCCATTGAAACATACATTGAGTATGCAACTTATGACCAAGTCTTTTCGGAAAGATTTACTAATTTTAATGAGTTTTATTATTATGTTTTACAAGATCTTGCTTTGGAAAATGGTATTTTTGGTTTAACCGATTTATCATAAAATGATTTTGATTGCTATCTCGATTATGCTAATCTGAATGGAAAGTTTTATCGATGAAAAGGAGGTCGAAATTTGGAGTACTATCAAAGATACTATTATTGTTTTAGATTATGAAATTCTTAGTCAAATTCTTGATTGTAAAAGTAGTGGAAATGACCTAACCACCTTCGAGATTAATTATGGAAATAAAGAAGTTATGCATTATTTGTTTTCAAATGACAAAGAATATGGTTTTAAAGGCTAAAATCTTATGCCAAAAGCAAGACTAATGAGTCTTATTTTACAACAAAGTATTACACCAAGGATGGGGAATTACAATAACCCCACTTGCAAAGTTTTCCAAGCTCCTTTTGCTATTTTTGGAAAATATGACACAAATTAGGCTCAAGTGAATTTGGATGACTTTGTTGAAAAGAAAATTTCTAGACATGAAAACACACTTTACCATAGTGTGTATCTTACTAAAATTTTCAAATATTTTGGTATTGATCTAAGAGGTGAAAACATTTTGCCTTATAAAATTTTTGACAAAACAAACTTCTCTTTCATTTACATTCCTCTCGAATGTGAACCCTTTGAGTCTCTTACCAAAAAGGAAGAAATATTGGCAAGAGAACAAGAGAAAGAGATTCTTTAAGAAGAAGAAAGTGACGATATGGAAATAGAAGAAGAGGAAGATAAAGAAGAAGAGGAGGAGGAAATGGATACATCTTTTGAAGGCTATGACAAACCATCTCGCTATCCAAACAAAGTGATCCTTAGGAATCAAGAGAAGTTTCTTAATAATCAAAAGAATCTTAACCGTTATTTTAATAAGAAATTCACTAGCCTCTAAAACAAAGTTAACAAATACTTTGGGAAGAAAATGAGAAAGCTTGGTGGAAATTTTTCTTCTTCGTCATCATCATTCTAGAACTACTTATCTATCCTTATATTTTCAAGTTCTTTTATGTCATTTCCACGTATTTTTCATTATGTTTATGTATCTCTCTACTTTATTAATAAAATTTGCTTAGAGACTTCATTTTGTTGTTCAATAATGTTCTTTTGTTCTCACAGCCATAAACTAAAATAAATAAATATATATATATATAAACAAAAATTAAAAAAACATGCTAATTTCTACATACTTTGGTATTTCCATAAATGTCGACATAGGCTACCCATATATGTCAACATACTCTGGTATTTCCAGAATTTGAAATTTAAAAAGATTAGTTAGTTTTTGGAGGGATTAGTTATTAATCTGACTCTTCACTTCTATAAAGCCATATTTCTTCCAGAAAAACTCAAAAATCAATTTATCATCTTATTTTATTCCTCTCTACACATCTTTTTTTGTAAAAACGAATCAAACATCAATTTTTCAAAACAAAAACTAAGTGACAATCTAGAAGCAACTCTTCAATCATTCAAGAACGTTATTTGCTTCATTCTTCGCAATCACCCATACTTGGAATTGAGTCAAATGCATGATCAAGGAACAAGAAAATCAAATCGATTCTTACTATTGTTTAATTTCTTGTTTTGCTAAAGAATTTCAAAGAAATGCCCCAGAATGCTCAAATTCTAAAGCAAAAGTGAAACATGAAGATTGAGAAGTTATCAACACTAATCCAATCTTTGGATCCGAAGCATGGGTTGAAGTTCCCAAGAAAATCTTGTTTTAATTTGTATTTAAAATATGTATTTATTGGTTGTGTGTTTGAGTTTTTAATTAACTCTAGTTTTATTTATACTTTTCATGTAAATAATAGTGTATAAGTGTGCAATAGATGTAAAAATTAAGACGTATGGTTTAAATAAATGTAATTATAAAATTGTGTGTATTTATATATAAAGTAATTTTCTAAAATATTATTTCGCATTTAATATTGATTTTCATTCTATATACAACATTATCACATTTTACAATATTTAATATGTCACATTTTGGGGGTGTTTATTTTTCTTCACCCATTTTTGTTGCTGGCAAAGTGAGAGAAAAGTATAAAATATAATATATGCATATACGAAGGGGAGATATTAAAAATAGGGGAAGTTAACCACTTTAGGGGGAGTCACATTATATTTTAAAATAAATATATTATATAGTTGTTATCGTCAAAAAGGGGGAGATTGTTAATACCACAGTTGTTGATTTTGATGACAACAACCATATAAATATAGGTGCTAATGTTTTCCCAAGTTGTATAGAATACTTTGCAATATATTACATAAGTTTATACAAGTATAGGATAATCAAGTTTGAAGACTGATTAATAAAGAGATTGGAGATCAAGATTTAGAGATGATCAAGAAAAGTAAAGACTTTACAAACAAAGACATGAAGAGTTCAAGACTATGGATTAAACTAATAAACATTAGACAAATTTGTTAAATTTCTTGAATAACAACTTTATTTTTTTGAATACTCTCCCACTGAAATATTTATTTTATTTTGAAAATATATTTTTACAAATATTTTATAAGTTTTAAATATTAAAAAGTATTGAAAAGCTATTTTAAATGAATTTACAAAATATCAAAATTTGATAACACTTTAAATATATTATTGTTTTCTCAAAATATAAGGATATGTTAACATACCCTTCTTATGTACGTCGACATATATACCATTAAAGAGTTGTTTTATAAATTTTGAATAGTTGTAATTTTTTACTACATCCCTTCACGAATAGATATGTCCCTTCAAACACTATAATGGGACTAGAAGATGAATTTTGATAACTACTTTCTCTCTATTCTTCTTACTCAAAATTCCCATTATATATTTCATGAAATCCAATTTCTATACTCTTCAAATTCACTCTAATTCTTTATCACATTCATTCTCTATAATCTACTCACTGTATTTTACAAGTATTCTCTCGTCAATTCAAGGATCAAAGTGCTATCAGAGGGCTATAAGATATTTTGTATCCAAATTACTGCTATTTGTATTTGGACTCAACAACTCTCTACTACTATTTGTGTGTGTGTGCACCTGTTTCCTGTTCAAATCAAGTGGGTGTGCTTGTTGCCCGTTCAAATTAAGTGGGTGTGCTTTTGCCCATTTAAACCAAGTGAGTGATCTTGTTACCGGGTTAAATCAAGAGAGTCTACCCTAAGCTCGAAAAGTCATGAGAGTGTATCTTGTTGCCTTAAAACCAATATTGTATTTGGTTTGCTCGCTACCTAATTAAAGTAGGCATTTGAAAGGAATCCTGTACAGATACCGTATAGGACCAGACATAAGATTGGTCAAACCAAACTAGTATAAACTCCTACTATTATCTCTCTTACTTTTACTTTATTTTTACTACATTTATATGTGTGTGTGTGTATATATCTATGATTTCCTATTAATATATATCCATAGAATATTGGAGATGGAATTTTGTTTGGTCATGAGATTATCAGAGTTTGGGCCGAAAAGACAACAATAATATGTGTGTTAAGATCGACTTATGTAAGGCTTATGATTCATGTAATAGAAGCTCTGTCATTCATATGTTGAGAAGTGTTAATTTCCCAAATAAATAGATAAAACTAATTGATAAATTAATTAATTCCCTATGTTGTTTTGTTACGCATCAAGGTTTCCCCAACGTTCTTTTTTCGAGTTCCAATGAACTTGGGCATGGTGTTCTGTTATCATCGTTGCTTTCCATGTTTGTAATGGAATTTTTTACTCTTTTAATGGAAGATAAAGTAAGGTATAACCAAATATCCCCAATTAAATTGTATGGTAATATTTTAACATACTTGATTTATGCAGATGATATTCTCATTTTTACTCGAGCTAAATCAACAGAGGCTTTAAAGCGGGTTTTTAGATTATAGGGTGAAGGGAATGGTCTAGAAATGAATTGTGAAAAATCAAACATTTTCTTTAGGGGAGGAGTTACTAAGGCTAAATAAATTTCAACCAAGTTGAATCATTCAAATGGAACTTCTAGTCATGTATCTTGACATTCCGTTATCAAGTTTGAATTTAAAAAACAGAGATTGTGTCCACTTATTGAGAAGGTCAAACAGAAGATAGATGGTTCGAAGACTAGATTACCAAGTTTGGAAGGTAGGATTGAGTTAATTAAATCCAAATTTACCCCCATTGTTCAATATTGGATGCAATGTTTTAAGCTACCCTATACAACTCTTAATAAAATTAAACATTTGTGTCTAAATTTCTTGTGGAAAGGTAGAAACGGTAAAATTCCATGGGAAATGATTTGCAAACACAAGATGGAAGGGGATATGGGTTTGGGAGATTTAGAGGAATTAAGTTCAAGGCTTAAAGTTAAACTAATTTGGAGAGTAGTGAACATAAAAGGAATTTTGGCCAACTTGATGCATGCGAAATATGTGAAAAACAAAAGTTTTGGGAGTTGGAGCCTAGAAATAATGATTTGGGAGTGTGGAAATTTTTATTAAAAAAATCAACAACAAGCAATCAAAAGTATGAGTAAACGTGTGGGGGATGGCGAGACAACATCTATTTGGTTTCACCCTTGGCTACAGAGTGATAATTCGGTCGATAAGCTGGGTAGAAAACAGCCATCAGAACGGGGATAGAAAACATGATGGTTGAAGAAATTATCCATTAAAACAGACGAAAATGGGATAGACTGAGTTTTTTATATCGTTTGTGTTAGGAACTGAGATGTTGGTTTTGATGACAACAACCTTTGCAAACCCACGACAAGTAGCTTACAAACCTACGACAAGTAGCTTACAAACCTACGACAAGTAGCTTACAAACCCACGAACATCCTAGTTTTGTACAAGTTCTCGAGTCCTGATGTGATGAGATATTCTGCAGGAAGAAGCTTGCAAAACTACTTCAAAATGGTTTTTCAAAATGATTTTCAAAACTGCTTTTCAAGATGTTTTAGCCTTAAAATATTCTTTGTTTTGTTTTTAAATAAACTCTTGTTTTAAACTTCGTTTGTTTTTAAAAAAAACTATCTTCTGATTTTTAAATATTCTTTTATAATATATATACTTGAGATTTAAAATCAAATTTATATATACATTCTAAAAATATATTTTTCTACTCTTCTTTATTTTAAACATAGGAAAATTAGTTTATTTTACTCCAGAATCATTTCATCTTGTTTTCCTTTCAATACCATTTTCAAAACAAATTTTACATTGTTTTTAACTAAGGGATGTCGACATCATGGGATACCCCATGTCGACATGGTGGCCGTTAAATTCAAAAGTTTCAATTTTCAAAAGAAGTGTCTATTTGTTTAAATCTCTTCACGAATGGTTATGACCGTTACTGGTCTATAAATAGCCTTCACAAACGAATTTTTTTAACTAACTATTTTCTTATTTTCTTCACTCCTTCTCCACAAATCCATATTCTAAAATATTCATATTTTTAAGATCGTGCCGAAATTCTGCCGAATTCTCAAGTGAATTAAATTATAATCTCATTCTTCTTTGGTTCTCTACCCTCTCTCGAAGATCAAAGTGCTATTCAGAGTTATAGGATCAATTTGTAATCAAAAGTTTATCGAGTCTCTCTATAAGGTGTGGTTGTGCCTGGAAATCAATTGGGTAATCTTATGGCCCGTAAATCAAGAGAGTTTGCTCCGGACTCGTGAGACGGGAGGGTACCTCAAGGCCTTTAGAAATTGAGGATTGTAATCTCGACATTGGTATAATAAAAATCTGCATGAGGTGTTCTGCCTTGGTACAGGACTGGATGTAGGGTAACTCCGAACCAGTATAAAATCCGGTGTGTTCTTTCCTTTTACTACTTTTTATTTACTTTCTGCATTTATGTTTGATTCTGTGATTGTGATGTGATTAAGTTCTGCATTTGTTTTTGTCATAATTTAAATTTAGTCCGTATAAGTCTTAGAATCCATTAAACACTATTCACCCCCCCTCTAGTGTTAAATTAGCTTTAAGATCCTTAATTTGCACTCACTTTCAATTGGTATCAGAGCGTTGGTTTTCATAGTTTTCATAATCTGAAACTTGAAAATTGTTTTAATGGCTACCAACACTGGTAATGTCAACTCTGGCACTAGTTCTATTAACACTAACACTAGTTCATTAGTAGAAGTTCGGTCTAGTGTCAGACCACCATTTTTCAATGGCAGTAATTATGCATACTGGGCTTGTAGAATGAAAATTTATTTACAATCAATAGGATTAGACACTTGGAATATCACACAAACTGAGTATGTTGAACCAACTACCGATTTTGCCCAGTGGACTACTGAGCAAAATAATATTGCACAAAATAACCTAAAGGCCATGAATATATTATTTTGTTCACTAGATAGGAATGAGTTTAATAGAGTGTCTGTTTGTAAGTCTACGTTTGAAATCTGGAAAACTTTGCAAGTTACTCATGAAGGAACAAGCAAAGTTAAACAGACTAAAATTTCCATATTAACTAATCAGTTTCAATTGTTTAAAATGCATGCAAATGAGTCCATTTTCGACATGTATTGTCGATTTCAAGATATTGTCCATTCATTAATTGCACTGGAAAAAAGCTTTTCGGAGGAAGACCAAGTCAGAAAATTTCTAAATTCACTCACTCCAGAATGGGATCAAAAGACACTTGCAATCGAAAAAGCAAATGATATTAGTCTAATGAAAATAGAAGAATTGATTGGAAATCTGATGTCTTATGAAGTTCAACTACAAGGAAGAAGAGAAAACAAGGCTACAGAAAAGAAGTCATTAGCATTCAATGCAACAACTGAAGATTCAGAACCAGACAGTGATGAGGAGATTGCTTTCATGACAAGAAACTTCCGGAAATTCCTTAAATATAAAAAAATGAATAATTACAAAAGAAATTATCAAAGGAATTTCAGAAATAATACGGAGAACGTCAACAATGATAGATGCTACAAATGCAATAAAGCCGGGCATCATAGGAAAGATTGTCCGTATCCAGATAAACAGTTGTTCCCTCCAAACAATGATTCGTCAAGGAAAAGAAAGAAAGCATACACAGCAACTCTTGATGACTCAGACTCATCATCCAGTGACAATGAAAAGAAGATGGATAATTAAAATCTGTGTTTCACTGCTATTCATGAATCAAACGACGATGGGAGTATGGATCTAAAAATAAATACGCATTTACATTATTTTTAATTTTTTTTGAATGGATGCTTGTTTGTTTGCTTGATTTTTTTTAATTTCCTTGAATTTTAAATTCAAATTTATCCCTTGAAATTTGAATTTTAAATTCAAAAATAATATTATTTTAATAATATTTTAAATATTAAATTATTAATATTTAAGTATTATTATATTTAATTTTATCACGGGAATTATATTAGTAGAATATAGGAAATAATATATACATTTATTAGAAATTAGGAATAGTCACTTGTCCTTTGATTAAATAGGCACATGTCGACATACTTGGATACCCCATGTCGACATGCCCCTTAGAAATTTGATTTCAAAATTTGAATTCAAACTTTTGAATTTCCCTCCACCTTTTCACCAACTTCAATGCTCTGGAAAGATGCCTCTTGACCAGAGAACATGTCTATAGAATCTCTATTTAATTCACTCTCTTTATCATCGCTTTTCACCTTTATTTCAAATTTCAAATTTATCTTCATTATCTTCAACTCCACTCAAACTTCTTCAATGGCCTCTTCAAGCACTCCTAATACCATTAGACTTCCAAAATCTATCAAAAACTTTCTCTTTAATGACTCGGAAGCTATCAAAGCTTACATCAACTATGTAAACTTCGGTAAAATTCATACGGGGAAATTTGCTATTTTTGAAGATTTTCCTTCTTATGAAATTGAAAATCTTTTTCAACAATGTTCTATTCTTAGTGTAGTAGATAACAAACAAAATGATTTTGTATGTTATCCAAACCTTGTTAAGATGTTTTATGCGAATTTAAATCGTGTTTTTTATGATGGGCAAGATGGACAAATTTGGAGTAGTGTTAAAGGAACACAAATAGTTTTGGATTGTGAAATTTTAGGAAATATTTTGGGATGCAAGTATACCGGAATGAATCTCTCAGAATTTCAAATAAATGAAAATGATCGAGAGATATTTCATCACATCTTTGAAGGGGATGACAATTTTGAGTTCAAAAATTGTTATTTTCATCCAAAAGCAAGAATTATTAACCTTCTTATTCAAGACACCCTTATACCAAGATTGGGAAACTACTACAACCCAACTTTGAAAGTTTGCAAAGCTCTTTTTGCAATTTTTGGAAATTATGATATCAATTGGGCAAGTTATTTTGGATGAGCTAAGGCCCAAGAATTTTACTATGGGTGAAAACACATTATATCATGGAATTTATCCCACTCGGATTTTCAATTACTTTGGAGTTGATTTCAAAAGGGAAGAATTTATAACTAGAAAAGTGTTCAACCATGGAAACATTTCCCTTATGCAAATTCCATTAGTGTTTCAACCATATGAAACACTTACGGAAAAGGAAGAAAGGCTTGCTCACGAAGAGATGGAAGAAATGGAGGAAGAAGAGGAAGAGGAAGAGGAAGGAATGGAAATTGAAGAGGAGGAAGAGGAAGATCAAGAAACTTCCTTAGAAAGTATTGAATATCCCACTAATCCCGCTAATCAATCCAATAAGACCATTCTCAATAATCAAAGAATTACAGTGGAAAATCAAAAGACACTCAAAAGATCAATGAGTAAGAAAATGGATAAGATTTCCACTAAAATCGACAAGTTCTTCAGGAAAGTTAGTAGAAAGTTTGGACTATCATCTACTTCATCTTCATCTAATTAGTTTTAGTTCATGTTATCTTGTTTGTTTCAAGTTCTATCCATGTATTTTCCTTTATTTTAGTTAATATTATATTAGTTTATGTAATGTTGACTGGAATCATTAATGAAATCTTTTATTCAACTTCACTTGTCTCTGTAATTGCTTGTTTTTATATTATACAAATTATAGTTGCATAGATTTGTTCATAATATTCAAAACAAAGCAAATTGTCACTATAGACAGAGGCATGTCGACATCCCCCATCCCCCCATGTCGACATACAACAGGCAGAAAGTAGATACACTTTCAAATTTTTATTTCATGTAACTAACTTGTGTCTATTCATTTTAAACGACTTTCTACCCTTATTTATACCTGTTTCTTCCAGAATAATTTATCAAATCTCATTTCTAATCACTCTCTTTCATATTTCTTCCTACTTCTTGAATATGGCCTCTCCGATTAAGAATCTAAGTGACTACCTTGAGGAAACTCTCACTTCCTTCAAGAATATCCTTACATACATACTTCGTAATTAGTGCCACTTAGAATTGAGTCAAATGCAGATGATCAAGGAGCAAGACAGACATTTCGACGCCCTTCGTTGGATGATCTCAGCCCTTAACAAGGGCGATCTCGAAGGAAATCCACCAGTCACTCTCGACAAAGATAAAGAAGAATGGGATACCATCAAAGCAGACCCTATCTTTGGAGAAGATGGATGGGTGGAAGTACTAAGGAATGTCTAGTCATTCTGTATGTTATTGGTGTGTTTTAAACTTGATTGACTTGACTTATTTAAAACATTTGGTGTGGTTTGTATATATGATTGATTGAATAATTACTGTAAATATTATTGGATGATGATTGATTTACTGTTGGATTACACTTATGATCACACTAATGATCACATTTCACATTTATGATCATATTTCATACTTATGATCACACTTAGCATTTATTACACTTATATATGGATTACTCTATTTGTATTATGGTTGATCATCTTATATCAAGTTCAGGGAATTTATTAGTAAGAAGTTTTTGTTGATGACAAAGGGGGAGAAGTTATAAAATAGTAGTTGGCTTGGAGTAAGGGGAAGTTATGATTGGAGGAAGGGGGAGTCATGGAGTAAGGGGGAGTTATGATAGGAGTTATGGTATGGTAAGTATATTTTATAAATACAGGTTGTCATCATCAAAAAGGGGGAGATTGTTAGGAACTGAGATGTTGGTTTTGATGACAACAACCTTTTTAACTTATCTTATTATAAAATATATACTAACACTATTGTCTAGATAGATATGTATATGCAGGATATATATATATATATATATATGCAGGTATTGATTACTGAAGACTGATCAGTATAAAGACTCAAGACTCAAGATTCAAGATTGAAGACTCTAGAGTACCAAGATCAAGATTTCAAGATATGTGTCTAGTTTATTGTTAAAACTTCATAATAGCATGGAAATCTTCATTCCAAATTTCATTTGGGATGGAACCCATTTCTATCTGTTGAATCAGAAGTTTTTGATTCATAACAAAACAGTGAATAAAACTATATGGACAAGCGACAAAAAGAGAAAGAAATATGCTATTAAAACTACAAAGGAGACAAGGCTACAAAACTGAGTATAGTATGTTAATTTTTTGAAGTTTTTAGTCTTAGAATTGTTAAAATCTATCCTCAAGTAGTACACTCAAAACAAAGTTGTTTTAAGCTTTAAACGTTTTAAATTTATGAGAACTGTGCACAAATTATCAGGTCAGTCGATTGATCATATATGGCCAGTCGACTGAATTTGAAACAGAAAGTTTCGGGATACTGGTTCAGTCGACTGACCATATTCTACCAGTCGACTGAATTGAAAACTGTGCATTCTTTTCACCTTTTTACCCACCTTTTTAGCATTTAAACCCTCAATCTTCTCTTTCACTTTATACATTTACCCTCTCACTCCAGAATTCTAACACCCTAGCCCCTAAATGTTTTTCAAATTTCCTGACTTTTTATCAAAATCTATGGCTCCATGTCAACCCAAGAGATCTAGACATGCTTCTTCTTCCCACTCTGAGCCGATTGATTCTCAAATTGCTCAATGGCTCTACGATGCTACATCAGTCCAAAGGTGGAATAAAATGAAAGAAGCACGATTCTTTGAAGGTTCTTTTGTTGTGTTTCCTGATTTTGCTCCATATAGGATTCAAGAGCTAGCAAGGGGAAGCCATCTAGAGTCTCTCCTAGATCACGATTCGAATAATATCAAGATAAATCACACCTTGGTAAAACTTTTCTATGCTAATTTGAATTTAGGTCATCAAAACCCACGTAATCGTGATAATTGCGTTTGGAGTTTGGTATGCGGTCGGCAAGTTTTTCTTTCCTTAGATAGAATTGATATTCTTCATACTCCAAGTGACGATATTGCTTTGGATGAATTAAATATACCTATCGGGGAAAGAGATGAAGTAAGTCATCGTTTCCTAGAAGATGACATGACCGAACTTAAGTCTATTGGACTACGACCTACAGCTAGAATTATGCATCGAGCTTTAATGCACACGGTTCTTCCCCGTACTGGCTCTTATGAGCTTGTATATCCAAATAACTATAGAGCATTGTATGCTATTTGGGGAGAAGTTCAAATAAATTGGCCTAAACTACTTCTAGATGAATTCTTGTCTTTTAACCAAGGTCGTATGAATATTATTTATTTTGGAGAAAATATTATGCGGCTACTTATGAATCTCCAGGTTCCTATTCCGAAATCCGATACTTCTATTCCCAAAACTTTAAATAGTCGCACAATAAGTCTTATGAAATTGCCACTAAGACCTCTATCTATAATGACTTTTCAAGAATGGCAATCTCGACCACGTCAAGAAACTTCTACTCCACAGCATCAACAATCCAGAAATAACATTCGAACACCAAATCCATCCCAAAGCACTCGGGAATCTATTGATTTAATTGCAAGAAATCAAGTTATTTTGGATTCTCGCATCAAAAATCTCGATAAGAAAATTCACAAAATTTTTGACAAAATCAAGAGTTTCTTCGGGATTTTATGGGATGCGATATCTTGTTCCTCTTCCACCACTACTGAGACTTCTCAATGTGATCCAGGCAAACGCCCAGCTCCTCACTTCACTTGGTCAACATCAAAAGAACATACTAGTTCCGACATAAGTGGCAATGGAGGTGGCAGGCAGTTTGTGGGAAGCTCCTCCAAAGGAAAAGGGCCAATGCAAGTTGAAGAAGAAGAAATAGAGTCTGCCTCTGATTGATGTTGTTGTTTCTTGGTAGTAGTAAGCTATATTTATATTTTGAAACATTTTATGAGTTTGTATAAGCAACAATTTACAGTTTTATGATTGCAATTTTAGTCGGTTCAATAATGAATTTACTATTATTTATTTTTTGTCGATGACAAAGGGGGAGAAATTTGTATGACTAACCATTTTATGCAGGGATTTAATATGTCGCCATATATTCAAGGGGAGATGTATATAACCCCCGATATATATTTCTCAAAATATAGTATCATATATACAGGTTGTCATCAATCAAAAAGGGGGAGAATGTTGAATCAGAAGTTTTTGATTCATAACAAAACACTGAATAAGACTATATGGACAAGCGACAAAAAGAGAAAGAAATATGCTATTAAAACTACAAAGGAGACAAGGCTACAAAACTGAGTATAGTATGTTAATTTATTGAAGTTTTTAGTCTTAGAATTGTTAAAATTTATCCTTATGTATTACACTCAAAACAAAGTTATTTAAGCTTTAAACGTTTTAAATTTATGAGAACTGTGCACAAATTATCAGGTCAGTCGACTGACCATATATGGCCAGTCGACTGAATCTGCCCAGGTGCACAAAAACTCTCTGTTTTACACAACTTTGAACATTCAGTTGACTGGTCGTTTTGGGTCAGTCGACTGAATTCTTTCAATGGCTATTTTTCCTGAATAGACACTTCCATTTTCCAAGAGATACGATCTAAATTGAAGAGGTATGGATGCTTCTTTTGATCAGAACTCTTCGTGAATGGTTGCAGCTCTTTGTATACTATATAAACATACAAAATTCACTTCACAAATCACCGAATTTCATTTTAATTTCTGATCATACTCTCTACTATCTCTGCATTCTGAAAAAGCAATTACTACTTACATATATTGCTTGAATCTCTAAATCAATTAACTTATTCTTCGATTCAAAGCAATATTCTCCTTTCTAAATCTTTACACACACAATATATACTTGAGGAAAAGATCATAGGAAGGTTGTACTATCAAAGAAAAATCAGTGTTATCAAGAATACAAAGTGTCAAAGCAATTTTATTGAAACTGTTGAAGTCCTGTTCGGTTGTTCAGGCGGGTAAAGTCCTCTTTCGGTTGTTAGAGGCGGAAAAATCCTGATCTGTTGCTCAGGTGTTGTATACCTATTCCTCCGAGTTAAGTGAGGGGTTATTGTGAGAAATTCCAGAGGGAAGTCTGGGACTGGACGTAGAACGAGAAGTTCGAACCAGTATAAAAACTCCTGGTGTGCTTATTCTTATTTACTTTACTATTATTATCTGGTTCCGCATTTAGATTATAATACATTCCATATTACACGATCCTAAGTGATAACTAGCCACACAGTAGTCACTTTCACTATATTCTTAGTGGCTTACAACCCACGACAAGTAGCTTACAGACCTACGACAAGTGGCTTACAAACCCACGAACATCCTGGTTTTGTACAAGTTCTCGAGTCCTGATGTGATGAGATATTCTGCAGGAAGAAGCTTGCAAAACTACTTCAAAATGGTTTTGCAAAATGATTTTCAAAATTGCTTTTCAAGATGTTATAGCCATAAAATATTCTTTGTTTTGTTTTTAAATAAACTCTTGTTTTAAACTTCGTTTTTTTTTAAAAAAAACTATCTTCTGATTTTTAAATATTCTTTTATAATGTATATATACTTGAGATTTAAAATCAAATTTATATATACATTCTAAAAATATATTTTTCTACTCTTCTTTATTTTAAACATAGGAAAATTAGTTTATTTTACTCCAGAATCATTTCATCTTGTTTTCCTTTCAATACCATTTTCAAAACAAATTTTACATTGTTTTTAACTAAGGGATGTCGACATCATGGGATACACCATGTCGACATGGTGGCCGTTAAATTCAAAAGTTTCAATTTTCAAAAGAAGTGTCTATTCGTTTAAATCTCTTCAGGAATGGTTATGACCGTTACTGGTCTATAAATAACCTTCACAAACGAATTTTTTTAACTAACTATTTTCTTATTTTCTGCACTCCTTCTTCTCCACATATCCATATTCTAAAATATTCATATTTTAAGATAGTGCCGAAATTTTGCCGAATTCTCAAGTGAATCAAATTATAATCTCATTCTTGTTTAGTTCTCTACCCTCTCTCAAAGATCAAAGTGCTATTCAGAGTTATAGGATCAATTTGTAATCAAAAGTTTATCGAGTCTCTCTATAAGGTGTGGTTGTGCCTGGAAATCAATTGGGTAATCTTATGGCCCTTAAATCAAGAGAGTTTGCCCCAGACTCGTGAGACAGGAGGGTACCTCAAGGGCTTTAGAAATTGAGGATTGTAATCTCGACATTGGTATAATAAAAATCTGTATGAGGTGTTCTGCCTTAGTGCAGGACTGGATGTAGGGTAACTCTGAACTAGTACAAAATCCGGTGTGTTCTTTCCTTTTACTGCTTTTTATTTACTTTATGCATCTGTGTTTGATTCTGTGATTCACTGTGATTACGTTCTGCATTTGTTTGTGTCATAATTTTAATTTAGTCCATATAAGTCTTAGAATCCATTAAACACTATTCACCCCCCTCTAGTGTTAAATTAGCCTTAAGATCCTTAATCCACACTCCCTTTCAGTTTGAAGTCTGAAATTGAAAGTATGGTGATTTATTATGACAAAGATAGTGGCTACTAAACTTGGTCTTGGGCCATGATGTTTAATATAAATTTAAACAAATTTGGCAATCAATATGTACTACATTTGAAAACAAAATTTGAGCATCTCTTGTATGGCACAGCATTCACACACCAAAGATGGAAATTTTTGTTTTTTATGCTGTCAACGACTTTCTTCCTAATAAACATAGACTTGTCTAGAGAAGAATTGATGTGTATCCTAACCGTGTCTTATGTAATAGGCATGTAGAAGAAATAATACATTTATTTTTCAAATGCAATTATTCAGCTTATGTTTGGAAATGGTGCCGTATAAAACTCAAGTGACCTGCCAATCACAGTAGCATTCTTACTCTAAGCGAGGAAGTTTAGTGTGTAATTCAAAAAATTTCTCATTAAAATTTCAATAATGATTTAGTTTGAATTACACTCTCATCTTGTATATGGTATCCATGGAGAGAGAGGAATAACATAATTTTAGAATACTAATTTCTAAGATACGTGACTTGTGGAAACTTATAGCAATGTCAGTTAACATCATAACACATAAATCAAAACACAAAAATAACATCTCTAATGCAGTACATGAAATATGTGAATAATGGGGTTTCAGTATTCTTACCAACCACTACTGAAGTGGTTTCATCCAGGCCAGAACATATATATCCCTTCCATGCCTCTATTGGTCCTCTTGCAGGGAAGTTCTTATAAACCGTTTAAGTTTACGCTTCATTCATACACTAATAATTGTTACAAATTCACAAAATTCGTTCTACAATTTCAATATATACTGGATCCAGCCTTGTATAGTTTCAACCGTCGTGGATCTATAATATGCAGTGATTTCTTATTTAAATTTTGATGATTTCATCAAATAAAGCTTAATTTTTACCTCATAATTACTTTGGAGCTGCCTACTTTGCATCTTATGCTTGAGATATAGAGGCAGAACCTCAATTTGAAACAATTTCTACAAAAAGGACCTTTTTGAGAAGACTTTGATCTTGAGATTGAAGAAAATGGGGATTCATAATTGAGAAAGTACTTTGAACTAATAATTTCTTATTGATTGAAGTGTTGTTGATGAATAATAGAGGTTAAAATTCAAGATTTTATGACATTAAGAAGATATTTTTTATGCAGATGAGAAAAGAAAAGTGATGAATGAAGAGACATTGAATTGTCTTTGGGTCAGTTGTCGATCTAGAACCTTTATGTCGGTCGGGTAGTGCGAGAACATGGACTTTAGAAGGTTGAATTGGGCCATGAAAACATAATTGTTATGTTTTGTGGTTTTTAGTTTTGTAATACGTTTATTTTGGTGAGATTGTGTTAATATTTACATTAATAAAGGAAAGTTTGAATTTATTTCAAAATAACTATTTAGGGTTTGCTCAGACTCAAACTCATTCT
Source organism: Allium fistulosum (assembly GCA_030737815.1). Lineage (NCBI taxonomy): Eukaryota > Viridiplantae > Streptophyta > Magnoliopsida > Asparagales > Amaryllidaceae > Allium > Allium fistulosum. Next base: position 626,505,729 of record CM060905.1, on the reverse strand, counting down.
ATCGTAGAATGATCATATGGACAATTTACTAAGTTTAAGAACTAGATTTTCACTTGGAAGATCATCCGAGCTCTGACAAAACCAATCGATGAGTTCTCCTCCAAACCATCCTAAAGCTAATCTCCTTCGTACCATAGTTAATATGCTTCTCCCTCAAGTGATCCTAAGCACTATTGGGATTCTTTGTTCCTGCATTTATAAGATTTCCATCTCTACTTTAGAAAAAGGTGATGCTTGGCTTCATAAACGATTATGAGTAATCTAGCGATGAACTTCAAATCTAGCATGCTCGGTTTTGTGGCTTATCCTCTTTGGTTAGAAAAAGTCTTTGCATAGTCATATGATGGCTCTTGCACTTCCCATTACAACCACTTACAGATCTATCTCTTATTGTCGTATTGGGTTTTTGCATCACCTTCCCCATATATTGGTTGAATACCAGTTGCATGTTCCCATCTCTAATAGCTCCATATACCCTATTGCCTTCCACTTTGGATACAACTTTTGGTGTTGCATCTGCATGTTAATCCTTTGACTAATTTTTTATTGCTCATTAAAAATGAGTTTACTCTAATATAGAAGGAATAGAAGGAGTAGCACGTTCTTTCATACTACGCCCAAATGGTTCTCAGGTGTCCCTTATTCGCGTCTCAGTTTTTGCTAAACCTAAGATTTGATACCAAATGGAACATGCCTCCATTTTTTGTGCTTATAAATGGGTCTCTTGGGCTGCTACGCACCCGACCCGTGGAAGTTCATTCTGAAGTTTAATTAACAGTCTGATAAAATACAGAAGAACAAATATATAAAACATGTGAGACAATAATAAGATCTTAATAAAGTATCCATAAACAAACTATATAATATATTTTTGATGAAAGAGTGGTCCTCAAATGAGGAGAACACTTGTAAATTTGTTAAATTGTATTCAAAATAGTACATATCGATACATATATATGTTCGGTAGTTTGTAACATATACAGATCATACTAAAGATAATCGGCAAATTGGAGGGTAACTAAATAAATAAATTATATGTATTATTCAATAAAAATAAATTTTCCTAAAAGCAAAGGAACTATGCACGAGTGTGTGCACCTTAAGATATAGGAACCAAGCTTGTATTCGGTGTTTAGGTAGGAAGATAAACTTTATAATATTAAAGTGCAAAATATCCCAAATGAAAATACAGGAAATAAAGGAGTTATTTTCTTTTAGTTACATAAATGACTGCAAATAAACAAGTTTTCTTTAATAGTATAGATAAGTGCTTAATACTCAAAGCATTACAAAACAAAATATAAAAAAGCTTCAATAAAATGGTTAATCTTCCTCATACTCGTCTCCACTAATCATATATCACACGTATTTGCACAAACCTCTCCCAACCTACTTATGAGAATACCCGAGAGTTATAAGATAATCAACAATAAATATAACTATAGGTCAGACAACATTCTTGTGTGGATGGCTCACTTACTGAGAATAACATAAAAAATTGATACACACACACACTAACACACACACACACACACACACACATATATATATATATATGTATGTATTAGGATTGAATCAACCCTAGAGGGGGTAAATAAGGTTTATAATAAATTCACAGAATAATAAAAGTTGTAGCACAGATAATAATAGAGTAAATGCAAAAATAAAAGCGACACATATTTTATCTAGCTTCGGAAAAACATGCCTACTGCCTCCCCAAGATCTACTAGAATTAAACAATCGACCACTTATAGACATGTAAAACTTATGACTATCGATAACCAGATTGTTCTAACCCTACGCTCAAAACCCTGCCTCAACTCTATCCCCGAGTTGAGAATTCTTCGAACTACTCCCTATAGTTCGATCCTAATTACAAACTAGATTTTTATAAATAAAAGGTAAATTACAATAAAATAAAATGAAACCCTACTACAAATCTAAATAAAAATAAAATATGACCCAATTAAATTAGAAAAGAAGCCTTCCCTTTTTCATTTTAGCCTGTATTCATTATTTCCAAGCCGATTCTCTTTTTGCTCTTGCGTTGTAATTTTTATGGTTTATTTATTTGGAAGCCGCTGCTTGCAATTGAGCTTCGAATCGTACTTCTCCATCTCTGTCGATTACGTTCTTCAATTAGTTGGCGATTGATTGTTGAGATTGCTTCTACTGTCGAGAGTTCCTAAGATTGATTATTTGGTATGATTTTCGCTTTTGATTTTTTGTATCATTGTCGACTTATGTAAAAATTCCCGATGATGATATTGATATTTATATGGTTTTATTCTGAAATAGATTGCGTGATCTTCAGTTTGACATTTTCAAATCTTGACTTTGATTTTTAAATTCGACCATTGATTTCTAATTGAATGACTTCGTGATCTTCTGACTTGTTCATTGCTGATATATACATTGGTCAAATTTTCCGATTCGAATTTACTTAGGGTTGATTTTCTTATTATCGGCCTTGATTTGAATATTTCAACTGAGTTTTAGCCTGAATATGTTGACAAGTTCAACGTTGAGTTCTTGCGCATATTTTTGCCTTCTTGCTTTTGCATTATTCAGTTCCTTTTAAAAACACTACCGCCTTTTGGTTTTTTTCTCTGTTAAAAATTGTTAACTTCCGGCCCCTCTACGACATTATACTTTACAATTGAGTGTTATGGTTGTTGCCTTTTAATGCTCTTGACTGGAAAATATGAAATGCTTGTTGAGTAACCCTTGTTGCCTTTCTCCTGCTTAAGTACATGTATGTCTGTGTGCATATTCCTGAACTTGAATTTGTACAATGTTGTGGTTTGTTTTACTGCATGTACATTTTGCTGGTTCACATGTATATGCTTGTTGCTTGTACTGAAAACAATCATGCTCTGCCTTCTTTCTGGTGCACCTCGTGTGCTTTGTGCACTTGTTTTGTTTGCTGCATTCTTGTTGACCTAAATCTCCAGCTGCACCATTTTGTACTATGTGTATGTTGAACAATTAAGCACTTGAGTTGAACTAATTTAGCTTGACCTTGTTGTAGCTGTATATTATCCGGTTGCACACTATGTTGAGCTTGAAGTACATTTGGGCTTGACCTTTACTTTCTCTTTTGTGGGCTACTTGTATATTTTAATTTGCTCGACCTTATCCATGTACAGTGATACACTATGCATGCCATAGGTTGTTTGTGCACATTTATATTTGGTTCTTGTTTAAAATATAAAAACAAACCAATAAACTGAGACAATATCATATTCAATTATATTTTTATTTTTGCAGTTTCAGTTTGTTTCTTTTTTCTTTTTACTGCGTTATTGTTTGACAGGAAAATCAGATGACTGAAGAGAAGACGGTTGAAGCAAGAAGATAACAAATCAAATTCGAATGAGCAAGTGAGTGTATTGTATATGAGAGTGTGTTGTCTATGAGAAGGAAAAATAATGCTTTATATGAAAGTGTAAAACAGAGTTGTATTTGAAACTATAAAATATAGTAGAAGTTATGTTGTAAATGGGTACTATTTGAAATTGTATTGAAGTAAATCATTTGTTGAAATAAAATTTACATTTGGTTACTTCTATCTGTGATTTTATAATAGTACTATATCAAATGCATTTAGAAATATACATACATACGTACGTACATACATACATACATATATATTTTGTGTGCTTATTATCATCAAACAAAAATCATAAACTGTTATATTCTACGATCTCTCCCTTTTGATGATAATAAACATATATTAAGATTTTACATAGCAAATGTGTTTGATGTGTTGTGATCATGCCCCTCTTTTTGATGATAAGAAACATATATTAAGATTTTTTCATAGCAAATGTGTTTGATGTGTTGTGATCATACTCCCCTTATTTACATACTCCATATACAATTAGACTCCCCTTACACAAATGCATGCAATTACAAAATGAAAATAAAATAGATTTTCAAACTAATTTTAAAACAACTATCGAAAAATGAAACCAACTATTGAATATCAGTAGGGTTATCACTCAGCCACCAAAATCTTAACCTCTCCCCCCTTGTTATCACCAAAATAATAATAATAATTGAAATGGTGATGAATTTTAATTAAAATTATAAATCATATAAAGAGAAATATATATTGCAAATTTCAATTAATCAAACAAAAATCATAATATTTTACATATTAGACACAAATTCCATTTTAGAGTGAGGATTGAGTTATGGTTTAGGGAAATTTTATACAGTGACAGAAGTGTGGTATTTTTAATAGAGAATTTTTTTGTAAATTACCTTTTTAACTATTACACAAAAAAATGTTAAGAACTTTCTAACCATGCATAACCGTTAGGACTTTTAAATGAGGTTAGTAGTCACTTAAAAAAGAATGTCAAGCATTTTGTAACGACCCAGAATTTTGAACAAATTTAAAATTGAAAATATTTAATTAATTTTAAATATTTGAACGATGATTTAATTTGAATCCCCAATATAACTTTGAAATTGGCGATTAAATTATAAAATTTAATCTATTGAATGCTGAATAATAATTTGAATCTTCAATTTTAAGTTGAAGAATAATATTTCGAAAGCTTTTAAAAATTCACATTGATAATACTGAAGATAATCGAAGCTTCAGAATCGAATTTGAAAATGGTTTGTTCAGTTTTGAAATTTAATCGTTTAAATTGAATTTAAAAATAGCCGTCTGAGGCGCAGTCTCGGAATTCGACGGAACCAGTTCCATTGGATTCGTAATATTTTATTGTTATTGGATTTCAAGTTTCGTAGCATTCGGAGTTGTCGTATGGTCGTACAACGAATAAACGCATTGGAAAGTTGGAAATTTATATCGAATTCAAATTCAAATTTATAACTGTATTAGTCTGGGCAAATTTTAGTACAGCCGCCTTCCCTTTCCATCACAACTTTTTGTCACTGTAGCCTGCTTTTCCTAGCACGCAAACATCAGTTCTTGTTCCCTTCGTTTGTTTTTCATCACACGAGTGTCCTTATATCGTACCACTATCGTGTCTTCCTTTGAAAGCAATCGATCTTTATAAAAATATATGTATATCCATCGAACTAATCAGTTCAAAATCCAATAGCCGAAAGAAAAATGTTCGAACACGAAAATCAAATAGAAATCAAATTCATTTCGTTCTGATAAAGATGGCAGAAGAGGCATCTCCTCGTTTCTTCAATTTAATTCGCAAACCCATCTTTTCTTCATCTCCAGTTCGAAAAATAAAAACGAGAAGCACCTCATTAATTCGAAAAATAACGAAGCCCTTTCTTCTCAAAACAAGGGGGTGCGCGATGGAGTTCTGGAGAGAGGTTCGCGAGAGTAGTTCGACGAGGCTAGGGGAACAGCGGTCGCATGCGTCGCGATCTGGTGGAGGCGAAGGAGGTGAGTGGAGCATCGGAGGTTAGGGCTTGGGTTCGAGCACGACGCTCGAGGCCTCGGCGACGAAGCAAGCTAGGGCTGATAGTATTCGACGATGGGAAGGTCGGTGAGACCTCAAGGCCGTAGGGAGTTCTGGGTGGCGAAGTTGGATCTCGGCGATCATTCAAGGCATGCGTGGGACTCGAGAGGTCGTGTGGTGCCAGGATTTGGGTTGCGAGAGGAATCATTGGAGTGAACAGGGTGATGCAGTGGTCTCGACCTGATTGAAGTGAGGTACTTATCATCTATCTTCAACTAAAATTTAAAATATAGTTAACAGGAAAAAGGACATCTGTATATATACAGAATTTAACTCTAGATTTGTTTACTTACAAAAGTATATGTAATTTGGGGAAAATAATAACTTGTTAAATTTATTTTAATTATCAAGAAATTTTTTTTAAAAGGAAAGTTAGTTTGAAATTGAAATAAAATCATTGAATGATTGAAATTATCAAATGAAAATTTATTTTTTCGACCTGTTCAAATATTAATGAATTGTATAAATTATTTATACAAGGTCAAACCGGGAAAACCAAATCAGGATTAAAGTGAATGGCAAACGGAAATAAAAGCTAAGGTGAGATTTTCTCACTCGAAGGAAAAATTTATTATACAGTTATTGATTTGATTGATTGACTGTTTGGATGTGATATTAGATATAGTAGGATATATCTATAGCAATATATACATATTGGCATATGTATATATTGGATTGATTAATTTCCCGTCTCGTATAGCGGATGAGACCCGATTGCGTCGTTAGTAAGCGGATGATTTTTATAAAACCCATATACCGTGATATTCCACCTCGAAGTGGAATTGGTATTGTGCTAACGTCTGTGGATGCAGGGAAACAGGTTGGAGGGATCCAACTGGATTCCTCACCAGTATTTATTTATTTACAGATATCGTGATGTATATTCTGTTATCATATGATGTTGTATGATGTATGGTTGTCGTGATTGACGAATTGGTGTGTTGCATCATCGGATTCATCTTTGAAATTTAAAAATAACGATGTTGATTTTAAAAGAGATTTTTTTTGAAGCGGTCTTTGAAATATACGCTGTGTTTAAATTGTTGAATTGATTTATTTTAAATAAACGTTTAAATCTTAAAGTTATAGAAATTATGATTTTTTGGTGAAATATAACCAAAGTGTCATTTTTGAAATAAATAGTTGATTGATTTATAAAATGGTTTAAGTTGGGATTTTTGAATAACTATAAACGATTTGTATAAAAGATTTATAAAATTGATATCTATAAATTAAAAATATTGGAATTATAAAACGATCATTTATAAGTGTTAAAAATGAAATATTATGGAATCCGTAAGTGAATGAAATTTATAGATTTATAAATTGTGAAGTTATAAAATGGATGAAGTTGTAGAATAAAGGATTTATAAGTAATTTACTTATAAATTGGATTTTTGCCTTTAAATGGAATATTGATCGAATTTGTAAATAAAAGGAGATTTATTAAATCGAAGTTGTTAGAAAATAGAAATAGAATTTATAAACGTTATTTTATAAATTCGAAAATCAATCAAATTTGATGAATTTAATATAGAAGGTTATTAAGGGAATTTTATCCACGATTTTGGATAGTGGATAATTCTTGAAATAAAATGTGTAGAAAATATTGAAAATTTGGTTAGTGAAGTATATTCACGATTTTGGACAGTGAATATATATTATTAAGTAAAATGAATCTGGTCTTGGGAAAGTGATATTAAAATAGAATGAAAACGATTTAACGATGTTTTCAAAAGTGTTTAATATCGAAATCATAGATTTCAACATTCATTGTTGAAATAGACGTTTTCGAGCAATAAGGAAATGGTGGACTATAACACTGTTGTTATAGTAAATGATTTCCGAAAGGAAATGTTTTTATCTAGTATTGGGATTTATATATCTATCTTAATTCCGAATCCCTATACTAGTGATTCTGAGTCGTCGTAACGATGTTTTACGTAACATTCATTTTGACTCAAATAAATGTGCTTAAGAGAATGATTTCCTTAAAGAATGAAATGTATACTTAATATTGATTTAAGTATATCGAATATTTTCAAATGTTGAAAATAAATAGATTTGTGAATTACTTATTATTAAATAAGTATGGAAATGCTTTTCCAATATGAAATGAAATGTTTTTGAGGATTTATCTTCTTAAAGATAAATCGAAAGTGAATATTGAAATCGATTGAAAATCGTATATCAGTAGATATTTTGAAAATATAAATTCACTATGGAATTTATAAAAGAAATGGAAATTTGTTTTAGAGAAATAAACGTTGATTTATTTTTGAAGTGTGGAAATTATATATCTAGTAAAGATATTTTGGAGAATAAATAATTTGGAAAATTATTTGGAATTTGATGATGTTGCGCATCTTTATTGATAGTTAAATAACCGACTATCAATAATTACCTTGAATGGGTATTTGTTGTGAATTGGATGAATTTGAATGCCACACTTATTTTTGAATAAGCGCTCACTATTCGGGTTAGCCGGGAAAGGACCATGGGGTCGTATAACCCATTCCGAATATGTGATACGTCGTTATGAATCGCATTTGCTGACTGGTGTTGAAGACCGGATATTTTTTAAAACGGAAGGATTACCGTCGAGTTACTCTACATCGGTTGATCTCCGATTTAGAGGTTTTATCACCCTTAGTGACGGGAAATCCGGACGTGATTGGAAATTATCCGGATGTGCAAGGGCTTCGTGAGAAGTGCCTTCGGTTCTGTTCGATCCCGGAACAGACTTGTATGGATTGTATGTCTAACATTACAATTTGAGATATAAAGCTGATTTCTTTCAAATACATTTCTGTTGGTGGCGGAGAATTTATTCTCTTAGCTTAACACCCTTCTCTGAGACGTACGAGCTCAGAGGTTATGTAGTAGAAATTTATCAGCGATATATCCCAATTTGGTAATGTGGCATGCTGAGTGTTGCTGTGTGATGATCAGTGTTTGATCATTTGTGATATGATCATTTGTTTGATCATTTATCTTTGTGATCATAGGTTGATCATCTGTTGACCCAAAGCATGGCTTTGTGACAAAGCGTAGCTTTGTGGACGAGACTTCGTCAGGGCCTCAACAACCCGAAAATGGTCGAAACAGGAATGTTGCGGCAAGGTTATGAGGGTCGTGCCCTTTAGGGTATGTCATTTCCTTCTGGAAAGGGGTGGTATCATGGTATGGAGCCCAGATACTTACTCATGTGGATACACTTTATTTATGATGTGTGATGTTGGCTACCGAGCGCTCGGATAAAGGTCCCAAAGGACCGGGTGATGACATATTCGTGAGTTACCTGTTACAGGGGTAACCCGGCCTTGTTTGGCAGAGAGCAGTTTGTCTCTCGGGACGTCCAGCCAGAGGCGATCCCATTCGGCAGTAGGAAAGGAAGTTCCTTAGCCTGACCATTTGTTGGAAATCCATTTCCCAATACGAAATTGTACGGTTTTAGTTGTAGAACCTGCCATTTACTTATGGTGGTCACCACTGTTTAGATGGTAGCTATAGTAGGCATAGTTCGGAATGTCTATGCTGGCTAAGATTAATATTATACTTTCGAAATGTTTTCTACACTAGACATTAATAATAATAATCCAATGATTGGCGTAGTAAGCATATTTGACTATCATAAGAAGAAATCTCCTCCAATTCTGCGTTTGCATTGTGTGTGTGGCGGGAGGTCTTATGGTAGTTTCATTTTCCAAAAAGCATTGCGAATCTATTTTATTTTCTTTGTGAAAAATAATTGTTTTACGATCTCACACCAGTCACCATGACCGACTCGGAGTTTATTGTTTCCCTTCTAAACTCTGGGTGCCCACCAATTTCCACACGGGCAGTCTAGAGTTAGGTTATCAGGATATTCTGGAGCTTTGAAGATAAGCTGGATGACGAGACGTAGTATTTGTATCTGATAGTATTTATTCCGCTGTGTATTCTGTATGAGGACAAGTTTATATAACTGTCCATTTTTGTATATTGACTCTGATTGATGTATGTATAAACTGATATAGTTCTTTGTTTTAAAAGACTAGTGATTATCTATTATATATTGTCCCGCCGCGATATGTGAGATTCTGATATTGTTTTCTGTTTCTGATGTTGTTCTGTTGTTCTTCTTTCTCTTTCTTCTATCTTTTCTTCTACCTCTTCTTTCAAACCCTAAGAATTCGGTTTTCCGGCATTCGATGGCTCGACAGTTGATACAGTGGACGTATTGATGTCGATATTCGGAAGTCGAAGAATCGGGTCCTTACACATTTTCTAACCATGAATAACCATAAGGACTTTTAAATGAGGTTATAAACTACTTGAATATTTATCCCACTTTAGTATTCAAGTTCTATCCATGCATAATCGTCAGGACTTTAAATGAGAATGGAAGCACATATATAGAGACTAAAGCTATTCACCCATGCATAACCTTGAGGACTTTTAAATGAGAGTGAATACTTTGGGTAGATTTATAAATTACACTAAAAATATAATTCCTTATTTTTGAAATACCAACTTCTATACTCTATATTAAATTTTGGTATATGGATTGCAAGAAGGATGATAGTGACAGAAATTATCATGGAATATATACTGATTTTAAAAATATTGTAGGACCTGTTCAATTTTCATGAAATTTTCGATATATGCTTCCTCTAGCTATGAAGTATAATCTAATCACTACCCATTGCTTTATTAATCACTATTAATAATTTTTATAAATTTCAAAATGTTCAAGCAGTCAACAACCATCTTTTCCAGAGTAAATCCTTTACCAAAGTAAACAAGAGTATTTTTATCAAAGTAAAAATCTGAGTCATTTAAAAATTTCTAAACCCAAAAAAATGTGCAAATCTATTTTATACAAGGAGTTTTGTGAAAATGATGTCTGCTAATTTTCAAATCAGTTGAAAAGTGAAAATATTATTACAAATGAAGTGATATATAATACTACTTGTGCCCGAATTGCCCAAAAGTGATATAATTTTTAAACAAGCAGGCCGTGTAATCCTCATCACCCTAATTGGTTCACAAAAATTTTCAACAAAGCCATTTATATCAAAAAGAGGGAAAAAAAACTTATAAAATGCAAATTAAGGCACACATAGTGTAAATTATACAACCTCTGATTTGTAAGTCGTCATTAAAGGCAATGAAAGTTAATTGTTGTACTAAAGCAATTGACCATTTTTGTTTTGAAAGTTCGGTCCATTTGAAACCATTATTTGAACGCTTTAACTTCATAGTCTAATTCAATACAAATCATAAAAGTTTTAGATATTTAAAATTGCTACTCACCAAAATTGGTTCAAGTCCATATGATAAATCGCTCACTGATTACATCTGAAATACTATAACTTGTTTGCATAAATCAGAGATACTTTTCGAGTGATGTACTGAAATGATTATTGTTTTTCAATCTTTTACAAAATTAATGCGCAAAAGTTGTAGTGCTATAATTTAGCTTTCCATAATTTCAAGAATTTCAAAATTCGGAGTAAATATGCACAAGTTATGATCGAATTATTACAACTGTGTTAAGAAATTATGAAACTGTACAGAATATTTGCAGTTTTTCAGTGGCATAAATTAAAATTTTGGAGAAATGCAAACAAAATTTGTACAATTTTCTATCTATTTTCGAGAACATTTTGAATTTTGCAAATTGGAGTTAAGGAGCTCAAGATATGGTAATTATACTACAGTAGTGTCAACAACAATCAAAGTAGGGTTTAGAGATCATGCCTTAAATTACCTTCGATATTATGTTCTGGTTCACCATTTTTCATCAAAGTATGTAGATCTCCGCCTCATTTTTCCAGGATAAGGAAAATTGGAATTATTTCTCTTAAACTATATATAGAACATCTTGAAGTCGCCTCTATCGTAATTGTTCCTTAGCCTGATTCTGTACCTGAATGTTAGAGAAAGCGAGTGGTCTAGGATGTAGGACCACTCTTATTTTCAATTGTAACCTTTGGTACCCAAATTTGTCTACATAACAAACTGTTAGCATTACGATTGTACCCTTGGGAACCCAAATTTGTTTAACTGTTTTGTTTTTGTTTCTATTCCAACATTTGTTTTGTTTATGCCCACTTTTTTTTGCAAATTAAACACTTTGTAAAATTTGACATTATCAAATTTTCTTTTCTTAATTAGTTCAACACTATCATATCCAAGTACTTTTCTATTTTCAACGATTGTCTGACTTCGTAACAACATAGTCAGTGATTTTTCTCCCTTCGAAAATTTTCTTATTGTTGATTCAAGTTGTTAAACCTTAGACCTGATAACGTTGTTTTCATTCAAAAGTGAGGAGCATCTTTTGATGAAATTTTCTCTTTCTGTGTCATCTTTGTTTTTCATAGTCAAAATTTCATTTTCGAGGATTTCAGTTTTAGTCTTAGACCTACTAATTTCTTCCTTTAGAGACTGACACTTCTCGTATTCTGATTTATGCTTTCTAATGTTTACAATCGTTAGTTCTAACTCATCATTAATTCCAAGTAGACTAATTTTCCTCTGATTCAAGTTTATTATAATCTTCTTTAAGTCTATCATTGCATCCATATAACTCGTGATATAAAATTAATAAATCGATATGTGATAATTTTAATACCTCACTAGGTTCATCATCGCTGTCGCTTGATTCTGCCATTAAGCATATGTTTGACTCCTCTTTCTCACTATCAGTGTTATCCTCTTCTTCTTCATCGCTCTCATCCCAAGTGGCTGCAAAACTCCTTCTCTTCTTCCTTTTCCCTTTGTCAAGTCGATTCAATGGTAAATTTGGCTTGATGTGACTTGGCTTCTTACATCCATGACATACGTTCTTCCTTATAATCATCCAGTACTCTGGCAATGCTGCTTTTTATTCATTGATTCAGTACTGGATTTCCATGCTTTTCAGTCCACATTTTGAATTGCTTTAATAACAATGCTAGCTTCGATGCAGCTTCATCATCTTCTTCACTATCAATTGTTCCTTTTAAGGCAGTTGATTTCTTTTTTGAATCTCTACTTTTCATGTTTTTCCCTAACTTTGAGCTACATCTCATAGGTGATGATATTTCCTATTAATTCCTCCACCTTAATCTATTTCAAGTATTTAGATTCCTAGATTGTTGTCCCTTTTGCTTCAAAACTTCTTGGGAGAATTCTGAGGATTTTTAGGACCATTTCCAATTTTTTATATGCTTTTCCTAGCGTCTTAGATTTGAATACCAGATTTGAAAATCGTCCATACATGTCCTTTATACTTTCATATTTTGTCATTACAAAATTCTTGTATTCATTAATGAGCAAGGCTAGATGAGATTCTCTGACCTGCGATGTACCTTCATGTGTCACTTCAAGCATATACCAAAATTTCTATATAGTATCACAATGGAAAACATGATTATATTCCATTTTGTATGAGGAACAAATAATTGAATTCATAGTTTTAGCATTTGCCTAATGAAGTCTAAGCTCGTTTGCGTTACACTTGTCTTTAGGCTTAGTGACTTCTTGATTATCTACTAATATTGTTGGTTTACTATAACTGTTTCAACAATATCCCATGCGTCTATAGTATTTAGAAAACTCCTCATCCTAGTTTTCCAATACGAATAATTGATGTCATTAAACATGGGTGGCCTAGATATGGATTGTCCTTTAGTAAAAGCATTATTAAAACTAGCCATAGTTAAAAAGGTGAATTTGACTACCTAGTTGTGATACCACTTATAGGATCGAATTAATCCTAGAGGGGAGTGAATAGGGTTTATAATAAATTCATAAAATAATAAAAATTATAACACAGATAATAACAGAGTAAATGCAGAAATAAAAACGACACACAATTTTACCCAACTTCGGCAAAACCTGCCTACTGCTTCCATAAAGATTTCTACTAGAATTAAACAGTAGATCGCTTACAGACCCTATAAACTTGCAACTATTGCTAACCTAATTGTTCTAACCCTACGCTCAAAACCGTACACAACTTATCTCCCAGTTGAGAATTCTTCGAACTATGCCTCGTAGTTCGATCCTAGTTAAAAACTAGAGTTTTATAATTAAAAGGTAAATTATAATAAAATAAAAGGAAATCCTAATACAAATAAAATACAGCCCGGTTAGTTTAAAAAAGAAGTCTTCCCCTTTTCACTTCAGCCCATATTCATTATTTCCAAGTGGATTCTTTTTTTACTCTTGTGATCTGATTCTTAGGGTTTCTTGCTTCGGAAGTCGCCGCTTGTAAGCTTCGAATTGCATTATACCGAAAACAATCATGCTCTGCCATCTTTTTGGGGCACCTTTTGTGCTTTGTGCGCTTGTTTGTTTGATGCATTCTTATTGACCTGAATCTTTGGTTTCACCATCGTGTACTATGTGCATGTTGAACAATTGAGCACTTGAGTTGAGCCAATTTGGCTTGACCTTGTTGTAGCTATATATTATCTAGTTGCACACTGTGTTGAGCCTGAAATTCATTTGGGCTTGACCTTTGCTCTCTCTTTTTTGGGCTACTAGTATATTTTAATTTGCTTGCTTTATGGCATATACAGTGATACACTGTGCATGTCCTAGGTTGTTTGTGCATATTTATTTTTGGTTCCTATTTAAAATATGAAACCAAATCAATAAACTAAGCCAATATCATATTCAATTTTTTTTTTGCAGTTTCAATTTATTTCCTTTTGCTTTTTACTGCATTGTTGTTTCAAAGGCAAAGCACATGACTAGAGAGAAGAAAGTTGAAGCAAGAAGGTAACAAGTCGAATTCGAGTGAAGAACTGAGTGTATTGTATATGAGAGTGTGTTGTATATTGGAGTGAAAAATAATGTTGTATATAAGAGTGTAAAATAATGTTTTATTTAAAAGTGTAAAATATAGTGGAAGCTATGTTGTAAATGTGTACTATTTGAATTGTATTTAAGTAAATCATTTGTTGAACTAAAATTTCATTTGTATACTTCTATCTGTGTAATAGTATTGTACCAAACACATTTAGAAATATATGTTTATTATTATCAAACAAAAATCATAAACTTTATATTCTTCATATATATATATATATAGATACATCATATGTGTACAAGAACCTATACCTATCCCTATAATAATGATCATGGTATCGAAACCTGCCGCACTATGATAATGTTATCCTCCTCACACAAAAGCATTAACACATAAACTCGATATGTCTAATCTGTAAATAAGCTACTACTGTAAGGTAAAGTGATCCAAAGTGTCCTTAGGTATAAACAAAATCAAAGTAAATGACACACAAAGAACAAGATATCCAAAACATCTGTACTCCTCGTATCGTAGAGCTCTCAAATATACGATGACATAGATAACCCACGGACTACCAAGGAGAGAAAACTGACTTTACCCACTTGTTGTGATGGCCTACTTGACCTACTTATCTAATAGTGAGCATCCACACTCAATCTTGCATTGTGCCATCCTCTGAAAGTTTCACACTATCAATCTATAAGTATCTTGTCATATGCAATTGGACCGGTATTGTATAGCACGAGGCTAAGTGTCACAAAAGTTATCTCTCTTGGTAATTACAAGCTTTGAACACCATTAGCACTCATGTTTAAGGCCAAACACTCTTATATGTGACACGATTTGCATGCATGTCTCCTGCCTAAACCTTCTCACGTCACATCAATTCATGTCTTATCGATTGGCTCAACGGTACTCTAATTTCCCCATGGATTCTTACTAGTCATTCCATTAACCCAAAAATCCAAGCCCTCAGAATGCCACCAAACTTTTCAAAGTCGCATCCTTGAAATTTCTAGCTCAATGGTCTATATTAAACTAAACTTGGAAGTAGGATAAAGTAGTTACCTTGGAAATTCTGTTTAGCCTTAAGATGACCTTGGGTTTGCTTCGGGTTTGCATAGCTTTTACACAGAGCTTGCTTTGAGTCAGACATGCACTCTAACCCACGTTAATACTTGAGGGATAGTTCGATGCAGCACTCTAAGGTAAACTACATGCTGACCTATAACTTGACCCAAGCATGATTTGGGTTGATACCAGACCATTTTCATGGTTTTTTCATCGAACAAATTTCGCAATTCGTTGGTTGATCGGGCCCAATGGTTCGATGAACCATCGAACCATTCCCTTGGAATTTTTTTTTGTAAAGGGTCATTTCCTTATGTACTCCGAAGAATGCTTCGAGTGTTACATGCTTCAAACCAAAGCAAGCGTAACATGACCTAGAGTTATTCTCTAGTTCTGCAATACCCCTGCGTCAGAACTTGCTCCACAATCCTAGCTTTTTACTAACATTTCATTTTTTACATACTTTACTTTGTACCTCTTTTCCAAAATTTTCCTAACACAAAATCAAAATTCCATACGCTAAGAGAAGTTTTCCAATGCTCACAAGTGCATTTATGAGCCTTCAAAAATCATTAAAGCATATACATATAAAACAAACAACATAAAATCAAGATTTTGAGTCATTCAAACAATTCAAAAACATCTAAATTATATAGGATCCTGACACATAATTTAATCCCTATATAAACATCAATTTAAAGGTATTTATAAATTTGGAGCAAAGGATAATCATGTATTTTAGTTTAAGAATGGAACCAAAGTAGTTTAAACATAAAATGTACATATAATACTTAAGGTTAATGTAATACCTTGAAATTTTGTATATAACTTAAATAATGATAGTAAATAACAATAAATATTACATCTCTTTGGAGGGTATTTTAGTAAATTTTCGTAGAAGGGAAAATCGGTAATTTTTACAGACAGTTGAATTTGTTTATGGGAGCCGCACCATTGCATAGTTCTTGTTTTTTTGGTCACGATGGAGCATTTATTTATCCAAATCTGAGTCGTATGAGTGGGATATCGAAGTTTTATTTTAGTGTGTTGGATTTGTACACAAACAACGGACCACGCTAGGCTAATTTGGCTCAGGTTTGAAAATTAGAATTTAAATTTATAACAACCGTTTGATTTTCCTCCTAAAATCTGTTTAATAGTATGTATCTTCATTTCTCATTTTCTTTCTCATTTTCTAAAATGCTAGAAACCTTCATCTTCCTCCTTCCTCCATTTCAATATCAAATTCATATTTCTTAACAAAATTAGATGAAACGAGTTGCATTGAATTCGTAGTAGAGTTCTCTATCATTTAGAGTAAAGATTGAAGTCTAATTCGAAGATTCAATTTTCTAGAAATTTGGGACAGTAGGTGAATTTGAATTCTTTTGGTTTGATTTAGTGAGTGTGGCTTCTCCGATCCTTATATAGCATTGTGATAATGCTATAAGATGTTTTAAGGCTAAATTTAGATTTAAATATGATATATATGAATCTGAAATGAATCCAGAAACAAAGTAACAAAGAAGGACGTATTTGAATTTCAGAAAAACTATGAAAACCTAGTTTGATGTTAATTTGGACTAAAACCATATAGAAACTTTAATTATGTTGTATATGGACCTATTAAGATCATAGAAATATAATGAACATTGGTATATAGGATATACGATCTCTACAAACCAAGAATGGAGTAAAAATCTAAAATCAAAATAATTAAAATATGGAAGAAAACCCATATTTGCCTTGTTAGCCGATGCACCAGTGGTGCACACCAGTCCACTGGTGGGCAAACTAGATTTGTAATTTTAAGCTTTTTAAATGCCCGAATCATAAGGCGTTGATTCGTTCTTTCGCGAGAGGTTTTCTAGCGATTCTATGGTGATTTCTTAACTTGTGAAGTTGTAGTTTGGGTGCATAAATGGATGATAGTATTTGGGATAGGAATGTAGTACATGAGGCCTTGGAATGGCCGACGGATGTGCGAATCATATATGGGTGCGTATTTTGGAATTTCATGATGTAAGAACATAGTATATGTAGATTTGGATAATAGACGAGTATGTGTAGCCTTGGTGATACGAAAGATATGGATGTAGCTAGTTCATCTTTAAATTGAGTAGTTGGCGATATGGTATAAATATATGGCCTTGGATCGCATAGTTTGATGATTATATATATAGTTTGGGCGATGAATGATTACCTAAATCTTATAGCGTATGTGACGGGTCCCTGATTCATTGTATTGACGGGTGTTCTCCAATAGAGCATCGAGGCTGGTCCAGGAGAGTTTTAGTGTGGAAAAAAGTCGATCTATAGCGCATGTGGCAGGACCAGGCATGAGTCCATTACATAACTATCTGTTACCGCAGGTGGCAAGGTCGTATAGTTGTAAACGTGTAATCCTTTATCGTAGATGGCGAGACCAGATTATGTAGACATGAAATCCTTTATCGTATATGGCGAGACAAGATTTTATATAGGGGATCCTTTACCGTAGGTGCTCGTGACTGAATCAAATCTGGATAGTATAATATCATTCTACAACACATGTGGTGGGACCAGAAGGTGCTATACTTTAGGCTTAAATCATGTTACGTCCCTATCATAGTAGTATACCTGTATTAAATTGGCTTCGCTTATTCAAACGTATATCTGACCCTCTCTTATGTCCATTTTATCGATATTTTTTATTGATGGACTTTTAAAACGTGATGGACCTAGAGAAGAGATCTATATATATTCTAAATATTGTATATAAGTGTTGTATAAATAATCTATAACAAAAGGACAAAATGTGATAGTGTGTGGTGTATGTGTGGATTTGATTTAGATTGTACAGACTTACATTGTGGTATCAGATGTGTAATTAAACATATATATATTTATGTAATATGATATTTTTTGTGACCATCCACTGTGAGCTCTGAAAGTTAATATGTATAGTTTTTTCTTATGCTTTCTCTGTATATCAATATGTATTATCCTCCAATGACTCGCCGTTTTTGTACTTTATTGTATAGTTACGAGGTTGTCAAAAGTACAATTAATGAACCTCTCACCAAATCGAAGCTTTAACAGTCTAAAAATGTGTTAAAAATTGCTATAATAATTCTTAGATAATAAAGAACAACTACAATGCATCCCAAATTAGTTCATTTAATGATTGATCTAGATATTTTTTTATCATTGAATGCATCAATTTCACTTCAATTTTTTTTTTAAAATGGTACTTAGATACAACATGTCACTGAGACAATATATCATAACTCACATGTCAATATATGTTCGAATCACGCTACGCAACTTTTGAAGTTGTGACTCTTGCACAAAGTCGAATCACTTAACCACTGGGACAATGGTGCTTGTCTTCACTTCAAAAGTAGTTGGCTTTGTTTTATTTTAAAATATTATAACATAGGCTAGGGTTAGGAAATATTTCTTGAAGAAAGAATTGATACATGGTTTCAATGAGAGCTAATTAAGGTTAGTCCTAAAATAGGTATTGCAACTAATTAATTACCGGTTAATTGCTTACTAATGGAGACCGAAACTCAATATGGTCATTACTTTCAAAAGATTGGACCAAATTGCTATTATGATCACTCTACAAATAAGGAATGTATGTGCCCTTTTATCTAAAATGATAATGGGCTCCTGATTCGGCCCTTATCAGAAGTTATGCCCAAACTAGTGTTATAGTCTTAAAAAGTTATACGATTTTACTTAAAATTCAAAAATGGTAAGATTTACATTACTACAAATTTTTAGCTCTAAACAAGTTTCTTTTGATATGCTTATTATATTTTTCTCTTCATGTTACATTAAAAAATGGAAGGTCATTACAAAAATTTGTCCCAAACTATTTTTTATTAAAACGAACTTTAAACCAATATTCAGCCTCAAATGTTTGAGACTTTAATTTGGTCGTAAACATATATTTGTTTGAAATTATTATTTTTATTGGTATTAGGTCTCAAATATTTGAAACCAAATACCGGTCACTAATATTGTTTTCATTTATGATACAATTTGTGATAAAATTTTGGTTTTTGAATTGTAAGATTAAATTTTGATCACAAATTTAATTATATTTTAATATCTTATTTGTGATTCCTTTTCAGTTTAATAAAATTGTGTCTAAATGATTTGTATCAAATCTGGTTTAAAACCAATTGTTTTGAGATCAAATTTTCTTGTCTCAAATGTCAAAAGTTGTCATAAATTTGCCTTTTGACATCACTCTATTGCTTTTTTAACAAGAAATTTGATCAATATTCGCAGTTTTTTTTTGTAGTTGTGAGGGATAAAATAAAATGAAGAGAGGAATTTCTATGTGAAGTCTGTTTGAGTGTAAGATGTTTTAAGTAATAAAAAGAAACTAGTATTTATCAATTCATAGTCTGGAAAACAAAAGTCGTTGAGTGCTTATTTAATGCTTATTTAACATGTGCCTAACATTTAGGCGCTTGGTGAACATGCAGTCTTCTTTGATTACAAATTTTTAACTAGGTTGGTCAAGTTATTGTAATAATCAACTTGTAACTAAATGTTTAAAACTGATTTAGGGTAAAAATATTGCATTCAAAATATATTCCCCCATGTTGGAGATAAATTATAAAGTCTAAAGTTTTCCTTTAAGTTTTAAATCCTGAATCCATAACTTTTCTTAATGTGTTTTTATCCAACAAGTGTTTTCAACCATTGATAATTCATTTGTAAAAATATGTAAAGAAAAAAGAGGTTATTATGAATTGTAAACACATATAGAAGTTAGTTTCCTTGGTTACGTGGTTAGAAATGTTAAGCTAAATTGAAACTGAGAAAATGGTTGCACTTAAGCGGACTAATTTTAGTTCATCCAATTAATAATCGATTTATAACGAGCTATAGAATTGAATCATCATAATAATCATATATTTTGATTAAGACATCCAACTTACAAAAGGAAACACTAAACTATAATTAAAGATTATTTCTTATGTATATTTTTACTTTTATGGGGAAATTGGTACGAAGGGCCTAATTATATGGCCCATTTTTTTTCCAGGACACGGGTTTGAAATTATTATTTTCGAGGACAATTATGTGCGGCGTGCGTCTTCATCTTCTCAAACATCTAAATATCTTCTGAAATCGATCGTGGAAATTAGGCGCGTTCGTCTTCATCTTCTCAAACAACTACGTATATTCTGAAATCTGCCGATCTTGGAAATTAGGCGCGTGCGTCTTCATCTTCTCAAACAAGTACGTATCTTCTGAAATCTACCGATCGTGAAAATTAGGCGCGTGCGTCTTCATCTTCTCAAAGAACTACGTACCTTCTGAAATCTACCGATCTTGCAAATTAGGCGGTCGTGAAAATTAGACGTATCTTGTTCAATCAAAGCGGTCGTTTCTTGTGCAATTGAAGCGGTCGTGAGGCGTTAGTTTCTTCTCAAATCAAAATCGACTTTAATTGTGGGAAATCGTGAGGCGATTTTCTTCATTTGGTGAGTCTCTTTTTTATTTGCTGTTTTTCATTCTCAATTCTATTTTTTATGATGTTACTGTATGTTTCTTTTCACAGGAGGCTGTTTTCATCTATTGGAGGAAGGTTTTGTTTGATGTAGTTGGAATAATGGCTTCTGAATGGTATTGTTTTATTCTTATAACACAATCACTGTGTATTTAGCTTCGTTTGTTCTTTAGTTTGCAATTAAACTCTGATTGTTTAGATGTTTAAGAATGGTGTACCAAAATTCCATTCTGGCTCTAGTAATAATTTGGCAGCCATTGAATGTGATTATGTGTTTTAAAGACCATATTGATCTTAGTGTGTGTTTGTTATGATAATTTTTTAGCTCTTCTTTTTCACCATTAAGTATATTTTTGTAGATCATCTTTTTCACCTATGATTTTTCAACAATGTAAACTTGAATAGGTACAATCACAACGAATGTTTTTCTTCCACGTGTTCCACTGTTGTAATCAGGTTATCCCAAAGAGTGATAGTGATCTGTAAAAGATAAATTGTTTTATCTTTTTTCAAAAAGTGGTATATAAAATGATTTAAATGGTTTTATGCTATTAGTTTTTATTTAAGATCAGTTTTACATAGTTATATTTTCCACTGTTGTAATCAGGTTATCCCAAAGAGTGATAGTGATCTCTAAAAGATAAATTGTTTTATCTTTTTCAAAAAGTGGTATAAAAAATGATTTAAATAGTCTTATGCTATTAGTTTTTATTTAAGATCAGTTTCACATAGTTATTTTTTTTTACATTTTTTTGCAGGTGTGATTCATCTGTTATAGTTGTGTTTGATTTCAATAACAATTGTTTTAGTGCTCGTTTTGGATTGGATGCTTCTATTTCTTATGTTAGGAATAGGATTTGGGAGCAGTGGAATAATTTTACTCCATTATGCTTTGATATTTTTTATATTTGTGAATCAAAGACTACCTTTATTGAAACGGATAGTGATCTTCAAGCTATATTGTGTTTGTCTTGGTTTAAAAAGGAAGAATTTTTGGGTTTTTTTCTACGGCTGAAGAATGATTCAATGGATAATTTTGTTGGTGAAAGTAGCAAGTCTGGTTCAGTTGTTGGTGTTGAGTCAAGTAATAATATGTTAGGTTATGATGATGATTTAGATTCTGGTTTTACTCAACAAAAGGATTTACATGAGTTGTTGAAGAAGAATTCAAATATGGAATTTTTTACTGGCGTTGGTCAACAGTTTGATTCTGCTATTGGATTCCGTAGAACAGTTAGTGCTTATTGTTTGAAGAATGGATTTAAAGTACAGTATATTAAGAATTATAAAGAACGATTGACAGTTCGATGTGCTGTAGCTAGCTGTCCTTTTAGGATTCATGCTTCTTGCAAACTGAAGCAATTGGACCAACTATTTGTTAAAAACATTAACTTGATTCATACTTGTGGTGGTGGATTTCGTTCCCTTAGTAGTCCAACCATTAATAGTGATCTTGTGAAAAGTTTAATCGTCAATCAAATTCGTGATGAGCCAAAAAGAAAAACCAAGGATATCATTAAAAGTTTTAGAAGAGATTATGATGTGGAGCTAAGCTATTACTTTGCTTATAAGGGTAAGAAATTGGCTATGAATGATATTTTTGGTGATGAAAAGAAATCTTACAATGAATTAGTTTGGTATTTGAAGGCATTGGAAAGAAATAACCCAAATAGTTATTCAAGTATGGATGTGGATTCTGAAACAAATCAATTTGAGAGAGTTTTTGTATGTTATGAGGCATGTATATTTGGATTTAACTATTGTCGTCCTATGGTGTTTTTGGATGCTACCTTTTTGAAAGGGCGAAGTGATATTTTGATGGCTGCCACTGCGAAAAATGAAATTCAAGGTACTGAATTTTTTTTTTTGCTGTTGTATTTATGTTACATAGTACTGTTTCTTTAAGTTATTGTTCTACTGAATTTTATTGTGTACATACTGCATTTTGTTCAAGTGATTTGTCTACTGTTATATAGTACTGTTTCAAATATAGTGCATTTGGTTGTTTCAAAAATGAATTCAAACTAACAATTTAATTCAACTGAAAATTAATGATGATTAATGTTGGTTGTTGTTTTTATTTTTATTTTGATAGATACATAATCTAGATGTTTTATTTTTTTCAGTTTATCATGATACCTACTGCTTATGCTGGATTTACCAGAATCTGTCATATTTCAAACAATAAATGCATATATGTTTTTATCTCTAACATCTTCAATCTAGTTTCACTAGTTACAAAGTAGGTACAATTGTTCAATGGACAGTCATGCTCTTCTTATTGTAAATTTGATCCAAAACAAATACTGTAAAAGATATAATGTTCTTTAATTTGATATACAAAATGTTACTGTATACAGGAGTTAAAAAGGATAAATGCATTTATCTT
Source organism: Allium fistulosum (assembly GCA_030737815.1). NCBI lineage: Eukaryota > Viridiplantae > Streptophyta > Magnoliopsida > Asparagales > Amaryllidaceae > Allium > Allium fistulosum. Next base: position 626,482,501 of record CM060905.1, on the reverse strand, counting down.
TTAATATAAAGAATTAAATAACATATTAAGCCGTCATTATATATCATAGATACTACTACATGTTGAACATATTTATCATTTTTTTCTTTATTTGAAGTTCTTACATAAGGTATACAAATGATTTAAACAGCATATTGAAAAGATAAAAGCATATATGTTTTAGATGTTTGAATATTATTCTTTGTATTGTATGCATGAATTATGTATCATATCTTTGCAATTTCTACCCTTTTTGCGTAGACTACACATGTGATTGTCTACTATTAGATAATACTGTTTCAATTATAATTTTTTTTTACACAAAAAGTGAATTAATTTTTTGTTGTTTCAAATGTAATACATAAACAGTGAATTATTATTTTTTTTGTTTTTTTTCCAGGTTTTTTCCCATTAGCAATGGCTCTTGTTCCCAAAGAAAATGAAGAGTGTTGGAGTTGGTTTTTAAAACACCTAAAGAATGCTCTCAGTTGTGATAGAATATTAACTTTTTTAAGTGATAGACACTGGGGTTTATTGTTAAGTATTCCAAATTTTTTTCCAAATAGTCATCATTCTTATTGTTTGCATCATATGCAAAATAATATTGCTAGCATTGTGAAAAGTGGAAGGGGTGTTTGGGTAGCTCATTTACTTGAGCGTTGTGCTATAGCTTCTAATCATCATGAGTTTGAAAAAGCCATGTCCAAGTACAAAGAAATTGGAGGTGCCAAAGCTATACAGTACTTGAATGATAAACCATATGATCATTGGGCTGATTTGTTTTTTCCGGGGAAGCGATATGGCGAAAATAAGTCCAATGTAGCTGAGAGTTTTAATTCTTGGATTTTGGATGAAAGAAGTTTGCCTGTTACTGCTTGTCTTGATGGAATTAGGGTAAAACTGATGATGCAAATGTCTAATCATAGAGAAGAGGCATCAAAGTGGACTAGTGTGCTATGTCCAAAAATGGAAGCTCGTTTGTTGAAATTGAAGGAAGAAGGATTTGGGTGGAGTGTTTCTAAATCATCTAGGTATTTATTTCTATATTTTTACATGATGTTCATAGTTTCTGAAAAAAATGATAAATGCATTTATCTTTTTTCAACTTGCTATGTAGCCTGTGTTATGATTTCATTTTGTTGGTATTTATAAATTTTAAACCCCTCTGGATCTTTTGAATCTTGACAGTCGCGGCATTGTAATTAACACTGTATGTAATTCTTAGCTCTTTCATTATTTTCGTCTGGATGAGTCTGTACATTTTACTTATGGTATATTAGTTCTTGACTTGGACAATCCTGTTGATATTTTTGGAAAAGTCAAATCTGGTGCATCAAGGGAATGTTTTTAGTCAATTCCACTTAATCAGTGGATGCCTTACCCATTGAAATCACTGTCAAGGTTTACTGGTTTTAATTCTTACTATAACCTTTATGCTTTCTTTTTTCTAGATTGGTTATCATTTTTTTTAAAAAGAAAGTCAAAATCAAAATTTACATAAGATATACTTTCTCTAAAGAATATGAACAGTATGCCTGTTGTTATTTGTTTTGGTTTATGAGTCTTATTTTTCACTATTAGTTCTATGCACATGAATTGGGTCTTATTTATTAGATAGATTAGAGAGAATATATATAGTGCTAATAATCATTTTTTGGAAATGCAATCTGTGTACATATTTTAACTGTTTTTAATTTTACATTTTGTAGGTATATTTTTGAAGTTCATTCTCCAACATCTCAAAAGGTTGATCTTAAAAATCGCATTTGCATTTGCAATCAATGGAAAGTGACAGGTTTTCCTTGTGCGCAAGCTTTGAAGTGTATTTCTTTAACCAGAAATTCTGTTTATGAATATATTGAGAATTAATTTACTGCTGAGTATTATCGAGCTTCATATTCACATTTGATCAATCCTATTCCAACTTTTGATAAGGAAGCAATTGAAGCTGAAGAATCATCTATTGTTCTTCCTCCTAAGCCTGTTCGTGGAGCTGGTAGGCCTAGGATGAATAGGATTGAAGAGGCTGACTTTCATGCTAAGCAAAACAGATGTGGAAAGTGTAAAAAACAAGGACATAATAGAAGAGGATGTTCTTTGAATATTTGAGTTGATTGTTTTAGTCCAATGTATTTGATTGGTTGTTCTATAAATACTCTGACTTGAATAATTGAGTTGATTGTATTAGTCCAGTGTATTTGATTGATTGGTTGTTCTATGAATACTTTGACTTGAATAGTTGAGTTGATTGTATTAGTGCAGTGTATTTGATTGATTGGTTGTTCTATGAATACTTTGACTTGAATATTTGGATTATTGCATATGTTGAATTGGATATAATCTGATTTTGATTACTTTTGGTTGTATGCAATTGTTTATGAGTTTCTGCTTTTCTGGTAGGCACTGTGATGGTTGTCGGTAGGTAGTTAGTGTGGAATTGGTAAGATGATGGTTAGTGAAGAAGAATTGTGGGTTGTGGCTTCTCTGACAGTGTTGAGTGTGGAATGTTGCTGCAGTTTGTATTGAATGAAACAGTGGTGTAGTAGTATTTGCTTGTATGGTCAGAGAACTGTGAAGTTTATAGGTTGTGAATGGTTTGGGATGGAAGTATGGTTAGTAAGTGAAGTATGACAGAGTGGTATTTGGACTTTTGTAAAGGAGGAGGTGTTGTAGTTAAGAAGTGAGGCAGTGGAGGTTGGCAGTGAAGTAAGTAGTAGTCAGAGGCACTTGAAGTTGTGAATGATGAAGGTGGTAGTTACTCTTCTAACAGGAAATGGGAAGTATGGAAGAACTATTGTTTGCAATTGTTCTGTTTAAAAAGATAAATTGATATATCATTGGCCTCAAACAAGGTTAGGACCAAGTATATTTGCGGTCATTGATTTAAATTTTCTTTGTGCAGAAATATTTGTTCAATTTTGTTTGTGCAGAAATATTTGTTCAATTTTGTTTGTGCAGAAATATTTGTTGATTTTTCATAACGGTGGAATACCTATCCATCTCCAATAGTTATTTATCTTTTTGTAATAACTTCTTTTTTCAAGAGAGCAGTATTCAACCAGCATTCCTTCTTCCCATTCTCACGCATCATCACTTTCATCATTCATTTCCACTAACATCTACCCTTCTGCCTACAACTGACCAACCTTGCACTTGCCACAACCTAAAATAGCTCACAGGACTTCCATCACCTCTCACTGCACTGCAACTCCAATCACTATCTTCAAACTTCTGTCATTTGACATAAAACATCCTCAACACCAACAGAAACGACCTTTATAACCTGAAATTCACAGCAAACATCAACACTAACTACATAGCACTTCCATCCACACTGTCTTCCTCATCCTAGCAAATTACTTAACATCACAGTAACCTTCACATTACACAACACACTCTGTATTATACGGCCCAATTTTTTTCTAGGACACAACATGAATGTATAGTCAGATTAAAAGGTGACAGTGCAAACAAGTGCACAGCATACACATAAACAAACTCAAGTCTACAACATCTGTAAGTAGGTTTTACAATTCAAATAATATGGCCTAAGTCAACCATTACAAATTCATCAGTCAAATAAAATTTTGACAAATGTATGATAAAAGGACTGTTAGACATCAAAGAATTTGTTGCTATCATTGTCAGTTCACATCTTTTGTTGCTGAAGCTGAACTGCAGAATTTTTCAATTGTCCAGCAGTATGGTTCATCAGAGAGAATTTGTGCAGTTATCTGTGCTCTAAATGCGTTTACTTGTTCTAGACTGATTTTTGATGTTGTGTCCATTCCTTGTGCTAACTTTTGGATAAACATCATTACGAAAATTCCACAGTCGAACCTGCATTTTTTAAAATTTTAGTTATTGTGTAACATTCATTGTTGTATAAAAATCTCCAGTATCAGTGATTATGAAAATATAACTAAACATGTACTTATATCCATTACATCAAAAGATAAATGCTTCTATCTTTTTTAATAGTTGAATAAAGTAAGATCTGACACTTAATATTTTATGAAGAACTCTTTAATTAATTTCATTTAACAATAAACCAGCTCCAAAACAACAAACAACTTATATCATTTACATAAAAACATAAATGCTTTTATCTTTTCTATGTAATAACTAATATCATGAGAAAAACATCAAATACCTTGAATGCATTAGATAATGTACCATTTGTATCAGTGATTATGAAAATATAACTGAAAATGTACTTAAATCCTAGGTAAACATTTTTAATCAGTGATTATGAAAATTACCCGTTGCTTTGTTGAGCACAGTTAATATTTTTAATCAATGAAGACTTTCCCAGAATTGTTTTCTCGCCTGCGTCCTGTAAGTCTTTATTGATTTTGTTTACCGCTGCTTTCTGCCAAATATATATATATATATAAATTTTTTAATAATAATGATAAATCTATTTATCTTTTTTACTTTCAGTGTATTTTACTTACCACATTAATAGCAAACCTTAAATGTCCACTTCTTAATGTCTTAGATCTTGTGGTCAAGTGTAGAGAATCATAATGGTTCCATGAACATGATTCCACTACTAGCTCTAGCAAGCTCCAATGTCCGTTGCCATGTATAGGAAATAATATATTGCAACATAATGGATTTAGAAGTGCTTGTTTAATAAAAGGATTAAACATATTTTTTTGATCTTTTCCAGGTTTCCATCTGTTGCGCTTTTCTGTTAAAAAATAATTTCAAAAAATTTATCTTAGAAACAAATTAAATTTTACATTATAGTACACTTACTGTCATTGTTGTGTTCACATATATAATGCTAGAACTTTGTTCTAAAAATTTTGTTTTTCTGAACCAAAACCAATCAATAACCTACATTTCCAAAAAAAATATGGATTAAGAATAGATTTTATAATGAAGCAAAGAAAAGAATTTATAATGACGAAAAGTATAGTTTTTTGTACTTACTTGACCAGAAATATATTCTCCATAGAGAAGTTCTTCTATCATACTTTTTGTGATGGTGATGAAGTTTTCATCGTCACAAGTAAATGCTTCATCACTAAAAAATTAAGATTAGTATGTTCTGTGTTGTATGGCACTTACAGTATAAAAGAAAATTAATTAAGATTGGTATACTGAAAAAGTAAGATTAGTATGTAATGAAATATTTTTTAACAAAAGAAAATAACAATAGTACATACTGTACAGGAATTTTATGAATTGTCATACTGTACAGGAATTTTATGAATTGTACATAAAACAGCTGACAGTACATTAAAAAGATATTTTGTTTTATCTTTTTTTAGTTGTCACTTGGATTATTAACTAAAATACAGTGCATTAAAAAAAGTAAGGTTGCAAATAAAAATACTTGGTGCTGACAATAATAGGTGCTTAAATAACTTTTTTATCTTCATGAACATCAACCAGCAAACTATTCATCACCAAAAATTTCTTTTTTTTCTTCAGATTTTAATAAATTTCAACAGCCTTGGATTGTCGATGATACAACCCAACTACTTGATAGAATGACTCAATTTGGCAATTTTTAAGTTAAACTGAGTCAATCCATCAAGTCGCTGTGTAGTACACCAACAATACAAGGTTGTTTATTGAATGGCACAAGTGACAAAATGTTTATTAACTCTGATTAAACCATAACTTAAAAAGTTTACACATTATCGGATGTTTATTGAATGGCACTACCAAACATGACAATGTTAAAATGTTTGCATATTATGACATGGTTAAAATGGTTGACAAATTTGTGACTTGTACATTAAACATATGACAGTACATACAAAAGATAATCAGTTTTATCTTTTTTTAATTGTCACCTTCAATATTAACTAAAGGATGGTACAGATCTACCATAAGTTAACCAAATATTAATAACAGGTTTAAGAAAAATATATTGTCATACTCTACAGGAATTTTATGAATTGTACATAAAACAGCTGACAGTGCATTAAAAAGATATTTTGTTTTATCTTTTTTTAGTTGTCACTTGGATTATTAACTAAAGTACAGTGCATTAAAAAAAGTAAGGTTGCAAATAAAAATACTTGGTGCTTACAATAATAGGTGCTTAAATAACTTTTTTTATCTTCATGAACATCAACCAGCAAACTATTCATCACCAAAAATTTCTTTTTTTCTTCAGATTTTAATAAATTTCAACAGCCTTGGATTGTCGATAATACAACCCAACTACTTGATAGAATGACTCAATTTGGCAATTTTTAAGTTAAACTGAGTCAATCCATCAAGTCGTTGTGTAGTACACCAACAATACAAGGTTGTTTATTGAATGGCACAAGTGACAAATTGTTTATTAACTCTGATTAAACCATAACTTAAAAAGTTTACACATTATCGGATGTTTATTGAATGGCACTACCAAACATGACAATGTTAAAATGTTTGCATATTATGACATGGTTAAAATGGTTGACAAATTTGTGACTTGTACATTAAACATATGACAATACATACAAAAGATAATCAGTTTTATCTTTTTTTAATTGTCACCTTCAATATTAACTAAAGGATGGTACAGATCTACCATAAGTTAACCAAATATTAATAACAGGTTTAAGAAAAATATATTGTCATACTCTACAAGAATTTTATGAATTGTACATAAAACAGCTGACAGTGCAGTAAAAAGATATTTTGTTTTATCTTTTTTTAGTTGTCACTTGGATTATTAACTAAAGTACAATTCATTAAAAAAAGTAAGGTTGCAAATAAAAATACTTGGTGCTTACAATAATAGGTGCTTAAATAACTTTTTTTATCTTCATGAACATCAACCAGCAAACTATTCATCACCAAAAATTTCTTTTTTTTCTTCAGATTTTAATAAATTTCAACAGCCTTGGATTGTCGATAATACAACCCAACTACTTGATAGAATGACTCAATTTGGCAATTTTTAAGTTAAACTGAGTCAATCCATCAAGTCGCTGTGTAGTACACCAACAATACAAGGTTGTTTATTGAATGGCACAAGTGACAAAATGTTTATTAACTCTGATTAAACCATAACTTAAAAAGTTTACACATTATCGGATGTTTATTGAATGGCACTACCAAACATGACAATGTTAAAATGTTTGCATATTATGACATGGTTAAAATGGTTGACAAATTTGTGACTTGTACATTAAACATATGACAGTACATACAAAAGATAATCAGTTTTATCTTTTTTTAATTGTCACCTTCAATATTAACTAAAGGATGGTACAGATCTACCATAAGTTAACCAAATATTAATAACAGGTTTAAGAAAATATATTGTCATACTCTACAGGAATTTTATGAATTGTACATAAAACAACTGACAGGACATTAAAAAGAAAAGAGAAATGCTAATGGCCCAGTTTTGTCCTTAAAAATAATTAGTTTCAACTTGAATCCCAGGTTCCCCAATTGATTGCCCCGCAATAATACCTACATCTTCCCCCAATTCAACCAGATCTCCGTGAGTGGAACTTCTACAATAACATAATTCAATTGAGTCAAAAGTAGTTTAGTTACTTACTTGTTTCGTCCAAGAATTTTGAAATTTTTTTTGACAATTTCTTTTTTTTCTTCGGTAAGATATTCGAGTAGTGGACATTTGTCAACATTCTTTGGCTTCTTCTTCTTTTTTGGTTCTTTTAGGACAATATCTTCAACAACAATTGGATTTTCAGAAACATTTTCTTGAGCAGGCTCTTTCAGATTGTCAGATTTTAAACTATCTTGTGTCTGCTTTTCTACTATGAAATCTTGAGTTTGCATAATATCAAAAGTTGGAAAATTAGCAGAACTGTTTATGTGAATCATACCAACAATTTTTTTTTTACCTTTTTGAGCTTCAGTTTTTTTGTTGAAATTATCTTTTTCCTCCACTTCATGCTTTTTTAAATTTTCCAATTTCTGAAGCTTCATTTCAAGAATTTGGATTCTATTTTCAGCTGCTTCTCTTAAACACCTTTCCTCCTTTAATTGTTCTTCAACATTTTTCATCTCAGAGCACAAAAAATTGACTTTTGATTGTAGCTCCATTATGTTATTAGCAGATTCCTTTTCAGATTTTCTCAAACTTGTATCTTCCTGGTACTCATCTAATTTCCTTTTGTTGTTTCGGTCTACTTCCACTTCAATAGCTTTTATTTTTTTGGAAAGAATTTTTTTTTCTTCTTTTGTTACATCTGCAAATTTTTTTAAAATCTGCAATGAATAAATTTAAAGTTAAGCTTTCATATATATTGTCATTGAAGTACTAGACAAGTTAAGCTTGCATATTAAACATATGACTACTAACATTCTACAAAATTGCTTTCGAAAAAATCAAAAAAAAATGTACAGTTAAAAAATAGCATACTTTGTCATTGTCAACCTCAGTGAGGTCCAAATCTTTCAATTTCGATAAATCCCATTTTCCCATTCTTGGGATTTTTGTTTGCAGATTTTCCTTCTCAGCAACTATTTGTGTTCATTCACAAATCCAATACTGCAAGAAAAAGATAAAAGCATTTATATTTTTGTATTAAATATAAATTTGAATATATTTACATTTAGTTAAAATTATGAAAGCATACCAGTAACACCATAGTGCAGCCTGGTGTACTTCTAGGGTCAGCATGATACTTTTTAACATTTTTCAACACATTTTCACATATCGCTCGCGGCCAAGAAATTGAATTTAATTTTTTTAAGTTCAGCAACTTCGGCAAGAATCCCCATTGCATGTAGCTTTGGTTGTTTGGAAATAGGAAAGTTATAACTAGCAGCAACAACAACAATTTCACTATATCTTCATTTCCTTTTTCTTCTTCTAACAGTGTATTCAGTCTTTTAGTTACTGTTTTTTGGCTAATTATGTCTTCTTCTTCAAAATTGGCAGTTAAAAAATTAGAGAAACTTTCCATGGCTAAGGCTTTGTTAGAAGCTGGTATAGGAAACAAGTCCTCTCCAGCTATTGGCATTCCAAAAATTAGACTGACTTCTTCAGGAGTAATTTTGAGTAATTTGTTTCCAATTGTGAAAGCATTTTCTTTTTCATTAAAAGAAGTAATGATATCATCTAAATTTGAAGCACTTTTCCTCAAATCTTGTCTTGTTATTGAATCACTAAGAAAAACGTTGAAGAAGTTTTTGAAAGGCGTTTTTTCTAAAAAAGCTTTTGCTTCCGGTGAAAGAATGTGTTTCTCCTTTATAATTGACATCACCTTATACACTGCATCCAAATTACATCTATAAGTACCTGTGTACTGCCTTTTTTGCTTCTTATCTATTTTCTTAATTTCATACTGATCTATATCATCCAAATCAGTACTGTCTTCTACTAGTTGCTGTGAAAACGTTTTTTCATCATCAGATATGAAGTCTTCTTTTTCATTCACATCAGGTAATTCTTGTGTTGGTGCACTTTGATTATATATTTAGGAAAATCAAAAAATAAATTAGAAGGTAAAAATAACAAGATTATCAAAAAAATATCTTACTACACAAAAATTTGAATAAAATGATAATATGTTTTATCATTTACATTATTTTGTATTTTTTTGAGGTTAAGATAATTTTTAGTACATAAAGTACCTCTATTTAAAAAAATAAAAGATAAAGCACTTTTTTAGTATATAAAGTTTTTTTTAAAAAAAAACAAAAGTATAAATTGAATCCAATAGGTTTTGTTGTAAAGAACAAATGTTTGAATTTTTTTTAGACCTATTTCAATCATCACAGTTTGAAAATTTCGCATTCTCTAATTTATAATTTAGACCAATGAAAGATAAATGAACATTCACAACTGAAAACCAACAAGATTTATTTGATGAAATGAAAATTTACAATTAGAAAGTTTCAAAGTATATAAAGATAATGTGTTTTATCTTCATCATCACAATAGCCTTGAAGTAATTACATGTACAACATGTATGAATGCAACATGAAAGTTACAACATCAATGAATATTCAGATTCAAAAGTGACAGTGCAAACAAGTGCACAACATACACAAACAAATGCACCATAAAAACAACTCAACATCAATGAAAATGAAGTAACCAAACCTGACTGAAGTGTTCGAACATTACATATATACATGTATGAAACATCAAGTGAATTTGCAACATCATACACATTGAAACCAGAGTCCAATGCAGACATGTCGACAAGATGAGAATGCAAGTGCAGACAAGCTAGATGATAACTGACTGCAAATAAAGCAACAAGTCAAGTCAATGCACATCAACCCAATACAAAATATATGAAGTGAATGCAGAAACACACACACACACACACACCCGCATGTATACGTAAATGTAGTGACAGAATAGCAGACTAACCAAGGTAAACAATGTAAGCTCAAAAAATTTAGGTATTTTTTTATTTAAAATATGGAATCTAGATTCCAATTTATTACGTATATACAAAATGAAGATTAGAATTAAATATTATGGGAAACATAAGTATGAAAATAATTACCAATGGAGTTGTAAATGGTGATGGTCTTTGGTTGTGTTCATCACAAAATGGACTGGAAATAGGTCTTATATTTATGCATTGGGTTCCACCTTCGTTTATGAATATGCAAGTTGTTTTTCGAATGAATATCTTCGACTTAGAAGACCTTGTATGCATTTTTACGCTGCATAAAAAATGTCATATATAATGAAATGTTAGACAGAGTGAAGAACTATTAATTAATATCATTTAACAATAAACCAGCTCCAAAACAACAAACAACTTAAACCATTTACATAAAAACATAAATGCTTTTACCTTTTTTACCTAGGGTTTAACATATCTGTATATTATATGTAGTAACTAATATCATGAGAAAAACATCAAATACCTTGAATGCATTAGATAATGTACCATTTGTATCAGTGATTATGAAAATATAACTCAATAATGTACGTAAATCCTTTACATCAGAAGATAAATGCTTCTATCTTTTTAAATAGTTGAATAAAGTAAGATCTGACGCTTACTATTTTACGAAGAACTCGTTAATTAATATCATTTAACAATAAACCAGCTCCAAAACAACAAACAGCTTAAACCATTTACATAAAAACATAAATGCTTTTATCTTTTTTACCTAGGGTTTAACATATCTGTATATTATATGTAGTAACTAATATCATGAGAAAAACATCAAATACCTTGCATGCATTAGATAATGTACCATTTGTATCAATGATTATGAAAATATAACTCAAAAATGTACGTAAATCCTTTACATCAGAAGATAAATGCTTCTATCTTTTTAAATAGTTGAATAAAGTAAGATCTGACGCTTACTATTTTACGAAGAACTCGTTAATTAATATCATTTAACAATAAACCAGCTCCAAAACATGTACCTAAATCGTTTACATAAAAAAAATAGTACATACTTGTAGAGGAATCGATGAAGAAAAATTGATGTTTAACTAAATAATGGCAGAAATCTTCGATCACAAATTGTCTAGTCGTTTAGAAAACTCTACTTTTCGATTTTAGATTTTGATTTCGTTTTACTGGGTTCTGAAAAAGGAAAAGGAACGAGAGAAAAAGTAACGGAATGGAGGGATAAAGTAACAGACGTAATGTGTATTAACTTTGGTCCTAGAAATAATTATTTTAAACTTGTGTCCTAGAAACTTATTGTTTGATGGAAAGAGGCCCTTATGGTAAAATTTTCCATATATAAATCAATTTTAAAAAATGTATTTTGATTACTAATTGAATTATGAAACTACTACGCCGCTATAAATTTCAAAAATATAATAAAAGCTGGTTAATTTTTTTACATGATAAATAAATAAATTTATTTTACAAAAATCAGTTACCTATTTAATTAAAAATCCATTGAATACGCTGTAATAAAACGGTTTGATCGATTGATTCGATTCTAATGAAATATTGTCCATCTCTACATTAGTAGGTTTTTGGGATCATACAACACAATTTGGATGTATATGTAATCAAGTAAGCTTTCACTTATAAAAAGAAACAAATCATCTATCTGTTGAAGTACGTATAAAACTAACTTATATGTAGGAAATAGTAAAGCAGATATAAGAAAATAAAATAACACATAAATTTAAGTGGTCTGAATATCAATGAATCCTACATCCATGGATAAATTTATTTCCTTTCATTTGTTTCATCAATATCATTAATATAAATACATTGATGACTGCCATTTTTTATTCTTACTTTATTTGATGCTTATGTTTTTGTTTTCTACCAGGAAAGAATGAATGCAAAAAAGTAATCCCCTTTTCTCCAACAGCGCCTTTCTTTTATGTTATTCTTTGAGCACATGGATTCCTTTATCTTTGATTTATTGATGTTGTATACCTTTGGATCCTAGACATGTGGCTATCATCATATGGCTCTTAAAAGGTTGAGGTGTAGCTAATTGTTTTGGCAGATCATCCACATTAGGCGGGATTACAGATGTTATTAGCTGGATCATTATATTTAAATAAAATATAGTTTGAATTCGACGCATGAATAATGATGATCGACCACTAGATTTATTCCTTATACAAAGTCCAATATTCCTTGGTGGACCAATGAATGGACACTCGTTGCGTTCCCTTTATCTTCCTTCATTGGGTATATTTTGCACGAACTATGTACTGCTCTGATTGTTTACACTGTGTTCCTTCCTGTTTTACACTATGTACTGCTCTTCCTATAAAAGTTATCTTCTGTTGGAAATAATGAATGAGAAAGAGGCATTTATTGAAGAAAGAGAAATGCAATTATTATGCATTGGGAAGTGTGACTATGAATAGTCCCACATCTTAAAATATAATAAACATTTGGTGTTTATATACTAAGATGTGGACACTATTATAGTTACAATGAGACAAGAAAGACTTGAAAGCTTAGCCATCTTAGCGGGTGGTGCAACGCACCACCCCGCACGCGCGCGCCCGCGCCCGTGCCCGTGCCCGAGCCCGTGCCCGAGCCCGAGCCCGCACCCGCGGCGTGGGCGAATGGGCGTTTGAGGCGTATTAGAGGCACTTAGCACTTTGCAATTGGACAGAAAACGAAGTATGGACTTACTTTTTCTGTCAATCTTCTTCCCCAACATCTCTGTTCTTTTACTGTATTCTCTTTGGTTCGCCGTCGCTCCGCCTGCAAGCACCGCACCGCGGAGTTCGTCCGTTTCATCCTGGGAAATCAAATTGCTCATATCCTTTGGTGCATATAGGGAGCAATATTGTTTCAAGGAAACAGCCACCGCTGCACTCGGACAAACATATTGGTAATCTATTTACTGATTATATTCTAATATTTAATTCAGTTGCAACAGATTAGCAACGCATTTGCTACAGATTAGCAACGTTTTTGCAACACAGATTTGCAACGCTTTTATAGCACTATTTTTTGAAACGTTTTTGTACTGTTACTAATATCAGATTTGTAACACTTCTGTAACGTTTCAATAACAATCTTGAAACAATATTGATTGTTGGCTATCTTTGTAGACGGCGATGTCTGAAAATAGCAACAACAATAACTCAGCGCCAACACAAACGGTGACCAACACCCTGCCTGCGCCAGTGGTTCCAACGATGGCACTATCTCATGGAGAAAGGCCAGAAAAGTTCAATGGGGCAGATTTCAAACGTTGGCAGCAAAAGATGTTGTTTTATTTAACAACATTGGGTCTTGCAAAGTATCTTGCCGAAGATGTTCCTAAAGTGGAAGAACTGGAAACTGATGCCACTAAAGTGGAGGCCGTGAATATTTGGAAAAGTGCAGATTTCATGTGCAAGAATTATATTTTAAATGGACTCGATAACAGCCTTTACAATGTATATTGTACTGCTCAAACTTCCAAAGAATTATGGACGGCATTGGACAAGAAGTATAAAACCGAAGATGCGGGTATGAAGAAGTTCATCGCAGGAAAGTTTCTGGACTTTAAAATGGTAGATGCGAAGACCGTAATTAGTCAGATTCAAGAACTTCAAGTCATCATTCACGCATTGCATGATGAACGAATGATCCTAAGTGAATCATTTCAAGTTGCCGCAGCAATAGAAAAGCTTCCTCCTTCGTGGAAAGACTTCAAGAACTACCTTAAGCATAAGCGTAAGGAGATGACAATGGAAGAACTTATAGTTCGATTAAGGATCGAGGAAGACAACAGAAACTCCGAGAAGAAGACTTCGAACACCATGGTTGCCAAGGCAAATGTAGTCGAGTCAGAGAAACCCAACAAGAGGAAACGTGAACATAACCCAAAGAATTCAAAGAAATTCCAGGGTTCATGCCATAACTGCGGAAAGAAAGGCCACAAAGCAGCCGAATGTCGCGCACCTAAGAAGAAGAAATCAGAAGCAAACTTGGCTGAAATCTCAGACGGTGTTTCTGATATGGATTTATGTGCAGTAATATCGGAATGCAATCTTGTTGGTAACTCAAAGGAATGGTTTGTAGACACCGGAGCCACTCGTCACATATGTGCTAATAAGTGGATGTTTACAACCTACAAAACCGCTACTGATGATGAACAACTATTCATGGGCAATTCATCCTCATCAAAGGTTGAAGGCAAAGGAAAAGTTGTACTAAAATTGACTTCTGGAAAAGAACTTACCTTGAGTGATGTTCTCCACGTTCCAGAAATCCGCAAGAACCTAATTTCAGGGTCGTTGCTTAGCAAGCATGGCTTCAAACTAACCTTTGTGGCTGATAAATTTGTGTTATCAAAGAATGGAGTGTATGTGGGAAGAGGTTATGTGTGTGATGGTTTATTTAAAGCAAATGTAACCACTATTGTACCAAACAATGATATGAATAAAACTGAATCTTCTGTTTATTTGGTTGACTCTTCTAACTTATGGCATTCTAGATTAGGTCATGTAAATTTTGATTCATTACGGAAATTGATCAATCTAGAATTTGTACCAAAATGTAAAATAGACTCCAATTATAAATGTCAAATTTGTACAGAAACAAAATTGACAAGAACCTCGTTTCACCATGTTGAAAGAGAAACTGAACCTCTAGATCTAATACACACAGATGTATGCGACTTAAAAATGTGTCAAACTAGAGGTGGAAAAAGGTATTTTATTACCTTTATTGATGATTGTACAAGGTACTGTTATGTGTATCTCCTTAGAAGCAAGGACGAGGCATTCGACATGTTTAAACAGTATAAAGCAGAAGTTGAGAACCAACTCAACAAGAAAATAAAAGCTTTACGAAGTGATAGAGGAGGAGAATATGAATTCCCCTTCGAGGAGTTCTGCGCCGAACATGGTATTATACACCAAACTACAGCTCCATATTCACCTCAATCCAACGGCATAGCCGAAAGGAAAAATAGAACTCTAAAAGAAATGATGAATGCCCTACTGATCAGTTCTGGCTTGCCAGATAACTTCTGGGGAGAAGCTATTCTTTCTGCAAATCACATTTTAAATAAGATACCACGAAAGAAGACGTCTAAAACTCCCCACGAACTATGGAAAAATAGACCACCATCCTACAAATACTTGAAAGTGTGGGGGTGTCTTGCGAAAGTGGAGGTACCTAAACCAAAGAAAGTCAAAATAGGACCAAAAACAGTTGACTGTGTATTCATTGGATATGCACATAATAGTGCTGCTTATCGTTTCTTGGTACACAAATCCGAAATTGATGATATCCACACAAATACCATCATTGAGTCGAGAAATGCTAGATTTTTCGAACATATATATCCTTTAAAACAGGATATTGAAACTTATTCTCAAAAGAGACCAAGGGAAACCGAAGTCCCTAACTCACTTGAGGATACTGAACAAAGCATTGACAATATTCAGCAAACTGATATTGATCAACAAGTAGAGGAAGAACCAAGGAGAAGCAAAAGATCAAGGATCTCTAAAACCTTTGGACCAGATTTCTTTACATTTATGTTAGAAGACGATCCATTAACATACAAACAAGCTATGTCCTCTGCAGATGCCCCTTATTGGAAGGAGGCCATTTACAATGAGATTGAATCCATCATGTCAAACCATACATGGGAATTGGTCGATTTACCAAAGGGATGTAAGACCTTAGGTAATAAATGGATATTTAAGAAAAAACTGAAACCTGATGGTTCAATAGACAAGTATAAAGCTCGACTTGTGGTTCAAGGATTCAGACAAAAACAAGACTTGGACTATTTTGACACATATTCTCCTGTAACTAGGATAACGTCAATTAGAATGCTAATAGCAATTGCATCCACACTTGATTTAGAAATACATCAAATGGATGTAAAGACAGCATTTTTGAATGGTGAACTAGAAGAAGAAATATACATGAAACAACCTGAAGGTTTCCTAAAATCAGGGAATGAAAGTAAGGTTTGTAGATTACGAAAATCATTGTACGGGCTTAAACAAGCGCCTAAACAATGGCATGAAAAATTTGATGAAAATATGATATCGAATGGATTTCATATAAATGAATGTGACAAATGTGTCTATTCTAAACTTACGAATATGGGATATGTCATTATATGCCTATATGTAGATGATTTACTAATATTTGGTAGTAACAAGGAGATAATAAAATCTACAAAAGATATGCTCTCCGCCAGATTTGACATGAAAGATCTAGGAATTGCTGATGTAATACTTGGTGTAAAAATACATAAAACTGACCAAGGATATGTGTTGTCCCAATCACACTATATTGGAAAAATACTTGAAAAATTTAAACAACACAACATAATATCAGCAAAATCACCCGTTGATATGAACCAAAATTGGGTTAAAAATACCGGTGATAGTATTTATCAACTTGAGTATTCTCGCATACTAGGCAGCATTATGTACGTAATGAACTGCACTAGACCTGATATAGCATATGTTGTGAGTAAACTCAGTAGATATACGAGTAATCCAGGAAAGAATCATTGGAAAGCAATAATTCGAGTACTTGGATACCTAAGGTATACACAAGGTCATGGACTACACTATGGTAGGTACCCATCTGTAATAGAAGGGTATTGTGATGCAAACTGGATAACTGGATCATCAGATACAAAATCCACCAGTGGATATGTGTTTACCTTAGCAAATGGGGCAATATCTTGGAGATCTTCTAAACAAACTTGTATAGCAAGATCTACCATGGAATCAGAATTCATTGCCTTAGACAAAGCCGCAGAAGAAGCAGATTGGCTTCGAGGTTTCTTAGACGGTATTCCTAATTGGGAAAAACCTGTACCTCCAATAAGCATACATTGCGACAGCCAATCAGCTATTGGAAGGGCCAATAGTAAGCTTTACAATGGCAAGTCTAGACATATACGTCGAAGACATAAAACAGTAAGACAGCTTCTCTCCAATGGGGTTATCACAATTGAATATGTAAGATCAAATGATAACATTGCGGATCCACTAACAAAAGGTTTACCTAAAGAGAAGGCTAATATCTTATCGATGGGAATGGGGTTACGGCCCATAAACTAAAAGGTTTCTTTAAATGGAAACCCCACCTAGTAGACTGGAGATCCCAAGATCTAGGTTCAAAGGGACAACTAAGTTTAAATAAACTTGCTGGCACTGGTATATATTCAAACCATTCCTAAGATAAGTCAGTGCATTACTCGTCGGAGAATAGGATAAGTTTTTTGAAACTTTTAATGATGTCTATACTTGGTAATATAAAAGGACCAAAGTGGGGTAATATGAATTACTCTTCATAGAATCACCTACGTGAGTGTGAAGGCGCCGCTTCAAGGAGAATTATAAGGCCAAATTCTCTAAGCACTCATGAGACCAGGCAGGTGTTCATGGCAAAAACGAACACAAACAGAGAACAAAGGAATATAAGAAACATTTATTGTGTGCTATCTATTTTAGAATTACACAAATGGCTTACAGTTCAAGGACAATCTTAATCCACTGATTCGCTAGTAATTTAAATAGGTAACCACTAGGAAAGTTCAAGGCCTATGTGCTACTTTTACCGATACGATAAATTGTTTCGTGAAATTAAGAACAAGTACTCATTCATGTGGGGGATTGTTGGAAATAATGAATGAGAAAGAGGCATTTATTGAAGAAAGAGAAATGCAATTATTATGCATTGGGAAGTGTGACTATGAATAGTTCCACATCTTAAAATATAATAAACATTTGGTGTTTATATACTAAGATGTGGACACTATTATAGTTACAATGAGACAAGAAAGACTTGAAAGCTTAGCCATCTTAGCGGGTGGTGCAACGCACCACCCCGCACGCGCGCGCCCGCGCCCGTGCCCGTGCCCGAGCCCGTGCCCGAGCCCGAGCCCGCACCCGCATCCGCGGCGTGGGCGAATGGGCGTTTGAGGCGTATTAGAGGCACTTAGCACTTTGCAATTGGCGGTTGGCTTGGCTTGGTTGGTTGTTCCGATCAGAGCAGTTTTATTTTTGTCCGTTCAAAATATAACGGCTATAAAACGGTCGCGTCTGTTGGTAAAGGGTCGCAACCTTTCCAACAGTCACATCCGTTTCAAGCATCTTCCCGAGCCTATAAATAGGCAGACAGAAAACGAAGTATGGACTTACTTTTTCTGTCAATCTTCTTCCCCAACATCTCTGTTCTTTTACTGTATTCTCTTTGGTTCGCCGTCGCTCCGCCTGCAAGCACCGCACCGCGGAGTTCGTCCGTTTCATCCTGGGAAATCAAATTGCTCATATCCTTTGGTGCATATAGGGAGCAATATTGTTTCAAGGAAACAGCCACCGCTGCACTCGGACAAACATATTGGTAATCTATTTACTGATTATATTCTAATATTTAATTCAGTTGCAACAGATTAGCAACGCATTTGCTACAGATTAGCAACGTTTTTGCAACACAGATTTGCAACGCTTTTATAGCACTATTTTTTGAAATGTTTTTGTACTGTTACTAATATCAGATTTGTAACACTTCTGTAACGTTTCAATAACATCTTCTTCCCCAACTTCACATTTTTGTTTTTATTACTCTTCCTTCTACATATTCACATTTGAAGAAGAATCATTAAAGTCCGTGTTTTAGTTTTCCTTGCTATTACATTCATGGGTCTTCTTGTTATCCTTTAAATCGGTGAATTTCCTTTTCTCCACATTTTTTGCTGCTTCTTTTTATTTTTGACATTCGCCTTGCTATTATTGATTGAATGTCACATGTTTTTCTTGTTATCTTTACTTGCATACTTGACCTTGCATGAATTTTTATGGTGTACATTAAATAGTTATGTTTTGTTTTAATCATATCTACCGATATCTGAAAAGATTAATAAGGATAAGGGGACTAATGAAAGAAAAAGGAAGCCATAACATGTGTGTTGTAGGGTTTCTTAGCATCTAGCACTTTGAACTTCTTATTTTTTCTCAAGCAAGCTATGTCTACACAAAAACCAAGATTTAACCCCTCAGGTGAATCCAATTAGCTTAAACACATACACACATCTTTGGTAGTTCACTCATAGGAGCAAGGTGGTATAGTGTTATCTTAGTTTGGTATTATTGATATGTCACACAATTACTTCAAATCTCTAACCATATGAATCGTCCTTTATCGAATTTCTCGCTCATCACCAATGAACACGTCCAATGTGGCCTCTATGTTTTAATGTGCCTCATGTTAAGGGAATGGAGTTTATTATATGATGTGCATCTTTCCAGCTCCTCCCTTAGGCCTATTATTACCTAATTGTTGCATATATTTAATATGTTGAGAACTTGGACTCTTCCCCTTCCTTTAGATCTAGATGTTTTTTTACCATTAAAGATCCCCACGCCCTCCCCTGTTAAGGAGGCAATACTTTATATTATTTTCAAACCATTATAAATATCTTCATTTCTCCTCCTTACAAAGCTGAAAGGTGATTGGACCATAATTTCTTTGTTTCTAATGATGGCTTTCATTCCCACTTTTGATCATACACGATTTCTTTCTTTTGGTAAACACATATGATTTTGTTCACTTATCATTAAATCTCCTACTATTTAAACTTCATATGAAACTTCATACGAAACTTCATCTTGATCTTTAAGGGTATCGAGAATAACTTTGCTAAGTGTAACCTCGTATAATGAGACTAAGTGTTGAATTTTGTAAATTTTCTAATATTTCTATAGGGAAAAACCTCTAACATACCTTTACTCACTCCATAATTTGTTTTAAAATAAAGGATATGTCTGCATATAACGATGATGCTGGAAGCTCTTCCCTACTCTGAGGGAAAAGGGTTTAGAGTAGACTTTGCATTGATATTTGTATAGTTTTCTTTCCTATTGCATTCATCCGTTTATGTCCTTTTTCCTTTTGTATATGCATTTATACTGATGTTGGTTATTATTTAGCATTTGAACCAAGCTATAATATGATGGATATGGACTTCATAATGATGAAGAAATGGATAAAGAAGCTTAGAAGATGCCAAGATTGATAAATAAATGGAATGCTAGAAGTTTGGCTAAGTATTGCACAAGCCAAAACTAGTCGATACTAATTAAAACTGGTCGATATCGAGAGGTCCAAAAATATAGGGGGCGTACTTCAAGCTAGTGATGACGCTACTTTGTATTTTGAAGAAAAAGACAAATTTTGGATGGACAGAAGCGGTTGGTACCGACCATATGATGGGCAATTTTGTCAACGAAAATCCAAAGCTTGAAGACTTAAGTAAATATGAAAGAATATCAAGGAAGCAAGTGAATATAACATCTTGGCACTGACCAAAACCGATCGGTACCAAGAGATCTTGATAGTAGATTTCGACATATTCTTTGTGCTTAGAAACCTGGATCTGAGTTCATAACTGTTCTAACATGTACAAGGGACTATTGTGGAGGATTTTTACTATAAATACGCCTCCTATAGGTATGAAAGAAGGACTTTTGAATCTCAATTCAATTTTTCACAACAAGACTCTACAACTTTTGTGCTCAATCATTCCTAGTACTAAAATCATTGTATTTTTGGCTTATATTATGAAAGTAAAATCAAAATAAAATCGATAGTGGACATAAGCACGAGTTCATAATTACTTTAAAAATCATGTCTTTTCTCGTTTTCTATTTCATTTTTGTTTGAATTCATCTAGGTTTTTATTAGATTGGGGTGTTTACCTATATTTTTGTGAACATTTTTGATGCTTTCATTAAGAATAATCATTCTCAGGCTAAGATCGATGCTTTCTCTTTTGGTTTGCAGAAGTCTAAAAGCTAGATCTAGAGTTTCTTAGGCATAGATCTGTCGTTATTTGGACTTGGAGGAGTCTACTATTGGATCTAAAAAGAGATGGCTCCTAGAAAAGAGAAGAGTGCTAGATCTAGAGCTATTATCGGGGATAGTTAAGATATGCCACCATGAAGAAGAAACAATCCAACCCGTTGCTTTGCTAGAATCTTCAGCTTAGCAGGAATTTGTAGCTAAGGCTGAAATAGAGAAGATAATGATAGATATGAACATGAAGGTGTTAGAGCAATAAAAATCTGAATGGACATGATGAATAAGTTACAGGAATAGTTACCATTGTTGGCTCATCCCCGGCGATAGAATGAATCCCGTAGGCGAAAGAAGAGCAGAGGAGATTTAGCTTCTTTTGATTTTAGTAAAGAGAGCTTGTCTTCTACTGAATAGAACAAAAGACTGGATAAATGACCAATGAAAAGAGGGGTTGGGGCGGCGTAGAAGGGGACTGCAAGAGATGGAGCCAATCGGTCTGTGCTAAAACATCCGGGTACTGAGAGGTCGGTTGAGGGGCTAAATTATTCTTATAGTGAAGAGGAGTTACAGTTGGCTAACATTCGCAGAGGGCATGCTATTGGTACTTGGGCTAGTGGTGTTGGAGCTTGCATCGCTGGACTAGCAAGAAGGGTATGGAGTCATATGGAATATCTTCGTAGGTCGGGATGAGTGGTTCTTCTAGAGACACATAAACAAGGTTGACCATATTTATCTTGCTACACAAGGTACAAATTGTTTCAAGAAGCCGCTCTTGAGGAAGGCCACTTGTTATTGTTGAATTTTTTATAGTCTTCTAACGGACTCAACGATCAAATCGGACGAACAAACAACGAGGAATGGACATGAAAAGTTTGGAAATACCGTAAAAAGACAAGGTAAATGAAATATCAAAAAATGAGTGAAAAAGGATGATTGTAGTTTCACAACTCGGACCCACAGTTTGGACCCGAGTCATAACTCGAAACAAACAGACAAAAACATCGAGTCAGACTCAAAGCAGGAGGAAAAAAACCTAAAGCACTAAAACCTCTGAACGACTCCAAGCATGATCCGAAGCATCACATGCAAAAACTCGAAGCACCCAAAGTCAAGTCGGTGCCGATCTATGTTCCATGGATCATAGTCTATCTGTGAGGCATGACTCGAGGTTGGTCGAGCTACTGTCGTGGAAGGACGTGAAGAATGTGTGCAATGATTTTCAGAGCCAAATGTAGAGATTTTTTCCTATAAATACAGATAAAGAGCACTTAGAAATTGACTTTGGATTCTCTTCATTTTTGAACTTCAAACGATGATGAATTGTAAAATCATAACTCTAGAAACTATTGAGCTAGATTCCTACCAAGTTGTGATTACTGAGTTGTAAAAACATAGAATAATTAATAGAAATCAACTAAGTGGACGTAGACTGGACTATTTGCCGAAACACTATAAAAATCTTGTGTTTTTTTCTTACTATTTCTTTCTTTTCTTTAATATTTTACATTTTTATTATTCAATTGGGTGTTTGTGCCAATTTTAACACAAACATTTTGGTGCTTTCACTTAGAGAAAACTAGGATTTGACGATTTACAACTTGAATTAAAGAAGATGGTGAGACCATCAACCATGAGAGAATGATAGCCCACTAGGAAGATGTGATGAAGGAATTCATAAAAATGACAGGACAACTAAGAACAACCAGAGTTGCTTCAGACCAGAATCCAAGGCCAAAAGGCACAACAAAAGCACCTGCAAACAGAAGGGAACAAAGTGGAGTAACACCCAAAGAGGCACCACAACTCGGTACCGATCCCCAAGCATAAGTTGGTACCAATCCAGGGGGACTTGGGGACATGCTGGACTTAAACATGAGCGAAGATGGAGTATGGCTTAGAAATGATGTTGGGCCACAAACGTGAATCAGAATACAAATGTGCAACAAGATGATTGTACCAAAATTTCCCAGTAGGAACAAGGGGTAGAATGAATACATGTAATAGAAACTTCCATTTGATGATAGCCATAGAATTGCTGAAATAGGTAGACAAGCACAGAGTAGTGGAACATCGGACCAGAGTCTGGAGGATGTGAATAGAAATCTATTCACTCCTAACATCTGGGACCAGAGTCTGGAGGACGTGAATAGAAATCCATTCACTCGTAACATCCGGTATGTAAATAATCCACCCGATTTTATGCCGCCGACACTAGAAATATATGACGGAAAGATTGGTCCAACCGTTCATTTGGTGAGAAACATCCAACATATATATGGAGGTTTGGGTGCTTCTAAAGAGGTAATGGGATGGTGTTTCCTTTTATATTTAACAGATTTAGCTACGACATGGTTTAGGCAATCGGAGTTTATATCTCTCGACCAAAGATTGCAGTAATGCTTTCAAGCATGAAACAAAGGACCAAAGAGAACCTGAGAAGTTATTTAACTAGATTTAATGCAGCAGCCCCGGCAGTTCATAAGGCAAATCCATCGATAGTTCTAATGGCGATGGTTTTGGGAGTTGCTCATGAAATAGATTTTAAAATTGCTTTGGAAAGGAATCCGCCATTGGATCTTACTGAGTTTTACCATGAAGCTAAGATATACTTGCATCGGGAGGAGGATGAAGCTGAAAATGCTGAGGTTATTGCTATGGATGGAAGTGGAACGTCTAGACTAGGATTTAGAAAAGACAAAAATAGTAGAAGGTTGATGATTGCTTCAAAGGGCTGAACCATGTAAAGAGGGAATCAAAGTTTTCACATATATGGACTTGACTAAAATCCTGGAGAGGACTTACTTGGATACCAAGGGCAGATTCCCTATTGAAAACCGATGAAAGAGGGCCCACTAAGCAGTAGAAGAGGTATGGAAAGTTTTTCCTATTCCATAAATTGGATGGGCATGAAACAAATGAATGTAGGCACCTGCGGGATCTGATAAAGTAGCGGGTTCAAAACAATTGTTTGCAACAATATGTGAGAAACCAAATTGCAGTGGTGCATCAGAAGCAAGCACCCTATACAGTGAATGTGTTTGGAAACGACCTTGGATCTAGGCCAAGAATGATTATCCTATGATCGGGATGGAAGAGATTCAGGTTCGACTCTTACACTTTGCTTTTGTTTGTAAATAAATGATGCAAAATCAGACCACTGACTCGTGTATGGGACCTCGATCGGTCTCTAAACACACTTTGAGTTACTTGTCTGGATGTAGTGCTTGATAGGATGGATGTTGTGATATTTGTTTGATGTTTGAATTTGGATTCTATGAATGAATGCTTGATTTTAAAAATCACTCGAATGTGAATACTGATATGGATTTTGAAACACCAACAAAAATTAGTTACCGCTTGATGTTGATTTATGAACTGACTGAACATGGTTCTCCCAACTAGGGAGATGGAGCAATGAACCATAAGAAGTAAGTCTCCTCACCGGAGAGTGAGCTGATGGGTTTTCTTGGTCACTGGGTCCCCTTGTCTAAGAGTGAGCAGATTAGACTCAACATGAACAAATGATTCGAAGAGATCGAGGATTAAACTCACGATCCGAAGAGCTCGAGGATTACAGTAATGATTCGATGAGGTTACAAATTGGATTGGTTATTAATTACACGACCTGGAGATCGAAAACTAACTTAGATATTTATAATGTGATCCAGAGAAATTGAAAACTAGACATTGGATTTGAACACCACTTGACTTTGAAACAATTTGACAACGATTAATAGATTATTTCATTTCCTCAATTTGCCGGACTCATTTATGATAGGATGCTAAGTGATTTCAAATGGATTATAGATGATGCTCCAACCGGCGGCAATGAATTTCCACGATTTTTGAATATTAATTACCTGAGACATGGTCTACCCATGAAATGAATCTCGAGCGAACATGGGACGATATTGATACACGATAACTTGAAACCCATATGAACACGGGATGATATTGATTTTGGTATATGACAGTTGACTCCCGAGAGAACACGGAACTATTTGGATTTACAATGTACGATATATGATATGATAATTTCGAGAGAACAAAGAATGATGATGGTTGTTAACTAACACTCAAGTAAGGACTTGAGTCTGTAGTTATGATAGGTCCGGATTGACCTTTAATTTATAGGTGAATCCGAAGGAACCAGATGATTCACCGTGAGTTGATTATTTGATAGTGTAACACCCCCTATCTTGAGGCCCAAAGCTAAGTGCTACAGATGCTGCAGTAATCCATAGTATTTAACTTTTGATGACAAAATATGGTCATGTTAATGGTATCCATAATATCAGAAGCACATGAATGTGAAATAAAATCACAATTTTCAAAATCTAGTTTTTTGATTACATATCAAATCAATATTTCATATTCAGTTACATAATCCCAAAATGATTCTCAGGTTTTGATCAAATACAATTATTACAAATTACACCAAGAGTGAAATATGAAGTTGCCACCTTAGATGATCAGACTAGATAGATAGACATAACAGTCATAAATACATCACAGCAGAAATAACACTAAATAACTCCTACATAGCTAGTTTTGCCTCCTGCACGTCTTCGGAAGCTTATTCGTCCAACCTACTAAGCCTGAAAGAACTTAACTCTCAATCTACTCAAATTAAATTTTGAGCACCCGAGAGTTTCAGGGGAAAACATAAACTTCGAGTCAGACATAAGCCTAATGTGAATAATACTATTACATCCTGATTTACTGATATTAAGTGAGACCATGCCGCTTAGAGGAACGGTTTCCCTCAATAATATCCTTTTAAAAGCATATCTTTAATAAATCAAAATCCTACAATCAAACTGATTATAGTAGCAAGAGCAATAACATATATGCATATAAATAAGGTAGTCAATGGATTATCTATCCACATTATAGTTTTATCTGGTTAACTATTAAATATTGGCTGACTCGGGCCTACTAGACATAATCAATAATCTTACTTCTGTTAGACACAATACTGGGTCATCTGCCCTTAACTATCTTCTTCTAGGGTCAACTGATCCTAATGGTTTTGTGGGCTTACCAATAACCTATTTTTACTCTATATATTCCCTTCTGTATGCAATCATCATTTTAGTCCCATCTGTAACAAAGCCCTACACATTGGAATTTTTGACTTATTTTAGCTAGGGGCTAATAGCTAAAGTATAGGATGCGGCCCCATACCACTCCCACCTGGTCTTTTAATATCTGAGTCATAAACTTAGGTAAACTACCCAATTAAATTTTCATTTCCTTGTAAACAATCTTTACAAATGATTTACCCTTGAAATCATATATTTATAAAACAAGGAAACCATACTCTTTGCTTTACTCAAAATACTTATGCCAAGATATATGCTTTACACAAAATAATGTTGATGAAATCTAATCAATGAGATTATCTATCCCTTCAAGATAAATTAAAACCCCTTTTAACTTAGAAAAATTTAGGCCATAAAGCCAAAGCAATACCTTCGAAACCCTTATTTAAAACCTTAAACAACACCTTTCGAAATCATTGAAAATAACCCATTCGAAAGCATTGCTTAAAACTATAGACATCCTCTTTCAGAACCATTTATACTTATATTTCGAGAGCATTAGAACCTTCCTTTTGAAATACTTAAAACATTTTTTTGAAACATTCATAATATATACCTTTCGAAAGCTTTAGGCTCAAGTAAGGGCTGTGGAAACATTGCTTCAAAACCATTTAAATTATTCCTTTCGAAACCATTGGGTCAAAGAAAACAGAAGTGAAAGTATCCATTTCAAAAGCTTTAATCCAAATAAAAGAGTTGGGGAAGAGGATGGCTTCAAAACCCACTCTTTTGAATCCATTGCCTCCAAAACGATTTAAAGTGGCTAAACTACCCTTTCAAAAGCATTGAGAAGGCGGCTTGAAAATTTAAAAGACAAAAGCACCCCTTTCGAATACATCGTTTTAAGGCTATAAAGAAAAGCGGCCTTAAGTAACATGAAAGGTATGAATGTGGCAGTTGGGCATCAAATAGGTTCAAAAGCGGCTATCCTTTCGAAAGCTTCTTTTAAAATAAAGCAAGCAACAACTCTTTCAAAAGCTCTTTTCTAAAAACAAAGGCAAGTGGCAACTTATTCGTAAGCTTCTTTTTAAACAAAGATGAGTTGATTGATTCGAAAGCTATTTAGGGCTTCAACCCCTTCGAATGCATGTCTTCGACACAGTTCCTTTCTCCTTTCTCTAATGCACCACGTACCAATTACTTAATACCATGTGCATTGGTTTCGAATGGGTTTGAAAGGCCTACTAGGCATGGTGATGGAAGCAAGCAAAGGTAGTGGCAGAGTTGTAATTCGAAACAAAACTGATTTGATGCCTTTCAAAGTAATTTCTTTTCACCTAACTTGCCTAATTTGTCAAAATATGATTGGTTCCCATTTCTTTATCAAAATCCTTTTCTAAAAAGGCTGCTGAACTCAAAATTTACAATTTAAAATATTTTAATCAAATAAGCCCTTCTCCTTAATTTAATGCATAAACATTTAAGGCCCTTAACTTAAATAATTTTATAACCATAGTAAAATACTTAGGAAAGTTCCCTAAAAATCACAACTATTCACTTTTAATATATTTTCTAGCATATATCAATTTTAGACCCAAAATTATTATATAATTGCCTCAAATAATTTAAACTCAATTTTAACTATTTTCTCTTATACAAAATCCATAATAAATCCACAATTACTTAGAAAATTAAGAAACTTGAAACCCACTTCTAAAATAATGTTTTGGTCATATATCAAAAGCACAACTCATTTGGATGCCATTTAATAGGTTTTCTAATCTAAACATATCATAAAATCCATATGAAATCATCAAAAAGCATGTATATCTATTTAAACAAACATGACATGGCATGTTACTTGCAAAATAATTCGAACATAAACATGAACTCGAATCATTACCAAAAGTGAGATGTAAATCAATTATTCACCTTGGCTTGATGTTAAGAAGGTTGAGATTTTCCCTTCGATTAATTTTTTCAAGATTTATACTTGATTCTTAGTTTATCTTCTTTTCGATTCCTCTTAATGGTGGCCGACTGAGCTCTTAGGGTTTTAATTTTGTTGTGAATGTTAGACTGAATAAGGAATGGAGAAGGAACGGGTTTTGGGTATTAGAATGAAGGATGTTCTCATTTTACCCTTATCATATTTCTCCTACTTACTTATTTTCAATTCTCTTTTGCTTATACATTCATTAAAGCATGACTCCTTATTAATTAACAAATCTCAATCCCTTAACTATTAACATTATTTTATTTATTTATCCAATTAAATATTCTAAATAATGTTACTCAAAATTAGGGTCATTACAGATAGCTAGAAAGCTTAGCTACTAGTGATTTGCCAATATCGATATTTGTCCTTGAGCAAAGCATACTTTCTATTCATAAGGTGTGCTTTGAGGGGAAAGTGTTATGGTCGAATTTCCAGCAGTCTTCGAACGGACTCAAACGATAGATTCAGATGAACAAACAATGAGGAATTGACGTGAAAATTTGTGAAATACCATAAAAAGACAGGATAAAGGAAATAACAAAAATAAGTGAAAATATTTGACTCAAGTTTCACAACTTGGCCCCCACAGTTCGGACCCGAGTCTTGACTCAGAGCAAACACACAAAAACCTCATATTGGACTCGAAGTATTAAGAGAAAAATCCAAAGCACTGCAACCTTTGAATGACTCCAAACAAGTCCCGAAGCAAGACATGCTAAAACCCGACACAAGTCCCAAAGTCAAGTCGGTGTCGATCTGCGGCCCATGGATCGTCGATCTATGAGGCGTGACTCGAGGTTGGTCAAGCTACTTTCGTGGAAGGACATGCACGATGTGGAGCACGTGTGTAGCAATTATCAGAGCCATATGTGGATATTTTGGCCTATAAATAAAGGTGGAGAGCACTTAAAAATGTACTTTGGGATTCTCTTAATTTCTGAACTTCTGACAACGATGAATTTTAAAATCATAACTTTAGAAACTATTAAGCAGGATTTCTACCGAGTTATGACTACTAAGTAGTAAAAATAACTTTCTAAAAACAGAGAATGATTAATAAGAATCCACTAAGTGGACATATGCCGGATATTCGCCGAACCACTACAAAAATCTTATGTTATTTTCCTATTATTTCGTTTTTTCATTAATATTTTACATTTTTATTATTCAATTGGGTGTTTGTGCCAATTTTGGCATGGAAATCACTAAAGAGGAAAGATATTCTGGAATGTATTATCGCTACCATGAGACAAAAAAAATATGAATGAATGTTAGTATCTAAGGATGTCATTGAAGGTCTAATTAGAAATAAGAAATTCTAACTGTATGTCCAAAATCCATAGACTGAAGGGTAGATAAATAACCAAACCAAACCTAAGGGCAATTATCCCAAACGAGCCAAGTAGGATCTAGTGGAGAGGGATCAAGATGGCCTACATGGGGTATTGTGATTAATACAATAATTAGAGTTCTCCACCCTGCAAAAATAATCCAGAACGAGATGGAATGTTATGGTAGCTCCTTGAGTCGCTCATCTCAAAAGATGTGTTAAGCCATCAAAGAGGGTGCTCCAAGAAAGTAGCAAAGTGCAGTTGATGATGACATCGTTTTTCATAACAAAGATGTAGATAGGGTCAAAGTGGCAACATTTGACCCAATGCTAATTACGACCACGATTGAGCTGGCGACAGTGCATCGAGTCCTTATTACCTATGAGAGCTTAATGAATATTTAATTCAGATAAACTTTTGACAAGACCCACCATAATTAGAAGTGTCTAAAGTCTTGCAAATCCCACATCTAGGGATTTATTAGAGAAGCCAAGGAACCAGTTGGGTGCATCAAACTACCAGCTGAGTTAGAAGAAGGAAGCCGCAAGGTTTTGCGGTTGCAGATGTTTGTTTTGGTTGATGGATTTTCAACCTAGATTTCTTGGGTCGACCGGCCCTTGCCAGTTTTAGGATTGTCCTAGTTCTATAGTGCTTCATGACGAAGTCCCCTACATAGAACAAAGTGGGGGTAGTCCAAGGTGATTAGAGCAAAGGTTGAGGTGTTACGTTGTAGAGCTTAGAGAAGCAAATTACAAGAAAATGGGAAGAATGCAAAGAACATTCTCTGCATCAAATCCTCGAAAGCATAACAACTACAGCCCAATTCCTAGCTCATGTTCAATATTAATTTCTACACATCCATGGACCCATGAAAAGATCAAGAAGACGTGAGGGTGGCTTTGGTGGGGCTGATGATTGACGTTTTGATTAACGATGACGATTAAATGACGGTTCTCAAAGTCGAGTCTCAACTCTGTTTAAATATGATAATGGAGTTGGAAGGGTTTCTACTGGTGAACACTGATGTGATTTCTTAGACACATTCCGATGTGTGCAGGATATCACCTGAAGTTGCATGTCACATGCTGAATGTGAACCTAAGTTGCTATCTCGTGAAATAGGAAAGATAGTATGGAACCGGAACGATCCACTGCTTTGAAAGAAGTTGTAAAGATAAACTGGCTTTATTTGCTATACACTATACTCAGAGTGGGTATTAAACCCTATGTTTCTCTAGAAGGCGAAGGGAAAATGGTGGACTTATATTGATTATTCTGACTTGAATAAAGAAAGCTTATAAAACTACTTCCCTTTGTTGTGAATAGACCAACATGTGGATAGAACGGCTGGGCATGAACTACTATCTTTTATGGATGCATACTCTAGTTACAATTAAATTGTGATAGTCACAGATCAAGAGCATACTAGTTTCAACATAGATTTGGGGTTGTATTATTATAGAGTCATGCCTTTCAGTCTGAATAATGTTGGAGCTACTTACCAATGCTTGGTGAACAAATTGTATAAAGCTGTGCAGTTAAAGCGCCCTGCCACTCCATAGCGTTTGAGGTGCGAAAAGTTATAGCAGAGATATATTGGGGATATAGCAAGATATAGCGGACAACTTTAAAAAGAAGAATGATGAACATTCTACATTAAAAAGAGCAACAATTATTACTTATTATTTCCCACCAAGCAAAACAAGTTATAATAAAGTAAAGATAAACAAAGTTGACACTTAAAAAGTTAGAACTAGTTATAATAACCAACAACGTATATCATTGTTACATAAACTTTGTAGTTACCATAAAACTTAAAAGCAAGTCATCATGCAAAATGCTTATTTATAGGAAAGGGGGATATAGCAGGGCAACAAAATCAGGGATATAGCGGACTATTGCCCTGATATCGGGGATAAAAGCGGATCCGCTATATTGGGCCGCTTTATAGGAATATCGTTGCCCCAAAAGTCCGCTATGGGATATATCGGAGATATATCGAGGCAATACCGAGGAATTGACTGCACAGATAAACACTAAATCAGGCAGATGATGGAAATCTATGTGGACGATATACTCATGAAATCTCAATAATCGACGGATCACATAGACAACCTATCTCAGATGTTTAATGTGCTCCAGAAGTACGGAATGAAATTGAATCCAATGAATCATTCTTTTGGAGTTGCATCATGCAAGTTTTTTGGTTTTATTTTGAATTCAAAAGGAACTAAAGCTAACAAAGAACAAACTAAAGCACTGAAGCTGTTTCTTTCCTGAAGAAGTAGAGGGAATGCCAAGCTTGAATAGGAAAGTTATGGTGTCAAGTTGATTCAGCTCAAAAGTGACCGATAAATGCATACCTTTCTTTAATGCCCTTAAGAAGGTAAAAGGGAAGTTCTGATTGACAAGCGTGAAGTTGCATTACAAAATCTATTGGAGCATATGATGAAACCACTTGTATTGTCCAAACCTTTGGAAGGAAAAGATTTGTATGTCTATTTAACAGTCCTAGTATGTCAATGCAAGGTCCAAAAGCTGAACTACTACATTACCAAATTTTATACTGGAGAGCAAAAGAACTATCTAAAGTTAGAGAAACTGGAGTACTATCTGCTGATCGCATCAAGGAAGTTGAGGTCGTACTTCCAGGCTCATCCGATAAAGTTGCTGATTGATCAACCAGTTAGATAAGTGGTACATAGACCTGAGACATCAGGGGGATTGATAAAGTGGAATATCTATTTTAGCCATTACAATATAAATTACCATCTTAGGAAGGTGATTCGTGGACATTCATTAGATGACTTCATTGCTGAATTCACTATTCCAAATGATGAAGTGGAAGAAGAGTTTGTCGAACTTACTCAACTGAAGTTATGTGTTGATGGGCCTACAATGAGCATGGTTCTCGGGGAAGTGGTGGTTCTCATAACCATGGAAGGATGGAGAATCTGTTACGCACTGAACCTAGAGTTCTCAGCGACGAACAATGAAGCTGAATAAAAGCATTAATTGTTGGACCCAAGGTAGCAAGGGAGTTACGAGTGAAGACATTGCATATCTTTAGCGACTCCTGGTTGGTGCATTGTTAAGTTAAAAGAAATTTCATGCTAAGGCTACAAGACTCGTCCCTTATCTGTCAAAAGTATTGGAATTACGAGGCGATATTAAGCACTACATGATAAGACATGTCCCTAGAGAGGAGAACATTAATGTTGATTCACGAGCTAAATTGGCGAGTCCCAGCGATGCGTTGTTGTTAGGAATCATGCCAATAGAGGTTTTTATAACTTTAAGCGTTGACAAGGTGGATGTTGATAGGATCTATAAGGTTGAGGAAGAGAAAGAGTTAAGGATGACTCCACTCAAAGAGTATTTGCTAAAAGGGAATCTCCTAATTAGAAGGAACGAGTGACGAAAGCTCTTGTGTAAAGTGACTCGGTTCATTTTGCAAGAAGGAGTGCTATATAGGAGAGGATTCATGATTCCCTTACTAAGGTATGTTACCCAAGACAAACCTAGGAAGGTCCTTGTGGACATGCAAGAAGGAAGATGTAGCGATCACACCGGTGGCAAACCCTAAGAAAGAAAGTTCTTTGCTAAGAATATTTTAGGCCAGCAGTCAACCGATATGCAGTTGATTATTTTAGGAGCTATGGCAAGTGCCAAAGATTTGCAAAGATACTGAGAGTCTCATCCAATAAGATTACAAATGGTTAGCCGATGGCCATTTGTGATATAGGGAATAGATATTATTCGTGTGCTATCAATGTCGAGAGGGATACCAAAGTATGTGATAGTGAATGTGGATTATTTCACAAAATGGGCTGAAGTGGAACTGCTTACAATGGTTACTTCAAAAAAAAGTGATAAAATTTTTAGTAAAGAATATTTTAGGTAGTTTAAGAGTTTTAGAGAAGGTAATAATTTATAATGGAACTCAATTCGAGAGTGCTGAATTTAAATAATTCTGTGTTTAATATCGAATTGAGAGGTGCTTCACTATAGTAGCACATCTATAGGAAAATGTACAGTTGAAGCGGTGAACAAGATCATCAAATCCATTATTAAGAAGAGGTTGAAATGAGCAAAGGGAAAATGGGTGGATGAACTAGCACTATCATCGTAGGCTATAAGGCAACTCATAAGTTTGTGACTAGTCATACTCCATTTTCCTTGGCCTACAAAACCGAGGCCATGATGCTGATCGAAAATGAAGTCCCTTCTCATGGAAGATTGCACTATATCCCAAGGTAAACAAGGAACTCTTGCTGGAGTCCATCGACTTGGTTGAAAGAAAAAGAAAGAAGAGGCTGATATGAGAGTAGCAACTCACCAGGTAAGAGTAATAGAGTAGTTCAATGCCAAGGTCAGATACCATACCTTAGAGATAGATGACTTCATTATGAAATGGGTCTTTCCAAGTATGGGGGCACTTGGCTAATTTGTTGTGTTCTTTATGTGATTGCATAGAAGCTTGGAGATGGAACTTTCAAGCTGTCGTCAGTAGCTAGGATCCCAATTCTATAGGCGTGGAATAGCGATCATCTACGATATTATTTCACCTAATTTCATTTTCATAAATAAGGCAACCTATCCATTAAAATTCGATGTGACAAGGTGATAGTTGTCATTCTTTTATTCATTAATTAAGTTGACTTTTTGAATCAATGGAACCATATTCTTAAAATCCGACTTTGTGCTGCAAGATTAATAGCACAATCAGACATTCTATTTTTGGAAAATTAGATATCTAAGTACCCGTAGATAGGTATCGACGAACTCTTTTGACCCATGATCGAATTAGTGGAGTAGGGTTGGACTAGTGGCCAATCAGATGATTCATCCCCACAAATTTCATTTTTGACCAATGCCAAGAGATAGGCGAGGTCAAGGACAGATGCTCGTTGGTGGGAATTTGAGACACTGATTTTTGGAGATGGAATTGTTGTAGAATTTATTTTTTGCAGGTACACTATTGAATTATATCGGTGGTTATGTTGACATGAGTAGGTAAGCCACATAATCTTAACAACACCAATAGAACGACTTTGTTTACGGTCGAAAGATATGTTCAGTTGATGATAAAAAAGTTAATCAATAAAAACATCATTGTTAGTTAAATAGGAGATGTTTGACCAATAATAAACAAAGCTAAGTTATGGAGCAACATTGGGAAATTGCCAAAACTTATTTATATATACAGAGATATGATAAAAAATGGCATTGCACAGATCACAGATGTAACGACTCATATTTTACGTATCGGTGGATCATGAAATATTATTTTTGAATTCACATGAGGTTATATAACTCTCTAACTTTGGAAAATGCCTACTAGTGATATTCCCATCTTTAAAATTTTTGTAGATGATTTTACCCTTGAAAACTTGTAATGGATAAAAAATTTTATAGACGTTGAACTTGCATCCTAGATCACTTCCATTGGAAATATACGATAGTTTCCCTTTTTGTAGAGTGGTCATAATAGCGATTTGGAATTTCTGGCCAGAAGATATAGTTATTTGAAGATTGACAGTTATTTAGCAGTTTAGTGGGTAATTAGTGAATCCTGGGATAGGCCCATTAACCCATTTGGGGTTTTACACATGTATTAGTTGAAACAAACATCCCTAAATCTTTTCTACCGTCTCCTAAATAGATCTAAGCCTCCATTAACTCATTCTACAACCAAAACCTTCTCTTTTCTCATCTAAATCATAGAAGGTTAGATTAGTAAGAAGATTCACTAGAGATCTTCCTATATTTTTTAGGAAGAAAATTTTGATTTTTGCCGTTGATTCTTGGATTTACCTCGATTTATATGCAAAACTTGGATTTTGGAAGATTTGGTGAGTGATTTATCATCTCTCACCTTATTATATATGTATATATAGTTTTTAACATGTTTTGGATCCATATTTAAAATCAAAATTATGTTTTATTACTGTTTTAAAACACTATCTATAGTAAAAACGTGAACAAATGGATTTTTGTTCTTCTAGACATGTTATTTGATACATGTGTGCCTTGATATGTGTTAGGCTATGTTGTGGACACCTTTGTACAAAGATTGTTGTGATTGATTGTATCATTTGCATGTTTGAATGTTGTTTGGTGACTAACTGGTATTTGTTTGTATGCTCGTGTGGTCAAAAACGCCCATTAGAGTGAACTAGTGGTAGGAACCATGAAACCGGACTTCGACTGATAGGCTTGAGGAAGTTAGGGTTGTATCGATGTTTTCGAAAGGCGCACGAGTCAAAGAGCGGAGCGTAGCGATGAAACCGACGCAAAATTGGAGTTTGGAGAAATTACAACATTTTTGTTTGGTGCGTGGTGTCCGGTGGTAGTCTGCTCGATGTTGGCTTGGTGTCTGGAGGTGCTATGTTTGGTGACGGAACAGGCTTTGCTATTCAGTGATTGCTTGGAGGCGCGCTCGGGGATTTTGTGGAGCAGCTTGGTTCAGTATTTAAGTAAAGTTTTCCATTTGGTGCTTGGAGGCGTGCCTTGTGTTTCTATAGGGCAACTCAGTTCAGTATCCGAGCAAGATTTTATGTTCGGTGCTTGGAGCCATGCTCGGTGTTTTTGTGGGGCAGCTCGGTTTGGTATCAAAGCAAGATTTTATATCCGGTGCTTGGAGGCGTGCTGGTGTTTTTGTAGGGTAGCTTGGTTCATTACCCAGGCAAGTTATGATGTTTGGTGTTTAGATGTTTCTTTGAGATGGATGAGGGTTCCTTCGAGTTTTTCACTGGTTTCTTCAAGTCCGACCTAGGGTATACTCAGATAGAAACTTGAAATTTGGGAGTTTTGGTTGTGGCGTGGTGAAACTTTGGGATTTCTTTAGGACTTCTTGGGTGGTCTAGTGGGTGATGTGGAGTGAAGTAGATGACTCCAAAGGACTCAAGATGACCTTAGATTTCGTCTGGCAACTGGTAAGGCGATCGTGTAGCGCTTCGACACAACGAAGCCAACAACAATAGCCATGATTTTGGAACTTTGGTACGATGGTCTACGACTTACGATGGGTGCCTAGAGGCGTTCCAAAGATGATGACTTAACGATAGGAGTCGTGACCATGATCTACAAGCGTACATTCAATGATGGGGCTTGCAAGTAGAATTTGCAACTGTGTTCTACTATGGAGATAGTTGGGATGGAATAACGATTGAGTTCCAATATGGAGACGCATGCAATGGATCATTGTAACTTAAAGGTTTCTGGTGTGCTCATAAAGAAGGGGTATGTAGGTAGCTCCTACATGGATTTACGACCGTGTCTAGATCTTCCGATAGTAGATTACCCTGAGCTTTTACGATTCTAAGCCTTGTTCCTAGCCATACGAAATGGCATGGATTTGAGCACCAGTAAAGTCGGGATTTTGATTGAGTCCCTGGTCTGTAATTGTGTCATATGTGTTATTATATATCCAACGCACACGAGTGATGGTGAGGATTTCGTGATGGATTCTATGTTTGCCATGATTGTTTACCACTTTAGGTTATCACACAATGTAGGTATCTTCGACTGTATACCTAGACACTGGATACTATACTTTGATTGAAGTACACTCATATGGCTATGATAGTTTATTAGTATATATCGACCGTTATGAGCTAACTCTTTGGATGTAGGGATAGGTCAAGTATGGTTCTTCATACCCTATGGCTCTATTTGCTATATACGATTTTTATTATATTGTTGAGATGATCTATCGCTCATGCCAGACTGTTGTCTGGTCCAAGGATTTATGCTTTGCTTCTTATTATCATGGTTACATTTAAATGAGTAGATTAGAGATAACATGTCTAGATAACACAAGAAGCTATACAAAGGACGAGCAGGAGGCTACGCTTTCATATATTTATACTTAGGCTTATTATCGCTTATGTTCCGCTATATAGTACTGTAAAGCTATACCAGTACTTGTATTACTTTAGAGACTATTTGGAGTTTATTTTGGAGATTTGGGATGTATAAACTCTATTATTCCATTTTTTGTATAACCCATGAACCTTTTGCACTATGATGTTCTCATTTATGGTTAATTTGATTATGTCACGGTCTCGCCTATTTTACATTTATGTTATTATATTATATTTTATCTATGTACTATGAGATGTTCTATAGGTTATATATTTGGATTTTCTTTACTTTTCACCCTTAGTTACTATCCTACATTGGTCGGGTACCTCAATAGCACATTATACATGTATATTAGGTACCGATGTTGTACGACGTTCCTTACAACAAACAAATGCATGTACAATGTATGAGTAATTGCATTATGAATGATTATATATCTATACATGCAGGCAAGTACATAGGAAAACAAAATAAAAGGCGTGATAAAGTAAATGAGACAAAGGTTGAACAAAAAACATCATTTTATTTACACGTCTTTTGACTGCAAAATTGCAAGGGATGCTCCTGCATAGCAACGAATTATGTACATAGAAACCAAAGAGATCAAAATGCAAAAGGTCAAAAAATATTCAATGAGGTACAACGCGATCCATTTCTTCTTAGGCTTCTTTGGTTTCTTACTGCCTCCCGCATGGCCAAATTTTTGCTTCCTCTTCTTTAGAGACTTGGACAGTGGCATGCCATCATCTATGTCCCAATTGTAGCTTGACAATGGCTTAGGAGAGATGTTGATATCAGAGGAGGGACGTTCTTTATGCTTGGCTCTTATTTGACATCCATGAGTTTCGAGAGGGCAATAACTTACTTTTCTGCCATTGTAGTCGCTCAAGCACCTTCTCAAAGACTGTCGTCACGTCGTCGTCGATCGATATATCCACATCCTCTAGACTCTCCAAGGCCCTTTTTTTCTTAGAATTAGGACCAGGGCTAGAGTCGATGGGTAGCAAAGGAGGAGTGAATGTGCTAGTGATGATGACTGATGTAGTTGTAAGAGCACTAGGATTTAGAGCTACTGTAACAAGTGGTAGAGACGGAAATGGTGGAATTTGACCTATAAGACGACAAATAGAGTGATGAAGAGTAGTGATCTCCATAGGAGAGAACCGAAGCTTCTCAAAGATTGGAGAGACTAAGGAGATACCTTGATCAGGTGAAGATTCATGTTGAGGATATTTACTAATTTCCCCTTCCTAAGGAGCTTTTGAAAGTGTAGGCACTATAGGAGGAATCACCTGTGGAATAAAGGTTGGAGGCTTCGGGTTGTATCTTTTAGTGATGGTAATAGAAGATACAGGTGTATCTGTGGAGATGACCTTAAGAGTGGTCATCTTAGAAGTGATGACCCTAGCCTGAGACTCCTTTTGAGCAAGAGCAGTGTCATCCACACGACTGAAAGAGCTAGGATCGATCAGAGTCTCAACGGGCACCCATTTAGCAACTGCAGCCTCGGCTGCTTTGATAGTCATCTTTTCTTCAAGAGCTGCTAAGTCATCTTCATCGAGCAGCTCGTTCTTTAACCTTTCTTCATCGATTTCCTAGCCAAACTCTTTGGCCCTCCTAAGGATCTCTTCTCGAACCAAAGCTAGTTTAGTAAGGTAGCCATCTCCCAGCCATTTCAAGTTTTTCATCTCAATGATGTTTGTAAAGAATTGTAGGAGGGTGTCTTTGATCTTTTCCTCAGTCCCATTACAAGTCTAAAGCTAAGAGTTTGTCAACTTGATACTTAAATCTACAAATTCCTCCAAGCAAGTCTGTGCAATTTCCCAAACCCGATCTCTCAGATCTTTCTCATCCTTGAGCAATATTTTAAGGCTATCGATATCGACCATAAGTGTAGTCTTCTCATCATCTTAAACTTTAACATCTTTTTCAAGGTTTCCGCTATAGATGTGGGAAATTTTTAATTTACCATTCAGAACGGTGCACTTAGCCTTGTAAGCGACAGCCTCATTTGTCAACTTCTTTTGGGCCTCTTTGATGGCGTTGTCTTTTTCTCATTTTCCTTCTAAAGTTTGACCAACTCCCTCTTATAGTCCCCATAAGCTCTATTACAAAGTCAAAGCTCCTAATGATCAGTTAGTTTGCTCGATTGACGTCATAAAGCCCCTTAGCAATATTTTTCCATTAGATGTACTATTACACAATCTCATTGGTCCTAGAGAAACCATCAGTTACATAGATTTTGAAGAGTTCCTTGATGTCAAAGTCAAATTTGACTTCCTCTAGGTAGAAGTCAAGAAGTAAGGACAACATCTTTGTAGTTGGCACTAGAGATGAGCCTTGAAAGGGAAGATGTGGAGTAGTATGGTTAGTGGATGTTTCTTTCTTAGCCCTATGCGATCCATTAAAAGTGGAAGGGCTAGTAGTTTTGGATTGATAGGGAACAGTCGTAGGAGCTTTGGGTCGCTCGATGATAGCAACAGCCGGAGCCTTAGAAGACGAAGGAATATCAAATTGAGAGATTGGTGGATCTAGGAGGACTGAGAGGGTGAGTGCCCTTGATGATGGGAATTTGAATCCCACCTAGAATGATCATAGGATTCCTTATACTCATCATGGCAAAGACGTCTATCCTTGACCTCATGCTATTCCTTTTCATTTCTCCTCGCTCTCTCACTATCAAACTCTTCATACGGCCTTCGGTTGGAATAGGATCTCCCTTGATATTGGAAGTGAGAGTGACAACACCTAAGTAAGATTTGTTGGGACGACTTTGCTTTACCACTGAACCTGAAAAGAAAAAAGATTGAGTTAGAATCAAGCATCTAGACTAAAAACAAGTGTGAAGTGATTATGCTTATGGTCCTATGGTGTGTGTGGGTTGTTGGCAAGTCCTAAGTGCTACGGTCGAATTTGCCACCATCCTCGAACATGCTTAAACAATCAAATTGGATGAGGAAATGACGAAGAAATGATCCAATGACTTAGGAAACACATATAAAGGAAGAAAAAGGAAATACCAAGAAATAGTTGAAAAATTAGAAAGCCGCATTTTTGGATCGGGGTCCTCAGGTCAGTACCGAGTTGGCTTGAAGCATGACCTGAAGCGAACCAAGGATTGGCCCAAAGCAAGTGGAAATACACAATGGAAATTCAAACTCAAAGTGGCAAGAAGCGCATCCGAAGAAATACATGGTTTTGCATGAAATGCAACCTGAAGTCAAATTGGTACTGATCTAAGTCTATGGATTAGTACCGATTTGAGATTTCTTAGATTGGTTGACCCCGAGATTTTTGTGGAAGAAGGTGCACGACATCATGGATGTGTGAATCAATTTTCAAAGATTAACTTAGATGTTTTCACCTATAAATAGAGGTGGAATGTACTTGAAAAGGGATTTTTTTTCTCGTTTTATTTTCCAAATTTTTGGACTTTGTCTCAGAACCCTGTTGGATCTCCAACGATTTGAGAATACCGATCCATAAAATCACGGTTTGTAAAAGTCATAGAAATCAAATAACAGTGTTTAAGGGGACGTAGGCTAGTATTCGCTAAACCATTATAAAAAATATGTGTTCTTCTTTGCTATTTCTTTTTTTTTCTTGATAATTTTCATATTTATCACTTCATTGGGTGTTTGTGCCATTTTTGATGCAAACATTTTGATGCTTTTGTTGAGAACACTCGGATTTAACAACTCGAAACATGAATTTGGAGAGTGATATGACCATCAACCAAGAGAAATTCTATTGGAAAAAGCTAACAAGGACATAAGGGCACCCAGGAAGTGTCCTCAAAATCTAATCTCCTTTCCATTTACATAACCAGAGATGAAATAGAGACGATGGTGAGAGAAATGCAAGAGAGACTAATAGCCCTTCAAGAAGAGATGATGGAGGTATTTTTCAAAGGGATGGGACAACCGAGAATAGACAGAGTTGCTGTAGATCGGAACTAGCGTCCAGAAGGCAGAACAAACACAACTAGGAATAAAATGGAACAAAGTGGAGCAGCCTCCGAAGAGGAGCCACAACTCAATGCCGATCCTTGAGCATAAGTCGGTGCCAATCAACAAGGACTTGGGGTCATGTTAAATTTGAACTTAGGAAGAGATAGGACATGCTTGAGAAATGATGTTGAACAATAGAACATGAATCAGAATGCAAGCATACAACTAAAGGAGTACGTGCTAGAATTTCCCCATAGGAGCTGGGGCAGAATGAAAACATGGAATAAAGACTTTCATTAGGTGACAGTGATAGAATTACAGAAATAATTAAACAAACAATGAGAGGTGGATCACCATACCAGAGTCTAGAGGATGTGAACAAAATCCATTCACCTCTAACATCTGATACATGAGGAATCCACCCAATTTCAAGCTGCCAATGTTGAAAATGTATGATGGAAAGATTGATCCAAGGATCATATCATGAGATACATCTGACACATGAAGGTGCTAGGTGCTTTTTAGGAGGTAATGGGATGGTGTTTCCCATTATATTTGATAGACTTAGTTTCCCATTACATAGACAAATTTTTAGTTGACATTTATAAAAATAGCAATTTTACTTTTAAAGGTTTTACCAAACACTCCTAGTTATGGTTACCTTCCACCTAATGCTCAGGACCCCTAACATAGGAAGTGGATACCAATAAAAAAATTATTTTTTGCTGGCCAAAAATTGAAAGAAGAAATGGATTCTTAACTGCAGTCTCTCCAAACACATGACTGGAAACGTATAGATGCTAACAAACATATCATATACGGATGGTGGAACAATCACTTTTAGAGAAAACTCCAAGGGCTACATAATTGGAAAAGGAGAGGTAGCATCTATTGGTATGTCTAATTCCCATTTAATTTCGAATGTTTTACTAGTAAAAATTGAAAACTCAATCTTCTAAGTATTAGTCAACTTTGTGATTAAGGTTTAAAATAAGTTTTGAAAAAGTTAAATGTAATATTTTCGATCAAAATAGATTTTTTTTGAAGGAATAAGAAATCAAAATATTTATGCATTACTTATGAAAATTAGACATATTAATGATTTGTTTCTAATTGGGGATATAAATGATCCATGGCCATGAAGCAAACGTTTTTGGCATGTAAACTTTTAAAAATATTCACAAATTAGCTAAAAGTGAAATTGTTTGAGGTTTATAAAAAATGAATTTTAAAGTTAATAACCTATGTGTTGCTTGTCAATTTGGTAAACTTAAGAAATCATCTTTTAAATCTAAAAATGAAATTTTCATAAACAACCTTTAGAAATTTTACATTTATATTTATTTGGTCCTACATAAACAAGGTCAATAAATCATTATAAATATGACTTAGTGATTGTAGATGATTTTTCAAGATATACTTGGACAATATTTTTAAAACATAAAAATGAAACAATTGAAATATTAAAAATCTTTGCAAAACGTATTCAAAACATAAAAGATTCAAAAATTAAGAATATAAGAAGTGATCGTGAAGGAGAATTTGATTCTGATCTTTTTCAACAATTTTGTAATAAAAGAGGTATAGGTCATAATTTTGCTTTTCCTCAAACTCCTCAAAAAAATGGTATAGTTGAAAGGAAAAGTAGAACATTATAAGAATGTTCTAAAACTTTACCATGCAGCAGTACTCTACCATAAATTTCTAGGCAGAGGAAATAGCTACATCTTGTTATGTTCTAAATCGAGTTCTTTTGCGACCTTTAATTAAAAATACCCTATATGAACTCCTTTAAAGTATAAAAACAAAAGTTTTTTTTTGAAGTTTT
Source organism: Allium fistulosum (assembly GCA_030737815.1). Lineage (NCBI taxonomy): Eukaryota > Viridiplantae > Streptophyta > Magnoliopsida > Asparagales > Amaryllidaceae > Allium > Allium fistulosum. The sequence continues at coordinate 626,439,319 of CM060905.1, read as the reverse complement.
TGGCTCAAAATGTTTTATCTTAGACACTAAAGACCCACTAGGAAAATTTGATTCGAAAGTCGATGAAGGAGTCTTCATTGGATATTCTTAATAAACTCAAGCTCATCGTGTTTTTAATAAAAGAACAAATAAAATAGAAGAGGCATTTCATGTATCTTTTGATGAAAACTTTAATGTTAAAAATGGTGAAGAAGAAAATATTGAGATAATTAAACCTTTATCTCAAACTTTGACGAATGAACAACAAACCAAAATAATAAACACTGAAATAGATATTTAATTAAATTAACCTTCTAGAATTTTAAAAGATCACCCAAGAGATAATGTGATTAGTGATTTCAATACTAAAGTAATTACATGAAGACAATTAAATAGAATGGGTCATGTAGATTTTATATCAAATTTAGGACAAAAAAATAACAAATAAGCAACTAAGGATGACTTCTGGATTTTAGCTATGCATGAAGAACTAAACTAATTTAAAAGAAATAATATTTGGGAACTTGTACCAAAACCATAAGATCAATCTATTATTGGTACAAATGGAATTATAAGATTAAGGTCAATGAGGTGATTATATCATATGTAATTAACATGACTTGTGGCTCAAGGGTAAAACCAAGAAGAAGGGATTGACTATGAAGAAACCTTCGGTTATATAGTAGGTCTTGAAGTCATAACAACACTTTTAGCATTTGCATGTCAACATAATCTAAGTTTATATCAAATGGATGTCAAAATTGCTTTTTTAAATTGATGTATTAAAGAAAATGTCTTTGCTGCCGCTGCTTCTTGTACATGAAAAATTCACAAATCATGTTTATAAACATAGAAAAGCTCTTTACAGTCTTAAACAAGCACCAAGTGCTTATTATGGTCGATTGAAAAACTAACTTTTAAATTTGGATTTTGAAATTGGTAAAGTTGACACCACTTTATTTATTTAAAAGGAAAGAAAATGATATTTTAATCGTTCAAATATATGTTGATGATATAATTATTGGTTCCAGTAATAAAAACCATGTGATGTTTTAGGTAATATAATGAAAAAGGAATTCGAAATGTCACATATGGGTGAACTTAATTATTTTTTAAGATTACAAACTAAACAATTAAAAGATGGTATTTTAGTTTTAAAGAAAAATATTGTAAAGATTTATAAAACGTTTTGGAATGGAAAATGTTATGTTAAAAAGTTAGGCCTTGTAGAAGGTCATATGCTCAACTCCAAAGAGAGAGAAAGAGTGAATCCCATTGTTTAAATATACAATTAGGTAGGTAGGTATGATTGTCAATATGCAAATCAAAATGGAAAGTCCTTTTTGTTCAATATGCAAGTCATAAATTCATATGCATGGCAAGAGTTCAAATGAACATAATTACACAAATTGTTATTGATATAAGTCCTTGGCTACAAATCCTGATTTCAATTTGACCTAATGGCTATGAAAATCCCAATTACAAGCTTTTCTCTACACAAAAGAAAAATCAATAATTAGGAAGGACCACAAGAATTCGACCTCTTTCTAGTAGGGGTAAATGTCTATTTATAGAGAACTCTAGCCCTTGGATTCATGACACGTGTCATCTAGAATAGATGGATGGTTGAGATTTTTTGATGTGGCAAAAGCTTTGGTGATCATCATGCGATGATAACGACTCTACGTGGCAATTAAAAATACCAATTTTGGATGTGTTTTTAACATTCAATAGCCCAGATTATCAATGTGCAATAGTTTCTTCATTTCTTACTATGTGATAGCTCTTGTTAGGTTAATAGTAACCTACGATAACCCTTTGACTTCAAAGCGCGATGGCTTTACAAACTCAACTTGCGATAGATTCCTACTTCCATCATGTGATAGCTTTATAAGCTTATTACGTGATAGTTTAGTTATATCTTAACCTTTGATAGTTCATGAAGTCAACATGTGATAGCTCAAATATCTATACCCTCGATAGTTACTGGAGTCAATATGTGATAACTCAAACATATCAGCCTTCGATAGTTCCTGGAGTCAACATGAGATAGCTCAAATATCTCAGACTTTAATAGTTCCTGGAGTCAGGATGTGATGGCTCAAATATCTCAACCTTCGATTGGATAAACTTTCGATAGCTCACAAGTATTAACCTTCAATGACTCTTTGGATCTACAATCGATAGCCTTGAAACATCATCCCTTGATACCTTGTCTGGTCTACTCGCGATACCAATAAAATCATCAACCTTCGATAGCTTATTTAGTTAACTTGCGATAGCTTTGAAACTATCATCTTTCGATAGCTTGTTTTGCCCAAATTGCGATAGCTTTGAGAACACCATCCTCCGATTGCTCATTTTTTGGTTTTCATCTTTCGATAGCTTATTTTTCTTTTAATATGCAATTGCTCATCTTCAACTTGTGATAGCTAGTATTTTTGGGTAGAACATTTGCCCTACCCCACAAATCTAATATCCTTTTGTACTTTAGTATAAAGTCCTAATTTTCTTTTAGCCCCCTTTTGAATTTAAACTCTTCATATTCTTGAATCTCAATATCATGGCCGTTCATTTTTCTTTCTTACGATCTAATGGTTAATCCATTTTCCTTTTCCTTTTATAATAGTTCTCTTTCTTCTCTTCTTCTCTTTTACTAGCCTCTAAAAAATCAATATGCCATTAATTTTTCAAACAAACTTCGATCACACAAAGATCTCTATTCGATAATGATTCGTTTATTGTTAATTTGTTGATTACACTACTGATTTATTGTTGCTATTCGATTTAGTCTAATCATTTCCAATTTTAGGTTTTGTGAACTCGTTAATGCCGTGGTTTTTCAATAGTTTACTTCATATTTCTTCGCAAATTATTGTTTTGATCCAATTTAAATTTATTTAGGCTGTTATTATTGTTAGTGAGTTTTGGGTCTTATTAACCCAATATCAATTTAGAGACCTTATTGCTGATAACTTGTTTAGTATCTCAACACACGATAGCCTTACCACTCAACACGTGATAGCTCACTATATGATAGCTTTTTTGCCTTTTGTACTCAACCTGCGATGACCCAATATGCGATAGGACATTTTTTATGTCATAGCACAATGTATAATGTTTCATCCAATTTACCACTCTCAACCCATGACAGCTCATTCATCGAAAGCTTATCCACTTTGTTATTAACATGAAATAGTTTAACACGCCACAATTCATTTATTTAACAAGCGATAGTTTATTCTGCTTAGTATGCAATAGGTCATTTATTTTCCTTAACTCACCCCATAATAGCTTATCTTGCAATAGTTCAATTTTTTTTCTTTTTCAACTAGCGATGGCTCAACTTACGAAAGTTCTCTTCACTTACCTTTTTCAATTAGAGATTGCTAAACTTACGATAGTTCACTTTACTTACCTTTTTCAACTAGCGACGGTTCATTTTCTTTATTTTCAACTTGTAAATAGTTCACTTTTCTTTTTTGCCAATTAGAGATGGCTCAACGTATGATAGTTCACTCTACTTGCATTTTTCAACCGATCGATGGCTCAACTGACGACAGTTCACTTTACTTACTTTTTGAACTAGCGATAGTTCACTTTGCCTCCTTTTTTCAACTAGCGATGGCTGATATTATAATCTTGATGTAGTGATCTATCTAGTGACGATACTTCTTGTGCTTTTTTAACATAGGTTAATTCCATCTCTTTATTATGTTGTTTTATCATCTGGGTACTTGTTGATACGTTAATTGTTTACTCGTTTAACTATTCCAAGAGAAATCTCTATTTTCTTTATGTAATTTTTTTATGTATATATGTATGTATATTTATATATGTTTGATTAAATGATGTAGGCATGGCTAGAAACAAGAAGGGAGCCACCAAAGAATTACCCAGTTCCTCCAAGCCTAAAGTGTGGGTTGCAGGATTATGGATCTTAAGGCTAATTTAACACCAGAGGGGAGTCGATAGTGTTTTCTAATTTATATAAATCTTTTAAATTTTCTTTCAAAATTAATGTTAAATCATTGATTAACAACAAAGAATTATACTAATAATTAGTCACAGAAAAAATCGCAGAAAAAATCAAAATAGAAAAGTAAAGTCAGAGTTAGATATGAGACCATCGATTTTTCACTGGTTTGGATTTCTCCTACATCCAGTCTCGTACAATTTCTTGTACAAATTTCTTTTCAAATGCCAATCTTTCACCGGAAAGAAGGCAAACCCAAATAAAATCTTGATTTCGTGGCTACGAGACACACCCACCTATATTCCGAGTCCGGGGTAAACCCACTTGATTTGAACGGGCTATCAGCACACTTACCAGATTTGAACGGGCTACTAAGCACATCCACTTGATTTGAACGGGCTACAAACGCACCAAAGTAAACACAAATAGAGTTGATATTTTTTCCAAAGAAAAATTCTTGTACTTTTCATATAATGGATCCTATAATATCTTGGATAGCACTTTGATCTTTGAAATGAGAGAGAGATGTTTCCAAAACGATAAGAAAATAGTACATAATCAATACACTTAAGTATGAATTGATTCTATATGATTTCGAAGAGAATAGAGTATATTTTTCAAGAGAATTTTCAAGAGAGTGAGGAATGGGAAGAAAGTAAGTAATTAGTTATCAAAATTTGTTTGCACTTCACTTTATATAGTAAATTAACAGATGTGTCCATTTGTGAAGAGCTGTGTCGAATAGACACTTCCATTCAAAATTTGAAAAACCATTTAGCAGCATGTACATCGACATATCCTATGTATGTATGTCGACATATGCTAGTTAAAAATGAAAACTGTTTTTTTTAATGTTTGAAAGTTCTTATACTTCAAAATATTTTGAACATAGATTTTTAAATATTTTTGAACTTAAAAAACTTCTATAAAATATTTAAAATATATTTTTGAATTTATAATAATTTAAAAATAGCAAAGATCAGAAATTGGAGATAGAAACCAAAAATTACTATCAAGAACTTTAATAATATTTACTAATGACTCTATACACTAAATTATAACCTAGAGATTTTCGTTTCTTTGTTTTTGAACTCATGAGTCTTCATATATTTATCTTGAGTCTTTATACTGTACAGTTTTCGATTCAGCACCTATGTAATATTCTGCACTGTATACTATATAACTTGGCAACGCATTAGTATCTACATTTTATATGGTTGTTGTCATCAAAATCAGTAACTAAGGTATTAACATAAAGTACCATCTGAGGAAAATATTTGTACTAATCTTCAGCCATACTTTCCAAGACAAGAAGGTACTGACTCTTTACTGAGACATTTTGAAATTTCTAGAGTCGAGACAAGGGTACCTGGTCTTCTGATAGGATTTATACTTCTCCCACATGATACTTCTCTTTCACCTCTGATACACATCTAGCACTCTTGCTACTTGACATTCAATGAATTTATTACTAGATTTCTAACTTTCCTCAGGATTTCTCCAATTTAGCTTACGCCTAACTCATATAGTTATATCCATTCTCTTTTCATCTTGTTCAAGGAGCTTAAGTTAGAACACTTGACCCATAATATTCTATGCTCATAGACCACTCTTAAGAAAGCTAAGTATCAACCTGAGGGTATGATATTTTATTTTTTCCCCTATTGACCGAAGCTGATCTCTTATTCGACCATTATGTTTTCTAACATCCCACCTTTTCACTACTTTATCATGGTTTTGCACTTACTTTTCTTGTTTCATCTTTTGTTGTTTTCATCTGATTCTACCTCAAAAAACATTGACCCTTAGGTTTTGGCCAAGATTGATTTGATAGGGGACGCCACTAGATATTCAAGAAGTCGATTGAGGCTTCTTACCAAAGAAAAATAAAAAATACATTCTTTAATCTAGCCAACTCACCGAATTTTTGGTGGACCACCCTATATAAAGTGACATAAATACGGCTCCTCGACCCTAGTTGCCACTAAGATGGAAGTTCTTTCTATGAATTCTTCTGGGATCATTCTCTACACTCTTATGCTTAACGAACTAACGATGCTTCATTTAATATAACTTATGCTCTCTATGTTTCAAAGTGCATTTGGTCGACTTAGCTTCCTTGTCTTCGAATGAGGACCCTCAAACTTGTCTATCTCTCCAAAAGCTGTTGGAAAAACCACAACTATCTCTCATTTCCAAAGTCACTCTGTCATCTTTAAACTCCGCAGTATGAGACATTTTTGCATTGGCAAAAGAGAAAAAGTATTAAGGGGCTAGTAATTAACATACTTCCTCTATACCTCTTTTTAGGAAATCAAAGGATGCTGATCCTGCTCCATCTCTGCATTTGGTCTCTGCTTCTAGTGCTACCACCGCTTTTTCAACTTTACCTACCCAGATCTCCAAATATTGATATTATCGGCTCTCCACTTTACGATTTTATAGCTTTCCTCCACCAAGAACTAACTTAACTATCCCCTTCTCGAGGATGCTCCTCCTCCACATTCGGTAAAGGAAACTCCTAATTCTTCAAGTTTCGAAGAACTATTGATCAACATTCTTCATTGTCCTGCCATTGCTTCTTTAGGTTCCATCAAGATTTCTCCCCCGTTCTCAAAAGAAGTTCTTACCTCTCTTTTGCAGCATCTAGTGCTGGTATGGCTTCATTTTTGTTTTATCATTTCGTAGTGCTGAATTAATTTCGTATCAATTATTCTACGATTCTTTTCATACTGGAAAACAACTATTCAATTCTCAACAATCTTCCTTGCTCTCTTCACAGAATATGTCGCCATTATAGGTACTAAACTCTTCGTTGTCTCGGAAGATAAAGGCTCTTGAAATCCAAATTCGAACCCTCCAATCTGATAACAGCTCCTTAACCTCTGAAAATACTTGAGTTACATATCTATTGGATTCAGAGAAAAAGAAAATATCAAGATTTAGTGGAGATGGTGGGAGTTTTAGAAAGTGAACTTGTATGGGCATAATTAGTAATTTCTAATCTTAAAGTGACTTTAGCTAAAGTGCCAGTTTTGTAGAAGCCCTTAGAAAAGAAGAGTCTTTCCCTCAAGAGGTCAAAATCATCTTTGCACAATATTAAGTCCAAAGTATCCTCCTTCTCGAATGAAGTCCTTCCTCATTGGAAGAACCAAAGTTGTGAGGTTATATTATTCACTGCCTACCAAGATAACATTGACCGATGCCCGGACATGAATTTTCCTTTTCTTAGTCCTTCTAGGATTGACTACAAATGAAATTTGACTTCCTCCTCGTCCGTATTCCTAGAGATCTTTTCGAGTTGAGGGATGATAACCTATTTGATCCGGTGAAGTTGTTGACCTTTGATGACCTTCCATCAGGATGAAGTATCAAAAAGTGATGAATCAAACAAGTCAGATGGTGACAATGACGATAATAATGACTATGGAGATGATGGTGCTGGTGACCATACTCAAGACATTTTGCTGAAAACGGATGGAGATGGAGGTTCAGTTCATGGAGGGTTTGAAGCTCCCCAAGATTTAAGTCATGCTGCCGACTTCTCTTCTTCTCGTGCGGATAAAGATTCTGGTTATGCACCTTCCCTAACAAATCCTTCTAGCGGTTTAACCTCCTTTGGATTAAGTAGACTCGACCAATCCCCCTCTGGAGTTCAAGAGGCCCGACCCTTCAACCTGAGTGCTGTGATGAGTCCTCAGTAGGTAGTCTCTATTTTAGAACTCTCTTTCCGAGATTATTTGTTTTCATAGTGGATAACTAATAATATTAATTAACTATCAACATGGAAGGAGAAATAGAAATTATGTAGAGATCTTATTAGATAAAAAGAGAGATGAAATTCTGAGACTTAATGAGAAGCAGAAAAATTATGCAAAGATTTGAATGAATCGAACAAGAAATGTACGAGGCTCTTAAAACACCTCAAATGCCTTAAGGATTTTAAGAACAAATGACTCGCACCTCTCCTTTGAAAATCTCAGTTTCATCTATCCAACTTTCGCAAGGGGAATGAAATGCTTACCACCTTTTTTTGGATGTTGATTAGGACAAGACTAAATTAATGTAATTCCAATATTTGGTCTAGACCCGATTTCCTATGACCGACTTTTCTTTCTTAGGTGATGGTTATGGGGGTTTAATCGAGCATCTCCATAAAAGGTACTTGGATGAACATATATTCGATCCTCATCTAAAAGAGTGCTGGAATTTTCTTAGAGTTCATACTGCTCTCTTAACTATTGATTCTCTCCCTCCTAACAAGACTAAGTTCAGTAAAGGCAAATTCAGAGTTTGTACTTATGAACCTTGGTGATGTTGTTGAATAACCTTAATTTTTCGCTTAAGATGATGTTGTAATAGTATATTTATGTTGTAGTCATATTTTAAATTTTGTATCATTGGTGTGCAGGTTTCCAAAGTTGCCTCTATTTTTTCCTTATCATCTGCTTCAAGAGATACTTTAAGTACATTGGTTGGACTAAAAAGGAATTTAAAAAAATTCTTCTTTGATTAACATGTCCTATTTATTAAAATATTATTTCTTGCAAGACCTTCACCATATGTATACTCAATTTCCTAACTTAGACTTTAGTTTCTAATAGGACTAAAGAGACCAATTCTTCCATGAAATTCGAACTAACTATGCCAAATTACTATGCAACGAACTTAGCCAACCTTCCAAATAATGTGATTATCGAACACTCCCGCTGACATTGGAACTCCTTCTGCACTAAATTTTCCATTTCGCCTTCTTCTTTTCAAAGAATTTGAGACGTCCTTTCTATTTCTAAGAGTTAGCCAAACTATAATATGCATGTAATTTTGATTGTTATCATTTACATATGAATGTAACGATTCTGGTTGATATTTAAGTTACTAATAAAATTCTTTATTATTGCTTTCTCTATCCTTCACTATATTAAGTATTATTGATTTTATGTTTTAGGATGGAAAGTTGCCTTCATTTCTTGACGATCCTAGTCTTAGTCAATGTTTTGGAAACATTCAATCAAAATTAGTGACAACCATGGAGCATTGTCCCTCTCATTTTATTTTTGGTTCGTTAACCGTTGATGATACTAAAGCCAACAAATGGTATGAGAAGTAGATTCAAGTGAAATATATTCTAAAAGCTTCTCAAGAGATGGTCAAGGACCTTGAAAAGAAAATCCCTACTAAGGATGAAGTTGTTTTGGATTTAACCGGGCAGCTTAATTGATGTTTTGATCCTCAATAACAGGAGTATGACATGAAAATCGTCCAGCTTAATCAATGTATTTTGATTAAGAGATGGACCTTATGAAATCTAAGAATGAGTGTCGATCATATGAACTTATATTAAGCGAGGGTGAGAATAGGTTTTCCTACCCCAACTCCAGCTAAATCATGCCTTTACATATTTCCTCTTTATCTTGAGGTCATTTGACACGTTGTAGCAGTGTAACTGATCCAGCTCTTTCATTGTCTGAAAATAAATCTGGCGAACTTGCTGGATTAAGTAGATCCTTTAAGTTTGAGTGTAGTTAGAGAACACAATATTATTGGAACATAAAGTACACTGAAACATTCTTGGATTTTTGGCTCGAAGTTAAGAAACTGGAGTGCGAAATAAAAGCATATTGAGGATTCAGATGCTTGAGGATGAAAAATGTGTTTGTCGCATCAAATTTCTCAACTACAAATTTATAATAAGACTTTTGAGAAGGCACTAATAGCTTAGGTCGACCATATTGATTCTCTCAAAGTTATTTGTCACAAGGAGGAGAAATTGAAGAAATACCTCCTCATAGCAATTCAATGTATCGTCGATCCTCCTTCCATGCTAGAAACCTTAATGGAAACGATAAACTCAAAGTTCAATTAGAATTAATGCAGTTTTATTTAATTTGGGCCTCTCAACTTGATTCACTGGTAGATTATTTATCTGAAGTCATAGTTGATTTTGACTTAAAAATCGACTTCTTTTTTAGGCTCAAAAAGAGATTGTCAACCGAGGAAGGCAGTTACCTCTAATTATCAAAGATATCATCATTTCTTATGATATGGATGTTCATATGTTCGTAAAGAATTTGGGGCCCTCCTATTTTGCAAAAGAATGCGGTTTCAACCAATGAACTTCACTCTTACACTGTATAAGTTGAAGGAAAAGGAAAAGAGCTTGTTTATCAACATCATCCTCTCCTTCATCCTCCAGATTCATGAATTTTGTAAATGCTACTTTTATTGTTAAGGAGAATCATTGTGTAATATAGATTTTGTAATAAATTTTTTGCCTACATGCTTCGTAATGCCTCTTGATGAGTTATTTATTTGTATGTTGTGATATAACTCTTATGCCCTTTTACTAAAGCTTTGACCATACCGAATGATGGAGTTTATAAATCTTTGTCATCTATTTATTTTTCATTGACCGTACTGAATGATGGAGTTTATAAAACTTTGTCGTATGTTTCTTTTTCATTGATGCTTGTGATAATGCTCTGAAGAAAGGTTTATCTCTTTTCATCCATCTTCGTTGGATAGGCTATAACACACTACTCCAACAATCTTGGTTGGAATTGGGAGTGCTACCCTCATAATGTGATGTTATCATATTAGTGTCACAAGTTCACATGGAGAAATTCCAGAATCTCAAATCATTCACAGCAAATGGTTTCAAGCAGGAGAAAATTATACATTCATACTTGCAATACAGGTATTATAAGTTACATACTACTTCATGGAATAACTTGAAAATTTAAAATTAGATAGTTTTCCTCACCTTAGCAATAATAGTTTGGCTTATGGTTTAGTTCCTTGGATTTTCCTAAGATCTTCTTTGTTTTCTTACTTTTGTTTAGTTGTAATTGTTTTTCTCTTTCTCCATGGCTTGGGCTATTTATAGGTGACCAAGAGGAGGGTATTTTAGTAATTCCCTTTATAGGCTAACCTGATTCGGCCACCCTTTGGTCCAATAGAAACAATTCTTATCGACTATAGCCAAACATGAATCAACCATATCTTAGTCCATTGAAAATCATCCATATGGCCTAACCTAATTCGGCCACATTTTGGTCCAATGGAAACTATCCATATAGCTTAACCCGATTTGACCATATTTTGGTCAAACGGAAACCATCCATATAGCTTAACCCGATTCAACCACATTTTGGTCCAATGGAAATTATTCTTAAAGCATAACTTGATTCGACCACTCTTTGGTCAAATAGAAACTATCTTTATCAACCATATATTTATTTGATTCGATCACCTTTTGGTCTAATGGAAACTATTCATATAGCTTAACCCGATTCCACTACGTTTTGGTCCAATGGAAAGCATCCATATAGCTTAACCTGGTTCGACCACATTTTGGTCCAACGGAAACTATCTATATAGCTTAACCTGATTTGACCACATTTTGATCCAATATAAACCATTCTTATGGCATAACTTGATTCGACCACTCTTTGGTCCAATAGCAACTGTCCTTATCGACCACATACTTATTTGATTCAACCATCTTTTGGTCAAATAGAAACCATTCTTATAAATTACACATTTATTTTAAAACATGTACAAAACTATCGACAACTTTAATGAGTTTAAAGTCGCATATCAATAAACTAATTTTTGGTTATATTTTCTAGTATATTTTTCTCTACTCATTGATGTAAAAATATTTGAAAATGGTGATTTATATCATTTGTTATTTAAAAAGACATGCATTAGGGTTATATAATTCACCATTCGAATATTTAAATATTCAATTTTCTAAGCGATTAAATTATAGGTCGTTATAATTTCATTTTGATATACAAATTTTACAAACACATATGTAGTTAAGTTGATCAAGTTCTTATATTCCACCCTCCTTAAAATAAGATTTCATCCTTGAAATCTAAACCTTAAATAACTATGGATAATATTTAAGCATTTCTAATTCAAGTTTCCACGTTGCCTCATTTTCATCATGATTATTCCATTGAACTTTTACAAAAGGGATTTCTTTTGTTCGTAATTTCTTGACTTTCCTATGGAGAATTCAGATGGGTCGTTCAATATATGAGGAACCCTTCCTGATTTTGATGTTACTTAAATCTACCACATACAATGGGTTTGGAATATATTTTCATACCATTGATATATGGAAAAAACTATGAATATCTGCTAATTTTTCAGGTAATATAAGTCAATATGCAACTTTACCTATCTTTTCAGTGATTTGAAATGGTCCAATAAATTTGGTTGATAATTTTTTCTTCTTCTTTCCAAATCTCATTACGCCCTTTATTAGAGAAATCTTTAAAAGAACCTGTTCCCCTACTTCAAATTCCAAATCTTTCCTTTTCTAATATGCATAGCTCTTTTGTCTACGTTAAGCAACTTTTAGTCGTTATCGTATGGTTGCAATTTTCTTTGTTGTTTCTATTACTAGATCAGGGTCGAGAATTTTACTATCTCCTACCTCTACCGAATAAACTGGTGAACAAAATGGTCTTCCATATGGAGTTTCAAATAGGGCCATACCAATACTTGTGTGGTAACTATTGTTATATGCGAATTCAATTAATGTTATGCGTGTTTCCTAGGTGCTTTCAAATTCCATTACAGAAGATCTTAGCATATCTTCTATTACTCGGTTAACCCTTTCAGTTTATCCATTTGTTTGAGGATGAAAGGCTATACTCATGTTGAACGTTGTACCTAGAGCCTTTTGAATACTTTTCTAAAATCTAAAGGTAAACCGCGAGTCTCTATCTGAAACAATTATGACTCGGACTTCATGCAATCTAAAATTTTCTTATAAGTAGATTCTACTTAGTTTTTCAATTGAGTATCCCTTGCTATAGGGTGTAAAATGAGCCAACTTTGTTAAGCGATCACCACTACAGATATTGTATCATGCCCTTGGTTTGATCTTGGGAGTCCAACAATAAAATCCATTGAAATACGTTCCCACTTCCATTCCGCTATAAGAAGTGAATGTAATAGACCAGATGGTCATTGTTTCCCAGCCTATTTTGGCTAAGTTGTTTATGAACAACATTGTTAGACCGCATGGAGTTCCTAGTATTATAGTCAGTGATAGTGATGTTTATTTACTAGTGAATTCCAGAAGAGTCTAGAAGAGCTTTTAGGTTCCAAACTTAAGATTAGTACCGCTTATCACCTACAGATAGATGGATAAACAAAGAGAATCAATAAGGTACTTGAAGATTTATTGAGAGATTGTGTACTAGATTTTAGCTGGCCGTGGGAAGACCATTTGCACTTGATTGAGTTTTCCTATAACAATAGTTTTCAGACCAGTATAGGAATGATGCCTTTTGAAGCCTTATATGGAATGCCATGTAAATCACTCGTATGTTGATTAGGGACCAAAGAGAGACTAGTTCTTGATCCGGATATGGTAAAAGAAGTAGTAGAAAAGATTGAGTTGATTCAAGCTAGAACGAAAGAAGCTCAATCTAGGCATAAAAGTTATGCAGATAAGAGATGAAAGGACTTGGAATTCTTAGTTGGAGATCATGATTTCGTCAAAGTGTCAACGATGAAAGGTGTGATAAGATTTTGGAAGTTAAGGAAATTGGCACCTAGGTTTGTTGGACCATTTCCTATTATAGATCGGGAAACTCGCTTATAGGATAGAATTACCGAGCAGTCTGGCAGGAATCCATAACATTTTTATATTTCTCATCTAAGGAAGTGTGTTTAAGATCTAGAAACTACTATTACTTCGATTGCATTAGAAGACCTAGTAGTGGAACTAGACATGACCATAGTTAGACATCCAGTGCATATAGTGGTTGAGGATGAGAAGAAGCCAAAGAACAAAACAGTCAGGTTAGTCATGGTCCAGTGGAGTGACGACGATAGAGATTGTACTTGGGAAACGAAGAGCAGGATTAGAAACACATATCCTGTATTTTTTATGGTATGTTTTATATCTATGCTTTTATGTTTGATGGGTGTGCCTTATCATAATTTCAAGGACGAATTTCTTTAAGGAGGGGAGTTTGTAACACTCCTAATTTTGATTAACATTATTTAGTAATCGAATTAGACAAATCAAACAAAATAATGTATGATGATAAAGGAAAATTGAGATTTATTAATTATAGGTTGTGCCTTAATTAATGAATTAATGGAAGTAAATGGAACTTAGATAAGAAGGAGGAATATATGCTAAGGGCAAAATAGGAATAAGGCATAATTCCTAATACATGCCCTTACATCTCTTCTCCTCTATTCACTTCATTCATACAAACATAATCAAAAGAACAAGGCCGGCCATTACCAAGGAGATTTAGGAAGAGTAAAGCTAGTAAATCAAAGGAAAGCTTAGGGAAATCAAATCTAAACACAAATCTCAAGCTCCTATATCAAACCAAGGTGAATAATAGTTTTGCATCTTATGTTTAAATTGTTATTTTTATTTTTTAGTATAAATCCGAGTTTTTGGTCATATTATGCCATGTTATGATAGATTGAATGATTATATGATTATTGGTGGATTTATAGAATTTATTTATGAAATTATTTGATAAGTTTGAGTTAGAAATCTTATCTCATGATATCCAAATGACTTGAGATTTTTACATGATGTTAGAAACATTATTTTGAAAATGGGTTTTTAATTTCATAATTTTCGGATTTAACTAGAATATTTTGTGAATTTCCTAAAGTTGGAAAATGGTTTATTTCGAGTTTTAATTATTAAAAATAATTAAATTATGTTTTTAGCTTCAAAATTTTTATATGTTAGATAAGATAATAAATTGGATTTATCATGATTTTTGGGGATTTTTCCCAAGTGTTTATGATTTAATATGAATTATTTGAGCTATAAACGCTTAATTAGTATATTTAAATATGAATGTAAAATGCAAGGTTTGCTAACTACTTTGGGAATGATAAACCTGCTCCTTAGCAGTTTTTCGGAAAAGATTTTGGTAAATAAAGTATTATCCAATAAGATTTTGACAAATAATTTGGGTTTGGTGAAAAGAAATTGCTTTTAATGGTAATAAAATAGTTTTCTCATTAATTACGACCTTGCCATGCCAAAGTTCATGATGTCTCCCCTGTCTCACTGCCTCTATGGTCTTTGACATCGATCAAGAGCAATGCATAAGGTATCGACTTAGGTTGATAAGGAATGCATCAGCTTGGTCGAAGTAGGAAGCCAGCAACAACATCGACATCGTGATCTTCAAAGTGGATAAGGCCATTTTCTTTAACTTATCGATGCCGCACTTTATACTATGCCGCCTGTTTTTTACAATGTTGCCGACCCCATTGGTTTCGAAGTGACTTATAGTGGCAATAATGATGCCGCATGTTTTATACCTCTATTCTTCGACAATATAGCCGACTATGTTGCTTTTAGCTATGTCGGTATCGTTGATGACGATGCCGCCTTTATTTTAAACATATGTTTTTGCAAACGGCAAGGGTGCCGCTCATAATGACTTTTCACTAATGAAGCCGCTAATTTTCCCTAGGGAAATGATGCAAAGATTTAGCTATGTCGACTCTATTCTTTTAAGACTTATTCCTATCTATGCAAGCTATGTTTTATATCCTACGACGTCGACACTCTATGAAGTGCGATGTCCCTATTATCGGCCTTATGGCCTTATATTTTAAGAATTAAAGGCATTAATATATTTTGTATTGAAGAAAGGCGATGACCCTAATGGAGGTAATAACACCGAGCTTATCAATGTTTACACCAGAAATTGGCACAAACACCCAATAGAGATTTAGTAGATGAATAAATGAAGAATAACAAATGTAAATATAGAGAATATAGCAGTAAAGTAATCAAAAACAAGCTAATAACATAGACATAGCAATTTATAGTGGTTCGGCGTTGATTGCTTACGTCCACTTTGAAGAGGTAGCTTTATTAATCACTTCGTAAACTGAGTACAATAGGGATTGGATTAGAATCCTTAGTTACAAAAGAGTACAAAGAAACAAGCATCGTAAAGATCCCAAAAATGAACAATCAAGTCTATATTTATAAAGGAATACGGTGAAATATCATCCTGAAAATTCGGCAGAAGGCTCTCCAGATCCATAGAGGCCTACAGGAGGGATCGCATAGGCCAAATCCCAAGAAATAGGGATCGGGGCCGATCCTAATTTTGGGCGAGTTAGGGGGCTACAATCCCTATGGGAGCTTCTCCATATTGAATTATGCTTGGCCTCCAAGTTTCATGCATATTGGACTTATAGATGTTGAGTTATTGATCGATCATTGCTGCAAAATGTTGCATAGTCTGATTTTGGAATCCCTCTAGAGGGAAGAGGGCCGATTCCTCTTACTTGCTCCTTTTGGGGTGTGATCTCTAGGGTGGACTCCCTAGGCTCCTCTCATCTTGTTCCTAAAGTTTCATGTGTATCCGACTTCTGCAATTTGAGATATCGATCGTTTTCCATTGAGTTGCACTATTTAGCTGAAGTAATCCGATCCCTTTGGTAGAGAGGAATCATACCTGATCCCTTTTCTAGATTAGATTATATTCAATGCTTAGAACCTTCTTTATAGCATATCTCTTGATTTTTTTTATCATGGCTTTATATTATTATATGTACTTGATTTTTGGACCCCACAATCATCACTTTGGGCCACTAACCTTGATGACAGTCGAGTTTAACTTATCCAGTCAGTTCGGATATAGCCGGGTCAAAATGCCGGATAACACTTGCCCTCCAAAGTACATCTTGTGTCGAACATGACGTGCTTTGAATCGAAGCAAGTTAAACTCGCTGAAAAGAAATCCATCCAGTTTTCCAAATAGTCGCTATCCTTCCTTTGAATTATTTTCCCAAAGTGTCGTATCTCTCTTTGATCGTCGTGACCCTTGGTCGATTTCCAAAATTATAAATTCAGCATGGTATTCCATTAGTTGCTATTTGTGTCCGGTTCTGTGGGGCTAGTAAGCTTTGGCTATTTGATCCAGTTTCATCTTTGAAAGCTTCAGGTGAAAATTCAATTTCTTTCGATTTCAAAAATTGAATTTTTAGAATATACACGTACATGTTCAGGTACACATTCTTATCATTTGCTCCTGGATGCGTTTGCATGCTTACGAGTCATCGCCAATTTAGTATAATGGAATTCAACCATTTGCCTTTTTTATAATGAAATAGGGGTAGTAATAAGTCACTCGATGAAGGAACTTCAAGTTCTATAGAGATGACGGCCACAGAGCCATAAGCATGGGCAATTGGAGTATGGTTAGTCATGGACTTATAGGTGGTTTTGTATACCTATAATGTTGATGGGAGTTCGTCGACCCACTTGCCTCTAGCCTTTTCCAAACGCTTCTTTGGAATGGATTTTATGATTTTGTTAACAGCTTCGACTTATCCATTAGCTTGGGGGTGAGCAAATGCCATGAATCTTTTCTCAATATGATGCCGGCGGCAGAAGTCTTTGAATTCAGCACTGTCGAATTGGGTTTCGCTATTAGTTATGATTTTTCGAGGATGACCAAAATGACAGATGATGTTTCGAACAACAAATTTGTTACTTTTTTCATTGTGATCATGGACGAAAGTTTAGTTTCAGCCCATTTGGTGAAGCAATAAACTGCTACGATGGCGTATTTCGCACCACCTTTAGAAATCGACAAGGAGCTGATGATGTCAATGCCCCAAGTGGCAAACGGCTATGGACTGGCCATTTAACTAATTTTCATCAGCTGGGCTCTCAGAATTTTTGCAAACATCATGTACTTGTCGCATTGTCTAGCGTGATCAACTGCATCTTGATTGACAGTTGGCCAATAATGCCCGTAGTTGAGTATTTTCTTTATCATGGTTGCCCTCCAGTGTGATCGCTACATTCTCCTTCATGGACTTCTCTCAAAACTCTTTTGATTTCATCATAGGCGATGCATCGAAGCAGGGGAATCGAGAAACCATTTCTATACATGACTTCTTCTTAGATGATGTAGAATGAAACTATGCGGAGGATCTACCTTTTTTCATTCCTCAGTCCAGGAAGGATCCTTCATTGCATATAACCTTTGACAGAAGTTGTTACATCCCCTATCTTGAGGCAGGACGCAAAGCTTACAGATGCTGCAGACATCCATAGTATCAGCTTTCGGTGACAAAATACGGTAACGTTAATGGTATCTATAATGTTAGAAGCACATGAATATGAAATAAAATCAACACGGATTTCAAAAATCAAATTTTCTGGTTACATTAGAAATCAATATTTCATATTCAATTACGTAATCCCAAACCGATTCCCAGGTTGTGATTAAATATAATTATTACAAATTACGCTAAGAGCGACATATGAAGATGCCCCTTTGATGATTAGAGTACTAGATAGATAGACATATTAGTCATAAATACATCACAATGGAAATAACACTAAATAGCACCTACATAGCTAGCTTTGCCTCCTGCATGTCTTCGGAAACTTATTCGTCCAACCTACTAAACCTGAAAAGTCCTTAACTCTCAATCTACTCAAATTTAATTTTGAGCACCCGAGAGTTTAAAGGGAAAACATAAACTTTGAGTCAGACATAAAGCCTGGTGTGAATAATTCTACTACATCTCGATTTACTGATATTAAGTGAGACCGCGCCGCTTAGCGAAACGGGTTTCCCCTCACTAATATCCTTTTAAAATCATATCTTTTGCAAATCAACAACCTGCAATCAAACTAATTATAACAACCACAGTAATAACAAATATGCATATAAATCAGGTAACCAATGGACTATCTATCCACACTATAGTTTTATCCATCTAACTATTAACCACTGGCTGACGCAGGCTTACCAGACATAATAAACATTCTAACTTCTGTTTGACACAATACTAGGCTATCTGCCCTTAACTATCTTCTTCTAGAGTCAACAGATCCTAATGGTTTTGTGGGCTCACCAATAACCTATCTTTACTCTGTATATTCCCTTCTGTGTGTAACATTATTTTAGTCTTACCCGTGAGAAAGCCCTACACGCTGGAATTTTGGACTTATATTAGCTAGGGGCTATTAGCTGAAGTATAGGGCACGACCCCATACCAGTCCCATCTGGTCTTCTAATATTTAAGTCATATACTTAGGGTTAACTACGCTATTTAAATTTCATTTCCTTATAAACAATCTTTACAAATGATTTGCCCTTTAAATCATATCTTCATAAAACAAGGAAATCGTACTCTTTTCTTTACTTAAAATACTTATGCCATGATAATGCTTTACACAATACAATGTTGATGAAATCTAATCAGTGAGATTATATGTCCCTTCAAATAAGTTAAAGCCTCTTTTTAACTTAGAATACTTTATGCTATAAGGCCAAAATAATCATTCGAAACCTATGTTTAAAAATTTAAACAATCCCTTTTGAAATCATTGAAAGTACCCTTTTCAAAATAAATTAACTACTTTAACCTTGAAAACTTAAGGCCGAAAGGCCAAAATATACCTTTCGAATGTATTGGAAATAGACCTTTCGAAATCATCACTTACATCTTAGACATCCTCTTTCGAAACCATTAAAACAAACCTTTCGAAACACTTAAAAATAAACCTTTCGAAACACTCAAAGTATACCTTTCGAAAGCATTGGAATCCTTCCCTTCGAAACACTTAAAATATACCTAACGAAAGCATTGGGTTCAAGTAAGAGTTTGTGAAAACATAACTTCGAAACCATTTAAAAGTATACCTTTCGAAACCATTGGGTTTAACTTATAATATAACTATAGGGCCAAAAAAAAGAAGCTAAAGTAACCCTTTTAAATGCATTGATCATTATTAAAAGAATTAGGGAAGAGGTTAGTTTCGAAACCATTGCCTCCAAAACCATTGACCAAAGTGGCTGAAAGGACCCTTTCGAAAGCATTGGGAAGGCGGCTTCAAATTTTAAAAGACGAAAGCTCCCATTTCAAATACGTTGTTATAAGGCTATAAAGAAAAGCGGCCCATAACTAATTCAAAAGGTATGAATGCGGCAACTAGGTATCAAATAGGTTCAAAAGCGGCAACTCTTTCGAAAGCTCCTTTTAAAAAGAAATACAATCAGCAAATCTTTCCAAAGCTTCCCTTTTAGAACAAGGACAAGTTAATGGGTTCAAAAGCTAATAAAATCAATCCCTTCGAAAGCATGCCTTCGACACAGTCCCTTCCGTCTATCTCCAAATACACTACGTATCAATTGCTTGATACCATGTGCATTGATTTCCAATAGGTACGAAAGGCCTTCTGGGCATGGTGACGAAAATAAACAATGGAAGTGGCGAAGTTGTAATTCGAAACTAAACTGGTTTTATGCTTTTCAAAGTAATTCTTTTTAACCTAACTTGCCTAATTTGTCAAAATATGATTGGTTTCCAATTCTTTATAAAATTCTTTTCTAAAAAGGCTGCCGAATTCAATAATTAATAATTGAAATCATTTTTACAAATAAGCCATTCCCTTCAACAGAACATTTAGAACATTTAAAATAAATAAGTAGTGTTTGCCAAGAAACCGGACGGATCGTTAAGGTTAAGTATCGATTATCGTAAGTTGAATGAGAAGACGATAAAGAATCAATATCCGTTACCTAGAATTGACGATTTGTTCGACCAGTTCAGCGGAGCCAACGTATTTCCTAGTTGGATTTGGCAACAGGATTCCATCAGCTTAGAGCGGCAGAGGATAGTATTCCTTTGACGACGTTTATGACCATATATGGATCGTAAGAATGGTTAGTAATGTCGTTCGGACTAACTAATGCGCCAACATTCTTTGTAGATTTGATGAATCGAGTTTTCCAAGAGCACTTGGATAGGTTCGTATTAGTATTCATAGATGATATTTTGATATACTCTAAAAATGAAGGAGAGCATGAAGTTCATCTTAGAGTGGTGCTTGATACATTGTGGCAGCATCAACTGAAAGCGAAGTTTTCAAAGTGTCATTTCTGGAAGAAGGATGTGAAGTTTTTTGGTCATGTAGTTCATAGAAAGGGTTTTTGTAGCTCCAGCTAAGATTGAAGCGGTAAATAGAAGAGACCCGAAACAATGACTGAGATAAAGAGTTTTCTAAGATTAGATAGGTATTATCGGAGATTTGTAAAGGATTTTTCGTGGATAGCGGCACCGATGACTAAGTTAACTCGGAACGATGTGAAATTCGTCTGGACTGATAAGTGTGAGGATGCATTCTAGAAGCTGAAACGCTTATTGACGAATGCACCCGTGTTAGTCGTTCTAGAGGGGAATCAGGATTTAGTAGTGTATACAGATGCATGTGGAATATGATTAGGAGCTGTGTTAATGCAAAGAGGTAAAGTGATTGCCTATGCATCTCGACAGCTTAGACTGCATGAGGTTAGATATCCAACGCATGATTTGGAATTAGCTGTGGTAATTTTTGCATTGAAGGTGTGGAGACACTACCTTTTGGGAGAGAGATTTGAGTTGTATACGGATCATAAGTCACTGAAGTATCTATTCTCTCAGAAGGAGTTGAATATGAGATAGCAGAGGTGGTTAGAGTTTTTAGTCACTTATGACTTTGGTATTGAGTACACACCAAGAAAAGGCAACAAGGTTGTGGATGCACTTAGCAGAAAACATCATAATGCAGTGTTGGCAATGATATCCATGTAGAAAGATTTGGAAGCGTTGACGACATGCAGAATATAGTGGAGATCTGAAGCTAGATCTAGTAAGGAGATTGCTATGTTGTCATGTTTAGAAGTTTGACCAGTGATGATCGAAAAGCTTGCTTCTAAGCAGAAGGAGGATCTATTATTAGTTGAATGGATCAAAAATTTAAGGGATGGAATAGAGAGTGATGAGTTGAAATATTTCAGCCTTGACCAGAATGGTTGGTTAAGGAATAAAAAAGACTATGTGTTCCGAATGTGGGAAACATTAGGAAGGAAGTTCTTGAGAAATGCCATCGTTTGAAGTTCACTATTCATCTGGAATGAACTAAGATGTATCAAGATATGAAGAGAGATGTAGGCTTATGGGTGAAACGGTGTTTGAACTGCCAACAGATAAAAACCGAACATCAAAAACCAAGTGGGTTACTTCAGCCTTTAGATGTTCCAGTATGGAAATGGGATTCTATCTCAATGGATTTTATTGATGGGTTGCCAAGGTCAAATAGAGGAAATGAAAGCATATGGGTTATTGTGGACAGGTTGACCAAGAGTACCCATTTCATTCCAGTTAAGTCAACCAGGACGGCATCTGTTTTACCTAAGTTGTTTATGAAGAATATAGTTAGATTGCATGGAAGTCCTAGTAGTGGAGTAAGTGATAGAGATCCTTATTCACTAGTGAGTTCTGGAAGTCTACAGGATACTTTTGGTACCAAGCTCAAGATGAGTACCGCTTACCATCCGCAGGCAGATGGGCAAACAGAAAGAGTTAACAAAATCTTAGAAGATTTGTTAAGAGCTTATGTGCTCGATTTTGGAAGACCGTGAGAAGACCATCTACACTAAGTCGAGTTTTCGTATAACAACAGTTATCAGACTAGTATAGGGATGGCACCGTTTGAAGCTTTGTTGGGAAGGCTGTGCAAATCTCCCTTTTGTTGGTTTGAGACCGGGAATATGTTATTTCTTGGTCCGGATTTGGTTAGAGAAGTTGCGGAAAAGATTGAGTTAATTAGAGCTAGAATGAAAAACGCTCAGTCTAGGAAGAAGAGTTATGTTGATAAGAGACGGAAAGACTTAGAATTCTCAGTTGGAGATCATGTTTTCGTCAAGGTATCACCGATGAAAGCTGTAATTCGATTCGGAAAATCAGGAAAATTGGCGTCGAGATTTGTAGGGCCATTTCCTATTGTAGAAAAGATCAGGAAGCTTGCATATAGAGTAGAGTTACCGAACAGTTTGGCAGGAGTCCATGATGTTTTTCATATTTCTCATCTAAGGAAGTGTATTCGAGATCTGGAGACTATTATAGCACCAACTATGTTAGAGGACTTAGTAGTGGAACCGAATTTGACAATAGTTAGAAAGCCAATTCGTATAATCGCGAGAGATGAGAAGAGGTTAAGGAAAAAGACAGTTAGATTAGTCAAGTCCAGTGGAGCGATGACGAGAGAGACTATACTTGAGAAACTAGGAGCAAGATTAGAGACACTTATCCTGACTTGTTTCATGGTATGTTTTACCTTTATGATTGATCTGATGTGTACCTTATCGTAATTTCGAGGACGAAATTCTTTAAGGAAGGGAGTCTATAACGACTCTAATTTTAATTAACATTATTTAGGACATTTAATTAGTTAAATTAAATGAAATAATGTAAATGGTTATGGGAATTGAGTTTGAATAATAGAAGGGTAGCCGTGCCTAGTTAAACAATGAAGTAAAGGGAATTAAAATGGAATAAGTAAGGGTAATAGGTAAGGGCAAAATAGGAATAAGTTATATTCATATACCCTACACTCTTCATGCCACTTTCATTTTACAGGTTCATAAACAAAACTAAATCTAAGAAGAGACCAACCACCATTGGGAGAAAGCAAGAGAAAGATAAGCTAAAATCAAGAGGAAGGAAGCTTAATAAATCTAATTCAAGAAGCAAATCTCAAACTCCTTAATCACAAGCTAAAGGTGAATAATAGGTTACATCTCATTTTATTAGTTTTGGTTTTATATGAGATCCGAATTTATTTTGCAAATGATTTTCCATGTTTTGATTGTTTAAAAGGATATATAGGCTTGTTGATGATTTATGCTATTTCATATAGATTTTATGTTAAGGTTTAACTTGAAAACCCTAATAAATGACATCCAAATGCCTTGCGATTTTGGTATAAGGTCGGAAATATTATTTTAGGGTTTAGTTTCCAGTTTCATAATTTTCTGAATTAATGTGGATTTACTATGAATTTTCTAGTGAAGAAAATGGTTAATTAGGTTCAAAATTAATTACATCTATTATATGTTAGCTTTGGGTTAGAAATTTATATATGTTAGAAAACATATTAAAAATGATTTAAGGAAATTGTTGTAGAATTTTCCTAAGTGTTTTAACAAGTATATAAAATTATTTAAGGTATGGGACTTAAATGTTTTATATGTTTATAAAAGGAGAAGGGGAAATTTGTAAATGTTTTAAATTATTAGTCTTTGAAATTCGGCAGCACTTTTAGGAATGATTTTGGAAAATAAATTGGCAACCATTCATATGTTGACAAACAAAGAAGGTTAGTTGAAAAGAAATTACTTTATAAAGTCAAAAATCAGCTTTTCTAAGGTTTTTGATGTTTCGCCACTTTCCGCAGCACCTTTCGACTTCATACTACCACCTCCACCTTAGTCAAAACCAATACACATGGTATCAAATCCTTGGTACATAGTGGATTGGAGATAGGCGAAAGGTATAGAGTCGAAACAGGGCTTTCGAAGGGGTCGAGACCTTGTTTTGCTTTCAAAAGGAAATGTCGCTTGCTTTGCTTTTGAAAAGAATACTTTTGAATGAGATAGCTTTCGACTTGGTCAAGTGTTTTAAAGAAAAAGAGCTTTCGAAAGAGTTTGCCACCTTTGTTTTAAGAAAACGCTTTCGAAGGGGTCGAAACACTTACTGCCGCATTCTACCTTTTAAAGCAATGCCTTTTGTAAGGGTTCTTTCGCTTTATACCCTGAGCCACTTCTCCAATGCTTTTGAAGGGATCGGTTTCAACACCATCCACTTCTTTTACTTAGGAAATTGCTTTCGAAAGAGTTGCTTTCGACTTATTTCTTTTAAGACCCTTTTGAGATTTTAAAAGTTAAATCCAAAGGTTTCAAAAGGAATGGTTTTAAATGGTTTCGAAACTATGTTCCACATATTTTTACTTAAACCCAATGCTTTCGAAAGGTTTGATTTAAGTAAAGGACTTAATGCTTTCAAAAGGTATATGATAAAGGTTTCGAAGGGGTGGTTCCTCAATGTTTTCGAAAGGTTTACATTAGTGTTTAAATGGAGGGTTTCCAATGTTTTCGAAAGGCATGTTTAAAGTATTTTGAAAAGAGGATGTCTAAGGTTTTATAAATCTTTCGAAAGGATACTTTCAATGTTTTCAAAAGGTATATTGTAAATGGTTTCGGAAGGTATGTTTTGGCCTTTCGGCCTAAGGTTATAAAGTAAAGTAGTTTACTTGTATCGAAAGGGGTACTTTCAATGGTTTCGAAAGAAGTACTTTCAAAGGTTTCAAAAGAGATTGTTTAAAGGTTTTAAACAAAGGTTTCAAATGTTTTCATCAACAATGTTTTGTGTAAAATATAGATAACATGGCCAAGTGATTTGAGTAAAGCATAGAGTATATTTTCCTTGTTTAAGTATGATTTATAGGGTTAAATCAATTTGAAAGTAATGTTTTCAAGGAAAAGTTGATGGGGTAGTTGACTCTAAGGAAATGACTCAGATATTAGAATACCAGGTGAGACTGGTATGTGGTCGCGCCCTATACTTTAGTTAGTAGCCCCTAGCAAATATAAGTCCAAAATTCCAGTGTGTAGGGCTTTGTTATAGGTAAGACTAAAATGATGTTGCACATAGAAAGGAATATATAGAGTAAAGATAGGTTATTGGTGAGCCCGCAAAACCATTAGGATCAGTTGACCCCGGGAGAAGTAAGTTAGGGACAGACCATCCAGAAGAGTATCTAACAGAAGTTAGATTATTTGGTTATTTCATCTGGTAGACCCGAGTCAGCCAAAGGTTAGTAGTTAGCCGAACAAAACTATAGTGTTCGTACAGATAGTCCAGTGATTACTTGATTTGTATGCATCCATGATATTTATATTATTGCTTTGACCAGTTTGGTTCCTAGATTTTGATTTGCAAAAGATATGTTTTGAAAAGGTATATTAGTGAGGGAAAACTCGTTCCGCTAAGCGGCATGGTCTCACTTAATATCAGCAAACCGAGATGTATAGTATTATTCACAGCAGGCTTTATGTCAGACTCGAAGTATATGTTTTCCCCTTAAACTCTCAGATGCTCAATATATGATTTGAGTAGGTTGAGAGTTGAGGATTTACAGGTTTTAGTAGATGCTTCCGAAGACGTGCAGGAGGCGTAAATAGCTATTTAGGAGTAGTTATTTTATTTCTATTTCCGTTGTGATGTATTAAGACAGTTTTTGTCTATTTCGTAATCTGATCATCCAACGGAGCATGTTCATATGTCACACTTGGCGTATTTTGTAATAATTATATTTGATCAAAACCTGGGAATCGTTTGGGATTATGTAGTGGAATATGAAACATGGTTTTGCAATGTAATCAGTAAAGTTGTGTTTTGAATCTGAGATTTTGTTTCATATTCATGTGCTTTTGATATTATGGATACCATTAACATTACCGATTTTATCACCGGAAGTTAATACTATAGATGACTGCAGCATCTGTAGTGCTTAGCTTCGAGCCTCAAGGTAGGGATGTTGCATATAGTCTCTCTCATCGTCACTCTACTAGACTTTGACTAATTTGACTATCTTGTTCCTTAGTCTCTTCTCTTCTCTCGCAACTATGTGAACTGGATTTCTAACTATAGTCATATCCAGTTTCACTACTAGATCATCTAACACAGTTGGTGTAATAGTAGTCTCTGGATCTCGAATACACTTCCTTAGATGAGAACTATGGACAACATTGTGGACTCCTGCCAAACTATTCGGTAACTCTACTCTATACGCGAGTTACCCGATCCTTTCTATAATAGGAAATGGTCCAATGAATCTTGGTGCCAATTTTTCTGATTTTCCTAATCCGATTACACCTTTCATCGATGACACCTTGATGAAAACATGATCTCCGACTAAGAACTCTAAGTCTTTCCATCTTTTATCAGCATAACTCTTCTAACTAAACCGAGCTTCCTTCATCCTAGCTCAAATTAACTAAATCTTTTTTGCAGCTTCATTAACCAAATCCCATCTAAGAATTAGTCTATCCCCGGTTTCTAACCAACAAACAGGAGATATGCATGGCCTTCCATATAATGCTTCAAACAGTGCCATCCCTATACTAGTCTGATAATTGTTATTATACGAAAACTCGACTAAATGTAAGTGGTCTTCCCATTATCCTCCGAAACCTGGCATGAAACTCTTAACAAATCCTCTAATACTTTTTTAACTCTCTCTGTTTGCCTATATGTCTGCGGATGGTAAGCGGTACTCATCTTGAGCTTGTTACCTAAAGTCTCCTGTAGACTCTTCCAGAACTCGCTAGTAAATAAGGAATCTCTATCACTTACTATACTACTAGGAATTCCATGCAATCTAACTATATTCCTCATGAATAACTTAGCTAAATCTGGTGATGTCCTGGTCGACTTAACGGGTATAAAGTGTGCACTCTTTGTCAATCTGTCCGCTATAACCCATATACTCTCATTTCCTCTATTCGACCTTGGAAACCCATCTATGAAATCCATTGAGATAGAATCCCATTTCCAGATAGATCCATTTCCTCTATTCGACCTTGGATCCTCCCTTTGTTTAAAAGCAATCCTTTCGATCATCATCGGTTGAACTTCTAAACATGATAACATGGCGGTTCCTCAACTAGAACTACCTTAGATCTCCATTGTACTCCGCATGTAGTCAATGCTTCTAAGTCTTTCCACTCAGCTATAATTGCCAATACTACATTCTGATATTTTCTGCTAAGTGCATCTATAACCTTATTCCCTTTTCCCGGTGCGTATTCAATACCAAAGTCATAAGCGGCTAAAAACTCTAACCACCTCTATTGTCTCATATTCAACTCCTTCCGAGAGAATAAATATCTCAGTGATTTACGATCCATAAAAAACTCGAATCTTTCTCCCAACATGTACTGTCTCCACACCTTCAATGCGAAAATTACCGCAGCTAATTCCAAATCATGAGTTGGATATCTGACCTCATGTGGTCTGAGCTGTTGAGAAGCATAGGCAATCAATTTACCCCTCTACATTAACACAACTCCTAATCTTGTTCCACATACGTCCGTGTATACAACTAAGTCCTGATTCCCCTTTGGAACAACTAACATAGGTGCATTAGTCAATAAGTGTTTCAGTTTCTGGAATGCCTCCTCACACTTATCAGTCCAGACAAACTTCACATCTTTCCGAGTTAGCTTAGTCATCAATGTGGCTATCCGTGAGAAATCCTTAATGAATCTCTGGTAGTAGCTAGCTAACCTAACAAAACTCTTTATATCAATCACTGTCTCGGATCTTTTCCAATTATTAACTGCCTCGATCTTAGCTGGATCTACTAACAATCTTTTCTCTAAGACTACATGACCAAGAAATTTCACTTCCTTCTTCCAAAAGTGACACATCGCAAACTTTTCCTTAAGCTAATGCTGTCTCAGCGTACCAAGCACCATCCTATGATAAACTCCATGATCTCTTCCATCCTTGGAATATATCAGTATATTATTTATGAATACCAATACAAATCTGTCCAGATGCTCCCGAAAGATTCTGCACATCAAGTTCACTAAGAATGTTGGCGCAATAGTTAGACCAAACGGCATCACAAGCCATTCGTATGATCCTTATCTGGTCCTAAACGCCATCAAAGGAATACTCTCCTCTACTACTCTAAGTTGATGGAACCCTGTTTCCAAATCCAACTGAGAAAATATTTTGGCTCTACTCAACTGATCGAACAAATCGTCAATCCTAGGTAACAGATATCGGTTCTTTATCGTCTTCACATTCAACTTACGATAATCGATACACAACCTCAATTATCCATCCAGTTTCTTAACAAATACTATGGCTGCTCCCCAAGGCGAACTACTTGGTATGATAAAATTCTTACCTTGTAGATCCACCAACTGTACTTTTAACTCCTTCATCTCGGTAGGTATCATTCTACTTGGTGGCCTACTCATAGGTTCAGCTCCTGGTACTAAATTTATCTGAAACTCAATGGCTCGTTTCGACAGTAGTCCTATCACGGGTTCAATGACATCTGCGAATTCTCTAACAATGAAAACTCGGTTCAACTCGTCTTTTGTCTCCATAACACCTAACAAAACATTAACCTCAAAACTAAGGTTTTCTATGGAGTATATAATCTGATCACTACAACTAGGGTGTCTAAGTAATATTTTACTATCATGGAAAAATATCCTAGCATCATACTTACTTAACCAATCCATACCCAAAATAATTTTGAACCCTACGAAATCAAATACATGCAAATTGCAAAAAAATATATGACCTAACGACTAATTCTAAGTGGTCACATCTTATCCCAAGAGTCGCATGCCCTCCTATCGGATTCGCAACCCATAAGGAAGTAACTAAGTATGAGGGTTCTAGGTTAAGCTTTTCTGCCAAACTATAAGATATAAAAGAATGCAATGTACTAGTATCAAATAGAACTAACTGACACACCACGAATCAAAAGCGTATTTCCTTACATAGCTTTTCCTTTCTCCTCTGTTGTTGGTCTTGAGGTATCTAGTTCCAATGCAAACACTTTGCTCTTTCCATCCTTGGTTGGTTCCTTGCACTATTTCTTATAATTTCCAATCTAGTTACAACTGAAACATTTTACTCCTTTCTTGTCAGCAGCCTTCTTTGCTTTGCCTGTCCGACATTCGTGAGCATAGTGTCCCTTCTTAGCACACTTATAGCAGACTACTTTGGCCTTCCCTTTCTTGGATGCTCCTCTTTTCTGAGCGCCTTTCTTATGGAAAAACTTTCTCTTTTGGTTCTACCAACCTTGGGTTTCCACTGCTTTATTATCATAAAGAGAGCAATGATCTCCTCATGCCTCAAAGCCATCTCAACCACTACATCGCATGGATCCCTAATATGTAGCAAAGTTACTTTAGCAAGCTCGGGTCTCAATCCACGAATGAACTTCTCATTCCTTTTGATAATCGTATATCCCATAGCATATCCGTATCTCGATAGCTCCCCAAATCTGGTAGCATACTCTAGCACTGTCATGTCTCCCTGCACCAACTCGGCAAATTTCCTGAGCAGAGTTGACTTGGCAATCTCCGACACGAATCTTTCCTCAAATCTCCTTCTGAATTCTGCCCAAGTCATGGTCTTTTCATTTACTCCCACGGTAACACTATTTCACCAGTAAAGTGCTGCTCCTTGCAACTATCTGGATGTCAATCTTCTTTTCTGCTCATCGTTGAATCCCAAATCAGCAAAATTCTTTCGTAATGAAGTAACCAATTCTCCACTTCAATTGCGTCCTCAGTGCCGATAAACGGCTTCCCTCCAAACCTATCATAGTCTCTGCTTAGTACCGCATAGTTATTGACCACTGGAGCTTCCTGATTTCCTCCAACTAATCCTACAGCAGCTCCAGCTTGCATCATGTTGACAAAGAACTGATACATAGCTCCCATATCAACTTGTGTCGCTCCAGCACCCACATTAGCAGTTTCTGCCCGACCCGCATTCTTTCTAGTGTTTGGTCTGGCATTTCCATTGGTTGTGGTGCTTCCTCCACCAATGTTAACTCTTCCATTCCTAGCATACGTATCTTACTTCCTTAAAATCTACATTCGAGTCTTTATAAGATAAAGAAGAATAGCCTAAGAGAGATTGGAGAAATAGAGATAAAACGTATACTTATATATAGCAAATACAAAGTACGTTACTATAGTGTTATCCCTACCCTAATCTTTTCTCTAATTCCTTAGGACTTACTTTCAAAAATCATTTTATGTTTAAAATTTCTTTTAAGTTTTCATAAACCTATGCTCTGATACCAAGTTGTTACATCCCCTATCTTGAGGTCTGAAGCTAAGCTCTACAGATGTTGCAGTCGTCCATAATATTAGCCTTTGGTGATAAAATATGGTAACGTTAATGATATCTGTAATATCAGAAGCACATGAATATGAAATAAAATATACACAAATTCAAAAAAATCATTTTTTCTGGTTACATCTCAAATCAATATTTCATGTTCAATTACATTCCCAAAACAATTCCCAGGCTTTGATCAAATATAATTATTACAAATTACACCAAGAGCGACATATAAAGATGCCCCCTTAGATGATCAGAGTACTAGATAGATAGACATATCAGTCATAAATACATCATAGCAGAAATAACACTAAATAACTCATACATAGCTAGTTTTGCCTCCTGCACGTCTTCGAAAGCTTATTCGTCCAAACTACTAAACCTGAAAAGTCCTTAACTCTCAATCTACTCAAATTTAATTTTGAGCACCCAAGAGTTTAAGGGGAAAACATAAACTTTGAGTCAGACATAAAGCCTGGTGTTAATAATTCTATTACATATCGGTTTACTGATATTGAGTGAAACCATGCCACTTTACGGAACGGGTTTCCCTTCACTAATATCCTTTAAAATCATATCTTTTTCAAATCAAAAACCTATAATCAAACTGATTATAACAATAATAGCAATAACATATATGTATATAAATCAGGTAATCAATGGACTATCTTTCCAAACTATAGTTTTATCTGGCTAACTATTAACCACTGGCTGACTCAGGCCTACCAGACATAATAAACATTCTAACTTCTGTTAGACACAATACTGGGCTATCTGCCCTTGACTATCTTCTTTTAGGATCAACTGATCCTAATGGTTTTGTGGGCTCACCAATAACCTATCTTTACTCTGTATATTCCCTTCTTTGTGTAACATCATTTTAGTCTTACCTGTGACAAAGCCCTACACATTGGAATTTTGGACTTATATTAGCTAGGAGCTATTAGCTAAATTATAGGGCGCGATCTCATACCAGTCACATCTGATCTTCTAATATCTGAGTCGTATACTTAGGGTTAACTACCCTATTCAAATTTCATTTCCTTGTAAACAATCTTTACAGATGATTTACCCTTGAAATCGTATCTTTATAAAATAAGGAAATCATACTCTTTGCTTTACTCAAAATACTTATGCCATGATATGTGCTTTACACAAAACAATGTTGACGAAATCTAACCAATGGGATTATCTGTCCCTTCAAATAAGTTAAAGCCTCTTTTTAACTTAGAAAACTTTAGGCTATAAGGCCAAAACAATACCTTCGAAACCTTTGTTTAAAACCTTAAAAATCTCTTTCGGATTCATTGAAAGTACCCCTTTCAAAATAAGTTAACTACTTTAACCTTGAAAACATAAGGCCGAAAGGCCAAAACATACCTTTCGAATGTATTGGAAAAAGACCTTTCGAAATCATCACCAATACCTTAGACATCCTCTTTCGAAACCATTAAAACAAACCTTTCGAAACACTTAAAAATAAACCTTTCGAAACACTCAAAGTATACCTTTGGAAAGCATTGGAATCCTTCCCTTCGAAACACTTAAAACGCATCTTTCAAAAGCATTGGGTTCAAGTAAGAGTTTGTAGAAACTTAGCTTCGAAACCATTTAAAAGTATTTTTACTTTCGAAACCATTGGGTTTAACATATAGTATAACTATAGGGTTAAAGAAAACAGATTTGTAAGTAACCATTCTAAAAGCATTGATCTTAATTAAAAGAATTGGGAAAGATGTTAGTTCCGAAACCATTTTCTCTGAAACCATTAACAAAAGCTGTTGAAAGGATCCTTCGAAAGCATTGGGAAGGCGGCTTCAAAATTTAAAAGGCAAAAGCTCCCCTTTCGAATACATTATTATAAGGCTATAAAGAAAAGAGTCCCTTAACTAATTCAAAGGGTATGAATGCGGTAGCTTGGTGTCGAATAGGTTCAAAAGTGGCAACTCTTTCGAAATCTCCTTCTAAAAACAGAGACATGCGGCAACTCTTTCGAAAGCTTCCTTTTTAAAACAAGGACAAGTTAATGGGTTTGAAAGCTAATAAAAGCAACCCCTTCAAAAGCATGCCTTCGACACGGTCCCTTCCGCTTTTATCCAATACACTACGTATCAATTGCTTGATACCATATGCATTAGTTTCGAATGGGTATGAAAGGCCTTCTAGGAATGGTGACAAAAGCAAGCAATGGAAGTGGCGAAGTTGTAATTCAAAACAAAACTGGTTTTATGCCTTTCAAAGTAATTCTATTTCACCTAACTTGCCTAAATTATCAAAATATTATTGATTGCCAATTCTTTATCAAAATATTTTCTAAAAAGGCTGCCGAATTCAAAAATTAATAATTGAAATCATTTTAACAAATAAGCCATTCACTTCAACAAAACATTTAAAACATTTAAGTCCTCCAACTTAAATAATTTAATAACCATATTAAAGCTCTTAGGAAAAATCCACAAAAATCATTGTAATTTAGTTTAAATATGCTTTCTTACATATATAAATTTCAGACCCAAAAACAATGTTTAATTGCCTTAAATAATTTAAACCTAATATTAACTATTTTCTCTCATAGAAAATTGAAAATTAATCCATAATCACTTAGAAAATTATGAAACCGGAACGCACTTCTAAAATAATGTTCTTGACCATATATCAAAAACACAAATCATATGGATGTCATTTAATAGGTTTTCATATCTAAACTTATCATAAAATCTATATGAAACAATATAAATCATCAACAAGCATATATATCCATTTAAACAACACAACATGGCATGTAACTTGCAAAATTAATTCGGATCTAACTTGAAACCAAAATCAATATCAAAAGTGAGATGTAAGTTATTTATTCACCTTGGATTTGTGTTAAGAAGTTTGAGATTTGCCCTTAGATTGATTTGCTTAAGCTTTCTACTTGAATCCTAGCTTTACTTCTCCTTGAATCTTCTTAATGGTGGCCGTCCAGCTCAATAGCATTTTAGTTTTGTTTGTGAATGTTAAAATGAATAAGGAATGAAGAATAGAGGGGTTTAGGGTATAAGAACAAAGGCTATTCCTATTTTACCCTTACCATATTCCTCCTACTGTCTTATTTTTATTCTCTTTTGCTAATATATTCATTAAGGCACGACTCCTTCTAAATTAACAAATCTCAATCCCTTAACTATCTACATTATTTTGTTTAATTTATCTAATTAAATGTTCTAAATAATTTTAGTCAAAATTAGGGTCATTACAGAAGTCATCCATGACTCCCTTTCCAACTGCATCTCCGTAACCCAATCAATCTCCATTTGGTCGATGCTCGAAGCATTTAGTACTTCAACCGAGACCAGGCCCATTTGTTGTGCATCCCCGGAACTGGCCAGCTTGGCCAGTGAGTTGGCTTTCTCATTTTTTTCTTTAGGGGTGTGTGTAATGGTGTAATACTCGAAGTCTTCCTGTAGCTTTTGGACCCGACCGAGATAAGAAGCAAGTTGTTGCCCCTTAGCCTGATAATCTCCCCTGACTTGGCATACTACTAACCGGGAATCACAAAATGTTTGTAAAGTTTTAACTCCCAGTTCTTTGGCAAATTTGAGCCCAACGATCAAGTCTTCATACTTGGCTTCATTATTTGTTGCAGGGAAGTTGAGTTTCATGGCATAGCAGATCGATTGTTCCTCAGGAGTCACTAACATAACTCTGGTGCCAGAGCACCGATCATTGAATGCTCCATTCGTGTACATTTTCCATCGGTTGGTCGGTTCTCCATTGTTCTTCGAAGAGTCGTCTAGTGTAGTAAATTTAGCTATGAAGTCTACCAATGTCTGTACTTAGATAGCTCTTCGAGGGAGATAAGTGATATCGAATTGGCTTAGCTCGATATTCCATTTGAGCAACATTTCATATGTCTCAGGTTGTTGTGGGACCTATCGTAACGGTTGGTCAGTGTAGACGTTGACGAAGTGAGCCTGGAAGTAAGGGCGAAGCTTTCATGACGTAATCAAAAGACAGTAGGCGAGCTTTTCCAGCTTCGGGTAGTTTCTTTCAACACCGGCCAATCACTTGCTAACATAATATACTGGCCTCTGGATCTGATTCTCTTCACGTAATAGTGTGACACTTATAACATGTAATAACACCGCTAAATAGATGAATAATTCTTCACGATCCAGTGGCTTGGATGGGAAGGGAGGTCTCTCTAAGTGATCTGCCAGAGCATGAAATGCATTTATGCAATCCTGCATCCATTTAACGTTCTTCTTCCCTCTCCTAATCAAATTAAGGAAGGGAATACACTTGTTGGTGGGCTTGGATATGAATCTTCTTCAGCCGGCGACCTTCCCATTGAGGTTTTGTACCTGCTTAACCGTCTTCTGCACTTGGATGTTCGAACTTCTTGAATCTTCTCGAGATTTGCCTCGATTTCGCGAGAGTTAACAATGAAACCCAGGAATTTCCCTGACGCAATGGCAAAAAAGCATTTCAAGGGATTGAGTTTCATTCTATATTTTTGGAGAACACTAAATATCTCTACCAAGTCGTCGATGTGGTTGTTTGATTTACGTGACTTCACGAGCATATCATCTACAGAGACTTCCATTGTTTACCCCATCTAATCTTTGAACATTTGATTGACTGCCTCTGGTAAGTAGCACTAGCGTTTTTAAGTTCAATTGGCATCATAACATAGTAATATAATCCCAGATCGGTAATGAAGCTGATATGCTCCTTGTCGGGGATGTGCATCGAGATTTGGTTATATCTAGAATACACGTCCATGAATGAAAGCATGTCTATCAGTTGAGTCTATTAGCTGGTCAATCTTTGGATGTGGAAAATTGTCCTTCGAGTTTGCCTTGTTCAGGTTTGAATAATCAACACATGTCCACCACTTTCCATTTTCTTTTCTCATAAGTACAGGATTGAATACCCATTTCAAGTAGAGGGCATCGTGGATAAGCCCATTTCTTTCGAGTTTATCCACCTCCTCTTTTAGTGCAGCAGATCTTGCTGGATCCATGCTGCGTTATTTTTGTTTCTCCAGGACATGTCATATATGGTTTGCATACTTAAACTAACATATGGCCTCGAATCAGATGTCCACCACTTCAGACTTGAGTAGATTAGCATATCTGTACTTATTTAGATTGTAACAAGTGCCCCTGAGCGAACTTGAATATGAACATCAGATTCCTATAAGCCAATAGCCAATCCTTGAGTTCAAACGTAACTGTTTCGCGTAACAATTAACGTGAAATCTAATTAGTACAGTCAATGATGACGGTCACTCCAGTCGAATCCCAAAGTCTTGTCATGAGTTGTTGAGTCTTATAGTGACGGGTTCTAGATACTTTTAGCGATTATCTGTGATGGTTGAAGATCAGGCTTAAAGGAGCATTGAATCAAACACCAAATAAAGTTTAGTCTTGTGTTGCATGCGGATACATAACTAGCTTTTGCTTTGAGTTTGAATCTGCTTGTATATTTGAGTAATGAGCTTTCTATTCAATGTACTCACGATCCGTTACTCATCGTTCGAGTTGGATTGATGGTCGGTTGCCCATGAGCTTGGGCATTGGTTCGATGATTCTATCTCTAGGCATCCTTTCAGTCGTAGACTCGAGTCGTTGTAAACACTAGGTATGAGTCACGGTATTAAGCTATCACAGCCAGTCTTTGGATGATCACACTTTTGGTTTCGGGTTGATAAATTACCGCACGGACGGTCGAGTCTCATCTTAGTCATTTTTATACTTATATCTAAGCTCCTAAGACTCAGAGTTGACCGATGAATGGTCGGTTCACATTCATCATGAATCACGCTTGTGCCTCTTATGTCAGGGATAAATGTCGATAAGTGGACAAGTGTGCCACATCTGTTTTGGCTTTACACTCTTTCTCGTCGATCCGTGGGATCGAGTTAGTTAATGGAAGGATGAGTCGTGCCTATTATGGATTATATTCTGCCTTTTCCTTCCCGGATGAAAACTTTAATGCCCCATCGAATTTTGGGCATGAGCCGAATACTGGACGGTCAATCATGTCCACTTTTGATGCAGATGTTGCCATAATCTAGGCAAGGACCAAAGAATGGATGATTAAGTCAAATCCAATCTGTGACTGTTGCTCGCCTTGTCAAACAAAGGGCAAGGATTAGTGTGCAGACGGTCAAGTCACGTCCATTTCGAACTGCTTTTCTAGTCGAATCATGGTCAGATCTAGCAAATGAACAGTCGTGTCGCATTCATTCGGAGCTAGATGATAAGTCACGTCTATTTTGATTTATGTTCTCCCATCTGTAACATCCCGAAATTTTCGACTTTCGAAAATTCGACATCGATACTCACTTTATCGACTGCCGAGCCATCGAATGCCGGAAACCCGAAAAGTTATGGTTTTAAAAAGAAGAAAAAGGTAGAAGAAGAAGAAAAGAGTAGAAGAAGAAGAGAAGAAAGAAGAAAAAGAAAGAAGGAGAACAACAGAACAGCAACAGAAACAGAACAATATCAGAATCTCACATATCGCAGCGGAATAATATATAATAAATAAACACTAGTCTTTTAAAACAAAGAGCTATATCAGTTTATACATACATCAATCATCAGAGTCAATATACAACAATGGACAGTTATATAACTTGTCCTCATACAGAATACACAGCGGAATAATACAAAGTGTAGGTGATACGTTACGCCATCCAGCTTGCTTCCAAAGCTCCAGAATATCCAGAATATCCTGATAACATAACTCTAGACTGCCCGTGTGGAAATTGGTGGGCACCCAGAGTTTAGAAGGGAAACAATAAACTCCGAGTCAGTCATGGTGACTGGTGTGAGATCGTAAAACAGTTTATCTTTAGAATAAACAACAGGAAAACTTTAATGTCAATTCGCAATGCTTTTGGAAAATGAAACTACCATAAGACCTCCCACCACACACACAATGCAAACACAGACTTGGAGGAGATTTCTTCTTATGTTAGTCAAAGATGCTTACTACGCAAAATCAAATCATTTTTGATATTATTATTAGTGCATAGTGTAGAAACATTTCGAAAGTATAATATTAATCTTAGCCAACATACGACCAGTATCGTATGCCTACTATAGCTACCATCTAAACAGTGGTGACCACCGTACGTAAATGGCAGGTTCTACAACTAATACCGTACAAGTCACGTATTGGAGTTTGGATTTCCAACAAATGGTCAGGCTAAGGAACTTCCTTTTCCACGATGGGTACGTCCCTAGAATAGACGACCCGAGAACCTAACGTTAAGGTTAGATCTCTGCCAACACAAGGCCGGGTTACCTCTGCAAAAATAGGTAACTACTGACACGCGTATGCCATCCCCCGATCGTAACCGATCTTCCCGAGGATCCCCGATTCGCAACAAACCACATAGTAAAAATGCAGCAACCACATAGGTTAAGTATCTGGGCTCCATACCATGATACCACCTCTATCCAGAAGGAATGACATACACTAAGGGGCGCTACTCCCTAGAACCTTGCTGCATCCTTCCTGTTTTGACCATTTCCGGGGTGTGAGGCTCGATGAAGTCTCGTCCACAAAGCTGCGCTTTCTACAAAGCCATGCTTCGGGTCAAACAAATGATCAACCTATGATCACAAAGATATAAGATCAAACAAATGATCATATCGCAAATGATCAAACACTGATCATTTCACAGCAACACTCAGTATGTCACGTTACCAAATTGGGAATATATCACTGATAAATTTCAACTACATAACCTCTGAGCTCGTACGTCTCAGAGAAGGGTGTTAAGCTAAGAGAATAAATTCTCCGCCACCAACAGATATGTATTTGAAAGAAATCAGCTTTATATCTCAAATTTGTAACGTCAGACATACAATCCATACAAGTCTGTTCCGGGATCGAACAGAACCGAAGGCACTTCTCACGAAGCCCTTGCACATCCGGATAAATTTCTAATCACGTCCGGACTTCCCGTCACTAAGGGTGATAAAACCTCTAAACCGGAGATCAGCCGATGTAGAGTAACTCGACGGTAATCCTTCCGTTTTCAAAAATATCCGGTCTTCAACACCGGTCTTCAAATGCGATTCATAACGATGTATCACATATTCGGAATGGGTTATACGACCCCATGGTCCTTTCCCGGCTAACCCGAATAGTGAGCGATTATTCAAAAATAAGTGTGGCATTCAAATTCATCCAATTCACAACAAATACCATTCAAGGTAATTATTGATAGTCGGTTATTTAACTATCAATAAAGATGCGCAACATCATCAGATTCCAAATAATTTTCCAAATTATTTCATCTTCAAAAATATCTTTACTAGATATATAATTTCCACACTTTCAAAAATAAATCAATATTTATTTTTCTAAACAGTTTCCCTTTCCTTTATAAATTCCATATTGAATTTATATTTTTCAAAATATCTACTGATATACGATTTTCAAATCGATTCCAATATTCATTTTCAATTTATCTTTAAGAAGATAAAATCTCAAAACGTTTCATTTCATTTTGGAAATCATTCCATACTTATTTAATAATAAGTGTTTCACAAATCTTTTATTTTCAACATTTGAAAATATTCGATATACTTAAATCAAAATTAAGTATATATTTCATTCTTTAAGGAAATCATTTACTTTGACAACATTTATTTGAGTCAAAACGAATGTTACGTAAAACATCGTTACGACAACTCAAAATCACTAGTATAGGGATTCAGATTTAGATAGATATATAAATCCCAATACTACATTAAAAACATTTCCTTTTGGAAATCATTTACTATAACAACAGTGTTATAGTCCACCATTTCCTTATTTTTCGAAAACGTCTATTTCAACAATAAATGTTGAAATCTATGATTTCGATAGTTCACACGTTTTAAAACATCTTTTAAAACAATTACTTCATTTCATAATATCGCTTTCCCAAACATACTATTTTTTTTTAAATAATATATTCACTGTCCAAAATCGTGAATATACTTCGTTATCCAAATTCAACATTTCTACACATTTTATTTAAAGGCTTATCCATTGTCCAAAATCATGGATATAATTCCTTTAATTAACTTCTACAATTCACTTATCAAAATAAGTGATTTCGGATTTATAAACAACGTTTATAAATCACAATTTTATATTTTATAACAATTTCAAGTTATGAAATACCTTACTTAAACAATTCCATTTGACTCATTTATATAACAAAAATCCAAATCATAAGTTGATAACTTATAATTCATTTAGTTTCAAAACCCTTCATCTTATAACGTCACAAATCGTATATCTATTAATACTACTTACTTATAAAATCCGTTTATAAGTTCATTTTAACATTTATAGAACTCCTAAATAATCTCCTTATTTTTATTTATAAAATAACAATTTTATACATCTACTATAAGTATATTCCATTTATAATAAGTCGAAAATTTCAATTTAACCCAATTACAATTTAATCAACTTATATTTCAAAAACCACATTCTTATTATATCTTCACAAATCTCATAATTTTATAACACGAAAATTATAACATTTATTTATTTAAAATGAATTAATACCAAAATTCAATGAAACGTATACTTTCAAATAATCACTTTGAAATCCTTTTTAAAAAATAATATCGTTATTTTTAACTTCAAAAATGGATCCGATGATGCTACAGCATCAAACAATCAATCACAACAAATCAAATATCATATATCATCATATGATAACAGAATATATCAAAATATCTGTAAATAATCAATACGGTGAGGAATCCAGTTGGATCCCTCCAACCTGCTTCCCTGCATCCACAGATGTTAGCACAATACCAATTCCGCTCCAGTACGGAATTATCGCGGTATATGGGTTTAATAAATATTATCCGCTTACTAACGGCGCAATAGGGTCTCATCCGCTATACGAGGCGGGAAATCAATCAATCCAATATATACATATGCCAATATGTATATATTGCTATATATAGATATATATCCTACTATATCTAATATCACATCCAAAACAACAATCAATAACTACAAATCCAAATTTATTTTGAGTGAGAAGATCTCACCTTGATTTTTCGATAGCTATTCGTAGCGTTTTATTTCGAATGAAATTAAACGGACGTTTAATTTCACTCAAAATTTTCACTAACCCCGATCGCCTCCAATCCAGTTGCATCGCGTAGTGTTCGACGACACGATTCCAACGCATTTTGTTTCGTCAATTTCTGATAATGTAGGAAAGAGATACATCGTTTTAAAGATACACGAATTAATAGTATACAAGTTAAATTTCAATTTCTTTTATAATTTTCAACCTAATACATCTTGGCCCTTCAATTTCTTTACCATCAGATCCTGGCCGCGTGCACGAAGCCTTCTCCCTTCCTTCACGCGTGTGTTCCATCTCCAGGTCGAAGAACCCAAAGGAGCCGGCCCTAACCCTAATCACGAAATCCATTCCCAACCACTTCACCTCGATCAGGGTTCGCCGTTGCGTGCGCCTAGCTCCGCTCTACCCACGCCTGAACTCACGGCAAGCTCGGTTGGCCCAGGCACGAGCAAAACGTGCTCGAAACGGTGACGCACGCGCCCCTCTAGCCCCCACTACAGAGCTGCTATCTACATCTTGACCGTATAGATCTGAAGTATTCGACGTGCCCTTCGATAAATTAGTTGACAACTTTTGCTATAAACGCGTGGATTGAGAGATCGGAGGGGAAGAATACGAGAGTTTTCTGACCGTTCGTTTTAATGGTGGCGGCTACGAAGAAGATAGCTAGGGTTTTGTTATTTTCTTCAAAAAGAAATAAATGAAATGCTATTTATAGAAATTTGAACGAACACTATTCACCCGGAATTTCCAAACTCCGATTTACGCGCGGTCACTATCGTTTATAGGGTTTACCCCGCGTTTCGGACGCAATGGAACAGGTTTCGGAAGCTAATTCGATCGTCTGTGCAAGATATGGAATTAAACGATCAATTTAAATTAAACCGATTTAAATCGATTTCGAGGCATTTTAATTTGTACCGGACAAATGGTAAATCCAAAAATTATGAAATTTGAAACCATGCAATAATTTCACATTACGGATCCGATGAAACTAGTTTCGTTCAATTCTGAGACTGTTCGAAAATTGGCTATTTTTACAGTCGATAATTAAATATTAAAATATTCAATTTTCACAGATTAACTCCAAATTCAATTTTAAAAGTTCTATAACCTTTCTATAACTCCAGTATGATTAAATAAAATTTTACAAATCATTTTCAATCATTTTAAACTCGTTTTTCAATTATCTCTGGAATTTCACTATTTAATTTATCGATTAAATTATCAAATTAAATCCAATATTCGAAAAATAAATCATTCGACTTCTAAATTCCATTTATTAATATTTAAAATCAATTAAATATTCGAATTTTAATTATCAAAAATTCTGGGTCGTTACACCATCGGACCAAGGGATAGAATTAGCTCAGGAGCGGTCGAGTCATGCTCGTCTAATTTCATACTCCTCCTGATGGATGTAACATCCCCTACTTTGAGGCCCAAAGCTAAGCGCTACAGATGCTGCACTCATCTATAGTATTAACTTCCGGTGACAAAATATGGTAATGTTAATGGTATCCATAATTTCATAAGCACATGAATATGAAATAAAATCAACACAGATTTAAAAATAAATTTTCTGATTAAATTACAAACCAATATTTCAATTACATAATCCCAAAACGAGTCCTAAGTTTTGATCAAAGATAATTATTACAAATTACGCCTAGAGCGACATATGAAGATGCCCACTTGGATGATCAGAGTACTATATAGACATATTAGTCATAAATACATCACAGCGGAAATAATACTAAATAGCTCATACATAGCTAGATTTGCCTCCTGCGTGTCTTCGGATGCTTATTCGTCCAACCTACTAAACCTGAAAAGTCCTTAACTCTCAATCTACTCAAATCAAATTTTGAGCATCCAAGAGTTTAAGGGGGAAAACATAAACTTCGAGTCAGACATAAAGCCTGGTGTGAATAATACTATTACATCTCAGTTTTCTGATATTAAGTGAGACCACGTTGCTTAGCGGAACGTGTTTCCCCTCACTAATATCCTTTTAAAAGCATATCTTTTGCAAATCAAAAACCTTCAATCAAACTGATTATGACAATAATAACAATAACACATATGCATATAAATCAGGTAATCAATGGACTATCTATCCACACTATAGTTTTATCTGGCTAACTATTAACCACTGGCTTACTTGGGCCTACCAAACATAATAAACATCCTAACTTCTATTAGACACAATACTAGGCTATATATACTTAACTATCTTCTTTTAGGGTCAACTAATCCTAATGGTTTTGCGATCTCACCAATAACATATCTTTACTTTATATATTCCCTTTCGTGTGTAACATCATTTTAATCTTACCTGTGACAAAGCCCTACTCGCTGGAATTTTTGGACTTATTTTAGCTAGGGGCTAATAGCTAAAGTATAGGACGTAACCCCATACCAGTCCCACCTGGTATTCTAATATCCGAGTCATGAACTTAGGGTTAACTACCCTATTCGAATTTCATTTCCTTGTAAACAATCTTTACCAATGATTTACCTTTGAAATCGTATCTTTATAAAACAAGGAAATCATACTCTTTGCTTTACCCAAAATACTTA
This sequence comes from Allium fistulosum, assembly GCA_030737815.1. Classification (NCBI taxonomy): domain Eukaryota; kingdom Viridiplantae; phylum Streptophyta; class Magnoliopsida; order Asparagales; family Amaryllidaceae; genus Allium; species Allium fistulosum. Next base: position 626,395,907 of record CM060905.1, on the reverse strand, counting down.
TGCCATGATATATGCTTTACACAAAAACAATGATGATGAAATCTAAATCAAGGGGATTTTCTATCCCATGAAAATAAGTTAAAACCCTTTTCTAACTTAGAAAACTTTAGGCTATAAGGCCAAAACAATAACTTCGAAACCTTCGCTTAAAACCTTAAATAATCCCTTTCAAATAATTGAAAGCATCCCTTTCGAAACCATTATATAAAACCAAAGACATCCCCTATCGAAACCATTTAAACTTGTCTTTCGAAAGCATTGGAAACTTTCCTTTCAAAACACTTGAAACAAACCATTTGGAACACTTAAAATATACCTTTCAAAATCACTGGGTTCAAGTTAGGTTTTGTGGAAATATTGCTTCGAAACCATTAAAAAAAATTCCTTTTGAAACCATTGGGCTCAACCTTTAATATAACTAAAGGGTCATAAAGAACAGAGGCGAAAGCATTACTTTCGAAATCATTAATCCCAAGTAACGAAAGAGGATTGTTTCGAAACCCACCCTTTCGAAACCATTGCCTCCAAAACCATTTGAAAGCAGTTATACGACCCTTTCGAAAGAATTGAGAAGGTTGCTTCAAAGTTAAAAGGCGGAAGCACCCCTTTCAAATACATTGTTTTAAGGCTATAACGGCCTTAACTAATTCAGAAGGTATGAATGCGACGGCATGGGTATCGAATAGGTTTAAAAGTGGCTATCCTTTTGAAAGCTTCTTTTTAAAACAAAAGTAAGTGACAACTCTTTCAAAAGTTCCTTTCTAAAAACAAAGGCAAGTGGAAAATTGTTCGAAAGCCTCGTTTTAAACAAAGGTAAGTTGATTGATTTGAAAGCTAATTAGAGTGAGGAAGCATGCCTTCGACACCATCTTTCATTCCGCCTTTCTCAATACACTACATACCACTTGATATCATGTGTATTGGTTTTGAATTAGTACGAATGGACTAACTGTGCTTGGTGACGGAAGCAAGCTAAGGAAGTGGCGAAGTTGTAATTCGAAACAAAATTGGTTTATTGTCTTTCAAAGTAATTCCTTTTTACCTAACTTGCCTAATTCGTCTAAATATGATTGGTTTCCCACTCTTTATCAAAATTCTTTTCTAAAAAGGTTGCCGAATTCAAAATTTACAATTAAAAACATTTTAATAAAGAAACCCTCCTCCTTAACAAAACATGTAAAACATTTAAGTCCCTTAACTTAAATAATTTTATAACCATAGTAAAATACTTAGGAAAATTTCCCAAAACTCACAATAATTCACTTTTAATATGTTTTCTAACCTATATATATTTTACACCCAAAGTCATTATATAATTGCCTTAAATAATTTAAACCCAATATTTACTATTTTCTCTCATAGAAAATTCATAATAAATCTACAATTACTTAGAAAATTGTGAAACTTGAAACCCACTTCTAAAAAAATGCTTTTGATCAAATATCAAAAACGCAACTCATTTGGATGTCATTTAATGGTTTCTATAATTTAAAATATCAGAAATCCATTTGAAATCATATAAATCATCAACAATCATATATATCCATTTAATAAACATAATGTGGCATATTACTTGCAAAATAGTTCGGATCAAACATTGAAATCGAGATCATTATCAAAAGTGAGATGTAAATCAATTATTCACCTTGGCTTGGTGTTAAGAAGGTTATGATTTGCCATTTGATTGATTTGCTTAAGCTTTCTATTTGAATCTTAGCTTTTCTTCTTCTTGAATCTCCTTAATGGTGGCCGGTCGAGCTCAATAGGGTTTTTAGCTTTGTTTGTGAATGTTAAAATGAATAGGGAATGAAGAATGGAAGTGTTTAGGGTATTAGAATGAAGGATGTTCCCATTTTACCATTACAATATTCCTCCTACTTACTTATTTTCAATTCTCTTTTGCTTATACATTCATTAAGGTATGGCTGCTTCTAAATTAACAAATCTCAATCCCTTAGCTATCTACATTATTTTATTTTATTTATCTAATTAAATGTCCTAAATAATGTTAGTTAAAATTAAGGTCATTACAACGGATCAAAGGAAGGTAATGGAGAATGAATGGTCAAGTCTCGTAGTTTATTGTCTTATCCATGCTCTGGTGATCGGAGCTATTCGATGGACATTCATGTCATATCCATTTGTGGTTGGTGCGGATCAATATTGACCTTCGATCCAGTGGCATGATATAGAAAGTTTGGATCGATATTGCATGTCAATCCGATGGCACGACAAAATCGATTACCCGTAACTTCGGATGTCGTTCCAATTGGTTTTGTATTAAGACCTCCCCGCGGTTTTTGCCTGGAGTTGTAAAGAACACCAAGCCGGAGCTATAATAAGCTGTCGTATTTAGCTTTCAATAGTTTGTACTCCTGCCCCCAGTCTTGGGTTAGTAGAGTTAGTTTGTGAATGGTTGAATTCCATCCGTTGTGAGTTTATACTCCTCTTGTTGAGTTCAGGTCGGAGTTTATGGAATAGTGAGTGGTCAAACCGTTTATACTCATATCCACACTCTGGGGATAAGAGCTTGTTGGCAGGTGGTTGAATCATACCCAATTTGTGTTTATACTCCAGTCCAAACTCTGGGGACCTAGAGTTATTCCAAAAAATGGCAGAACCACATTTTCCTTAGTCATTTCTTCTGCCCCCAGGTCAAGGGCGGAAGTCGAAGAGTGGTCGGTTGTATCATGTTCACTCTTACTTGGACTTCTTCACGTCGAATCATGGAAAGGAGCTGATTAGCGGATGGTCAAGTCACATCCGCTCTATATTTTATGCTCAGCCTATCAGTTTATAGGGGAGATTAATGGATGAACGATCGAACCACGCCCTTTTTCTACCTATACTCTTATCCATGCTCCGGGGACCAGAGTTTGTTGATGGACGGTTAGTCGCACCCATTTGGTGTTTATACTCCAATCCGCACTGGGGGACCAGAGTTATTTGCTGGATGGTCGAACTACATCCATTTCTTGGTTTGGATTTTGTGCTTGCCGATGTCCAAGCAAGGTTTGAATAGTTCGTCGTACTTCAGGCACGAGCAAGGTCGTAGATGGACGTATCCCATCCTATTTGGATTGGACGGTCGAACCACTTTGATTTAGGCTTATGCTCTCAAACTGCCCCCTGCATCCGGGGAGGATTCGATGTGTGGACGGTCGTACCACGTCCACTTCCATTTGGACCTTGTCTCGGTCGAGCCTTGGGAGTAAGGTGAGTGTTCCGGCGAAATTCGAGCTCGAGTAGAGGAGTAGATGGTCAGACTGCATCCACTATAAGTCATGTTTGCCCCCAATTCAAGGGCAAGAGAGTCGAACCGCATCCATTTTTTATGTTTATACTCCGGTCTGGTTGGGGGACCAAAGTTATTTGGTGGATGGTCAATCACACCCGTTTGATGTTTATACTCCAGTTTGCGCTCTTAGAAACAGAGTTGGTCGATGGATGGTCGAACCGCGTCCATCTCTTTATGATTATACTCCGGTTCATGCTTCAAGGACCAGAGTTTTATGATGGATGATCAGTCACGCCCATTTTTGATTTATACTCCACCTGCCAGGTCAAGGTAAGAATTGTCAAATGAATAGTCGAGTCATGTTCATTCGTGGGAAGGAATTCTATGCCCAGTGTCGAGGACAAAAGTTGGCAAGTGGACGGTTGATTCACATCCACTTAGTGATTAAGCGATGGATGGTCGAACCACATCCATGGTCCATGCTTGGGTTGGACGGTCAAGTCTCGTCCAATTTTCTTCATACTCCTTCTAGCAAGTCAAGGGAGAGAGTTGTTGGATGGACGGTCAAGTCATATCTACCTCACGTTGTAGTCGTGTCCTCGTGTCGAGGGCGGCGGTTGATGAGTAGACGATCAATAAGGCCTACTTTAAGTCAAGCTCCCAGACCGCCTCCTATGTCCAGGGCAGCAATTAGTTTGTGGATGGTCAAATCATGTCCACTTTAGTTAAACCTCAGTCTTGCTGAGCATTGGGAAAGGCATAAGTATTTTGGCGAACTTCAAGTATGAGCTGGGGAGTGGATGGTCGGATTACATCCACTCCAAGTGTTTCTCCGGTCTTTATGTCAAGCGCGGATTGATGAGTGGATGGTCAGTCGTGTCCACTTTGTATTGGATTCTGACCTTGTTGGGCTTTTCCATTTCAAGTTCGTCCCCCCAAGTCAAGGGCATATGATAGCTGATGAGCGATTGAATCACGCTCATCTTGATGATCCTCCAAAGGTCCGATCATGGTCCATGGAGGTTGGTTGGCACCCAACTCTGAGTACTTGGTCACCTGCATTGTTTGGAAGTCGTTTAGTTCAAGTTGGTCATAGTTCGCAAAATAATTGAAATTGAAATAAATCTTATTGATAAATGAAGCAGCGTCATATGCTCGCTATTCCACTTTGCCCCAGCTCTTCTCAGTTAGAAGTCGATCGTATATGGTTCAATTGATAATCAAAATTATTTATTGATAGGGGTCGGATATTCCCTACCCACCATTCTATGGGGCTTGCATATATTGTTTAATCTTTTCTTTCCGGATCAGCTTTCTGATCATATCTTGGAGGTGTCTGCAATCGTCGATGTTATGACCACGTGTATCTTGAAATATACAACATTTCCTGGATTTCTTCTAGGTTTCAGTGGACTCTCTCGAGACTAGTTTCCAGTACTGCTTCGAGTCGATAGTCTCCAAGTAGATGTTTTCGATTGAATCGTTAAAAGGAGTATATGAGTCGAGTTTTGGGATTTTTGGTCGTCTTCTAGAATTTGAGTCCTCATCTAAGGCCTCAATCACAACACCAGAATTGTCATTTTGTAACGGTTATAACTATTAGTAATCAAATTCCCAATGGTTATAACCGTTGGTAGCAGGTGTGTTATAATTTTTTTTACATATTTTGTAACGGTTATAACCGTTGGGAATTTTTTTATTTTTCAACGGTTATAACCGTTAGGATTTTTTTTTTTTCTAACGGTTATAACCATTGGGAATTTTTACTTTTCCAGTGGTTATAACCTACGACTATTTTCATATTCCCAACGGTTATAACCATGGGGAATTTTTTTATTTCCAACAATTAAAACCGTTGGGAATTCCTCGCACACATAGGTAAAATGGTAAATAGCAAAATTACCAACACTTACAAGTGTTGCAAATTTGGTCTAATTGAACCATATCTTATTCAGCATCTAATAGTATTTTGTTCAACTATATCTATACGAATTTATAACAATAGAAAACACGAAACTAAATTTCAAAACTAACATATCATCAAATTGTAAAAAAACATCAAACTTACGAAATAGTACATATTAAATTCTACAAAGTTCATTGTGGCAACTTCAAATTTCACTACTGCAACATATCTAGAAGCTTACAAACAAAGAATACGACACTCCTGCCAAACTGCAAATCCACCATCTACCAACTCGGACAATGGATGAACCCTTATATGATGGTTTGTGAAATGAACTGCATGTGGCGTTCGTTTGCCCAACTTCTCTGTCAGTGCTTTTGATTTGTGTCTACTGAAGCCACTTTTCCCCAGATGTTTGATTATGAATACCAGCAAATGACCACTTCATCTATATCTCATTAGCTACAAGTTGTATCCTATTATGGGTAGTGTTATTTTAATTCAAGGGTTGATATAAAGTAGGTTGCCCGCAATAATGTTCTGGCTATACTTACCTTGGACTGTCCTTGAGCACAACCTGACTATTACCATACAATTTCAATGATAAGTATATTGTTTTGTCAAATGTTCTCGTTTGTGCTGGAAAGAAATGCTTTTGGCTGTCTATAATGTCGACTTTAATTTTATTATCATCTACTATCATGGGTATTAGAACAAATGTGAAATATGATTGGTAAACTTTTGAAGGGTCCGTTGAAATTTGTATGAACAGACGTTAAATAACATCATACATGATTACTTTCTAAGAAATAACAAGTCTTAAATATATAATCATCCAAAAAATCATATTGTGGACATGACTGTTTTAATTTTAGAGTTATAACAGTTCAACAATTACGGTTGATTATGCAGTAGTGCTATGTTTCAATCTTTATTTGAATCAAATAAAATTATAATAAAATGCTTTGACCCATTCAAAAGAAAAAGGTAATAAAAGCATAAATTTATAAATGAAATAACGGAAGTACTTTCAGCAAAATATGAATGAATAAAAACATATTATAATAGGTTATAGCATTGTGATGATAACGTGTCATAAAATAAAGAAAACAGAAGCAATCAAAGAGAATACTTTTATTCATTCAGATATATTCATACAATATATAGACTCCATATGTAGTGGAGATTATAATAACGTCCTTTGACATTTAGCATTTCACCTCTATAACTAATATATATATATACAACAAAAGGTTATAAATCTACACGTTGTCTTCATTGACAATACAATCAATAATTTAGTCATTGATATATTATGTTTTAAGAAAATATAGTATTTAAAACTCCTTCAATCTATGCAGCAAACCATGTACTATGGCTAAGGAATGCTAAACTATATACAATTATAATAAAATATTGTTCTCTCATTTTTTTAAACATAGTTAATTATTGTGTCAAAACTATATAAAACATATAGGAACATGATTAGCATGAATACTCGCCAGGAATCCCAGCAAACATCATGGTCATCAAAATTATCAAACTCAAATTGTAGCATCCTTTCCTACACCCAAATTACAAAGCTATATAAGTTTCATAAAACAAACTTTTACACAAAATTACTAAATTGATTCGTTGCCTCCTGTGTTAAATTCAACAACGCTGGTCCTGTTTTCACTTTAGAGAAATTGTGACCTACAAATTACCAATATGTTTGTGCCTATATTACCAAACTGCAAGTCTTACATCCAAAAAATCTTTTTTAAGTCAAGGTATTCTTTGTGCATTAATAAAAGCAAATGTATTACCAAATTTATGGACTGAGTAAGGCACTCTAATCTTCAAAAAAAAACTTCATTCAGTAATAAAAACTGATGTCATTATGAGCTGTTAAAACAACCTTTCTTATTTACAAATTATTTAAGCTATATAGCAGCTGAAGATGCAATATATAACAGGTTTTTGTTGTCTAGGTTCTATTTTCTTCTCTTTCATTTTCTTCTAATATTCCTTTTAAAATCTCTGCAGCAACAAAAATTACCACTACCGTGTGAGTACCATCATTATTTAACATGTAACCCAAAATAAAGGGTCATAGGTTTAACCATTGTCTTCATTCATAATACAATCAATTGTTATATCAACATGTATTGTGACTAAGAAACAATAAACTCACCAATGAAATCCCCACAATCATCACGGTCAACAAAATCATTGAAATTAAAATCGTAGCCTCCTTTATGAAACCAAGATTACAAAGCTAAATAAAGTTAGTAAAACAAACTTTTACATGGAACTACTAATTTGATTCATTTACCTCATGTGTTAAATTCAGCCGTAATTCTCTAATCCAATGTTGAACTGTTATATCAGGGCCATTTTATTTGATTATACTCGATAATGTATATAATAATATTAAAAGAAAACCATTTTCAATATATATATATATATATATATATATAATCTGGCAATACGATTATTTTAAATGTCGATATTATTTTTAAATTTGTAAATAAAAGCTATTACAAAATAATAAGTGTGTATGTGTGTGTATTATAAAAATATTTCTTTTAATTCGGCCAAGACCAAAATAATTTTTTCTAAAAGCATTTTATAACCAATAAAAAATATATACATTATTTAAATTTAATTTAATTTACATACAAATTATTTAACAAACAAAATACTGGTTTTAGAATTAAATAAAATAACATTTTACATTTTATAATCCTTTGGTTGGATACTGTTTATTTTTTCCTAAAAGTGGTTTTTCAGCGCTGAATTGAATAGAAAAGCTCCTTTTTTTAATCCTTTGGTTGGATGATATATTGATTAGGAATTTATTCAAGTGTGGTGCTATCAGCACCCCAGTTTGTGCTAGCGGCCAACACGGTCGGTGGGTAACCTCCGACCGAACCTTGACTGGTTCGGCGGTTGCCCACCCCACCGACCGTAGTAAAAAAAATGGATGTGGTGGCCTGTAGATATCAAGTACCAAATTACAGCGCAACCCTTCTCCTTTATAATTAGTAGTACGACGATTTTCTTATTTGCAAAAGCAGCAACACGTTTCGTTGTTCATAGATGGCAACAGCTAAATGCATAAGGTAACTCTTTTCTTTTCTTTCATTTACAATACATGGTAAAATAAAAACCAGTACTTTGCAGAACACATGATTTTTTTAATCTCCCATTGATGTAGTACAATTGCAAGTCTCCCTATATGTCCATTAGAGTACACCTAGCTGCTTTAGATTACCTGTCATATATGTTATATATTATGGTGTATACACCCACCATACAACAAAAATGAGAACAAACACATCGATAGCCCCACACACACCATGCATACATATAAATATATACTCAAGCACACCTGAACCCATATGCAAACTCAACTCCTAACAATGCACGCAAATACAATTTCACGCTCATACACACTCTTGAACCCGCACCTTCAAGGCCGCACCTAAAAACATAACACCACTCACACCAACTCTACAGCCAAACACAGAACATATATTTCTAAAACAATACAACCTACCCATTTCCATCAACCGAATCAAAGATAAGATTATAAATGCATATACACATACTCGCAGTGCACAGTCAAACTTGAATTTAATTAGGAAAATCTGACAAATATAAAATGGAAGAATTAACTACTTCAAGGACCACTGGCATAATACATACATACCATATGGCTTAGAGGAAAATGAAAACTATTTATATGTCATCATATATATTTCACTTGGACTTTGACAGCTAATTAAATATAGCATATATTTCTTCACATGGACACGTACGAAAAGATATAAATATAACTTGATTGAGAAAATTAAACGATCAGCATAGGAAACTTGTACAGGGACATTGGGAATTGCATATCTCACTTACCATGTAAGAACTTTATAGAAAAATCATGGAATTCAAATATCAAGAATATATAACAGTATGTACCTTATTATTAGGTTCATTTTCTATAGTCAAACTCCTGATCACCTTCTTCTGGGGCAAACAATCAACAGCCTCATAGAGACCTTTACTGCAATTACCAAATCAAAATCAAAAAACTAATTCAATCAATCATGTATGATGCATTGTACTTAATAACAAAACTCATCCTCCAAGATCCAAAAAGTCTAAATCAATCCATCCCCATTTTCCTGGTCTTTCTTTCTTTGTTCTTGCCTTTTTCTTAGCCAGACTACAAAAGAACCAGTAGAAAATATCACATCAGCATAAAATAAATCAAAAATTAATTCTTAAATAAATAATAATAACATGAAAATCACCCGCATCCAACCAAACCACGTTGATCATAATGCCGATGCTTGCAGCAAACCATCGCAATAGAATCCTCATATTCCTGATCAACAAACTCTCTGCCTAGTCCGCACAAATATCTACTATTAGTTTTGTTTAAAAAACTTCGTTTTGGTCCTCCATTGATTGCACGTCGCGAATTTCCACCACTAGCATCTTTGCCGATCTCTCCATCCTTAGATATACTGAATTTCCTCCTAAATCCGCTCTCGGTCAAGTGGTTACCATCCCAATCGTCAATCTGACGGCACTTTTTCACTATTCTGCAATAGATCTAAGTTAAAAGACTCATAAAAGTGAAAAACACAAAGAAATTAGAGCAAAAATGTTAGATAAGTACTCACGTGGCACCGAGCGATGATTGGGCTCGGACTGAACGGATTTTGGGGACTTAATGGATCTTAGGCGGTCGGAAATAAGGAGAGAAGGATCATCGGATGTAGAATCGGTGAGAAAGTTGAATGTATCCTGATATTGATTGAGGTAGAGAACGACACTGACGTGAATGAAACCCTAATATTGATTGCAAGCGGTGAAACCCTAACTTGATGGAGAAAGATACGTGAAAGGTAAAACGAGGAATGAAAGAACCGTGATAGATGTTTTAAGTGCAAAAGCACGTAAATTACAAATTTATCCTAATCACTTTAAATTTATTACAAAATCATCAAATGTAGTCACGGCAATAACCGTTATAAACGGTTGTAACGGAAATAACCGTAATAAACTGATAACGGTTATAAGCGTTATAAATTTAAAGGGGAAAAGTGTTACAAAATGGGATGTTTGGTGTATTCACTGCCCTCGTTTTAAATTCCTTCAGCTAATGGGCTTGCATCGTTCTTTCTCCTAGTCTGCTCTACCTTCTCCTTGCCTAGGCTCTGGTTCACTTTGTAACAGAAACGATCCAAGGTCGTAGGAGGCTATCCAGCTTACCAGTCGCCAAAGTTTGTCTTGGGGTCGATTCCCCTTATCAATGCCATCAGTATGACATTTTTACTGGGATTGCTCACTTTAGTGATGACAGTGTTGAATCTCTACAAGAAGTCTTTGAGTGGATCGCTTAGCGCTTAGAATCAATTGGATAATAACATCACGTCCTTGGTGTGAGTCGCATGCATCCTGAATTGCTCGAAAACTTTTGATCTGATTTATCGGATGAGGAGATGGACCTGGGTAGTAACTACGTAAACCTTATGATCGTTATTCCTTTGAGGAATATGGGAAAACATCTACATTCGATGGCATCCGTTGCTCTGGCGGGGGCCATGTGCCACTCGTAATTCAAGAGATGTTGTTGGGAGTCTATATTCATAGAATACACTGGCATGGTCAGCGCATTGAATCTCCTCGAATATTCTGCATGTTGAACGACTTCGATGAATTGGTTTTGACTTGGGGAGATGCTCCAATCATTGTTAGTCCAATCCATTTTCAAGTTACGACAGCTTGTAATGCTTGTGAATATTGTATGTATGATTGTCCAACTTTTGATGGTTGAGAACGCCGATCAAATGGCTAATCAGTTAGGATAGGATCGCGAATCGGTGATAATCCTTAAACTTTCACCAAATGGGGTGTGATCCATATAAGGCAGTAAGGAAGGCCTCTTGAGGTTGCTCACCAAGTTTCAAGTCATTTGGAGTCGTATGCCCGAGTTATGACCAAAACAAGATGGACCGGTATTTATGGATTGGTGATAATTTACTTAGAGTCCGACCCGATAAAATTTGTATTTGCTTGGAGTCAGCCCCTAGTTCACTTGAAGTCGCTGAATTTGAAGTGTTGGGTTGGTGACGAACGGTGCTTGGAGTCATATTGGTGTTTTCTTGGAGAAAATCTCAGTTTTACCCGAGTTTGACCTTGGGCTAGAATTTCCTAGGTTTTCTTCCGGTCGAATGGGTGATTATTTGAGTTCGACTGCGGGTCGAAACATATAAAGTCTGCTTCGAGTCGTATAAGTGATTACTTCGGGTCAACCTTGAAGGGAGTTTCTTGATAAACATTTCAACGATTTTTGATGGTTTTTGACGACTACCACATGTGACTCGATGATGGAGGTTCCCTAATGTTAAGTGATGACTTTGATAAAGGAGAGCTATACATTGAGATGGCATAATAAGCGGCATTGGGCGATCATCATAGAAGCCGTCGTACCATAGATGCCAAACCAGGTGTTTGGAAGTTGGTCAGCTGAAAGCAGTCATAATCTACCTTGGAAGCCTGATCGGGTAACCGATCCCAGTTTGCGTCATATCACCTTGGTTCTCCAACCATTGGGAGTACTTTTTGAGTAGCAGTTCCATGTCTATTCTTTGGCTTCAATTCAGCAACTGCAGCTTAATCCCATATGCTACGGTCAGTCACAGGAGTAAGGGAAGTGGATAGAATGCACTGTCCTTTTAGAGCTCTTTTTGTTTATATGCAGCAAGAAGGAGGAAGCGAATACGATCCCTTTTTGTCCCCAAGAAGGAGGGATCAAATACGATCCCTTTTTGAATGCAGACATGACCGATCGGTCAGATAGCGATCGGTTTTGATATTTTTTAGGTTGAGGGATCGCTTAATGGTACATGGAGTGGACCGATTGGTTGGAGTGCGAAGCGATCGGTAGTGAATGTAGGGATCGACTACAAGCGATCGGTGGAAGGGATCGGTTCTGGATCCCAAGAATAAGGGATCATATATCACTTTTTGAATGCGAAAGGAATCTGCTGGTGCATATGGGAGTAAGGGATTAGAGAGCAAGTGTTCAGTTGTGGAACGAGGAAAAGGGATCGGTCAAATGATGTTGGTGGAGGGATCAGATTAGTTGTGGATTTGTGAGAATGAGGGATCAGTATGAGCACGTGAAAGAGTGATCGGTTACAAGCGATCAGTGGAAGGGATCGGTCGTTGTATTTGGAGTCTGAAACTTGACAAGGCTTGACTATATAGGGGAGGGATCGTGTACGATCCCTTTCCTTATAGGGGACTGAACTTTTTTTTTCTTCGCTAACTTAAGTGCGAACTTCGGCATCCGATCCCAAGAACTTGAATATATTAGTGAATCTGATCCCTTCCAAATGGACATGAACACATGAACAACTCTAAACAAGAACACTAGCATCATCATTTCCTTCAACTCCATGGAAAGTTGATTTAATTCCTCTAACCATGGCTATCAGCTTCCTTTAGATTTCCTTCAAATCCGAGTAGACTAGGAAGTTTTTTGGAGATGAATCTGGATCTCTTCTTAGGACTTATGCAATCCAACAGTAGAATAGGGATCCAAATAAGCCAAGAATCAAGTTTCTCAATGAAAGCACTAAAATGTTTATACCAAAAATTGGCACAAACACTCAATAGAGATTTTGTAGAGGAATAAATGGAGAATAATAAATGTAATCAGAGAGAATATAGCGGTAAAGTAATCAGAAACAAGCTAATGATAGAGACACATCAATTCATAGTGGTTCGGGATTGATTGCCTACATCCACTTTGAAGAGATAACTTTATTAATCACTTTGTAAACTGAGTACAATATGAATTGGATTAGAATCCTTAGTTATAAAAGAGTACAAAGCAACAAGCTGCGTAAAGATTCCGAGAATGAATAATCAAGTATGTATTTATAGAGGAAGACGGTGAAATATCTCCCTAGAAATTCGGTAGAAGGCTCTCCAGATTCATAGGAGCCCATATGAGGGATCGCATAGCCCAAATACCAAGAAATAAGGATCGAGGCCTATCCCCATTTTGGAGGAGTTGGAGGCTTAGATTCCTATGGGAGCTTCTCCATGTTGAATTATGCTTGGCCTCCAAGTTTCATGCCAATTGGATCTATAGATGTTGAGTTATTGATCGATCATTGCTGTAATGTGTTGTATAGTCTGATTCTGGCCGATCCCTCTAGAGGGAAGATGGCCGATCCCTCTTGCTTGCTCCTTTTGGGGTGGGATCCTTAGGGTGGACTCCCTAGGTTCCTCTCATCTTGTTTCCAAAGTTTCATGTGTATCTGACTTCTGTATTTTGATATATCGGTCGTTTTCCATTGAGTTGCACTATTTAGCTGAAGTAATCCAATCTCTTTGGTAGAGAGGGAACATACCCAATCCCTTTTCTAGAGTAGACTATATTCCATGCTTAGAACCTTTTGTATAGCATATCGCTTGATTCTGTTCAATCACGACTTCATATTATTATCTACACTTGATTTTTGGACCTCACAATCATCGCTCTAGGCTATTGGCCTTGATGACAGTCCAGTCTAACTTGTCCAGTCAATTCGGATACAGCCGGGTCAAAATACCGGATAATAATCAATATATAAAGTTGTATTGTTTTGGCCTATGTTTTGAGGGGTGATGACCTTTTCCAACTTTCCCATTGTCCCATTTTATCAATGTAAAGGTTTTGTATTATTTTGGCTTTATAAGCCTATGGTTTCAAAGTGATATAACTTCTAAATGATTTCAAGCTTCACCAATATTGTTTTATAAAAAGCATAAATCATGGCATAAGTATTTTGGATAAAGTAAATGGCTATATTTTCCTTGTTTTAAAAGTATGATTTCAAGGGTTAAATCATTTATAACGAGTTATGTTTTCAAGGAAATACAAAGGGTGTTTAGCCTAGAATTTTAACTAAAAATATTAGGGTTCTTATCACTTTTAGATCAATTGTGATAGGATGAATTGACTTAAAGATTAGAAAACTAGATGGGACTGGTGTAGAGTTGCGTCCTATACTTTAGCTAGTAGCCCCTAACTAATATAAGTCCAAAATTCCAGTTCTATTTCAACATGATGCAAGCAGGAGATGATGCTGGGTTAGTTGAGGAAATGCTGGTGGAGCTAATCAAAAAGTTCCAGTTGTCAAAAATTATGCTGGGTTGAGTAGATACTACGCAAGACTTAGAGGGAAACCATTTATTGGAACGTAGGATGCAATTGAAGCGGAGAATTGGTTGCTTCATTGTGAAAGGATTTTCGTTGATCTTGGTTTAAATGATGAACAAAAGAGGAGATTAGGGTCCAGGCAACTGCAAGGAACTGCGTTGTACTGGTGGAACAGTGTTACTGTTGGAGTGGCTGAGGAAACTTTGACCTGCATAGAGTTCAAAAGGAGATTTGAGGAGAGATTTATGTTTGAAATCGCCAAGTCAACTCTGCTAAGAAAGTTTGATGAGTTAGTACATGGTGATATGAATGTGTTGGAGTATGCAACAAGGTTTGAGAAGCTATCCCAATATGGATATGCTACAGTGGATATAATGATCAAAAGGAATGAGATGTTCATCCATGGACTGAGATCTGAGCTTGCTAGGGAAACTTTACCACATCTCAGGGATCTATGTGATGTAGTCGTGGAGATAGCTTTGAGAAATGAGAAGATGCTTCCTTTCTTTGGTGGTAATAAGGCAGTGAAGGCTCAGAGTGGGCAGAATCAAAAAATAAAGTTCTTTCATAAGAAGGGAGCTCAGAAAGGCGGAGTAGCTAAGAAAGGAAAAGCAAATGTTGTGTGTTACAAGTGCGACAAGAATGGCCATTTTGCAAACGAGTGTCATTTAGGAGATGGAAAGATAGTTATTGGAAGGAAGAATATCAAGTGCTTTAATTGTGACCAAATTGGACACTATAAGAATCAGTGCAAGGAACCAGCTAAAGTGGAGAAAGGGAAAGTGTTTTCTTTGGAACCGACTACCTCGAAGGAACCAGCTAGTGCATCACATTCTTTTATTTCTCATTGTTTGGTAAATATGCTTAACCTAGAATCCTCATACCTAGTTACTTCCATAAGGGTTGCGAATCCGGTAGGAGGATATGCAACTTTAGATATAAGATGTGACCATTTAGAGTTTGCATTATTAGGTCATGGATTTGCCTACAGTTTGCATGTGTTTGATTTTGTAGGCTTTGGGATTATCTTGGGTATAGACTGGTTAAGTAAATATGATGTTTGAATATTTTATCATGATAGAAAAATATCACTAAGACACCCTAATAGTAGTGACCGAGTTATATACTCAGTAGAGAATCCAAGTTTTGATATTTGTACTTTATTGGTGTAATAGAGGAGGAAGATGAGTTGAATCAGGTTTTTGTAGTCAAAGAATTTGCAGATGTTTTTAGCCTATTACGGGACTAACACCGAAATGAGCTATTGATTTTTGAATAGATCTTATACCTGGAGCTGAACCCGTAAGTAGATCGCCTCGCAGAATGACACCTACTGAGATGAAGGAGTTAAAGGTGCAGCTGGTGGACTTAGAAGGAAAGAATTTTCTTAGACCAAGCAATTCGCCTTGGGGAGCGGCCGGGGTGCTCATGAAGAAACTTGATGGGTCATTAATATTATGCATCGATTATCGTAAGTTGAATGAAAAGATGATAAAGAATCGATATCCTTTGCCAAGAATTGATGATTTACTTAATCAGTTGAGTGGAGCCAATGTATTTTCCTAATAGGATTTAGCGACGGAGTTCCATCAATTGAGAGTGGCGGATCCATTGACGGTGTTTAGAACATGATATGGTTCGTACGAGTGGTTAGTAATGTCATTTGGATTGACTAATGCGCCTGCTTTCTTCGTAGACTTAATGAATCAGATTTTCTGAGAGCACATGAATAGGTTTGTATTGGTATTCATAGACGACATTTTGATATATTCTAAGGATGAAAGAGATTAGAAGATTCATCTTAGAATAGTGCTTTAGATGCCGAGGCAGCATCAGTTAAAAGCGAAGTTTTCGAAGTTTCATTTTTGGAAGAAGGAGGTGAGTTTCTCGGTCATGTAGTCTCAGAAAAAGGGTGTCTGTGGATCCAGCTAAGATAGAAGTTGTAATAACTAGAGGAGTCCTGAGACAGTGACTGAGATAAAGAGTTTTCTTGGACTAGCTGGCTACTACCGGAGATTTATCAAGGATTTCTCTCATATAGCAGCACCGATGACTAAACTAACAAGTAAGGATGTAAAGTATGCTTGGACTAATAAATGTGAGAAGGAATTCCAGAAGGTGAAACATTTATTAACCAATGCGTCCATGTTAGTCGTCCTAGATGGAAATCAAGATTTAGTGGTGTATACTGATGCATGTGGAACAAGACTTGGAGCTGTGTTAATGCAGAGGGGTAAAGTGATTGCTTATGCTTCGCGACAGCTCAGACCGCATGAAATTAGATATCCAACTCATAACTTAGAGTTGGCTGCTGTAATGTTTTCTTTGAAGGTGTGGAGACATTACCTTTTAGGGGAATGATTCGAGTTGTATACGGATCACAAATCGCTAAGATACTTATTCTCTTAGAAGGAGTTGAACATCAAACAACAGAGATGGTTGGAGTTTTTAGTTGCTTATGATTTTGGAATTGAGTACACATCGGGAAAAGAAAATAAAGTTGCAGATGCACTTAGCAGGAAACATCAGAGTGTGGTGTTAGCTATGTTGGCTGAATGGAAAGATTTGAAAGCATTGACTACTTGTAGTGTGTAGATCTTGTTTGGAAGTTCGACCCATATTGATCAACAAAATTACTTCTAAGTAAAGAGATACTCCATTGCTATCTAAAAGAATTAGAAGATTGGAAGGTGGAATAAAAATTGACGGTTTGAAGGATTTGTACCTTGATCTGGATGGTTGAGAAAGAAAGGACGGATATGTGTTCCAGATGTAGGTGACCTAAGGAAAGAAGTTCTTAGGGAATGTCATCAATCGATATTTACTATTCATCCTGAAGGAACTAAGATGTATCAGGATATGAAGAGAAGTTTCTTCTGAGAGGGTATGAAAAGGGATGTAGGCTTGTGGGTAAAATAGTGTTTGAATTGCTAGCAAGTGAAAGGCGAACATCAGAAGCCGAGTGGATTGCTTCAGCCTTTATATATACCAGTTTGGAAATGGAATTCGATATCTATGGATTTTAATGACGGGTTGCCAAGGTCAAACAGGGGAAATGAGTTTGGGCCATAGTGAATAGACTAACCAAAAGTGCACATTTTATTCCCGTTACGTCGACAAGAACGACATCTGTTTTGGCTAAGTTGTTTATGAAAACATTGTTAGACTACATAGGAGTTCTTAATAGTATAGTCAGTGATGGAGATTCTTTATCTACTAGTGAATTCTGGAAGAGTCTACAGGAGGTTTTAGGTACCAAGCTTAAGATGAGTACCGCTTATCATCCACAGACAGATGGGAAAACAGAGAGAGTCAATAAAGTACTTGAAGATTTATTGAGAGCTTGTGTGCTAGATTTTGGCTAGTCATGGGAAGACCATTTGCACTTGGTTGATTTTTCCTATAACAATATTTATAAGACTAGTGTAGGGATGGTTCCTTCTGAAGCTTTATGCAGAAGGCTATGTAAATCACCCTTTTGTTGGTTAGAGATCGGAGATATATTAGTTCTTAGTCCAGATATGGTAAAAAAAGCTGCAGAAAATATTGAGTTGATTCGGGCTAGAATGAAGGAAGCTCAATCTAGGTAGAAAATTTATGCGGATAAGAGACGGAAGGATTTGAAATTCTCAGTTGGAGATCATATTTTAGTCAAAGTGTCACCAATGAAAGATGTGATAAGATTTAGGAAGTCGGGGAAATTGGCCTCTAGGTTTGTTTGACCATTTCCTATTATAGAAAGGATCGAGAAACTCGCTTACAGGATAGAGTTACCGAGCAGTTTGGCAAGAGTCCATAACGTTTTTCATATTTCTAATCTAAGGAAGTGTATTTCTAACCTTGATTTATGAGACAATTCCACCAATATATGTAAGATTTATGAGACAATTCCATAGTATATGTAAGAGAGAAGATGGAAGTGTTGGATCGTCTCATGAATCTTGCGATGATCACCAATTACATGTCTCCTTATTGGCGGAATTAATCCTTTTGCAAACCTTCTTGCCCTTTTTTCAGGCGTATTAATTAAACGACTTGCAAATCGAGACAATGCCTGAAATTGATTTTGATATTGGGCCACTGTTATATTTCCATGTGTTAGAGCTTGAAATCTCAATTCCATCTTCTCTCTTTAATGTTCTGGAACTTCTCCAAAAACATTTCCTTAAAACTTCCCTAAGTCATCACAGTTGAATCAGTTATAGTCTTGAAACCATGTTTAATCGACCATCACTCTTTGGATAGTTGCTTCGACCAGGCCTTGCGGTAGGGCCAAAGGCTTTACCTTGGTTTCCATTCCATTCCATTAAAATTCCTATTTTTTTGGAAATATGGCATTGGTTACCAATTTCATCATTTACTATCTGAGATCTCGTTTGTCCTTTCTTCTAACTCTTTGAAAGTTCAAATTTGAAAAATTCCTGTAACTCTCCCTTCCTTACATAATATTTGATGATTCTTGATAAAGCTCTACAATTGTTAGTATGATGCTCATTTGTTTTATCATAGTGGCAATATTCTCCTCTTTCATGTCTTTCTTCCCTTCTTAGGGCTTTCTTAGAAGTCTAATAGTTTAGTCTTTCCCTTATGAGAAAATACACTCTTTTTTGAGAATTACGAAGGGACGTAGCAATTTTGCTCTTTGATCTTTCTAGTTGTGCGTTTCTTTGCTCACCTTTGTGCCTTTTTCATAGGTTCACAACTTCTTCATGGTTCTTATCCAATCTCCTTTTTATTATTTGAGAATTTCTTCCTTTTTCATTAAGGGTTGAATCGATAAGGTCTTTTCAGTTCCAAGAAAATTTGTCAAAATCATGGTTTAGTTCTGTCTAGAAACTTGCTTCTCGAGCTTGAAACCGGATGCTTCATCTAGCTTGAGCAAACCAGTCATTTCCTAACTCGATATTACTCTTATGTCATTAGTTTAGTTTTTCACTACTCTACTTGTTTGCTAAGGCGAAGATTGGCTCTTTTCCTACATGAAATGGATTCAACCTCCTTCTACTTGGGCTATATTGTGTGATCCTCTTCTTTTCTTCTAAAGTTCGACGAGCTAAGCTCCTTAGATTTAACTCTTTCTCCTTGCTAAATCATAGGTTGTTTCCTAAATGGCCTGAGATATTCAAATGAGGTTCTGAAGATCCTTGTTGTGATTTGACTATCATGGTTAAAGTTTGAAAGTGATAGATTTGGTCCTCAAAGTAAGCGTCCTTGAGTTCAACTCTCAGTGATAGCACCACTAAATGTTAGGTCAAAAATTAAGCCTTGTATAAGGTCAAATGCTCAACTCCAAGGAGAGAGAAAGAGTGAATCCCATTTTTCAAATGTTCAATCAGGGAGGTGGATATGATTGTCAACATGCGAGTCAAAATGGCATGTTCTCTTTGTTCAATAGGCAAGTCACAAATTCATATGCATGACAGGAGTTCAAAAGAAAGTAATTGTGCAAATTGTCATTGATTCAAGTCCTTGGTTAAAAATCCCTAATTTCAGTTTTACCTAATGGTCATAGAAATCTAAATTACAAGCTGTGACACCTCTACCTCTATACCCATATTATTCAAGAGTATTACTAGGTAATACTATCAGATAATATGGAGAATGAGCCGATATGGGGTACACACATGAATATTCCCTTGGGCTAGCAGCGATATGTATTAGAACATCATATATAACTCTCCAACAAATGTACACAACATCGGCACAAAGCAATAAATACATGTGCCTCCAAGATAGAGCAATAAACAATATACAATGAGTAATAGAGATCACAAAGTCAATCGCAACGACAACATATAATATATATAATTATATTATAAGAATATAATACAGATTCAAATGTCAACTATATATATACACACAAACACATACGGTGGATCAATATCATTTGAATATCACGTAATCATCCTAATATAATACTCCACTAAGCCTAAAAGTAAACAAATGCCGGTCATATTGTCCCTGTATCTGAAATGTCTCAGACTGACCCGAGTATTATATAAATAACACACGGGTTAGATTATATCTAAATATATGGGTCAATACATAGATATATTTGTGATGACAGACTAATTATAGTATATCATAATAGCAACACTCAAAACACATCATAAAGATGTCATCACTTATATAAAACACATCAAATCATAATTCACATAAAACAACATCGTATGGGTGAATAATCCATATCTTAAAATCACTATCAAATCTAGAAACAAATAATAATGAGATATCCTCAAGTATAATCGAACAAAAACACTATAATTCCTAAGTATTTCTCTATCTCACAATTTAAATGTCATCATAGAAGAAAAAAATGAAACCATCCAGCAAATAGAGCTAATACATAGCAATGCCCAAAATAATATCATAAAATCATAAATCAATGGGTGATGTGAGATGGCCCATCAAATCATCCAAATGATATTCAATATCATTCAAATCACAAAAATAATCAATCACAATCAATAAATAAGACTATCTCTAGAACACCAAACTAAAGTATGGATATACGAGGACTGACTACACTTTAGACTCATCCAGTCTCTAGTCTAGTGAACTCATCATAGGAACAAGACATATATGCCAATCCAGTACACACACATATACAATGAATCTAACGAGAGACTGACAGCCGCCTACCACAAACCTGCTCAGGAACATGGGTCTACTCGCCAACCACGGAGTAACCCTATATTCCAATAGTCTTCAAGGTATCTGCCAATCTACTACACTCACATACCTTGAACTAGATAGGGAAACTGACAGCCGCCTACCGTTAGCTTACTCCAGGAACCATGGTCTACTTGCCTACCGTAGAGTATCGTCTATTCTTATAGTCTTCAGTTACCTTGACGGACATCGTGACTCCATCCACCAGTGGCTCGTTAACGCATAGCCTCGATGACGACCCTACTTTGCCCCTAATGGTAATGTTTGACGCTTTTCTATGGGATTAGAAAAGCACAAATTAAAAATAATACTGCAAGCGCACAGGTGTGTAGTATGCAGGTCGAACATAGGGAAGAAAATAAATTCTATTGTTTATGTAATTTCATGGGCGAGTTAGACGAATTTGTAGATGATTTCTAAACTACAAAAAAATGCAGAAAAATAGACAAGTGAAGAAATACTGATTTAAACTTCAATCATTTTCTCACAGAAGGATCCAACTATTTGTCACAGAAGAGTTGTTGAGAGTTAAATCAGAACTCCTTCACAAGTTCTAAACAATGGAAAAACAGAGAAAACAGAAAAACAAATAGAAATTCAGATAGATAAAAAATAAAATTAGGATAGCTGCTAAAACTAATTAACGGTCTATCACTAATGAAGAAGGAAGAAAAACTTAGATAATTATGTCTAACAAAACTAATTGATAGAAGCCACAATTATCTAAGTGCAAATAAAAAAAATAGAAAATAGAAGAAGAAGAGCTTTATTCTATACTAGAAATTATGAGATATGAGATATCTTTTACAATGAATACACCTGGGTATTTATAGAGTACAAGTTGTTTCCCATCAAAAATTTACAAAATATGTTGCCATAAAAATGAATATCTTCTCTTTGATCATGTGAATATAAATATTCATGAGAGATAGCTTGCCTTCATATCTTTGACATGTGGCATGATGGGTGATTGAGATTTAAGGATGATTTGTTGATGTGAATCAAATCCATGATAAATTGGCATAGTCATTTGAATGCGATTGCTTGATTTGATTGGAAGATTTTGATTGATTGTGATTTGATTGGAAGAAGATTAGTGATTGATTGGAGGATATTATGATTGATTGCGAGGATATTGTGATTGATTGAGAGATTGTTGATTTGTACGTATATAATCCATCACAATTATGTTCATATGTATATGTATATCTTCCCAAAAATCCTCCATTTTCATATGCAAAATTAATGTGCTTTCCAGGATTCGAGCTCAACTCCTTCCGCCATTTAGAAGATGCCTTAACCAGTCAGCTACAACTTCATTTGTTCAATCTTTTCAGAGTAGCCAGTATAATCCAATGCGAAACTCCTTTTTTCTTCTCTTTTGCTCCATTTAACATGAAGGCTCCTCAAATCTATATATCTGCAGAAACACTAAAAAATACCCAGTGTAACATTTTATTTATAGACAATAAAGATAAGATATGAGCATAAAAATAAACACTTTTACATGTCAATCAGGTAACAAACTGTTGGCCTCAGCGACACAAGGGGCTATGGGCAACAACCCATCTACTACTACCAATATTTTGTTGTGCAACAAAGGGACATATAACTACGGAGTCGTGGATTAGGGGCGCGGCCCTACGATCAGGCCGCCAGGGTGTATACTGGCCAATCGGATTCACTTTCGAAAATAAAGGAAGTTGGACATGATGTGTATGGTCATATAGTACTCATATTCTATCGCTATTCATATCTCTAATAAAAAGCCGACACACAACTCTCATAACCAATAACTATCAATAAGATACTCCTCACTGAGTATCACATGGACCCATGAGTGTTATCCATGTTTGAGTGATATTTACTTGCAATGAATAATCAAACAAATAACATAACGACGTCCCATACCACCACATGTTATTCGGATAATTATTCAAAGCTCATAAACTACACTCGATCCACATTAAATATTTCTATATGACAAGTCCAATGAATAACCGAAAAAGCGTTACCGAAAGTATCATACGAGACGGTATCACTAAACCGTTTATTCAAATTTTTCGTCGTACAGAAATAAAACTCACAAATCAAATAGGAGGATGTCATCGCCGTATCATTTTAAAATCATCAATTAAATCTTTATCAATGGTGATTCACTCATATTATCTTAAATCAAAATTGAGAAGATGAGAAACCAAAAATCAAAAATCATTACTAAACATTTATATATTCCAAATCAATATACATGGAATGATTGATCCACGGAATTATAAAATAGATTATTCAAATAAATATAATTATAAAACTACTAAATTGATATCTTATAAAATAATTTATATCATTCTATTTCATATAAGAAAATAAATACTTATCAGCAAACAATAAATAGATATTCAAAATTAAATTAAATTAATTAAATAATCATTTGCATATTCATAAAGTAAATATACTTCTTTTCAAACCCCAAAATAGTTTTAGAAGTTAAACATTTTATATAATTCTTATTTCATAGTTTTCTAAGACAATTATTATTTTTAAGCAATTTTAAACAAACCAAAATCAATTCTATAAGTTCATACTTAAATAATGCTTAACAAAACTCATTTACAACATATAAATTAATAAATAAATATAAATACTAAGACACGGATAATATATTCATATTCCAACATTAATTAAGTAATCATCTAAGCTCCGATAGAATTTAATATTTACAATAAATAACAAATTTTGCTGTTTTATATAATCTTAGTTGATTATTAAAAAATTTAATATTAACATTAGAAAAATCAATTTAAATTCCTAAAATAATTCATGTTAATACTCAAGTAATACATGTAATACAGGTAGCAGTTGAACTCAGAGGCTCTCAATGTAAATGTTCAATTTTGTTCAGTAAATTGGCTTAACTGCAAGTTCCTAACAGTTAAATACAACATTATCCATCGAATGATAAAATATGATACTGAGAGATGACATAATACCTTCGGTTGTTGCATATGTTGATCCAGGTTATCTTTTGGTTTGGGTTGTAATTAACACCTCTTGAGATTAACGTGTTTCTTTCTTTTCATAGAACATAATAATGATAGAATTTCATTATAAAATTGCTATTTAACTAAATAAACATTATTTGCAGTAGTACAATTAATTAAGCCACATGCCCAAAAGAGACCATCCCTTTAATCATTTTAATTGCCAAAGTGGTATTAATGAGCATTTGATATGGTTAAGTGAGTTTAACGTTAAAATAAAGCTAGTCGTAGTCCGCTCTTTTCTTATACACACATTTGAAATCATCATGTTTATAATATATATATTTAAAGAACGTATTATTTTGAACTTACCTTTAATATGGGAAATCATATTTTTACATCCAATACTTTTGATATATGTATGTATTTTTTTCTTTGAAGGTAAACGGATATATGTATATATATATACATACATATAAATATATATATATGTGTGTGTGTGTGTGTATGTATGTATATATGTGTGTGTGTGTGTCTGTGTGTATACATACATATATATACATACACACTCTTTTCAAAAAAACACACACGTGCGCGCACACACACACACATATATATATATATATATATATTTATAAATATATTTAAATACATATATAAAGATATATCAACAGTGATTCATTTTAAATCACCATATATACATATATACTCTTTTCAAAAAAACATCGCCGTATCAGTTTAAATCATCAATCAAATTTATATAAACGGTGATTCATTCGTATTATCTTAAATCAAAACTGAGAAGATGAGAAATCAAAAACTCAAAAATCATTACTAAACATTTATATTTTCCTAATCAATATACAGGGAATGATTAATCCGTAGAATTATAAAATAGATTATTCAAATAATAATTATAAAACTACTAAATTGATATCTCATAAAATCATTTATATCATTTTATCTCATGTAAAAAAATAAATACTTATAAACAAACAATAAATAGATATTCAAAATTAATTTAATTTAATTTAATAATCATTTGCATATTCCGAAAGTAAATATACTTCTTTTTAAACTCCAAAATAGTTTTAAAAGTTAAACATTTTATATAATTCTTATTTCATGGTTTTCTCAGATAATTATTATTTTTAAGCAGTTTTAAACCAACCAAAATCAATCCTATAAGTTCATACTTAAATAATGCTTAACAAAACTCGTTTACAATATATAAGTTTATAAAACAAAACGAATACTAAGAGATAGACAATAAATTCATATTCTAATATTAATTATGTAATCATCTAAGCTCTGATATAATTTATTATTTACAGTAAATAATAAATTTTGTAGTTTTATATAGTTTAGTTGATTATTAAATATTCACTATTAACATTAGAAAACTCAATTTAAATTCTTGAAATAATTTATGTTAACCTGCCTTTTGGCAAGGCCGTACATAGGCGGATTTAACTCAACAGATATCATAATCATCGAGGCCAATGAGTGTAGAGTGACAATTGTAGGGCCTAGAAATCAGGCATAAATAGCAATATGAAGCCAGAGTTGGATGGAGTTGGCAGATAAACAATGCAGGATGCTTGAAATATGGATGTTAGACTGGAACCCGAGGGATAGGCATAGTTTCATGAAGTAGGAGGGATCGGCATACCTTCATGGCATAGGAGGGATCGGCATAGTTTCATGAAGTAGGAGGGATCAACATTGCATTGTGCAATAGCATGGATTGGCATAGCTTGGTAATATCGGACGGATCGGCATGATTGGTTATACGAGCGATCGGGCATGGTTGGTAGTTTATGGATCGGCATGGTCGAGGCAATGTGTGGATCAGCATGGTTGGTTCTTGAGGGATCGGTATACTTCAATAGCTTAGGTAGATGGAGGGATCAGCATACTTCGACCCATAGAAAAAGGGTCGGCATGGTTGGTTGCATTAGATTGGTGTACTTCATTGTATAGGGGCCGACGTTCATCAATGCTCAAGTACATTCTTGCATTCAACAATCAATAACTTGAGCTCCTATGTCCAAATGATATGAGAATTGGAGAGTCGTCATATATAAGCATGAAGAAGCCATTATAGGGATCCCTGCCCAGAATCAGCCAATGGAGGGATCGGTATGGATCCTTCTTCATTGGGATTTAGGCCCAGCGACCCCTATGATGGGCCCATATGGGTAAGGTGGTATAATAGCCGAATTTTCGGAGAGATTGGTGCACGTCTTTTCCTAAAAATACAATAGGCATGGCTTTAGAAAAGGGGATATTCATTCTGCTTCTCTCCATCTTCTATCTAGGCTATACTCTGCCATTTTTATTCTTGAATTTCATGGATATGTAACTATAATTAGCAGTATAAACTAATAAATTGAAAATCTTTGGAGTGGACGTATGCCGTAGTTAGCCGAACCACTACAAACCTGTGTCTCTATTTACTTGCTTTCTAATTATTTTAATTTTGTTCTTCATTTATTTCTCTTCATATTTCTATGACTGGATTGGATATTGGTGCTTTCACATAATTGGGTATTGGTGGCCAATTTTGACGCCAATATTTTGGTGCTTTCGCTAAGAACACTTGCACCCGCGGATTTAGAATCTAGGATCTTAGATTTGGAAGCTTGGATATTTGAATCTAGAAAGAAATGACCAGGCAATCAACAAGGAGAGTGCTACCGGAAAGGAGCCACTATGGAGGGAGTCAGGAGGCTTTCTCAAGAGCTGGAGTTAATCAAGCATCTGTCTACATCACCAGGGATGAAATGGAAACGATGATGGATGCTATGCAGGAGAGGATGTTGAAAAGATAGGAGGAGATGATGTAGAATTTACTCCAACAGATTAGACAAGCTAGAGCACAGAATCAAGGAGTTGAAGCAGAAGGGATTGCTGGAAATCAGAACCAGGAAAAATGGAGCTAATAAACAGAGGAGTGGAACAGAACAACCGGGGGCAGTTCCCTGCCAACCAAGATGGATCAACACCGAACCCTCTAGAAGGATCGGTACCGATCCCCAAAGGCTGGGGAGTATGCCCTTAGGTCTAGTTGATCGAGATGCTAGAGGACCTGCGATCGATCCCATGGAGCTTGGCGTGAATCAGAATTTGGATGCTTCTTCCGAAAGAGTACGTTCCAAAATTCCCTTGTGGACTCGGGGGGGGGGGGGGGTAGCTTGGGCACAATGATAGGAGACTACCATTGAAAAACAATGACAGGTTTGGGAGATGATAAGGCAAGCTATGCATGGAGGATTAGTGAACAGGGACTTGGAGGATGTAAATAAAAGTCCATTCGCTCTAAATATCAGGCAGGCTAGGAATCCATCGGAGTTCAAACTACCAACGCTTGAGACATGATGGAAAAATGGATCCCGCTGTTCATTTAACGAGGTACATGAGACACATGGAAGTACTGGGGGCATCGGAGGAAGTCATGGCACGGTGCTTCCCCTTGTACTTAACCGATATAGCTGCACTATCGTTCAGATAGTTGGAAATCGGCTCTATTGGCACGTGGACGGAATTGATCGAAAGGTTTATGAGGCAGTTTAGGGTTCACATCTCGAGCCCTAAAAATGTGATGAGTTTGGCAACATTGAAACAGAGGTCCGGAGAGTCCCTGAGGAGTTTCTTAACATGGTTTAATGCCGCGGAGGCATTGGTAGTTCATTCAGATCCATCCATGATTTTGATGGCAACCGTATCTGGAATTGCATATGGCACGAAGTTCAAGGATTCACTAGCACTGGGATCCACCTATGGATCTCGGGGAGTTTTATCATGAAGCGGAGGTTCCTGGGGCAGGAAGACACATGAGCAAACAAACTGGAGGTGAATGCTGTGTAGAGTGGAGGATCATCAGGAGATGTAAACAAGAATGATAAAGGCAAACGGAAAATGAACGATGGCATTAATGTGTCGAAGAGGCAATGGAGAGAACCAAAATTCTCTTCTTATACAGGTTTGACCGAATCTAGAGAAAGGATTTATTTGGATACTCGAGGACTTCTTCAGTATCAAAGGTCGGTAAGGAGGGAACCCTCCGAATGTGAGTGGACATTAGTAACGCATTGCATATTCCATGAGTTGGATGGGCACAATACAAATGACTATAGGAATTTGAAGGATATCATTGAGGAATATGTGAGGGATGGTCAGTTACAATAATACATATGGAATCGGGCTACGGCGGTGGAACAGGAGCAGCCATCGTCCACCTCGAATGAAAATGGCACTGGATTAAGGCATCAACGTCAACTTGTCATCAATTGATTGGGATGGCATGGAATAAGTAATAAACCTCGCAGTAATATGGCTAAGTCCCTTACACATGTACGGGATCGAGGATGGTCCCTAGGCATGCTCTGAGATGATGATGAACCATAGTGCTCGGGTTGTGAAATTTTGTTTTTTCTTATTTGCTACGAACTTTGGTTTATTGGTTGTACGGAATCTTATTTTATGGACTTAAGGATGCTTAAGTCTGGATTAATGTAATAAATAACATAGGTCATGGTTATGGCCCCGACCAGAGAGACGGGGCAATAACCGCGAGTCATGAGTCACTTTGCCCGAGAGCGACATGATGGATTTGTACATGGATTAAATCCTCGATTGGCGATCGAGGCCGAAGAAGGATACCCCATGGATTAAGTCCTCGACTGGGGATCGAGGTCGTAGAAGGATACTCCACGGATTAAGTCCTCAATTAGGAACCGAGGCCGGAGAAGGATACCCCATGGATTTAGCCCTCGATGGGAGAGTCGAGGCCGGAGAATAAAACCCAACAGGTCGTTGAGTATAGATCGTGCTCGGCAAGGATCCGGAGAGATCAAGGTCGTCGGGTATGGACTATGCCTGGTAAGCGGTAGGCTGCTTCGCCGGAAAGCGACAGGATCAGCCTACTCAAGTCATCGAGTATGGATTGTGCTCGGCAAGGATCCGATGAGATTAGGGATTTGGATTAGGCTGACGACCCGGAGAGGTCTACGTTTGGATATGGACCCAGAGCGGTCCCGGATTTTGATAAAACAATCCGGAGAGGTCTATAGATTTGGATATGGACCCGGAGCGGTCTCGAATTTAGACAAAACGATTCGGAGAGATCGTGGATTTGGTTAATGAATTTGGAATGGATTCGGAGTTGGATATCGACTTAGAATAGTCATGGATTTCGCTAATGATCCGAAGAGATCAAGGAATGGGTTGACAATGGATTGGATTCTGGATTGGATAATATGGCAACCAATGGATTATGGACTTCGGATTTTGGATTTAAGGCAATTCAAAACACGCCATCCTATCGCAAGACAAGTTTTGGGGGGCAAAGTGTTAACCCGCCTTTTTGCAAGGCCATACACAAGCGGATTTAACCCAATAGAATTCACAATTATCGAGGCCAATGAGTGCAGAGTGACGATTGTAGGGCCTAGAAATCAGGCACATATAGTAATATGAAGCCAGAGTTGGATGGATTTGGTAGATAAACAGTGCAGGATGCTTGAAATATGGATGTTAGATTGGAACCTGAGGGATCAGCATAGTTTCATGAAGTAGGAGGAATCGGCATACCTTCATGGCATATAAGGGATTGGCATAGCATTGTGCAGTACCATGGATCGGTATAGCTTGGTAATATCGGAGGGATCGACATGATTGGTTATACGAGGGATCGGGCATAGTTGGTAGGGTATGGATCGGCATGGTTGTTTCTTGAGGGATCGGTATACTTCAATGCTTAGCAAGATGGAGGGATCGGTATTTCAGATGGATCTGCATACTTTGACTCAAAGAAAAGGGGTTGGCATGGTTAGTTGCATTGGATTGGCATACTTCATTGGATAGGGGTCGGCATTCATCAATGCTCAAGTACATTCTTGCATTCAACAATCAATAACTTAAGCTCCTTTAGTCCAAATGATATGAGAATTGGAGATCCGTCATATATAAGCATAAAGAAGCCACCATAAGGATCGCTACCCCAGAATTAGCCAATGAAGGGATAGGTATCGATCCCTCTTTATCGAGATTTGGGCCCAGCGACCCCTATGGTAGGTCCATATGGATAAGAAGGTTCTATAGCTGAAGTTTCAGAGAGATTGGTGCACGACTTCCCCTATAAATACAACAGGCATGGCTTCAGAAAAGGGGGATATTTATTCTACTTCTCTCCATCTTCTACCTAGGCTATACTTTGCCATTTTTATTCTTGAATTTCCCGGATTATATCTGTAATCGGCGGTATGAACTAGTAAAAGGAAAATCTTTGGAGTGGACGTAGGCCGAAGTTTGCCGAACGACTATAAAACTGTCTTTATTTACTTGCTTTCTAATTATTTTAATTTTGTTCTTCATTTATTTCTCTTCATATTTCTGTGATTGGATTGGATATTGGTGCTTTCACATAATTGGGTGTTGGTGGCCAATTTTGATGCTAACATTTTATAAAACTAAATATTACATATAAAAGTTATTCATATTTTTAAATAACCAATTACTATTATTAAGTAATATTATACTATACAAAACAATTATATATATTCATAATCTTTTATATATCGCACAGAAATGATATTATTAATTTCATATTATATTTTATAAAAATATTAAAATATTATATTTTCCTTATAAAACAATTATAAAACTTATAATATATATATTCCCATATTGATTTGAAATAGAGTTTTATAACTAATAGAAAACTATATTTCTATTTATAATTAAAATATATTTGTAAATAAAAAATAGCTAAATTGAATAATATTTAGTAAATTGCTTATGGATTAACATACAAATAATTATCTCATTCAATTCACAAATGGATTGAACTCTGTTTGTAAATCAATACATCCAATTAAACAAAATTTCCTAATTAATCCATAACCATATCCAATTTCGCACAATCAATTCAATCCAACAATCAATAATCCATGACGCAAAATTAATTTCAACCAAACAATTCAATTTTATCCAATATCGCAACAGGCAATCCACATCATCTAAATTCATCACAACACCGAACAAACAACTCAACCGTGCAATTCAGTCATCAATCGGGATAATATATATGTGTCCTAACGCAATATGGATATAGTTGTAAGTTTAAAGAAAAACTCACCAAATCAACATTGGAATTCCCAAATCAGCGACCACATCGCCTTCTATAGTTGAACACAGCCAAGCATTATCGGACCAAATCACTGCTTCTAGAACTACATGCACCCATACAGCCAAACATCATCAGAGCTGGTTCTTGTACTCATTCACCTTAACCAAGACCTAATCACCTAAACACTGCATGCGCCTGCAATCACTACTAGCGATCGTCGACCACAATCCCTCGTGCACAACAATCAGATCGCGTCCTTCTATTCGAACAGCGTCGACGGTCACCACCCCAAGTCACATCGAAGTTGCTCATGCCGTCCTATCCTCAATCGATGCCTGAGGTCGTGATTCGATCGTGTATTTTATTTATTTTTTTCCTTTGTGCCTTAATGATGGGATTTAGGGCTCCCCCTTCCTTAACAAGGGTTCGGGCCTTAGAGTCAAGAAAAAAATGAGATTTCCATAAGCGAAAAAACGGGCTTGGGCTATTATTTGATTTCAGCCCAATAATTATAAATTTATCCTCTTCTCTTTTATTTTATTATAATTAGTTCTTGTATTTATTTGCAATCAAATTTCCACCCAAAATGAATTGATTAGCTTTTCATTCTACAACCTACATTTCGATAATTAGATGACTTTTTTCAATTTCAATACATATTCGAAAGCAATTTATTAGTTTAATTCAATTTACTTAAACAAATCTTAGATTAAATAAATTTTAATTAACAAAAATCCATTTTTCAAAAGATTAATTATCGAATACGAATATTTTATTTTAATTAAATTTATTTATTTATACGGCATAGAAACAGGGTTGTTACAAGCTTTTCTGTACACACTTAAGAAAAATGGTAAATTAGGAAGAACGATCACTTAGAATCGACCCATTTCTGCTAGGGGGTACATGTCTATATATAGAGAGCTCTAACCCATGGATTCATGATACTTGTCATCTAGAATAGGTAGATGGTCGAGATTTACTGTGTGGCAAAAGCTTTAGTGATCATCATGCAATGGTAAGGACTCTATGTTGGAATTAAAAATACCAATTTTGGATGTGTTTTTCAACATTCGACGGCCTTGATTATGGGTGTGTGATAGTTCCTTCGTTCCTCAATATGCGATAGCTCTTGTTAGGTTGATAGCAACCTATGATAACCCTTTGACTTCAACATGCGATGTCTATATAAAATCAACCTGTGATAGCTTCCTACTTCCATAATGTGACAACTTTATAAGCTCAGTACGTGATAGTTCAGATATCTCTTAACCTTCGATAGTTCATGAACTCAACATGCAATAACTCAAACATCCCAGCCCTCGATAGTTTCTGGAGTCAACATGCAATAACTCAAACATCTCATTCTTTGATAGTTCCTGGAGTCAACATGTGATAGCTCAAACATCTCAGTCTTCGATAGTTCATAATTACCTAATTAGGTTTCATTCGCCATGTCACCTTCCATTATTTCCTATCTCCACTTCCTGTACACCCGACCGTAGCCTCATTTTCATGCCTCTACTTCCATGCACACAAGCTTCATGTACACACGCAATCATGCACTGCCATTGCATATCACCACCGACCACGCTCAACTAACTACACCACAAGGCACCGCTAGCCGCTCCGCCCGCTCTGCCTCTAGCCAATCTCTGGCTGATCACTTACTGCTATTGTTTCATTATTTTTCTTATGCATTCCCATCCACTGCCTGCGATGCCATCACCATCACCCACTGTTGCAACCAAAACCTGCCTACATACCTCTACTTTGAAGCCGTAATTCCCAACCGCCCTCTGGACGCTCCTTTGATGTCGATGATGACCAGCCACCACGAAAAATGTTGATGACCTATTTTCTTTTTCTAGCTTTCCCCGACCACCATGTTCATCTCCAACCCAGATGATCTACGTTTCCACACTCCTTTCACTGATATGAACAAAAACATATAATCGGTTTTCCCATTTGGATCTCACCTTAAATCACCCCCACGTCGGATCTGCAATTTCCGACCACCACAATTAGAGACGGGTCAATCCAAGGTTGTGGTTCCGTAGCTTTTGAAAAAATAGAGAGACCTAACTTTTACTTCATCTGAAACAGTGATGATTTGATAGAGAAAGATGAGGAGATATAGAAGGTGGGAGGATGGGTTTTGTGGTGAAGATGAAAAGCATGGTGGAAGAAATGAGATGCGGCTAGAAAAACAAGATTGAGTATTTGTAGAGTAAGGGTATGGTTAGGGATTGTGTGTGCCTTTTTTCTCTTATTTTCAAAATTTTGACGCACATTTTGTGGTCGTACGGCTTTTAGGAATGTCGGATTTCGATGATTCTTCGACGCTACTTGTCTTATTTTTTCGTTCTAATAGCGTAAGTTTCATCAGAATCCAAGACTGTGCCTCCAAGATGCTATTTTTGGGTGTTTTTAAGTCGTACATTATTGAAATGTCCAATCTTAAACATTCTTCGACAACACATCTCATACACTTATTCTTGACCCAAGGATATTTTATGTTCATCCAAATTCTTTGGTGCATAAATGCACATATATCGTTGTAATATGTATAACTACCAAAGATGCCAAAAAATTAATCAAGGGTTAAAATCATCCAATAAAATTACTAAGGATCAATAATGTTAATACTCAGCATCGTCCAAACTTATGTTGTCATGCGATCCAAAATTTACAAAAAATATTTTACGATCCTTCGGTACATAAAATACGGGTCGTTACCCTTGGCAAAACCCCCTACTTGATTTTCATTTGGCAGCCTTGCTCTTATCATCCTTTGTAAATCCTAATTCTCAACAATTGCCTAAGTTTCATAACCTCCTCACTTAGTCGACATCGTAGCTTGCCACCGCCTACACCATCATTGTCATCCAATTTGCGAGCAACTACCCTAACTCAACACCGAGTTTTTCATCTTGGACTTTCCTTTTATAGATCCAGATTCAATACTCAAAGGTGGGTTATTTTTGGCACCGTCGCAGAGTGATGCCGTAGACACTGTCATTAGGCTCATGTTACTGTTGTCATGTTGTGGTCAATGGAGGTGACTATAGTCTTCAATTCCTAACCTACCACTCACCAACACATCATTCCACATGGCAAAGTCAAGACTTAAGTCGTCTTGGGAAAACCTCCCGATCATACTCAAACTCAACACTAAGAACTCTTTGGTTGTCCCATGGTTGACTTCATTTTGCAATAGCACTAAGTTTTCACACGTTCAAGTTGTTATGGTTGGTCTAATCAGGTCTTGGTCAAGCATAAATCGATGGTAAGGTTTTTGTGAGACATTTCCAAAGAACAGTAGCATCGAATGCACTCAAGCATCTAAACTAGATACATACGTTGACAATTCCAGTTACACACCACGATCCTATGTTCCTATAGGAAAGCTCTGCATCGTAGCTAGGGTCTGGTCGAGATTTGGAAATGGTCGATGCTCGGCACCAAACTGAAATCAATGTCAATGAGATCAACTCTATTGGTAGAAATATGCTACAACAAAGAAGTTAGTGGAGTTGGTGATGAAGGTGAAATTGCAACGGTGGCTGGAGTTGGATTTGCAAAATAAGTAGGTAGTGCTTGTAAATGAATTTGGATAGGGAAAATTGCCTTAGTGTTGAGTTATTTATACATATTCCAGGAACATGTCGGTATCGACATGATTTTGGCCGATACTGACATGTTTTTGTTGCCAAAATTTAAAAAAAAGGAAAGAAAAGGGAAGTCTACCTGATCAAGACATGATGTAGCATCTAGATAGTTAAGAACTTCAACTCTACTGCTGAAAAAGAATGGTTCACCAACTATTTGAAGTGATAAATGGATGTTTTGGAATAGATACGACGCTTCAAAGATGATGATTGACTGACTAGTGATTCCTATACAAATAAGACTATATTGTTTGTCAGTTCCAAAGAGTGCTTTATTTTCATGAAAGCATGCTTTTGGGGCAAGTATTTGATAGAGTTATGGGTATAACCTAGAGGCAACTATGTAATTTATTACATATATTCAACTCGATAACCAATCTTGTTAGAAACGAAAGGTATTTTCTTCCTATTATATACTTGATATAATATGTCATATTGATTAAATAATTTAATTAGAAGTATCTTTAATAGAAAATTCATAAATGGTATGTTTTGTGATAGTAGTTACAATGTGTTGTAACCATGAGTAAGTTATCACAGTGAAACTAAATACTATTTCAAATGTTCCTAGTCAAGATGTATCGAGCCTTGATATCGATGCATCTATTGAAACTAGAGTACGTAACGCTCTCCAAATGTTGGGCAGTATATTACTCATGACTGCTAGGAAAACTAAGGAGTCATGTACTGATAGTTATTGGATAATTATGGAATAACTCACTCGGTTTCTTTTTGTTGGTTAATATAACTAAGGTCAAACAAAAAATATCGATGGAACAAAATTACACAGTTCTTTGGACATGAGAATACTGTCGATCTTCAATGTCGAAGCTTCGCTTTAATTATAGTTAAATCATGCCACGACGTCCATCGAATGACTATAGTTGGGTCGAGTGGAAGCATTAGAGGCAAAACACTATCCAAGAGTGGATTCGTCTCCTCGGTTATATGAGGTTAATATTACGGTCAACTAAAGTCAGCTCAAAGTCAAAGTCTTTGGTCAGATAATTTCGGTTAATAATAATTACTATTATTGAACTGAGGACTTTATGTTTGGACTATAGAGTTAAGCATGAACATTATTGGATTTTGATCATTATCAAATTCCATAAGTCAAAAGTGATATAGTTTTGATTGAGAGAATTAGTGTAAATAATTGTCACTATCGGGTAAAACTTAATAAATTAAATTGGATTTTATTAAAACTAAGCAAGCAATAAATTTGGCCATAATGTCACACACCGTGCTAAGTGACGTATAAATGCCAATATTTGAAATGTTCAATATTAATCGCTGACCAAATTTATACCTGAGAGTCTCACAACCGAAACGTTGAATAATCATTTTACCACCTGATTTAAATAATTTATAAATTGTTATAAATTAATTAAATTAATTAATATTTATGAAATATTAATTATAAAAATTTTATTTGATGTATTTTGAACAATATTAAAAAATTTTCTCACAATAGTTATAGATTATACTGATCGATATACGATATCAGGTATGTAGTTAAATAAGATTTAAAATTACATTGAATATTGTTCGGACTTGACCAGGTTTGAGGCCCATATAGGCATGATATTTTTGGATGTAGGATGCATGGATTGGGCGGCCATATGATAGCAATTGGAGATGATTTTGAATGGTTAAAAGGTTGGAAATGGTAAGAGAGAGATAGAGGTTGAGATCCACTTTTCACTCTCTTGACTTCCTATTTATATGCCACGTTTTACACCATTTCTATTTACACTTTTTCTCTCTTCTCTCTCCCTCTCTCATATATTCGTCCAACAACCTCCTCCTCTAAGTCTTAAAATCCAAGTACAAAATTACATTTAAACGCTACGATTCGATCATCGGTGGTAAGGTAGTTCGGGAGCTAGCAACTTCTGATTTATTAACGGATTCAAGGGGATCAATTCAACGTTTCAACAAATGTGCAAGGGCTTTGGTGAAAGGTAATTCTCTATTTTATTTTGTTATAATATATATTGTTCATATAATCGGATGTTAGATTATATTATGAATCATGCATATCGAAATGCTGTCACAAATTGGTTGATTGTGTACATTGTTATATCTATATAAAAATATATTTTTGTACGCTTACTTATTAGACGCTCATGGCTTTCAAATAAAAAAATTATACATAAATATTATTTATATATTAAATGATTTAACTAATCAAAATCAATATTAAAAAGATTAATGTTATATATCACAAGTTTTAAATTTTGAATTTTTTTTATTCATGTATAATATGTATTTAACAGTAAACAAAAAATTTGTTTTGAATAAATAAATTTAATTATTTGTATAACCAAAAATTGTTTATGTAATTTAAAATACTTGTATGTGTGTGTGTGTGTATATATATTACAAATAATAAAATTTTGCACAATAATATTACATAACATACAATATACATAATACCCTCAAAAATAATATTTTTTATATGTTTTTAATTTTTAAATATATAAAATTCCAAACTGAAAAGAAATAAAAAATTATATATATGTTTGGCCGAGAGCAAAATTTATAGAAATATCATTTTAAAAAATTAATTTTATTTTTTATATTAATATATATATATATATCTAATTATATAAATATATATGTATTGTATATTTCAAATAAAATAAAATATTGTTTTAGTAAATTATTTACCGCTTTCATATTATATATTATATATACATATGTATATGTTAAAACTATTTTATAAACTAATATTTAATTAATTTAATGATCTATTTACATACATATATATATATATGTATATATTTACATACATACATATATATATATATCTATATAAATATAAATATAAATTATATAAATGTTTTATATATAGTATATAACTAATAGTTAATATATGTAATAAATATTTAACAAAGCTAGCAAGGTTTACCGGTCCCTTACCAGATTTATTAAACTGGAAAAAATGGTAGTAAACAAGCTTAAACCCATATAAAAGGAAAAAATACACTAGGAAAAACAAAGGGAGAAAAGGAAAAAACAAAACAAAACTATAGGCATACAAAGACTGATAATAAACAAGCATCAGTCCCACATCGCAAAAGCATCTTCCTCACTCAAAATGCCCTGCACAGTTAACCATTACTGGTAGTATGGAAAATAGCATTTCGCTGAACCAAACTCGAAGTACTTTAACCCTAGAATCCCTTTCCCTCCAAATTTTAGTTATGAAAATCTTCGAAACCATCAACAACATTAGTGTTTCTTGGTTTCTCCATCTAATAGCCTCGAATATTCAAATCCATTCACCTTTACTATTTCTCAAAGGGATTTGCATATTTCCTTTGCTCAGAACCTTACACCAAATAACATATATGACCTGACAATTGAAGAATATGTGCAAGTTGTCCTCTTTATGATTTCTGCAAAAAAGACAGCCATTAACAACATCCATACCCCTATGCTGAAGGTTAGACATTGTATGAAGCCCATTTCTTAGCACTTTTCAAAGAAGAAAATTAACTTTCTCAAAACTAAAAGAATTCCAGATCCTCCTACTCTACCAAAAATTTATTTCATCTGCAGATGAGCAAATAGCTTGTAAATCGTGGAGATAGAGTGAACCTTCTGCTTGCCTGTTTAGATGTACAAGTCATTACCAACTATCATATTAGCACTTTGAATAAAATTCCAAACTGCTCTCACTCTCACATTACTTATATATGGGATAATTATATTTCCATCTTGCATATAGTCACATGCTTTAGCCTCCATAGGGATACCAAATTGACATCTCTCTTCATAAGATAAAGCATTAGCCAAAATTAAACTCTTCCTAGCACAAGGAACAAACCAAAATTTTGTAGTGCTATTATGAGATATTGTTATTTGCGCATGTGGAAGTAAGAAATCCTTAAGTTGCAGAACAGTCCTCCAGACCCAACCACATAAAGGAGATATGTCCATGGTCTAAAAAAAGTTGTTACCAAGATGATACTTCCTTGCCCACTTGACCCAAAGGTTGTCTTTATTGTTTATAAAATTATAAAGATGCTTCAAGAAGGCGGACTTTTTCCAGAGCTTTATGCTTTTAATTCCTAGTCCACCATAACCGTGAGTTTTCTCCACCTTATAGAAAGTTATAGGAGCTAATTTCCTAGAATGCATATTGCCGGTCCACAAGAAATGATTCATGGCTTTTCTAATTTGGTTAATAAGTTTGGTTGGTGGAATAAATGATCTACTCCAATAAACAACCATTGCATGAAATATTACTTTAATAATATCAATCTCCCAACTTGGCTCGGAAATATATTCATCCAACTGGGTGAGTTAAGTTGTTGCTTGGTAGGGAGGATAGATCATAAAGAATATTCCTCTACTGCTTTGGAAGGCCTACTATAGATAAATAAGATTTTTCATGGTTAATCTGTAATCCAGTTATGCTATGAAATGATTTCAACACCTTGGAGACGCTAAGCAGAGAGGAATCAAAAGGTTTGGTGAAGATAATTCCATCATCGGTAAATAAAAGGGTTGATATACAAGGCTCTTTACATTTTAGATGGAGCGTAAAATCCTTGTTTTCAGTATCCTTTTTAATCATTTGAGTGAACAGCTTCATTATAATTGTGAATAAGCAAGAGGACATTAGGTCCCCAGCCTTATGCCTTAAGATCCTTTAAAATACCCAATAGTTTTACCATTATACCTTAGGCAGTAAGAGACAGTAGAAATACAAGTGTAAATCCAATTAACAGAATTACAAGGGAAGTTCATTCTTGTCATAACTGCTATAATAGCCTTCTGCTGCAAGGAATTATATGCTCTTTTTATGTCAAGTTTCATCATAGCTCTTGGAGAGATGTAGCTTCTATTATAACTGTTCATCAATTCATGGGTGAGCAACACATTTTCTAGAGTACTCCTATTGAGAAGGAAAGAAGCCTGATTAGTTGAAATTATATTAGGAAGAACTAGCTTTAGCCTAGAAGAGATGACCTTAGAAATGCATTTGTAAATAATGTTGCAGCAAGCTCTATGCCTATAGGCCATAACTAAGGATGCCTGGTTTGATTTGGGAATTAAAGCAAGGTTGGTAGCATTAATTCCACTAATCATGTTACTGTGGTTGAAAAAGTCATGCACTGCTTTAATCAAGTCAATTGAAATTATAGGCCAATAGTGAGTAAGAACAAAGCATTGAATCCATCAGGTCCCCCACATGATGTTTTATTCATACTAAAAACCGCTAATTTAATCTCATCATCGGTAACTTTGGCTGATAGGGCATTTACATCATCGTTGTTTAAAATGGGAAGAGTGTGTGATGACCCATCTCATCGACTCTTGAAAATCGATACTAATACGTCCACGGTATTCGCGTCCCATAAATCCAAGTGCCGAGGAGGCAAATTATTAGGGGTAAAGTAAAGTAAAGGTAAAAGATAGAAACATAATTTCTCACATTTCGTTTAAAAACCACTCTCACTAGGGTACATCAGAGTTTTGGTATGAACTAACCCAGCCAGGAACAGTTATAACTGCCTACTCCCACACCTGCTGGTACAAACTAAACTTAGGCACAGTGGAAAATAAAACGATAAATAGATATCCACATCAGATTCTTTAGCTCCATGCTCCAAAAACTCTTCCAGAATGCTTTACCAAAATGCTCCTAACCAGATCCTGACTACTTGGCTGCTCGGGAAAATAGGAAACTCGAAGCTTAAAGGGAAAATAAAATAAACTCCGAGTCAGTCATGGGACTGGTGTGAGAAATCAAAATACGAAGTTTTGAAAACAAAAAGGTATCTTATAAGACCACGCCGCACATAAACACGGACGGGTTTTTACCTTATGATAACCAAAACATTTTTACATAAAAATAAGGATATTATTTTTAATGACATTTCCTTAAAAACGTTTTAGCCGAAATTATTACATTGATTAAATTCCAGCATACTAGCCACAAATGTGGGTTGTACAAACAAAATGGCAGGCGCTTATTGAAGAATGGATTTCCATACAAATGACCGGGTGAAGGGACTACCTTCCGGCAGTAAATCTCTAGAGGAATGTACCAAGGTCAACAGAACATCTGCACCTCTACCAACACAAGACCGACCTACCTTTCTCACTAGATAGTATCGAATATATCATCACCCCGGTCGTTACTGACCTATATGAGACGTCTCTTAGCACACACCACAGTAATTTAAACCTGAACATTATAGCGGGCAGAAATATATCTAGAAGGGGATGATCATACCCTAATGGTTGCGAACCACATAGCCTTGCCGCATCTACCATGTTTTGGTCATTTCTGGGTGTGAGGCTCGATGTAACGATTACCTTTCGCATTGCACATTTCACTTTGAATGCCACACTGTCATTCTATAGTCACACAACTGATTTCTA
Organism: Allium fistulosum; assembly: GCA_030737815.1. NCBI lineage: Eukaryota > Viridiplantae > Streptophyta > Magnoliopsida > Asparagales > Amaryllidaceae > Allium > Allium fistulosum. The sequence goes on along the minus strand of CM060905.1, from coordinate 626,354,700 downwards.
CAAACGTATAACTCCTAAGCTCGTACGTCTCAAAATGGGGGTTAAGCTAAGAGAAGTTTCCTTCTTTGCCACCAAACTAATGATACATTTGTAGAGATCACTTATGTAACTAGAAATGAAACGTCATACATTCGTCCATTTAAGATGTCCAGGAACAGGACCAACCGAAGGCACTCTCCTACCACATCCTATCGGGAATTACCCCTAGGATTAGTAGCGAGAAGTCCTTGCATCGAAGATCATAAATGAAGAATTACTACCACATAATATGATGTGGGAAATTTCCCCCGAGGGTCAGTGGCAAGCAGCCCTACATTCCATCTTCCAAATTATCTTCATGTCTTTACTTCAAATATGTAAATTGGTTCGAAGTGGTCTTTGGATAGGAATCATCCAAATCCGACCCCGATTCCTTGGAACCAATCATCGATAAAAGAGGTCGAGTAAATAGGTGAATAATATTTGTTTAATTGATTTCTTTTATAAAAAATATCTTTTAGAGATAACTTTAAAACACTTCTTTCCGGTATATACGGAATCATTAAACCTCTCTTATAAAATCCTTTGATAACTTTAAACTCTTTGTAAACTAGGACTAAATTAGAAATCATTTCATTTTTCACTTAAGAAAATATTGATCCGAGCAAACCAAATTTACTATCCCCTCCGCCGAGCTAGTCCGGAAAGCCAGGGAGAGCAGAAAACTGGTTTTTCAAACTCAAGCCTAGACACTATCTCTCTAACACCTATAAGGCGGTCAATTTATTTGATCGACTCTAAATCATTTAAAATTTAACCATTCCATAAATCATTCAAAATAATCTTTAAAATACTTATTTAATCATTTGAAAACATTTATAAAAAGTCTGAAAAAGAACGATTGCGCTTAAAACTATATTTCAAAAGTTATAGAAAAGTGCTGCGGAAAAGTGCCGCAGAAAGTGTTTTTTAAGCTATATTGATCAAAACGATTTTTTTATCATTTGAAAATTCATTTTTATAACTCAAATCACTTTTGAAACATTTAAAAAGGTTTTTAGAATTTATTTCATATTTTTAAATAATTTTAAAATTCCATTTTCAAAGGAATCCTGTTATGGATTCCGAACTACAAAACCACGATTTTCCAAAAAGCTTGTTTTACTCATATTTCAAAATCTACTAATAAAAATCTCGATTTTCTTTCTTAGTTGGGAAAGTATGGATATAATAGTTTGGAAAATTCTTATCTCGAGGAATTCCAAGCTATATTTCACTCTATACACTCGTTTGACTTTTATGGCGCGAAATCGCGAACTTCCGTTACGCAACGGACCTATTTTTGACTAAATTTTCAATTTCTTTTCAAACTTTACTAAAACCTTTCATATGTTTATAAAACATTTCAAACTCATTATTAACCCATTTTAAAGAGGTTTAACATTCCACATACACCAATTTATTAATATAGAGGAAAGTGATTTCCTTTGTGCTTGTCGACGTGCATTTCCATGACTTGCATATATATTCAACATTCATATTTAACAATCATCATCAACAATCACAAACAAACATATAAAGCATCCAATAGCATATAATGCTATAGTTTAGGAGTTCTCACCTTGGGTTTTAAACGATTAACTAAAAATTTGCTATAGCTTCGCTATTTGGTTTTCAAAGCTCACGATCCTTCGGACTTAAGCTCCTAGGTGACTTGGCCAAAGCTTGGGATGGATTGGGGAGCTCATGGCCTAGGATAGAACGAGAAGAAGGCTCGGCCTTCAATGAAATGGGGTAGAGGCCATGAAAAGCAAGGAGAAAAGGTGGAGTTTCGGGATTGTTTTGAGGTGCTTAAGTGTATCTAACTATATATCATAAATTTAAATTCTTTTTTTGAGTAAAATTTGCCATAATTTATTTTATGGTTGAAGCCATTAAAGAGGAGGATAATGTTTAGAAAAATGAAGAAGGAGATGAATGAAAATGAAGAGGAGGGTGTAGGGTATTTATAGGCAAAGAAGAGAGTAAAAATATCTATGCACACATCACCACTTACATCATCCTCACATGCACCCTCATCATCACAACCTCCCCCCATATGCACGGCAAAAACTCCATCACCAATGTGCCCATCACTTCCATCACTTTAGGGTATGCATATGTTGACTTTTGTATGCTTAAGAAGTAAGGAAATTAAAATATCTTATATATTTTATATTATATTGTTATACTTAATTATATTTGTATATGTATGTTTATGTGAATGTTCTCATGTATGCACATGTACATGTGTATGTGTATGTTACATATCTCCACAACGTTGCACAATTTCCATACGTTGTATCGTTACCAATCCCGATTTCGATTTTCGGTCATATTTTCTCTTTGTAGTTAATATGCATATATTTGCAGACAAATTTTGAAAATAAATTTTCTTATCATTCTTAACTAATAAAAATGATCATATTTCATTTATAAAACTATATAGATTAATATTAGTAATTATTTAAAAAATTGGTGTTATATAGATAAAGCGAAACGAACATTTATTTAAGTGATATACTTACGGGTTGTTACAGACTCCCCCCTTAAAAGAATTTCATCCCCAAAATTAAGATAAGAAGAAAATAGCTCAAAAGGAAATATATTCAATGCGATGGAATATGTACAATAGTATGGATAAGTGACTACACCACAGGCGGTGAGTGCACTATAACGATATGGTTTATACAGTTTATACTTCAATCCTAAACTCAGGATAGGCCTTTCTCATTCTATCCACTGTTTCCCAAGTGCAATCCTCAGCATCTCCACTCCATTGAACTTTGACTAACCTTACCACCTTCCTCCTTAATCGTTTCTCATCATGATCAATGATTCGAACAGGCCGTCTAAAAATTGCCAAATTTGGTTTTACCTGCAAGTCTTCCTGAGCAGTCGTTTCTATGATTTGCTCTAGGTCATGCACATGTTTCTATAAATGAGATATATGAAAGACATTGTGCACTCCCGCCAACCTTTCTTGCAATTGCACTCGATAAGCTAGTGGGCCGATTCGTTCAAGAATGGGAAAAGGTCCAATATATCGAGGTGCTAATTTCCCAGCCCTTTCAAACCTCACCACTCCTCTCATTGGAGATACTTTCAAAAAGACTGAATCTCCGAATGAGAATTCCATATTTCTATGCCTTTGGTCGGCAAAACTTTTCAGTCTGCTCTGGGTTTCCTTTAGCTTCTTTCTAATCATATCAACCTTCTTTGAAGCTTCTAGTATCATATCAGGACCAAGTATTAACTAATCTTCAGTTTCGATCCCACATGCCGGTGACCTGCATGGACAACCATATAGAGGTTCATATGGTGCCATGCCGATACTTGCTTGATAACTGTTGTTATATGAGAACTCTACTAAATGCAAATGATTTTCCCATGAGCCTCCAAAGTCTAGAATACATGCTCTTAGAAGATCTTCCAAAACGCGGTTGACTCTCTCCGTCTGTCCATCAGTTTGGGGGTGATAGGCAGTGCTTATATTCATCCTTGTTCCCAAAGCTATTTGTAATGCTTCTCAAAAATGACTAGTAAAGATTGGATCCCGATTGCTTACTATACAGCTTGGAACTCCATGCAATCTAACAGTCTCATTCCTATATATCTCGACAAGGCTTACGGCTGTCCTTGTTGGCTTTACATGAATGAAGTGTGCACTTTTAGTTAATCGGTTTATGATAACCCAAATGCCTTCATTTCCCTTCCTCGTTCGAGATAAGCCACCAATGAAATCCATTGATATTTGATTCCACTTCCAAGCCAGAATTTCCAGAGGTTGAAGTAACCCTGCAATTTTCTGTTGGTCGCTCTTGACTTGTTGACAATTTACTCATTGGCTAACATAAATGGATATATCCCTTTTCATACTTCTCCACCAAAATGTGTGCTTCGTATCTTTGTACATTTTGTTAATTCCCAGATGAATGTTAAGTTTGGATTTGTGGCATTCAGCTAACACCTCTTGCCTAAGATTTTGCACATCTGTAACACAAATTCGCTCATTCAACCGTAATACTTCATGGCTATCAAATTCAATGCTTGAATTTTGCCCTTTGTATTTTTCTTTAAAAATCTTCTTCAGGAATTAATCTTCTTTTTTCTTGCTGGTAATTCTTTCTAGAAGAGTTGGAGTTACTACAAAATAAGAAATAACAACATTTTTTCTACTCAACGCATCTACTAATTCATGGGTGTGTATACAATTCTAGATCATAAGATATTAAGATGTGAGAAATTCTAGCCAACGTTGCTACCTTATGATTAAATCTTTCTGGGTGAATAGATACTTTAAAGATTTATGATCCGTAAAGAGCTCAAACTTCTCACCTATTTAAAGAGGGAATATTGTTTACTAAGGTCAATTTAATGTTTTATTGAAATAAACTATGAAAAATTCTTACCCAGCAAATAGTGCCTTCATATTTTCAATGCGAACACCACGGCAAACAATTCTAAGTCGTGTTTTGCATAATTCTTCTCATGAACCTTTAGTTGTCTACTAGCATAAGCAATCACCTTTCCTTCCTGCATCAACTCTGCAACAACTCCTTCTCCACAAGCATCAGAACTGCATCATAATTTATTTCATAATTTTAAAATTCCATTTCAAAGGAATCCTGGTATGGATTCCGAACTGCAAAAACATGATTTTCCAAAAAGCTTGTTTTACTCATATTTCAAAATCCACTTATCGAAATCTCGATTTTTTTTCTTCGTTGGGAAACTATGGATATAATATTTTGGAAAAATTCTTATCTCAAAGAATTCCGAGCTGTATTCCACTCTATACACTCGTTTGACTTTTATGGCGCGAAATCGCGAACTGCCATTACGCGACGCGCCTATTTTTGACTAAATTTTCAATTTCTTTTCAAACTTTACCAAAACCCTTTCATATGTTTATAAAACATTTCAAACTCATTATTAAACCATTTTAAAGAGGTTTAACATTCCATATACACCAATTCATTAATATAGAGGAAAGTGATTTCCTTTTTCCTTATCGACGTGTATTTTCGTGACTTGCATATATATATATTCAACATTCATATTTAACAATCATCATCAACAATCATAAACAAACATATAAAACATTCAATAGCATATAATACTATAATTTAGGAGTTCTCACCTTGGGTTTTAAACGATTAACTAAAAAATTGCTATAGTTTCGTTATTTGGTTTTCAAAGCTCACGATTCTTCGGAATTAAGCTCTTATGTGACTTGGCCAAAGCTTAGGGTGACTTGGGGAGCTCATGGCCTAGGATAGAACAAGAAGAAGACTCGTCCTTCAATGAAATGGGGGTGGAGGCCGTTAACAACAAGGATAAAAGGTGGAGTTTCGAGATTGTTTTGAGGTGCTTAAGTGTATATAACTATATATTATAAATTTAAATCCTTTTTTTGAGTAAAATTTGCCATAATTTCTTTTAGGGTGGAAGCCATTAAAGAGGAGGATAAAGCTTTGAAAAATGAAGAAGGAGATGAATGAAAATGAAGAGGAGAGTGTAGGATATTTATAGGCAAAGAAGAAAGTAAAAATATCTATGCATGCATCACCACTTACATCATCCTCACATGCACCTTCATCATCACAACCTCCACCCATATGCACAGCAAAAACTCCATCACCCATGTGCCCATCACTTCCATAACTTTAGGGTATGCATATGTTGACTTTTCTATGCTTAAGAAGTAAGTAAACTAAAATATCTAATATATTTTATATTATATTTTTATACTTAATTATATTTGTATATGTATGTTTATGTGCATGTACTCATGTACGCACATGTGTATGTGTATGTTACATATCTCCACAACGTTTCACAACTTCCACACATTGTATCGTTACCAATCCCGATTTCGATTTTCGGTCATATTTTCTCTTTTTAGTTAATATGCATATATTTGTAAACAAATTTTGAAAATAATTTTCTTATCATTCTTAACTAATAAAAATGATCATATTTCATTTATAAAACTGTATAGTTTAATATTAATAATTATTTACAAAATTGTTGTTATATCGATAAAGCGAAACAAACATTTATTTAAAGTGATATACTTACAGGTCGTTACAGAGTGGCTGAAAGAAAATCACTAAGATTAGAGTTATGAATTTCAAGAGTACCTAGCAATTTATTGTATTAATCTAAGAAAGCATTATCAACAGAGATAGGAGTATCATGCAATAAACCAAGCTCATCTAAATTCTGAAAATGTTACTTTTAAACATCTTTAATTTAAGAGAAATATGAAATCTTAGTATTCCTATCCCCTTGAATTTCCCACTCCTTCCTTAATTTCTGTTTTTTCATCTGCACTTCAGTAGTCAGAGCCTCGGATAGCTTCAAGGTTAACTCATGCTCCTTTTTAGAAAACAAAATGTTGTTAATTTTCCTAAGCATACTTAATTGCACCATCTCTAACTGCTTTGTCAAATTCTTAGAAAGTCCATCTCCATCCCCATATTTAGCTTTAGGAAATCTTTTGATAGCATCCCTTGTGATCCCAAGTTTTTGCAGAAAAATATGCATGTTATTACCATAAAAAATAATTGACCAAGTTTTTTGTACCTAGGTTAAAAAAATCTGGATCCTTAATCCATGAATCAAAAATTTGGAATTTTGATTTTTTTTCAATAGAATTATTCCTATAGATAAGGAGGACAGGGGAATGGTTAGACAACAGAGGGGGAAGAACCAGTGAAAATTGATTGGGTCATTTATCAAGGGAAGTAGACTTGATGAAAAAGGGATAAATATGACTCATGGTTCTGTTACCAGTTTTGCTTTTATTGTTCCAAGTAAATTTGGTACCAAAAAACTGAGTTTCATGAAGATTAGACATATTAATTGCATTATTGAGAGGGGCAATGTCTTTGAGCCTTAATGGGGAGCCACCAATTTGATCAAATGCACTTAGCATACAATTGAAATCACCAAGAACAAACCATGGGTGAGTATCATGCTTTAGGTAGGGCAAATAATCTAGCATTTCCTGCCTAGGCCCAAGATGATTGTTAGCATAAACAAAGGTGATATAAAAAGAAGAAGAGGAAGGAAGATTAAAGGCATGAAAGTGGATAAACTATCTATGATATAAGATAGGGTTGAGTTTATGATAGAGGGATTAGATAGGAATTTTATTCCATGATACGGTGCCTGATCTAAGTTGTGATGCAGCTTCTATAGAGCATTAATGAAGCTAGTAGCTTTGAGAGTTAAAGGAAGATTCGATTTGGTCTCAACTGATGCTAAAATGCTAAGCTTGATTGCTGAAATTAATTGCTTTGCTTAATTTAGTTTGATGTCCTTGTGGGCACCTCTGATGTTTCAACTTCCAAAATTATTTAACATTCGATAAACTATTAGGATAGAGGTTTTAAGTTTCTCCTTGTTCTTCTTAAGGAAGAAGAGTTGGTTGCATTTGTTTCGGGTAATGTTTCATGTAAATCAATGGATAGCCCTTTGTCATGACCTTGGGGGTTGAGTTTTTTTCAATTTTTGTGTCTCTTGTTTTTAGATGTACTAGTGAGCTAAGTTGCTTCTTTTGCTGCATGGATCCTGCAGTTGAAACCAGATTAGTTGGCATTAGCCATGATATTAGGGATATGTATTTATATTTATATTATATATTATATATTTACTTATGTATATCATTGTGATGCAAACATATACACAATCGGACGGTGAATCGAATACAAATGGGGCTAAAATGTCTGTTGTGGTGTAAATCCCAACATCTATATACAGGCATGTCAAACCATATATATACATTGTTATGTTGCACGTGTACATACACACAAATGTGTATATGATACACAGATACACACACACCGACGTATATATATAATACAAAACTAGTGTGTGGCCCGTGCTATGCACATGTGCATTTGTATAGTTCATGGTTGCATGTGTCATTTTTTTAATGTAGTACTTTGATCAATTTTCCATGTATTTATTACTTTTATGTAGCACAACTGTGTAAATGATATGTGTACCATCATTTCCTTTTGCTAATTCTAAAAGATGGTAAGTAAAAAAGTCATATATAGTTTTGATAGGTAATTAGTTTTGAATTTATCCTTAGTTTTGATGGGTAATGAGTTTCAAAGTATGCAAAAATGAATTTGACTCCATACCCTTGACAAATTATTGAGTGAATTATTTGGACAATTTCTATAAGGTTGCACATTAACATAATCCAACTAACCCTTTTTAAACCATACACAATTAGGGATGGGATGGGTTGGAGCAGATTTTTCGAGTCATAGACCCGTGTTGGGTTTTCTAAACCTCGACCCAGACCCTCACCATAGATCATTTGCAGGTCTGAATTTTTGTCCCGAAACTTAAAAGGATTAGGGTAGACCCGCCCCACCACAAGATCTGGTGAGGCTCATATATTCATTCAAAATTGTGCCTAATGTGCATATATTTATTTATTTTTGTTCTAAGATGCATTGTCATTAAATGATACACTATATATAAATAGATATGTGTTTGCAATGATAAATGAAGATAATAAAAATGAGTGTTCAAAAACAGTAAAAAAATGTATACATATGTTATTGTATAATTACCAATGATACAACTTAATACCGTACAAATCCTATAATGTGTTCAATGACTATAATATTCATGTTAAAATAATTTATGTCTAAAATGATCGACAAATCATCACTATTATATAAAGTGATTTTATGAGGTCTCAGTAGTGCAGATTGGGTTAGGGTAGTTAGACAATCTAACCCTAGATCCTGAGTTCTCAAGAATGGACCATGGATCTACCTGATCCGGTGATCCAATTGGGTGGGTTTTGACGAATTAAAATAGGGATGGGTTTACCGGATTTAGACCCTTGACGTGCTCCATTGTCATTCATGCACATAATATATTTATCATCATCGACAGGTGGATATTTGTATACCTTGCAGACCTCAAATTTAAATATAACTGTTTAACATATTAACCATAAAACTTAAGCCTATGTGGTCGGTACGCAACTAAAGTCAAATAAGGAATAAGGTATACATCCAACGTGGTCATAATATGAAATAACTTATGAATACATGTTAATGTATTCATATTTGTGAACATGCCTTGTTGGTTTATTATTGTATGTGTTTGTAAATTGTAATTGTGATGAATTTTTTTAGATTATGGAAATATTATTTTTAGGTGATTGCATAATATGAGTATACGGGTGGAAGGACTAATCAGCGGTTGGCGGAGGAATGCCGTTAGGTAAAATGTTCATGAATGATGTAGATATATAATCTCAGGAAACAAATAGAATTTTTTTATTTATATACCTTTGTAAATTCAAATAATCACAAATATTGTACTTTCGAACGGAGTGGATTGCATCATAATTATTTGTATTTACAACTCCTATTTTTGTTTGTTCAAGAATATACACTTTTGAACTAAAGTTTTGTACACCGTATCACTGTTCTCATTATGAAATTATTCACATATCATTCTTCCCCAAATAGTGCATATCAATTATTCCCATGCATAGCATGTGCATATGCAAACTTTTCCTATCGTTCCTTTGGGAAATGCTTTGACCCAAGATTAATTCCCTACAGTTCACGCACAATTTTGTGCATTTCTAGTCAGCCTTACTCATCAAGCTGCTGCTCACAACAGTACGGGACAGGTTCAATTTCCTATACATGCTGATTCACATGTTATGTCACCCCCTGATGATGCATCACTTCCTGTTACCTTCATCCCCGATCTCCAAGATTCGGAGACACATGCTCTATCCTTACATGATGCTGTCATGACGTCTCACTCAAAATTCATGCACTTGCAAATGCAAACTAAAGATGATGTGCATGTCAATTTCTATGGTCAAGTGCAGCAACTTGTTGATGCTGGTCTTGCTATTGCTTCTCAGGTTGTCCATGCGGTTACACCAAAAGCTTTTGCTTATGAAACTGTCCTTCCCGAGGTGTTTTCTCATGTTCATAGTACTCATGCATCAGCATATGCGTGCACAAACTCTACGGTTAATATTGCTCAGAATTTGCAAGCTACAATCCTTCAGTCTATGCACTCTTAGCCTGCTCCTCATGATCTCCATCCTCTTACGGTTGCTGAAACTTTTGTAGTCACGGCCCCTCTCCAAGTGATTGAAAATAATTCAGATGGTGAGATCGAAGGATTCACTAAAGTCGAGTCAGCAAAAGAGGGATCCGATGGAAAAATTATGTAAAAGATTCATGATGCATTAGACTTCAAATATGGCTTTGTAACGCTCTACTATAGTAAAGATCGAAAACTGATTATCAAAAGTATTATCGATACTATCAATAAGGAATCGGGGCCATTTGAGTTTTTTGTCGCTAACCAGACTCGAAGGGGAAGAAATGGTGGGTGTTTATTTCCACCGAGTTACACCGAATCTGTTCCAAATTCAGCTCATGTAGGGTGTCTCTCTCGTTGTGACCCCTTAGTTAGCAGGTCAAACATTTGTTTGTGTTTTATTTTCTTTGACCTATCTCTTCTTCTTTTCTTTCCTTTGTACTACTTCCCAGGACGGGAAAGCTCATTTTTGAGTAGTAATGCAGTTTTTTACGACAAAAAAATGAAACTGTTGTCTTCTATTAAGACGCGGCCTTATTATTTTTATACTTGGAGTATATTCATATTTTAAAAGAAAATAATACCAAAATGCAAACTGCTTATTATTTTCTTCAGTATAATTTCCAAGATTATTATTACTGTTTTGAAGGAAACTAACTTACTAATCACTAATCAAGAGGTCCTGAAATGTCACCTTTGCAAATAATCATTTATGGTATGTATTGCCAACAAAATATTAGTACTTTTTCATTAATTTTCATAATAGATATTTTAGATATATAATATGGGAAAGTCTATTGATACACAATCATAACTGCTACTTGCTAGTATAGACATCAAGAGAATCACAAAGATGGAGAAAAGTAAAATAGAAATGGGAAAAATGCAGCAATTGCCAAAATAAAAGTGACGACATTTGCAGCAGAATGAGCACGTGAGCTAGGTTTGACTATACAACGTTGATAATAAAAACACATTAGCCTACTACACTAATTTAAGCCGCCTAAACTTGAACACCCTAATCTTCTCATGCACCTTGGACAACAATAGTGAATTAGATAGAGAACTATATATTTCTACTCTTCTTTCATGTTGATATCTCCTTGCTGGAGAATGACTCATGTTGGAGTTGTGGCTAGAAGGCATTAACCTCTTTGTAGCTATAGGAACCTAAACTATATTTCCATGGGCTATGATTACATCTGTATGATATTCTAATGGTCAACTTCAAAGTTTTAATGGGTATTAGCTTAAGTTTGCAATGTTGGCTAAGAGTATGGCTTACTTTGAATATGGGTATTAGCTCAGTAAAAGTCTGGTAAAAGTTTCAATTGTGCAATACCACTTATTACAAGATGTAAAAATAATATTTTAGCCTTTTTTAATGTTCTTTAGCGTTCATTATTTATATACACTACCCTCAATTTACATCATAAAAATGGAGCATCAAAGAATCAATGTTCATTTGTATGTAGGTTTTTATGATGATTTCAGTTTGTTTACTTCATAGTACATGCATTTTAGGAGTTATCTATCCATTAAGGCATGAAGAACAACACATCAATGAAGAGTTTATATAAAGCCATGCTTATAGTGGGTCATAACCGGATCGTGTTTACTTCATCTTAGATAAATAAATAAATAGGTTGTCATGTATTTTATAATTAATTAGTTTCTAATAAATTACTTTACAAAACTATAAGATTTGGTTATGGAATGATGCAAAGCAAAGAATAATTGGAACAGTGCATGCCAATATTGGAAACCACGTACCATTACACTACATTACTATATTATTAGAATTATCACATGCAGCCCATTAAAATAAAATAAAAATAGATGGAAAATATAATGCATTTTCTAGACTTTGATGCTGAGAAATTGAAATGATAGTATTCTAATATGCATATGTCATATTATAATGTATATATAAGAATAAACGGTACCTTTCTCCAAAAAGCACATAATTTATTTTATCCCTAATGTAGACTTCCTTAGTATTATTGGATCTCCTCATCTCCACATGATGTTTCACGAATTTAACTGGTCTAAGAGTGAAATGGCACTCAATACTTGGATGGTCTATGCCAATTACACGTCGTATTTAAGAAATGCTAGATCTTGGAAGTTTACTCAATATTTGGATGTTTTGGGCTAAGTTTTTGCCCACCAATCTGCCTTGCCGCCTGATCAGATTTGTTCAGCTACTTCAACGCAACAACTTCAACTACAATTCCTCAATGCAACCTGCTTCTATTCTTTATGTAGTGCTACTCTACTATCATTCAAGTTCTATGTTCCATGCAAGTAGCTCCTAACAACATGTAGCAGCAATCCTCATGCCTTTGTTGTTCACATGTTTCCATGCTACAACATTGCTCAGAGCTAATCAGATTTTCAACATTTCTATTTAGCGGCTATTCTCCTCACGCCTTCACTTCTAGTTCCTAACATCGGTTTCATCATTAATCCATTTTACAGTGCATGCCCATAGCTTCAGTGCCTTGCTTTAGGAAGGCATTAGTCCGTTATTACGATTTCATCATAGTGCTACTCTCTGATTCCATTATGCTACACATTAGTATGCCCAATGCTAACACTACATAAAAATGTTATATGTTTCATAAAACATGAATTTTTATGTCATGACTAAAGGCAATAAAAAAATTGGTAGTAGTAATCAACATTGCATGTTTATTAAACATTTTTATACTATTCGGAAATGGATATGAATGTATGAATGCATGTTTGAAATTATATTCATACAGCAATAAATTCCTATCAAAAAAGACTATACTTACTCAGCTTTAAAAGCTTTATAACCATGTTTTATTAGTTTTATTAGTTTTAGAGTCAAATGCATATAAAAAATACCAACAATGATCAAACAAACTGTAACATTGTCTTATTTCTTATTCTTAATATGAACATGTTATTTTTTGTTGATAACTATATGTATGTAGGAAATAAATTGAACAGCAAACTTATACAGTCTAAAAAATGAAATCCAACAAACCAAATCCATAGCAATAAGTCTAATATAAAGGATAGTGTACGGAGCAGGACCATCCATTTTCAACAGTTAGTAATATAGCTTATAACAAATTTACAGTTCATTTTTCTCATTTTTTAATACTAAACCAATGACCAAATTAATAGCATAGACGACAATAATGAGTGAGTATTAACATGAACTGGTTAGGAATATAGATGTTTTTAAGCTAACACAATTAGTAAATTGGAAATTGAAACTGACAACTTATTATTTGGACATGGAAGTATTTGTTTGGTAACCTAAATCCAGACTAATCATCTATGAGTTCATTTACAGATTAAAACTCATCTGATACTGATGATATCAATGAATCACTATATATAAAAATGCGCCTAATCGTGAATGGAAAAGATAGGCAGCAGTTGATAAGAGTTGAATGAAAAAGTTGGAAAATAGGAAACGAAACCAGTAAAATTAGAAATTACAAGTTTGTTTGTGTCCCGGTGAGTGTTGATAACTCATGCGAGGTTTAGAGAGAACCATTAATGGTGATTTTCGACTGTCAAAATGGAATTGGGATATTGGGAAGTGGAAGGATCGATCTGTTGTTGGGAAGAGAGGTTAGAATTAGCAGGTGAGTCATAACCGTTGCCTCCAAATAGAAATCGAATGGAAAAGAGCATAATATAAACTAAAAGGACACGTGTAATTCTACCGTAAACTTGGATTCTCCTTTCCTATTTAAGTAATAGATTATATATAAAATAAAACTTTGTTTGTAAATTCAAATAAAAGATTGATTTTATTTAACATAAAATTTAGAAAACATCTAAATAAAATTAGACTTCATAGGCCCAATAAAGATCCAAAACGAATAAATTATTTGAAATTTACCTATATCTCATGTTGCGTGCTGACGTAGTTCCAACAATGGTATTAGAGCCCAGTAGCCTATGTAGTCTAAACTAGTCATATTAAGGCTAACTAATTAAGCTTAAAACCCACTTAGTAGGATGTCTAAGAAAGGCAGGGTCTGCACTGGATTGTAAGGTAATTAAGTACTCTGTCATACTTGGCTACCGGCATGGCCTGCATAGTTATGTGAGCCCAAAGGTTACTCCTAATAGAAAAGGCCCAATTTGAATTGGGCCATGGGATAATTAAAAAATCGTTTTGAAATTAAAAATAAAAGCTCTAATTTTAAAGTTAAATTTTAAATAAGAAAAATATTATAAGTATTATAATATAGATTTCCAAATTGTTTTGAAAATTAAAATAAAACACATTTTATAACAGTTATAATACAATTTTTCAAAATGTTATAAAATTAATTTCAATTGTATAATTTATTAATAAGATTAAAAAAATAAATGAATTAATTAAATAAGTTAATTAATTAAATATCTGTACATGTATAATATATATAATAATATATGTTATGTTGTCTTGAATTGTTTAAGACAATATGAGTATACATGTGTGTATAAAAGAATTTTCAAAATTAATAATATTTAAATAAAAAACTTTAATTAAATAAATTAATTAAAATTTAATTAATAAATTTAAAAATATATATATATATATAAGATATATGTATATTACTATAAAGGTTATAGTACATATATTCAATATAATATGTTTTAATTGAATAATATAATAATTAATTAAAATGTTAATTAATTAAATCAAGTAGCTATGATTTAATTAACATAACATTTTACATAAGACTATTGTATAAGTTAATAAAATTATGATAGTTATATAATAATTAAAACTTATTTAATATGAATAATTAACAAAAGGTGTAAAAGTAAGAAACCTAATTAGACTTACAAAATAAATACAAATGTGTAGTACAAATACCATGATTTTCGATGTATTTGACACTTGAATCATGAGGGTATTTAATAAAAAATACATTATTCCATAAGTCGTTATCACTCGATATGATATATTGAAGCTTATATATCTTTAATATAGTACAATTTATACATTAATAAATTACTTACATATTCTCTAGTTGTTGAGCTTTCCTCAAGCTAGAGATGTTAAGTGTCATATCATTAATGTATAGATTAGACGAGGTAAGATACTTATACATATTTTTTGAGCTTTCCTTAAGGTATGTGTAGTATACTTAGGTCATCACAAAATGCTGGGTACGAGTGAATGATCTCTTTTTACTCGTTGAGCCATCCTCAAGGTAAAAATGAGACTAGGACTAGGAGCCATAGGTTAGGAGTTGTATATGATACAACCGATAAGGAACTGTCCCTCATCTATAGGAGTATGATTTGTTGAGCTCTCCTCAAAGTCCAAATCCTACGATACAAGTCCTAACACCTACTAGTAAAGTCAAAAGACTTCTATGTTTCTTCTTAGGGTTTGGAGAGACATAAAAGAGGAGTGAGAGCTTTATTAGAAAAATGAAATAGTAACATTTAACCTTTCTAATATTGTAAGAACATCTGCTATATAAAGTTATAATAATCCACATCAAATGCAATTAATATAATTGATAAAATATTTATCAATTATAATATACAAATGAACTGGATTAGTATTGATAAATAGAAATATAAAATACACTTACCAATGAATTTTTGCATGTTGACGCCCTTTTATACGACCACTAAATACGTTTGTAACATGGTCAGTTGCAAGTTTACTTGCCCATATTGTCTTCAATGAATTTTGAACTAGAAAAGAAATATAATATGGATATTTGATCCGTATACGATCACATGTAAATGTTATATGGTGAATAATCACAATTTGTAATATATGAAATCTCGATGAAATTAGTTCATTGATATAAGTAAGTAAACTGTAGTGTGAGATCATGTATTCAATATGATTGATAACAATAATGATCTCGTTGTGTTAAATAAAACACTGGACCAAAGACTATAAGATAGATCTAAGAATTCAATTACTTAAATGTCAATTTGACCATTTACAGAAAGTTCAATTTATTTGATATCCTTAAAGGTTAAGGGTGACCTAATGCACTTTTGTGAAGAGTTCTTTATGATATTATATGTTTAACTATGATTTTTCTATCGGATTAGAAAATCGCCGAAAAATTTCAAATTAAATTTAACCGCAAACGCACGGCATACTATCGTTGTACGTAGTGAGTACGGGTCGATCCGCAGGGAATTGTTGATTTTAAATCTCTATTCAATCAAATTAACCAAAGTTGAAAGTTAGCTAAAAATGTAGAAACTAACAAAAAGAAAGTGATAAAAATATGAGAGTTAAATGACAATTTAGAGATAATTTCACTCTCTAGATCATATAGTTCAACAAATTATGAAGTTATGATCTCTCTTTTTTGGTCATAAGTGAATTTAAATCATGTGTTTATCATAATTATGGCTTATTTGTGCTATTAATTAGCTCAACATAAGTCATCAAACTATAACACACCCCTTAAACCACTTACTAACTGTCATGAAAATGACAACAAAGTTGAAAATAAAATCTATTTTAAGTATGGCCTATTAACTATTAATTAGAAATATAGACCATCAAATTTTAATTTCAACATTCACTTCATTACCATCATCATATGTAGATGAAGAGGTAATTATTATTTGTGATTGTTTAAGCATATCCTATTTGTTATGAACAACATAGACTATCAAATTCAACATTAAACAATAAATCACATCAACATTCATTTAAGCACAAAAGAGATCAAAATTAACAAGTTATGTTGAAGCTACATAATTAGAGAGCTTCATCACCCCTAAATTGAAGGGTTTTAGCCTCTCATATTTGTTATCAAATCAACAAATGTAGCTTGCAACATTGAACAAAAAGAAGAGGAAAAAGAGAGCAAAATGAAGAGAAAAGCTAAGTAAAAAGAAATAACACTAATCTACTTGCATGAAAAGTAAACTACACTACTAACATAAGAAGAGAAGAAGCATGTATATAAAAGAGAATACTATTAAAAAAGGAAAGTTACATGAAAATAAAAATGGCTAAGTAGCATGGAAAAGAGAAAGAGAAGAGCTTTGTTTATTTTTTTGTTCCTAAACTAAAACTAACTAAGAGGAAGAGGATTACATGAAACATAAGGGGTATTTATACAAGTTAGAAACCCTAATGCATATTTTTGGGGAATGCCCAAAATGTCTTTGTAGGAAGTGTGGTGGCCAAGTTATCATTAGCTTCAATAATCACCAATTAAGTGCGCATGAAAGTGTAATGGCCATTAGCATGTGGATTAGCTTCTAATTTGTACATGAAGGAAGGTGGGTAGCTGGGGTCCTCCATGATCATGGCTTCAAATTATTTTCATCTCCATTCCTTTGTATTCACTCTTGTGCATGTATATATCTTCATGAAGCCACTTGTATATGAAGTCAAATTCCTACAAAATAATACAATTAAATTTTCTCAAATTAATATATGCACAAAAATGACCATTTTGCCCCTATATGGAGATGAATATGTGACGATTTGAAAATAATTCGAATTTTGGTTTAAATATGTTAAAACACCCAATATGATCATTTATTTAATTTAATTAGATTAAATATGGTGGTAAAAATATGCATATTTACGTGCACATCAAATACCCCCACACTTATCTTTTTATTCGTCCTCGAATAAAGGAAAAAACTAAGATAAATCCATTTTCATAGGAAATATGATTGCATTGAGCATATGCAACAAGCCGTTAAACCTCTGGGTGTCCCCAATAGGACGAGTGTTGTTTCGTGAGGGTTTTCAACGGATACTACCCACAAAATCCACATGCAAGAAGAAAATATTTACAAAATGCAAGATTTATTTACAAAGAGATGATTGCGAGTTTTTGAAATATTTACAATGAAGGATTTACTTTTAAATCGGCATAAATAAGTTAAATATTGGTTTTGGTTATTATCAAGAAATTTAAGACCTTTTACTTGTCAAAATTTCCAACAAAAATCAAGTTATCATAGCAATAGACAATAGTTTAACTCGTTGTTTCGGTTGATAACAAAGTGTAACTATGAAATAGATCCTTAGTTGATTATCAAAGTTTATCAAAGTGGTATTTTCATTTCCTTTCAATAACAAGTCAAATCAAATAAGTTAAAATATTGCTTGGATTTCAATTGCTTACTCTCTCCATTTTTTCTTTTGAAAATTTTATTGATATTTACATATGCCTAACTCAGGTAAACTGAGGCCAGATATATTACCCGCACACTGCCTTTCGGACTGATGTGAGGGGAATACAGAGCGTGGCGAGTGAACACACAAGTGTGAACACTTATCGACTGTAGGCGTTATTAAAAAGAATTTTTATATACATACACCTAACTCAGATAAACTGAGGCCAGATATACCGATCATGCACTGCCTTTCGGGCTTGCACGAGAAGGGTACAGAGCATGGTGAGTGAACACACAAGTGTGAACACATGACTCTAGGTGTTTATTAAAAATATATACATATATGCATGAATTTTTTTTTTGTTTTTTGTTTTTTTTAGAGAGTTTTTTTTAGAGAGAGAGTTTCGCAGAATCATCTTAGCACTCTTTAACTTAGAAGACAAAAAACATGTTATATCCTTTACTTTAAATTCACCACCTTCTAAAACAAAGATATTCAATTAGAATATATTTCGTAATTATCTCCATGAATCTTCCTATATACTAGTTAAACCATTGTTATTTGTAATCAAACTTCATTTTTATTTTTTTAAGACAAATAAATTTTCATAAATTTCAATTTAATAAACCAAAACCATAAATTTATCCTATAGCGTTTCTTTAAAAATAAATCAAAATGCTTAAAAAAATTGTTTTTAAAATTTTTTATCTTTTTTTTTGTGTTTTGGAAGAAAAATTAATCATGAAAAATAAAAAATAAGATGAGTCTCCCCCCACACTTGATTTTGACTGTGTCCCCACAGTCAACCCAAGCGGAAGGAGAAAAATAAAAGAAAAATAAAAAGATGACCTATATTTACATGAAAATGAACGGTATTTACACGAGATCAGAAAGTATATCGTCAAAAAGTAAATGAAACGGTCTTCCAAAAACCGATTCATTTGTCTCGTCAAGTATACGAGACACAGCTTAAGCGCAAAAAACCAAATCGTAAAATATTTCAAAGTTGAGTGTTGATTCGGAAAAATGAATGTCGTTTTATTAAAAGTCATTCGAGTTGTTTTATTTTCGATAATTTTCGGGGTTGATAGAATAATTGATTGAAATTCAAGTTTATTTTCACCAAATTGAAATTCAAGTTTATTTTCACCAAATTGAAATTCAAACTTAACGTTGAAAACTTCTTTAGAATTATCGAATTCAAAATCAAAATGGTGATTTAACTCCTCCCCTTGAGAACATAAAAACTGATTTTCAAAAAGTCTAAAGAAATCGTGTTCGTTGAATTCATCTTCCTTTGTTGGATTATCAACAACTTCATTGCATGAATCAATTTCAAAATCTAAAGTTGTTGTATTCAAATTTTCAAAATTAGAGAAAGGAAGATCGAATTTCAAATTTGGTTCTATACCCTTAAAAGAAATGAAATCCCACTCAATTACCGTATTTTAAACAACTTCGTTAAGATTTTCGTTTTCAATTTCAAAAGTTGTTGTTTGAAAATCGTCAAATTGGGTAAAAGATGGATTATCACTTGACCCGTCACACGTTGGGATTTGATTTTGTTTATCACATTGTTTCATATATGTTTCGAACAAAAAATCTGTGTGATCATTGTAGATTTCGTCCATTTGTTCAACAAAATCCAATTTATAATTATTAACATGAGGATTTTCACTTTGAAATTGTTGAGGACAAAATTTTTCAATTGTAACGTGGTTAAGATCATTCCCATTGCCAAATTCGTTTGAAAAGTTGTTTCCATTTTCATTTTGAGTTTGAAATTCATTTTGGAGTTCGAAATTGAATTGGCATGGGTTATAATCGAAATCGTTTGAATTTTGAATTGAATTCAAGTTTTGATCACTTTGAAAACTTGGTCTTGAATCATTGCACAAATATGAATTACACAAATCATTTATCTCTTGATTTTGTTGTGTATAGAGTTCGAGTAAAGACAAAATCATTTCAATGCTTTTTTCAAGATTTGAGGGTTGATCATCATTTTGAAAATTTTGTTGTTTGAAATTCGAATTGTTTATACAAAAGTTGTCGTTAAAATATCCATACGAATTTGGAGTGAAATCATATGGATTATTTTGATTTTCACAACTATTATAAAATTCAAGTGAGTAGGGAAAGGAAACTTAGACATTTTCAAGAATTTTTTTTATAAAGGAAAAATATTTACAAATAAAATTTATTTTTCAAAAGGAAAATTGATTTTCGTTTTGTTTTTTGGTTTTTCAAATTTTTTCTTTGTTTTTGAAAAGGTTTCATAATTTTTTTTGGGATTTTGGTTTTTTTAAATTTTTTTTTTGAATTTTTGAAATTTCAAAGAAAAAGGATTTAAAATTTTCAAAGGAAAAGAAATATTTACAATTTTTTTAGTTTTGGATTTTTAATTTTTTTTTTAAATATGCATGAACTAATGCAACTAAATGAATGCAAGGTTATAATCACAAATTATGTATCCTAAGTTAACCCAAAATTTTATAATCACACTCTGTCTAAGATCAACAAGATAGTTCTCAGCCAGGTAACGGACATGATTTATCGGTGCACCACGAATCACCATAGCAATGCAGCCGAAGGTTTAAGTACCTTCAGAGAAACAACCATATAATATTTACGAATCACCGTAATATTTATAAATGGTTATTGCTTTGCCGTAGCCTAGACACCAAGAATTTAAATTGTTCAAAGAAGACAACTTGGCAATATACAATTAAGTGCATTATTATTAATCAAATTCTAAGATGAAATGCAAAGCAGAAATTAAACGTGTATTAACAATGCATCTACAAATGGATTTATTTTTTGAATTTTTGAACTTTTGAAAAAAAAATATATAAATGCAAATGCAAGCAACCAACAATGCAAGGCAAATAAAAACAATATATAGGGGTTAAAAGCAGCAAAATTTTATTTAACAAGCAAGCAGTTTTTCTTTTCTTTTGGCAAGCGTTTTTCCTTTGAATTTCTACTTCTGCAACCTGAGAATAAAACAAAGATATATACACAGTTTTTTATATATATGTTTATCAAAGAAGTGAAAAACAAACAGATGAAAGTAAAACAAATGAAAACTAAAACAAGTAAAACGAGTGAAAACTAAAACAAGTGAAACCAAATGAAAAATGAAAATTAAACAAATGTTTTTTTTGGATAACAAATGAAAACTAAACAAGTGAAAACAAATGAAAAATGAAAATTAAACAAATGAAAACTAAAAGTAGAAATTAGAACTTGTTTTTTTTATAACAACTTAACAAAATCAATTACACACATACAACAGTAAACTCCGGCCCAAAACAAACTCAGCCCATTTATTTTAAAACAATCATAGTACAATAACCCAAGCCACTAGAAAGCAACTCATTAAAATTCTTATCTCTGTTAAATCCAAAACGTGAAAATTGCAAATTTGATAGTGCGACAGAACATCAAATCGTCTAATTCAATCAGTGATTTGCGATTTCGTTTGCAAGCAACTGGATGTTCGGCGATTGGTTTAGTTTGGAAGCGATAGTCACCAAGTCGCGGCGACTGCAAATTGAGTATAGGGCGTTTTGGTGAAGTTCGATAGGCTGCAGTTTGATGTAGGTTGCGTAAGGGTATTGAGGACAGTGGAGATCGGAGGTTGCTGGAATATGTTGTTCGATTTGGGGAGTGGTTCGAATGGACGAGGGTTATATGGGAGATGGAGCGGTGATTACCGGGTTGCTTGATTTCAGGTGAGGCATTTGGACTTGTTCTCTTTTTTTTATAATGCTGTCGATATATGATCTTGGGTTGCGTAGTGAAGTGGATCGGAGAAGTGTTGCACAGTGTATCACAATGTATCAGGGATTTAAGGGACAGGTTGGTATGTTTGCTGGTTAGTGGCAAGTATGTTTTGGCAGCAACAAAGGGGATGTTTGGTAGTGGTATAGTAAGGCAGAGGTGAAGGACTGTTTTGGTGATGGCAAGAATGAGGTGGGCAGTGAAGTGATGAAACAGTAATGAGCAGTTTTGACTGTGTTTTGTAGATGTATGAATGAGGTAGTGTGCAGGAAGTATGGTGAAGAAAGGAAGTATGGTTGAGATTTGTATAGGTGATTATGGAGTTGACTGTGGTGAAGTATGAAGTGCTGAAGGGCAGAAGAAGTTGGTGCACGCTTTCTTGGGTTTGTGCACTTGTTTAAGGCTATGCACTATGGCTATATTGTTGTGCTGCTATGGTATCGGCAAGGTAGAAATGAAGCAAATGAGTTTAGTTTGATGAAGAGCAGCGATATCGGTGGAAATGGAAGGATGTTGCAGTTGGTCAGGTGAAGTATGAGGCAATTGATGTTTGTTTGGAGGAAATTTGCAGAGTTGTTTGTTTGAAGTGATATTTGCAGTGCCAACACGATCAAGTATGTTTGAGTATGCCGTGAGCAGTTATGTAGAAGTGTGGTATGAAAGGGAAGTTGTGTTTGATGACAGAATGTGATGGTTTGAAGGATGGTGATATATTGACAATGGAGAATGTTTTGAGATTGATGGGTGTTTTGAAATGCAGGTAGTGTTTTTTTTTGAATGGAGCAGTATGATGGATTGATGATGTTGTTGGGTTTGAAATGAAGTCAATGGGAAGAAATATCTGTGGCAGTTGAAAGGTTGAGATAAGGGTGATTGGTGTATGTTGTTTTCTGGGAGCAGTGTGTGATGTACTGTTGTATCTGAAGTGGGATGGTGCTGGGTTGTGGGTATGATCTTGGTTTAGTCAGCGGTGGTATAGAGAAAGTATGGACAGTGGTGAGTGAAAGGTGTTGTGTTGCACAGGTATGTAAGTTCAGGGGCAGTGGAGTTAATGGAAGTGGGCAGTTTGTGGAAGGCAGATGCGGAGCAGTAATTGTAGGTGAATAGAGAGGATGTGAGATGATGCAGTAGTAATTGACAGTTATTGGTTGTGAAGGGGAATGAACAGTGGTATGGTGGTGCTTGCTATGATGTATATGACATAGTAGGTGGTTTGGGTAGGTGGTGGTAGTGGTGGTGAAAGTTTGAAAGAAGTGGTGGCAGCGAGGCAAATGGCGGTGAGGCTAAGAAGTTTGCAAGTAGAGGAGTGTATGTAATGATAAGTAGCAAATTGAAATGTATGCAGAGAAGTGGCAAGAACAGAGAATGGAGATGAAATGAATGGCAATGTAAAAATGTAAAATATGAAAAGCAATGGCAATGAAAAATGTAAATGGCAATGGAATTTTTTTTTCAAATGAAATTGTGTAGTTTTTTTATAAATATGCAAATGCAAAACAAACGAAAAGAAAACAAGCACACAAAATTCAAACAAACACACAATATTATTTTTTAAATGCAAACAATCACAAAATAAAAACACATAAAAATCAAACAAAAAAATAATTCGAAGAATTGAAATCAAAAATCAAATCTAGTCCCCGACAACGGCACCAAAAACTTGTTTAACGACGAGTTATCTATCGGATTAGAAAACCGCCGAAAAATTTCAAATTAAATTTAACCGCAAGCGCACGGCGTACTATCGTAGTATGTAGTGAGTACGGGTCGATCCGCCGAAAATTGTTGATTTTAAATCTTTATTCAATCAAATTAACCAAAGTTGAAAGTGCGATTAGCTAAAAATGTAGAAACTAACAAAAAGAAAGTGATAAAAATATGAGAGTTAAATGACAATTTAGAGAAATTTCACTCTCTAGATCATATAGTTCAACGAATTATGAAGTTATGATCTCTCTTTTCTGGTCATAAGTGAATTTAAATTATGTGTTTATCATAAGTATGGCTTATTTGTGCTATTAATTAGCTCAACATAAGCCATCAAACTATAACACACCCCTTAAACCACTTACTAACTGTCATGAAAATGACAACAAAGTTGAAAATGAAATCTATTTTAAGTATGGCCTATTAACTATTAATTAGAAATACAGACCATCAAATTTTAATTTCAACATTCACTTCATTACCATCATCATATGTAGATGAAGAGGTGATTATTTTTTGTGACTGTTTAAGCATACCCTATTTGTTATGAACAACATAGACTATCAAATTCAACATGAAACAATAAATCACATCAACATTCATTTAAGCACAAAAGAGATCAAAATTAACAAGTTATGTTGAAGCTACATAATTAGAAAGCTTCATTACCCCTAAATTGAAGGGGTTTGGCCTCTCATATTTGTTATCAAATCAACAAATGTAGCTTGCAACATTGAACAAAAAGAAGAGGAAAAAGAGAGCAAAATGAAGAGAAAAGCTAAATAAAAAGAAATAACACTAATCTACTTGCATGAAAAGTAAACTACACTACTAACATAAGAAGAGAAGAAGCATGTAAATAAAAGAGAATACTAATTAACATTGCATAAAAAAAGGAAAGTTACATGATAATAAAAATGGCTAAGTAGCCATGGAAAAGAGAAAGAGAAGAGCTTTGTTTATTATTTTATTCCTAAACTAAAACTAACTAAGAGGAAGAGGATTACATGAAACATAAGGGGTATTTATACAAGTTAGAAACCCTAATGCATATTTTTGGGGAATGTCCAAAATGCCTTTGCAGGAAGTGTGGTGGCTAAGTTATCATTAGCTTCAATAATCACCCATTAAGTGTGCATGAAAGTGTAATGGCCATTAACATGTGGATTAGCTTCTAATTTGTACATGAAGGAAGGTGGGTAGGTGGGGTCCTCCATGATCATGGCTTTGAATTATTTTCATCTCCATTCCTTTATATTCACTCTTGTGCATGTATATATCTTCATGAAGCCACTTGTATATGATGCCAAATTCCTACAAAATAATATAGAAATTTCCAATTAAATTTTCTCAAATTAATATATGCACAAAAATGACCATTTTGCCCCTATATGGAGATGAATATGTGACGATTTGAAAATAATTTGAATTTTGGTTTAAACATGTTAAAACACCCAATATGATCATTTATTTAATTTAATTAGATTAAATATGATGGTAAAAATATGCACATTTACGTGCACATCATTATGGTAAGGATTTTCTTTGAATTGTTTGGTCGTTTAGAAAGGAAATCGAATGTATAAGAGTGGATGTAACCTATGACATAGCTGAGATGAAGAGAGTGAATGATCTTTTCTACTTCATAAAGGAATTCAAAAATGAGAATTGTAAAATAATATTAGACCTAACATTGGAATAAGAAATATGATTTCTATTCCAAAAGTATTATCACATAGAAAATTATTTTCTATGATTATTTCTTTGAATTTAAGGTACTTGATCTAAAATTCCCGACAGTAAACCTGTTATAGTAAATGAAATAAACGGCCTATAATAAGTGGTTGAATGGAGCTTCGTATTTCATATACTAGTATAAATGGCGGAAATAGTGGGATCATGCCATATAACATTTATTAGTCGCATTAAGATATGAAAATTGTTTTTCTGCAACGTACCAAACATTATTTATGAAATAACAATAATTTTTCAATATTGACCGAAAAATAGACAAGTTTTTATTTCAATATGAATATTCGTTATAAATAAAACTGTAGCATTGGTATTTGTGATGCATTGAAAAATACAGAAGTGTCTAAATTTATTTGCAATTATTTTGGAATTATAGACTAAGCCACAGTTTTGAGAAACAATTTTTGATTATACGATTATGAATCATGTGGTACTAATAATTTATATCTTAGACAATTAACGGCAAAGCACTCATTCAGTGATAGCATCATAAGAGTTGATGAACTCTACGGATTGATACATATAGGTTTATGCAACCGAAAGTCTATTAATTCCAAAACGGTTCTACATGCTTTGTCATATTTACTGTAACAACCCGCATATTTTAAAATTTTGAATATTTAAATATTTTATTTAAATATAATTGTTAATCGGATTAAAGTCCGAAAAGCTACTTTTTGCAAACAATCGAATTGAGACTCGAGACCACTTCCATTGAGTCCAAAATGGTGTTTGCGACCTTTTTGAGTATAAACATTGATATGTTTGGAGTTAGTGAAATTTTGATACTTTTTCACTTTGGGCTTTGGTTTAGTTTCAGCCCCTTTAGACCCAAGCTTCACCCTCTCTTCTCTTCATTCATTTCATTTTCCTAATACAACTCAAGCTTTAGATAAAAATTGGGGAAGAGAAAAAGAATTAAAATTCCTAAGCCCTAGTTTCCAATTTGCAAATCAAGTTCTAGCTCCAAATTCAAGAAGAAGCTTTGGTAAGCCTTCTCTTCTTCTTCCCCAACTCGTTCTCCTTTCAATTTCAGAAATTCCTAAACCTAACTTAGGAAATGTTTCTCTTTTAAGCTTAAATTCAAGCTTCTTGAGTTGGGATTGAAGTGTGGTTGATCTTCCCTTGTATTCAAGCTTCTCATTCATTGTTTTTGGGTTTAAAGGTGAGATTTTTATCTCACATCTACGTCTATAACTATCCTTGATTTCTTGGTATGAATTCCTAACACCTTTTCATGTTCATTTGATTTTGGTTTGGATTGATTTGGTGAACATTTCAATTTTTGGTGTTTGAAGTTAAAACTTTGAAAATCCTAGCTTTGATTTATGAACGTGCTTTTGGTGGTGTTTCAGAGAGCTTTAGGGCTGGGTTGTCGCTAGGCATAAATCCTTTGTCGTCGTTGCTCATTCAATCGCTCCGAATCCGAGAAGTTGTGTAGGTTTGCCCATTTAAGGGCTTTGAAAATTCTGTCCCACTACAGGTGACAGACGTCTGTGGAACTCCCACAGACGTCTGTGGCTTCAGGAAAAACATTTCCTGAAACAGGCGACAGACGTCTGTGGATTATCCACAGACGTCTGTGACTTCAAGGTTACAATTTCCCGAAACAGGGGACAGACGTCTGTGGATTTCCCACAGACGTCTGTGGCTGTCGAATTCTGAAAATTTGGTTATTTATATGTGGATTTCCAAATTTATCGATTTTTGACTATCCATATAGTTATTGTCAATTATCAACTTTGATGATTTCTTTTCTGGATTTTTGGTGTTTCTATTTGATCGATTTGAATATCGATTTCCATGGTTTGTTTCACGTTATCGAAATGTGAATTTTTGGTGATTGATTGTTTCTACAATCATTTATATGATTTGTCACTTTAAAATATAAAGGTTTTCTATACTAGTAGTAAATATTCAAACTCTTTTACTAAAATGATTTCAACTCTATTTTAATGCAAAGTTCGTTTATAAAACCATTTTCTAATCTATTAGTATAAACAAACCTTTACCTCATTCGTATGAGAAAATATAATTAAACAGCTTAGCAAAACAAGTGGTACGAAATGCTTGCGTTTATTTCGTCGGTTAATTTATGGACTTGTTCGATTGAAAACCTTGTGACAATTTTCGAGTGGAAATCTACAATTTGTTCATAAATATTAAAGTTAAGCTAGTGGTTATGGGACATGAAGCTAAACTCATATATTTACTAGCTTAGTGTAATCGACACTTTTTGTTGATCAATGATGATCATTTTGTGATTTAGACTAGCGATGTGCGATGTCTATTTGTCTGCGAGGGAGACTAAACCCCGTTTTGTGGAACTTCGGTTCAATTTGGCGGGGTAGCGACCCGTGGTCTTCGGACCGTTTGTGGAGCTTCGGCTCAATATTTATGGTTAGCGACCATGGAATATCGTTCCGTTTGTAATACATGTGTTGGTGAGTTTTCATGCTCCCGTTTGTGATAGGCCTCCCCCCTTTGTGATTTCTGGATTTCTAATTGATGATTTCTAGAATTTGTGTTTCACTAACTTTTGTGATTGGCAATGATATGTTTGTCAATATTTGCGGTTTGGTGAATAAAATAAAGAATATGACATTCTTTTTGATGCTTTGAGATTTCTTGAGATATTGTATGATTTTGTTGTTGTTTAAAACATACTTGTCACAGCTTGACACCATTGTTATCATATGTTCTTATTATATCTCTGCTTATATCTCATTCTTTTATCTGATATTTATAGCTAGACTGATCCGTTTATTATTTTCTTATTAAATAATACTCGGGTCAGACCGAGATGTTACAGGTGCTTCTACTTGACTCCTCATCTGGGATCACCTTCTGACTTTTGCCTAACTACATTACAATTGTAGTTTTTGTTGTTATACATTTGAGATAGAGACTCCTTGATGTATACATATTCCTTTGTCTAGCACTTGTATCTATTCTTTTGTGATATTGTGGATCTTGTTTGACCACTACTCTGATGTACACTTTTATGTGTTATATTCATATCTATTTCCGCCTTTGAGATATGAACATCTGTGACCGATTTATGTTATGTTTATTTCTATATTCGTTTTCGAGGTCCACTTAGCCACTGTGTGGTAGCTTTGAGTTTGCATCGGTATGTCGGATTTCCTCTTGAAACGAAATGCATGTTATACTATCTGACATATCAGTGCTTGCACAAAGCAATTACACGATGGTCGCTCCTCAACAGCCTTATTCTTCGCGCTAGTTGACGGCATTACTCCGTAGTGTCCTTGGCTAGCGTGAGCATAGAGGTGGGGCGTCATAGCTTGGTATCAGAGCCAAACTTCGGAACAATATGGAATAATCTAGCAAGGATCATTGTCCTAAGTCTTTCTTAGGAATCGTGCCATAGGATTTAATTCGAGTCTTCGTACCATTCTATCCTATTTCTTTTTATGATGCCTTGTTTTATCAATCAAGTTTGTTTGATATTCATTCTGAGATTAACCTTTTTCCTCTTTTATTTCCTTCTTAAAGAAGGGAAATGGTTAGACCTGGTCGTCCCAGCGTCGGTCAATCTAGTGCTACTCCCCAGGATGGAGTATTTATGTCTGCTCAGTAACTTCTTGATCTTGTAAGAAATGCTCAAGTTGTCGGACCTATTCCTGAGCCCACTCATCCTAAATCTAGGTTTTCACGCTTGTGCAGTGATTACACCAATTTGGGTGGAAAGCCATTCAAAGGTTTCGAGAACGTTATAGAAGTCTAGGCTTGGCTTCGAACATGCGACCGTATCTTTTCTCGCATGAATCTTATTGATCTTCATCGAGTCCAAGTGGCTTCTAGTATGCTCCAAGAAAGAGCATTAGACTGGTACGAGCTTCTTATCTCCAAAATTATTGAAGCGGACCTTACTTGGGAGCAATTCCGGGAAAGGTTCGAATTAAAATTTGTGCCGGAAGCTGAAAAAGTATCTCTATCTCGACGCTTCATAGACCTTGTTCAAGGTGAATCTTCCGTGACCGACTACGTCGCTTCTTTCAAATATCTCTCAAAATATGGGGTTGAATACATTAACACCCCATTGAAGAAAAACCAGAGATTCGTTTATGGCTTGAACAAGAGCCTCAAAAAGCCATTACTTCTGAAATTAGAAGTTTCTTTTGATCAGCTTGTTGATATTGCTCTTCGTCTCGAAGAGGCGGGTAAAAATAGCGATGCTGAGGCCAAACCAAACATCAACAAGAAGAGACCTTTCAAATTCAAGCCTAATCCCAACAAAAAGGGAAAGCAAGCAACACCGGTAGCAAATACTCCTAGCACTCGTCGGGGAGAATGTTACAATTGTGGTTCTAAGGACCATTATGCAAACAAGTGCCTGAATCCTCTTTTCTGCCGCTATTGCAAGAGTTCGGGCCATACTTTATCTTTGTGTCCCAAACTTTAAGGCAAGAAGGAGGGCAAGCTAAATGTTGTACAAGCTCCTGCTAACACTTCTCGTGGTCAAGGTATTTCTCATTCTATCCTTGATGGCAATATTATATTTCGTGAATTTCCTATTCGAGTTCTTTTTGATACAGGTGCATCTCACTCTTTCATATCAAAAGAACTTGTTGATGCTTTGTCTTTGAATGTTATTGGCTTGATGACTTCTTTGAGGATTGTGAATCCGGTTGGTGGATCCGCAACACTCAGTTTATTACGTAAAGATGTTGAAATTATTTTGTGTGATTACTCTTTCCGTGCCGATTTGCATGTTATGCGTTACCTTGGTTTCGGAATGATTTTGGGAATGGATTGGCTTAACCGTTATGAAGCCCATATCCTGTGTCCTGAGCGGACTATATATCTTCGACATCCTCAATCTGTTAAGCAGATTTCGCTTGTTCTGAAAGATTCGAATTCCAATTTGAAAGAATCCTTGTATTCTCTAAATCCTCATGATGACGATAATGATGATGAGGAAGATGTCATTTCTCTCATTCACATTGTTTGTGAATTTCCCGACATATTTGAGCCCGTTCTAGGATTACCACCTAAGCGAGCAATCGAGTTCAGAATTAATTTAATCCCCGGTGCTCTACCTATTACTCGTCCTCCTTATCGTATGTCCAATAAAGAAAATGAGGAGATGCGCAAACAATTATCCGAATTGGAAGCGAAGCAATTTATTCAATCTAGTTCCTCTCCATGGGGAGCTTCGGCTATTTTTGTGAAGAAATCTGATGGTACACTTAGGCTTTGCGTTGACTACCGCAAGCTTAACGATCTCACCATCAAGAATAAATATCCCTTACCGCGGATTGATGATTTGTTCGATCAGCTTAGTGGTGCTAAAGTCTTTTCACAATTAGACTTAGAAACTGGTTTTCATTAGCTCCGTATTGCAGAGGATAGCATTTCTTTGACATCGTTCCGTACACGTTATGGATCTTATGAATGGCTTGTTATGCCATTTGGTTTGACGAACGCTCCAGCTTATTTTGTTGACCTTATGAATCGAGTTTTTAAAGACTTCCTCGATCGATTTGTTCTCATCTTTATAGATGACATTCTAATTTATTCTAAAACCGAGGAGGAGCATGAAAATCATCTTCGGATTGTGTTGGAAACTCTTAGGAGAAACTAATTAAAAGCAAAATTTTCTAAATGCCACTTTTGGCAATCTCGTGTGAAATTTTTGGGGCATATTATTTCTGAATCCGGAATTTCCGTGGATCCTTCAAAGATTGAAGCGATTCAAAATTGAAAGAGACCGGAGAGTGTGACGGAAATTCGTAGCTTCCTTGGATTGGCGGGCTATTACCGTCGGTCCATAAAAGACTTTTCTAAGATTTCCATACCTCTTACTAATTTGACAAAGAAGGGAATTAAATACATTTGGTCGGACAAATGTGAAGCTTCATTTCAAAAATTAAAAGAACTCCTTTCCGATGCTCCTATTCTTGTGATTCCCGATGGAAACCAAGACTTTATTGTTTATACCGATGCTAGTCGTGTTGGTTTGGGAGCCGTTCTCATGCAGTGGGAACGTGTTATCGCTTATGCTTCTAGGCAATTAAAGCCTACCTAGACTAGATATGCCACTCATGATTTAGAGCTCGTGGTTATTATTTTCGCCCTTAGAATTTGGCGCCATTATCTTTTGGGAGAGAAATTTGTTCTCTACACCGATCACAAATCTTTGAAGTATTTATTTTCTCAAAAGGAACTTAATTTGCGTCAACAACGTTGGCTCGAGTTCCTGGCATCTTATGATCTTGATATTCTTTATACTCCCGGAAGGGGAAATCGTGTTGCCGACGCCCTTAGCCGAAAGCAACAAGCGGTTGTTTCTACGATGATATCCGAATGGAACGATCTCGAGACTTTGTCTACTTATGAGATTCGAGAGCGTGTATCCGATTTATGTTCATCTCTTGTTTTATGTAGCCTTGAGGCTCATCCATCTCTTTTGGACCGCATTTTTGAAGTTCAAAAACTAGATCCCGAATTGGTTCTTCTTGGCCAAAATTTGAGGGATAAAATTGATATTGAAGGTATGAAAGACTTTGATATTGATTCTCGTGGCGGTATTCGAAAATTTGGTAGACTTGTCGTACCAAATATTAGTGATCTTCGCAAAGACATATTAGAAGATTCCCATCGTTCTAAATTCACCATTCATCTCGGTAGTAGTAAAATGTACGCGGATATGAAGCAACTTTATTATTGGGAGCGAATGAAATTTGATATCACTAACTTCGTTAAGCGTTGCATGACTTGCCAACTCATTAAGGCCGAGCATCAAAGGCCCGGTGGGTTATTGCAACCTTTAGACATCCCAATGTGGAAGTGGGATCATATTTCCATGGACTTTATTGACGGTCTTCCCCGTTCTCGTTCGGGCCATGATAGCCTATGGGTGATAGTAGATAGACTTGCAAAATCCGCCTATTTTATTCCCGTTCGGTCCAATCGGACCGTACCTATTTTGGCTAAACTTTTTGTCAAGGAAATTGTTAAACTACATGGAGTTCCTACTTCTATTGTTAGTGATCGTGATCCATTGTTTACTAGTGGATTTTGGAAAGGTCTTCTAAAAGCTTTGGGAACGAAGCTTAATTTTAGCACCGCTTATCATCCTCAGTCCGATGGACAGACCGAGCGTGTGAATCAAACTCTTGAAGATCTTCTTCGTGCATGTATTCTTGATTTTGGTGGAAGTTGGGAAGATCATATTTCTCTTGTTGAATTTTCCTATAACAATAGCTTCCAATCTAGTATTGGTATGGCACCTTTCGAGGCACTATACGGAAGGCCATGCCGATCTCCTTCGTGTTGGCTTGAAGCCGGTGAGAAGCTGGTTTTAGGTCTTGATTTTATCCGTATGGCCATAGAAAAGATTGACCTTATTCGACATAGGATGAAAGAAGCTCAAAGTAGACAAAAATCCTATGCCGATAATCGAAGAAGGAAATTAGAATTTTCTGTGGGAGATTTTGTGTTTATTCGTATTTCACCTATGAAGGGTGTTGTGCATTTCAGTCGATCGGGAAAATTAACACCTCGATATATTGGCCCATTTCCCATCACCGAATGCATTGGTTCCGTGGCTTATCGCCTTTCGTTACCGGCTCAGTTTTCTGCTATTCATGACGTGTTTCACGTCTCTCAACTACGGAAATGCCTTCGAGATTCCGACACTATTCTTGAGCCCGGTGTTGTTGAAGAAATTGAAGTTTCGCCTAATTTAACATATGAGCAACATCCTATTCGTGTTATTGCTTCGAAGGTTAAACGCCTTCGAAATAAAGACGTTCCTCTTGTGAAAGTTCAATGGTCCTCAAATCCTAAGGATTGCTCTTGGGAATCCAGAGAATTCATCGAGCGAACACATCCGGACTTGCTCTCTCGTGCTCCTTGAGGTGAACTTCTTATTTCAAAATTTCTTCTTATTGTGTTGATATGCTTTTGTTGTTGTTATTTCTTATTTATTTCTTAAATATTGCGAGGACGCAATTTCTTTAAGGAGGGGAGTCTGTAACAACCTACATATTTTAAAATTTTGAATATTTAAATATAATTGTTAATCGGATTAAAGTTCGAAAAGCTACTTTTTGCAAACAGTCGAATTAAGACTCGAGACCACTTCCATTGAGTCCAAAATGGCGTTTGCGGCCTTTTTGAGTATAAACATAGATATGTTTGGAGTTAGTGAAATTTTGATACTTTTTCACTTTGGGCTTTGGTTTAGTTTCAGCCCCTTTAGACCCAAGCTTCACCCTCTCTTCTCTTCATTCATTTCATTTTCCTAATACAACTCAAGCTTTAGATAAAAATGGGGGAAGAGAAAAAGAATTAAAATTCCTAAGCCCTAGTTTCCAATTTGCAAATCAAGTTCTAGCTCCAAATTCAAGAAGAAGCTTTGGTAAGCCTTCTCTTCTTCTTCCCCAACTCGTTCTCCTTTCAATTTCAGAAATTCCTAAACCTAACTTCGGAAATGTTTCTCTTTTAAGCTTAAATTCAAGCTTCTTTAGTTGGGATTGAAGTGTGGTTGATCTTCCCTTGTCTTCAAGCTTCTCATTCATTGTTTTTGGGTTTAAAGGTGAGATTTTTATCTCACATCTACGTCTATAACTATCCTTGATTTCTTGGTATGAATTCCTAACACCTTTTCATGTTCATTTGATTTTGGTTTGGATTGATTTGGTGAACATTTCAATTTTTGGTGTTTGAAGTTAAAACTTTGAAAATCCTAGCTTTGATTTATGAACGTGCTTTTGGTGGTTTTTCGGAGAGCTTTAGGGCTGGGTTGTCGCTAGGCATAAATCCTTTGTCGTCGTTGCTCATTCAATCGCTCCGAATCCGAGAAGTTGTGTAGGTTTGCCCATTTAAGGGCTTTGAAAATTCTGTCCCACTACAGGTGACAGACGTTTGTGGAACTCCCACAGACGTCTGTGGCTTCAGGAAAAACATTTCCTGAAACAGGCGACAGACGTCTGTGGATTATCCACAGACGTCTGTGACTTCAAGGTTACAATTTCCCGAAACAGGGGACAAACGTCTGTGGATTTCCCACAGACGTCTGTGGCTGTCGAATTCTGAAAATTTGGTTATTTATATGTGGATTTCCAAATTTATCGATTTTTGACTATCCATATAGTTATTGTCAATTAATATCAGCTTTGATGATTTCTTTTCTGGATTTTTGGTGTTTCTATTTGATCGATTTGAATATCGATTTCCATGGTTTGTTTCACGTTATCGAAATGTGAATTTTTGGTGATTGATTGTTTCAACAGTCATTTCTGTGATTTGTCACTTTAAAATATAAAGGTTTTCTATACTAGTAGTAAATATTCAAACTCTTTTACTAAAATGATTTCAACTCTATTTTAATGCAAAGTTCGTTTATAAAATCATTTTCTAATCTATTAGTATAAACAAACCTTTACCTCATTCGTATGAGAAAATCTAATTAAACGGCTTAGCAAAACAAGTGGTATGAAATGCTTGCGTTTACTTTGTCGGTTAATTTATGGACTTGTTCGATTGAAAACCTTGTGACAATTTTCAAGTGGAAATCTACAATTTGTTCGTAAATATTTAAGTTAAGCTAGTGGTTATGGGACATGAAGCTAAACTCATATATTTACTAGCTTAGTGTAATCGACACTTTTTGTTGATCAATGATGATCATTTTGTGATTTAGACTAGCGATGTGCGATGTCTATTTGTCTGCGAGGGAGACTAAACCCCGTTTTGTGGAACTTCGGTTCAATTTGGCGGGGTAGCGACTCGTGGTCTTCGGACCGTTTGTGGAGCTTCGGCTCAATATTTATGGTTAGCGACCATGGATTAGCGTTCCGTTTGTGATACACGTGTTGGTGAGTTTTCATGCTCCCGTTTGTGATAGGCCTCCCCCCTTTGTGATTTCTGGATTTCTAATTGATGATTTCTAGAATTTGTGTTTCACTAACTTTTGTGATTGGCAATGATATGTTTGTCAATATTTGCGGTTTGGTGAATAAAATAAAGAATATGACATTCTTTTTTATGCTTTGAGATTTCTTGAGATATTGTATGATTTTGTTGTTGTTTAAAACATACATGTCACAGCTTGACACCATTGTTATCATACGTTCTTATTATATCTCTGCTTATATCTCATTCCTTTATCTGATATTTATAGCTAGACTGGTCCGTTTATTATTTTCTTATTAAATAATACTCGGGTCAGACCGAGATGTTACATGTGCTTCTACTTGACTCCTCATCTGGGATCACCTTCTGACTTTTGCCTAACTACATTACAATTGTAGTTTTTGTTGTTTTACATTTGAGATAGAGACTCCTTGATGTATACATATTCCTTTGTCTAGCACTTGTATCTATTCTTTTGTGATATTGTGGATCTTGTTTGACCACTATTCTGATGTACACTTTTATGTGTTATATTCATATCTGTTTCCGCCTTTGAGATATGAACATCTGTGACCGATTTATGTTATGTTTATTTCTATATTCGTTTCCGAGGTCCACTTAGCCACTGTGTGGTAGCTTTGAGTTTGCATCGGTATGTCGAATTTCCTCTTGAAACAAAATGCATGTTATACTATCTGACATATCAGTGCTCGCACAATGCAATTACACGGATGGTCGCTCCTCAATAGCCTTATTCTTCATGCTAGTTGACGGCATTACTCCGTAGTGTCCTTGGCTAGCGTGAGCATAGAGGTGGGGCATCACATTTACTGATGAGCTATCACCAACATGGACATGTGTATTTGATACACATGTTGTATGTCTATGATAAGCTCATAGAGCTTAAAACGGAAGTAACTAAACTAACATATAATAGAAAATAAAATTGATTCGATTTGATCGAATATGTGAGTATATTTAAAAGAGTTCAATAAAATTGATTTGGTTTGACCGAATAGGTGAGTATATTGGAAAGAGTTCTGAACATCCCTAAAAATGAATAAATATTCAATCTCAAAAGTCACTCCTCTATATGATACATAATGATGTATCAATAAGGAGTGATCGAACACTATTGAACAAAGTATAATCAATTGTGAGTGAAGTTGAGTTAAATTCTTTCTATAATAAGGTCGTGTACTTAAGAGTAATGCACAAGGTTAAAATTAATTTCATCTAAAGAATGGTTTATAAAATCATATAAG
This sequence comes from Allium fistulosum, assembly GCA_030737815.1. Lineage (NCBI taxonomy): Eukaryota > Viridiplantae > Streptophyta > Magnoliopsida > Asparagales > Amaryllidaceae > Allium > Allium fistulosum. Next base: position 626,318,058 of record CM060905.1, on the reverse strand, counting down.
ATAAGAGTTTAAAAGAAACCTCAATATATCATAGCCTAAGGAGTTGGTAGGTTGTGTGAGTCGAAAGACTACATGTAATAATTGTTCGTGAGGAATCTTGTATGAATCACCCTAACAGGAGTTTGGGGACAACTGCCATTGGATGGAAAATTTATGTTTTAAACATAAGTATTTAAAGTAAAACCAAATCAGTTTTATATATAATCTAACTCATAAAGTGTTTATGAATATCTATTCCATTGCACTGACAAACAACTGTTGATTCAAGAAATAGCAACATCATGACGAAGGAATTTCTTTTAGAAATTATTGGTAGTAAAATAGATTGGACACAATCCAAAGATGAAATAGATTACGTGGGATGAAATAAAATTAACTAAAGCTAAATAAATACAATGCATTAGAATGCCTAATAAATATTCTTGCACACTGAACAGAAACCATGAGTTTCTTATCAATGTCAAGAATGGATAATCTTCAACAATTAGTAAACCATTATGGTTATTGACTCTGTGATATGGTACAATGCAGAGATTTGAAATGGATTCCAAGCACAGTATAAATATGATTTTCATAGTTGTACCCAAAGGGATATAATCCATCGACCGCAAATGAGTTTTTAAGATAATGATAATGTAGTTGGAATATAACAAGCAATATTGATAAGAATAAAATCATAAATTTCAGCCATTGAAATTAGCGTAATAGATTCATCGTTTAATGTGCTCAAGTTGATTCGAATTTTTACTCATAAAACTATCTCTTAGTATGACTTTGTTTTTGGTACATATGTGTTGAAATGGAAAATTCTAACTAATAGTGTAGAATAAACTATTTTCACATAAGAACCAAAGTGTCTCGAAGTCGGTGGGAGCGATATTGAGTTTGTGGGTTTTTCAGGTATGATCCAAGAAAGGATACCGAAGTGTTATTCTATAAGCATCAAATTGAATAAGTATTGATAGAAATATCGAAAAGTTTGATTTTCAGTCAAAATGAAGGGGATGCATGTGTCCATAGGAAAGAACATTAAAAGGTACATAGATATTTCTAAAATTATAAGTAAACAACATATTCCTGATTGTTAACGATGTACATATGTTAAAATCCATAGTAATTTGGTTATTTAAAACTTGACATTGGATTTGTTAATTGTATCTTTTATATTAAGTATAAAGGATGTTGGGAATGTCCCAAAACGATATGCAAAGATACCTTACTAAAGTGGTTAATATGGAACATATAAAATGAATTCTTTATGCATTGGCAATCGAGACTATCATACATGTTGTGTTGTTTACAATTTCATTTTTCTTATGTATTTGATGCATGAAGAAAATTTCAAATCCAAATTAAGATCACTAAATGGTAGTTTAGAGTATTCTTGGGTATTTATGAAATACTAGAGAATCGTTTACAGAAACAATGAACTCTTTATAAAGCAGTGTTTGGGCTCGAATTTCACAAGTGATGTTGAGTATAATATGTCAATATTAAATTCATGTTCAAACCATAGTTAAGGAGCCCTAAGTTGGAAATGTTCCAAACATGATGTTTTGGCTAATTCAACAAAAAATCTAAGTACATCGCCTAGAATAGCGCCACGGTAAAAGCAATATAAAAATATAAATGCACAAATTTAAAAACTAAGCTAGGGGTGATTCCAAGTATTAGGAATACTACATTATTGTTATATCATAATAATGTAATGACAAGAGCTCACTAGAAGTTGAGAAATATACCCCAAAGAGTTCCACATGATAAAAGTCGTTTATTAGCATCAGAGATAGTTGATTGACGGAGTAGATAATTAAACCAACATAGCAGATCCATTCACGAAGAGTCTAACTCGATCAGTTCTAACCAAGCTGACTGAAGGGAGGGGATAGAGATTTCATAACCCAAAGTACAACTAGGAGATTGTGTGCCCTATGGACAATTATGTAATTTGTTACATATATCTAAATCAATAACCAATCTTGTTCAAAATAAAAAGTATTTTCTTTCTATTATATACTTGTTATAATGTGTTATATTAATTAATTAATTTAATGAGAAGTATATTTAATAGAAAATCCATAAATGGTAAGTATGTAATCGCGGTTAAAAAGTGTTGTAACCATGAGTAATTTATCACAATGAAATTAAAAATATCGTTTTAAATATTCCTAGTCAAGATGTATCGAGACTAGATATCGACGCATCCATTAAGACTAGAGTACGTAACGCTCTCCAAATGTTGGGCGGTATATTACTCATGGTTGCTTGATGCACTAAAGTGTTATGTACTAACAATTATTGGCTAATTATGGAATGACTCCCATGATAGTTTTCTGTTGGTTAATATAACTGAGGTTAAACTGAAAATATCAATGTGACAAAACTACACGATTCTCTTAAGTTGAGAATACCGTCGATCTTCGATGTGGAAGCTCCACTTTGATTATAGTTAGATCTTGGCATAGCGTCCATCGAATGACTAGAGTCGAAGCATTGCAGTGAAACACTATTCAAGAGGGGTTTCGTCTCCTCGGTTATATGAGATTATTATCATGGTCAACTGAAGTCAATTCAAAGTCAAAGTCTCTGGCCACAGCATTTCGGTTAATGATAATTATTATTATTGAACCAAGGACTCTGTGTTTGAAAGATAGAGTTGAATATGGACTATATTGGAATTTTGACCATTACCAAATTCCGTAAGTCTAAAGTGATATAGTTTTGACGAAGATAATTGATGTAAATAGTTGTCACAACCGGGTAACGCTCAATAAAGTAAAATTGGATTTTACTGAAACCAAGTGATCAATAAATTTTGCTATAATGTCACACCACCTGCTAAGTGACCTATAAAAATTAATATTTGAAATGTTCGATATTAATTGCTGACCAAGTTTGCACCTAAGAGTCACACAACCGAAACGTTGAGTAATCCTTTTACCATCGGATTTAATTAATTTAAAAATTGTTATAAGTTAATTAATAATTATGAAATATTAATTATAAAATAATTATTCGATGTATTTTGAACAATATTAAACAATGTGTTTATAATAGTTATAAATATAATGATCGATATACGATATTAATATGTGGTTAAATAAGGTTTAAACTTGCATTGAATATTGTTCGGACATGGATCAGATTTGAGGCCCGTGTGGGCCTGATTTTTTCGACTGTAGAATGCATGGTTTGGCGGCCATATGATGGCGATTGGAGAGGATTTTGAATGGTTAAAAAGTTGTAAATAGAAAGAAAGAGATAAGAGGATGCGATCCACTTTTCACTCTCTTGACTTCCTATTTATATGTCACCTTTTACACCATTTCTTTTTACACTTTTTCTCCCCTTTCTCTCTCTCTCTCTGATATATTTAGCCAGCAACCTCCTCCTCTAAGCATCAAAATCCAAGTACAAAATTACATTAAAACTCTATGATTCGATCGTCGGTGGTAAGGCAGTTTTGGAGCTAGCAACTTCTGATTTGTGAACGGATTCAAGTGGATCAATTCAACATTTTAATGAGTGTGCAAGGGCTTTGGTGAAAGGTAATTCTCTATTTTATTATGTTATATCATATGTGTGTGTATCATTTATGTAATATAATGTTAGGTTATATTACAAATCTTGTATATCGAAATGCTCTCACAAATTGGTTGATTTTTTATATTATTATATCTATATAAAATAAAAATAAAAAATTTGTACACTTGCTTTTTAGATGCTCATGCCTACAAATTAAATAAAAATTATATATAAATAATTTTTATTAAATGATTTAATAAATCAAAATCCATATTTAGAATATTAATGTTATATATCATATGTTTTAATGGAAAAAAAATATTCATGTATAATATGTATTCGACAGTAAATAAAAAAAATATTTTGAATAATATACTTAATTATTCGTTTAACCTAAAATTATTTATTTAACCTAAAATACTTGTATATATGTGTATATATATATATGTATATTCAAATAATAAATTTTTGCATAAAAATATTACATTACATATATTAACGAAATTTTTTTGGAAATATTGTTTTTATATGTTTTTTAATTTTAAAATGTACTAAAATTCAATACCAAAAAGAAAAATTATATATATGTTTGACCGAGAGAAAAATTTGCAGAAACATAATTTAAAAAGGATAATTTTATTATTTATAATAATATATATATAATTATATGTATGTATATATATATATGTATGTATATATGTATTGTATATTTAAAATAAAATGAAATATTATTTTGATAAATTATTTACCACTTTCATATTATATATTATATATACTTATGTATATGTTGAAATTATTTTATAAACTAATATTCATTAATTTAATGATTGAATTATTATATATATATATATTTATTCATTCATTCATTTATTTATTTATTTACATACACACACACACATATATATATATCTGAATATAAAATTATATAAATGTTTTATATATAAATTGTGTATAACTAAAATTTAATGTATGTATTTATATTTATATTATATATTTACTTGTATATATTATTATGATGCAAACATATACACATTCTCACAACGAATCTAATACAAAAAAGTATAACATGGCCATTGTAGTGTAAATCCCAACATCTATACATGGACATGGAAAACCATGTACACATTGTTATGTTGCATATGCATATACTGTAACAACCCACACCTTAATAGGCCTGAATTCGACTAAATCAAAACCCAAGTCCTAATGATCATCGGTTTTGATAACATGTAACCTGTGCAGTTAACGCACTCGGCAGATTCAGTGCGGCGGAGGTGCAAAAAGTCATAGCGGGTATACAACGAGGATATAGCGGGATATAGCGGATGACTCTAAAATAGCATATAAAACTCATACTTAATGTTTTACAAAAATATAAATGGTAATTAAATAAAAAATTAACATTCAATTGAACTATAATTAATACATAAATAAATTTTAAATGAAAACATGTGCGAATATACTGTAAATAAACGTAAAACTGTTATATAACATAATTGAATTTAGTGGAATATTAGAGTATTTTCATTTCTGAAAATATATTAAAAATTCAATTAAATAAATTAATTTCATAATTTTTATAATGTATAAATGTCCTTTTCAATTCATTTCTTTTAAAGAAGATATATCGAAAATAGCATAATATAGCGGGAATAACGGGATATAGCGGAAATAGCGGGGCTTAAAGCGGAAATGCTATATTTGAGGCTATATGGAAAAATCGTAGCGGCAGAAATCCGCTATGAGATATAGCGGTGTTATAGTGGGGTAATAGCGGGGCATTAACTGTACAGCCTGTAGCACATAAGTATATCAAAGAGCTATCTACACAAACTTACTACATAATGGAAAAATATAATAGAACATAAAAACTGACTGAGGCTACTACCTTGGAATCCATAGTATTTCTTGGATATCTGGCTGCATTGTCAGTGTCAAACATGAATGAGAAGACTTCACCATCTACCGTTCCCTTCTTGCACTAGTAGCATGCCCCTCTAAATCTATGATGTGGTTTGTAACGATGAGGAGATCAGAACAACGTTCGGGTGACTAGAAAAAGTACATAATCCATCACACTAATTTATGCTGATTGATTTTATGTCTTATTTATGGCTAATCCATTCAATTCTATGTGCACATATGGGATCCTTAATATCCTCCGATGTATAACTGTATATATGCCTATATACATAGGTACGTATATATAGATATATATATATATATAACATTGTACTATGCAAAACTTCGGCTACTTAATACTTCTTAAATAGAGAGGAGGCAGGCCCAACGGCCATTTAATACCTCAACCCGAAGCGGGCCCTCCATAACGTAATCGCTAGTCAACCGGCTCTCGCTACAGAGACCGATGACCCTTAGATACAACTTTATGACCCATCAAAAGGTTACCTAGCCTACCTCCAAAAAGAAAACAGTTAACTAATTAAACTTTGAAGAATGTGTGTATCCCATACGGATTCTACACTAGTAGGAAGCAAAATTTGTCAGGGCTAAATTCAAGTCTTTGCTACCAACTATTCGGGAACGTTGGTGGTTATAGCCTATATGTCAGCCCTACTACTAAATGCCTATTCAACAACAACACTGACATAGTCCACCGATCTTCCCAAGCCGAAATCTCATTTAGACTATCCTAATGTAAGTCAAGGAAAATGCTCATTCCATTTACTTAATATGTCACATTAGAAATGAAGCAGACCTCATTTCCTTAAAAGTACTAGGCCATTTAATACTTCAAATCAAAGGGGAACCCTTAGTATATTTCCCCATACCTATATGCAACTACATATTCCTTTCCCGTGGGTCCTATGGTTGTAGTTGACTCACATCAGTAGTAAGTATACACAACTGCTGGTAGCCTCTTGGTGAAGAGCAGACTTCTGTTGTGTAACTCTACTGACCTTGCATCACAACCCACTAAACCAAACCAACCATCCTAAGCATAAATGTTGGGCTAGGCCCTCTAATTCACACTCGTTCTAAAACATATAATTAAGGCTATATAATTTCCTACTATGAAAATTATATTGTCTTCCAGCATTTAATTCTTATCTTATACGCTTATGTACCATATTCCATAAATGTCAATTTTCTGTAATAAATGGTTATTATTATTATAATTGAACAATCTCAAATAATGTTTATTTATCCATTCTCATCCTATTATGCATGTTTCAATTTCCTATAAATGCCATATTAAATCCTTCAACAGGTCCTATTAACCAAAATTATGTTCCCAATTAATTCATGTAACTCCCTATAAACTACACATTTATTGCCCTATTAATTTTGAGGTTATTACCTCTTTCCTATCTACACCTCCTAATCCTATAATTTACTATGCTATTTATAATTAGACGTCCTAATTATAATTAATAAAAATATCAATGTAATTTACGTTATATTTATTTATTTATTTATTTAAAAATTGATGAGCGCAGTTATACATATGTGTGTGTGTATTCATATTCCTAACACATTAATTCATTGCTTAGGAATTCCCGACCATTAATTTTCCACATTTTAGTTTATTAGAGTTATCCTTCCCAAAATGGACTACCATTCACCCAACTACTTATGATGATGGAATGAAGAAACACAAAAGGTTGGACTCGATTGGGGAAGATCAACTATGGTTGGTACCGATTATAATCATGTAAGCACTAATACGATTTGGTCTGTGCCAAGTTAATTACTGAGTGGTCCACTTCTAAGTAGTTGGGTGAATAACTCCAGATTTTTGTAGACAAGTTTCATATATGAAAGTCATGTTGGTGCCAATATGATTTGGTGGAGCAACTTTGACAACTGAGTTTGAAACTTGAAGATATAGAAAAGTATAAGGAAGCAAGTGATATGGTGGATAGCAATTATGCTTGGTATCGACCATACTATAGTCGGTACCGACATGATTTTGAGTGTGGGATATCACAAGTTCTTCTTTCTTATTTGCATGGATTTAAACTCTTACTTGGTCTTCTGCAATCTAGAGATTATGGCGGACAATTTCGACTATAAATATGTGAGTTAAAGCAATAGGAAAATGACCTTTACGCTTTACACTTTTGGCCTTAATTCATCATTTTCATCTCTATACTTCAATTTATTTTCCACGAACTGCTGTCAAACCCGAATTTGCATTATTTTCTAGGATTAAAGTTTGTAAATCTTTGTATTCGTGACAAATCTAAAGGTAATAAAATTAAAGTGGATAGAGGAAGTGATTTAAGGCTAAATCACTGTAAAAACTTGTGTTTTCTTGTTGTTCTATTTTGTTTTTTAATCGATTTACTCTCGTTTGTGATCGATTTGGGGGTGTTGTATCACTTTTTGACCCAATACCTATTCATCTTGAGATGGCCGTGCTCAAGCTACATCATTCCAATAACTAAGAGTGTCATTTTCCTTGCTAGCTCTCTTTTTGGTATGTTCTGATAAGAATTTTTGATGATGAGCAGTTCAGCCGTTGGTGACTGATCGAGTTTTTGAACGGTTTTTGGTCACCAGTCTCTTTGTTCCCTCTATCCTTTGATAATGCCAATTGAACATCCCATGGATAATGTTAAGGACTAGTATGCTATCACCTTGATTTTATTGTGTCTCCTGGTCTTGGGAGGTTTTCAAATAGTTACTTAGAGATTTTATCGATGTCAAGCTTCTGCTTGGCTTTTGGATGAACATTATCGACGATGGAGGAACGGTGGAAGTTATTGGAGATCGAGCATTTTCTTTGTTGGACATCCTGAAAATTTTAAAAGAACCTATTGATTTCAAAAGAAACTAATGAATTGTTGGAGAGGGTAAAGGGTTATCCCTCCTTCTAGCATGGAATGTTAGTAAGATTTTTGGGATCATACAAAAAATTTGAAGTGTACAAAATGTTGTAAGCTTTTACCTGTATGAAAAAATCAATTGTTACTCAAATATATATAAAATTAACTTATATTCAGGAAATAATAAAGTAAAATTGAGAAAAATAAAAAACACACATATTTACATGGTTTAGATATTAATGAACCATACATCCATAGAATAAATTCATATGCATTCATTAGTTTCACCAATAAAAATGCATTATTGACTGACATTTTTGATTATTTCTTCCTCTACTACTTTTTTTTCTATTTTCTACAAGAAAAAAATGAGTTGCAAAAAAGATCATCTTTTTTGCTATATGCCTTTTTTGTATTATTCATAAATCATGTGTATTCGTTTATCCTATGTTCGCTAATGTTGAAAAATGTTGGATTATGCACACTTCACTGATGTTGGATAATTACTTTAGGTGGGATTGTTAGCTTTAGGCGGGATTATGAATATTATTAATATGATCATTCAATTTTGAAAAATAATATATCTTGAATTTAGTGTACGAACGAGGGATGATCAACGGCTGTACTTATTCCCTGAAATTTGTCTAACTTTTGTTGGTGGTTCAATGAATGGATGTTCACCTCATATGTTTTCCTCATTTGCCCGCTCAAAATGTTGATCTAAATTTTGGTGTAATAGAAGTTATGCCATCAGCAATTAAAATCTAGTAGCTGTCTTTTTCCTATATTCACAATGGCTATAACAGCCACTTAAATAAAACAAAAGCCTATTTACTACTTTTCTTTCTTAACATATGTACTTAGAATTGCTATGGAGGCGGTCATGCTAAGAAAGGCTCAAGGCTTTGCCATAATTTTTCCATTCCTTTTTTCTTTTCTTTTCTTTTCTTTTTCTAAAAGGATGTTGCTACTTCAACCAGTGAATCCAAGTATGGGAAGTACGAAAATCAAAATGGAAGGTAGGTTTCATAGGTGGGTATATCATTTCAATGGTCTGGATGGATCCTAAAGATGACTATGTAGTCTTTCATCGGTTGTTTTAGAATTATTGTTTTTGAAAAAATGTCCCTTGAGGACTTTGCCTTATCGAAATGATTATTATAATGTTTAAAACTCCACCCTATTCCATCTATGGTTCCAATGGCGGTGGTTTCCAGAGTTGCTAACAAGACTGATTTCAAGATCGCTTTAGAGATAGATCCACCAATGGATCTTGTGGATTTCTACTACCAGGCTGAAAGATATCTATGCCAGGAGGATGATGAAGCTAAGAGTGTTGAAGTCAACGCTATGGAGGAGGAGGACCATCCAAGGTAGGATATGGAAAGGACAAAAGGAAATGAAAAACCGATGATGTCTTCGGAGGACCAAAGTGAAAAAGAAGGGAACCGAAGTTTTCCTCATATACTGAATTAATAGAGACCTTAGAGAGGATCTACTTTGACCTGAGAAGATAGATTCCCTGTAGAAAACTGGCTTAAAGAGAGCCCATGGATTGGAAGAGGAGGTCTGGAAAGTTTTGCCTATTCCATGATAAGGATGGGCATGAGACGAATGAGTATATATATCTATGTGACTTGATAGAGGAGCAGGTTGAGAGTAACTGGCTACAGTAGTATGTGAAGGATCGGACCATAATGGTATGGTAGGTGCGACTACCACCTGTGGCGAGTATACCAGGTCATAGCCGGGGATCTGGATCAGGTATCATAATCCCATGATCGGGATGGATTAGTGTTGAATTTATTTCATGCATTTTGACTTTGCTTTAAATAAATAGTGATGGACTGCTTTCAGGCTACTTACGCATATATGGGATCTCGATCGGTCCTAAGGCTTGCTCTGAGTTAAGGTCTGGGAAATCCTTGACTAAAGTAGACTTTTTGATTTTTTTCTTGATGCATCTGATTTGAACATTATGATTAAGTTATGGATATTTGGACTTAAAAGTCATTCGAACATGATAACCGACATTGATATTATTACAGGATATCAACGAAACTTGGTTATTCCTTAAAACTGATACATAAATTGATAGGACATGGTTCCCCTAACCAAAGAGGCGGGGCGATGAACCGTGAAGTGCATGTTCCCTTGCAGGAGAGCTTGTGGATGGACTTGTACAGGATGGCAAGTCCCCTCACCGAAGAGTAAACGGATAGACGCGCTTGAATATTGGGTCCCCTTAGTAGAGAGCAAGCGGATTTGGCTCAATCTAGAAATTTGATTATTCATTCCAGAGAGATTAGAAAGTAAATTTTGGAATTTGAATGCCTCTTGATTGTGAGATAAAATGATAATGATTACTGGATTAAGTGATTGCATCGATTTGGTTAGACTTACTTATGATGGGATGTTGGGCGATACTAGACAATTCATAAGTATTGCTCTAATCAGTGGTAATGCACTTCTATGATTAATGATTTATGATTACCTGATATATGATTTATCCATGATACTTAAATCTCGAGAGAACCTGAGATGATATTGGTACAGTTATATGATAATTTAATCCCAAGCGAACGTGAGATGACTTTGATTTATGGTATATAATATGATGATTCCAAGGGAACGCATAGTGATTATGTTTTATGACTAACGCTTAAGGCAAGGATTTGAATCCATAATTAATAGGTGTAGAACAACATTTATTTACAGGTGAATCCGAAGGAACCGCATGATTCACAATGATCAGTCCAGTAGATAGCCGAAGAGCTCAATGGTTGACAATTTGCTGATTTCCATATTCATTCTTTAGCAAAGCAAACCATATATTCACAAGGCATACTTTAGGGGGGCAAGTGTTACTGGTAGATTTTCCACAGTCTCAGAAAGACTCAATCAGATGAATTGGACTAAAGAATGAAAAAGAAATGAATCCAGAGAATTGGAAAACATCAAGAATGGAAAAATGAAGAATTACAAAGAAAATGGCCAAAATTTGATAAAGTAAATTAATTTGCTACCGAGTTATGCACAACTCGGCATCGAGTTATGATGTGTGATGACTCGGCAAGACTTAGTCAAGAACTGAAAGACAAAGAAAGAATAAAGCAAGATCAAACAAAAATCATATAACTCGATTTCGAGTTATCACAACTTGGGACCGAGTTATCCAAGTTCATGCTTTTCCCATGATTTTTTACTGAAACTTCGGAATTGAAGTGGAGAATGTAGTCGAGCATTTTTTGGCAATTTTGGCAATGGATTTCATTTATATATAGATGAGGAGATGCATTGGAAAAGGGAGTTTCCTCACTTCTTCACTGCTCTGAATCAATACGAGTTAGGTTGATTTTTACCCGAGTTATTTAATACCAAGTTGTAAAAACTACTTTATAGGAAGAAAGTACAATTAATAAAAAAGGATTAACTAGACATAGACCAAAGAATTCATCGAACTAGTGTAAAATTTATGCATTTCCTCTCTCTTTTAATCTCGTTTCTTATATAATCTTTATTTGCTACTTGATTGTGTTTTTGTGTCATTTTTGGTCCAAACAATTGGCCAATAATCATAAAAGTAGCATAAATAGATGTGCCCTAAAGGTCTCATCCTTGTTGTTGCCATTAACCTAGTTGTTTCGTAGGTAACTGTTGTTGCGTTGTTGAAGCCCTAAATTAGATCGGGGTTGGAGTACGCTAATTATTTAGGCAATTTCATGCTATTAAAAAGTAGCATTGAAGGTCATGTTAATAGCCTGCTCCAATGTTGAACAATGTCTTCTTTATTATCCAGTTTAAGATTTAGAGTTCTATAACCAACGGATATTGATAAACGAAGACTACTCCGCATAATTCTACAATAAACACTAAAGCATAGCAAGGCACTTCTAATTGGATCGAGTCATTAATGTGGTAAACTACTCGGTTTCTACCCATATCTTCATCTATATACCTCTCTATGGCTTTCTGTCCCAGCCAAATATATTCAACCGTGGTTAGGCCCAATTATTACATAAGGATTTCTAATTATATTTGCAAAGATATGAATGTAGTAGTTGTAATTTCTTTACCGCTCTTGATCCCTGAACAAACTAACCCACATAGCCTTTTTGAATGAGCCATTCAATATCATTTTTAAGATGCTTACATTCCACTATGCCATTTCCATTTTCCCTATGGAAGCGACATTATTTGCTCTGTTTGGATTTTTAGCTTTTTTCTCTTGTTAGTAATTGTACATGAAGTCTTTCTTTATAATCTTTAAGATGTGTCTTACATTGTGGGTAAGTGAAGCATGTTATATACGGTTGAACTGACGAGATCGCTTGTTTGTGTGGTTGTAGATTTCTACTCCTCGCTTTTTGTTGTCAACCATCCCTTAAGAAGCCTTATTTCTATAATCATACGGCTTATGTGCATATTCCACTCTACTATGATCATTAGCTCTATTTTTAGAAGTTTACATGTTTCCACAAGCTTCTCTTGTGATATTTAGCCAAAAGTATGTACCCTTTTTAACTCAAGAATGAGAAGTCATTAGCATTATAGCATTATCGGTGATCCCCGTTTTGGTGACCTTATCCCTGAATCGCTCAATAAATAACAACCCGTATTTTATGTCTCAAAGGATCTTAAAATAGTATTATTATTTAATACAAACTGGATCATATGGAACTATAACTTTGGGTAATGTTGAGTAGTGATATTTTTTATCCTTAGCACTTTTATTGGAGATTTTGACCTTGAAAAATCGTAATGCCCATAACTTTTGCTATGAGTTGAATAAGTGTATGAAACCACTTCCAAATGAAAGATATGATGGTTTCTCTTTCCATTGAGTGGTCATACTATATTTTTGGCTTTACCATTTAGGACACATGACCATTCAAAGTTAGATAGTTTTTGGACAGATTAGTGCATCGTGATGCTAAGCTCATATTTGGCCCACTAACCCATTTCAAGATTTGAGCTAATATGACCTAATTGGACAACCCCTTAACAATTCCCACATTTCTGAAAAACAATTCTAACCTCTACTAATCATTTTCTTAGCAAAAAAGCAACTCAAATCCTTCTTTATTTAGCCAAATCAAGTAATTTAGAAGAGATTAGCAAGGGTACTAGTAAGGAATTCATTGATTACTGTTTAGGTGCATTGGAATTCGGATTAGCTACTGTTCATCTCAGATTTCTCCATGATTTTTGTGCATTTATACCCCAAGGTGAGTGATTTTTGTCTTTCAATATACTATGAATGCTAATACAATACTAAACCATGTTTTTGAAATGGTTTTAAAGTTAAAAATATGATTTTTACTTGATTTAAACTTACTCCTGTTTTCATAATGAATTTCAAAGTTTAAAAATAGATTAGATTTGAATATTGCATGTGTGTTCATATGGATTGGCCTTATGCTTGGTTTGGAAGATATAATGATTACATTGATTGTGTAATGATGTTAAAATGCTTGTTTGGACTTTTTTGCAGTTTATTTGCATATGATATGGTGTATCTATATGTATTTTGGTGTATTGAGCAGATCTAAAGTGCTCGGAGCCGAATTGACGTAAACAGATTGCATAGGGAGTTAAGGCATTTAGGGAAGAGGTGAAACCAAATTAGAAAATGCTAAAAAACATGACATGTTTTCTAAGGTGATCGATCATCACCGATTGATCCAAGTGGTCCAAATGGCATGTGATCAACATGGGTGCTTTATGATCTCCAAAGGTCCCACAATCGATCGCTTGGGATATAGAGCTGTATATATGGAGTTGTGGTGGAAGGACAGATAATTAGATGGATGCACTATCGATCGATTTTTGCTTTGAGGCATGTAGTCCAAAACTCGAGCTTGATAGAGAAGAACTTCGGGAATTAGCATGGAAGTCGTAGTATGAAGTGGTAATGAATGGACTTATCTAAATTTTGATAAGTTCCAAACTATGATGGTTCGACAGCGACCCATGGTAGTTCAAGAAAATTGAAGGACTACGGGTTGTGTTCATGGAAAGATATAAGCTTGCTTCAGACTAGAGGGTGGAAGGCCTAGGGGTAACTTTGGATTAGATTCAAAAATGGCTACGATATGGGAGAGGTAGGTCCGATCGAAATGGTCCCCAAACCAAATTACAGCCATTAATTCCTACTTCTTTAGATTGACACAAACTTGTAGTGATGGAAGAGCGTGTCATTATAAGGCTATATGAAAAGTTTGGGGATGATCTAATAGTTGGACCTTGAAATATTGAGGGATGATGGTCGATGGATGATGGATGTGGCCTATGACTAGCTTTAGGCCAAACTTAAAGGAATTTGGTGGTTGCTTCTGGCTTCACCGTAAGGAATTCAAGGAACCTTATGTAGCGATCTGAATTTTGACAAATCGATGATATGGGCCATTTAAGTGAGTACTTAAAGTGGGAAGTGTGTTTAGGACTTAATGATGGTCTGAGGAGGCACGTTCATTGATGAAGCGATGGGGTAGATTGTAATGTATTCTACTATCGAGTTGCATGCTAAAGGGATTGTTGATAATTGTGGATGTGATGTGTGTTTCATAGGGAAAGAGTATATGAGGATGCTCACCTATGTGCCTAGGACCTTAATGATGATTTGGCCTACCACGGTGAGGGCATGTGACGTTATGTGATTGAGCACTGAATCCAATTGTGACATAGTGTGTTGCCAACCTTTGTAATGATCGTATGAGTTATCATATATCCAAAGACATCTTAGTGGTGATGCGATACCTTAGTGATGGTCGCCGTGATTGCTTTATTGTATGGGCTCTATGATTGCTATGTTTGCTTTGATTGATGTGCGGTTGAGATGGATGTCTGGTTACTGCATTAGATACCCGACACCTATGTTGTACTTGGTGTTGCATACCTATATGATGATAGTATAATGTATACTATGTTATGTACTAACTTGTTGGATGCAAGGACAAGGTGGATATGAATTCTCATACTTAATGTTCACTTTTACTATATTGGCTTTAATATTATCTTCAAGTTATTAACTGCTCGCACCAGACTGTTGTCTGACTTGATATTTTATGTTTTGCTTCTTGCTATCTCGGGTATTATTAAATGAGTACACTAGATAGAAGGCTAGGACTATCGCATTGAGCTATTCAGAGGATGAGTAGGAGGCTGGTGCTATTAATATTTACTATCAAAATTTGTTTCTTATTCCGCTATGTAGCATTGTGGAGCTTTATTAGTGCTACGCTTTAATTTCTAAAGATATTATTTAGGATTTTATAATTTGATGTATAAATCATACTGCTACTTTGTATAACTATGGTGGATCAGCTTTGATTCATCTAGTTATATGATGTCTCACTTGTTTTATATCTATAATGATTATTATATTTTATTTCATGTGATATGAGATATATGGCATATTTGCTTTGGTGTCTTTACTACTTTACCCTTGACTATCGCTCTATATCAGCCGAGTACCATTACAGCGCACTATACATGTATATTGGGTACTATAGGTGTAAGGCAGTTATCAAATTTAGTATCAGAGCATAGGTCGCGTAGTTAACCTAAGTTGATATGAGTTCCATTAGAGATAAGAAGGGGTTATCACCTTAGAATGGATCGAATAATATAAGATAGAGCATACTTGTTATATATTTTGGTTTTTATAACCATATAGTAGTATATATTATAAAAGTCACATTGCACACATGAGTACCATTGATGTAGACTGAAATACTGATCATTCTTATTACATATTGTAAGAACGATCCGTCAAATAAGAAATGTTGCATCGACCTCTATGTAACTAGAGGATGGAGTGGGCTTGGGGGTGGCTAACCTAGACATACATGTTATGTTCACTAAGATTATGAGGAACATGCTGCCAAATGCCGAAAGAGCTGCTCTAGCTGTTACTATTGACGGCAGTGCTCCAATGTAGGCATCCCGGGCTGACTTTGCTAAATTAAATAAGGAGTATTCTAGCTTTAAAGGATGATCATTTCTTGGAATAGAATCAGCCTTGGAAGTGCAAAGTGGTTGGATACCTACGATCGTATCTTTGACGACTTAGTCTTGGAAGGTGATATGAAAAGTATCCGGCTTCTAGGCTACTTCAAGGGAGGGTAGTGAACTGGTGGAATGTTGTAAAGATTGCTACTTCCAAAGATAAGTTAATTTGGGAGCAGATAGAGCCAAATTCGAGGAAAATTTTATTCTAATTGTTCACAAATTAGTGATGTTTCGGAAATTTGCTGACTTGAACCAAGGAGACGTAACTTTTTCAAAGTATATGGTTAAGTTTGACTTGTTGTTGAAGTACAAGCTATCTTTTATTGATGCTCCATTGAAAAGAACGAGGAATTCATTATGGGCTTAGATAATTTTCTTGGGGATCGGTTAGTGGGCCATGTTGATGAATCCTTTGAGAAGCTTGTTGGGAAGGCTCGGTAACATGAGAGTCTTTATCCTAGGTCCAAAGTTGTTGTTATTGCACATAAAGAGCCTAAGTCGTAAGTGAGCAGTGGTGGCAAAAAAAATGGAACAATAATAAAGGAAATAAGTAGCTATAGGGAAAGAGTGGCAAAGTCAAGTGAGAGCCCATCTACTTTAACTACAAAGAGAAAGGATACCTCAGCAAAAACTACAAAAACCTGAGGAATCCCAAAAGGAAATGTTTCAACTGTGATAGGGCAACTCATCTGAAGGAGAACTATTCGAGCTGCTAAAGAACAAGCAGTTCGTGTTTACTTATGCGCTTGATGCCATTCCAACTTCGTTGAGTAGTCCATCGACGAAGGAGAAATGGAAAGACATTAGTATCCAATGTATGTTTCTATTTATGGTATATCTATTCGTGTTTTATTTGATATCGGCGCATTATATTTTTTTATATCTAGTGACCTAGACTAGGATTGAGGCTGGACTTAATAGATAGATTTCTTGTAGTGATGAACCCTATGGGTCGACCAATTAGTGTATGGTTTGTCACGACTTAGTGTTATCGAATCATGATTGCGTGTTCTCTTATAATTGGCTTTTTACTTAGTTTCATTAGCTTCAGTATCATATTGGGGATGGAAATATGGAGCCATATTGAACTATAAAAGATCGTTGGTGATAATTGGGATAGATGATGAGCGTAGGCTGGAGTTGAGTTGTATGCCCGAGGATGCACTGATGCTTAGTTTCTTACATTGCACGAGGTCCCTTGTGAGGATTTTTCACCAATACTCGTAGTAGTGGCATACCTAGACGTATTTGAGGACGTGACAAAATTGCCTCCATAATGTGAGATTGGGTTCCACGTCACTTAGTGAAGGATGCAAGGCTAGTAGTTATTCTATTGAGGTGTGTGGGACCTAAAGAGCAATGTGAGCTCGAGGTGCAAGCGAATGACCTATTGAGGAGAGGGTTCATTCAAAGGAGTATATCTAAGTAGGGAGTGCCTATAGTGTTTGCTACGAAGGCAGATGGCTCACTGGGAGTTTATGTTGGTACTATGAGCAGAACAAAGTGATAAACAAGAACGAATATCTGCTCCTGCGAATTGGTTACTTGTTCGATCAGCTCCATGGTGCTAAATTTTTTTCTTAGTTAGACTTAGTGATGGGGTTCCACCAACTAACAGTGGCTGGAGAGAGTGTGTCGATTACTACATTCAGTACGCCGTCGAGATTTTATGAGTAGTTAATTATGCCGCTTGGGCTAATCAGCACATCGACATACTTCGTCGATCTCATGGATCGTATTTTCAGGGATCAAATGAATAAGTTTCTACTCGTGTTCATTGACAATATTCTCGTCTCCTTCCGGATAGAAGAGGAACTTAAGAAACACTTGAGGATCATGTCAGAGGTGTTGAGGAAGCACCAATTGAAGGCAAAATTTTATAAATATCATGTTAGCCATAAAATCCACCTAGAGAACAAAGGCATGAAAGAAGATAAGAAAAGCGCCAACATCTACTAAAGTGGGTTTCAACAAAGATCATGAATGAAGGTTTTGAAAGCATTAGGAAGGTTTTCGAAAGAGTCGTAAGCAGCAGGCACCCTCACAGGTGATAAAACACGAGCAAGCCTCCAAAAAGATGAAAAAAAAGGAGAAACAAAGCCACCTTTCCACCTTTCTAAGACATTTCGACACAGATGGGTCAATAAAGACTACTTTGGAACCTCCTTTCGAAGGAAATGAATGTTAATCTCCCATGAACATGCCAGACCTTTTTGAACTAAAGGTTTTACCCTCATAACAACCCTTTCGAAAGCATATACAAGCTTTTCAAACCAGTCGAAGCCAAAGACATTAGAGGAGGGTTCCACATTAATGCACGGACATACATTCGAAAGTAACTCAACATCATCGAAACCATCGGCACATCAACATCTTCGAAGCCCTATAGGCAACCTATCGACAGAGTCGAAGGCACCTATTTAACTTTCAATGACAACAAAGCAGCATGAAGGAAAAAGCGCATTTGGAGACCTTTCGACAATGTCGAAAGGTGTTCTAGAGGAAGTAGCAAGAAAAGATACTCATAACTTAACAAAGGAAAAAGGTTGGTAAAGGATCCTTTCATAGTCGAAAGGGCTTGAGAAAGACCAAGGAAGCGCAAGGCTGTGTAGTTAATGCCCCGCTATTACCCCGCTATAACCCCGATATATCTCATAGCGGATTTCTACCGCTACGATTTTTCCATATAGCCCTAAAATATAGCCTTTCCGCTTTAAGCCCCGTTATTTCCGCTATATCCCGTTATTCCCGCTATATTCCACTATTTCCGCTATATCTTCTTTAATAAAATGAAATGAAAAATTGCATTTATACATTATAAAAATTATGAAACTAATTTATTTGATTTAATTTTTAATATATTTTCAGAAATGAACGTACTCTAATATTCTGCTAAATTTAATTATGTTATATAACAGTTTTACGTTTATTTAAAGTATATTCGCACATGTTTTTATTTAAAATTATTTATGTACTAATTATAATTCAATTTGAATGATAATTTTTCATTTAATTACCATTTATATATTTGTAAAAACATTAAGTACAAGTTTTATATGCTATTTTAGAGCCATCCGCTATATCCTGCTATATCCTCGCTGTATCCCCGCTATGACTTTTTGCACCTCCACCGCTTTGAATCTACCGAGCGCTTTAACTGCACAGGCGCAAGGGTAAATCAAAGAACTCAGAGAAGATGCCTTTCGACAGTGTTGAAGGCAGACATGGCCTTTCGACCAAGTCGAAAGGCGAGAGGCGGCATATAAGAAGGGGACCTTTCTATAACAACCCGCATAATTTACGAATATATATATATATATATATATATATATATATTTAAATGTTTTATTTAAATATAGCATCGTTAGTTGAATTAAAGTCTGAAATGTGACTTTTTGTAAACAGTTGAATTCGGACTCGAGACCACTTTAATTGAGTTCAAAAGGACGTTTACAACTTGTTTAAGTATAAACATCGATATGTTTGGAGTTAATTAGGATTTTGGTATTTTCATTTGGGCTTTGGGTTGTGTTCTAGCCCATTAACCCAATAAGAGAACCCAAACTCTTATATCTAATAGCTCCCACTCCGCTCCTCCTCATTCATTCATTCCATTTTCTAAATTCCTAACACTCAAGCCCTAAGGAAAAAATGGGAGAAAAGAGGGGAAATCAAAATTCCTAAGCCCTAGTTCTCTTAGGAAATTCAAATTCAAGTTCTAAAATCAAGGAGAAGCTTAGGTAAGCATCCTCTTCATCTTCTCCATCTCAATCCCTCTTCAATTATTGATTTTTCCTATAACCTAACTTAGGAAAAAAAACTTTACATTTGATAGTAGATTGAAGATTCTAGAGGTGTAATGAAGAGGGATTGGTCTAAACTTATTTTAGAGATTCTCATTTCTTGATTTTGAATTTAAAGGCGAGTTCTTGAACTCACATCTATGTCTATAGCTTTCATTGTTGTTAGGTATGAATTCCTAACATCTATTTCATGTTCAATTGCTTTTGAATTGAATTGGTTTGGTGAATTTTCCAATTTTGGTATTTTGAAGTCAAAATCTATGAAAATCCTACTATGGATGTTTGGACATGTTGTTTGGAGTGTATTGAAGAGCCTATAGGGCTGGGTTGCCTTTTGACATAAATCCCTAGCCACCATCGCTCATTCGATCGCTTCCAAGTTGATTTGGCCATCAATGGTCTAGGCAAATTTTGCCCTGAGCTTCAGCTCAGACGTCTGGGAAAACACTCAGACGTTTGAGGCAAGGGAATAAAAATTCCAAACCTACAGCTCAGACATCTGAGGTTATTCCCAGACATCTGAGCGATCTGGAAGAAATTTCCAGACCTTCAGCTCAAACGTTTGGAAAAACCACCAAACGTCTGGCGCTATTAAATTCACCCAACTTGCCTCTTTTTATGTGGGTTTCCATATCGGTTTTTGTTAATCCGGTTAGTTCTTGTCATTTATTATCGACTTTGATGACTTCTTTTTTGGATTTTTGGGAATATCCATTTGATGGATTTGATATCGATTTTCATGGTTTTAATTCACGTCGTCGAATGTGAATTTTTGGTGATAGATTGTTTTTACAATCGTTTCTATGATTTCTCACTTTAAAATACAAAAGTTTCTATACTAGTAGTAAATACTCAAATTCTTTCACACAAAAAATGATTTCAACATTACTTTTAAAACAAAGCTCATTTTTAAAACCGTTTTCCAATCTATTAGTATATACAAACCTTTACCTCATTCGTACGAGAAATCCAATTAAACGACTTAGCAAAACAAGTGGTATGAAACTCGTGCGTTTACTTCGTTGGTTAATTCTTAGACTTGTTCGATTGAAATCTTGTGACAATTTTCGAGTGGAAATCTACAATTTGTTTGTAAATATTTAAGTTAAGCCAGTGGTTATGGGACATGAAGCTAATCTCATTTATTTACTAGCTTAGTGTAATTTACAATTCTTCTTTATCAATGATGATCATTTTGTGATTTAGACTTGCGATGAGCAATGTCTCTTTGTCCGTGTGGGGTACTAAACCCCGTTCTGTGGAGCTTCGGCTCAATTTGCTGGGTAGCGACCCATGGTCTTCTGGCCGTTTGTGGAGCTTCAGCTCAATTTTTATGGGTTAGCGGCCCATGGGATAGCGTCCTGTTTGTGATACATGTGTTGGTGAGTTTTCATGCTCCCGTTTGTGATAGGCCTCCCACTTTGTGTTTTCTGGATTTCTAAATATTGATTTTTGAAATTTGTATTTCACCAATTTTTGTGATTTGCATTGATAAGCTCTATCAATATTTGTGATTTGGTGAATAAGAATAATGAATATGATATTCTATTTGGTGTTTGGGAAAATTTGAGATATTGTATGATTTTCATTATTATCAAATATATACTCGTCACAGCATGGTATTATTGTTATCATATTTTTTTTCATATCTCTTATCCTATCTCATCTTACATGATAATTATAGCTAGACTGGTCCGTTTATTACTTTTCTTCTTAAATAATACTTGGGTCAGACCGAGGTGTTTCAGGCAAGGTTTCAAATCTCGGATTTTGGCCAATATCTCGGGCAAATATCTCGGCTGTCTCGGGCGATATTTAAAAGACTTATAACTAACCAAGCTGCCAAATCTCGGATTTTGGCTAATATCTCGGATTTTCATCTCGGCTGATCTCGGGGAGATTTAAAACCTTGGTTTCAGGTGCTTCCACTTGACTTCTTAGCAGGGACTAGCTTTTGACTTTTGGCTAACTACTTTAGCTTAGTAGTTTTTGTCTTTCATACATCCGAGATAGAGACTCCTGATGTATACATATTCTTTTATGAAGTACATGTACCTATTCTTTTGTGATGTAGTGGATCTTGTATGACCACTACTATGATGTTCACTTCTATGTGTTATATTAATATTTGTTTCTGCCTTAGTGGTATGAATATATGTGCCTGATTTTGTATTGTGCTTATTTTATATTGATTCCGAAGGCCACTTAGCCACTGTGTAGTAGATTTGAGTATGGATTGGATATGTCGGATTTTGACATACTATTTGACATATCGATTCTCGCTCAAATAAATTATACAGTTGGTCGCTCCTTAACAGCCATATTCTTCGTACTAATTGATGGCATTACCCAGTAGTGTCCTTAGTTAGTGTGAGTATGGAGGTGGGGCGCCACACTTTCGACCGAGTTGAAGGTACAGGCGCAAAAGGGGGCCGACCTGCATCTATAAATACGACCCAAGGGGTCCGGTTTTAGGGACCGAATTTTGGAATCCCAAATTCATTTCTTTCTACTCCAATTTCTTAGCTGCAATTAAATTCTCAAGAAACCCTAAATCAAATTGGAGAAAAAGCTCTATTAATTATAACTCATTTTGGATTATTAATAAAAGAGAGATGGTTGGTTCATTAAGGATTTTGTTGAGGAGGAAGATCATTTAGATCATTAGCTAGTCTAATGATCCATTGCACATGATTCTAACCCATTCTCTTAATTTCTTTTTGTCTATGCAATGCATAGGATCGACTTGGATACATGTAGTCGAAACACATCATCATTGAAACCAACATAAATAATGAAAAGAAGAATGATGATGGGGTTTCGACATTGGTGAATTTATGAAACTGGGGAATATCTAGGTCAATCTTATATAAGGAAAACAAAGTGAAGAATAGGTAGTTATAAGCTGGACCTATTTCGAAAGAGTGGAACCCCACTCGACTCCGTCGAAATGGGGGTTTCGAAGGGGTGCCAATTTATAATTGGCTAACAGTTATATAGGGATGAACTCATTTGAAAGGGGTTTATCCCTGTTATCCCACCTTTTGGCATGGCCATGACACCAAGAAATTAACTGGAAACCAAGGACAGTCCGTCCTGAAGATTGGTTATACGTAGGTTCACTATGGATACTGGTAAATTTTGTCCGAGTCCGGATCGAGCTACAATTGACAAGGCATGACAAGCAAAGCTATGAAGGCCAATGTTCCAAATTACAAGTCAATTAGAGTTCGTATGCTCAAGATATAATCGATGCAAACCAGCGAAGCCAACTCATTTTGTATCCATCATTCCACCCCCTTCGAATTGCTTCCATTCGTATCCATCAACTGAAAGGCCTTGTTTGCATCCATCAAGCTTCAACAGTTCGCATCCATCAAGCTACAACAGTTTGCATCCATCAAGCTTCAACAGTTCGTCTCCATCAACTATATTGGTTCGTATCCATCAAATGAACATCATTTCGTATCCATCAGGTGACCACTGGTCCACATCCATGAAAAAGCACCCATTTTGTATCGATCACATCTACCTCATTTTGTATCCATCACTTGAAGACATATCGTATCGATACAAGGAGGCTTCAGGTGAACGATACGAATGGAGTGATACGAAGACAAATCCCATGATCGATGCGAAGGCAGTAGCCATCCATCGATACGAAATGGTTTTAGGGGTGGATACGAAGTATATGGCGACTCATGGATACGAGCAAGGCAGGGTCAACAAAAAGAAGCGGTCAACGAGCATGAGAAGTGGATCTCCCATGGGTTCTAGTGCCACGTCATCCAATTGACACGTGTAGAACCATCGACATGAAGCTATCGATACGAACATCATCGATACGAATTCAACAGCTTTCGAAAAACCCATACTTGCATCGATCATAACTCAAAATATACAAGTCCAAATGCCACCAAATTTTCACAGGAGTTTGCGTACATCCTCAGGAATGTTCTTGATCGATCTCGACTCGATTGGGCGAAATATTGGTCGATACGAAATTCGTTCGTATCGATCACAGATCGAGTGCAAACGGCATGGGATCGATCGTGTGGGCCCACCCATGTGAGAGAAGAGTCTTTCGAGATCTGAGCGAGATATTTGCAGCCTATGCCTATAAATAGCAACCTAGAACCAACAGAAAAGGGACTTTTGGCTCTTCTACGTCCAAACTCTGCCGAAATCATTGTTGTACTCGAATTCTACTATTGTAATACGTTGTAACCAGCAAGCAAAAACAATAAAGTCAATCATTTCATAGTGGACGTAGGCCATACGCCGAACCACTCTAAATCCATGTGTTTCTGTGTGATTTTCTTGCTTATTATTGGTGTGTTTGTTAGATTTTCCTCCTTTTCCATTTATATTCTTCATTTTATCTCTTCAAACACATCCGAAGAGTGTTGTGCCCAATTTTGGTACAAACACTTTGGTGCTTTCACTGAGAAAACCCAGTTTTTCTCCTGCTCGTTGGATCTACTACCGATATCGGATTGCATAAATCTAAGAAGAAGATCCAAATTCCAAGTTTAAAGTTCTTCCATCCTATTCAGATTTGCATCAAGTCTAGGAATGAGCTTCATTGTCCATCATGGTTAATACTAGAACTACTTCAACTGCCGTAGATCCAGAAGGACGGGACAGACAGAACCCCGTACAACTACCTCCTGCCGATCAGAATGCTGCCGGACCATCAGATCCGCAAGGCACTATCACTAGGGAAGAATTTCAATTGCTAATGCAAGAACTTACTCAAAGCCGCCAACAGCTTACTCAGCAACTGCGTGCCAACGCAGAACTAACCAATCAACTAAACCGTCAAAGACGAAGGAGATCCAGGAGGGATCAAGCTTCTAGGCTTCCTATTCATCCACTGAAAGTTCAGCCTCTTCTTACTTTATTCATAGATCCACGCGCCCACGGCTGGACGGAAGTTACACACAAGCTATTGGACAGCAGCACACATTGAACTTTGGGAAATCGAGAGTTGTCCCGTCAACCAGCCATCAGACTGGACCCTCCTCCCAAGGAGGCACTGCTCCATATCACATTACCGACAACCGCACTACCACTACAACTGATTTGGGTGTTGATGCTCGGAACCAAACGGATCCGACCCACTGCCAACACAACCATACTCCTGAGCCTTATGTTTCTGAAGACATAGAACCAAGGGGGCGAGACATCGGCCGTCGACCGCGACCGGCCCCTCCTCGCATTGTGGAATCCCACCACACCTTGGCCCAACATGCTAAAAATGTCCAGATGCCGGACATCCCGATGATGATCCGTTAAATGATCCATGAAAGTTAGGGTCTTACTAACAACGACTGGGTAATCTCCCGGAGTCATACCCCTTTCACTGACAATATACTATATGCTAAACCACCTCGGCGATTCAAGATGCCGACTCTACCTGTTTATGAAGGGAGCACTGATCCTAATCAGCATATCTTAAAGTACAAATGGTTGATGAATGCCGCACGAGCCGATGATGCGGTTAAATGTCTAAGCTTCCTGATTTCCTTAGGGGGCATAGCAACTATGTAGTTTACCCGTTTACCACCTCGATCTATCTCGTGTTTCGATCAGTTGGCGACAAAGTTTATTGAGCAGTTCCACATGCATGTCGCAAGGCCGGCAGATGTTAATACTTTGTCTAGTGTCACTCAAGCTCCTGGAGAGACACTTAGACGTTATCTGGAGAGATTTCATGCTGCATGCGCTGAGGTTAGTAATCCCAATGATAACTCAATTCTGATGGCATTAACTAAGGGGATCGATCCCGATTCCGAGTTCGGCAACTGGCTGGCCGGAAAACCTCCTGCATCATTGGACCGTTTCTATTCCAAGGCAGTCCAATTCTTAAGAAGGGAGGATGCGAAACAGTCTAGGAAGAAGGATGACGCAGGACCTAGTGTGGAAGGAATCTAGAGCAATGTTGATGTTAAACAAACCGGGGAGAGTTCGAGAAGGTACAACTGAAAATACAGAATAAACAGAATCAATAGAAAGACAATGGAAACCAAAACAGGAAACGGGATCAGAATCGTGGGCTACGACGTAGGGCTCCCTTGTTTGATAATTATACCACTTTGAATATGGAGAATGTGTACTTACAGACTTGCAACACTATTCAGTATAAGATACCTGCTCCGAAGCGGTCATCGGAAAAACAGATTCAGACAGGAAAGTTTTGCAGATTTTATGATAGTATGGCCATAACACGAATGAGTGCCATTATTTGCAAGATATTATTGATAAGTTGATACATGAAAGAAAGTTGGAGCAGTTTGTGCGGGCGCCGCAGTCTGGAGGAGCGGGCCCATCGAATCAGAACCGAACACCAAATCAAGCGAGACCGGAGGAACCCGCTCGTACTGGCGGGAGGTTGGTGATAAATACTGTTAGTAGTCGTCATCATACAACAGACCGAAGCTGGAAGGAAATGGAGTCATATGCCAGTTCTGTTAGGCATGCGAGCTTCGAATGTTGTAGTAGTTTAGAAGACGGGGCTCCGGCCAAGCAACAGAAGATGATGATAGATGACATTGTATTTCGAGATTGAGATGCCGACAGGGTCGAAGCCCCCACTATTGATCCACTTGTCATATCAGCTCAGGTAGGTCCTGCTTGGGTGAAGAGGATCTTAGTAGATAGTGGAAGCTCAGTGAACATACTATTTAAGCGAGCCTATGACCAGATGAAAATGGAAACTAAAGACTTGAAGCCTTGTCGGTCTCGTATTCATGGCTTCAATGGGAGTGCAACCATACCCACTGGAGTGGTGGAACTACCAGTGGAATTGGGAATTGGAGAACTCCGGAGAGTCCGGATGTTACAATTTGTTGTGTTGGATATAGACTCACCATACAATGCTTTCTTGAGTCGACTGGCCCTAGCTGAATTTAGGGCTGCCATCGCCCCTTGGTGTCTGACTTTAAAATTCCCTACCGACAATGGGGTCGGAGTTGTTCAGGGAGACCGGGCTGCTGGACGAGCCTGTTATGTTGCTGAGCTGCGGGAGGCGCAGCGAAAATAAAAAGGAAAGGGTGTAGAGGAATCTCTCTACGTCCGCTTTGCTGAGAATTGACAATTGACGGCTGGGCCCAGGCACGGGCCTCCCAACCAATTCCCAAGGGATCTTGACCCGAGAGATACTGAAAGTGAAGACGAAAGTAAAGACAGTCAAGCATCCCCGGCCGAACTGACGATCGATGTTATGATCGACGATAATGACGATTCTAAAATGATAAAGATTGGATCTCAACTAAGCCAACAAATGCAAGAGAAATTGGTTGACTTTCTTCGGGAAAACCTTGATGTGTTTGCCTGGACGCACTCTGACATGTGTGGGATCTCGCCAGACATCGCGAGCCACACATTGAATATTGACCCGCGGCATGTCCCGATCAAGCAAAAAAGGCGTGGTATGGATCCAGAGAGATCTGCCGCCCTTAAGGAAGAGGTAGAAAAGCACAAATCGAACGGGTTTATTCGAGATGCATTATACCCGGAATGGGTGTCAAATCTTGTACTTGTCCGAAAGCCAAACGGGAAATGGAGAACATGCATTGATTACTCAAACTTGAATAAAGCTTGCCCTGAAGACAGTTTTCCACTTCCCCGAAATGATCAGCTCGTAGACTCAACAGCTGGACATGAGCTCTTATCCTTCATGGATGCGTATTCTGGCTACAATCAAATACCCATGCACTTTCCCGACCAGGAGCATACCAGCTTCGTAACCAATATGGGACTTTACTGCTATAAAGTTATGCCTTTCGGACTCAAGAATGCCAAGGAAACTTATCAACGGTTAGTTAATCGAATGTTCGCTAACCAGATCAGAAAAACCATGGAGGTATATGTGGACGGCATGCTCGTGAAATCGCGATTCTCCACTGATCATATCAAAGACCTGGAGTCAATGTTTAATATCCTCCGAGAATACAGAATGAAGCTCAACCCATTGAAATGTCACTTTGGGGTCGCATCTGGAAAATTCCTTAGGTTTATCGTCAATGCTTGAGGGATCGAAGCTAATCCTGAGAAGATCTGGGCAATCAGAAATCTTGAAACTCCAAGAACTATAAAGCAAGTCCAGAGCCTTAACGGGAAGGTAGTCGCACTTAGCAGGTTCATCTCAAAATCCACTAACAAATTTATTCCCTTCTTCGACCTGATCAGAAAAGGGAAGCGAAACTTCGAATGGACTACGGAATGTGAGGGCGCATTCCAAGCACTAGTTCAACATCTTTCTACACCACCCATTCTGTCAAAGCCTATTGATCATGAAAGGTTGTACATTTACTTGGCGGTGTCAGAGAACGCTATCAGTGCTGCCCTAGTTCGGGAGGAATATGGGATACAACAACCAGTATATTACATTAGCAAACGACTGACCGGGGTAGAGAGAAATTATCCGAAGCTAGAAAAGTTGGCTTATTGTCTTGTTATTGCCTCGAGGAAGCTTCGTTCGTATTTTTAGGCTCATCCGATCATTGTCTACACCGACCAGCTGTTACGACAGGTCTTTACGCGGCCTGAGATGTCTGGAAGGTTGCTTAAGTGGAATATTGAGCTAAGTCAGTTTGACATTACTTACACTCCAAGGTGAGCCATTCAGGGATAAGTCCTGGCAGATTTCATAGCTGAATTCACTATCCCGGAGGACTTGCCCGAAACTAGTGAATCTCCCAAGTATATCTGGAAGTTGCATACTGATGGTACATCAAATGACCGTTGCTCAGGTGCAGGGGTTGTACTTGAAACTCCTGAAGGTCGATCTATATGCTATGCTTTAAAGTTTGATTTTCGTGCGACCAACAATGAAGCCGAATAAGATGCCCTGCTTGCCGGAGTAAGACTTCCCAGAGATTTAAGAGTCATTGCCGTGGAGATTTATTGTGATTCGCAGTTGGTCGTATGTCAAGTTCGGGGGGAGTACCATGCCAAAGACGGAAGGCTGGCTGCTTACCTAACTCGGGTCCAGGAGATATTGAATCAGTTTGATTATTATGCCATTTATTGTATACCCCGAGAGCACAACCAGAAAGCCGACTCATTAGCAAAGTTAGCTAGTATAGGTGAGGCACAACAAATGGGAATCGTTCCTGTGGAAACATTACCTTCCCCGAGCATCGATCGGATGGAAACATATTGGGTATTTGAGGTCATTCCCGATAAGGAGTCATGGATGACTCCGTTCAGAAACTATCTCGAGCATGGGACCCTGCCAAAGCGCAGGAGTGAAAAGAGACAAGTTCTTCGAAAAGCTTCGCGGTTCACCATCCAGAATGGAGTCATGTATAGAAGAGGGTACTATGTTCCTTTACTCCGGTGTATCGCTCATGATGAGACCAAACGAGTATTGCATGATGTACACGAAAGAAGAATGTGGCGATTACACCGGGGGGCAAGCTCTTGCCAAGAAAGTGCTCCAATATGGATACTATTGGCCGACAGTAAATCGCGATGCATCGGACTACGCCAGAAAATGTGACAGATGTCAGAAGCATGCTCGAATTCCAAGAGCTCCATCTACCGAAATAACTCGGATGGTCAGTCCATGGCCGTTTGCGGTATAGGGCATTGAAATTATTGGCTCTCTACCTCTAGCCAAAGGTGGTGCGAAGTACGCCATCGTCGCGGTTGATTATTTTACCAAGTGGGCGGAAGCTGAACCCCTTGCTACAATCACAACAAAGAAAGTGATCAACTTTGTAGTGCGCAACATTATCTACCAATTTGGTCTCCCGCATACCATCATCACAGACAAATGGAGCTCAATTCGACAGTGTTGAATTTAAGAATTTCTATCAAAGGTTCCATATCCAGAAGAAATTCTCCACAGTTGCACACCCTCAAGCGAACGGACAGGTCGAAGCTGTTAATAAAGTTATAAAGTCTATTCTGAAGAAACGACTGGAAAAGGCCGGGGGCAAATGGGTCGATGAACTTCCTATGGCCCTATGGGCTTATCGGACAACCCACAAATCAGTAATCGGCCACACTCCATTCTCTCTTTCCTCCGGTTCAGAAGTCATTAATCCAGTCGAGATGGAAGTACCTTCTCATCGCGTGACCTATTATAATCCGAAGACAAATGCTATACTACTTGCCGAATCTCTGGATTTATTGGATGAGAAGTGTGAAGAGGCTGATTTGAGGGTAGCCGCATATCGAAGTCGAGTCACCTAGTTATACAATGCCGAGGTCCGACCTCGAACCTTTGAACTCGGTGATCTTGTCCTCAAGAGAATTTACCCGGTCCCTTCACATATGAAGCCAACCTGGGAAGGGCCGTATGTTATTGAACGAAATCTCGGAGATGGCACATTCAAATTATCGACCGTTGATGGTCTCACTCTACCGAGAGCCTGAAATAGTGAGAGTCTTTATCGCTACTACACATGAAGGCTCTGTTTATTTATTCACTCTACTTTTCATTTGCAATTTGTTTATGCATTTCGAAATTTGAATTTGTAATAAGGCAACTGACTTTGCCATATTTTCTCATTTCAGCAATAGAATGCAATCTCTTCGAGCCAAAGCTGTGATTTATTTGAAATACGTCATATGACCATCACTATGCACAGAGAGCTAAGTTCCACCGTACGGTGGGATTTATTCAAATAGGGAGTGCCTGTGATACGACCGGTCACTCACTAAGTGAAACCCGAGCTCGGGGACAAGTCATCACACTGAAGCCAAAAAAGGATTGATACACGACAATCCTCTAACTAACTCCAGATTCCCAAAGTGCGAACTGGAGTATAAACCTGTAAATGTGGTTTCGGAGAGGGTGGATCCGTCCACCTAACGACTTCGCCCGTATTCGAACCAAGTTCGAGGAGGATGGATCCGTCCATCTAACGACCTCACTTGTTAACTCAGGGTGGATGTGAGCCGACCATCCACGATCCTGATAGATTCGTCGTTCCCGGCGTGCGAACGAAATCCTAAAGCCTAGACAGATGTGACTGACCATTTGTCGGCCGACTCCAGACTCCCGGAGTGCGAGCCGGAGTATAAATATAAATACCAAGTGGGTGTAATTGACAATCCATCAACTAACTCCAGATTCCCAGAGTGTGAATTGGAGTATAAACATTAAATAACTCCAGATTCTCAGAATGTGAACTGGATTATAAATATCGAATAACTCTAAATCCCCAGTGTGCGGGTTAGAGTATAAACATAAGCCGGGTGTGACTGACTGCCCATAAAATAACTTAAGTCCCCGGAGCGCGGACGTATCTCAAAACCTTGTGCGGGTGTGACAGACCACCGATCTACAAGTGCAATCCCCAGAGTGTGGATGCAGTCGCCAATAGACAAGCAAGTGTGATTCGACCACCTGAACTCGTCTTGTTTCAATTCTGCTTCAGCGAAGTTAAACCCGATATATTAAAGGAAATCAACAATTGTTAACCAATGTTTTCAATTTCTTCCCGGAACAGGGGCAGAACTTAAGTGCTAACCACTGATTAAGACAATGCAATATCAGAATTCGACTTAGGCTCGATTGCGACCCAAAACCGTGACTCCGAAACCTAGCAAATAAACTCGGGTCCAGTTTAAAGACTAAAACTCTATAAGAGTGTTGAATGAAAAGTTCGAATGCTGAAGCACTTTAACAAATGAACACAAATTGAGCTGAAGACAAAATGAAATTTTATTTTGATTATTCTTTGAAAGAAAAAGGGTAAGTACAAAACTATACCAAAAGTCCTAATAGTAGGGGCCGAACCCGCATCTATACACGGCCTACAAAAAGAAAACAAAAGCAGATTCCTGTTTATCTACCAAAAATGAGCCGAAGAGACATATCTATTCTTTCTTTTTTCTCGGCTTCTTCTTCGGTGTTGACCCGCTGGATTCGCCGCTTGGTTTCCTCTTTGAACCCTTGCCTTTTGGCGGTTGATCTCCAGTTGGGGGCATTATATCAACTTCCTCCTCCGAACTCAAGTGAATAGGAATGCTTCTCGAAGGCGGAGCAAAGGGATAGGATCAATGTTAGTAGGCGGAGGAGGCACACTTGTATCAACGACCGTTCCTCCCGGGGAGATCATCCGCATGGGGGCTGGGCCAGGTCCTACCATTCCACCTCCAAAGCCCCTGTCCTGCGTAGCTGCTTCCATCTTGGCGTTAATTTCAACTAGTATTTCCTCTTCATGAATTGTTTGAGCCTCGCTGGGGATGCTAGTAGTTGGGCCCGAAGAGCTAGTCACGCATGCACTCCCACTCATGACAAACGACAGATCAGCAAAGGGGTCACTATGATGACCGAGAAGTTCCTCCATCGTCTATTCATCGAAAATAAGTGAGCTCCCTTGTACCCCATCAGTAGATGCAGTAGCCATTGTCGTGGTCGCTTCTGTTATGATAGCCTCCTGCTCGTGGTGTAACTCTTGGGTTACAGGAGGCATAGCGGATGTAGCTCCTATCACTGAACAAAGACAAAGATAAAGTATTAGTGATTGCTTCAAATAATGCTTCCCATACTGAATGAGCACAAGAAATGCTTAGAATACCTTCCTCGGTTTGACTTGCAGGCGGAACTGGAGCAGCTTCAGTGACGTGCACGTGAACTGGAGACAACCGCGGTTGATCGGGATTATAAGCAGGAATGGACAAAGAATCAACCACGGATGTGGATTCAGGCTGAGTTGGCACAAGAGTCTCAGAACTTACATCATGGTGCTCAACTGCAGAACCATCTTCAGCTTCCGAATGCTGAGTGTCAAGTTTCTCCTTTTCTTATGTGATCGTGATATCGTGGATAACTTTCCTTTCATCTTCACTCAACACCCGGTTCTCAAGCTCGAACTCATCGATCGATTCCGCTTGTCGTTCAACTTTCTCATCCTGCACCAGCCGGCCCCAAGCGTTATACTAGTGTGTTGATAATTATCGAGCCAGGTTAAATCCCTGTGCTTCAATACTCTAGCTTTGTATGTGATCATAAGGTCTTCAATATCGGCCTCTAACCTGGCCTCTGCCATCTTAACTTCATCCTCAACCTTGGCCTCAGCCTCCCGAATTTTGAGTACGGCCGCATCCTTTTCATCCTGGAGCACCACAGCTTGTTCACACACCTCCTGGGCTGCTTTGTTTGTGTCATCTTTTTCTTTGACGATTTCAGAGAATTTGGCCTTAAGGTCCTTAAGCTCCTTTAGCGCGGCATCCCTCTCGGTCGTAACAGTTGTGTTTTGATGGCCTATCTCCTCGACCAAAGCAAAATGCGTCTGTCGCATCCTTTCCATAGATTGGTTTGCCTCATCGGCTTTCTTTGTGGCCTCTATTTCTGACTTCCGGGAAGATTCAGCTTCATTATTGAGCACTTGTATTATACGGTCCTTTTGAGCGATATCGGTCTCTAACTTCTCGATTACTTTTGCCCGCTCAAAGGCCACAGCTGATGCTTTGCCCGCAGTTTTCATCCACTCTCAATACTGGGTATATATGTCATGGATGTAATCATGCATAGTCTGCTCCGCCTCAACTGGAATTCTCTTTAAATGCGGAGGGAAAACGAAGCCATCAAAACAAATATTTGGGAAGTCTTTTTTCAGCTGGGCGATTTTGATTGCTCCTTCCCCAATGGACTCGGTAATGGCTTTTTCAATGGCAGTGGGAGTTTCGGCCTCAGTTCTACGTCGTTGTGAATCCAACCTAGGAGCTTGAGAAGATGGTTTTTGGCGTGGAGGCTCTAGGGATTGTTTCCCGTGACCGGAGGGTGGTGTTGGAGCCCAGGGAGTTGGAGAGTGTGATTGGGAGCGATATCTATATTCTTTGTCGCTATCTTTTTCCCTCTCATAATGCTCTTGACTAGAATAACCGCGATCGCGGTCTCTATCAGCTTCCCTCCTACGGGACTCACAGTATGAATTGGATGACTGGCGCACAGAGCAAAGGCTTCCTAACATAGATTCTCGCCTAGTCATCGTATCTGTAAAATAGAAAGAAAAGCAGAATCAGTAATTTCAAGAAATGAATAACTTGTGATTGGAAATCGTGTAGTGCCATGAAGTATATGCATGTGTTAAACCCCTCGACATGTCGGCCACACTTGTAGGAAGTGACTCGCTTAAATCTAAGAAACTTTGAAGCCCTTCCAATCCGGTGTCGTGTTGAAGCGACAAATAGTCCGGAATTGGTATATCAGCGAGCCCTTCAAAAGGATTCTCTACTTGCAAGGGAGGAGCCTCCGAAATTCTAACACCGGAGGCTGGCAGGGACACGACTACGGATTTCCATCTCGAAGACTTATGATGCTTATGTGCTACTGCCTTGCCTTTTCTCCTTCCCTCTAAACCCTGAAAATTGTCAGAAGGCCCGGCTACGGGTTCGTCGTCATTGGGCGTATTTTCTTCATCGCCCTCCTCGACTATTACAACCCTTAGCGCTTTACACTTCACCCGCCTCGTCAGTGTTGCCCTAAGCGTTCCCTCCAGTCTTATGTTTTGCTTTTGATCGATTAGCCCAACAATCCTCAAGTATTTATCTGTTAGCACCGAGTCCATATCTCTCATTTCGCTCGGCACTTCTTGAAGAATCTGTACTATTTCTTTGAACTAAGCACCTTTGGGTCATGGAATTGCGGATGTAAAAGAAAGAAGATATTAGTTTCAACGTCAATTATGACCATCCCGTTAACTACTGGAAAAATTGCAGCACTTACGTCTGACTAACCATCGACTAGCAAACCCTGGAGGGCATCGGACGTAGAACCACTCCGTCTTAAAGTAGTTGAGCCTGGTCCAAGATCCCACCACCACTTGGCATTTCCTGACTGCCTCTAGAAACGTGAATGAAGGACTGTCTCCCCGACTCTTGACATTAAACAAGTATCTGATTTCTTCCGGAGTCGAGGGTCGAAAGAGATGTTCCATAAAGACGATGAATAGACTGTTCAGCAGTGCATATCCATTTGGATGTAATTGCGACGGAGCGATTCTGAAGAAAGCTAACACTTCTCGAATGTACTGGTTAAATGGAGGAAGTGTTCCCACGGTGCACGAATGTCGGTTAAAGGCTGTAAATCCTTCTAGGGGAGCATGTGGCCTGTCATTTGGCCCGGGAAGTAGAACGTCGTCTAATGATAGGCTGTGCCTTAAGCATATTCGCCCTAGCATATCTTCGGAGACATTGGATGGCATAGAATCTTGTGGATTTGCGATAAAAGTTACTCCCGGCGGCTCGTCCGGAGCTGGACCTATTACTTCGGCTGCAATGGTCGGCATTTCTATTATCGGAGAAGATGAGCTTTGAGGCTCCTACTGCTGTGAACTTGTAGATTCCATAACTAATCAACTCATCAAAAACCATCATTATATGATAATAAGCCTGTGTGTTCCCCAACGTGAAGTGCATGAATGTGTTGTGCAGTGCAGTGCTATATAATACTTAAAAGATTCTACAGAGTTTGAGAAATGTTCAAATGATAAGACTTGGAGATTCGACCGGAGTGACCGTCATCGCTGACCGTTACCACCGCACCAATCAGGCTTCGGAGATCAATCCTGGTTAATGTTCGACGATTTTTGTCAAGTTACAGTTTCATCGATGAGCTTCGAAGGGCAGTCAAACGTACAGTGAAACGGTTAAGTTCAATTATGCAAGGCAGAAGCTCATCGAAGTCAAATGTTCGAGTGTGAAAAAATTTCGTGTCCATTGAGGTCAAGACTTGGAAAGATCATAGGAAGCTTCGTTCGTATCAATCTCCAGGAACATAATTCGTATCGATCACTAGAAACCGAGATTCGTATCAATTATACAATGGAACTTCGTATCGATCACCTGAAGGTCGCTTCATATCGATGCAATATCCTATACTTCATATCGATCTACGACAACACATTCGTATCGATTGCCCAACCCAAGATTTCGTATCGATCAGCCGATCGATGCGAATGTCCACCGGCTATCGATACGAAGCAATCCACTCACTCGATACCAAATTCTATTATGTCTAAATCGATACGAACCTTCTTCTTCATCCACAGTCGATACAAAAACGCCTTTTCTATCCATCGTCCTTTCTATCTTCTTCTTCAAATAATTCAGACTCTGGCTCCTCTTCCTTCAATCGTGCTCCAACCCAATCTCGGCCTCATCATCATTAGAATTGGCCGCGATTATGGAAGAATTGGCATTAAATCTCAAGCCTTATCGTTTTAATGTGAGATTGTTCAACTAATTACCTAAGTGAGAGTATCAATTCGAAGGATTAACGAGCTGTGATGATTTGAGAACGAAGGCAATTTCAATTCATCGGTTTTTTCTATCGATACGAAAACAAAAGTTAAATGAAGGCAGATAAAAATTTAGCTAAGTACAAAAAGCATTTATATGGACACGAAGGATGAAGGGAAACGGTTCGTCTCCCAGTTGTTTTGATCGGTTAAAAGCAGTTTCCCCTCCAGTCGATACGAAGAAAGCTTTTCGTATCCATTCTCCATCGATTTGAAGCAACCATAATTTGTATCCATCAACCAATCGTTACGAACGATACTATGAAGACTGATTGAACTGTTCGTACCCATCAAACATCTATCGATACGAAATGACAAATTCTTGTCCATTACACTGAAGCCAACAGGAATTCGTATCCATCGATACGAAATGTTTTAAAAGGCTAACTGGTTCATATCAATCACCATCGATACGAAGATAATTTCCCAACTCCTCGAATCGATCCAGGAGAGAATTGATATAAAGGAATACACCAAAACAACCACCAAGCGTTGTTACAACTCGAATTTCACATCGATTCAGGAGAGGATCGATACAGAATTCAATTCAAAAAAAACTGAACTAACAACGACTCGTGAACGTACGAACATTAACAAGAGTCATATTAGCATACATATGCATGTCTATCGAACTAATATTCAATTTTCAAAATTCACTGAAGTTGAATGCTCACCTGATGACAATTAAAACAACGAAGAACGATTTGCCATCATTCAATACTCAGTTACAACAATACACAGTACAATAATTAGCAGTCAACAATTCGTTATTTATATTACTAAAGGTCAATAAAGGGTTACATCTTTCGACGAGAAGACAACAACCGTCCAAACAAGTCAGATAAAACTATTCAGAATGAAGATTGCAGCTTTTTAAAGCACGTCGTGTTCTCACAAGACGTACTTTGGGGGGCAAATGTTATCCCGCCTTTTGGCAAGGCCGTGACACTAAGAAGTTAACTGGAAACCAAGGACAGTCCGTCCCGAAGATCGGTTATACGCAGGTTCACTATGGATACTGGTAAATTTTGTCCGAGTCCGGATCGAGCTACAATTGACAAGGAATGACAAGCAAAGCAATGAAGGCCAACGTTCCAAATTCCAAGTCAATTAGAGTTCATATGCTTAAGGTATAATCGATGCAAGCCAGGGAAGCCAACTCATTTCGTATCCATCATTCCACCACCTTCGAATCGCTTTCGTTCGTATCCATCAACTGAAAGGCCTTGTTCGCATTCATCAAGCTTCAACAGTTCGCATCCATCAAGCTTCAACAGTTCATCTCCATCAACTATATTGGTTCGTATCCATCAAATGAACATCATTTCGTATCCATCAGGTGACCACTGGTCCACATCCATGAAAAAGCACCACATTTCGTATCGATCACATCTACCCCATTTCGTATCCATCACCTGAAGGCATGTCGTATCGATACGAGGAGGCTTCAGGTGAACGATACGAATGGAGCAATACGAAGACAAATCCCATGATTGATGCGAAGGCAGTAGCCATCCATCGATATGATTGGGTTTCAGGGGTGGATACGAAGTATATGGCGACTCATGGATACGAGCAAGGCAGGGTCAACAAAAAGAA
Organism: Allium fistulosum; assembly: GCA_030737815.1. NCBI lineage: Eukaryota > Viridiplantae > Streptophyta > Magnoliopsida > Asparagales > Amaryllidaceae > Allium > Allium fistulosum. The sequence continues at coordinate 626,280,060 of CM060905.1, read as the reverse complement.
GCGGTCAACGAGCATGAGAAGTGGATCTCACATGGGTTCTAGCGCCACGTCATCCAATTGACACGTGTAGAACCATCGACATGAAGCTATCGATACGAACAACATCGATACGAATTCAACAGCTTTCGAAAAACCCATACTTGCATCGATCATAACTCAAAATATACAAGTCCAAATGCCACCAAATTTTCACACGAGTTTGCGTACATCCTCAGGAATGTTCATGATCGATCTCGACTCGATTGGGAGAAATATTGGTTGATACGAAATTCGTTCGTATCGATCACGGATCGAGTGTAAACGGCATGGGATCGATCGTGTGGGCCCACCCATGTGAGAGAAGAGGTCTTCCGATATCTAAGCGGGATATTTGCAGCCTACGCCTATAAATAACAACCTAGAACCAACAGAAAAGGGACTTTTGGCTCTTCTACGTCCAAACTCTGCCGAAATCATTGTTGTACTCGAATTTCACTGTTGTAATACGTTGTAACCAGCAATCAAAAATCAATAAAGTCAATCATTTCATAGTGGACGTAGGCCATAAGTCGAACCACTCTAAATACGTGTGTCTTTGTGTGATTTTCTTGCTTAATATTGGTGTGTTTGTTAGATTTTCCTCCTTTTCCATTTATATTCTTCATTTTATCTCTTCAAACACATCCTAAGAGTGTTGTGCCCAATTTTGGTATAAACAATCCCCAGCTCCATCTGCAACCCTTTCGAAGGGGTTTATCCCCAGCTCCATCTGCAACCCTTTCGAAGGGGTTTATCCCCAGCTCCATCTGCAACCCTTTCGAAGGGGTTCCACAACAAAAGTAGTGAAATCATAGGGTCGAAAATAGCTGGGTCATATTAGTGAAACATACATCCCTTTCGACTTGATCGAAAGGGTCGGGACAAGCCTTTCGACATAATCAAAAGGAATGAAAAGCCAAGATGATTAGCTACCTTCGACACGCTCAAAGGAAAGGTTTAGAGCAGGATGCAACTTCTTTAGCCTACATTCCTAAACTAACTTCTTAAAGCCTTTCGACTAAGTCAACCTGGTCGAAAGGTAAAGTTAACACATAAAACCCTTTCGATTAATCCAACCTAGTTGAAAGGTTGAGCAATTTCCTTAAACCCTTTCGACTAAATCAACCTGGTCGAAAGGTAGGTTTCGAAAGGAGAGATCTTTCCAATAGCTTGGTTAACTTTCACACAGCATTGAGGATGTTGACAAGTTTTCTTGTTAACATTTTTGGTGCTAGAAGGAGGGCTTGAACCTCCGACCTTGTCACTATATTATAGACTAATTTTGGTTCATTTAATTTGCGTAGGAAAATGAGATCTAAACAATTAAGTGGAATTGAGGAAGGAGTTTTCCACACCACTACTCTTGAGGAGAAAAAAACTCCATCCTTTAATCTGGATGGGGCTGTTCAAGGACAACCTTCGTCACCAGCTCGGCTAGATGATAATGCTGCAAAGATTAAACACTTGGAGCAGCAGTTGCAGGAGATGCAAGAGCTACTTAAAATGGCACTACCTCAGAAATCTTCAAAGACACCAAAACCAACTCAGGGAGAAGAGGTGGTTTCCCCCAGGAGAAATTTAAAAGCCAACACTGATGAATACAAAAGTAAAATAGACTTAACATCCTCCAAAAAGAAGAAGCGTCTTCAGCCAAAAGCTAACCATTAAGGAATATTTCTTGACAAGTCGCCTGAACAATCGGGAAGCTCAACATCAAAGGAGTATTGCCCGGACCAGAAAAATTACTATAATGTTGAGGCTTATCAAAAAGATGTAGTTGAAAAGGCAATAAAGGATGCTATGAATTCAAAGGGGAAGAGAACAATGGATGAAAATGTTAATGACAATGAATAAGTGCCACCTTACACCGATGAAATCATGGCTACAGTCATCCCGCCATATGTGAAGATCCCATCAATGAAATATCATGGGGTTATAGACCCGGACGATCATCTAATGGCTTTTGAAAGCCAAATTGATTTGTACAATGCATCTGGAGCCATCAGATGCCGATTGTTCCCGGTCACTCTCCAGGGAGCAGCAACAAAATGGTACAAACAGTACCGGGAGAAAACCATATATTTATGGAAGCAGTTCTCTTATGAATTCTCCGCCCAATTCTGCATTTGCAAAGATCCCACAATAGACTAAGGTCTTGGCCAATATAAAGCAAAGTCAGGGGGAATCCTTGAGAGATTATCTAAGGAGATTCAACGTTGAAGCTTTAAAAGTCGAAGACATGAATGATCGAGACAAGCTTATTGTAGTTCATTCTGGCTTGATAGAAAACATCCCCTTCTGGAAACAACTCTTTGTTAACGGCTGTAAAGATTTACAAGGCTTCCATTTCCAGGCTGACAAGTTCATCCGGATGGATGAGCTTTACTATGCTAAGAAGAAAACTATCCTCAAGAAAGAAGGGAGAGATTTGGCCAAGACCGAGGACATAAAAGACAAGATGGGAAGAGCCAATCGCTAATGCAGTCGCTTTAAATAAGCCACTGTCTTATGCTTATGTCGTAGCTAAGGAAAGAGTCAACTTTACGACCTCCTTTAAAGCCAAGAACAACCCTGAACAAAGAAAGGGAGGGGATTATTGTGCTTATCACAAGGCCAATAGTCACAAGACTGATGAGTGTAGGGTTCTAGCTGGCATTATCCAGAAACTGATCCGTGAGGGTCATTTGAGAGAGTTCATTCAAGGTCAGCAAAAAACTCAACGGACAAGGGATGGTCCACAAAAACACCCTAGTAATGCTATAAATATATTGGAAGATAAAGACCCCCTAAGCTTGAGCCCACCAATTAACAAAATTAACGTGATTCATGGTGGGCCGCATCCGGTGGGAAATAGCAATAGGCTCGAACCAGGTACATTAAGGAAGCTAAAGAAGGCATTTACTCTGTCCAAGAGGAACCCCCAATAAAGAATCCATGTCTTAACATTCAGATGTCGAACCTTGTTGTCACTCCTCAAGAGCTAAGAAAAGGAGTTCATCATCCTCATAATGATCCTTTAATGATTACTGCACAAATTGAATTATCCATCGTCTCTAAAATTCTGGTTGACACAGGCAGTGCAGTCAACGTAACCTTCAAGCACACTTTCGATAAGATGAACATTCTTGAAGACAAACTGGAGCCTAGCATAGAACCTATATTTGGATTCAACAACAAAGGATCAACTCCGGCTGGATAGATAAAGCTGCTCATGCAAATGGGGGTGCCACCAACATGCAGAACCTTCGAAACTATCTTTGTGATAATCAACCAACCCTCATACTACAACGCCTTCTTTGGCAGGTCAGGCCTCGACGAAATAGATGCCTTCGTCTCCCTCAAATATCTCATGGTAAAATTCTTGACAAAAAGAGGATAGGGGATGGTCCGAAGGGAGCAGTTTAGCTCCCGAGAAATGTATTTTGCTACTCTAGACCAATATAAAAGGGATTATTCCGCTTACTTTGATTCTTCTACTATTTTATAGCCTTCGGATGATGGATATTCACATCCAACATTCGAAGCAAAGATTAAAATTTATAAATCTAACAAACGTATGTATCAAAGGTACATTCCTTCTAGAGGCAAGAGAAAGAGAATTGATGCTAACTCAGTAGAAGAAAGCCCAATAGTCACAGAATTCGATTGCCGAGGGGAAACGAAAAGGAAAAAACCAATAGAGGATCTTGAGGAAGCATACATAGATTCAGATAATACTACCAAAGTGGTTAAGGTGGGAAAAGATATTAATGGTGACTTAAAGAAGGATTTGATACAATTTCTCAAAGTCAACAAAGACGTATTTGCCTGGTCACATTCCGATATGGTGGGGATTGATCCAACGATCATGTGTCATGCTCTCAACATCAATCCAAGAGCAACCCCCATACGGCAGAGAAAGAGACAGATGGACAAGGTACGATCTGATGCTTTAAAAGAAGAGGTTAACGGACTCCTTGAGAATGGATTTATTCGGGAAATATACTACCCAAAGTGGTTAGCCAATCTAGTTCTGGTAAAGAAATCAAATGGGAAATGGAGGACTTGCATTGACTACACGGATCTAAACAAAGCATTTTTGAAAGATTGTTTCTCATTGTCGCGAATAAACCAGTTAGTAGAGGCAACAAGCGGGCACAATTTGTTGTATTTCATGGATCCTATTCAGGGTACAATCAAATAGCAATGTTCAAACCAGATGAGGAGCACACTAGCTTCATAACTGAGTGGGGGATTTATTGTTACAAGGCAATGCCATTTGGGTTAAAAAATGCAGGGGCAACATATCAAAGATTGATCAACCGAATGTTTCAGGAGCAAATTGGCCGGAATATGGAATTTTATGTGGACGATATGCTGGAAAAGTCTAGCAAACTCGAAAATCATGTTAAAGATTTGGAAGAGATGTTCAGGGTATTGTGGAAATATAAAGTGAAACTAAACCCACAAAAGTGTTCTTTTGGAATCCATTCTGGAAAGTTTTTAGGCTACCTTGTAAGTGCCCAAGGGATTGAAGCTAGTCCAGATCAAATTCAAGCCATTAGGGACATGGCCGAACCTAAAACCAGTAAGGAAGTGATGAATTTGACTGGAAGGGTGGCTGCACTAAGTAGATTTATCTCTAAAGCTACCGATAAGTGTATACCCTTCTTTGATGTAATCAAGAAGAAGAAGAACTTTGAATGAGGGGAAGATTGTAGAAAAGCCTTTAAGGAACTAAAAAGCCACCTGGAAAAGCCACCGATACTTTCTAGTCCTGAGAATGGGGAAACCTTATACCTACATATGGAAGTCTCAGAGCACGCAGTTAGTTCAGTGTTGATTAGAGAAGGGAATATGGCACAACTTCCAGTATATTATGTGAGCAGATGGTTGAAGGATGCAAAAGTCCGGTACCCAGTGATAGAAAAGTTAGCATATTGCTTGATACTCACAGCTCGAAAGCTTAGAGCATATTTTCAAGCATGCCTGATCAGGGTATTGACCAATTTTCCCCTTAAGCAAGTCTTTAGCAAACCAGAAACTTCAGAAAGGTTGGTAAAATGGGGAATCGAGCTCAACCAATATGACATTGAATTTCAGCTACGAGCTGCAATCAAGGGGCAAGCATTAGTAGACTTCATTAATGAGTGCACTAACTTTATCAAGGAGCAATCAGAAAAGGAGAAAGACCAGAAGCCTATGTGGCAATTATTTGTTGATGGTGCATCAAACGAACAAGGGCCGGTGCAAGATATGTAATCATTACACCCGATGGACACCGTTTACATTATGCCACGAAATTAGGATTCCCCGCAACTAACAATGTGGCAGAATATGAATATATGGTAGTGGGATTAACCTTGGCATTAGAACTCAAAATTCCATGAATTTGGATCTTTAGTGATTCTCAGTTAATGGTGAACCAAGTGAAACAGGTATATCAAACAAAGGACCCCAAGCTATCTTTATAAGTGATGAAGATACTAAGAATGCTTGCTTTGTTTGAAGACTTTCAAATACACCAAGTCCCAAGAGCGGAAAATTCACAAGCAGACTCTCTAGAAAAACTAGCTAGCTCAAGGGGAGCCTCGGAGACACATATTGTTCCAGTGGGATATCAGGAAATTCCAAGTATTGGAGTGGAGGCATCCGAACAGGGAAAGGAATTGTTAGTTCTGACAAGGTCTCAAGCAAAATCACAAGGGGAAGAGAGAAGAGAAAGTAATAAAGAAATATCAGATGAAAGGGTTGACCAATCAAGACCAAGTAACATGTATGATGACACTTGGATATCGCCCATTGTTGAATACCTTGTTAAAGGAATACTCCCATCGGACAAAGGTGAAGTAAAGAAAATCAGGAGACAAGCTCCAACCTTTGTAATGATGGATGGAATCCTCTATAAAAAGGAATATGCTCTTCCCTATCTAAGATGTGTGAGCACGAATGATGGAGTAAAATTAATGGCTGAAGCACACAAGGGATTTTGCAGAGATCATTCAAATGGAACAAAATTGGCAAAGAAAATAATGAGGCAAGGATTTTATTGGCCACGTATGGTAAGCCAAGCCATCGAGTATGTGAGAAGATGTGAAAAATGTCAGAAATACTCAAAGATTCCCAGAATACCCCCCAATTCAATTGACTCCAATTGCAAGTCCATGGCCCATTGATGTATGGGGAATAGACTTAATCGGCCCATTGCCAATTTCAAAAGGAGGAGCAAAGCACGCTGTGGTCACCATAGACTATTTCACTAAATGGGTTGAAGCAGAACCGCTTCCAAAGATTACTTCTGAGAAGGTACTCAGATTCGTTATCAAGGATATCATAACCAGGTTTGGAATTCCCCAGAAGAAAATTTCTGACAATGGGACACAATTTGAGAGTGAAGAATTCTCTCGCTTTTGCCACAAAAATGGAATCATTAAAAAAATGTCATCCGTCGCACATCCAAAAGCAATGGGGAAATTGAAGCTGCAAACAAAACCATAAAGACAATTCTTAAAAAGCGGCTAAACAAGGAAAAAGGAAATTGGGTAGAAGAACCGCCGCTTGTGCTATGGGCTTATCGAATATCCACCAAAATGGCGACGGGACATACTCCCTACTCTTTGACATATAGGTGTGAGGCGATGTTACCAATCGAGATTGAGATACCCTCACACTGAAGAATGCCTACGCATTCGATAAGAATCAAGAGCTGAAAAGAGAATCCTTAGATTTAATACATGAATTGAGAGATGAAGCATCGGTAAGAACCGTTGAGTATCAAAGAAGAATCTCAAAGTGCTACAACTCAAAAGTGAGAACTCGATCATTTCACGAAGGAGATTTGGTACTTCGAAGAGTGATGGCAAATACCAAAACCCCGCAGATGGACCCTTGGGGCCAAATTGGGAAGGACCATTAATCATTTGCAAAGTAATCCCCCCGGAAGCTTACAAATTATGCCGATCAGACGGCAATATGCTTCCGAGAACATGGAATGCTGAACATTTGAGGCCATATTTTCCAAAGATGAATGAATAAAGCATCTCTTTCTTCAAAATGAAAATCTACATGGTTGGGAGTGAAATGCTCCTTATATTTGGATACTACCTAAGATGGTAGCCTACCTAAGATGGTAGAAAGCCTCTTTCCGCTCCGAGATGGCTGGGGCAGAGCACCTCTTGGAGGGAGGGTAGAGTAAGCCTTTAGCAGTGCCATAAGATGGCCAAGTTAAAGCACCGAACAAGCCCTTGGCCGCGCCTCCAGTCAGGTCAAGGCACCTCCTAGAGGGAGAGCGGAGTAAGCCTTTATCCATGCCAGAAGATGGCCAGGGTAAAGCACCGAACAAGCCCTTATCCGCGCTATGCTATGGCCACGGTAAGGCACCTCCTGAAGGGAGGACGGAGTAAGCCTTTATCTGCACCATGCTATGGCCAGGTTAAAGCACCGAATAAGCCCTTGTTCGCCCATGCTATGGCCAAGGCAAGGTGCCTCCTGAAGGGAGGTCGGGTAAATCCTTGGTTCCAGCCTCTAATATGAGCTAACCAAGAGCACCAGACAACAATGGACTAAGATATCCAAGCCCAAGAAGAGGCTCATCAAATAGTGGACTAAGATGTGCAAGCCCAAGAGGAGGCCCATCCAACAATGGACTAAGATGTCCAAGCCTAATAAGAGGCTCTTCCAATCATGGATTAAGATGTCCAAACCCAATGAATGATATATCTCCAATGGACTAAGACGTCCAAGCCCGAGAGGAAATTAATCAAATTACAACTACATACAAGACCTGAAAGGTTCATACAAGTCAAGGAAGATGGAATCTAAAGAGTAAAGCCAAACTCCAACCATTAAATACCTGAATCTGGGTTTCGAGTTCTTCATTTCGGGATTTCATCTATTAAATACCTGAATCGGTGTTTTGGGACTTTCTAAACATCATCTATTAATACCCAAATCCGGGGTTCTGGTCTATATTAATCACTTACAATCTTTATACTCGAATCTGGGTTTTGAGATTATTGCTTGATTTCGCCTTAATGCCCTAATCTGGGCTTGTGGTTTCTACTATAAAGACAATTGCCATGGACTTTTGGTCGTCCAACATATGCCCTAATCTGGGCCGAGGATTTCTATTATGGCAGCAATTACTATGGATTTCTACCTACCCAACATATGCCCTAGTCTGGGCCGAGGATTCCTTTTACAATGATAATTGCTAATGATCTCTAATTATCTGACATATGCCCTGATCTGGGCTCGAGAACTTGATATAAAGACAATTGTTACTAAAAACCCGAATCTGAGTTTAGAAATGTCACCCAGAGGACTATATTTGGGATATTGCTATTTGGATTCTGGGTATCTTATTGTCAATTTCCAAATTTCACAAATTAATACCCTAATTTGGGTCAAATTTCATTGCTTCCTAAATCAAATCCTAAACCTGGGGTATAAAATAGTAGAGTAGAGGTTGCTGCAGACAACCAGAAATTTCAAATTGGTCTTCTTGATACCTAAATTAGAGTTAACTCTAAATGATGCTCACCAACATCTGAATGAAAGCTTCAGAATCATTCAAATCTCTGGGAAATTTTCAAATACATATTAGAGTGGATGGGATACAAAGGCTTATTTTCTGATAATAACTTGTAGCCCCTATTCGCAGCTATTGACTATTTCCCACAAGGAGTCCGTAAACTACATTTATTATATGCATTAATGGCTATTGATTACAAGCCTTATATATTTTGAATTAGGATTATAACCAAATAACTATAGAAGCGTTGATATGTTGAAGTATACATATAAATATAAGCTAGGAATAGAGAATATCACTCACTTTGAATTTTGTAGGAAAAATAAAGTTATAAAGAGCGAGAAAGTTCTGAAATTTTTGTCCTAAAGAACAAAAACTTCTTTCATACAAGGGGGGCAAAAGGTTAGCAATAAAATCCACCCAGAGAACAAAGGCATGGAAGAAGATAAGAAAAGCGCTAACATCTACTAAAGTGGGTTTCGACAAAGATCATGAATGAAGGTTTCGAAAGCATTGGGAAGGCTTTCGCAAGAGTCATAAGCAGCAGGCACCCTCACAGGTGATAAAACACGAGCAATCCTCCGAAAAAGATGAAAAAAAGGAGAAACAAAGCCACCTTTCCGCCTTTCTAAGACCTTACAACAAAGATGGGTCAGCAAAGACTACTTCGGAACCTCCTTTCGAAGGCAATGAATGTTAATCTCCCATGAACGTGTCAGACCTTTTTGAACTAAGGATTTCACCCTCATAACAACCCTTTCGAAAGCATATACAAGCCTTTCGAACTAGTCGAAGCCAAAGACATTAAGGGAGGGTTCCACATTAATGCACGGACATACATTCGAAAGTAACTCAACATCATCGAAACCATTGGCACATCAACATCTTCGAAGCCCCTATAGGCAACCTATCAATAGAGTCGGAGGCACCAATCTAACTTCCAATGACAACAAAACAGCATGAAGGAAAAAGATCATTTGGAGACCTTTCGACAACGTTGAAAGGTGTTCTAGAGGAAGCAGCAAGAAAAGATACTATAACTTAACAAAGGCGAAAGGTTGGTAAAGGATCCTTTCGACGTAGTCGAAAGGGCTTGAGAAAGACCAAGGAAGCGCAAGGGTAAATCAAAGAACTCAGTGAAGATGCCTTTCGATAGTGTCGAAGGTAGACATGGTGTGACGACCGCCCATGACCCCTGCACCGAATCTAAAGATAGAGCGCTGTAAGGTGTGCCAGGCGACCATGGACGATTGTCAAGGTAAGATTAAAACGACAGAATCTATCGTATTACTCACAGCGCATGGACAAAATACAATAGAACATATGTATAGTGAAGCTTTACAGAACAAAATGACATCATATAAAACTCCATAATAGTTGAATACAAGCATCCACATAGTCAATACATCAAGCCTCACTACATATCTCTCAGAGAACACAAAACAGCGGAATATCCAGTACATAATAAGAAGATAACATGCAACCCTCTAGCTCGTCTTCGATATCAGCATCGTGAGAAGAGAACAGCACCTGTCACCTGCTACCTAGTCTGCCCATCCCAAAATGGACGAACAGCCCAAGGCAATAAGAATTAAAAACATAAAGCCTTGAGTCAGACAACAGTCTTAGTGAGCAGTAAATTAACTAACAACATACCAAAAGAGCATAAAGGAAAAGGAATAGGAATACAACCCTCCCACTCCAACCTCATTCTACAGTGATAGCCTCCAGACACACACTAAGCAGAAGCAAACATAGCAGAGCATACAATTTAAAGTAAAGCTAATATCACTCGAGTCAAGGGCGATGTTTTCCAAGTACCAAGGCCTAAATCAGATAAGCACCCAGAAAATACCGCTCTTGAGTCCGAATGACGATACAACCAAACATCCATGACTCTGGCTATCACTGTTATCATTGCTTCGATATCACCGTTAATTGAATGACCGACACATTCTTTCAGCCGTCCGTCAAGGGCTAATGGAAACCCCGGTTCTAGACATAACTCCCGCACGTCGTCGCAGCCCGTGCCTAGGACTATCGAATCTGCCCAGAGTACTCGACCATCAACAGTTGGCCGTTGGGACTATCGAATCTGCCCAAACGTACTCTTGCTTAGAGCATGCTAGAACCTTCAACAACGATGCTATCCAAGCCTCCTAGTCATCCTCCTCGACGACTATTCTCATATCCATTCATTATCCTCAACTCGAATCATATCACCGAGTTATCAACATGCTTGGAATGATCCCGTCTGGATTAGACCAAGTCTTCATCACATGATTGCCTCGCTTCATTACATCCTCGCAAAGCCTCATTTCATCATCACATCATCAAATCTATGCATAAGAGCTTCATCATCCCGCTACATATGCCACGAGCAGCTTTCCCAATTCAAGAGCCTTTCCCTTAGCTTTTGAATCACCTTCGATCTAAATCTAGTCATCAATCATCTAGTTCATAACAATCAATCAAATCAAACATCAATCCAAGCAATCAAGCATTCAAAAATGATCTAAGTAGACAATTATAACAATAATGGCATTTTCGTAATTAAAGAGTTGAAAGTCCAATAAGCATGAAAACATGGATTATATCTCTACAAACTTGATGAATGAACTTGCATAGGTTAACATATGATAAAATGGATGTAACATCATCATGAACAATGGATCTATATGGATCTACACATAGGATGAAGAAAGTGCATGGAAATCTCTATTTTAACACCAAATCGAGCCAACAATCCGATATACTCCTTTGGATCCGTGTGAGAGATAATCACCACTCACCAAATCACCTAAACAAACCCAAATCAACACGCTTCAGATCTGTACAGCAAAGGATCAAGCTTGATCTATCACGAATCCACTTCAAATGATGAAATCTCTCTTGAAAAGATGAAGATCTTCAACTTAAGCTCTTGAATCTTCAATCTTGATCTTTGATTTGGATGGAAGGAAGCACTAGATTAGAGTGGAGAAAAGAAGTGAAGAAGTGTAGAAGTCGAGCTCTCAAAATGGCAGCACTTCGTCGCTTCAAAATCCGGATCCCAAAAAGTGAGAACAACCCCTCCTATTTATAGCTGAAAACTGCCATTAAGTCGTAACTAGTCTATCTCCTAAGTCGTTTCCGACTCACGACTCAAGCCCCTACGACTCAACAACCCCCTACGACTTAACCAAGCTACGAGTCAACACACGCTCCTACGACTTAATCCTCATCTGTCTACAACTCACGATAAAACAGCCATCTCCTAAGTCGTATACGACTTATAGCATCTTCCGACTCAACACAAAGGCTACGACTCATCAGAAGATACGACTTAACAAAGAGTTCAACCTACGACTCATCAAATAACTGGTACGACTCATCAAACAACATGAGTACGACTCATCAGACAACTTGAGTACGACTCATCACCTTAACTTGGGTATACGACTCAACCACTAAGTCGGTTGCGACTTAACACCTTCGTCTATATGACTTAACGACTCAACAACCTGCTGGGATACAACTTAGCTGGTTAGACGAGACAACTCATTCTACGACTTATTAGTTAACTCGGTCACGACTTATACTTGGCAGAAGATACGACTCATCACATCTATGCTTCTACGACTTATGACCGCTAACTCCTCAGTCGCTCACGACTCAACAGCTTACTGGAATACGACTCATCGAACAAACACTAAACTCGGCAACGACTTATGAATGCGTGTGACCTAGCATATGACTCGGTCATGACTTAACCCCTTAGGTCGCCTACGACCTAACCAAAGCCAACAACTAGTCTTCCTTAAGTCGTCTAACGACCTAACTCCAAGCCCTGTGTCAACACTCCCATCTCCTAAGTCGTATACGACTCACGACTTATGCTAAGTCGTGAACGACTTAGGACTTTGCCAAAAATTGCCTAAAATCTGAGTTGGCTCAAAATGCTAAAACTTCAGATTTGACAAACTTTTCGATCCGTGAAAATACGGGTCGTTACATTCTCTCCCCCTTAAGAATTTCGCCCCCGAAATTCCAAGCAAACAAAGCAATCAAAACTATTCTGTACGCCTACCATCCATAACAATCAGCAAACAATGCATCCAATTCTAGCTTAGCGTACAGAATTCTACGATTTAGAACAAGTTACAATGTCGTGAGATGAGACGACACCTTAGGGCCATACCTTGAAGAGTTCAGGATGAGCTGCCTTCATCCTCTCTTCCACCTCCCACGTACAGTCGTTATCATCATCACTCCATTGTATCTTGAGCAACTTAACTACCTTCCTCCTAAGCTGTTTCGTGTCGGTTTCAACAACACGAAACGGCTTACGAGGTCTTCTATCAACTGGATCAACTTCTAAGTCTTCACAGCTATCAGCAGAAACCACCGTACTCGAGTCGTGCACATACTTCCGTAGATAGGATACATGAAAAACATTGTGCACACCCGACATCTTCTCAGGTAACTCTAGCCTATAGGCGAGCTTTCCAATTCGCTCGATGATCGGGAATGGTCCAACAAATCTTGGAGTCAATTTTCCTTTCTTCCCGAATCGAATAACATTCTTTAGTGGAGAAATCTTCACAAAAACCATATCTCCTGCGTCGAATTCCAAATCCTTTCGACGCTTATCAGCATAACTCTTTTGACGGTCTTGGGCTGCCTTCATTCGTTGCCGAATGATTTCTATACAACCTGAAGTCTGACGAATCATCTCTGGCCCAAGCATCAGCTTTTCTCCAGTTTCCAACCAACATGTTGGAGAGTTACACGGTCTTCCATACAATGCCTCATACGGTGCCATACCAATGCTTGATTGGTAACTGTTGTTGTACGCAAACTCCACCAAATGAAGGTGATCTTCCCATGATCCTCCGAAGTCCAAAACACATGCTCTGAGAAGATCTTCCAAAACTCGGTTGACTCTCTCGGTCTGACCATCTGTTTGGGGATGATAAGCTGTACTCAAACACAACTCGGTTCCCAAGACTTCCTGGAAGCTCTTCCAAAATTCACTAGTGAACAATGGGTCTCGATCGCTCACTATACTCTTCGGGATACCATGGAAACGAACTATCCACTTAACATACAACTCAGCCAACTTTGATGCAGTCCTAGTCGATCGAACAGGAATGAATCGTGCACTCTTAGTCAGACGATCCACAATGACCCAAATCCCTTCATTTCCCGTTCTGGTTCTAGGCAATCCATCGATAAAATCCATCGACACTTGTTCCCACTTCCATGTAGGAACTTCTAATGGCTGAAGCAATCCACTTGGCTTCTTCTGTTCGGCTTTAACCAACTGGCAGTTCATACACTTGGAAATAAAATTTCCAACATCCTTCTTCATACCTTCCTAGTAGTAGGTTCTCTTCATATCCCGATACATCTTGTTTCCACCTGGATGAATTGTCAACTTCGAGTGATGACTTCCCTTCAGAACCTCACTCCTCAATTCATCTATATCGGGAACAACTAGTCGTCCTTGCTTCCGAAGCCAACCCTCTCGATCGACCTCGAATCCTTTATCCTTTTCTGGATCCAATCCAGATCCCAATTCACGGATAATCTTGACAAGCTTATCATCTCGCTTTTGGCTCTCGCCAATCCTTTCCACAAGAGTGGGTCTTATTGATAAGTTTGCCAACATCTCAGGTTCCAATTCACATCTAGGCCTGAAGTCAAATCCAGCTAAATACTCGAGACTCTTCCATTCAGAAAACATGGCTCCCAATCCTGCATGTCTTCGACTTAACGCATCTGCCACTGCGTTACCTTTTCCTGGAGTATAAGCTATACCAAAATCATATGATGCCAAAAACTCTAGCCAACGTTGCTGCCGAAGGTTCAAATCCTTTTGGGAGAAAAGATACTTCAGCGACTTGTGATCCGTAAACAACTCGAATCGAACTCCCAACAGATAATGTCTCCACATCTTCAGAGCAAATACAATCGCCGCCAATTCCAAATCATGAGTTGGGTAATTCCTTTCATGCGGCTTCAGTTGTCGACTGGCATATGCAACAAATTTATCCTTCTGCATCAGCACTGCTCCAAGTCCAGTACCACATGCGTCGGTGTAAACCACCATCTCATCATTCCCACTTGGAATAGTCAAAACAGGAGCACTCGTCAATCGCTCTTTCAGGATTCCGAAAGCTTGCTCACACTTAGCATCCCAACTGAACACTTGGTTCTTTTTCGTCAATCCTGTTAACGGTGCAGCTACCTTGGAGAAGTCTTTGATAAACCGTCGATAATATCCTGCTAATCCAAGAAAACTTCTCACATCAGATGCATTCTTAGGCCTAATCCAATCCTGGATTGCTGCCACCTTAGCGGGATCAACCGCTATTCCACTTCCAGAAATCACATGGCCTAAGAACCTCACTTCACTCTTCCAGAAGTGACACTTCGAAAACTTAGCCTTCAGCTGATGTTTCCGCAAGATTTCCAAAACCATACGCAAGTGCGTCTTGTGCTCCTCTTCCGTTCTGGAATAAATCAGAATATCATCTACGAACACAAGTACGAACTTGTTCAACTGATCTCTGAACACTCTATTCATAAGATCCACAAAATATGCTGGCGCGTTAGTTAATCCAAACGGCATTACCAACCACTCAAAGAAACCGGATGGTGTCCTAAAAGCGGTCTTCGGCACACTATCCTTAGCCACTCTCAACTGGTGAAATCCCGTTGCCAAATCCATCTGAGAAAACACCTTAGCTTCGTGAAGCTGATCAAACAAGTCATCTATTCTCGGCAATGGATACTTGTTCTTCTTAGTCACCTTATTCAGCTCACGATAATCGACGCACAATCTCAATGACCCATCTGCCTTGGTTGCAAACACAACTGGTGCACCCCACTCGGACACACTACGCCGAATGAATCCTTTCTGTAAAAGGTCATCAACTTGCACCCTCAACTCCTGCTGTTCCCTAGGCGCCATCCGCCTAAGAGGCATCACAACAGGTCTGGCTCCTTCAACTAGATCTATACGAAACTCGATCTCTCTATGCGGCGGCAACCCTTTGACTTCGTCAAAGACATCCTCAAATCCATTTGCGATTGGCACTAAAGACAGTCCATCCCGTGGAACAACTAGCGAATACATGAAGCTCATGAAGACGCCTTCCTCATGCTTACATCGTATCACAATCTTTCGCCCCTCCACATTCTCGACTGTCACCTCTAGCCTCTCACAATCAACCTTAGTCGCATACTTCCTAAGCCAGTCCATACCCAAGATAATTCCGAACCCCGCAAAGTTCAGAACAAAGCAATCACAAACAAAAGAGCAACCATGACTCGACACAATTAGACCACGGCATAACATACACAAACAAGACGAACCCCCAACTGGATTAGTCACAACCAATGGCCTATCAACAATATCCGGCTTCAAATCTAACCGGCCTACTAGTTCATTACAAACAAACGAATGCGATGCTCCAGTATCAAACAAAACTCTAACTGGAATACCACATAGGAAAAGAGTACCTTGAACCACCACACTCTTTCCCTTTTCTTCAGCAGTAGGAGCTTTCGAAGACGACGGAACAGCTCCCAAAGCATAAGCTTGCACAATCTGCTTGTCCCTCCTCGGCTCTGGACAATTCTTCCTGAAATGTCCCGGCTTGTCACAGTTGTGACACTTCATCGGCACCTTAGGATTCTTACAATCCTTCGAGAAATGGCCCTTCTGCTGACAGTTGTAGCAAGTCACCTCGCCTTTCGGCTTCTTCTGACCATCCTTACCCTTCTGCTGCTGCTGCTTCCTCTTCTTGTTTCCACCCTGCTGGGGTTTAGACTCTTCCCTGGTCACAGCAACAACAGATCCATCCTTAGGAAACAGACTCTCATGCCTGAGAGCTTTCTCCACAAGCTTCTCAAATGAATCGTCCAAATGATCCACCAACTGCCTCCCAAGATAACTATCCAAGCCGGTCACAAACTTCTCATTCTTCTGATAAGCAGATTCAATATATGACCGGGCATACTTGGACAAAGCTTCAAACTCAGAAACGTACTCAAGAACAGATCTTCCACCCTGCTTGAGCTCTACAAACTTCTTGAACAGAACAGACTTCTGAGCTGTAGAAATGAACTTAGCTTCAAATCTAGCTTGGAATTGCTCCCAGGTAATCTCTTCCTCCGCGGTATTGATGGTAATAGAGTTCCACCAATCAGAAGCTCTCCCTTGAAGCTGCCTTGATGCCAACTTCCTCTTAGTTGCATCATCAATTCCCAAATCACCAAAGGTCCTTCTACAAGCATCTATCCACCTCTGGACTTCGATGGTTGATTCTGTTCCCAAGAAAACCTTCCCTCCAAGAGCAGTATAGTCCTTGCACAACTTAGCAAAATCCACTGGTTTCGGAGTTTGGACTTGAACTCCAACATCAACTGGCGCCGCCGGAACTGGTATCCTCCTCATGATCGAAGTCATCATAGCTTCGAACATGGCTGCATAATCAGCAGTCTCTTCAGTAGCACGGCCTTCCCTAGCAGCTGGTCTCCCTCTTCGACTCATTCTCAATATCTATAAAAAGGAATGATTAGAACATCTAGAGAAACAACTGCATAAAGGACTCAACTCTACTAAACTACTATATTATCTATAGTAATCATCCATCAAAATTACAATTACGTCTCTCATACGTAGTTACGACGGCGAGCATTGGGTAAAATCGATTAACCAATGCTCTGATACCAAATGTGACGACCGCCCATGACCCCTGCACCGAATCTAAAGATAGAGCGCTGTAAGGTGTGCCAGGCGACCATGGACGATTGTCAAGGTAAGATTAAAACGACAGAATCTATCGTATTACTCACAGCGCATGGACAAAATACAATAGAACATATGTATAGTGAAGCTTTACAGAACAAAATGACATCATATAATGAATACAAGCATCCACATAGTCAATACATCAAGCCTCACTACATATCTCTCAGAGAACACAAAACAGCGGAATATCCAGTACATAATAAGAAGATAACATGCAACCCTCTAGCTCGTCTTCGATATCAGCATCGTGAGAAGAGAACAGCACCTGTCACCCGCTACCTAGTCTGCCCGTCCCAAAATGGACGAACAGCCCAAGGCAATAAGAATTAAAAACATAAAGCCTTGAGTCAGACAACAGTCTTAGTGAGCAGTAAATTAACTAACAACATACCAAAAGAGCATAAAGGAAAAGGAATAGGAATACAACCCTCCCACTCCAACCTCATTCTACAGTGATAGCCTCCAGACACACACTAAGCAGAAGCAAACATAGCAGAGCATACAATTTAAAGTAAAGCTAATATCACTCGAGTCAAGGGCGATGTTTTCCAAGTACCAAGGCCTAAATCAGATAAGCACCCAGAAAATACCGCTCTTGAGTCCGAATGACGATACAACCAAACATCCATGACTCTGGCTATCACTGTTATCATTGCTTCGATATCACCGTTAATTGAATGACCGGCACATTCTTTCAGCCGTCCGTCAAGGGCTAATGGAAACCCCGGTTCTAGACATAATTCCCGCACGTCGTCGCAGCCCGTGCCTAGGACTATCGAATCTGCCCAGAGTACTCGACCATCAACAGTTGGCCGTTGGGACTATCGAATCTGCCCAAACGTACTCTTGCTTAGAGCATTCTAGAACCTTCAACAACGATGCTATCCAAGCCTCCTAGTCATCCTCCTCGACGACTATTCTCATATCCATTCATTATCCTCAACTCGAATCATATCACCGAGTTATCAACATGCTTGGAATGATCCCGTCTGGATTAGACCAAGTCTTCATCACATGATTGCCTCGCTTCATTACATCCTCGCAAAGCCTCATTTCATCATCACATCATCAAATCTATGCATAAGAGCTTCATCATCCCGCTACATATGCCACGAGCAGCTTTCCCAATTCAAGAGCCTTTCCCTTAGCTTTTGAATCACCTTCGATCTAAATCTAGTCATCAATCATCTAGTTCATAACAATCAATCAAATCAAACATCAATCCAAGCAATCAAGCATTCAAAAATGATCTAAGTAGACAATTATAACAATAATGGCATTTTCGTAATTAAAGAGTTGAAAGTCCAATAAGCATGAAAACATGGATTATATCTCTACAAACTTGATGAATGAACTTGCATAGGTTAACATATGATAAAATGGATGTAACATCATCATGAACAATGGATCTATATGGATCTACACATAGGATGAAGAAAGTGCATGGAAATCTCTATTTTAACACCAAATCGAGCCAACAATCCGATATACTCCTTTGGATCCGTGTGAGAGATAATCACCACTCACCAAATCACCTAAACAAACCCAAATCAACACGCTTCAAATCTGGACAGCAAAGGATCAAGCTTGATCAATCACGAATCCGCTTCAAATGATGAAATCTCTCTTGAAAAGATGAAGATCTTCAACTTAAGCTCTTGAATCTTCAATCTTGATCTTTGATTTGGATGGAAGGAAGCACTAGATTAGAGTGGAGAAAAGAAGTGAAGAAGTGTAGAAGTCGAGCTCTCAAAATGGCAGCACTTCGTCGCTTCAAAATCCGGATCCCAAAAAGTGAGAACAACCCCTCCTATTTATAGCTGAAAACTGCCCTTAAGTCGTAACTAGTCTATCTCCTAAGTCGTTTCCGACTCACGACTCAAGCCCCTACGACTCAACAACCCCCTACGACTTAACCAAGCTACGAGTCAACACACGCTCCTACGACTTAATCCTCATCTGTCTACAACTCACGATAAAACAGCCATCTCCTAAGTCGTATACGACTTATAGCATCTTCCGACTCAACACAAAGGCTACGACTCATCAGAAGATACGACTTAACAAAGAGTTCAACCTACGACTCATCAAATAACTGGTACGACTCATCAAACAACATGAGTACGACTCATCAGACAACTTGAGTACGACTCATCACCTTAACTTGGGTATACGACTCAACCACTAAGTCGGTTGCGACTTAACACCTTCGTCTATATGACTTAACGACTCAACAACCTGCTGGGATACGACTTAGCTGGTTAGACGAGACAACTCATTCTACGACTTATTAGTTAACTCGGTCACGACTTATACTTGGCAGAAGATACGACTCATCACATCTATGCTTCTACGACTTATGACCGCTAACTCCTCAGTCGCTCACGACTCAACAGCTTACTGGAATACGACTCATCGAACAAACACTAAACTCGGCAACGACTTATGAATGCGTGTGACCTAGCATATGACTCGGTCACGACTTAACCCCTTAGGTCGCCTACGACCTAACCAAAGCCAACAACTAGTCTTCCTTAAGTCGTCTAACGACCTAACTCCAAGCCCTGTGTCAACACTCCCATCTCCTAAGTCGTATACGACTCACGACTTATGCTAAGTCGTGAACGACTTAGGACTTTGCCAAAAATTGCCTAAAATCTGAGTTGGCTCAAAATGCTAAAACTTCAGATTTGACGAACTTTTCGATCCGTGAAAATACGGGTCGTTACACATGGCCTTTCGACCAAGTCGAAAGGCGAGAGGCGGCATATAAGAAGGGGACCTTTTGACCGAGTCAAAGGTACAGGTGCGAAAAGAGGCCGACCTGCATCTATAAATAAGACCCAAGGGGTCCGGTTTTGGTGACCGAATTTTGGAATCCCAAATTCATTTCTTTCTACTCCAATTTCTTAGCTGCAATTAAATCCTAAAGAAACCCTAAATCAAATTGGGGATAAACCTCTACAAATTGTAACTCATTTTGGATTATTAATAAAAGAGAGATGGCTGGTTCATTAAGGATTTTGATGAGGAGGAAGATCATTTAGATCATTAGCTAGTTTAATGGTCCATTGCACATGATTCTAACCCATTCTCTTAATTTCCTTTTGTCCATGCAATGCATAGGATCGACTTGGATACATGCAGTCGAAACACATCATCTCGAAAACAACATAGACAATGAAAAGAAGAATGATGATGGGGTTTTGACATTGGTGAATTTATGAAACCGGGGAATATCCAGGTCGATCTCATACAGGGAAAACAAAGTGAAGCTTAGGCAGTTATAAGCTGGACCTATTTCGAAAGAGTGGAACCCCACTCGACTCAGTCGAAAGGGGGGTTTCGAAGGGGTCCTAGTTTATAATTGGCTAACAATTGTATAGAGAGGAACTCATTCAAAAGGGGTTTATCCCCAGCTCCATCTGCAACCCTTTTGAAGGGGTTCCACAACAAAAGTAGCGAAACTATGGGGTCGAAAGCAGCTGTGTCATATTAGTGAAACATACATCCCTTTCGACATGATCGAAAGGGCCGGGACAGAATGAAAAGCCAAGATGATTAGCTACTTTCGACACGCTCAAAGGAAAGGTTTCGAGCAGGATGCAACTTCTTTAGCCTACATTCCTAAACTAACTTCTTAAAGCCTTTCGACTAAGTCAACCTGGTCGAAAGGTAAAGTTAACACCTAAAACCCTTTCGATTAATCCAACCCGGTCGAAAGGTAGAGCAATTTCCTTAAACCCTTTCGACTAAATCAACCTGGTCGAAAGGTGGGTTTCGAAAGGAGAGATCTTTCCAACAGCTTGGTTACCTTTGACATAGCATTGAGAATGTTGACAAGTTTTCTTGTTAACATATCATTTCTGGAGGTGAGAATTGGATACTTAGGTCATGTTGTTTTTTATCAAAGCAAATATGTAGATCCTGCAAAGTTAGTGTTAGTCCAGGATTAGGATCAATCAAAGAATGCTTCAAATGTGAGAAGCTTCCTTGGATTAGCAGGGTGTTATAGATGAATCATAAAGGACTTCTAAAAGGTAGCAAAAATCGTTAACCAACTTGACGATGAAAAATTAGACTTTTACTCTGAGCATGCAATGTGAGCATGTGTTTGTGAGTGTGAAGGAAAGGTTGACGAGTACGTCGGTGTTAGTCATTATGAGTGGAATGAAGAGTTGACGGTATATGTAGATGCTTTTGGTACTAGATTGGGTGTGGTATTGATGCAGCGGGGAAAAGTTGTTGCATATGCTAGTCGACGGCTGAAACCACATGAAAGGAAGTACCTAACCCATGATTTGGAGTTTGCAGCGATTGTGTCTGCATCGAAGACTTGGAGGCACTGTCTATTAATGGAGAGGTTCGAGCTATTCACTGATTATAAATCATTGAAGTACCTCTTCTTGCAAAAGAACCTTAACCTTCACCAACAACAATAGTTAGAGTTCTTGGTCTCCCATGACTTTGACATTTCCTACATGCCTTGTAAGGAATATGCAATCGTTGATGCAGTGAGTAGGAGATATGCCAGCCTATGAACTATGTTTCTAGAGTGGACACGGTTAGAGTATACTGTTGCTTATGACTTTAAACCTCGATGTGTGCTTGAGCCAAATGTGTTAGCGAGTTTGACTATTAGACCTACTCTGATTGAGCGGATCGTTACTAGTTAGAGATATGATGCAAGACCAGTAGAGATCATTGTTAAGATTGAGAGTGGAGTAGAGTCAGAAGATATGAAATAGCATAGGTTCGACCGTAATGGTTTATTCCCTAAAGACGAGAGATTGTTTATACCTGATGTCGATGGATCAAGGAATCAGGTTCTATGTAAGTCTCATTATTCGAGATTGACTATACATCCCAAAGACAATAAGATGTATCATGAAAAGAAGTAGACATTTTGTTAAGAAGGGATTAGGAAGGACATCGATATATTCATCTTGACGTGCATGAACTGCCAATTAGTGAAGGCTGAGCAGAAGAAGCCAAGTGGTCTGCTGCAACTACTTGAAATCCTCTAGTGGAAGTGGGAACAGATATCGATGGATTTCAACAATGGATTGTTGAAGACTAGATGAGGGAACTATAACATCTAGGTCAAAGTTGATAGATTAACAAAGAGTGCTTGATTCTTACCCATAACGTCCAGTGGATTAACATCGAAGTTGGTCGAGTTATATGCAAAGCAGATAGTACGATTCCACGGCATGCCGAAGAAAATTGTAAGTGATGGAGACCCATTATTCACTAGCATATTTTTGAAGAACTTATAAAAGGCGTTGAGGATGGAACTACATTTAATTAAACCTTATCACCCATAAACTGTTGGGCATACCGAGAGAGTGAATCATATCTTAGAGGATCTCTCGTGAGCTTACATACTTGATTTTAAGTGCTCGTGGGAAAATCATTTCTACCATATCGAGTTTGCATACAACAACAGTTGTTAATCTAGCGTTGGTATGGCACCATTTGAGGCATTATATGGCCGACCATGCAATGCTCCTTTATGTTAGTCGGAAGTGAGCGAGAAACTGATACTTGGGCCAAAGACGATCTGAGAGACTTCGGAGAAGATCGAGATCATCCGTTAATGAATGAAAGCAGCTCAAGATAGACAATAGAGCTACGCTGATAAGAGGATTTGGAATTCTCCATCGATGATATGGTGTTTGTTAAGATTTTTCCACCGAAGAATGTAGTTCGATTCGATAATAAGAAAAGTTGACACCGTGATTCGTAGGTCCTTGTTTGATACTCAAGAGGATTGAGCACCTAGCTAATAGAGTCGGCTTACCTCAGAATATGGTGGGTGTGCACAATATGTTTCACATTTCTCATTTGTGGAAGTTTGTGCATGGTTCAGACATAATTATTACACTGGGTAAACTAGATGATACTAAAATGGAACCAGAAGCTTCGAGACCTAGTAGGCCAATTTGAATAGTTAGATATGATATGAAGCATCTTTGGAAGAAGATGGTGAAGTTATTGAAGATTCAATAGGGTGAATTCGAGAGCGGTTATGCTTGGGAGATTGAGGAGAGTATGAGGACTACATATTCGGAGGTCTTTACTTTGTAACACTTTCTATTTATCACATTTACTTTCACTTTCAATATCATAGAGAGTAGTTTAGGACCTTGTATGCTAAGGTAGGCATAGTTGCATTTACTAGCTTATGTATGCATGTTTGATGTATGTTATGTTTGCTTATGGTTGTTAGCTATAAGGGGTAACTACATTGTTTGACCTTACCCTATTTGATGAGATTTCGAAAGTAAAATTCCTAAATGGGAGACTATAACGATCCATATTTTATGTATTGAAGGATTGTAAAATAATTTTTTTTAAAATATAAATTGGGTCAAATAAGACTATAACTTTGGCTAATGTTAAGTAGTGACATTTTTGACCCTTTGAAATTTTATTGGATGATTTTGACCTTGAATAATTGTACGGCATGTAAGTTTTGATAGGAGTCTAATTAGGGTCTGAGATCACTTTCAAATGAAAGATACGATCGTTTCTCTTTTCGTGAAGTTATCATAATAAATTTTTGGCTTTAACATTTAGAAGATATGGTTATTTGAAGTTAAATAGTTTTTGTAGCGGGTAATTAGACTAAGCCCATATTTAAGCCATTTTGAGATTTGAGCTTGTATAACTTGATGGCACAGCCCCTTGGTCATTCCTACATTTCCTAAAAATAATTCTAACCTCAATTAATCATCTCATTAGCCAAAAAAATTCAAAATCCTTGCTTTATTCAGCCAAATCAAGTAATTAAAAAGAGAGTAGCAAGGAGATTTGCAAGGAATTCATTATATCGTCTGGGTGTATTAGAATTCGCTCCAGCTACCGTTCATCACGGATTTCTCCTTAATTTTTGTGCATTTGGACCTTTAGGTGAGTTATTTGTGTTTCTCACTATACTATGGATGTTGCACAAGGAATTCATTATAGGTGAGTTATTTGTGTTTCTCACTTAACCATGTTTTGAAAAAAATTTAAAGTTAAAAACGTGATTTTGACTTGATTTAAATTACCTATGTTTTCAAATGAATTTTAAATTTTAAAATGGATTAGATATAAATATTGCATGTGTGTTCATATGGATAGACTATTTTATGTTGTGATTTGGTTTGGATGATATGATGATTGTGTAATAATGTAAAATTGCTCATTTGTTCGTATGGATTGTATTGATCGTATATCTCACAATGCATTGAATAAAATAAAATATAATAATCATCACATACAAAATAGACGGGACATCGTATGGCTGGATGAATCAAAACAAATCAGAGCATATGCACCATAGTTATACAAAGTAATAATATAGTCTATATATCAAATAATATACTCCTAAATACAGTCTCTAGAATAAAAGCATAGCATTGATAAAGCTCTACAGTACTGCACAATGGAATAAGCAACAAACTTCAATAATAAAATTATAATAGCATCGCCCTCCTGCTCGTCCTCTTAATAGCTTCGTGCCCTAGTCTCAAACCTATTATTTAGTCTATTGATTTTAAAGTACTAAGATAATAAGAAATAAAACCTCGAATCAGACAACAATCTGGTGTAAACAATCAATAATTTCAAGGTACAATAAAGCCAATGTAGTAAAAGAGGGGTACTAAGTATGAGAAGTCATACTTGCCCTATCCTTATATCCAATAAGTTAGCACATAACATAGTATATGTTATACTATCAGTGAATAGGTGTACAAAACATGGGTTTCGGGCTATCTAACGCATGTTTCTATTGATTCGCTTATCCTATGTTCGCTATGTTGTACAATGTTGGATTCTACACATGTGATTACTAAAAAAGTGAGGTGCAGATTGCTAATTGCTTTAGGTGGGATCATCAACTTTAGGCGGGATTAGGAATGTTACTAATGGGATCGTTAAATTATGAAAAATAATATATCTTGAATTTGGTGCAGGAACGATGGATGGACGATCGCCGGTTGTATTTATTCCCTAAAATGGGTGTAACTTTCCTTGGTTGGTCAATGAATGGATGTTCACCCCCATATGTTTCCCTTATTTTCCTTGATCATGTTTGTTGTATCACGTGTGCTGCTCATATTGTTTATACCATGCTCCTTCTTTTGCTCAAAACGTTATCTAAATTTGGGTATGATAGAAGATATGCCGTCAGCCATTGAAATACAGCAGCTGTCTTTTTCCTATCTATTAAATAATAGTAAAGCGGAAGAAATTAAAGCACTCTCATTAATTCTAGAAATTTCCTCCTCTCTCCTTAATTCTCTCTAGATATTTTATTTTTGCATTCCACAATATATTGTTATTATAATTATTACAATGTTTCTACTGGTTCTCTCTTCTATCATTTAAATTTAATACTAATTTTAACAATTATTTACAGATTTCTTCCACATTTTTTTTGTTATTTTACATTTAAGTCTATATATATTAAATTTAGTTTGCTGATCTTAAATTTAAGCTCTTTACGTAAATACAATTAACGATTATCCATTAATTGATCTAATAAATTTTAAAAATGACAATCAATATGTGTACCGCATTCATATTGATAAAAATAGTAAAATTAATTTTTCATTCAAGTCCAAATAGTTTTAAATTTCCATAATTATATACAAACTATTACAATGTTCTACTAATATTCTCTCTTATCAGTATGCATTTAAATGCCAACATTCAATAATTTTCACAATTATTTATGGATTTCTCTGAAGTTTTCTATATTATTTTAAGTCCATATATTTGAATTTATTAATTGATCTTGAATTTAATTTTTTTAACTAAATCCAATTAATAAATATGTATTAATTGATCTATTAAATCATAAAAAATGATAATTTAATGTGTACACCGTATTTGTACTAACATAAATGGTAAAACTATATTTTCATTCAAGTCCATATAATTTAATATTTTCATAATCATATACAAAATTATCTTTGATACTTTTACAATTTTCTACATTTAAGTTCATAAAATTTCTTTATTTCTAAAATTAGTTATTTAGTACAAACAAATATATACATAAGTTTTTCTTTCTAAAGTTGGTATTTCATTACAAACAAATATATGCATAAAATTGGTTTTCAAAATTGGTACATCAATACAAAAATATATAACATTTTTCCTTCATAACATTGGTACGTCAAATGTGCTCTTATCATTATTAAATTATATTGTTTGAAGAATAACATTACAATTAATGATAAGTGATGAATGTTAATATTATGTAATATTGAAAAAAGAATAGCTTTTTCGAAATAGTACGTTTTTGTATAAAAAGTTACATTTTAATTATTTAGATTCGTAATCTGAGTTAATGAATGGACAAAAATTATACCATATTTTGATTAGAAATATTTTTCTTCTATATTTTATTATCTTTTTTACATAAATGTTAAATAATTTTTGAAACGTTTTATAATAAAATAATAGTAGAAATGTATGAAATCGTGGATTAAAAAACATTTTTTTACATAATTATAATGACAATGTGATTTATAACGTTTCGGTCTTATTTTCACTTGATATATCTTTTAGTAGTTAAATAAATATTATTTATCACTATGGTAATATCATATAATTATTTTGATAAATATGTGCTGTGAGAACTATAAATGCACACAAATACATTGAGTCTTTGGTATTACACTTCTATTTTTAGGTATTTGTCGTCATTCTTTCAAGTAATATTTGAAATTTAATGTATACATCGTATATCTTTTAGTCAAATGTATCAGAACCTAAATGTCAATTTCATAATATATGCACATAAATATTTATTTATGAAATTTTATAAAAATATTAATTTCAAAATTTATTAAGAATACTAATTTTCATTTATTTGATTGATAAATAATGAATCCTAAAAAATAATAAACTGATATATAACTCATTTTTACAACAAAAGGATAATTTAATTTTTATTTAAATATAAAAACATACGAATCTCATAACAAAAATGCACAGTTATAAATATAGTAATTTCAATTTATAACTCATTTATCCTAACAAAATTCATCAAATATTGCATAATAAATTATATTCTTCAAAAATAATTATAATATTATTTTTCTATAATATACCGTGTGCAACGCACAGGTTACACACTAGTATTCATAATGGTCATAACAGCCGCTTTGATAAAACAAAAGCCTATTTAATGCTTTTCTTTTCTTTTGTTAACACGTGCACTTCGAATAGCTAGGGAGGCTACTACATTTAGACTTCCATTGCATGTTAGCAATTCTCTTATTATTTATTTTACATCATTTAGACTTTTCAACAATGGTTTGGAGTTTCAAGAACATTTTTTTACTACATATACACGTATGACTAGAGGTGAACTTCATTAAGAAAATTGTTAAACGAACTAAAACAAACAAAAATGAAAATCAAAATGAATTAAGTTTAGTTGGTTCATGTGGTCATCAGAGTTAACCGAAATAAAACCGATTCACAATTTATGTTTGTAATGTTGATCATTGTAATTAAAAATAAATAAAAAATATATCATTAAAGATTCTTATTTAGTATTCTTAGTTTTTTAATACTAATTTTGAAACATATGATAAATAAAATTTATTTAGATCGTCGAATCATTCGAAAAAAATTATTATAACATTAGTAATTTTGACAATATAATAAAAATTCGGTTAATTTGATTAAACTGATAATTAAATAAATTTTTGCTACGGGTCGACTAGAAACTAATCTAGTTTCAAAATCAAATCAACCAACTGGTTTGATTGGTTAACTCGATATAATCAAAAATTGCTTACCCCTATGTATAACTTAAGAAAAGAAAAAGAAAACTCTAGAGAAATCATCTCCTCCTCTGTCATCACTATAGAAGCAAAGTATTTAAAAACAAGTTTTGTATTTTGCGTTTTTAATACTTATGTTTGTGGAAGTGGAGAAGCTGAAACATCGTAGTCAATCCAACTGTGGAAAAAGAGATGTGAGAAGATAGATTTTGATATCTTTTAAATGGCGGAAAACACAAAAAAAAAAATTTAATTTTGTATGTTAAAATCATTTTTCAAATTGATCGTTTTGCTCATGCTTCCGCTTTTTCGTGTGTTTTAAAGTAAATATTGAAAACATAAAACTCAAATTTCAAGTTAAACACTACTTAGCTCCTTCACATTTTCATTAAGTATAAAGTTAGTTTTTCATTACAATATTGTATCATTTATTTGAAAAACTCTAGTGTAATAACACGGGCGATGATCAAGTTAGACAATCAAAGTTTTACGGTATGTTCAGACGGATGAGATTTTTAATTATTTGTAAAAAATTTAGATCACCTTTTAAGTGATATTAAAATGGAGGTGCATTTTTGATACTTTATGTTCAGATCAAAAAAGTGAGACGTCAAAAATATTACAACTATCACTAAAGATTTGTTTGACACAACTACGTGATAGTCAAATTCAATAATTATTTGAATATTGTATAATTACCGATAAAGGATGTCAGAAGCAAAAATGCTTTGGAATAAAAGAGTATTCGTTGCTGAAATACGCGCCTGAGGAGGTGTCCAAAGCGAACCGAAGACTGTACTGTTCATATGAATCATGTCTTAAATTGTAAGCAGATGTATGAATTCTCTCGTTGCTTTCATATAATGGCCCAAGAAGCACGGCACGAACCAACTCGTTTCAATGGACTCGAACTAGGCCCAGTAAGTTTCAGGCCCAATCTGCTCGTGTAATCAGGGGGGAGGCTAGGGTCCACAAAACGAAAACATATAAGTGGGTTTAGTACCACATCATTAAGCAGGCCAGATTCCTATCATATGTGTATATGCATTTTACTAGAGAACCAATTACATTGATTCAAAAAGGGGACTTTCAATAAAAGGGCTTTTTAGTTCAGAAAATCAATTTTAAGATACTTCTGGAAAAATTAGTTTTAAAAACAATTTAGAAAAAGAAAAAAAGATAAACGAAGTTATTATTTTCAGTTATACAGAAAAAATGATATATGAATTTATCATTTACCTGTGTAACTTAAAAAGATAAATCAATTTATCATTGAGGGAATTAGGAACAAGGACAAACATTGAAGAAGAAAAATTAGACTAAAAAACACTAAGTTTCATTTTTGAGCTGAGGGACAAACTTTGGAAGAAATTTAAACTGAAGGACAATATCAGTTTTATACTATACAAAATGCTAGCTATATTTAGCATTGTCATTCAGCTTAATTTTTTTCAAAGTTTGTCTTTCGGCCTAAAAATGAAACTTATCGTCATTCAATCTAACTTTTTTTCAAAGTTTGTCTTTGTGCTTATTTTCCACTTTATCGTTTTTCTATAAATTGTCCTTGAAACTAATTATTCAGAAGTGTCGTCCTTAAAACTTATTACATTTTAATAAAAAAGCACTCTACCCTAATTTCCACAATTCAAAAATGTGTGACCATTCTAAATTGGTTCATACATGTGTGCCATTTCGTAAACCAAACACGTGGATATTTATGTTGGGTGACGTGCACCATGTGTGAAGGGTTGTGATGATATAACTCCAATACCTATGTAAATCTGGCTTTAGGTTATTAAGAATATGATGAAGGGTTATTGAAATAATTAATGCAGCGATGATTTTAAGGCCACCATCATTTTTAGATATAAAAGGCCACCATCGCATATATTAAGTTAGAGAGTCATTAAAATTATTGGATGAATTAACCGCATGTTATGAGCTTAGGCCCCAACATATTATAAATTGGGTCTCCTTGCAATTTTAAATATAAAAGACTACCATAAATTTTGGAATTGACACCCAAATCTCATGGTAGGCACCAAAATATTTATATTGAACTTCGATGGAAACCTCTTTTGAACCAATGACACATTGATCTAGTCGCATTCGAAGCCAAAAGAGACTATCTAAGTTGAATTGTTTCTGCCAATAAGACCCAAACTGATCGTAGAAACCGCCAAAATATGGTTCTTTTTCTTTCGTACACTCTTAGTTATTATTTTCAACTATTTTATTTTTGTAGTTCGCACAATTATATGGATTATACCTAGATCTCTCAAGGAATGCTTTCGAATGTGAATAATGTCATATCCGCATCTGCATTTGAAATTATTTTTTATATTAGATATCTGCATCAATAAATAGAACTTTTTGTTTAACATAATTTTGAAAAATAATGTATTTTGAATTCGGTGCAGTAAGGATGGATGATCCACGGTTGTATTTATTCCTGAAGATGGGTGTAACTTTCTTGGTTGTTCGATGAATGCATGTTCACCCTCCACATTTCCCTTCGGGGTTTTGGACCAAAGGTCTTTATTTTCAAAGCTAATGCACAAAAAGTCCATACTTATAAACCCATGTAAATTAGATCTCTCTTTTATTATTTTTTAGCAAACTGTCCCTTTTCAGAAAATCGGCCCAGCATTGAAATCAGAGGCAAAAATAGCATAAATTAGCCAAAAACTAAAAATAAAGACCTGATTTTCGTAACTTTTTCAGGAGGGACTTTTCTTCCATCATTTTTCAATTCTGCAGAGTTGGCAATCATTCCTTGTTTCCCTTATTTGCCTAATCACGTCTATTGCATCACATGTGGGCTGCTCAGATTGTTCATACTAGACTCCTTTTGCTCCAAACGTTATAAATTTGGGTGTAATAGAAGTTATTGAAAGCTAGCAGATGTCTTTTTCCTATCTCTGATATTAATAAAGAAAATTCAATAAATAAATTTTCACAATTTTTTTTTTTGAAATTCCGAAAATACCATACATCCATCAATATAATCTCATCATCGTTTGCAACCTTCACCATCTTCCCACTTTTCAACCACCCATCAACGGAATTCACTATGACTTTGCTTGAAATAAAAATGAGGTGACCATCAAAGTTTTTACACTTATACCACACGTTCGTACATATTTTTTTTATTAATTAAAAAATAAGGGCTCGTTTGGTTTGCTGTTTTTAGTTTTGTGTTTTCCTCTAAACAAAAATGCGCATTTCTTATGCATTGTTGGAAAACACACAATTTCGAAAATTGAAATTAACATGGAAAATAGAAAACAAGTTTATTTGATTTTTCGTGTTTTGATACATAACAAAAGGACGGAAAACAATTCATTCCATCTCTTTTTCGTCCATCGTTGTAATGGCTAAGAATTGTAAAAAAAATTCTCATGTTTTCTTGTATTTTGTAGTGTATGTTGAAAACACAAAACAAAAAACTCAAAACGAAATCAGACGGGCCCTAAATATTTCTAACTACTGGATGCAGGTGCTTTACCGTTTACACTATATTCTATAACAGCAGCTTCAATAAAACAACAGCCTATTTAATGCTTTTCTTTTCTTCTGTTAACATGTGCCCGTAGAACTGCAAAGAAGGTGGTCATTTTTAATGATTTCTTTTTTTCTGTTCTTTTTTAAAAAATGTTTCTTCAGGACCTTGCCTTACCGAAATGATCATTTTAATGTTTAAAACTCCACCTTATCTAAGTTTACCAGCTGGCTTCCATTGAAGTAGGTTGTTCGTGCTATAGGCACATGCTCGTATGAACAGAAATTATTGTTTTGTTGATCCGATTAATCCGAATATGAAAATTGTGAAACCAAACTAAAATTAACCGAAATGAAAACCATATCGGATCAATCGAATTAAGTTTAGTTGGTTTAAAGTAACTAAAATTTAGTTTAAAGTAACTAAAGTTGATTCACAAAATTGGTCAGCCTAAACAATCAAATTTTCGTATTATAAGATATTAACGATCCACTTGGGATTATTTAAATAAGTTACTTTATTGCATTTTGGAAATCAAAACCAGTTATTTTGGCTTTACAAAGGAAAAAAACAGTCCAAGAATTTTCCCCGAAAGTTCACCTATCATAATGTATAAGAATAGCGAAGAATGAAATTTTTTTTTTCTGAAAGGAAATTCATATATATTAATCCACAACAAACTTTACAAAGCACCTTCAATCATGATTATTGTCTTCATAAACTTTATCGGTGGAGCATTTCATAAAAGTTAACAAGCACATATCTCTTCTGTTCGGCCAAATGCCCAAGAAGCACGGTACGACCCCACTCGGCTCAATGGACTCGAACTAGGCCCAGTAAGTCTCAGGCCCATATCAGCTCGTTCAGTTTTGAGCTGAGGTCGCAGCATATTATAAATTGGGTCTCATTGCAATTTTAGATATAAAGGGCGTTTTAGAACTGACAGCCACGGCCATCGGTTAAAGTTAATAGTTACTGCTAAGTATAGCAAATAGGCCACCACCAAATATATATATATACGAGTAGTTTGGCACGTGCGATGCACATGCGCAGGAGGAATTGGCATTAAAAAACACTGTTTGTAAGATTTTTTAGATCTTACGAAATGACTTTGACGTGTACTTAATGTCGCATTTTTTATGCATGTACGTGCACATATTAACCGTTTATCAAAACGTGAATGAGACTATGTTATTTGAAAAAATAATTAAACATGTAAAGAAAATAATTAACTATTACATCAATATCTAGAAACATGTAACAAATATTAAAAGTAACACTTCCAGTGGTTTGAAACTAAGAAAACTTGCATCGTTTCTCTTTCTCTTTTAAATGTAAGAAATGACCATATTAATATATAGAGAAGTTTTTTTATCCACCATAAAGATCGCACTTCCCATGATACTTCCTTCCCATGATACTTCCTTCCATAGCCAAATCAAACTATATACATTTTTTTTCTAATTGACATTGTTAAATCCAACAAAAAAAGAGAGAAGCATAACACAAATTTATAGGAAAACAATAAGTACCCAAAATATTTCTCTTATCAAAAGATAGTCTTTCACAAAAATAGAAGAAAAAAAATGATATCAAAAGAAAAATGATTGGAAATGGTTCTTGGATTGAACATTTATTTGTTTAGTTACAAAATCAATGCTACAACTCGCAATGAACGTGGATACAATCATGGGAATAAAGTATAATAAATTGAACATCTTGGAACTTTTGATATATAGAGAAAATGATATTTAACACGATCGTACTTTCAAACTCAAAAACACATCTACATTTGGAGGTAGGGACAACACAAAAAGATGAGTATGAATATTTCTGCACAAACTACCAATGCATAAACAGTAGCAAGTAAGAATTCTAGATTATAAATACTGTAACACAGAATATATAACATGTTAATCATTATAGTAGCTCTACAAATCTGAAAACCATGAAGAAAAGATTTATCTGTCCAATCAATCTCCTACGGTTAAAGTTGCAAGAGTAAAACACAGTTTAAAATAACAACACCACTACTGAAAATCCCTTGCTAAAAAAATGCTTTGATTGAGCTACCGTACTTACTTCAGACTACTTTATGAAGGCACTACAAACAATAAAAATAAGAGGTTAGCAGCTAAGGTTGATCCAAGATGGGTTATACAGTTCTGTATCACACTTCTGTACATTACGGTCAAGCATACAGTTCTCGCTTTTTTATTTTCTTGAAAACCGAAAGAATCCAAACTAACAAATTTAGTCCGACTCTTTAACTAAGCAAACATATAAAAAATAATTTATCGAATGGTTTACTTTAGTGGAATCATGATGTCTTTACTGTAACTCATTTTTGAAGCACTGAGGATAAAAATGTGATGAGAACTAAATATAAAGATGCATGTTAATATATAAGTAATTCATGTCAATTATGATTTCACATGATTTGGTCAATTTTGGAATTGCATACATTCTTATTATTTAACTAAATACGGTTCTTCTTGTTGGTGTAATAATGAAGAAAATGGAAAGAAACTGATTTGCCAAATCTTCAGAAAAAAATTATAAAAATCAACTAATATCAAACTAAAACAATTTAATAATATGTAAGAGAGATGAAACAATGCAACAATATTATTCACTATTTCATACTTGTATTAGGTCCCCAATTGCAGTCTGTGTATTGCAGTTAGGCATTTCCGCATTCACTTGTTCGTGCTGCTCATGACATTGCAGCATTTCTGTCACTCAACTTCCGAACTGGTCCTTTAGAATGGCTCAACGTAGTATTACATGCTTCAGTCCAGCTTTAGAGTTCCAAACTGGTCCTTCCAGTCTAGCTTCACAGTTCCAGCCTTGAGTAGTTCATTGTCTTCATAATGCACGCAGGCCTTAATCATAACATGCTCATAGGCACTAAATACAGGCTTCAACCATGCATCAGTTTTGGGTAGCTCGCAGTCCTATGCAAGTTTTATTATGCATGCTCTCGTGCTTCGGATTATACTTGCATCAAACTCTCCCTACACCTATTCCTTATGAATGCACACGGAGTCACATGCATCATCATGCATACAGCAACTATGCTTCAGAATAATCACATGCAGTCACATGAAAGCTTCTCTTGGATACTGGTACTTCATTTTTGTTTTGGTACTTCTCCAGAATCATTGCAGCAGTAAAATACAGTAGACCACAGTTGGAAATGACGCATCTCCTTTAAAGTCATCACCTTTCTACTATTCTTCGCAAATGTACCAAATGGACCAAAACCTCAGCAATTTGTGGTACCTGTAAAATACAGTAGACAATTCAAATAAATACTGCTTTATAATAATCCGATAGAATTTCATAATTAGAAGTGTATTATATCATGAAGTTCATATTTTGCTTAAGCAAATATGTCTGCTTGTATAAATTGTCAAATATGACATCTAAACTAATCATCCTTGAAATAATTTGACCCAATCACACTATACTTCAAATTTTGGTTTGAATTTATCTAACATTTGGCTAACATAATCTTCACTATAGTAATGATAGGTAATTAAATGAACAGAAAATTTTAGAAGACTAACAAATTCAATATTGATGCATGTTTTAAATTATAGAAGAGAATTATAATATTTTGTTACGATCCACATCGACAAAAAAGTAACCCCATACTCAAATAGAAGTAAACTTACTTACTTGATGCGGTAGGAATTGTATAAAATTACAATCCTAAATAACCAAATAATCCAAAAAAAGGAAAAAAAAAATTCAATTTTTTTAAGCTACCTGGGAAACAACAACATAGATCTATAACAATTTAGAGATCTAATAATATTTTAATTATAAAATTAGGATATAATGCAACAATTTTCAGATTAGAAAACTTATAATAAACTCAGGACTACAAACCTTACTCTATGATGGCTCGTCTATCCCGTATCTGGACTAAAGAGAAGAAGAAATGTGAGCTGAAGTGTCAGGAGCAACAGATCGTTGAATTTGCAAGGAAAAATAATTCATCTTCACCCTTGTTAACTTTAGTATCCTTGGCATTCTTAGTTTCTTCATCCTTTTTTTGAATTTTTTTGTCAGCACTTTTCTTTCCATCTTTGGTAGAATCTATGTTCAGATAAAGATCTATCTTTTTCCCTTCTTCCATAGTAGTTGCATTCTAAAATACTAAAAAGAAGATACAAACACATAAAATTAGTTATAATATCTTCCAAACTCAAATTAGGAATAGAAAGTGAAACTGTATTTTTACAGCAAATTCTAACCGCATTTGATGGGATGAACGTTGCCTTTGGATTTTCCTTCCCAAATAAGAATTAAACCAAACTTCGCATCTAAATATTGATTAGATTACAAATTACATGGTACACTAAAAAGAGGTCTTCAAAAAATTCGTCCATGAATATTCAACAACATTAAGCTCTGAACACCACAAATCACATAGCACAGCTCATCACTCATGGAACAGTTTGCCTCCATGAAGCTGAGGTTTGACAGTCATCAAATCTATTGTAGTTACTTAATCAGATAGCTTACAGAAACCATCAAAATACAAATAAATTTACAAAGGATAAACTGCAAAACAATATAATAATGAAGGTTACCATTTACCAAGAGTACAAAGTTTGAGATCTCATAAGTGACTTTGGAAGAAGAAAATTAACTTACCTTGCCCAAACTAAACATTTTTGTAATTTTCTCGATAATTTTCACAGTTTTCTTTCAGAACGAAGTTAGTTCGAAGCTTTGATCTGGGGAAAAAAGAAATAGAAGCACAAATAACGGAGGTGGAACAGTTGTGTGGGAAGTAGGCCTGAACATATGCAGAGGATAATAAAGAAACAAATGTACCCTTGTGTTAATAAGTTTAATTTGCAGGGAAAAATCAACTGAGATAGCGGCAAAGCAAATCGTTAGGTAATTAATGGGTCAAGGAAGATGTGAAGGTATAAGATTGAGGGAAAATGTACTCCATGAGGAAATTGAGAGTTGAGGAGATTGTAGAATTAGAGGAAATATGGAATAAGGGAAAGTAGAAATTGATGGAAGAAGGTAGATGATGATGTTACGGCATGACTATTAGTCGTGTAAAAAACATGGGTGGGTGGAGGAAGAGAATGCTCATCATGGGTGACTTCTGTCTGTTTACAGATAATGACGCAGCCAAAGTCGAAAAGAACATGTAAACAAAAGACACAAATTATCCCAAAGCGCATTTTTGTGAAAACAATCAGTATGTGCAATTTTGGAAAATCAAAAAAGGCTTCACCTCCTCCTCAAGTATTTGCTTTATATATAAGATATATATATATATATATCTCTTATATATATGAGGACCGTCACCAGTATTGGAATTGTGACCAGTATTGGAATTAAGTTATCGTTGTCAGCAAAATTTTAACAAGTTGGAGTTGGCATGGCGTTGTCTTATGCGTCAAACGTTGGACTCACAATTTTGAACTGTTTGGTTCAACGATTCAAAGTTGCTGATTTGATTCAAATGCGTTAGACGCGTAGAAGGCGTTTGACAGCAATGGCAAAACATAATAATCACCCCAATGTTCGTAATTAACTGTTATAAATTTCCACCCTTCTCACTTTTTCCTTTTCATCAACATCAACCTCTAACTTTTATTTGAAAAATCCACAGGAAACAATCAAATTTTAAAGTAATTTTTTATTTCCTAATTTCATTCTCATTTTTGTTTATTTACATATTTTTTCTGATTTGAATTTTTCAGGATCACACAACACAATATTGAAGTGCAAGTAATAAGGTAAGCATTTACTTATATGAGGCAAATCAACTCTTAATTGAAATGCAAATAAAACTAACTTATATTTAAAACATGGTAAAGCAGAACTGAGAAAAGTAAAATCATACGCAAATTTACCTGGTTAGGATATTAATGAATCGTATGTCCATGTAAAAAACTTAAGTAGTGTTTGATTTGTTATTTTTAGTTTTAGATTTTCTTTCACACACGAAACATGTATATTGCCGAAAACGACCAATTTAGAAAACGAAGTTAACTACAAAATAGAAAACAATTTTTTTTTTATTTTCCGTGTTTTGGAAAATAAAACAAACACGTGAAACAATCCATTCTTTCGTCGTTCCTCTATCTCATTCGTCCTTCCATCCGTTTTTCTTTCATCTCCACCGTCGTTTCTCCATTCTTCTTATATTTGAGATACATTGAAAATCGAAAATACAAAATTCGTTTTTGAACCAAACACCACATTATTTGCGTTTATTGGTTTCACCAACACAAATGCATCGTTGACACATTTGCCTTTTCTTCTTCTAATGCTTGTATTTATATTATTTGATGCTAGGAATGAATTAATGCCAAAAAGGTTTTGCTACGTGTCTTTTTTATATTATTCATGGATCTATTTGTTTATTCTATGTTCACTACTGTTATACAATATTGTATTCTGCATATGTTTATTAAAAAGACGGGATCATGAATGTTATTAGCATGATCATTAGATTTTGAAAAATAACATATCTTGAGTTCAATGTTATTCCCTAAAATAAGTGTCCTTGGTTGTTCAATGAATGTATGTTCACCCCCACATGTTTCAATTATTTGCCTAAATCACGTCTATTGCATTATACATGTGGGCTGCTCAGATTGTTCATACTAGGCTCCTTCTTTTGCTCAAAACGTTATCTAAATTTGGGTGTAATAGAAATTATGCCATCCGCAATTAAAATCTAGCAGCTGTCTTTTTCCTATTATTCATAATGGTTATAATAGCCGCTTCAATAAAACAAAAGCCTATTTAATGCTTTTCTTTTCTTTTGTTAACACGTGCACTTCGAATTGGTAAACAGATTATTTAAACGGAGAAGTTAATATTTTTAAATTATTTTAAGCTATAAAATCTATTTATTATCTATAATAAGGGAATTTTCAAATATTGTTTTCAAAATAGATTTCAGAAAATGAATTTAAAAAGCTTGTTTTCTCAAATAAATTATTTTTATATATAAAATATACGTTTTTGCACTATTCACGAATGAAAAGGAGAATTAAACGATAATTTATTTAAAAATTATTTCAAAATCATTTGAAAAAACCCATGCTCAAAATCAAAGAAATCACTCAAAACTGTCATTCAAATTCAATTGCGTTTGTGTTTGTGTGCAAACGGTGTATTTGAGCGGAGAATCTGATCAGAGTATGTAAAATGTATATTTTAAAATTATAAATTGGTCATCAAACCAATTCTATAATGCAGAGCATGTTAATGCAATCGCAACGCGGAAAACAGCGTCTCAAACGAAGGTCGTTTGCACAAGTTATTAATTTTAGAAATTTATGAAAATTTAGATTAAAATTAAATGTAATTATTAAAAATATATTAACATCCGTTTGATTATCAACGCAACTCGTTTGAGCATTCTTTCCAACGTGAAATTGTGTCGAAATGATTATTATAATGTTTAAAACTGCACCCTATCAAGATTTACCAGCTACTCCGCAACAGCTTCCATTGCACGTTAGCAATTTCATTATTATTTATTTTATATCTTTTAGACTTTTCAACAACAGGAAATTTCCTCAAGAACAATTTTTAGGGTTTTTTTTACTATAAGGACAGCCCGCTAATTATTTTCTCACAAGGACACACGCACGTATTTTCCTTCCAGCTCACTTTCACGTGCTTCTTCCTCTTCTTCTTCGTTTCGATCAAATTTTTCTGTCGCGATCCAATTTACTCTCGCAATCAAAATATCGATAAACCTTGTTTGGTCATTTCAATTTCATTCTTCTGAAAATTATAGTTGATCTATTATATTTTTCTCATGCGCGTTTGTCGAGCTCTTTCTTTTCATATTTCTACCATTATCTCGTTTTTTTTAAGGTTTGATACAAAGTTATTTGGGTTGTATATAAAGTTGTAATAGAGTGGAAAAATATCATATTTTATGTTCAGTTTTTGGGTTTCATTTTTCTTTTTTTCTTTTTATCATTTTGTTTATTATCAGGAACTAGGTATCAGTTTTGTATACGGTAGGTATCAGTTTTGTGAAATTGAATAATTAATGTTCTACATTGAACATATTTTTACTAATGTTTATTTTTTATTTTTTATTTTCAGTGGGAATAACAGTCTTCTTTGTCTGTTTGTGTTGAATAATAACACTTTTAGCACTGGATGTCTATTGATTGCTCTTTGTATGATTTGAAGAATGAGATATAAGCTTGTGATGATTGGAAAAATATCATTGACTGGGTTGTATATAAGCTTGTGATAGAGTGGAAAAGTATCATATCTTAGGATCAGTTTTCTGGTATCATTTTTATTTTTTCTTAGTATAAATTTTTTTGATTATCAGTAACTAGGTATCAGTTTTGTATACTTTGGGTATCATTTTTCTGAAATGGAAAAACTAATTTTCTAAACTGAACATGTTTTTACTACTGTTTTTTTTTTGCATTGGTGATAATGTGGCGCAGGTAGACCATCAGCTAAGTCTAAAGGAGGATTTTCATATTTTCAGAACAAGCATAATAGATGTGGCGAGTGCAAAGCAGCTTGGTTATAATAAATGGAATTGTCAAGCTTCGAAGAGGATATGATTTGATTTTTCATTTTGAATTTGTTCAGATTAATAAGTGGATGTGTGACTTGTTTTGGTGGTTTATTGTAATTGGACCTTTTGTTATTAATTTGTATTCAGTATAGCATGGAATTTGTTATAAATGGAATTTGTTATTAATTTGTGTTCAGTTTATTGTAAGTGGATGTATTCAGTTTTAGTATCAGTTAAATGTTTTTACAGTATTAGTTCTGGTGTATGTTTTTACAAGTAAGAGCAGCTTTGTTTTAAGAACATAACATCATTACTTCATAAGTATCAAATTGCAACAGAACATCATTAATTCACAAGTACAAATTTCAACGGAATTACATTACTTTACAACCATCAAATTTAATTATGAAACATCAAATTTAATGGTACAAACATATAGTATGTTGTGAATTAAAATATTTAACAGTTTTTCTTTTATGTAGGTATCAGTTTTGTTTTTGTAGGTATCAGTTTCTCTTATGTGGGTATCAGTTTTGTTTCTGTAGGTATCAGTTTCTTTTATGTAGGTATCAATTTTCTTCCTGTAGTAACTGTTTATTTCTGAACTAACTGTTTTTGAAATTGAGAGAACATCAAATTTAATGGTACAAGCATATAGTATGTTTTGAATTAAAATATTTAACAGTTTTACTACCACACTTAGTATCGATTTGTGTATGAATTTTTGCATTTGTAGCTATTACTTTAAGATATATTTGCTAAATATTTTGTTTTATTTTTTATTATGTAGTTATCTTTTTTGTTTTCATAAATGTCAGTTTTGTTTCTGTAGGTACCAGTTTCTTTTATGTAGGTATCAGTTTTGTTTTTGTAGGTATCAGTTTCTTTTATGTAGGTATCAGTTTTGTTTCTGTAGGTATCAGTTTCTTTTATGTAGGTATCAATTTTCTTTCTGTAGTAACTGTTTATTTCTGAAGTAACTATTTTTGAAATTGAGAGATAATATTTTTCAATATTTTGTTATGAATCATTTTTTTCAAGTAGGTTACTCAACCTTTCTGCATATACAACAAATTGCTTCTCTGGCTTCACTGCCAAAAAACCCAACTCATCTGCTATGGCCTGACTCCAATCCACCTTCCTCGATCAACACAATCATCGCCAACAACTCGCGACCTCAAACTCGACCAAACTGCGACCTAATCAAAATTTTCTCCTCACAGCCTCCTGCAAAACACCAACCACAACATCAAACACAGACTCAAAGAAATTGAAAATTGTAATTTTGGGTTTGGGAAAGTGATTTTGGTTTTGGGTAGACTGTGGAAATTGATTTTGCTTCTGAGCAATTGAACGAGAAATCGATTTGTTTTGATTTAATTTTATTTTTAAAACAAAGTTCGTCGATTTCTGAGTGAAAGCGAGAAGGAGAAGACGAGCAGAATTCTTTGTTTTGTTTTAATTTGTATCTGCGCTTTGGGCTTTGTCCTTACGGTAAATTTTTTTTCCGCATGTCCTTCTGAGCAATTATTTACTTTACTTTGTCCTTTAAAATTATTTCCTCTTTCAACAATGGTTTGGAGTTCAAGAACATTTTCGTACTATAAAGACGTATGAATTAAGAAACGGAAAACGGAAAACCCTGAAAAATAATCTCATGCAAAGTTTAGGACCTGGTTGACTTTAATTTGAGTTTTATATTTTGCGTTTTCGAAATTCATTATAAAATTTGAAAAGAGTGGATGATGATGGAGAAACGATGGATAAAAAGGTTGACGAAGAATGGAATGGAGGAACGACGAAGTAAATGATCGTTTTTCGTGTTTTTGTCATTTTTCAAAACATGAAAAACAAAATAAGTTTGTTTTATATTTTATATTTTATATTACGGCACACGCTTCGCGCGTTAATTGGTTTTTCTTATAAATGTATATGTTTAAATCAGTCAAAAAAATAATTTTTTATTTTCAAGTGATATTAAGATTTGTATATTTGTAAAAAGTATTTTGAATTTGTAAAGGAAGTTTATTAATCTTATATCATATTTTTAAAATCGTTTTGAATTTATAAAACATGTTTAATTGTTAGATCTTATTTTTAGGGGCGTTTGAATTTGTAAAAATAGCTTAATATTATATCCTAATTTTAAGCGATTAAAATTTGATAATATACAGATGGGTGTTTTTTGCAGTTCACGTTGATACCAAAAAGTGTAACACCAAAGCTATTATAACTACGAGCGTTATTGCTATATGTTTCGACACATTCAAAAAATAAAGCACAAATATTTAATCATATTTTACATAGTTTGATTAATATTTTATTACTAAGCTCCAATATCTATTATTTTTGGTTGTTTGAATTTTTTTATTATTAA
Source organism: Allium fistulosum (assembly GCA_030737815.1). Taxonomy (NCBI): domain Eukaryota; kingdom Viridiplantae; phylum Streptophyta; class Magnoliopsida; order Asparagales; family Amaryllidaceae; genus Allium; species Allium fistulosum. The sequence goes on along the minus strand of CM060905.1, from coordinate 626,237,504 downwards.
TTAATAAAATACGAATTGTAAAGAAAATTTATTTGTTAGGTTATATTTAAAAGTGATTAAGATTTAGTATTATTTGTAGAGCTGCGTATTGAATTTGTAAAGAAAAATGTTTGCTAGATCCTATTTTTAAATGATTAAATTTTTTGATATTTGTAGAAGATTATTTTGAATTTGTAAAACAAGTTTAGTTGTTAGATCCTAACTTTAAGGGATTTGATAATATATATGGAGGGGCATTTTTAGTGGTTCACGCTGACACCAAAAAAGTGTGACACCAAATGTATTACAACTATTATTAAAGATTAGTAAAGATATTTATAAAGTATGTTTAATTGTTAGATTCTACTTTTATGGGCGTTTGAATTTGTAAAAGAAGTTTAATATTAGATTATATTTTTAAGCGATTAAGATTTGATAATATATAGACGGACATTTTTGGTGGTTCACGTTGACACCAAAACTATTATAACTATTAATAAAGATATATTAACTTTCCTTTTTAAATCGGTTGTTTTTCAAAAAATGCATGCGTCGTAAGTTTTATTTTGTTTGAACGAAAACGTAAAACTAAAAATAACAAACCAAACGAAGTCTTGTTCCTTTGCATTTTCATTCTACGTAAACTATGTTATTCATTACAACATTGTATCATTTAGTCGAAAACTTTAGTGTAATAAAAGGGGTGATGGTCAATATAAACAATCAAATTTTGGTATTATAACATAAGTGAATTCGTTTATAGTAAAAAACTTGAGATCGATTTTGGTTAGACAAATTTTAAAATATAATTTGAAAGACAGTGAATACTATTTTAATATAGAGTTAGATAAAACAGAATGTCGTATTAAACTAGAATCAGATAAACAAAATACTAAATTGAACTATGATCAAATGAATACTCTTGATGACCTAAGAAAACATTCATTTTCACATTTAAAGAAATGGCAAATTAATATATCATTACAAATATACATCGTTAAGTTCGTATAGCATTACGAACATATAATGCTAAATTTGCATAACATTTGTTTTCATAGATCATGTAACATTTGTTTTATTTGAATTTATATTAATGTAGCATTCAGTGTATTTTAGATCGAAATTTAAAATTTGTGTCGATCATTCAGGAATAAAATAAATTTGAAGTTTTTTTTTCTTCTTGTTTTTTACAATCTATTAAATAATAGTAAAGCAGAAGAAATTCAAACTCTCTTATTAATTGTAGGAGCTTTCTCTACTCTCCTTAATTCTCTCTCTAGATATTTTACTTTTAAATTTTTATAATATATTACTTTTATTCTACTAAACTTATAATGCCAAATTATAATCAAATACATGCTTTTACAATTTTCTATAATTATTCACAAATGCCTTCTTATTTCTCTTCTAATATTTTGCATTTAAGTACACACATTTAAATTAACTAGTGCGAACCCGTGCTTCGCACACGGATGTTGAAAAAATATTGTTATTGCATAGGTCATATCCAAATGTATAAGAAATTTAATACGGTGGTAATGAAAAAACATTGTTGAACGATAGTGTTACATCATGAATAACAATTTGGTAGGATAAAGAATACATAGATATATTTGGTTAAGATAATCACAATTAAAATCGAACAAAACAATTACAGTGAATATGTTAAGGTTCACAGACTATTTAGAGGATAATGTGTTAAAAAATCATCCGCTAATGCATAGATATATTCACTGTGGCATATAACGCCAATGTTGTTGCTTTTGCAATTACACAGCTGCTTCAATGTGCTTAGATATAGTTGAAGTATTCACCGTGAACTGCAGACACAAAGACACAGTGCAGTTCGATTCAATTAAATAAGAGTAACAAAAAATTTTTGCAATGGGGAGAAATATAGTAATAGGATGAAATTTGTAAACAGTCAGGAAAAGTATTTGTCAACAGCTGAAAAAAGGGAGCAAAAGAAAAAAGAAAAAAGCAACAGATGTAGTACAGGGGAAAAGTAGTAAAACAGAAGATTAAAATGAAATAGAAATGATGATGCAATAAGAAAATAACATGGGTTCCAATATAAATTACTACTGTTCACCGAATCTGATCTATGTCGATGCAGGGTACAAAACACGGCATACAGCTGGTCGCAGTAACCAATATTTGAAAATATCCAAAACATACAGAAGAGAACAATTGTGAGAAGTCCATTCATTTTTTAGCCTCAGAAATAACTGCTAGCAACGCGTGTATGATATTGGCTTGAGCGCAAATAGGTGATGTTTTCTTGGCCTTAATAGATGCATTACATCAGTCAATTATTTTAACCATTGAAGGTATTTGTACCTGCAGCCAAAAAAGGCAAAAGTGTCATTGATGCAGTATTATTACTAAATTCTCTCACTGCTCGTCTGATCTATTAACTATATCTAATAATCAAACTATGACTACATAATCATCTATACAAAGATACATTCATCAATTGTTTTCTAGAAGTTTTCCGATGGTGGCGGCGCAAGTGATTTTAGAATTTACTGCAAAAAATAAAAAATAAACTCTTTTGGGTGGTTATCAACATTATTCTCAGTACAACACATGTTTTGACCCAGCACTTAAACTGTGCATCTACCTTAAGCCCGAATACAACAACTTATATGCTTATTGTATTATTGATCATCGTAATTGTAAACGAAATTGAGTAAACTTAGCCAAATTATGTCATCAAACCTGGAAGCAATGTATTAAACGCTGAGCCGCACGGTTGAATCAAGCATTAATTATGTGAAGTCATTATTTAATCATCTCAAGCTATCAAAAATCAAAATTCATTTTTCAATTATATTTTCATAATGCGGTTAAATAACTATCGTTAACATCAAACAAAATTATTACTATAGCTAAATTAGTATTGCATCACACAAATGCAGTTAAAATATTCAAAAACAATAATTGCTTAATTCCAAAAATACTGTAAAATAATAACCGCTTTTGCTTAATGCATTTAAATTTTAACTACAGTAAGCTCGAATAAATCATCATGTACAACCAAAATTATTACTGCATCACATAAATACAGCTGAAATATTCAATTTCTACCATGCATAATTCAAAATTGTCATTAAATTATAACTGCATTTTATTAATGTAGTTAAATTTTAATTGTATTAAGATTGAATAAATTCCTGAAATGTAGCCAAATTTATTACTTCATCACATAATGTGGTTAAAAATCTTCAAATATAGTTAAATTTACCCAAAACTTGCTGGTAAATTATAATTGCATTTTCTTAATTTCATTAATTTATAACTGTTTTAAAATTGAAAAATTTATCAAATATAGTCAAAATCATCAATAGTAAATGCAATAAAAAAATGCTAACGTAGTTAAATTAATTCAAAAAATGCCTATAAATTATTACACCATTTTTTGATGGGGTTAAATTATAAATGCACTAAGTTTGAAAACTATCAAACACAATCAAGATTATTACTTTATTACATAATGTAGTTACAATATTCAAAGGCAACCATAATTGTATAATTCAAAAAAAATATTCCTTTCAAATATGTTAAAAGATAATAAATACATTATAATAATCTAGGTAAAACTACTATGTAATGTTTATGATCATCATAATAATGCTGTTACAGAAACGCGGTACACAGCGGTGACACAAAATAATTATGCAATTAAAGCTGCTATATAAAATTATGATTTAAAAAAAATTATTTTTAGCTATCAACAATGGATATCATTGGAAAGCAAATTAAATTTGAGATTTAATAGTGAAAACGATTCTTAAATCCAATCAATGTAGAAAAAGTTATCACATTTTAAAGTTTGGAATATAAAGAAATTAAAAATGCGACTGTTCAGTTGCCAAATTTCAAGGGGGCCTGGGTGAGCTTGAAATTCAACTCACTAATAATAATATAGTATAGATTATGTAATTCAAAATTTAAACCATTTGATAAACTCAGCTAACGAATATTCAATACGTCTTGTGAATCCTAAAATATGAACAATTTCAATGGTATACCATAGTAGCATCAACAAACTATTAAAATAAAATTTCCATTTGCATACAAAGATATGTAAATCACATAGCATAATTATATACACCAACAATAATAACAAATTTATTTTATAATTTGTTTATATCAATGAAGTTATCGTGCATTACACTGAAAAAATATATTTTTAGCTTTAAACACCTATATTTTAAATTTTCATAGTTACTTACAAACCAATTCTCAATTCTCTCCTAATATTTTTTACTCATATCCATGTATATAACTAATTGTGTCATATTTATTTTAAATCATTTAGATAAATTCAATTATCTAATATTTATTAATTCATCTAATAAACCTTAAAATATATCGGTTAAGTATGTCTACAATATTCATATATATAAGTGAAGATGATAAAATTATTATTTTTATTCATATATAAAGATATATGGATCACATAACATAAAATGTAAACACAAACAATAATATATTTTTTAATTTATAATTCATTTATCTCAAAAAAATATCATACATTGCGTTATAAAATTTCGTTTTTTCACAACTTTTAAAGGATAAATTTATGTTTTACAACATGGGTGTGGAAGCACGGATCACTCTAATAAAAATTAGGTTATGTAGACATTCTCATTTTCAACATGACATTAAAACTTACCCAACGCATAACTCAAACTAACGCTACATTTTTTCTTCTTCAAATATTGAAGTTGTAAACATGACGCTCCTACAACAACATGAAATTTATGATTAACTACAAAGTTAAAATAAGATTTACTAATTGAAATCTCAGATAATGAATAAAAGTTCATGTGCATATAAGTTGATTGTAAGATGTTCTACTCAACTACTATTACATACAAACTCTTCTCATTTTTTCCATACTTTCTAACATTCGGCTCCATATATTTAATTAGTAAGTTGATCATTGATTTACAATATTTAAATATATTCAATTATGTAATATTTGTTATTTATTATAAATCTTTAAAAATATATATACAATATTCTTATTAATATAAATGGAAAATTCATTTTTTATCTATATACATAAAAAATACACGTATCACATAGCATTAATTATTACATATATAGTAATAGAAAATTATATATATATATATAGTGTTTGCTATTACCGAGTTAGGACAATATTTCCGATAAGAATATGTGGTTAGCGACCATCTACCTTACATATGAGCGTTACATGTCATTTTAAATTATAAATTCCTTTATTTCAATAAATTTATCACATATTACTTTAAAAAGTACAATTTTTTACAATAATTATATTTTAAAGACTGTTTTTTAACAACATTATCGTGTGCAACGCACGGGTTAAACACTAGTATATTAAGTATTTTACAATAAATTCGTGTATTCGCTGCTGAATTACACGCCAACCGAAGACTGTATTGGCCATATGGGTTATTTCTTGGATTGTAAGGAGACGGTACGAGCCAACTCGCTTCAATGGACTCGAACTAAGCCCAGTAAGTTTCAGGCCCAAATCTGCTTGTTATGTTATGAACAGAGCCGCAGCATGTCATAAATTGGGCCTCATTACAATTTTAGATATAAAAGGCCAACACCAGTTTTGGAATTAACAACCTAGGCACTTAACAGGGGTTAATTAAATCCATATTATGTGAGTGTTGGAGAAATGTTGATTTACACGCATTAAAAAATTATAGATTTACTATGTTTTGGCTGAAGGAGAATAAAATGAGAAATAAATCTTTAATTAATCAAGAGAGTTAATGGGCTAAAGCTCAAACCCCTGCATTATATGCTGACCATGCTTTGATGAATCTGAGGAGCTATAAATATTTTTCCAATCGATTAGCTATGTGTCAAGAACCAGACGTCTTATTCACGACCATAAGGTACTGGATTCTCTTTTGGGTTGGCCTTGAAAAGAGAAAGAAAGCTGGAATGCTAGAAGACGGCTGTCTATTCTCTAACTCACTCGATCCGATGGTACCCATTTCGAGAACGTCCAGTGCCAAAGCCATTGAGTGAGTAGTTTATTGTCTTTGAACGTTTTCAGAGAAAGATAGAATTAAGAGATAAAATATCTTAATGAAGAAATAAATCGTTTGAATAATAAAAAAAAGTTCATATATTAATTCAATCATTCATTAGGCCTGTCAATTGATACTTGAAAAATCCGAAATCCGTCCGAATCCGTATTCAAAAATACAGATATTATCCGATATCCGAAAAGCGGAAGCAGATATTCGATATTCGAAAAAGGTTTCAGATACGGATGCAGATATAAGTGTATCCGTATCCGAAAAACTTTCATTTGGTTCGAAGTTAATTACAATTATTATTGTTATTATTATTATTATTTAAAAAGAACTATAAATTGTAATCAAAATTTATTGGGCACTTCAAATTTTTGAAGACAATTTCACACAACCGTTTGATTCCATATCCAAGACAAAGATATCTTTACATAATAAAACCCTAATTACACTGACTTCACACATGTTCATTATTTCATTTCCAATTTTACAGTCGGACTATCTAAAACACCCTAAATCACCGTCAATGGCATCTCCAATCGAATCGCACACCCTGCGTCTCAGCTCCGGCGCTCCGCCTCAATCTCGTCGCGTAGCCAAGCACGCAAGCTTCTCACCATCGATCCGCATCTCAGCTTCCACGTCTCAAATCACACACCCCAAATCACACTCTGTGATATTTCTAAAATTACAAATTTTTAATAACAGTTTATCCCATCAGTAATTAGTTAGAACAGTTTATCATGTTTACCCATCAATAACAGTTTTTATCATATTTCAGTAATTAGTTAGAACAGTACAAGAACAGCAGCAGAGCACTGGTTGTTCAATGTATTTACAGTAGATTGATTACCCATTATATTCAAGCTTATAATATAAGATACAATAAAGAACTCTATTTCATAATTATTCAAGCTTATAATATAAGATACAATAAAGAACTCTATTTCATAATTATTCAAGCTTATAGTATAAGATACAATACAAGAACCCATTAGTTGTTCTATGTATTTACAGCAGAGCTGCTCTTCTTTTTGAATTTTTCCTCTGTTCATTTTCAAAAAGAACACAAAATACTTCACTAGGAGGTGAGTAATGTGAGAAATGCGGATTAAGGATCTTAAGGCTAGAATTAACACTAGAGGGGGGGTGAATAGTGTTTTAAGAAATTTGTTAATCTTTTTGAGTTTATCTAACTTTATTAATAATGTATACACTAATTAGACACGGATATGAAAACAGAATCAAACACAGATGCAAATATAAAGTAAAAACAGTAAAGGAAAGAACACACCAGATTTTATACCGGTTCGGAGTTACCCTACATCCAGTCCCGTACAACTAAGTACAGATTTCCTTTCAAAAGCAATTCAACAATTACAACCCTCGATTTCAAGGTTACGAGGTACACCCTCCAGAATACCAATCCGCTGGGTAGAGATACTTGATTTCCGGGGCAACAAGTTCACCCAATTGATTTCCAAGGCTACAATCACACCTTTTCTCGCTTGATTGATTTCAAAGGCTACAATCACACCTTTTCTCGCTAATATATTACAAAGAAGTCTATAACTCTAAATAGCACTGAGAACCTTGTAGAGATAGTGATGTAGAATCAAACTAGAAGTAATCGAGTATGATTCGATGTTGATTTCGGCAGAGTAATGGTATGATTTTGTAATAATAAACGTGGAAGATGAAGAGGAGTGAAAATCAGAAAAATATGATTGAAAATTCGTTGAAACTGACCCCTATTTATAGAAAACCAACAGCCATGACCATTCATGAAGAGTTATGGCGAATAGACACTTCTTTTGAAATTTGAATTTGAACTTCAACTGTCACTATGTCGACATACTACCTAAGGGCATGTCGACATCCCTCAGCCAAAAATGATAATTTGAATTTCTATAAAAACAATATTTATCTTATATAAAAACTATTTAAAACTTTATAAATATACTTGAATATAGTTGAATTTCATAAGTAAATATAAAGAACAATAAATACATAATTTAACTATAATTTTATATTTAATCTAAGTATAAATATTAAAAGTTAAATATATTATTTGAAAAGACATTTAAAAACAAGAGTATTTTGACTTTGAAATTAAAGATGTTTTGAGGCTAAAATTATTTAAAATCAGGATAGAGAGTTTTGAATCTTTTAAAAGGAAAATTTTGAAATCATTTTGAAAACAAGATAATTTTGTAAAGTCATTTGAATTAAAATTAGTGGATACAAAATAATGTCCCACTAGATTTTCGTAGGTTCCATCCCTTTAATGGGCTCGAAGTGGATTCCATTCCACGAATAAATTGGATATTAAGATGCCAGTGCTTTTCTACGAGTTTTAACAAATATTCCTAATAAAACAGACTTAACCTTGAACTCTTGATAATCTTGATACTCATGAGTCTTCTATCTCTGTATCTTGAATCTCTATATTGTACAGTCTTCATTCTTGATACCTGCATGGTTAGATCCTGCAAATACATATATATCTAAACTTGTAATGTTAGTATTTATATTTTATAATCTATTCTAAGGTTGTTGTAATGAATAAGAATTCGAAATAGAGAAGAATATATAACTAAATTTTTGAATTTTGGTGGGAAAATATTTTAAAAATAAAATCGTTATATGTCGACATGGGTCTAGTGAGGATGTTGACATGGTCCTTGTATTTTTGCCTTTTAATTTTTTTTTTAATTTTAATTATACTCGTTATTTATATTTTATATTTCAGTTAAAGAGAAAATACCTAATTCTCTTCTTAATTTAGTAAATGTAGATTCATTTAAGGGTTTTGTTAAAATATCAACAATTTGATTTTCAGAATTGATATAGTCGAGAGTAATTACATCTCTACTTATATTATCTCTGAGAAAATGGTGTCTGATATAATTATGTTTAGTTCGAGCATGATGAGTAGGATTTTTAGATAAATTTATTGCACTAGTATTATCACAATAAATTGGCGATTTTGAGATATTTAATCCAAAATCTCTTAAGGTTTGTTGCATATATATTACTTGAGAACAAGCCAAAGCAGCAGAAATATACTCTGCTTCAGTTGTTGATAAAGAAACTATATTTTGCTTTTTACTAAACCAGGAAACCAGAGAATGTCCCAAAAAGTGACAAGTTCCACTTGTACTTTTTCGGTTTGATTTACAACCAGCGTAATCAGCATCACAGTAAGATATTAAATGAAATGAATCGTTTTTTAGGATAAAATAAGCCATAATCAGAGGTGTGTTTAATATATCTTATGATACGTTTTACAGCTTTTAAGTGAGTTTCTTTAGGATGAGATTGATATCTTGCACAGAGCATACACTATGCATGATATCAGGTCTACTAGCAGTGATATAGAGTAGTGATCCAATCATTCATCTTTACAACTTTTGATCTACATCTTTCGAGAGATCTTCTTTACTAAGGTACTCATTGGTTGCCATGGGAGTAGGTTTTCCACTCGCAGTAGTCAAACCAAATTTACTAACTAGGTCTTTAGCATATTTTTCCTGACTAATAAAAATACCATTATCTAACTGTTTTATTTGCAATCCTAGAAAGAAGTTTAATTCACCCATATGACTCATCTCAAACTCTTTTGTCATTATTTCAGAAAATTCTTTATTCATTTCGAAGTTAGTTGAACCAAAATGATATCATCTACGTATACTTGAACTAGTTGAATATCATTTTTATTTCTATTAATAAAAAGAGTATTATCTATTTTACCAATTTCAAAATTTGATTGTAATAAATAAGATTTTAGTCTATCATACCAGGCTCTAGGAGCTTGTTTTAGACCATATAAAGCTTTCTTAAGTTTGTACACACGGTTTGGTAAATTTTCATCTTCAAAAAGTGGTGGTTGTTCAACATATACTTCTTCTTTTACAAAACCATTTAAAAATGCACTTTTAACATCCATTTGATATAATTTGAAATTATTATGATTTGCGAAAGCAAGTAGAATCCTAATGGCTTCTAATCTTGCTACAGGAGCAAAGGTTTCGTCACAATCTTTACCTTCTTCTTGACAATAACCTTAGGCGACTAATCGTGCTTTATTTCTAACGACCTCACCTTGTTCATTCATTTTATTTTTATAGACCCATTTAGTTCCAATTATAATTTTATCTTCAGGTCTAGGAACGAGTTCCCAAACTTCATTTCTAGTGAATTGATTTAATTCTTCTTGCATAGCCAAAATCCATGAATCATCAGTTGATGCTTCTTTAGGATTTTTGGGTTCAATAGATGATATAAAAGCTACATTACTCATTTGACTTAGTTGATTTCTAGTTTTAACAACAGATTGCATATCTCCAAGTATATTTTCTATAGGGTGATCTTTTAAAAGTCTAATCCTTTTATTAGGATGATTTAATTCATTATTAGTTTCAGTTGACTCTTGGTTTTGAGTAATTAAATCCTCTTCATCATTTGTAATTTCAAAATCTTTTAAATTTTCATCAAACGAAACATGCATTGTTTCTTCGATGGTGTTAGATCTCAAATTAAAAACTCTATAAGCTTTACTTCTATTAGAATATCCGATAAAGATTCCTTTGTCGGATTTAGGATCAAATTTATCCAAATTATCTTTTGTATTTAAAATAAAACATTTACTTCCAAAAATTCTGAAGTATGATACCTTAGGTTTCTTTCCATGAAGAAGTTCATAAGGTGTCTTATCAGTTAAAGGTCTAATTAAAATTCTATTCAAAATATAACAGGCGGTAGCAACAGCTTCTGCCCAAAAGTGTTTTGGTAAATTACTATCTGAAAGCATAGTTCTCGCACACTCTTGTATCGTTCTATTTTTACGTTCAACTACTCCGTTTTTTTGTGGAGTTCTTGGGAATGAGAAATTGTGAGTTATTCCCTTCTTATTGCAGAATTCCTCAAACTTTTCATTTTCAAATTCACCACCGTGATCACTACGAATAGTTATAATTTTTAAAGATAATTGATTTTGAATCCTTTTTGTAAAGTTTTTAAAACATTCAAAAGTATCACTTTTATGTTTCAAAAATATTGTCCATGTAAATCTAGAATAATCATCTACAATTACAAAAACATATTTACTATGATTTATTGACAAAATTTGAGATGTACCAAATAAATCAAGATGAAGTAACTCAAGGGGTTTTGAAGTTGAAATCATATCTTTTAATTTAAAGGAACTTTTTCTAAGCTTTCCTAATTGACATGCATCGCATAAACTATCTACTTTAAAATTCATTTTAGGGAGACCTCTTACTAGATCATGTTTTGACAGTCTAGATAAGAGTTTGAAATTCAAATGTCCAAATCTCTTATGCCAAATCCAAGGGTCACTTGTATTTTCCAAAAGACACAGGTTATCATTTGAAACTTTCATACTAAGAATATAAATATTCTTTTTCCTAGTTTCCTCAAATATTATGGTTGAGTTATTATCTTCAATATGACATTTATCTTTTTCAAATTTAATTTTATATCCTTTATCACATAGTTGACTTATACTTAGCAGATTGTGTTTCAGATTCTTAACTAGCAAAACATTAGTAATAATAGGAGTTTCAGAGTTACCGACATTGCCGATGCCAATCACGTATCCTTTCGAGTTGTCTCCAAAGTTAACCAGTCCTCCGTCTTTGTATATAACATTATTCAGCATATCTGGATTACCAGTCATGTGTCTAGAGCAACCACTATCAAGTATCCACTTATTCCTTTTGATCTGCACAGATTGTCCATTGTGGATTGATTCCTCAATACCCATAAAGCATCTTTCCTGCACATTATAAAATTTGAGTAGACAACTAGAATTTGAATAACATTCATATGAAGACTCATGGAACAATGATGATTTAAACAATTCTAAACTAGTTTTAACAGATTTTTCAAAAATAGCCATTTAAAATAAAACTTTTTCAAAATTCAGATTATGAAACTTTTGAAAACAAAGCTCTGATACCAAATGTGAGAAATGCGGATTAAGGATCTTAAGGCTAGAATTAACACTAGAGGGGGGGTGAATAGTGTTTTAAGAAATTTGTTAATCTTTTGAGTTTATCTAACTTTATTAACAATGTATACACTAATTAGACACGGATATGAAAACAGAATCAAACACAGATGCAAATATAAAGTAAAAGCAGTAAAGGAAAGAACACACCGGATTTTATACTGGTTCGGAGTTACCCTACATCTAGTCCCGTACAACTAAGTACGGATTTCCTTTCAAAAGAAATTCAACAATTACAACCCTCGATTTCAAGGCTACGAGGTACACCCTCCAGAATACCAATCCTCTGGGTAGAGATACTTGATTTCCAGGGCAACAAGTTCACCCAATTGATTTCCAAGGCTACAATCACACCTTTTCTCGCTTGATTGATTTCAAAGGCTACAATCACACCTTTTCTCGCTTGATTGATTTCAAAGGCTACAATCACACCTTTTCTCGCTAATATATTACAAAGAAGTCTATAACTCTGAATAGCACTGAGAACCTTGTAGAGATAGTGATGTAGAATCAAACTAGAAGTAATCGAGTATGATTCGATGTTGATTCATTTCGGCAGAGTAATGGTATGATTTTGTAATAAGAAATGTGGAAGATGAAGAGGAGTGAAAATCAGAAAAATATGATTGAAAATTCATTGAAACTGACCCCTATTTATAGAATACCAACAGCCATGACCATTCATGAAGAGTTATGGCGAATAGACACTTCTTTTGAAATTTGAATTTGAACTTCAACTGTCACTTTGTCGACATACTACCTAGGGGCATGTCGACATCCCTCAGCCAAAAATGATAATTTGAATTTCTATAAAAACAATATTTATCTTATATAAAAACTATTTAAAACTTTATAAATATACTTGAATATAGTTGAATTTCATAAGTAAATATAAAGAACAATAAATACATAATTTAACTATAATTTTATATTTAAATCTAAGTATAAATATTAAAAGTTAAATATATTATTTGAAAAGACATTTAAAAACAGGAGTATTTTGACTTTGAAATTAAAGATGTTTTGAGGCTAAAATTATTTAAAATCAGGATAGAGAGTTTTGAATCTTTTAAAAGGAAAGTTTTGAAATCATTTTGAAAACAAGATAATTTTGTAAAATAATTTGAATTAAAATTAGTAGATACAAAACAATGTCCCACTAGATTTTCGTAGGTTCCATCCCTTTAACGGGCTTGAAGTGGATTCCATTCCACGAATAAATTGGATATTAAGATGCCAGTGCTTTTCTACGAGTTTTAACAAATATTATTAATAAAACAGACTTAACCTTGAACTCTTGATAATCTTGATACTCATGAGTCTTCTATCTCTGTATCTTGAATCTCTATACTGTACAGTCTTCATTCTTGATACCTGCATGGTTAGATCCTGCAAATACATATATATCTAAACTTGTAATGTTAGTATTTATATTTTATAATCTATTCTAAGGTTGTTGTCATCAAAACAATCATCTCAAGGACTAACAAGTAATAGAATGGTTGCTTGGTTTTGTTTTGTTTTGTAGCTCTTGTCAAGATTTATAACAAAAATGATTGGTGGAAGATTTATGAGCTTTTAATTATATAGTGTTTAATTTACCTTGCTATTTTTGAATTGAGTTGAAAAAAAGGTGGTGATGAATTCAATGGAATTGATGGAATTGTGTATTGTTTAGAAGTGGAAATGTACGAACTGTGCATGAACCACCTGAGGTTTGTAGTATATTTATATTGCAATTATAGATTGCAGGTATCTATTCAATGCTTTGAACAATAAAACCTAAATAAATATAGAATTGTTACAATATATGTAAATCATGAAATGAATATGCTTTTATGTTGTTTTGTTTAGTCCCACATCGTGGAATAAGTTAAATCCTTAGCTCTGAAGCCTTTATATAAAGGAGGCTATGTAATGTAAATACATGTCTAATTTTCAGAAATGAATAATATATCTTCTGCCTCTCTCTCTAATGGCTTCTACTTTCTTCGTTTTATAACACGTTAGCAGCACGAAGCTCTTATAAATCTTCAAAACGGTAAGCTATCTTTCTGATCTGATTGATCAAATCTTTCAGATCTCGTTCTATTAATTTTATTTCTTTTAGATCTCATTGTATCATTGATCTAATTATTCAGATCTGATTCTATTTGTACATCTTATTTTTTTGTCCATGTATTTCAGATCTTGTTTTGTTGTAGATCTATTTTTTTTAATTCTAATTTTTTAGATCTCATGTAGATTTTACTATCATGTTCAAATGATATTTTTTTTTAGATCTGTAGATTTTAATCATCGGATCTCTTATTTTTTTTATTCATGTGTATCCATTTTTTGTGATAATGTTGAATTTGAGTAAGTTTTGAATCGACTTTATTTATAAGTCATTGAATTCTTGTAATATCTTACTCAAATTCCAGATCTATTTGATCTATGTATGAAAGATTTTTTTGTTGTTGATAATTTTGGATTTGGTTTGAAGTTAAGTTGTTTTTCCTAGACCAAAAGGTAGCTTCTGATGTAGAAAGAAAGATCTAAATGATCTGTATATAGTTTGTGTAATTAAATAAAATTATAAAATGTTTTTATTTTTTGGAAATAATCTTAATTCCCCAAATTTACGAGATAACATTTGAAAATTTACATGTTTGTTTTGCTATATTTGGTAAAGAATTATGAAGTTAATTTTCTTATAAGGGAAATAATTTGGATCTGAGATGTATAATTATTTATGATTATGAATTATATGGATAGATCTGAGATGATAATGTTGTTTATTTTAGAAATTTTAATTATTGAGAATAAACTTTCTCTTTAAGATATCCATTTTAATTTTATTATTGAGTAATTCTCGAACCTAGATCTGAGATGAAATTATGTTACTTTAACTATTGTTTGTTCAATTGATTCATATATATTTATAATGAAATCATTTTGTTGTGTTAGTAGTTATATCTTAGATCACATAAAGGTTAAATGCATTTATTTTTATCATAAATGTATTAAATGCATTGGTTATTGTAAATTAAATAATATTTTATGTTTGTGTTTGGAATAAGAATTGACGTATGATGTACTATTTGATGTATTTATTTTGACAAGTAATGTCTGGCGTAATGGAAGAATTAGGTTTAACAACAACTTGAAGTTGTGCAAAGAAATTATTTTAATAGAAGTTGTATAACTCAAAATCCAAGACCTAAAGTCTTGAATTATGAAAAGAATTTCTGATAAAGTTTACAAGCTTGAATTCTTATCGGTATCTTTTTTTTTAATTTGTCAAAATGTACAAGCTTTTAAAAAGGAAGTTTACACAAAATTTGAGAACCTGAAGTTCATAACAAATTAATGAACTTGAAGTTCATGAATTATAAGCTCGAAGCTCTATTGAAATTGTGTAAAATGATAAGGTTGTATTCCTTGAAGAAGTAAAAGGAAATTAATAAATCATCCCAAAAGAGATGTTTTAGAGATTTATTTATATTTATATTGCAAAATCCAACATCCCAGAAGAGATGTTATAGGAATTTTATTTTTCTTACATTGTAATTCCTTAAAAGGAAATACTATATTCCCTGAAGGAATAATGATATAATTTTTTTGAAGTAATAACAATAATTTATCCAAAAAAGTGATATTGTATACCAATGTTACACTCCAGAAGTAGTGGTTTTATCTCTTGCATCTTACTTTTAGTTGGTGAATCTAATTTTGTCACTGTATTTAAAGTTTGATATGCCATTTTAAAAGAAGTTACAACAAAAATCTCCAGCATGGATATTTTATGCTACTGTAAAAGTAGTAATTATGTAATTTATATAAAATAAATATTGTATATTGATATGGCATTCCAATAGTGCATATATATATATCTCTAGAAGAGAAAGTTCACCCCAGAAGTGGTGATACTAAAATATCTGTAGAAGAGATTTATAAATTTGAAAATGATAACATATCTCTAGAAGAGATTTATTTATATATTTGGTAATTTTATTAAACCAAATAAGTGTACATAAATATGATTATGAAGGATCCTAATTTAGTTTAGATTAGATCCAAAAGGTTTAAGATTATCTCAAGAATACATTGTTCTATGTTCATATGTCTAATTATACCATAAAGGCCTTTCCATATTTTCAAAGGTAGTTTTGCATTTTCAAGGAAATTAATTGATCCAATTAATGAGATTGGATCTAGAGCTATCAAAAGGATGTAAATAAGAAATTATAGTCGCTTTTATAGATTATATTTGGTTGTCTTTTACTATTTTGCAGTAATGTTTATATTCTTTCAATGTAACTACTATCAGACATGAGTTCATATTTTATGGAATGCATTAATTATATACCCATGAACAATATTTTGATGCTTATGCATTTTTATTTCCACTGATTGTTGATAATATGATAAACATAGCCAAGCTTGAATTTAAAACTTTGGACTTATTAGGAGATAACTTTTTGTCATGGATATTGGATGTTGACATTCAATTACAATCTCAATGCTTAGAATATGCCATTAAAAATGATAATAATATGTCCCAGTAGGATAAAAAAAAGGCTCTTATATTTTTAAGGTGTCATATCCATGGCAATCTTAAAATAAGACATTTAACTGAAAAAAAAATCATCTTTGCTTATAGAACTCCCTGAAGGAGCGTTATAACCACTAGAAGATGGTCACACTTCAACAAGAGTGGTTGAACCTGAAGTTTCAACCAGTTGGAAGTTGGTGCTTGTATGTTTTTCTTTTCAGAACTAATTGAAATAACATACTGATGAATATTGTGTTTTAATCAGTAGTCCATTTTATTTTATTTTGGAAAGTATTAGCATTTATTTAATGCTTACAAATTTTAATAGTTGACTAACTATATTATCTTTAATTCTTAAGATATGGACCATTAATATTTGAGTGGTAATATATGCCTACTAGATAGTGCAACGACTCATATGATTTTGAAAAACCAGAAGTTTTTCTCTGAACTATCTGAAAATATTTTAGCTAAAAATTTCAACCATAGAAAATCTGCTAATATAATTGAAGTATCCGGAAGAGCCCATATAGTATTACCAAATGGTACATATATCTTAACTCAAAATACATTATACTCAAGCAAATTTAAAAGAAATTTGTTGAGTTTTGAGGATATATAAATGAATGGCGACCATATTGGAACTATAATGAAAACGTCAAAGAATATCTTTGCGTTATTTCTAAAATTGAAAGCAGAAGCTTATTTTAGAAAAATTTGATACAATTTCAACTAAATTATATTTCACGAAATTTGGCATAATTGAATCTCATATTTAAACATGAGCCATAAGCTCACAAATATCACTTGAATGCATCTTATCAATTGATAAAAGAATTATCCTCCTATTATTAGTATGTATGGTGTATTTGCTAGTAGCAATATGATAATGGATCAAAATGAGAATCCAAAGATGATTATTATTTAATGTGACAATGTTTGTCAACATTGAGGGGGAGGATAAAGGGATACAAGTTCATTTTGATCATTAGTGTCAGGTATTTGTTAACATGTATAATGATGCAAAATATTAAGTAAATTGAATAAATTATTAATAATATCCCTAGTAGACTTTCTCCAATATAGATTTGAATCCCTGAAGGATCAAAATGTGTAAACCACATCTAAAATATGGTACAAAAGTCAGTTTGAAATACTTTTGGAGTAAGTAATAAAGATGCCAAATAAAAGATGTGAGTGTTCTTGAAGAAACACTTAAGGGTGCTCTTGAAGAGACTAATGACATGATTGTCAAATTACCCTAGAAGTGGTTTAGGTACCTAAAACATGATAATTAAAGAGATCTCAATAAATCATGTCTAGAACTGACAAGAAATAATCATCGATGATATATTTGTAAATAATAAAGCGCTTATGTTTATCAATAGATTAAGGATCTTGAATTAGGGGAAAACATGACTGGCCATCATGAATTCTTTACTAATAGAGAAATATGGACATGTAGTCCACAAAGTAGCGAAAGTACTTGAAATGCTTAATATACCCCGAAGGTGTAAATATGGTTTAAATCATATTAAATGAAGAAAGTATACAAATTCCTGAAGAATATAAATAACTTTCGTGGTTATAAAGAACGCAAGAACAAGGAGCGTAGATTACAATCTACTTTTAAGTATTGTTGTAATGAAAATCTTGATATAATTCATGATGAATAGATTACTTCCTATTTTTAAGTATTATTGTAATGAAACTCTTAATATCCATTGAATTGGTAGTTGCGATATGCAAATACTTATTAAAGTATACAAATTCCTGAAGAATATATATAACTTTTATAGTTATAAAGAATGCAAAAGACATGAAGTGTAGATTACAATCTTCTTCTAAGTATTGTTGTAGTGAAAATCTTGATATACTTCAAGATGAGTAGATTACTTCCTACTTTTTAGTATTGTTGTAATGAAATTTTTAATATTCATGAAAGATGTATAGTTGCAATATGCAAAACTGATTTGAAGCACAAAAATGAAAGCACATGAAGTGTTTTTCATAAAAGTAGCATACAGAATGCATAAAATGCATTTAAATCATATTTGGAAGAAACAATCTTAGAAAATTTGATTGTATCGAATGGAACTATTAATAAATTGTGTTATTAATGAGATTCATATTTATGGATCCAGAAGTATCTATAACCAATTTGAGGTATCGAAAGACGAATATGAATTCAGAGGAAAATTTTAAATCAGTGGGAGCATCCATAAGTATTTTATAATGCACTCTTTTTCCTTAACTAAGATTTTTCCCACTGGGTTTTTATTAGTAAGGTTTTAATGAGGCATTATTTGGATCCAGAAGTATCAACTCCCCAGTAACATTTGAAAATAAGTTATAATGTACTCTTTTTCCTTATTTAAGATTTTTCCCACTGGGTTTTTCTTACTAAGGTTTTAACGAGGCATTATCTTGATCTAGAAGAATCAAACGTCTTTTCAAGAAATAACATCTCAAATATGTTATTTAAGTTAAATTGTATTTTTATCCTTGACTAAGGTTTTTCCTATCGGGTTTTCCTTTGTAAGGTTTTTAATGAAGTATTATATTGATCCAGAAGTATCAAACTCTATTTGATTTCATAAATTATTGAAATATGTCATACTATATTGTACTCTTTTTCCTTCACTAAGATTTTTCCCATAGGGTTTTTCTTAGTAAGGTTTTAACGAGGCATTGTTTGATCCAGAAGTATCAAGCTTTATTTGAAGAAATAAGAAAATAAAATACGTCATTGTACTCTTTTTCCTTCACTAAGATTTTTCCCATTGGGTTTTTCTTAGTAAGGTTTTAATGAGACATTATTTTGATCCCCAAGTATCAAACTCTTAGAAGGAATATCATTTTTAATATAATTTTACAAGTTGCACTCTTTTCCTCGTTCAAGGTTTTTCCCACTGGGTTTTCCTAATAGAGATTTTTAATGAGGCAACGAACAATATCTATATCGACTGAATAGATAAATGCAAGCAAGATAATAATGAGGGGGAGCAATCATCATACACGTTTCGAAAGGGAAAATTTCAAGTTATTAGAGCATTCAAGATTTTGAAGACGCATATTCAAGGGGGAGTGTTACAATATATGTAAATCATGAAATGAATATGCTTTTATGTTGTTTTGTTTAGTCCCACATCGTGGAATAAGTTAAATCCTTAGCTCTGAAGCCTTTATATAAAGGAGGCTATGTAATGTAAATACATGTCTAATTTTTAGAAATGAATAATATATCTTCTGCCTCTCTCTCTAATGGCTTCTACTTTCTTCGTTTTATAACACGTTATCAGCATGAAGCTCTTATAAATCTTCAAAACGGTAAGCTATCTTTCTGATCTGATTGATCAAATCTTTCAGATCCCGTTCTATTAATTTTATTTCTTTTAGATCTCATTGTATCATTGATCTAATTATTCAGATCTGATTCTATTTGTACATCTTATTTTTTTGTCCATGTATTTCAGATCTTGTTTTGTTGTAGATCTTTTTTTTTAATTCTAATTTTTTAGATCTCATGTAGATTTACTATCATGTTCAAATGATATATTTTTTTAGATCTGTAGATTTTAATCATCGGATCTCTTATTTATTTTTTTATTCATGTGTATCCATTTTTTGTGATAATGTTGAATTTGAGTAAGTTTTGAATCGACTTTATTTATAAGTCATTGAATTCTTGTAATATCTTACTCAAATTTCAGATCTATTTGATCTATGTATGAAAGATTTTTTTGTTGTTGATAATTTTGGATTTGGTTTGAAGTTAAGTTGTTTTTCCTAGACCAAAAGGTAGCTTCTGATGTAGAAAGCAAGATCTAAATGATCTGTATATAGTTTGTGTAATTAAATAAAATTCTAAAATGTTTTTATTTTTTGGAAATAATCTTAATTCCCCAAATTTACGAGATAACATTTGAAGATTTACATGTTTGTTTTGCTATATTTGGTAAAGAATTATGAAGTTAATTTTCTTATAAGGGAAATAATTTGGATCTGAGATGTATAGTTATTTATGATTATGAATTATATGGATAGATCTGAGATGACAATGTTGTTTATTTTAGAAATTTTAATTATTGAGAATAAACTTTCTCTTTAAGATATCCATTTTAATTTTATTATTGAGTAATTCTCGAACCTAGATCTGAGATGAAATTATGTTACTTTAACTATTGTTTGTTCAATTGATTCATATATATTTATAATGAAATCATTTTGTTGTGTTAGTAGTTATATCTTAGATCACATAAAGGTTAAATGCATTTATTTTTATCATAAATGTATTAAATGCATTGGTTATTGTAAATTAAATAATATTTTATGTTTGTGTTTGGAATAAGAATTGACGTATGATG
Organism: Allium fistulosum; assembly: GCA_030737815.1. Classification (NCBI taxonomy): domain Eukaryota; kingdom Viridiplantae; phylum Streptophyta; class Magnoliopsida; order Asparagales; family Amaryllidaceae; genus Allium; species Allium fistulosum. The sequence continues at coordinate 626,216,537 of CM060905.1, read as the reverse complement.
TACTATTTGATGTATTTATTTTGACAAGTAATGTCTGGCGTAATGGAAGAATTAGGTTTAACAACAACTTGAAGTTGTGCAAAGAAATTATTTTAATAGAAGTTGTATAACTCAAAATCCAAGACCTAAAGTCTTGAATTATGAAAAGAATTTCTGATAAAGTTTACAAGCTTGAATTCTTATCGGTATCTTTTTTTTTAATTTGTCAAAATGTACAAGCTTTTAAAAAGGAAGTTTACACAAAATTTGAGAACCTGAAGTTCATAACAAATTAATGAACTTGAAGTTCATGAATTATAATCTCGAAGCTCTATTGAAATTGTGTAAAATGATAAGGTTGTATTCCTTGAAGAAGTAAAAGGAAATTAATAAATCATCCCAAAAGAGATGTTTTAGAGATTTATTTATATTTATATTGCAAAATCCAACATCCCAGAAGAGATGTTATAGGAATTTTATTTTTGTTACATTGTAATTCCTTAAAAGGAAATACTATATTCCCTGAAGGAATAATGATATAAATTTTTTGAAGTAATAACAATAATTTATCCAAAAAAGTGATATTGTATACCAATGTTACACTCCAGAAGTAGTGGTTTTATCTCTTGCATCTTACTTTCAGTTGGTGAATCTAATTTTGTCACTGTATTTAAAGTTTGATATGCCATTTTAAAAGAAGTTACAACAAAAATCTCCAGCATGGATATTTTATGCTACTGTAAAAGTAGTAATTATGTAATTTATATAAAATAAATATTGTATATTGATATGGCATTCCAATAGTGCATATATATATCTCTAGAAGAGAAAGTTCACTCCAGAAGTGGTGATACTAAAATATCTGTAGAAGAGATTTATAAATTTGAAAATGATAGCATATCTCTAGAAGAGATTTATTTATATATTTGGTAATTTTATTAAACCAAATAAGTGTACATAAATATGATTATGAAGGATCCTAATTTAGTTTAGATTAGATCCAAAAGGTTTAAGATTATCTCAAGAATACATTGTTCTATGTTCATATGTCTAATTATACCATAAAGGCCTTTCCATATTTTCAAAGGTAGTTTTGCATTTTCAAGGAAATTAATTGATCCAATTAATGAGATTGGATCTAGAGCTATCAAAAGGATGTAAATAAGAAATTATAGTCGCTTTTATAGATTATATTTGGTTGTCTTTTACTATTTTGCAGTAATGTTTATATTCTTTCAATGTAACTACTATCAGACATGAGTTCATATTTTATGGAATGCATTAATTATATACCCATGAACAATATTTTGATGCTTATGCATTTTTATTTCCACTGATTGTTGATAATATGATAAACATAGCCAAGCTTGAATTTAAAACTTTGGACTTATTAGGAGATAACTTTTTGTCATGGATATTGGATGTTGACATTCAATTACAATCTCAATGCTTAGAATATGCCATTAAAAATGATAATAATATGTCCCAGTAGGATAAAAAAAAGGCTCTTATATTTTTAAGGTGTCATATCCATGGCAATCTTAAAATAAGACATTTAACTGAAAAAAAAATCATCTTTGCTTATAGAACTCCCTGAAGGAGCGTTATAACCACTAGAAGATGGTCACACTTCAACAAGAGTGGTTGAACCTGAAGTTTCAACCAATTGGAAGTTGGTGCTTGTATGTTTTTCTTTTCAGAACTAATTGAAATAACATACTGATGAATGTTGTGTTTTAATCAGTAGTCCATTTTATTTTATTTTGGAAAGTATTAGCATTTATTTAATGCTTACAAATTTTAATAGTTGACTAACTATATTATCTTTAATTCTTAAGATATGGACCATTAATATTTGAGTGGTAATATATGCCTACTAGATAGTGCAACGACTCATATGATTTTGAAAAACCAGAAGTTTTTCTCTGAACTATCTGAAAATATTTTAGCTAAAAATTTCAACCATAGAAAATCTGCTAATATAATTGAAGGATCCGGAAGAGCCCATATAGTATTACCAAATGGTACATATATCTTAACTCAAAATACATTATACTCAAGCAAATTTAAAAGAAATTTGTTGAGTTTTGAGGATATATAAATGAATGGCGACCATATTGGAACTATAATGAAAACGTCAAAGAATATCTTTGCGTTATTTCTAAAATTGAAAGCAGAAGCTTATTTTAGAAAAATTTGATACAATTTCAACTGAATTATATTTCACGAAATTTGGCATAATTGAATCTCATATTTAAACATGAGCCATAAGCTCACAAATATCACTTGAATGCATCTTATCAATTGATAAAAGAATTATCCTCCTATTATTAATATGTATGGTGTATTTGCTAGTAGCAATATGATAATGGATCAAAATGAGAATCCAAAGATGATTATTATTTAATGTGACAATGTTTGTCAACATTGAGGGGGAGGATAAAGGGATACAAGTTCATTTTGATCATTAGTGTCAGGTATTTGTTAACATGTATAATGATGCAAAATATTAAGTAAATTGAATAAATTATTAATAATATCCCTAGTAGACTTTCTCCAATATAGATTTGAATCCCTGAAGGATCAAAATGTGTAAACCACATCTAAAATATGGTACAAAAGTCAGTTTGAAATACTTTTGGAGTAAGTAATAAAGATGCCAAATAAAAGATGTGAGTGTTCTTGAAGAAACACTTAAGGGTGCTCTTGAAGAGACTAATGACATGATTGTCAAATTACCCTAGAAGTGGTTTAGGTACCTAAAACATGATAATTAAAGAGATCTCAATAAATCATGTCTAGAACTGACAAGAAATAATCATCGATGATATATTTGTAAATAATAAAGCGCTTATGTTTATCAATAGATTAAGGATCTTGAATTAGGGGAAAACATGACTGGCCATCATGAATTCTTTACTAATAGAGAAATATGGACATGTAGTCCACAAAGTAGCGAAAGTACTTGAAATGCTTAATATACCCCGAAGGTGTAAATATGGTTTAAATCATATTAAATGAAGAAAGTATACAAATTCCTGAAGAATATAAATAACTTTCGTGGTTATAAAGAACGCAAGAACAAGGAGCGTAGATTACAATCTACTTTTAAGTATTGTTGTAATGAAAATCTTGATATAATTCATGATGAATAGATTACTTCCTATTTTTAAGTATTATTGTAATGAAACTCTTAATATCCATTGAATTGGTAGTTGCGATATGCAAATACTTATTAAAGTATACAAATTCCTGAAGAATATATATAACTTTTATAGTTATAAAGAATGCAAAAGACATGAAGTGTAGATTACAATCTTCTTCTAAGTATTGTTGTAGTGAAAATCTTGATATACTTCAAGATGAGTAGATTACTTCCTACTTTTTAGTATTGTTGTAATGAAATTTTTAATATTCATGAAAGATGTATAGTTGCAATATGCAAAACTGATTTGAAGCACAAAAATGAAAGCACATGAAGTGTTTTTCATAAAAGTAGCATACAGAATGCATAAAATGCATTTAAATCATATTTGGAAGAAACAATCTTAGAAAATTTGATTGTATCGAATGGAACTATTAATAAATTGTGTTATTAATGAGATTCATATTTATGGATCCAGAAGTATCTATAACCAATTTGAGGTATCGAAAGACGAATATGAATTCAGAGGAAAATTTTAAATCAGTGGGAGCATCCATAAGTATTTTATAATGCACTCTTTTTCCTTAACTAAGATTTTTCCCACTGGGTTTTTATTAGTAAGGTTTTAATGAGGCATTATTTGGATCCAGAAGTATCAACTCCCCAGTAACATTTGAAAATAAGTTATAATGTACTCTTTTTCCTTATTTAAGATTTTTCCCACTGGGTTTTTCTTACTAAGGTTTTAACGAGGCATTATCTTGATCTAGAAGAATCAAACGTCTTTTCAAGAAATAACATCTCAAATATGTTATTTAAGTTAAATTGTATTTTTATCCTTGACTAAGGTTTTTCCTATCGGGTTTTCCTTTGTAAGGTTTTTAATGAAGTATTATATTGATCCAGAAGTATCAAACTCTATTTGATTTCATAAATTATTGAAATATGTCATACTATATTGTACTCTTTTTCCTTCACTAAGATTTTTCCCATAGGGTTTTTCTTAGTAAGGTTTTAACGAGGCATTGTTTGATCCAGAAGTATCAAGCTTTATTTGAAGAAATAAGAAAATAAAATACGTCATTGTACTCTTTTTCCTTCACTAAGATTTTTCCCATTGGGTTTTTCTTAGTAAGGTTTTAATGAGACATTATTTTGATCCCCAAGTATCAAACTCTTAGAAGGAATATCATTTTTAATATAATTTTACAAGTTGCACTCTTTTCCTCGTTCAAGGTTTTTCCCACTGGGTTTTCCTAATAGAGATTTTTAATGAGGCAACGAACAATATCTATATCGACTGAATAGATAAATGCAAGCAAGATAATAATGAGGGGGAGCAATCATCATACACGTTTCGAAAGGGAAAATTTCAAGTTATTAGAGCATTCAAGATTTTGAAGATGCATATTCAAGGGGGAGTGTTACAATATATGTAAATCATGAAATGAATATGCTTTTATGTTGTTTTGTTTAGTCCCACATCGTGGAATAAGTTAAATCCTTAGCTCTGAAGCCTTTATATAAAGGAGGCTATGTAATGTAAATATATGTCTAATTTTTAGAAATGAATAATATATCTTCTGCCTCTCTCTCTAATGGCTTCTACTTTCTTCGTTTTATAACACGTTATCAGCATGAAGCTCTTATAAATCTTCAAAACGGTAAGCTATCTTTCTGATCTGATTGATCAAATCTTTCAGATCCCGTTCTATTAATTTTATTTCTTTTAGATCTCATTGTATCATTGATCTAATTATTCAGATCTGATTCTATTTGTACATCTTATTTTTTTGTCCATGTATTTCAGATCTTGTTTTGTTGTAGATCTTTTTTTTTAATTCTAATTTTTTAGATCTCATGTAGATTTACTATCATGTTCAAATGATATATTTTTTTAGATCTGTAGATTTTAATCATCGGATCTCTTATTTATTTTTTTATTCATGTGTATCCATTTTTTGTGATAATGTTGAATTTGAGTAAGTTTTGAATCGACTTTATTTATAAGTCATTGAATTCTTGTAATATCTTACTCAAATTTCAGATCTATTTGATCTATGTATGAAAGATTTTTTTGTTGTTGATAATTTTGGATTTGGTTTGAAGTTAAGTTGTTTTTCCTAGACCAAAAGGTAGCTTCTGATGTAGAAAGCAAGATCTAAATGATCTGTATATAGTTTGTGTAATTAAATAAAATTCTAAAATGTTTTTATTTTTTGGAAATAATCTTAATTCCCCAAATTTACGAGATAACATTTGAAGATTTACATGTTTGTTTTGCTATATTTGGTAAAGAATTATGAAGTTAATTTTCTTATAAGGGAAATAATTTGGATCTGAGATGTATAGTTATTTATGATTATGAATTATATGGATAGATCTGAGATGACAATGTTGTTTATTTTAGAAATTTTAATTATTGAGAATAAACTTTCTCTTTAAGATATCCATTTTAATTTTATTATTGAGTAATTCTCGAACCTAGATCTGAGATGAAATTATGTTACTTTAACTATTGTTTGTTCAATTGATTCATATATATTTATAATGAAATCATTTTGTTGTGTTAGTAGTTATATCTTAGATCACATAAAGGTTAAATGCATTTATTTTTATCATAAATGTATTAAATGCATTGGTTATTGTAAATTAAATAATATTTTATGTTTGTGTTTGGAATAAGAATTGACGTATGCTGTACTATTTGATGTATTTATTTTGACAAGTAATGTCTGGCGTAATGGAAGAATTAGGTTTAACAACAACTTGAAGTTGTGCAAAGAAATTATTTTAATGGAAGTTGTATAACTCAAAATCCAAGACCTAAAATCTTGAATTATGAAAAGAATTTCTGATAAAGTTTACAAGCTTGAATTCTTATCGGTATCTTTTTTTTTAATTTGTCAAAATGTACAAGCTTTTAAAAAGGAAGTTTACACAAAATTTGAGAACCTGAAGTTCATAACAAATTAATGAACTTGAAGTTCATGAATTATAAGCTCGAAGCTCTATTGAAATTGTGTAAAATGATAAGGTTGTACTCCTTGAAGAAGTTAAAGGAAATTAATAAATCATCCCAAAAGAGATGTTTTAGAGATTTATTTATATTTATATTGCAAAATCCAACATCCCAGAAGAGATGTTATAGGAATTTTATTTTTGTTACATTGCAATTCCTTAAAAGGAAATACTATATTCCCTGAAGGAATAATGATATAATTTTTTTGAAGTAATAACAATAATTTATCCAAAAAAGTGATATTGTATACCAATGTTACACTCCAGAAGTAGTGGTTTTATCTCTTGCATCTTACTTTCAGTTGGTGAATCTAATTTTGTCACTGTATTTAAAGTTTGATATGCCATTTTAAAAGAAGTTACAACAAAAATCTCCTGCTTGGATATTTTATGCTACTATAAAAGTAGTAATTATGTAATTTATATAAAATAAATATTGTATATTGATATGGCATTCCAATAGTGCATATATATATCTCTAGAAGAGAAAGTTCACTCCAGAAGTGGTGATACTAAAATATCTGTAGAAGAGATTTATAAATTTGAAAATGATAGCATATCTCTAGAAGAGATTTATTTATATATTTGGTAATTTTATTAAACCAAATAAGTGTACATAAATATGATTACGAAGGATCCTAATTTAGTTTAGATTATATCCAAAAGGTTTAAGATTATCTCAAGAATACATTGTTCTATGTTCATATGTCTAATTATGCCATAAAGGCCTTTCCATATTTTCAAAGGTAGTTTTGCATTTTCAAGGAAATTAATTAATCCAATTAATGAGATTGGATCTAGAGCTATCAAAAGGATGTAAAAAAGAAATCATAGTCGCTTTTATAGATTATATTTGGTTGTCTTTTACTATTTTGCAGTAATGTTTATATTCTTTCAATGTAACTACTATCAGATATGAGTTCTTATTTTATGGAATGCATTAATTATATACCCATGAACAATATTTTGATGCTTATGCATTTTTATTTCCACTGATTGTTGATAATATGATAAACATAGCCAAGCTTGAATTTAAAACTTTGGACTTATTAGGAGATAACTTTTTGTCATGGATATTGGATGCTGACATTCAATTACAATCTCAATGCTTAGAATATGCCATTAAAAATGATAATAATATGTCCCAGTAGGATAAAAAAAAGGCTCTTTTATTTTTAAGGTGTCATATCCATGGCAATCTTAAAATAAGACATTTAACTGAAAAAAAAATCATCTTTGCTTATAGAACTCCCTGAAGGAGCGTTATAACCACTAGAAGATGGTCACACTTCAACAAGAGTGGTTGAACCTGAAGTTTCAACCAATTGGAAGTTGGTGCTTGTATGTTTTTCTTTTCAGAACTAATTGAAATAACATACTGATGAATGTTGTGTTTTAATCAGTAGTCCATTTTATTTTATTTTGGAAAGTATTAGCATTTATTTAATGCTTACAAATTTTAATAGTTGACTAACTATATTATCTTTAATTCTTAAGATATGGACCATTAATATTTGAGTGGTAATATATGCCTACTAGATAGTGCAACGACTCATATGATTTTGAAAAACCAGAAGTTTTTCTCTGAACTATCTGAAAATATTTTAGCTAAAAATTTCAACCATAGCAAATCTGCTAATATAATTGAAGGATCCGGAAGAGCCCATATAGTATTACCAAATGGTACATATATCTTAACTCAAAATACATTATACTCAAGCAAATTTAAAAGAAATTTGTTGAGTTTTGAGGATATATAAATGAATGGCGACCATATTGGAACTATAATGAAAACGTCAAAGAATATCTTTGCGTTATTTCTAAAATTGAAAGCCAGAAGCTTATTTTAGAAAAATTTGATACAATTTAAACTGAATTATATTTCACGAAATTTGGCATAATTGAATCCCATATTTAAACATGAGCCAGAAGCTCACAAATATCACTTGAATGCATCTTATCAATTGATAAAAGAATTATCCTCCTATTATTAATATGTATGGTGTATTTGCTAGTAGCAATATGATAATGGATCAAAATGAGAATCCAAAGATGCTTATTATTTAATGTGACAATGTTTGTCAACATTGAGGGGGAGGATAAAGGGATACAAGTTCATTTTGATCATTAGTGTCAGGTATTTGTTAACATGTATAATGATGCAATATATTAAGTAAATTGAATAAATTATTAATAATATCCCTAGTCGACTTTCTCCAATATAGATTTGAATCCCTGAAGGATCAAAATGTGTAAACCACATCTAAAATATGGTACAAAAGTCAGTTTGAAATACTTTTGGAGTAAGTAATAAAGATGCCAAATAAAAGATGTGAGTGTTCTTGAAGAAACACTTAAGGGTGCTCTTGAAGAGACTAATGACATGATTGTCAAATTACCCTAGAAGTGGTTTAGGTACCTAAAACATGATAATTAAAGAGATCTCAATAAATCATGTCTAGAACTGAAAAGAAATAATCATCGATGATATATTTGTAAATAATAAAGCGCTTATGTTTATCAATAGATTAAGGATCTTGAATTAGGGGTAAACATGACTGGCCATCATGAATTCTTTACTAATAGAGAAATATGGACATGTAGTCCACAAAGTAGTGAAAGTACTTGAAATGCTTAATATACCCCGAAGGTGTAAATATGGTTTAAATCATATTAAATGAAGAAAGTATACAAATTCCTGAAGAATATAAATAACTTTCGTGGTTATAAAGAACGCAAGAACAAGGAGCGTAGATTACAATCTACTTTTAAGTATTGTTGTAATGAAAATCTTGATAAATTCATGATGAATAGATTATTTCCTATTTTTAAGTATTATTGTAATGAAACTCTTAATATCCATTGAATTGGTAGTTGCGATATGCAAATACTTATTAAAGTATACAAATTCCTGAAGAATATATATAACTTTTATAGTTATAAAGAATGCAAAAGACATGAAGTGTAGATTACAACCTTCTTCTAAGTATTGTTGTAGTGAAAATCTTGATATACTTCAAGATGAGTAGATTACTTCCTACTTTTTAGTATTGTTGTAATGAAATTTTTAATATTCATGAAAGATGTATAGTTGCAATACGCAAAACTAATTTGAAGCACAAAAATGAAAGCACATGAAGTGTTTTTCATAAAAGTAGCATACAGAATGCATAAAATGCATTTAAATCATATTTGGAAGAAACAATCTTAGAAAATTTGATTGTATCGAATGGAACTATTAATAAATTGTGTTATTAATGAGATTCATATTTATGGATCCAGAAGTATCTATAACCAATTTGAGGTATCGAAAGACGAATATGAATTCAGAGAAAATTTTTAAATCAGGGGGAGCATCCATAAGTATTTTATAATGCACTCTTTTTCCTTAACTAAGATTTTTCCCACTGGGTTTTTATTAGTAAGGTTTTAATGAGGCATTATTTGGATCCAGAAGTATCAACTCCCCAGTAACATTTGAAAATAAGTTATAATGTACTCTTTTTCCTTATTTAAGATTTTTCCCACTGGGTTTTTCTTACTAAGGTTTTAACGAGGCATTATCTTGATCTAGAAGAATCAAACGTCTTTTCAAGAAATAACATCTCAAATATGTTATTTAAGTTAAATTGTATTTTTATCCTTGACTAAGGTTTTTCCTATCGGGTTTTCCTTTGTAAGGTTTTTAATGAAGTATTATATTGATCCAGAAGTATCAAACTCTATTTGATTTCATAAATTATTGAAATATGTCATACTATATTGTACTCTTTTTCCTTCACTAAGATTTTTCCCATAGGGTTTTTCTTAGTAAGGTTTTAACGAGGCATTGTTTGATCCAGAAGAATCAAGCTTTATTTGAAGAAATAAGAAAATAAAATACGTCATTGTACTCTTTTTCCTTCACTAAGATTTTTCCCATTGGGTTTTTCTTAGTAAGGTTTTAATGAGACATTATTTTGATCCCCAAGTATCAAACTCTTAGAAGGAATATCATTTTTAATATAATTTTACAAGTTGCACTCTTTTCCTCGTTCAAGGTTTTTCCCACTGGGTTTTCCTAATAGAGATTTTTAATGAGGCAACGAACAATATCTATATCGACTGAGTAGATAAATGCAAGCAAGATAATAATGAGGGGGAGCAATCATCATACACGTTTCGAAAGGGAAAATTTCAAGTTATTAGAGCATTCAAGATTTTGAAGACGCATATTCAAGGGGGAGTGTTACAATATATGTAAATCATGAAATGAATATGCTTTTATGTTGTTTTGTTTAGTCCCACATCGTGGAATAAGTTAAATCCTTAGCTCTGAAGCCTTTATATAAAGGAGGCTATGTAATGTAAATACATGTCTAATTTTCAGAAATGAATAATATATCTTCTACCTCTCTCTAATGGCTTCTACTTTCTTCGTTTTATAACAAGAATTGAATATTAAACAAGTTATAAAATCGGCCTTCTTTTTTTACTGCCTTTCAAGAATTAATTCCACATAGAATAGTATAATGTAAAATAGCGGTTAGTATGTTTCATACCATGCCAAAATTAAACATGGAGCAAAAATGAGCCTTCTGTTACAAATTAAATAGAAGTTGCAATACTTCCGTTACATAATTGATACAATACTCGTTACAGACATAATATGGAGCATCTCTTTTGTGCCTTGATCATTTTCTTCTTCTTTTGCTTAGGCGGCTGAAGAACTCACTACAAGGAGAAGACTGTTTAGCGTCGGCATATAGCCGACTCCGGCCGACTCGAGCTGACGCTATATAGTTCGTCGCCAAGTGATATGGTGATGGGGATGGGGACGGGTCCGTCCCCTAGTTTAGCATCGGCTAGAGTCGGCTAGCCGACTCCGGTCGACGCTAAACTCAGTCTACGTGTAAAATAATAAATGACCCATAGCCCGACCCGAGCTGACTCCAGCCGACGCTAATCTGGATAAATTTTTCTGCATTTCCAGCAGCCATTTCTACCTTCCATCCACATAATCATATATATTCCTCAAATATACTTCTCCAAACAACAATATACATCACATATATGCCCAACTAAGAACCACAAAACATCAATATATATCTCCAAACGTCCATCATCACAAATATCCATAATATTTACAAAATTCAACTAAAAGTTCATCAAATATACCAGACATTCAAAGTTCATCAGAAAACATATATAAAAACATACTACCACTCGCCCCAATCATCAGCAGCACCAGATCCCTGTGATGGCAACATATTCGTCCCGTGCTCTGCCAAGTAAGCAGCAATCGCCTCGTCTAGTTGCTGCTTCAATCCAGTCTTCCTCCAATCGTTCAAATCGGCGACTTGTGCTTGCAGGGCCGCTATTGTTTCTTTAGCTTGTTGTTTATTGTAAGTGGCTTGCGTCGCGGCCTGTATGTTAATAAATTCATAGTTATAGTTTATACGTTATATTCAATAAAATTTATAAACTGGTTAATGAATTAATTAAATTCAATAAATATTACCGCTTGATTGCCATATCCATACTGTCTATTTCTGGTCGGCGGGTCGGTAATACGAGCAAATATCCTGTCCGTCTTCTCGACGGTCAACCGCTCCCTACTAGATTCTACAAGTACGCGAGCAATCTCCTGATCGCATCTCTCCCGTGTTTAGAAATATAATTTTGAGAAGATGAATATTCAATTTAATGTATTGTTAAATAAGAGAAAAAATTTATAGTCTTTATACCCGGATATTCGCTGATTTGGCGTCTGACCATTCATATGTTACCACACCATCTTCATTTGTATGCTCGACAACGTGTGTTCGGGTGAAGACGTCCAAATGTTATAGCTAACTCCTAGAAAATGACATATTTCTTGGATAATTTTGTAGGCGATGATTTTTTTGCGAATCCAACCATACGGATTCGATTAAAACACTACAAAGCATCACTGGTTCAAATTTGGTCTCGTTTGAAGGTCGTTCGGCCTTCGAACGAAGCGTTTTTTATCCGAAAGTCCACGAATGACCATAAATTTGAAATTCAAGATCGACACCCTAGATTCGTGTATTTTTAAACCATATTCTGGAAACATGTCCAAAATACCTTAGATCGACATAAGATCCAAAGAATTTATTTTTACGCCGCATATTTTATTTTATAGAATTTTATTATACCAAATACATTTAAAAATTCATAATTGATTACCCAACGGTTTAAAAAATTATTTTAATTCTTTAAAATGTTACATATAACCACCTTTATCGAATTTGTATAACGGATCGACTAAAAGTTGCATCGAATTGTCGTGCGAGTTAGATTTTCAACAACAATAACTTTTCGAATTACACGAACATATATCATCGAAAATACCAATTTAACCTATCATGACCCTTCATTGGGTGAATATTAATAATCATACATGTCAATTTTATTTTTTTGGCCATTTTAGTAGTGTTTTTTATTTTTTCAAACGAAATAGGTGTATATAAGAATTAGATTGGGAAAATAATTAAATAGCCGACGCTAGCCGACTCGGGCCGTTGCAGGCCTTTCCTAGCCGACGCAAACTTCAATAGAATTTTGCGCCGTCCCCAGCCGACTCCACAATGGAGACGGAGCCGACTCCGGCCGACTCCAGGCTCTGTCCCCATTTTAAAGTATTCTAGTAGTGACTACTTTGATAGCTTCATTTTCGAGCTGCACTCAATGTAAGCTGGGCACCTATTTGTTTCATCAATTCCTCCCCTTTGCATAACAATAGTGAAATAGATTAAAATCTTATAAGATGTCGGAAATGAAATTCTTATAAGATGGGAAAATGAGTTTTAGCCTTTATCATTAGGTAGGTATTTTGGCTTTCATAGTAGAAGTGTAGGTATCTTGCATTGCACACCATGTACTGAATTTACACAGCACACTTGCAGTTGCATGGATTATAGTTATATACTTTTATAAGCATGGCTACCCATCACAGTGTACTTAGGCCGTCGCGATATGATAGGTATGAGTGAATAATTTCATTTCAATTGTTAAGCAAATGCAATTTCGAAGTGAAATTAGGACAAGGTACCAAGGCTTGGTGGTTATATATGATACAACCAATAAAAAGTTATCCATCGTCCTTGGAACTATGATTTGTTGAGCAAACTCAAGGTTAGAATTCCAAAACGGACGACTCCTAACACCTATTAGTGAAGTCGAAAGATTTCTATATTTCGACTTAGGGTGTGGAGAAATATAAAAGACTAATGAGAGCTTATTAGTAAATTGAAATACAACGTTTAACCTTACTAATATTATAAGAATATCTACTATGATATTATCATAATAATCTACCGATTAAAACTTGTAGAAAAATGCCAACTTCAAAACTGTTTTCTGATAATGACAAGCTTACGGGACCGAACTATGCCGATTGACTAAGAGCAATTAAAATAACATTAACTTACGAGCGTTTTTGGTCGACTATTACATGTGAATCAAAAGAACAACCCATGGATGATGCAGACCACAAACTTAGACTTGCTTATGAGAGGTTTCTGATCTAGAGATCACCCAACTTTCGCGTTGGCTACGTTAGACAAGCCGTTGCAGAGGCAGCACGAAAACCTATTTGCCCATGAGATATTGATAGTCTCAAGGCCCTATTTAGTGAACAGTCATGTTCCATAAGGTGCAATCTTACGAAGAAACTATTCAACACCAAAATGACAAAAGTACAGAAAGTGGACGATTACCTGCTGATGATGAAGATCAATATTGATAGGCTTTCTCAATTCGACGTACAGATAAGCAATGAATTACAAGTTGATTTGATCTTTGAATCTCTTACACCTTAGTATGAACTATTCATACCGATTTACAATATTAACCAATTAAATGTGAATCTTGTGGAGCTTATTGTGGTCCACCGAGTCTGCATCTAAGGATTAAGAGGTTGTGCTTGCTGTAAAGGTTAGTGCATCATCTTTGAAGGTTCGAAGAAGCAGAAAAGAGAAGGTAAGAAGAAAAAGAAAAGTAAGAAGACCAATGACAACTATGAATGTCACCACTGCCATAAGAAAGGTCACTGGAAAATGAATTGTCCTGATTACTTAAAAATTGTTAGGGAAAGAAAGTAGAATGGTTCCGCAGCTCCATCAGGTACATTTATAATTAAAAGCTATTTTGTACTCAACAAAATGTCTTGGGTCTTTGATACTGGATTTGGACCTCATATGGATTTTGTTACAAAGGGTTAGGAATTAGCACCGTATGAAAAAAAGAGATGAGGCTTCAAGTTGTTGATGATCTATCGTAGATGCAGTGACAATAGGAGATTATCAGTTATGTTCGCCTAGTGGAGCAGATTTGATATTAAATAAATGCTAGTTTGTAAAAGACTTTATTTGTAGGATTATTTCCATTTTTAGATTATTTGAGACTAGATATATATTTCATTATGCAAATAATGTTATGAACATGAGTTTGAATGGAAATAAGGTCCGCAATGGTGTTCTTGAAAATGGCATTTACGCAATCAATACTAATTATGTGTGTTCTGTGAATAATTCTTCTAAAAATATAAACGACTGTTATCTTTGACACTATAGGTTAGGTCATATTAGTGAGAAATGACTACACAAATCCAAAACCGAAGGCTTTCTTTTGTCACTTGATTTTGAATCATTTTACACGTGTAAGTCGTATCTCAAAGGTAAAATGACCAAGCACCCCTTCCATGAGAGCAATGAAAGAGTTGATGAACTCTTAGGATTAGTACATAGTGATGTATGTGACCTGGTGCCTGTAATCATCAAAGATAATAGTTCTTACTTTGTAACTTTCACTGATGATTTCTCGAGACTAGGATATGTGTAACTTATGAAGAGCAAATCCGATATCTATGAGAAATTTGTTGAATATAAAAATGTAGTAGAAAACCAAATGGGCCGAAAGATTAAGATTCTGTAACGATCTTAATTTAGGTTAACATTATTTAGGACATTTAATTAGATAAATTAAATGAAATAATGTAAATGGTTAAGGGATTGAGATTTGTATAATTAGAAGGTAGTCGTGCCTTAAGATATGAATGAAAAAATGAAAGTTTAAAATGAAGTAAGTAGGGAAAATAAGATGAGGGCAAAATAGGAATATGTTATATTCTTATACCCTAAACCCTTAACCCACCTTCATTTACAATCATTCACAAACAAAAACAAGGCCGGCTACCATTAGAGGAAGATAAGCAAGATTTCAAGAAGAAAGCTTAATCAAATTCATTCAAGAGCAAATCTCAAACTCCTTAACAACAAGCTAAGGTGAATAATAGATTACATCTCATATTTGTTATTTTCGGTTTCTAGATAAGATCCGAACCTATTTTGCAAAGTAATATGCCATGTTTTGATTGTTAAATGAATATATGCTTGTTGATGATTTATGTTGCTTCATATAGATTTTATGATAAGATTTGATTTGGAAAACCTATCAAATGACATCCAAATGCCTTGCGATTTTTAGACGAGGTCAGAAATATTATTTTAGAGATGTGTTTCAAGTTTCATAATTTTCTGAATTAATATGGATTTATTATGAATTTTCTAGTGAAGAAAATGGTTAAATTGGGTTTAAAATTAATTACGGCTATTATATGATTGTTTGGGTCAGAAATTCAAATATGTTAGAAAACAAATTAAAAGTGATTTAAGGGTATTTTAGGAGATTTTCCTAAATGTTTTATTAAATATATAAAATTATATAAGGTATGGGACTTAAATGTTTTATATGTTTATAAAAGAAGAAGGGGCAATTTGTAAATGTTTCAAATGTTAGTTTCTGAAATTCGGCAGCACTTTTATAAAAGATTTTGAAAAAGAATTGGCAACCAATCATATGTTGACAAACAAGGCAAGTTCGTTAGAAAGAAATTGCTTTAGAAAGTTAAAAATTAGTTTTATAAAGCTTTACTGCTTCGCCACTTATAGCAGCACCTTTCGACCTCATACTGCCGCCTCCATCTAAGTCAAAACCAATACACATGGTATCAGCTTCGGTACGTAGTGGATTGGAGTTAGGCGAAAGGTATGGAGTCGAAACAGGCTTTCGAAGGGGTTGAAGTAGCTTTTGAAAACTTAGAACTATTTTGGTTACAAATGAAGCTTTCGAAGGAGATAGCTTTTGACTTGGTCAATTGTTTTAGAAAAGGGCTTTCGAAAGAGGTTGCCACCTTTGTTTTAAAAGAAGCTTTTGAAAGGGTCGAAACCCCTGCTGCCGCTTTCTACCTTTCGAAGCAATGCCTTCGAAAGGGTCCTTTTGTTTTAAACTTAGAAGCCGCTTCTCCAATACTTTCGAAGGGATTAGTTTTGACACCATCCACTTCTTCTTTTTAGAAAAATGCTTTCGAAAGAGTTGCTTTCGTCCCAATTCCTTTAAGACCCTTTTTATATTTTGAAAGTTAAACCTAAAGGTTTCGAAAGGAATGTTTTAAATGGTTTCGAAACTATATTCCACAAGCTTTCACTTGAATCCAATGCTTTCGAAAGTTTGGTCTTAAGTAAAGGACTTTAATGCTTTCGAAAGGTATCTAATGGAGATTTCGTATGGGAGGTTCCCCAATGTTTTCGAAAGGTATATGATAAAGGTTTTGTAACGCCCCACTCTGAGACCCACTGTAACAAAGAGTATTACGGGAGTAATACTGTCTGTTAAAGCGGAGAATAGAGTATAGTGGAAGCGACCATTGGTAATCAAGCTATAACTATCTACTGAATACGTCGAAAGGATGGTATCTATATATGTTTGTCAAGTGGTTCGACATATTCGGTAAATACTTATAACGAAATTACAAATGGCTAAAGATCTATCAGGACAAAGCATAATAATAAATGATAAAACATCACAGAACAGAATCACATAACAGATATAAAATCCCAGAACAATACATCGTCAATACAGATCCAAATATCATAAGTGGGTACAAAGCCACTGCTCACACATGTGAGTCAAAAATATGTACATATAAGAGTCTGAATAATAACATAAGCGGACACTAAGATAAGCTATCTCTAAAGCATAGCAGATAAGTCCAAAGCGGAAGCACAGAGCAGCTAAGTCCAGAGACCTAACCTGAAACAACTCGGTCTGACCCGAGCGAAAACACTCGGGTCAGGCTAGCTAAACAATCAGTAATAACTGAGATATATAATAATGCGGTACATAAATAAAACAGTACTTATCCAAAGAGAAGTATATTATGAACCACATGAATATAATGACGATCCCTAATCATCAATAAACAATAGAAATCTCCAAAGAGAAATCAACACCAAAGTGTAGAATAAATAAAATCGCCTCATATCATCGGCGTAGCCAAAGCTATAAAAAGATGCCCATAGGCAATAATCCCAAGAGTGACCAGAGTCTGTAATCAATGCCCAAGCAAAGATCGATGCTCCAAAGAGCAATGGGGATATACTGAAAAATCAATGAAATCAAACACTGAAAAGCAGTGTCCAGAGACACTGTGAATCCACAAGGTAATCGCACTTACATCGTATGGTTCCATAGAACCAACGCCGAATGGCGGTACTCGAATGGATATAAAAATCATCAGATAATACAAGTTTTGCACGTGCACCGACCAGAGTCGTTGTTGCCAAGTACTGTAGAGTTGTGATCGATCACTCGCACCGATGCGAAACGCGCGAGATGGCGAGATCCTTCCCAGAAGGATAAAGGCCCAGAGGCACACGCCGAAAAATAAACTGCTCCATAGAGCAGGTGTCCAGAGACGGTTGCCCAGAGGCGTGGTGACCCAGAGGTCCAGTACTGGCCGCCCAGAGGCTAATGTGTCACTAACTTCTTGGAGAGGAACCCGCAAAGTGTTAACAATGAGTCCCATACCCCACGTTCGCACTAAACGGTTTCCTAACCAATAGCAAGCTCACACTCCAAACAATAAAAAGTCTACCTCATATCATCGGTAAACTAGACCCAAAGGTCAAAACGATCAATCGAATAGGTCGGGGATTAACCGGAAAGAAAATACACACGGTGTCCATAGGCCGGAGATTTCCTAACCGTTTAAGCACCTTTCCACTTCGCTCGACGTGCTAAAAGTGAGTGTGAGATTTTTATTATAGAAAATAATGGTGTAAAACGGATTTATAATTGATTTTCGGAATCACTTTTAAAACGGTCTTTTGAAAGGTCTCCTATTATGGAGTAATTAATTTAATAATTAAAATAATATTATATAATAATTTTCAAAAGCCATTTAGGAGTGAAAAATCTTTTGAAAATGATTCATAAAACCCGTGTACGAAATCTAGAGACAAATCTCAAAGAAATCAATGAAAACCAGAAAATCATCAAAAATATTCTAAGTGTTTGTAAACATTCAAAAACAGCTGTGAACTCAAGTTCGATAATTTATTTGGACCAGCAAACTGTGTCCAAATGTCATGAAAATTTGCAGGCATGTAGTCCAACATTCCTACTTTAATATGCAAAAAGAATTTCTGGATTCCGAGTTGAGACGAAGTGGCAGCGACGTCTCAAAGTTGGACCCAGAACAAGATTTACACTGTTTACAAACAGCGACTAGAGTTCAACTTCGACACGAAATTCGAAGTACCAAACGAACTCCAATGTTGTCCAAATTTTCCTGAGATGGAGTTCGGAACTCCACCTTTCTATCGAGACCAAAAACGTTGAATTCCGACTTCCGATGCGAACGTGGAGGCATCGCGGAGTGGCGCTCAAAAGCTGGAAACAGAAGGGATATTTGATTTTCATTCTAAGTGTTTGACCATTCAAAAACTGCTGCGAACCCAAGTTCGGCAATTTATTTGGACCAGCAAACTGAATCCAAATGACATGAAAACTGGTAGGAATATAGTCCAACATCCCTACTATAAGATGCAAAAAGAATTTCTGGAATCCGAGTTGAGACGAAGCAGCAGCGACGTCTCAAAGTTGGACCCAGAACAAGATTCACACTGTTTACAAACAGCGACAAGAGTTCAACTTCGACACGAAATTCGAAGTACCAAAAGAATGCCGATGATGCCTAAATTTTACAGAGATGGAGTTCAAAACTCCACCTTTCCAACGAGACCAAAAATGTCGAATTCCGACTTCGGATGCGATTGTGGCGGCATCGCGAAGTGGAGAAAAAAAATCTGGAACAGGGTTTAAAAAAAAATTATTTATTATTTTTTTTTCTTTTTTTTCTCGGGACAGTGGTAAGAATGTACAATTTTGACCAAAATAACTTCGAAATTTCATGAAACTCAAAACATGAAAGTTTTAGCTCTAAATCTAAGCTTTCCAGAACATCCAAAATTATTAGATTTGGATAAGAAACGAGAGAGATACATGCAAAACAATATCAGATTGAAACTCAAGATAACTTGTTAAAGACAGAATTGGTCTTCTGTCTTTGAACGCATTTCAGGTCATCTAAATGGCAATATTACAGAAAACTCACTGAACAAAAATTGTAGCATATGTTTTAAGCTTTCCGGAACATCCAAAATTATCTAATTCGGATCAAAAACGAGTAACTTATGGCCAAATCAATTTCAAGGTTTTATTTTATCAACCTTGTAGTTTGTTGTCAGGTCAGCGACAAACAAACGTGATTTCGACCATTGAAACCACAAAATTAGGCAAAGCTCCAAACATGAAAGTTATAGGCTACAGAATAAGCTTTCCAGAACTTCAAGAAAATCTTAATTCCGATTTAAGATGAATGAGATATGCCTAATTTACTAACAGCAATAAACTAATTATAATTTCAGCTAGCATATATTACCTCTTTCCAAGCAATGAAAAGAAGATCAAAGAGTTTCACAATCTAAATGCACAAAAAAAAAGAGGATTACAAAATAATTTCAGAAATTAAAGAATGAATTAGAGGTGGGTTTTGTGATTGCTATTACCTCTTTTAGTAGTTTGGATTAACTCTCTTTGATTTGGTGTAGATTGGAGTCTTGCTTAGGAGGCCATGACTAGGTTTTGGAGCTTTCTAATTAGGTTTTAGTGGTTATGAAATGAAGTGTTGGCTGAAATGGGAGAGTAAAAGATACTTTATAGGCTAATGGTTAGGGTTATTGGATCTAATACCCATTAGGACTTTGTATTATTCATGTGCATACATATATAGGCAATTTTCTCTAAGTACACTCTACATACAAATTACTAAATACATTTCAAACCATAGAAAATTATGAAAATATGTTGACAATTACTTTTAGCCATTTCATAAAATCCTATATCAACAATATTTTACATTTTAACCCCTAATTTTTCCAAAACACCGTTTATAGTTAATATTAGCCAAAATCACCATTTTGCAAATAAATTGCAAATTAATTTCCCAAATCAAATATTGCACTATTTTACACATATAAAATTTTGCAATAATATAAATTACAAATTTCCCTAATTAATTTCCTTGAAATGCTCCATTTTACACTTAAGCCCAAAATATTAATTTATTCAAAATGACTAAATTTTGAACAAATTAGCCACATTAAAAATTCATTAATAGCTCCAATTAAATTAAAATCCCAATTTTAATTTATTATTTGGTAACCGCAATCACGGGTTGTTACAGGTTTCGAAGGGGTGATTCCCTAATGTTTTCGAAAGGTTTACTTTTAGTAATTAGATGAAAGGTTTCCAATGCTTTCGAAAGACAAGTTTGAAATGTTTTGAAAAGAGGATGACTAAGGTTTTACAAAGCTTTTGAAAAGACACTTTCGATAGTTTTGAAAGGTCTACTATAAATGATTTTCAAAAGGTATGTTTTGGCCTTTCGGCCTAGAGTTCAAGGTAAAGTAGTTAAAGGCTTTCAAAAGGGGTACTTTCAAAGGTTTCAAACGAGATTGTTTAAAGCTTTTAAACAAAGGTTTCGAAGGTTTTCATCAAAAATGTTTTGTGTGAAGCGTATATCATAGCAAAGAGATTTGAGTAAAGCAAAAATATGTTTTCCTTGTTTAAGTGTGATTTAAAGGGTTAAATCAATTTGAAAGATGTTTTCAAGGAAAATTTGATGGGTATTTAACCCTAAGTAAATGACTCAGATATTTGATTACCAGATGGGACTGGTATAGGGTCACACCCTATACATTAGCTATAGCCCTAGCTAATTTAGTCCAAAATTCCAATGTGTAGGGATTAGTCACAGGTAAGACTTACATGATGTTACACACATAAAGGAATATACAAAGAAGGAGGATTGGTTATTGGTGAGCCCACAAAACCATTAGGTTCAGTTGACCTTAGAAGAAGATAGTAAAGGGCAGTCAGCCCATAAGTGTGCCTAACAGATGTTAGATAATTGATTGTGTCTGGTAGGCCCGAGTCAGCCAATGGTTAGAATTAGCCAAACAAAATTATATTGTTCAGACAGATAGTCCATTTATTACATGATTTATGAGCATATATGGTATTGCTATTATTGTTTTAATCAGTTTGATTGCATGATTTTGATTTGCAAGATGATATGTTTTAAAGGGATATTAGTGAGGGGAAACTCGTTATGCTAAGTGGCGTGATCTCACTTAATATCAGTAAACTGAGATGTAATAGTATTATTCACACCAGACTTTATGTCTGACTTGATTTTATGTTTTTCCCCTTAAACTCTTAGGTGCTCAAAATTAATTTGAGTAGATTGAGAGTTAAGGTTTTTTAGGTTTAGTAGGTTGGACGAATAAAGCTTCCGAAGACGTGAAGGAGGTAAAGCTAGCTATACAAAAGCTATTTAGTTTTATTTTCAATGTGTTGTATTAAGACAGATGTGTCTATATAGTACTCTGGTCATCCAAGGGGGCATCTTCATATGTCGCTCTTGGCGTATTTTGTAATAATTATATTTGATCAAAAACCGGAAATCGTTTTCGGATGATGTAACCGAATATGAAATATTGATTTGAAAAGAAAGTTGTTTTAAATCTGTGTTGATTTTATTTAATATTCACGTGCTTCTGATATTATGGATACCATTAACATTACCATATTTTGTCACCAAAAGTTAATACTATAGATGACTGCAACATCTGTAGCTCTTAGCTTCGGGCCTCAAGATAGGGGATGTTACAACTTGGTATTAGTGCATAGTTTATGAAAACTTAAATGAAAATTTCAAACTTAAAATGATTTTGAATACATAATCCAAAGGAATTAGAGTAAAGAATGGTGTATGGGATAACGCTATAGTAGCGTACTTGTATCTGCGATATATAAGTATATGCTTTATCTCTATTCTCCCATCTCTCCTAGGCTATTCTTATATATCTTACAAAGCTCGAATGCAGATTTTACTAACGTAAGATATGGATGCTAGAGGAGGAAGAGTTAACATTGGTGGGGGAAGCACCACAACCAATGGAAATGCCAAACCAAATACCAGGAGGAATCCAGGTCAGGCACAAGCTACAAATGTAGGTGTTGGAGTCCTGCATGTCAATATGGGAGCAATGTATCAGTTCTTCGTTAACATGATGCAAGCAGGAGTTGCTGCGGGGTTGACTGGAGGAAATGCTGAAGGAGGAAATCAAGGAGCTCCAGTGGTTAATAACTATGTTGTTTTGAGTAGAGATTATGCTCGGCTGGGAGGAAAGCCGTTTATTGGTACTGAAGACGCAATCGAAGTGGAGAATTGGTTACTTGATTGCGAGAGGATTTTTACTGATTTGGGCTCAATAATGAGCAGAAATGGGGAGTCGCTTCTAGACAGCTACAAGGGGCAGCACTGTATTGTGGAACAGTGTTACTGTTGGAGTCAATGAGGAGACTATGACTTGGGCTGAGTTTAGGAGGAGGTTTGAAGAAAGATTTATGTCAGAGATTGCTAAGTCTACTCTGCTCAAGAAGTTTGCTGAATTAGAGTAGGGAGATATGAGAGTGCTTTAGTATGCAACCAGACTTGAGGAGTTAGCAAGATACGGATATGCTACGGTTGATACTGTCATCAAAAGGAATGAGAAGTTCATTCACGGGTTGAAGCCTGAACTTGCTAAGGCCACGTTATCGCATATTAGAGATCCATGCGATGTTGTTGTGAAGATGGCTTTAAGGCAGGAAGAGATGCTCGCTTATCTTGAAGGAAACAAGGAAAAGGAGGCTCAAGGAGGGAAGAACCAGAAAAGGAAGTTTTTTCATAAGAAAGGAGCTCAGAAGAGTGGAGCTGCTACTCCTTGGGCAGTACCTCCCAACAAGATTGATCCGTTTGGATCTTGGTCCATGATGGCCTTTTTATTGATTTTGACGATTGGATCTCTCTATGAATGGAAAAGGGGTGTTTCGGATCGGGAGTAACCACTAGTGATAGGGCAAAGGGGGAAGGACATAGAAAAGATCAGATGCCTACATTCAATCAATTGATTCATCATGGTAGAGTAGGAAAATGGCGCACGGACCGTACTCGAGCTTCAGATCAATGTCCCCAAAAGCAAGGAGTATGACCGCGTGTTCTGACTATCACACCAAAAAAACCTAATTCAGCTCTACGTTGGAAGTTGTCTGTTGTAAGTGTGATAAGAAAGGACACTATGCTCATGAGTGTCGGATGGGCAAAGGAAAGAAAACCGCTAAGAAGAAAGGAGTGAGATGTTTTAACTGCGATCGAATTGGGCACTATAAGAACCAGTGCAAGGAGCCAGCCAAGGATGGAAAGGGAATGATGTTTGCATTGGACCAGCTACCTCGAGACCAACAACAGAGGAGAAGGGAAAAGCTGTGTTGGGAGGTATACTTCTGATTCATGGTGTATTAGTTAGAGTTTTATTTGATACTGGTGCATCGCATTCTTTTATATCTCGTTGTTTGGTAGATAAGCTTAACCTAGAACCCTCATACCTAGTTACTTCCTTAAGGGTTGCGAATCCGATAGGAGGATATGCGACTCTTAGGATGAGAGGCGACCACCTAGAGTTTGAATTGTTAGGTCATACATTTGTTTGCAGTTTGCATGTGTTTAATTTTGTAGGGTTCGAAATTATATTGGGTATGGATTGGTTAAGTAAATACGATGCAAGGATATTTTTCCATAATAGGAAAGTTTCACTTAGACACCCTGACTACAGTGATCGGATTATATACTTTGTAGAAAACCATGGTTTTGAGGTTAATGCTTTGTTGGGTGTTGTGGAAGTAGAAGACGAGTTGAATCGAGATTTCGTTGTTAGGGAATTTGCAGATGTCTTTGAACCCGTAGTAGGATTGCCTCCGAAACGTGCTATTGAGTTTCAGATAAATTTGGTACCAGGGACAGAATCGGTGAGCATACAGCCAAGCAGAATGACACCTACCGAGATGAGGGAGCTAAAGATGCAGTTGGTGGATTTGGAAGGCAAGAATTTTATCAAACCAAGCAGTTATCCTTGGGGGGTAGCCGCAGTGTTTGCCAAGAAACAGGATGGATCGTTTAGGTTATGTATCGATTATCGTAAGTTGAATGAGAAGAAGATAAAGAATCGATATTTGTTACCTAGAATTGACGATTTGTTCGACCAGTTGAGTGGAGCAAAAGTATTTTCCCAGTTGGATTTAGACATAGCGTTCCATCAGCTTAGAGTAGTCGAGGATAGTATTCCTTTGATGGCGTTTAGAACCAGATATGGATCGTACGAATGGCTAGTAATGCCGTTCGGACTAACTAATGCGCCAACATTCTTTGTAGATTCGATGAATCGAATTTTCCGGGAGCACTTAGATAGGTTCATGTTGGTTTTCATAGATGATATTTTAGTATACTTTAAGGAGAAAGAGAGCATGAGGTTCATCTTAGAGTGGTGCTTGAGACATTGGGGCAGCATCAATCGAAGGCGAAATTTTCGATGTATCATTTCTGGAAGAAGGAAGTGAAGTTCCTTGGTCATGTAGTCTCAGAGAAAGGGTTATTTGTTGATCCGGCTAATATCGAAGTAGTAAATAGTTGAAAGAGATTCGAGACAGTGACTGAGATAAAAAGTTTTCTTGGATTAGTTGGATATTATCAGAGATTTATAAAGGATTTTTCATGGATAGTGGCACCGATGACCATCGTTGAGGAGTTTGTCGGACGTACCCGAAAGGGTAAAACCCATCCGCTGTAAATGGATTTTTAAGAAAAAGGCTAAATGCAGATGGGAAAGCAGAGACTAATAAGGAAAAGCTAGTTGCAAAAGGATTTCATTAAATTCAAGGTGTTGATTATGATAAGACCTTTTTTGCCTGTAGCCATACTTAAGTCCATTCAGATTATGCTAGCCATTGTTGCATTCTATAATTACGAAATATGGCAAATAGATGTAAAGACAATATTTCTAAATGTTGATTTAGAAGAAACCATCTATAGGTTGCATCATGAGGGGTTTGTGGTCAGTGGGAGTGGGGGCAAGGCTTGCAAGTTGTTAAAGTCCATTTATAGGCTTAAACAAGTTTCAAGAAGTTGGAACAAGTGTTTTGATAAGTTAATTAAACAAGTTGGTTTTTATCAAACCATAGAGGAAGCATGCGTATACAAAAAAGAACAGGGCAGCGCTATCATATTCTTAGTGCTATATGTCGACGATCTATTATTAATTGGCAGTGACACTTCGTTATTGCAACCAGTGAAACATTTGCTTTTCAAGAACTTCTCCATGAAGGATTTGGGAAAAGCAGCCTATATATTAGGTATAAAGATCTATAAAGGTAGATCTAAGATGCCATTAGGATTGTCCCAATCCCTACACATAAATACCATACCGAAGAGGTTCAGTATGGGGATCTTCAGTATGGAGAATCCTAAATGTGAAACCATTCCAAAACAATTTGGAATCATCCTTTCTAAGAAGAACGCTCTTTATATCGATGAGAAGAAAGAGATTATTAAAAGGATTTCCTATGCTTCAGTCATAGGATCCATAATGTGTGATATGCTATTTACTAGACCAGATGTAGTATATGCATTAGGATGCGTAAGCCGATATCAGTCTAATCCTGCGGGAAAACGTTGGATGATCGTCAATGTATACTAAAGTATTTGAGAAATACTAAGGACTTATTCTTTATATATGGAAATAGAGACCCCCTTATGAAGGGGTATACAGAGTCTACATTTCAAAGTGATATAGATGATAGTCATTCAGTGTCTGGTTATGTCTTTACACTTAACAGTGAAGCCCTTAGTCGGAAAAGTTCCAAATAAGAAACATTAGCTGATTCGATGATGGTGGCCGAGTACATCATCGTTAACGAAGCAATTAAAGAGGCACAATCTAGATGCGTAAGTTTTTAAGTGAGCTCAGAGTATTCCTGATACCGAGAATCCAATGGCATTATTCTGTGATAATAATGCGGTGGTATAGATCGGAAAAAGCCCAGAGCACACAAGAAATTATGACATATTCTTTGGAAGTTCCACCTCATTAGAGAATTCGTTGAGAAGAAAGAGGTCGTGATACAAAGGGTAGATACCAAGGACAACATAACAAAATCGATTCACTAAAGGTAAAGCTCGATCGGCTCTCGAGAAGCTGGTTGAAGGGATAAGATCGAGATTCCATAATTGGCCCCAAGTGCAAGTAAGAGATTGATAGAGTTAGGGGTATGTCCTGGGGGCAATTCTGTGATTTATTGTAAATTAATTAACTCTCTAATCAATTCTCATTTGCAATAAAGGTGGGTTTTTCTTTCATTTATATATTTTTGTTATAATGTGTTATGAATGCTTACATGTTTAATTAAAATATATTAATTAAAACAATCCATAAATGGTGTGTTTGTGATTGTAATTACAAATAGTTATAATCATGAGTATTGTATCACAATATAATAAACACATTATTTTAAAATTCCTAGTTAAGATACATCGAGATTGGATATCGATACGTCTATTAAGACCAGAGTACACAACGCCCTCCAAATGTTAGGCAGTGTATTACATGTATATATAATTTTTTTGTTTAAAATTAGTTTAGTATATTATTTAATTCATAAAGGTCTCATAATTTAAATATTAAATATTATATTATACAAAATATGTTTTAAAATTTTATATAAATACTTTTATATCTAAAATGCATTCGGCTTTAAATTACACACACACACACACACACATGTGTGTGTGTGTGTGTGTATTATTTAAATTAACTAAGATTTTTAAATTCATAACATCAAAATAAATATCATATAAAATATATTTTAAATTTTATAAACTTAAATTTACACGTAATATGCTTTCGACAGCAATTTTTTTTTTAAAATATATAAATTAATATTTATATACTTGCGAAATTAATGATTGAATTCAAAAATTGATTTTTAAACTACAAAATATATATATGAAAATATATAAATATTAAATATCATTCATATTTTTTACAAAATACTAAAATAAATTATATTGTCGAAACTAATTTTATTTAATTTTAAAACCAAAATTTAATTTATTATAAATTTAAAATTAATATAAAAGCAATTTTTGCCGTGAGCATTATTATATATATATATATATATCTTATTTTTATATATAATTTACATATATATATATGTATGTATGTATTTCATTATGTATTAATATATATACATATTATTATTAAATTATTTATAAGCACATATATATATTATATGTTTATTTAAATAAGAAATCATATTTTTTGGATTTTATGACAAAATAAATAGGTAAATTATAATATATTTTAAATGATTTTACATTTATATACATTCATACACATACACACACATATATTTATAATTATATATATACACACATTTATAAATTTGATATTTATATACATGTATATAAATTATTTTAAATAAAATATAAATTGATATGTGTGTGTGTATTAAAGCACATAAGCATACATTTGGATGATATATTAGTATACTAAAGGTGCTAACATGTCCGTTCCCGTGTAAATTCCAGTATTTATACATGGACATGTCAAACCTTGTACGGATTGCTGTTTACACATACACACATATATATGTGTGTATGATACATGTGTATATATAATATAATATTAATTATATAATATAAAACTATGTTTTAAATTTAAATAAAATAATCATTTTACTTAAAAGTAATTTAGAAATGTTCTAAATAATTAGACTTCATGTGCCAATAAAGATCCAAAATGGTTTTTAAAAAATTGAAATTCACTTATTTCGTCAACTGAGGGCCTGTCTAGTTCCAAGAACGACTACATAGCTCACTCTAGGAAACTGCATAATCCACTCCAGGTGACGCTTTGCCTACAACAATTGACTTCATCGTTGAGTTGACATCTCTGCATTAGGAAGACAACATCGTGTATACTGCACTACAACTTCTACTATTTTAGCATGCGAATCATCATTATAGTCTGACATTTCTAGCATCATTACGCAGCCACACTCCACCTCTTCTTAGATCCAGACGTAGGCTCAAGTACAACATTGGTTTCTAGATCTTAAAGTTGAAGGCGAGGTGTCATTCCAGGCGGTGGTAAGTTCAATTTCACGGCGGCTACTTCGAGTTGAAGGCGAGGCATCATTCAAGCTTACATGCATCGATTTTTTCTTTAGCAACAACGATTTTTTTGTAACGATTTTCAAGGGAAGAAACATTTTTTTTAAAGGAAGAAGATAAAGATTGGGGTAGAAAAAGGAACTAAATTTTGCAAAGAAAAGACTGGGTCATACAATAAAAAAAGTTAAGGAGAATTACTCTTTAGCCTATTAAACTTTTATATTTTGCATTGCATATTATTTGTGTATTATAGGTATTTTTTTATGTATTTCTTCTTTTAAATTTTTAACTTTAGTTTTAATTATAATTAAACTACGGTTTGTAGTTCAAAAACTCTGAACATTTGGATAAAAACAAGGCAGGATTATTACGCATAAGGTTAGAATAGTCAGTTTAGTGAAGAATTACCAGCTTATGGGTTTGTAAGTGGTCGATTATCTAATTCTAGTAGTAATCTTGGGGGCGGTAGTAAGGACAACGGGGTAGTTGCTGAAACTGAGTAAATCTGTGTATTCTTTATTTTTTGCATTTTTATATATCCGTTTATTTGTAAAATTATTTTAAATACTCCACTCACCCCTTTTAGGGGTATATTTACGATCCAACAATGCATATGAAAGTGAAAGGACACTAGCACTACATCTCTACATAAATTAAAAAATGACGAAATAAGAATGACAATAGGAAAAGGAGGAGGAGTTTCACTTTTATTGAACCGAAGGCCGAAGATCAGAAGAACTTCTGATGTAATGAGTGCTAAATGAGCTTTTTAACATCAAAATATTTGTCAAAAATAATAATGAGAATGAAGAAGATCTCCCCCTGTATTTATAGATTTTGGTCTCGGTCTCATGCATTGGATGGAATGAGCAGGAAACAAACTGAACAGTCAAGTTTTTATTGAGTGCATTATTTCATCGAAGGATAAATTTCTTAAGCCATCTTGAGAAACAAATAACACGACTAACAGAAGCATGACACATGTCACTCGCATATATTACTAATAAGATAATTTTGTCCCTGCCTACAAAGATGGACTTGGGCGGCAAAATGTTCCTTATTTTCCTTGCAAAATTATATACGAGCTATTACGTTTAATATACGGGCTATTACGTTTAAAGCCCAACGGCAAAGACCCTTGTAACATATGTCAATTATGATCTCCTTTAGCCTAATAGTCTGTCCATCTTATATATCCTCATTCATAAGGCTTTTTCACCTTGTCATTCTTGTTTGGAACCTTTTCCGTCATTGGTCCACAGTGGGTGAAAATGGTTGATTTCAAAATAAATTCCCTATTTGGATCATAGTGGGTCTATGAATTCTAATAGTATACACTAGTTCCAATCTGGTCATTAAATAAAATCATATTTTATTTAACTTTGTTTTACATTTTTTAATTAATCATATTCATTAATTCTACTAAATATTAGCTTTGAATGTATTATGTATACATTCAATAACAACATAACCTATTCTGATATGAACCTATGTATAACTATATGTATATACATATAGATGTTGGGATTTTTATGTAGTGCAAATATACATATATTATACTTATACATACATGTAATAAATTTGCATGCATATCGGGGATATAAATGTCTAAGTATATACATATATTAAGTATACTACAATATATGTGTATGGTTTGTATACACATATTGATAGTATCATATACGTACATACGTATGTACGCATGTATGCATGTATGTGATCTTTTATTACCACTTATATATTTTAATACATGTACATATATGAAATTGAGAAAAAAAAACCTACGTAAAATTAGACATTTCAAAATAAAAAGAAAACTAGAAAGTTGAAGATGAAATTTTACGTTAAATTTAGATTTAATCAAATAAAAATTAAAAGGCAGTAAAGTGATGTAATATTTTAAACTCCTTTTTCTCAAACGTTATTACAATAATAGATTTAATACCATATGAAATTCTGTTCTTAATCACAACAAAAATCCAAACCCTTGAAACGGAAGATCTGAAAATACACACAATCAACATAAAGAAAAATTAAAATTTTGTTACAATTTGGTGCATTGTTCCAATGACACAATTAATTCAATAAAAACACATATATGTATATAGTAAACTGAGATTTAACTTCAAAACATATAGTTGACAAACAATGAAACTAAATAAATTAATTTAAAACAAATTGATCTAACAAAAGGTTTAACTTGATATTAGTTTACAATTAAATATGATTTAATAATTATATACATATATACACGATTCAATTAATCAAAGTATTAACATCTTGATTATAAAATAATTAAATTGAAATAACAATTGTAAATTTCATCGCAGCAAATCAATTCTACGACAACAAACAATCCCAGATCCAACAAACTAGAAAATTTTATTTTAGAACAAAAATAAGTCAAGCATAAATAGGTTTAGCTAGATAATTAATTTATCAATTGCAATAATAAAATAATTTATAACAAACAAATCTATAACAACTAGTGATTTTAGATCCAATCAAAATAGTACCAACACTCAATATAAAAACATTCACAAGGTGGATTTTGCATTTAATCACAATATAAAAAATAAATTTAATAAGTGGTAATCAATACACATATATGTGTACTAAATTATATCTAAACATCATGAATGAATTTAAAATGAAAATCAAACCTGAATAGCATTGCCCTTTATAACTCTTTGATTTGAGATTTCTCCTCAGATCTTTAAGTAGATCAACACGCAACTTTGCAAGAGAAGGATAAACTACTTATTTTTAATTTATCTGATGTTTTACATTTATTTTAAAGTTGTGGTTTTTTGAAAATGGTGGAGGTAATTTCGGCCATGGCAAGAGGGGGAGAGGGGGAGAGGGGGAGAGAAAACCATTCGGTAAGAAAATGAAGAGATGGTTTGTTTTAATGAGAGAATAAAAACCTTTTATATTCTCTCTTTAAAACTTCTACTTTTAATTCTTAATTAATTTACAATCAAAGCTCATCCATATCTCTTCCTCTCTCTCTAACATGGTAGGCCACATCATTAAATCACATGTATAATTATTTCCAAATGCTTGTTTAGCAATTAACTATATTTAAAACCCAATTAAACATATATCCATATCGTATATTAATACGTACATGTATAACTTTTATATATACATTCAGCTAATTACTAACAACACCAAAACGAAAAAATAAATTAAATAAAAATTAATATTTCTAAAATATTAATTAATTTATTAATTTACAATATTTTATAAATTAATTAAATTGTGTGGTTTTTCGGAGAATTCACAAATATGGTTATGTGACTCAGATGTGTGAATTCAGCCAGCGATTAATTTTGAACAATTTAAATATTAACGTTCACATGTCACTTTAGCTACTGGTGTGACAGTTTGGTCGAATACGTCACTTATAAACCTTTTTAGAAAAATTATATTTTATATTATCTTAAGCAGTACCATTTAGCAACATTTATTTACACACATTCTCTTTGTCAATAGTATATCACTTTAGCATTTATGGAATTTTGTTTAGGCAAAAATTCCAATATCATCCTTATTCAACTCAAATAGTCCATAAACAAAGTCCTTGGTTCAATAATAACATTCATTATTAACTGACTACTATAGCTAGAGCTATTGACTTTGATTTAGATACAATTGACCATGATACTGAGCTCATCTAACTAAGAAGATGAATTCTCTATTGAATAGTGTTTCACTTCCAATACTTTAACTCAATCCCAACTATAGTTGCATGATGGATCGTCATGTCAAGATTTAACTATAATCAAAGTGGAGTATTCACATTAAAATTTTACGGTATCCTCAAGTCGAGAAAACTATGCAACATCATCACACTGAGATTTCATGTTTGACTTAGTTGTTATTAACTAATAGGAAACTCTCGAGTGAGTCATTCCATAATAATCCAATAAATATAAGTATGTAACCTCTTGGGGAAACCATGAGTAAAACACTGCCTAACAATTGGAAAGCTTACACACTCCAATCTCAATGGATGTATCGATATCCTTTCTCAAAACCTTTTGACTAAGAATATATAAAATAACATGTTATTTTATATTGTACTAATTTTCTCATGATTACAGCTCCTTATCACATAGCATATCATTCAAGGATTTTCTATTTAATATACTTTAAATTAACTATTAAACTAATTATATCACCATATAACAAAGTTTATAATAGAAACTGAATACCTCTATTATCAACAAGATTGGTTATAGAGTTAGGATGTGTAACAAATTATATAATTGCCCCTAAGGCATATCCCTAACTCTCTCACGTCATTCTCCCAAGAACAATGGTTACTCTCAAGCTTTACAACTAACATCTCCCGACCGTCCTCCATACACCCACTTGCCCCATCCATCAGCGACCAAGTCCCGTAAGATAACGCCAACTCTTAACCTGCTTATCTGCCCATAATTCATGTCTGTACTATTTCATGCCCGTTAAGCCACATTACCAACCAGTTCCACATCTTACTTTATTTTGTTGCAAATAAAAGACTCTTGTCCAAAACTCCTGGTCTCCCATGTGAAAAGAGGTGGTGCCCCTGTATTGTTCCATTTCCAAAAGCCCTATAATCGCATTATTTATAATACCCCAAAAATTAAGCAGAAGAAATTAATAAAAGAATTTAATTTAACATAACAAAAGAAAAAAATAGAATTTTACAAACGTAAAGAATTTGGTTACGAAACTTGAATCGTTGTGTTCATAGCAATTTTCTGGAAAATTTTCAAATATAAAACTTTGAAATCGGAGCTAATATGAAGAAGTTAGGAGAGTTTGAAAGTTCATAATTGAAAATAATTAAATTGCTAAATTTGGAAAGAAATTAATTAACAGAAACAAAAAAACAATGGTCGATACCCTAGGTGTTACCGGTCAAGAGGTAGCGTTCGATCGGTTGAGACCTAGCGATCGATCGATTGACGTCCCAGATTGAGCATTTCAAATGGCCAACGCCCAGATTTAGCCAAATATTTTTATTTTGGGATGAAGTAACTGATGGACACGTTGGATGTAAGCAAAATTCTCCTAGGGTATATTAACGGTTATAACTAATCTAAATCCCTTATAAGTATACACTTAATCTAAACCTAAATTCACTTGAAAATCGGTCGGTACCACCCAAACTCTGTCAAATTTCTTTCTCCTCCACAAAACTAAATTTCTCCAAAATAAGATAAAAATAAAATGAAAGAACTCAAGAAGATCGGATTAAGGAAGAGGCAAGCAAATGGAGGTAGATTTTCGAGCGGAGATTAGGAGAAAGGTTGGATCCGAGGTGAGTGGAAACATTTTAATAGGATGATTATTTGTAGCTAACTTTAATTTACACTATCTGATCTAGGATCTTAAAAAATTGAAATGGAGGAATATTGTGTTTAAATCTAAATTGAATTATAAATTAAATTGGTGTAAACTTGTTAAAAGACATATGTTTATCTAGATTAAAACCCTTCTAATCAAATAGAAATTCCCATAATTTGTTAATATAAGCTGATTATATTGATGTTAACCTAGATCAAACTGATTTTGGAAATGGACAAATATCACTTTGGATTCACCAAAAATTGTTGAACCTAAAAACTTTTACCGTTGAAATCATATAACGAATGGAAATTAATAACAAATCAGAATCGAATTAATCCATTGGGTTAACCCTATTTTTCACTATGATCGATCGACCGCGCATTTGAAGCGGTTGACCACCCTGTATAAAGCGGTCGATCGATAAATGACCCAGAACCAAAATCTAAACCTCAGTTTAAGGCCTAGGTTGAGAATAAAAATATTGTTCTTATGTATATATATATATATATTATATTTATTGATGTTAGAGATAGTTGGGAAGCTAGTTCCCTATAAGACGACACTAGGACATTGTGGGGTTGGGTAAATGCTATTTACCTAACATGGGTCGATTATTCAACTGGGGGCGATTCTATCGCAAATGATACTCACAAGAGGTTCTACAGTGGACGTGCAACATTGGTTGATGCCTGAGGAAGTGTGTGGGTCTGGCACAACGGGAGTTCCTTGGTATGCATGGGTACTAACACGATATGATACCATGTTGTTGATGGATAATGGAGTATGCAATAAGAGGCGTAAACTCCTATTGAGAGGTGGACAATGATCTGGATGATGAGACACTTCGATGAGTCGGCATTGTGGGCTACCCCTCAATGCATAGTTGGAGTACGTGTAGTCATCGTTATGGGAAATTTATTCCCATATGGAAATTGTATGGAAACTTATGCGAGATAGTTACACATGGTTATAATATGTGAGATATAGTTCCATATGGGAAATTATAGGATGACCATATGTTGAGAAGCTCTAGTAGCTATTAGTCGATTGTTAGTTAGTGAGGTTAGGTCCGTAGTTCGATCCCTATAGGAGCTTGCATAAGTTGCTAGTGTAGATGTGTATCATGCAAAAACCCTTAAGTATAGGACCCTAGTAATACACAGACACTTGTAGAACACCCTAGGTCACTTAGGTTAGAACTAAAGTCAACTGCACATGATCACCATATATTAAATATGTACTCATTCACTAGGCTTTTGTCTAGCCCATCCTTTTTTCTTTTTTTTCCCTAACACAGAAGGATAAGGCAACGGGTGATAGGCCCGATTTTAATACGTGGAAAGACGAGCTAATCACTGGTGTTACTTATCATTTTATTTACTCTGCATGTAACTGTCTATTTTATCCAGTACCTAGCATTTTATCATACTATGAGTTGTATTCCCATGTATTATGTATTTGACGACGTATTGTTTTCTAAGACTGTGTATTGAGATATTTTCTAAGATGGTTATTTTCTATATTTATATTTTGTTTCCTTCTGCTGCGAGTTCTTAAAGTATATATATCTTAGATCATATATGTACATCTTTAGTCTCCGAGTTGTTTAAAAACCCCTGACAGCTCATATTTCTTGACACTAACGCGAGTCCGAAAGTCACCTAAGGCTTTTGATTGGCGTGTCGAAAGGTGCGGGTTATCACATGTGGTATCAGAGCTTAGGTTTTAAATTCCTTAGAGATTAGGGGTGTATTGAGAACGTACTTGAAAAAGTTTTTAAAATGGATTTCTAAAGAGTGTGTGTGTGTATAAGTTTTTCAAAGGTTTTACTTATATAAGTACAACGTAAATATCGTGGCATATATGCTTACCTATGCTATCTATGGAAAGTTGCCAATAAATTTCTAAAAATCACAGATAGAAGATGATTGATCCCGCAGGTTCAGGCTCATGTGACGTAGCCGAGATTCCGGATGTGAACGTCACGATTTGGTTCCGTCGGTATCTTCAGGCAAGGGGACAAGCTAAGCTTAATCCCAATAAAGGAACCATGGGGAGGGCGTCGGGTGCAGTTCCTGCTCACCCACCTGCCATTGATTTTGCTCAGTTATGTATAGATTTTGCGAGCCTTGGAGGAAAGCCATTCATAGGGACTGAGTTATATGTAGATTCGAGGACATGGGTTCATACTTGTGAGAGAATTTTTAGATTGATAGGGCTTGCTGATGATGTGAGGAGACAGATAGCTACTTGGCATTTACAGAGGAAGACCCTGAGTTGGTAGGATTTGGTTGAGGCTGAGACTGATGGAGAAGAGCTCACTTGGGGGTTTCGGAGAAGTTTTGAGATAAAAAATTTTCTGGAGCTAAAGAGAGAGTGCAGTTGGAAAAGTTTATCCATCTGAAGCAAGGAGACATGTCAGTAAAAGAGCATGTCAATCAATTCAATGATCTAACTATATTTGGAATGGAGTTGATCAATACCCCCACATAAAGGAGCTTTGAAATTTGCTAAAGGACTGAACCAATTCCTTAAAGATTTAGCCCTAAGCCATATTCCCATGGGTGCTACATATGAGGGTTTAACGGAGATGGTCTTGCTGAATACCATCTCCAAGGAGGAAGTAACGAAAGACCCCAAGAAGACTGAAGGAAAGGCGCCACAACAGAATCGGCACAAGATTTGGACCCAAGGGGAAGATCAAGAAGCAAGATATGCATTGCAGTAAATGTGGCAAGAAGGGACATTTTGCGAAGGAGTGTAAGACATATGGTTCGAAGATCAAGTGTTGAAATTACAATCAGTTCTGACACATGAAGTAGGAGTGTCCAGAACCTTAGAAGACCTCTACCTAGGTGGTCCCAGCTTATGCACTGGACACAATACCTAGCTCGAGTATGCCACCAGTAGTAGATGTGGGGAAGAAGGTCATGATAGAAGATGTGTTAACTCTATCTGGTTTATTCATTCGTACTTTATTTGACATAAGGGCATCACACTCTTTTATCTCGTGTAGACTTGTGGATGAATTATGCTTAGACACTGGCATAGTTATAGACCCCATAGTTGTGTCAAACTCTGTAGGAGGATCGACTTATTTGTTTATAGTATGTAAGGGTTTAAATTATTCATTTTGGGGGTCGAGTTCGATGTGCTTTTGTCTTAGGATTTTCTAGGTTTGGGTTGATATTGGTCGTAGATTGGATGATGATGTATAGGGCTTTCCTAGATTGTGATAGGAAGGTTATTAGGTTGAGTACGTATAATATACGCAGTTTAGAGGTTTATTGTGATCCCATAGGTTTACTTATTTTGAGTTACATGTATTCATTAGACCTATCACATGACGAGTTAGATTCAGTGCCTATAGTTAGAGATTACCCAGATGTCTTTTCCAATGTTACCAGCCTACCACCCCAACGAGAGATCGAGTTTCAAATTTATCTTGTAGAGAACACCAAACCTGTTGCCTTACCCTTGAGGCATATGACTCCTAAGGAGAGATGTGAGCCAAACAAGCAAGTAAGCGAGCTGTTGGAGAAGGGCTTCATTAGGAGAAGTATTTCAAAGTTGGAATACCAATCGTCTTTGCAACTAAGGCGGATGGTTCTTTGAAGCTTTTCATCAATTATAGGGAGCTGAATACACTGACAAAAGAGTATTGTTATCTATTACCCTGCATAGACGATCTCTTTGATAAGTTGGTTGGAGCAATTCTCACAACTCGGCTTGGCTACCGGGTTCCATCTTTTGCACGTAGCTGAAGACAGTATTCAGAAGACTTCTTTTTGTACACCAGGCGGACTTTATGAGTGGTTAGTCATTCCCTTCATACTGACCAATGCACCCACCTACTTTGTTGATTCGATGAGCCAAGTTTTCAGAGGGCTGCTTATTAAATTCATTATGGTATTTGTGGATAATATTTTGATCTATTCGAGGAGCAAGTAGGAGCATAGGATGCATTTGGAAGAAGTGCTCACTACACTCCATGAGCATAAGTTAAAGGCAAAGTTTTCTAAGTTCCACTTTTGACGAGAGGAGTTATGCTTTTTGGGACACATTGTCTCGAAAAGTGGGCTGGCTATTGATCCCGGTAAAGTTGCTACAGTTTAAGATTAACATGCCGAAGAATTCCATAGAAGTGAGCAGTTACTTTGGTTTGACGGACTATTATAGGAAGTTCATTAAGGACTTCATGAAGATTTCTGCTCCTATGATCCACCTTACCAAGAAGAATTTAATTTTCTTTTGGGTTGCGAAGAGTGAGGATACTTTTATTGAGTTGAAAGAATCATTAACTAATGCACCAGTTCTAGTGCTACGCAATGGTATGAAAGCCTTTACAGTTTATACCGACATTTGTGGTACGGGATTGAGCACGGTCATGATGCACGAAGAGAGACTGGTGAGCTACGCTAGTCAATAGTTGAAGGTCCACAAGAGAAACTATCATACCTATGATGTTGATTTGGTAGCCATTGTCTTTAACCTTAAGAGTCATGGAAAAATTACCTATTATAAGAGCGGGTTGAGCTGTATACGGATCATGAAAATCTTAAGTATTTGTTCTCCCAAAAGGACTTGAATTTAAGGCAGCAAAGGTGGATGGAGTTCTTGGCCTCATATGATTTCGATATCTCATTACTCCATGCAAGGGCAATGTAGTGGTCGATGCCTTGAGCATATAACATGCAATATTGAGTCCTTTGTTATTGGAGTGGAAGCATTTGGAGTTCATTTCTACATTCGACTTCCAGCCGTCATCAGATATTACTCTGGAGGTAGCTTTGGATGTGCAACCTACACTTTTGAAATGTATTAGGTCAAATCAGAAGCAAGATAAGGAGCCAGTTGATATCTTTGAGAGGATTGGAAGAGGAGATCAGTCGAGTCATTTGAGGCGTTATACCATCGACTCGAAGGGATAGTTATAGGGAGATGGTAGATTATGTGTTCCTCTCACTGTGGAGTTAATTGACATGGTACTAGCTAAGTCTCATCGTTAGAGGATGATCATGTATCCCAGTGGAGAAAAAATGCACCGTGACATGATGAAAATCTTCTATTGGCCTAGAATAAAGAAGCATGTAGCGGAGTATGTAGCTCGATATAAGACTTTCCAGAGGGTAAAGGCGGAGCAAAAGAAGTCGAGAGAATTGTTGCAGCCATTGGATATTCCGTAATAGAAGTGGGAGAGTATTTCTATGGACTTTAAAGACGAACTACTTAGGAGTAGGAGGGGGAATGAGAGTATTTGGATCATAATCGATCGGCTTACCAAACACGCTCATTTTATTCCGGTTAGGAGTACGAGGACTGCGGCATCTTTGATGAATATATACACGAGAGAGTTTGTTTGGTCACACTGAGTTCCTACTAGCATCGTTAGTGACCTAGATCCTCTTTTTACTAGCAAATTTTGGATAGGTCTACATGAGACTTTCGGCACCAAGTTGAGCTTGAGTACCAAGTTTTTCCTGTAGATGGATGAACTGACAGAGAGAGTAAATAAGGTATTGGAGGACTTACTACAGATGTGTATCTTGGATTTCAGAGGCTCTTGGGAGGATAAATTACCACTAGTAGAGTTTATCTATATAACAGTTATCAGGAAAATATTGGGATGACACCATTCGAGGTGTTATATGGGAGACCCTGTAGATCACTCTCGAATTGGTGGGACACTATTGATAGGATTATTTTTGGCTCGGATATGGTGAGGGAGATATCTGAGAAGGTAGACTTGATCCATAGGAGAATGAATACCGTGCATGATAGGCAGCAATATTATGCTGACAGGAGACGTACGGAGTTGGAGTTCACAGTGGGCGACATGGTGTTTGTAAAGGTCTCACAGCTTAGGCATGTCATGAGATTTGGTAGTTCGAGAAAGCTAGCACCAAGGTTCATAGGGCCTTTTCTGATTACTAGTAAGGTAAGGAAGTTAGCTTATACAGTGGAGCTTCCTGAAAAGTTAGATGGAGTATTGATGTTTTACATGTGTCACACTTGCAAAAGTGCTTGCATGATTTAGCTCAATAGTCGATTCGAGTCCGCTAGAGGAGGTGGAGGCGGAGGTAGAGAAGTACTTGTTCACTATGCATCCACTTGTATTCTTAAGTATGGTACAAAGTGACTTCACAACAAAGAAGTTAAACTTGTTAAGGTTTAGTGGGAGAAAATCCAACGGAGTGTACATGGAAGCCCGAGGAGAAGATTCGAGCTACCTGCCCACAACTCTTTTCTGGTACGTTACCAATTTAATTGA
This sequence comes from Allium fistulosum, assembly GCA_030737815.1. Lineage (NCBI taxonomy): Eukaryota > Viridiplantae > Streptophyta > Magnoliopsida > Asparagales > Amaryllidaceae > Allium > Allium fistulosum. Next base: position 626,176,319 of record CM060905.1, on the reverse strand, counting down.
ATAAGTATTGACTACTTATATGTTAGGACTTCGCTTAGTAGTATACCCCTTTAGGTAGAGACTATTGGATGGTAGGAATGGTTGCGAACATGTCATTATGACATGCTGTAGATGATTGATGATAGTGAATGCATTGATTGGATTGGTTTTTTCACACTTAAGTATTTCCTCTACATAGTACACACTCACATTACCACTTGCTTTATTTATTTTTATTGAGTTATATCCATATGGATGCTGCATATGGATTAAATAGTTGTGCATACATTTAGAATTGCAAGTATATTTATTTAAGATGTTGCATACATCTTGGATACATTGCATAACCACTTACATGACATGAGGTCGACTAGATTAGGAGACCACCTACTTTTTGCATTAGTATAAGTTCACATGCATTCCACGCTTGCATAAACATATATTGCATTAGAAAATTTACTAAGGACAAGAATTGCCCATAGATGATGGATAAGTAGATGGCTATAGCTATTGATTTTTGTACGCATGAGTTACATTTTTCCATCCCATGAGATTTTGGTGATAGAATTCTTTTAAGGGCGGAGAATGTAATACCTTGGGAATTAAGCGGAAGAAATTAATAAAAGAATTTAATTTAATAGAACAAAACTAAAAATAATTTTTTTACAAACCTCCAAATTTGATTATGAAACTTGCACCGTTGCATATGTAGCGATTTTTTGGATAATTTTTATATATAATACTTCGAAATCGGAGCTAATACGAAGAAATTAGGAGCATTTGAAAGTTCATAATTTAAAATAATTAAATAGCTAATTTCAAAAGAAATTAATTAATAAAATAAACAGACATCGTCGACACCCTAGGGGACAGTGGTCGACAGGTAGCAATCGACCAGTGTGGACCTAGCGGTCGACTAGTTGACGTCCTAGGTTGAGAATTTCGGACGGCTAATGGTCTAGATTTAGCTAAATATTTTTACTTGGGGACGAAGTAACTAATGGACGCGCTAGATGTAAGCAAATATTCTCCTAGGTTAAATCAATGGTTAGAGCTAGTCTAAATCCCCTAAGTATACACCTAACGTAAACCTAAATTCACTTGATTATTAGTCAGTACCTTCAAATCCTATCAAATTTCTTTCTCCTCTCCAAAACTAAATATCTCCAAAATAAAATAAAAGAACTCAAGAAGATCGGATTAAGGAAGAGGCAAGAAAACAAGGATTGATTTTCAAGCAGAGATTAGGAGCAAAGCTTGGATCCGAGGTGAGTGGGAACATTTTAATAAGATGATTATTTGTACTTAATTTTAATTTACACTATCTGTTACTATAAATATTCATATCGAGCTTCTAAAGGAAAGCATGCCGAGTTTGAAGGCAATATGGGATGTCGAACCAGAAGAAAGTAGGTTTATCAAGCACTTGATGTTAAATGAAGAGTAGCGAGCTTCAAACACTTATCAAGGGATACCGAATGTCTTAAAACAAAAGGTTGTCGAACCTCTACAATAGGAAGAAGTCGCATACATAAGCGATTAGCAGATATAATAGGGTATCGAACCATTAAAGATGATGAGCTCCAAGTTTTCAACAAATGCAAGAATTGTCAAACTTGAATAAAAGATAGGAAAGGTATCGAGCCTCAACAACCATAGAGGTTGTCGAGCATGAAAGGCAGAAGGGGCATCGAATCTTCAACAACTTCTAAAGATTCTGAGCATACGACAAATAGAGGTAATGTCGAATATTAGCAACAAATCAAGGCATCGAGTCCATAAGGTAATGAAGGTGCCGAATTAACAAATACGTATAAATATCGAGCCACTACACTAAAGAGTGTCGCAATACAAGTAAAGAGAAGAAGGTCAAACATTTAGACTTGGACGGGAGGTGTAGAGCTTCAAGAGATAATAAGTCTACGCTATGCCAACTGTCATTAAGCTATTATCACGATAACTGTTATCGAGTATCTATATTAATAAAGGCTATTGAGTAATAACTAAAGGGAAATAGTACTATCGAACTTATGAGAATGAGCAATGTCGAGCTAAATCAATGGATGAGATGATATCGAATCCTTAACCAGGGTCAAGCCTTTACAACCTATAGTTATTATAAAGCATATGAAAACGATAAGAGGGTTTCGAACCTTTATAAATAGCAAGGGACACTGAAGTTTATACAAGGAAAAGGTGTTGAATCTCTATAATAAGATGCCGAAGCTCATCAAGCTTATATAGGAGATGTCGAATCTCCATAATGAGATGCCGAGATTTATCAAGATAGAGCTATCGGAACCATTGGACTTATGGACGTGTCACGTGTCAATCATCCCGCATAGAAGCGCCCCTGTAAATAGACCCCTTGGCCATTCAAATGGAGGCAAATATTTCTTTTCTCACTTCTTACATTTTAAAGTTGTAACTCTAAATCAAATTGGGGATTTAGAGCTGATTGTACATTTTTGAATTTTTTCACATAAGAACTTGGACAATGAACTTCGCATAGCATACTTCAATTGAATAAAGATATTTGACCGATTATTGAACTTAAGACATGCATATGACTTCTTACACTTGACTCAGACTGTGGACATGCATATTTTATTCTTTTGGACTTAGACTTACATACTTCTCTCAAGCTTTGCATAAGGCTACCTAAGCCCTTATCTGTTAATAAAGAAATTTATTAACATTTTGGTACTAGAAAGAGGGCTCAAACCTCTGATCTCCTTCATATTCCAATAAAAAATTTCTTACCTCCCCGCATATCCCTACGGAGGACTATAGGGACTTTCTATTTCCCTACATATCCTTGTAAAGAACTTACCAAAACTCTACATATAAAGGATATAGAGGACTTTTCCAACCTAGATATTTCCCTTAAAGAACTTTCCAAACCTTTCATAATGACCATTTGGAAACAAGGATCCCTTGAGCCTCACTTGGCCAAACCAGTTTATCAAGTCCTTTATAGTTTGCAATTCCATGAAGAACGAGTGTTGAGGTTGTTGGTACTAAAAAATTATGGAAGAAAAGAGATAGGTGGTGCCTTATAATCAAGATAAGTGGAGCATAAATCCATTTCATGTAGTCTCTACCCAAGCCATAGCTGTTATTCTAATCCAACAGAGGAGAACACAAAAGAGGATGGCTTGTTCTTAAGAATGAGGAAGGCCATACATCTCCAATCTAAGGGAATTATTTTTGAAAAAGAAATTAAAAAAGGCTTCAACATGTTTGCCCAAAAGTGGCAAGGAATAGTGGGTCACTTTTCTACACCAATTGAAGCTCGAGAATCAAGTTTATGGACAATGCTAATGCGCTAATCTAATGTTTCAAAAATGTCAAGTAGGAGCAAAAAGCACAATACCCTAGAAATTCTCAATCCTCAAAGATTTGTTCCCTTGCCACCTCCTATAAGAATATCTATCTCCTAATTAAAGACAGATTGAATTATTGGCCTTCAAAGAAGAAGCAACCAGGTAATGAAAGAAATCATAGGGTTGCTTATTGTCAATATCACTGAAGGAATGGACACGAAACCATTTAGTGTCGAGCTCCTAAAGGAATGATCGAGAATTTCTTGTGGAAAGGAGAGCTTCAAGAATTTTTTAACAAGATTGAAGCAAAAGGAAAATGTGTCTACAAAGATCAAGTGATCAATAAAGAGGAAAGCTTCATAAAAAAGATTTATAAAATAAAGGAAAAAGCCTTTGATCCCATCAAGATGGCCTGGTCAAAGCACCCCCCAGAGGGAGGTCAGAGTAAGCCTCTGATCCATCCTATAAGGCTTGGCCAGAGCACCGCAAGCCTTTAGTCCTGCCTATGTGACCTGGTTGAAGTGCCTCCTAGAGGGAGGATGGAGTAAGCCTTTAGTCCCGCCTAAGATAACCTAGCCAAAGCACCGACCAGCCTACGATTCCATCTATAAGGCCTGACTGGAGCACCTCCTAAAGGGAGGACAGGTAAGACTTTGGTCCTGCCTAAGATGGCTAACCAAACGCACTGACTAGCCTAAATCATTACCTATAAGGTAATAAAGAGCTCAAGCCTAAATCATCGCCCAAAGAGTGATAAGGAGAAAAAAGAATCAAAGCCTAAATCATCACCAAAAGAGTTAAAAGGGGCAAAAGAAATCTATCAAGCAAGTTTAAATCTACCTTGAAGATGGTTCAAGGTAATCTTCTAGAGGAAGAACAATCAAACGCATTTAATTCAACACCAAGGCAAAGTTTAAGTAACCTCCAAAGAATTAGTCAAAAACTATTTTTTACCCAGAATCAAGGAATTTTATTATCAGATATGGACATTTGAGAAACTATAATTTATTGCTTAGGCCCAGGGCTTCATTCTTCGAAATATCGAATTGGCTCTTGATCCATAATTTCTAAGTTGAAATCCAAATTATCAAATGATGAGAATCTCCATTAATACTTGGATTTAAAATTCTTCTATCAGATGCAATTCTGGACTTATTATCGAAAGGCTTTTGATGGAAATTTGTTCCTATTGTCAGATGGATTTATGGTCTTCTTATCAATTGAACTTATGGTCTTGTTGCTAGATGAAATTCCGGTCTTTTATCAAACTAACTAGTAACTGTTTAAGCTCATGTGACAAAGAAAAGTCATCGAATATTTACTCCGAAAAACCAGCCTGGATAATGGTGTTTATAGTAACCATGATTTTCCTATAAAAGAAAAATGAAGAAGCAAATTGATCCAACCTGTCTAAAATTTTCGCTGACGATCATTTTGAAAAATCAATTTCAGAACTAAGCTTTCAAAGTTTCAAAGATTAACAAGATAACATTTCACAAAATATTATTCAAGATTTGCAAAGCAAAAAGGAGAATAGCACCATAAAGGCCAGTCTAAAGCATTCTACAAGAGAGCAAAGAGCAAGGAAAATCTACACTTGATCAAAGACCACAAATCATATGGAATCGGAGTAAAGCACTGAAGCAAATTGCAAATCTTAATAGGTACAACGAGTTCGAAAATACAAGGTTTAGTTAAAATATCAACTACTCAGGTACAAATCTATTTTTCATATTATATTCCATGTATCACATACAAAATTACAGGTACCAAAGAAAGCTAAATCTTCCTAAGAAGGAGGGGGAGGTCAATAAAGTAGGTGATGTTGATACACTTTTTCTTTCCCTCTTCCCTCGACCTTGAGAAGACAATTGTGGCTTTCACTTGAAGAAGGCCCATCTCTAAGCAAAAGGGGAGAACCTCCAATATTTTTGAGATGGTCAGAACACTCACATAAAAAGAAATGCTGATAGCGCCTATATCCCGCTTCAGCTACTCTGCTCAACCTCTGGTTTGTCCGAGCCTAAGAAGGAATAATCAATTTCTAAGCCAAAAGCCACTATTACTTCAAGCAAATAATATACAAGAGAATCCACTTGAGAATTTTCAAGCGACATCACCTCGGTTATTTTATTTGAGATTCAAGATCCTACACTTTCTCCTTCAAAACTTCAATGGCCATAGAAGGCTTGATGATATGACGGATTGCTACATCCAAGAGTTCTTTGAGTTTCTTCTCTTTCTTCCAAACAATGTTAATGTTGTCAACGAAATCAGCTTGAATCTTAAATGCATGGTCAAGTGTTTTGCCAGCTCCTTTTAGAGTTTTAATCTTACTTTGTAATATGTTAACTTTCTGCTTAAGAGTGTATTTCTCATGCTCTAGCTCCTCGACTTGACTTTAATATTTATCGAGATATTGAAAAACTTTTTCATCTTATTTTCCTTCCAGAAATTTGATGCATTCATATCTAACCTTTTGGCACCATTTAGAGATTTCCCTATGATCTAAACCTGGAGGTGGGTTTAACAAGGATGGAAATGCCTCTTTACCAATTAAAGATTGGGACCTAGTAGTTCTCATAGGGGTAGGTGTGGGAAGGCTGGATTCACCTCCACTTGCGATAAGCTCCAAAGATTAACAAGATACTTGACTTTTTAACAAATCCACTTTAAGGTCCTCTATCCTTTGATATAGTCGAGCAATTTCTATATCAACCTCGATTCTTTGGTCTGAAATATTAGATTGGCCAACTGCATTTAAGCGCTCCTTTATCTCTTAAATCTCTTTATCTATCTTTTTAATTTTATTCTCTAACCCGATGTCGTCACTTAATGTCGATTTCAATTTATAATACTTGGTATACCCATTTATGAGCTTCTGAGATATCCAAAAATGGATGGACTGAAGCACCTTGAGAAGAGCATCTCTTCTCGATGTCCAACATCAATTTAGGTCTGATGTTGTCTTGAAAAGAAGGATGATCCGAATCACTGGACGTAAGCGCCAATTGACTTTCCTATCAAAAAAATAAAGAAAAAAAATCAATACACGGAAAATGATGCTCTTTTAATAATAGCAACACGATTTAAAAGGACAAACTGCATTAACACTACAAGTTTTGTACATTCGACTATCAAGGATTAGACCCAGTAGTTTGAGCCTTTTTAAGTGAATACACAAACATAAGGATAGTAGAATTGAAGGAGACGTTGAGTCCTTATGGAGTATTAACTAGGGGAAAGCGATGATAATCTCATTTCTCAATAGGGAGGCTGGCTTCTCCGCATAACAATTTAGCGTAGTTAGATCGAATCTCCTTATGTAAGTTTTCCTTTTCATCACCTAGGAAGTTAAACTGAAAGTAGGGAAACTGTGTGTAAACTTTTTGAAGATCCCTAAGAAAGTAGTACTTTGCTAATCGGGAGGTTTGAGAATTAATGATTTCTCCTTAAAATATCCTTTTAGCCTGACAAATTTACTAAATAATTCTTTCGAAATAGGAGTGCCTAATGATTCCTTAACCTATGTCTTTCAAGAAAAACAAAATAAGTTGCGAGAAAATAAAATTTTCAATACCTATAAAGACTGTTTGAATTACATAACACAATAATGAAATTACTTAGGTTCATATAATATGGACTCCTTGTAAAACTCGAAAATGAATTTATCTTTGTTAACCTTGACCTTCTCAAGAGGAAGAGTGTTAGGGGAAAGGGGGATGGTCACGATCCTGGGAAGATTCCAACATTCCCTGGGATGAGGGAGGGTCCCATGGTCATCCAAATATCTAATGTGAAGACACCTAAGTAAGTCCCCGTTCTTCTCTAAGAAGGAAAAATCAGTAAAAAGATTCATAGAATAAACTTTATAAAGGAATTCTACTAAAGTGTCCCTATCTTCAATGAGCATCCAAAAGAGCGCAGTCAGCTTCTCGTTCTCTTTTATAACTCTTCCTCAATGAAGATGAGATCTTTTCAAAAGCCGAGCTACTCGTTTTTCTTTAAAAACCTTTAATTGGTTGGCATAAGTACGAAGACACCTATACTTTTCAAACAAGCTATTATGGTCCTTAATCAATTTCTGAACTTCTCAATTTAGTCGAAGCACTTCCCTCTCACTCTTCTTGTGCAAAATTTTAATGTAGTGTTTATTTCCTTAACTAACATGGAAAACTTATTAACCAAAGCTATTAAATAATTATAAAGCATTTAGAAACATTAAGCTTTACACCTGCACCGTGGAAGCTTGTGGAATGGTAGCTTATGTCTTACCTTTTTCTTGATAACCGGGAGGAGGGGCATCTTTCGACGAGATATTTTCATAAGGGGCATTCTAAGACTCAGAAAGGTTAGGAAGACTCACATCAGGAACAGATGAGCCTAGGCCATGACCACCCGACACATCACCACTATTCCCTGGCCCCTCAGGTTCTGTGTTGACATCATCTCCATTATTCTCGAAATCATCGTCGTCATCTTCATCATCATCATTTCCGTCACCATCCCCTTCGTCATTACCCTTTTCCTCTTCAGATAGAGGATCATCGAAAGATAATAACTCCTAGGGGTCGATAGATTCCTTCTTTGGAAATTCGTCTTACAACGACCTAGGAGCTCTCCCTAACTTACGGTCGAATTTCCTCTTGAAATTGTCATTCAGGGAAGGAAGTGAAGGAAAATCCATCTCCGAGAAGATTTTTATATTATCATGGTATGCAATAAAAAGGCCTATTTGTAGCATTGTTCCCTTATCTTTGGAAGAGCTTGACATACAAAGAAGAAACTTTTCCTTTGGCATTGGCGAGAGCAGCCTCCTTTCCTTCCAACCGATCTTTTAAAGACGTGAACTTGGTTGCTAACAGAATATTTTCATCATACTCTTTTTCCAAAAAATTAACTCTCTCTTCCATAGCCACCCTCTTTTCTTCTCCTCATTTAAGTCGGAAGCAAGTTTATCTTAAATATATTTGTCCTTCTCCAAAGTGACCCCAGAAATTTAGCCTTTAAAAATTCTAAGTTTATATGTCGGTGATGAGATTTGTTCCTTGAAATTTGGAACTTAATTAACAGATTCTTGAGAAGGTTGCTGAAGAAAAAACATGTGTTTGGCAACCTGAAATAAATAACAAGTATGAAATAAATAAAGATATACTAAAAGTAAAAAATAAAAATTTTATGCATAAAGAAACCTACCATTAGAAGTTGTTGAAAGAGGATCCGGAGGTGATCCCCATAGAAGGTGGAGGGGTGCAATGGCATCAAGGAGGCCACAAATGGAGACTGGATAGCTAAACGATTTAAGTCCTCATATTGAAAGGAGCATTTTAGGCCAGAGCCTCAGAAGGAAGAGATTCAGGAGCTGGATGTGTAAGCCCTAAATCATGATACAAGTGAAGAAAGGCATTGATAGATGAAGGAAGTGAAATCTTAAGAGAAGGACTTGAGGTGTTAGTAGCATCTACCCTGCCTTGAGGATTTTATATAAGAATTGGGGTGTTAAGCGAAGAAAGGCATTTCACTGGATAAGAAATTCTAAAAAGGGAAGGTAGCCTGAATGCCAAGTGTGGATAGGAGTAAAAGCGAAAAATCCTTTCGGCGGATTGTCTATCATACCTGATGGACCGGCAACCATGGTTTCAATATTAATAATGCCAAATTGTTGAAGGATAGTATCCACTTCATCCTGGGTAGTTATAAAAGATTGAGCACACCTATAATCCCCTTTCTCTGAGACAAGAGTAGATTTAGAGCTCTTATAAGATTTCTTGCTGGCCATTTATCTGCCAGATAATATTTCACAAGATCAAAGAAGTATTACACATTTTATAAAAGTTTAGGATACTTAAGAAAAATGTTAAGGAAAAACTAAGTCCTTAAAAATAATTTAAGAATGAATAATGAGGCATCAAACATATAAATGAATATCGAACCTATAATGAGATGTTGAGTTTGTAAATGTTTAGCACCTTCATAACTAATTGAAAACCCATTGGTAATTATTAAGTTCAAAGTTAGATATCCAGTTTGTAACTATCCATTGGGATCATAATAAAGTATCAAACTTACATCATATTGTTGAATTCACAATGGGGTTCTTGTGATTAATTACCGAATCCATGACAAAGTGTCAAGCTCATAAATCTTTAATGAATTTGAAATTATTTAAAAAGCGTTTCCACTAGTTGTTGAATTTGTAATAGAGTATCGAATATATAAATAGTGGTTGAACAAATAACTAGTTGGAAGCACTATGATTAGTTGTTAAATCCATAGCAGAATGTCAAATTTATACAAGATGTCGAGCTTACAACTAGATAACAATCACTCAAATGGTTGTGGAACTTGTAGAAGGTTAGCAACTTGTTAATAGAGTATCGAGTTTATAACTATATGTCAATTCTTTGAACTATTGTCAGATTTACAACTAGTTACTAAGTCTTTATTAGGTTCCGAAACTCTAATTGATGGTCGAATTTTAAGATGGTTGTCAAACATGTGAAACAATGACTAATTAAGAAAACCCCTAAACATGCATTGAGTTCTATGTAAATATCGAGTTCTTAAAACAATTATCTTAACTCTCAATTAAGCGACGAATTTTTAAAATAGATGTTGGCCTTATAGTTATCAACACTCTAATAAGCTACCCAATTTCCAAAAAGTTATCGAATTCACAATATCGAATTATCAAGCTTTTTATCAATTGAAAATAATACTACTACTACTAATAATAATAATGCAAGTGGCGTTTGAATCCAAATACTAAGATCTCAAAATACATAGACCCAATTGCCTCCAAACCTAAATTTCAAAATTAAAAATCCCCTCATTTATCTTACATATAAATTTATTAAAAATAGAAGTCACCTCTTGAAATCGAGCTTGAATGCTACGAAGATTGGAAATTTTTAATTAAGAATGAAGAAATTAAAATTGCTGTTCAAGTTTTAGCTTGTAGATAAAAGCTTAAAACAAGGAGGAGAAGCACGTATTTTAAGTGGAGAGAGGAGCAATATGAAGTGTTGATTTCAATATAAATAAATGAACGAGATCGAAGAAGAATACTAACAAGCGACAGTGTTGATATCGAAAGACAACAATGTCAATATCGAGGCAATAAAGTTAATGTCGAGGTGGAAAATGTCAATTTTGAGGCGACAATTTAAAAAGGTAGGTTATAATAAAGTATAATAAGTTTCTTCTACACAAGGGGGTAAATGTTACTACAAATATTCAATTCGAGCTTCTAAAGGAAAGCATGTCGAGTTTGAAGGCAATATAGGATGTCGAATAAGAAGAAAGCAGGGTTATCAAGCACTTGATGTTAAACAAAGAGTAGTGAGCTTCAAACACTTGCCAAGAGATGCTGAATATCTTAAAGAAAAAGGTTGTCAAATCTTTATAGTAGAAAGGATGTCGCATACATAAGCAATTACCAGATATAACAGGGTATCGACCTGTTAAAGATGCCGAGCTCCAAATGTTCAACAAATGCAAAAATTGTCGAACTTGAATAAAGGAAAGGAAAGATACCGAGCCTCAAAAACCATACAGGTTGTCGAGCATGAAAGGCAGAAGGGGTATCAAACCTTCAACAACTTCTAAAGATTCCGAGCATATGAGAAACATAGAAAATGTTGAATATTGGCAACAAATCAAAGCGTCGAGTCCATAAGGTAATGAAGGTGCCAAATTAACAAACACGTATAGATATCGAGCCACTGCACTAAAGAGTGTCGTAAAACAAGTAAAGAGAAGAATGTCAAACATTTACACTCAGAATGGAGAGGTCGAGCTTCTAGAGATAATGAGTCTACGCTGCACCAAATGTCATCAAGCTATTATCACGATAACAGTTATCCAGTACCTACATTAATAAAGGCTATTGAGTAACTACCAAAGGGAAATAGTACTGCCGAACTTATGAGAATGAGCAATGACGAGCGTCATCAATGTCTGAGAAGACATCGAATCTTTAACCAGTGTCAAGCCTTTACAACTATAGCTGTTGTAAAGCATATGAAAGCAGCAAGAAGATTTCAAACCTTTATAAATAGCAAGGGGCACTGAAGCTTATACAAGGAAGAGGTGCCGAATCTCTATAATAAGATGTCGAAGCTCATTAAGCTTCTACAAGTAGAAGGTGTCGAATCTCCACAATGAGATGCCAAGATTTATCAAGATAGAGCTATCGAAACCATTGGATTCATGGCTGTGTCGCGTGTCAATCATCCTGCATAGGAGCATCCCTATAAATAGATCCCCTTGGCCATTCAGACGGGGACGAATATTTCTTTTCTCACTTCTTACATTTTTAATGTTGTAACCCTAAATCAAATTGGGGATTTAGAGCTGATTGTACATTTTTGACTTTTGCACATAAGGACTTGGACAATGAACTTTTCATTGCATACTTCAATTGAATAAAGATATTTGACTGATTATTGAACTTATGACATGCATATGACATCTCACACTTGACTCGGACTATGGACATGCGTATTTCATTCTTTTGGACTTGAACTTGCATTATTCTCTCAATCTTTGCATAAAGCTACCTAATCCCTTATCCGAACTTGACTTACCATATCTTGCATATTTGGGTTAACAATGAAATTTGTTAACACTATCTTATCTAGGATGTTAGGAACTAAAATGGAGGAACATATTATTTAAATCTAAATTGAATTATAAATTAAATTGATGTAAACTTGTTGAAATACATATGTTTATCTAGATTAGACTGATTTTGGAAATGGATAAATATAATTTTGGATTCACCAAAAATTGTTAAACCTAAAAAATGTTTACCGTTGAAATCATATAATGAACGGAAATTAATAATAAATCAGAATTGAATTAAACCATCGGATTAACCCTAATTTTTCACATCAACCATCGACTGTGCATTTGGAGCACTCAACAACTAGCGGTCGACTGGTAAACGACCCGGAAGCAGAATCTGAACCTCGACCTAAGGCCTAGGTTGAGAATAAAATTATTGTTAGTGTGTATATACATTATATATGTGTGAATGTTAGAGATAGTAGGGTAGCTAGTTCCTTATGAGACGACACTAGGACGTTGCGGGGTTAGGTAAATACTCTTTACCTAGTAGGGTTCGATTATTCGACTGAGGGCGATTCTATCGTAAATGACACTTATAGGAGGTTCTATGGTGGATGCGCTGCACTGATTGATGCTTGATGAAGTGTATGGGCCCAGCACAACAAGAGTTCTTTGGTATGCATGGATATTGACACGACGCGATACTATGTTGTTGATGGATCCTGGCACGTGCAATAAGAGGCGTAAACTACTATTGTGAGGAGTACACAAATGCAAACGATTAGACACTTCGACAAGTCGGTATTATGGACCCCTCCTCAATGCGTAGTTGGGATATGTATAGTCGTAGTTGTGGAAATCTATTCCCATATGGAAATTGTACGGAAACCTATGCGATATATTTGCATGTAGTCGTAATGTGTGAGATGTGATTTCATACGAGAAGTTGTGGGATGACCCTATGTTGAGAAGCTCTAGTAGCTATTAGTCGATCGTTAGTATGGTTCGATATATAGTTCAATCCTTGTAGGAGCCTGCAGTGTTGATAGTATAGGTGTTTATCATGCATAAACCCTTAAGTATAGGACCCTAGTAAAACAAGGACACTTGTAGAACACCCTAGTTAACTTCGGGTAGAATTAAAGTCAACTGCACATGTTCACCATATAATAAACATGTACTCATTCACCAGGCTTTTGTCTGACCCACCTTTTTTCTTCTTTTTTCCACACCACAAGAGGACAAGGCAGTAAGTGATAGGCCCGATTAAATACGTGGAGAGACAAACTCATCATTGGAGTTACTTATCATTTTATTTACTCTCCACGTAACCATCTATTTTATCCAGCACTTAGTATTTTATCAGACTATGAGTTCTATTCCTATGTACTCTATACTACGCACTGTTTTCTGAGACTGTATTTTGAGATATTTTTTGAGATGGTTATATTTATATTTTGTTTTCTTCTACTGTGAGTTATGAAAGTTTAGTATATCTTAGATCATATTTGTACATCTTTAGTCTTTGAATTGTTTTAAAAACTATGACAGTTTGGCACTGATGCGAGTTCGAAAGTCACCTTAGGCTTTAGATCGGTGCATCGAGAGGTGGGGGTTGTTACATCGTTCATGTAACAAAAACATCAATGTGTCACAACTACTCTTTGTACTTTACTGCACACTCGACCGAAGTGCTTATACAACACACTCCCTACGTCATGCTACTCTCTTGACACAAGCTCACTAGGATACAACTTGCTAGTTGGCATGAAACTTAGCATACATGACACCAGTCTCAACCCTTTAGAGCATGATTCCTAACGCTATAAATAGAGTATCTAGATCTAAGAGATATTATTACTAGTTTTATGCTCTTGTAATAATCATTAAACTTTCTTTTATAACCGTAAATTCAAACAAATAAAAGAAGTGATAATGGATGTAGATCACTTCTAAATCAAACCTCTCTATTTCTTCTGTTATTTGCTTTACTTGCACCATATATACTCCTCTTTTTACATTTATATCAATGTTTTTAGCACAGAATCTTCATTAGTCACCACTAATCAACAACCCATTAATGATCTATTAATAAAGGATCATAAATGGATATAGGGTCCTAAATTTAACGTGTGAACTCAAAATATAACGGTCAGATTTATTGTGACACGTCGTTCCTCTACAAAATCAGACATCCACCATTTTCGCTACCACCTTTGACATATACCAATATCCCCTTATCGCAACTTAAATACGTCACCAGATGCTCTTGTACAACATGTCATGATTATGCCTTCAAAGAATATGGCGACCCTCTCAAACCCTAATTATGCCTCCCGCCGCCATCAACCGATCAATTCATCCTCACAAACCCTTAGCCGATCTGAGATACTATTGACTAACGATCTACCTATCTTCTCATTCAACCAATCACAACCCTCCATCTACCAAAAGTATGCGGAAGTTCTAAAATCAAATGTTAACTCCATCAACCCCTACCCTAATCCCATATTTTCCACAAAAGCAGTAAATCCATGGATCCATTATCAGCCCTCTATTCATTATGCTTCCGATGTGGTGCCGGAGATCATTGTGCTTCTACCTGCTGCAACCCTACTAGATGCTTTTACTGTGGCAAAGTAGGGCATAAACAGTATCAGTGTAGTTTAAAGAAAAGGATCGTTTTCGCCCACCGAACAGATTCCAAAATGAATTCTGATAAGCTTTTGACTTATGCTTGAAATATTTAGACTTCAATCAAAACTCAAGATCTCACTTCCCCTTTTATCGTGCTCTTCTTTACTTATTATTATGGATAAGCTACCAGAGGATTTTTATGCAGTGGTGTCAACAAAAATGTTGCAGTATATAATAGGAAAGGAGAAAGAAAATTAGAGGTAACTTCTTCAGAAATCAACAAATCAAATCCTACATCTATCCAGTGCCAGGATCCCAAACTTGTAGATCCAACTTTTAGTGTGGCTCACTTGTTAGATAAGGAGATCATAATGTTCTAGAATACTTATTTTATGAAAGATGAAAGGAATTTTAGTATCACTCGAATTGACCCCAATGTTCAAATATTTCAGATTCATCAATCAGTAGTAACGGAAGCACAAACGCTAGTCAAGAATTAAATGGTTCAGCAAATGGAGATCGTAGAAACTACAGAACCTATGAATCACCAAATGGAGGTGACAGAAACCATAGAAGTAACGATTAATGAAGCAACGAAATATGAGGAAGAAGCGACGGGGTTGCATATTTACGTTAACCATGTAGACTACTCTACACCATCTAATTTAAATTATACCAAGGAATAAGGAACTCCTGAATTACAAAGTAGTAAACGAAGAGCCAAAACAAGACATGGGTCTCACGGTTTGGTTCGTAGAAATGCTGGACTTGAGGACTCCTCGGCAACTACACATTTAGCAGATTTGAAAACACGCTTACCAGGTGTGCATGCTCTTTTAGGTTTTACATATAACCCAATAGTTCTTAACACACTAACACCTGCTCAATCTTATCAAATATCTAAAATAATCGGGTTTATCTATGATTCGATTCAAATATATTAAGACAAAAGAAACCGAAAAGGCTAACTCCATTAGAAGATGAAAGTTTTAAGTTGAAACGTTGGAAGTTTAGGTAATTAAATAAAGTGTTCTAAAATAACAATATATCAAAGATTATGTGCGTGATATTATATTATTGCAAGAAACAAAAATAGAATCACCTAATACATACTTTTTAGGTCGATTAGAGGAAATTTACAATACAAGGTGGACATGCCATGGGTAGCCCGAAGGTATTATGACAGGGTGGCATAGACATAGATATGAACTCCTACACGAAAGAGATTAACAAGATCGTAATATGTTTTGCAGTTAGAACACAATCAATTCAGAATCCATAAATCAAAATATAACAGCAAAGGAATTTAAATCTTACAGTTCTAAAGTGAAGACATCTTTAGGCGAAAGCGTTAATACTAATCTTCAATGGTATTCCTTAGATCTGATGGACCTTTTTGCATTCCTTTTTCTCTTTCATTTTGTAAACATATTGGACTTAAAAAAATGTTTCAGAAATACCCCATAAATACAAAATGGACAGAAGAACGTTTTAATTTTGGAATATCATCGGTCCAAATAGAGGAGGGGATTATATATATTCTGAAGCAACTTGGGACTGGTATAATTACTAATATCAATCTGAATTTTTCCATCAAAAATTCAGATGTCTTTTCATTAATTCTTTAAAAGAAATTGGTGCACAATAATAACATAGGCTACATAATAAATAAAACTAACATTTTGGACATAAAGTTATAACATAATAGATCACACATTCAAAATTGGTTAATATAGTTTTCATTAATCCTAAACCGGTTCAGTTAGAAATACCAAACTAAACTAATGTCTTCTGAATAAAAAAATCATTATTTGATTCCCATTAGTTATAACATTGGTACTCTTTCCACCGATGGTTAATAATATTCATTCGGTCCTCATAAGTAATTTACTTTAGATAGTTAGATTAAATAAAATTATGCACATCATATTAAGCAAATTTATAAATTCAAAGTCAATATATAATTAAAGACTTAGTACATAGCATTATATATATATATATATAGTTTGGAACACCAAAATTATAATACATTAACTAAACCCATGTCGGCAACATGCTCTTTCTAAAGAGTCGATGTAAGCACTTTTGTTAGAGAATCAGCTAACATAGCTCTTGTATTAATATGTTGTATCATAATAGTACCATCTTTGACTATGTCTCTAACAATAAGATGTTTGATGTCAATCCACTTAGATGAACCACTTGATTTGTTATTCTTAGAGAAGAAAACAACGGCTTTGTTATCACAAAATAAGGTGAGTGACCTCGCAATGCTGTCAATTACTTGAAGTCCCAGTATAAAATTCTTTAACTAAACTGCTTAACTAGTAGCATGATAACATTCCACAAATTATGCTTGCATAGTGGAAGATGCCCTTATAGACTACCTAGCACTCTTTCATGAAAGTGGTCCTCCTGTAAGCATAAATATATAATATGATGTGGATTTCTTACTGTCGGCACATCCATAAAAATCTGAATCAGAATAACCAATAAGTTGAAGGTTATTTGACCTTTTGTAAGTAAGCATGTAATCTTTTGTTCCTTACAAATAGTGTAAAACTTTATTGGAGGCTTTCCAATATTCCATTCCTGGATTAGTTTGATATCGGCCAAGCATACTACTGCAAATGAAATATCAGGGCTGTACAAAATTGAGCATACATAAGACTCCCTACTACCGAAGCATAAGGATTTTTCTTTATTTAAGCACACTCTATTTCAATTTTTAGGGCATTGAAACTTGTTGAATTTTTCACCCTTGACTTTAGAAGCAACGCTAGAAGAGCAATTAAGTATGTTGTATCTTTTAAGCATTTTCTCAATATATGCTTTTTGAGATAAGCTTAAGATCCCATGAGACCGATCTCGGTAAATTTCAATTCCTATAGCGTAAGAGGCTTCACAAGATCATTCATTTCAAACTTAGTTGATAGAAAACATTTTGTCTCGTATAACATGTCTAAATCACTACTTGCTAATAAATTATCATCCACGTACAAAATGAGAAAGATAAATTTACTCCCACTAATATTAAGGTATATGCATTGATCTATTGTACTTTCTTTAAATCCAAATTCGGTTATAATCTCATCAAACTTGAGATACCACTGTCGAAGCTTGTTTTAACCATACATTGAACGATTTAACCATATGCTCCTTGCCTTCTACGACAAACCCTTCAGGTTATTTCATAAAAACTTCTTCATGCAAGTTACCATTCAGAAATGCAGCTTTCACACCATTTGATGTAGTTCTAAATCATAATGAGCTACGAGGGCTAAAACAATTTTTAATAAATCTTTCTTTGAGATAAGAGAAAACGTATTATCAAAATGTACACCTTTTTGTAGTGTAAACCCTTTAGCAACTAGTCTGGCCTTAAATCTTTCAATGTTACATTTGGATTCAGTTTTAGTTTATAGACCTATTTATAGCTTATATATTTAACCTCGACAGGTAACTCAATAAGATCCCAAACTGCATTAATTTCTATAGATGTTATCTCTTCATTCATGGCTTTTAGATGATTTATCACTCATAATAGCTTATTTGAATGAGGTAGGATCATCTCCATTATCTATATCATATCCTTCCTTAGTATGGTATATGATATAATCATCAGGTATGGCATATCTTCTCTCTCTTTGTGATATTCATAAGGGTTCTTGCGACAGCATAGGAGATTCATCAACATTAGGAACATCATGAATATGAGTTTTTTCATTAGCCTCTTGAACAAGAGGTATATAATTTGTAACCTCTCGAGTTATCGTAATCAGAACATAAGTTCGATTTTCTTCAAGGTTTACTATTCCATTTACATTACTTCCACTTACGTTGCCACCTTCAAAAAATACAATATGTCTAGTCTCTACTATTCTAGTGGTATGTGATGGGCAATAAAATTTGAAACATTTGGATCTTTCTAAATAACCAATAAAATAACAACTAATTGTTCTGGAATTAAGTTTCTTTAGTTGTGAATTATAGACTTTTGCTTCAACAGGACAGCCCCACCACACAAGTACCCTGATTGTGATTTTTTGTTAGTCCACAGTTCATAAGATGCTTTTGGAAAAGATTTACTAGGAACCCGATTTAGAATATGTGGTTGTTTTTAAAGCTTCTATCCACAAAAAATCTGGCAATGTGGTATTGCATATAATACTTTGTACCATGTCGATTAGTATACGATTACATCGTTAAGGAACTCCATTCTGTCGAGGATCTCTTGGCATAGAGTGCTGATGAACAATATCTTTTTCTTATAGAAATAAAGCAAACTAGCCTAGACTTTGACCAAGGTGTGTGTCTACCATTATATTCATCGCTTTTATCTGATCGCACTAGTTTAATTTTAAGGTTATGTTTATTCTCAACTTCAGCCATAAAAATTTTGAATTTATCTAGTGCTTCAGATTTTTCATTGATCGAATATACATGACCATAGCGAGAATAATCGTCAATGAATGTGATAAATGATTTATGCCTGTTAATACCCGGAATAGGAAAAGGACCACTTATATCAGTATGAATAATTTCTAATAGTTCCCCACTTCGAGTGGCTCCTTTCTTATTTCCCTTGGAAAATTTTCCTCTAACATTCTATGCAGTTGTCGAAATCAAAAATCTAATGCTGGGAGAATTTCATTTTTAATGAGGCATTGCATTCTATCTCTTAAAATACGACCCAACCTACAATGTTATAATTTGGAAGAATTCGCAACATCACGATTTCTCTTGACTCCATATTTATGATTAACACTAGTAATATTCATAGATAACAAAGATTCACAAAAGGAAGAATTCAAATATAATTTATATAGATTGTCACATAATAATCCAAAACCAACAAAATAGAGTTTGATATAATTTCAACTCATTATTACCAAACTAAAACGTAAAACCACACGCATCAAGTTTAGAAATAGAAATTAAATTTCTAATCGCACTAGTAATATTAACTACATCATGTAAATCAATAATAAAGCCACTCTTCAAAACTAAACGAAGAGTTCTAAGAGCCTCGACTTCAGCTTTTAATCTGTTAGCAACTTTAAGCTTCCTTTCTCCCTTTTGAAGCATCCTCGCGAAATGGAATCCCCTTTTTAGCGAGCCAACCTTTAAACTTCACACTATCCTTCCTCATTTGTCCATGCTCCTTACGGCGATAACACTTAGAAGCATGCATGGGTTTTGTACTAGATATACTAACCTTGTTAATAATAGTAGCCATATTCACTTTATTTTTACCATTACCACTATCCTTATTTTTCTGTTTTGGACTCTAAACAGCAATGTATGCATAGTCCGCATAGTCCAGTTTCTCAGGCTTATTCCTTTCTTCTTCTTCAACACATATAGTAATTAATTCGCTCATTTTTTACCTTTCTTTCTACATAATATAATTGATCTTGAAAGGATCAACTTGTATGGGAAGAGAAGTCATAATAAAATGAAATAAAAGACCTTCAAAAATTGCCATATCCATGCCGTTTACTTTTACGGTCATATCATTCATCATCATGATATGTTCACGTACATCGCTTATCCCGTAATACTTGGTAGTGAGCATTTTCATTATGAGAGCACTTGCATTAGCCTTAGAAATACTTAAACTGCTCTTCAACAATAGTCAAATACTGTTTACAGTGAAAATATTATTTGCGCCATCCTTCTTAAGAATACCTCTTATAGCAGCCTTTTCATCATCAATACTTGTGCTATAATAGTAGGTTTGTCCATTCGTAATGCCTGGTCAATATCCAAAACATCAAGACAAATCTCAATTTGCTCTTTCTATGTGGAAAAATCAGTTCTGTATAATGGTACTATTCTGTAGATTTAAGCATGAACATAATTCAATGCTGCATTGGATTTGGAAAAAATGAAATGCTTACCATTATTAACTATAAATCCACAAATAGCATAACAACATTAAATCAACTGTATATAGAGGGACTAATAGTAACTATACTGAAATAAATAATAAAATGTTAAATTATATTTTAATCCTATCATAACAGTTGTTTGCATAAAATTCAATTCATATTACCGTTGGGCAGAAACAAATTGAATTGTTAAGATTAATAAAATCACTTAATAAATCATAATGGCAACTAAAGTTGATAAAATTACCATTCATAATCTATTAAATATAAAAACATAATTTCATGAAAATTAATTTGAATCACCGTTAGGCAGAAGCAAACTGAATCATTAAAACAAATAAATTCACTTAATATATCATAATGGCAATTAAAGTTGTTAAAATTACCGTTTATAATTTATTAAATGACAAAACGTAATTTCATGAAAATCAATTTGTATCACCGTTGGGCAGAAACAAACTGAACCATTAAAATAAATAAATTCACTTAATAAATCATAATGGTAATTAAAGTTGGTAAAATTACCATTCATAGTTTATTAAATATAAAACATAATTGTGACTATAAATCACAAAATTCATTTTAATATAATGGCAGTTACAATTCAAAGTTAATAGAAATTGACAACAACCAATTATTAAAAAAATAATGTTTTATGATTTAAATTATTCATAAAAAATATATAATAGACCATAGAGAATAATAACAGATTCAAAATGCAACATATATAGACATATCAAAACTATTGATCAAGTTCTAGTTTGGACCAAAATTTCCCACAGACTTAGTTGTATTAGATCCAAAATATCAAATGGAGAGTGTCCATGTGATTCATGACATGATGCCTCTTGGTTAAAGGTTTTCAACATTACATCTCCATGGAAAATACATTGATTAACATCTATGTGCATACATAATAGAGAAAAAAATTCTCCCTTTAAATCTTTTGTCCAAAATTATAAGAAAATATTTATACATGAATTAGTTGAATCTATATTGCTCTTATATGAACCACTGAAAATCAATTTCGTAAAAAAAATTCATCATATATGAATTTATGATTGCTCTGATACCAAATGAAGGAGATTAACAAGATCGTAATATGTTTTGCAGTTAGAACACAATTAATCCAGAATCCGTAAATCTAGATTAAAATAGTAAAGGAATTTTAATCTTCCAGTTCTGAAGTGGTGACTTCTTTAGGCGGAAGTTTTAATACTAATCTTCAATAGTTTTTCTCAGAACTAATGATAGGGTCCTTTTTGCATTTTCTTTTCCTCTTTCCTTTTGTAAACTTATTGGACTTAAAAATTGTTTCAGAAATGATCCCTTAAATACAAAATGGATAAAAGAACGTTTTAATTTTGGAATATCATCAATCCAAATAAAAAAGGGTATATATATATTCTGAGGCAACTTTTGGGACCGATATAATTATTAGTAGCAATCTAAATTTTTCGATCAAAAAATCAGATGTTTTTTCATTAATTCTTTAAATGAAAATGGTGCACAATAATAAAATAGGCCCCATAATAAATAAAACTAATACTACAATCTATATCGAACAATACTCTTTGCACATTATATTATTTGACACCCGGAATAAAAAGATAATTCATATAATCAATATGTATGTTCCCAATAACAGCATACTTAGACATACTATATGGCATGAATGCACAAACTTTAGACTTCTTTCCTATGCTCTTTGGATTATAAGAGCGGACTTTAGTGTTACTAGATTTATTGATGAACGTTCACCATGAGAAGGCGACTTCATAGATATGGAGGAATTTAATGAATTTATTAACCTAAACAATCTAATAGATCTTTCCCTATTCGGTAGAATATTCACCTGGTCGAATGGTTGACAAGATCCTTCAATTGCCCTCTTGGATAGATCCTTTATTGATGATGAGTAGGAAGACAAATTTGTTGGGTAAATCCCTTTCGGATGATCGGTCTAAGGGAATAAAAAACCCAACATAGCGGAAAACAACTGGATCGTGATTGTAGTGAGACGATACAAATAGAGATAAACACCAAAACAGAATGTCAGAGATCTATGCAATGCAGAAAAATAAATAACACCAGTATTTATAGTGGTTCCACTACCGCGAGGAAGTGTACGTCCAGTTGGGGAGAGGAGATTTAATTAATCACTGAAAGATTAGAGTTACAAGATTGATTCACTTTTGGAGGCTATACATAAGAAGAATTAACAATACATACAAAATTCTGCAGAGTTTCAGCTCTCTAGGATGGCTGCCATTGTTGTCCAGAAGCTCCACTATTTATAGAGTGAAGAAATAAGGAGGGGTAGCCTTCCAACTTCATATACACCTTCATGCTCCAAGCAATCGATACTTATCCAATGAGCTTCGACAATGCCATAAACCATTACACTCTATCAACGAACTCCAGCAAGACCACCGCCCATCAACAAAGTATTCGAAGTACCCGGTCCGTGTAGAACCTATCAATCTCTACCATGAAAACAAATGTCTCCATGAACCATATCAACTCTCCCCCCGTGCCACCCCGTGGAATCTAGCTCTTCATTAAACGAATCAAGTCCGAGCAATGCTCGAACTTAGCAACAAGCAATGACTTAGTAAACATGTCTACTGCATTCTCCATTGTGTGAACTTTCTGAAGACGAACTAGCTTCTCTTCACTCATCGAGACAAGGAACGACTCTCTCACCTCAATGTGCTTCGTCCTCGAGCTGAATGCCAGATTTTCAGCTAAGTGAATTGCACTCTGACTATCACAGTACACATCCACGCCTTCATATGCGAAGCCCAAATCACACAACAATCGCCTCAAATAAAGCGCCTCCTTAGCTGCTTTAACCGTAGCTATGAGCTCTGCCTCTGTAGTAGACAAAGCCACAATCGTCTGCAACCTCGCTCTCCAACTGATCGCTGTCCCACCAATGGTGAACACATATCCAGGGGTTGACTTCCTTCGATCTCTATCACCGGCATAGACGGAATCGCAAAATCCAACCAAGCTGAAATTTCTATCTCTGCCGCCAAAGACAAGCCCATGGTTTGGAGTTCCTCTAAGGTATCTGAAGATACACTTCACTGCTTCCCAATGCGTCTTTCCTGGATTCGCCATGAATCTACTCACCAATCCAACCGCCTATGCAATGTCAGTCCTAGTGCAGACCACGGCATACATCAAGCTGCCAAATGCACTTGCATATGGGACCTTCATCATATAAGCCTTGTCCTTTTCCAAGATCGGAGAGCCTTTACTAGAAAGCTGTATATGCAAAGGCATAGGTGTGTTGATTTCCTTTGCCCCTTCCAAGCTAAACCGAGCAAGCACCTTTCGAATGTACTCCTTTTGAGTGAGGTTCAAAAGTCCTAGCTTTCTATCCCTTTGGATTTCCATACCCAAAATTTTCTTTGCTTCACCAAGTTTTCATTTCGAATTCTGCTTTTAGCTTTCGCTTTAAACTACCGATTTCAGACTTATCCTTGGAAGCAATCAACATATCATCCATGTATAAGAGTAGGTACACCCATTTACCATTCTTTAAATGGTTGAAGTACACACAAGGGTCTTTGATGCTATGATCAAAACCCAATGAAAGCATAAAAGAGTCAAACTTCATGTAACATTGTCTAGGCGACTGCTTAAGTCCATACAATTACTTCTTCAATTTGCAAACCCAATTTTCTTTCCCATCTACAACAAATCCTTCTGGCTGCTTCATGTAGATAGTCTCGTCCAAGTATCCATGCAAGAAAGTGGTTTTCACGTCCAGTTGCTCCAGCTCCAAGCCATGAGCTGCGATGATAGCGAGCAAAATGCGGATGGACGTATGCCTCACTACTTGAGAGAATATCTGATCATACTCCAATCCCTTTATTTGTGAAAACCCTTTAGCAACTAGTCTAGCCTTGTATCTCCCATCAACCTTTACCTTGAACACCCACTTGCAGCCTATGGCTCGGCTTTCTTGAAGAGGTGGTACCAAATCCCAAGTCTTGTTCTTCTTCAGTGACTCTAACTCCTCTTCCATAGCGCACATCCACTTCGAACTGTCACATTACTTCAAAGCTTCATCAAGGTCAAGCGGCTCCTCAAGAACCACATGTAGGGCATAGTCAAATTGATCACCAAGGCTAAGGTTCGCAAATTGCCAATCACCATACCTTTCGGGTGGCCTAATAGTCCTACGATTGATCCGGGTAGGTACTGCTTCGCCTATACTCCTTTCAGCTCCACCTTGAACTGAACTTCCTCTAGATTCATGCACATCACCAGCACTACTAGAAGGTACCTGTGGACTATCATGTGATGTTTCATCAACTGCGTTTTCCTCGACAGCATCAAC
This sequence comes from Allium fistulosum, assembly GCA_030737815.1. Lineage (NCBI taxonomy): Eukaryota > Viridiplantae > Streptophyta > Magnoliopsida > Asparagales > Amaryllidaceae > Allium > Allium fistulosum. The sequence continues at coordinate 626,151,558 of CM060905.1, read as the reverse complement.
AACAACTCTACTATTTGGCTAGAACACGGGAACTTCTTCCATCTTCTTAGGCCTATCAGAATCTTCTGATGTGGTAGGTAGCTTTTCCTTTAGATTAAACATAGAAGACTCATCAAAAGTAACATGTCTGGAATGAACAATCTTCCGATCAACAGGGTTCCAAATTCGATACCCTTTGATACCATCGGTGTATCCCATTAGTACGCCCTTGTATGCTTTAGCCTCCAACTTGTCATCACCTGTATGGTGAACATACACAAGACAAACAAAAATTCAGAAGTAACCAAGATACACTGCTTTACCTCTCCACTTCTCCTCTGGAATATTCCCATCTATGGCTAAGCACGAAATTCGATTTATGATATGCACCGCAGTTGATAATGTCTCAGCCCAAAAGACTCTAGACAAGCCCGCCGTCAATCTCAAGCAACAAGCTTCTCCAGTAGAGTCATGTTCATCCTTTCTACAGCCCTATTGGATTGCAGATCTCCCGGTGTAGTGAAATATCTCTGATTCCATGCTGTCTATAGAAATCGAGGAACTCCCTAGAGACAAATTCACCGCCATTATCAGATCTCAGCACCTTTAACCTAGAACCAGATTGGTTCTCAACAAGCGCTTTCCAGTCTTTGAACTTCTCAAAACTATGTGATTGGGCTTCATCATATACACTCATACTTTCTTAGAAAAGTCATCAATGAAAGATAAAATACTTTGCTTCTCCAAGAGAAGGAGTAGCAACCGGTCCCCAGACATCTGTATGCACGTACTCAAGTACTCGCCTCGATTTATGGAGTCCAACTCCAAAAGATACTTTAGTTTGCTTGCCTAACACACTCTCCTGGGAAAAGTCCATCTTATCGAAGCTCTCTCCTTTGATCATCTTTCGTCTACGGAGCAACTCTAAGCCCTTCTCTAAAATATGACCCAACCTAAGATGCCAAAGCTTTGTGGCATCCAATGCACGAGAACTGTCTACTCCAACACACGACTCTCCAAGAACTGTGGTTCCTTTCAGCAAATACAGATTTCGGAACACATCTCCTTTCATAAGAACTAGTGCACCTCTCGAAACCTTCAGACTATCCTTCTCGATAGTTACCTTGCATCCCAAAGATGCCAATTGTCCTTAAGAAATTAAGGACTTCCGAAGACCTGGAACATACCGGACACCAATCAAAGTGCGTACCACTCCGTCAAACATCCTGATCCTCACTGTACCTTCACTCATTGCTCTACAGCTAGCATCATTACCCATAAGAATAGAGATTCCCTCTCGTCTAATGAAAGAACTGAAGTAATCCTTATTAGGCGTCATATAAAAAGACGCCCTCGAGTCCAGCACCCAATGGTCTGAGACATCCGATACTTCTGCAGAAAACACATCGTCAGATACAGACTTCTCCACCGTAAATGATGAAGATCCATCAAATCTGGACAATCCTTTTTCCAATGACCAGACTTCTTATAGGTAAAGCACTTCCCGTCCTTGGACTTTCCTCTCCTGCCATTACCGGGCTTCCTGGACTTGGAACGCCCTCTAGAGTGCCAATTCTTCTTATCTTCTCTACCTCTTTAAACAAACAGGCTGTGACTACTACTTCCACCTCTACTTCCTTCACTTATCTCCTTCATCTGATCTCTCAAGCCCTCAAATAAAAGGCCTGACTTGACATCTTCCACTGTCAATGTGTCTCTAGCGAAAATAAGGCTGTTAGCGAAACCTATGTATCGCTCCGGAAGAGAACACAAAAGAATCATTGCCATTTGCTCCTCATCCATCTTCAAGTCAACGGTCTTCATCTTCATCACGAGATCATCAAAGAAATTAAGATGTTCCTTCATTGAAGTACCCTCTCTCATCCGCATGGTGAAAAATGTCTTCAGTAATATCAAACGGTTAGTCAGAGATTTCTTCAAGTAGAGATTTTCTAGCTTGGTCCAAATGCCCCTAGCAGTGGTCTCACTGCTAATCTCTAAGATAACATTCTCCCCCATAGCTAGCTGTAAAGTAGTAAACATCCATTTCTCCATCTCCTTCCTTTCCGCGACTAAGATGTCAGCCGTCAACTCCTCAGGGGCAAACACTACTGGATGGACTTCATTTCTCATTAGAACAGCTTTCATCCTCCATTGCCACTTCTCGAAGTCTTTATCCCCATTACATTTCTCAATTGCCAACTATGATCCTGACGTGATATACATCCCTCTAGTATAGGGTCTTGTAACAACTGGAGTCGCTTCATCTTCTGCCATAGCATCTAACACTCCTCAATCAACCTTGCAACTCTGATACCAGACTATTGGGGAAAATCCCTTTCGGATGATCAGTCTAAGGGAATAAAAAACCCAACACAATGGAAAACAACTGGATCGTGATTGTAGTGAGACGATACAAATAGAGATAAACACTAAAACAGACAGTTACAGATCTATGCAATGCAGAAAAATAAACAACACCAGTATTTATAGTGGTTCCACTATCGTGAGGCAGTGTACGTCCACTTGGGAAGAGGAGATTTTATTAATCACTGAAAGATTACAGTTACAAGATTGATTCACTTTTGGGGATATACATAAGAAGAATTAACAATACCGACAAAATTCTATAGAATTTCAGCTCTCTAGGATGGCTCTAAAATTGGCTAAAATTAGCTCTCAATTTTGGCTGCCATTGTTGTCCGGAAGCTCCCCTATTTATAGAGTGAAGATATGAGGAAGGGTAGTTGCTATATAGCAGCCCTGGGTTTTGGTTCAACATGCATCTGGTTTGGTTTGGCAAAACGCCGAGTGAAAATTTTGGACCGGCATCAAAATACCGAACGAAAAATTTCGTTCGGCGAAACACCAAACAAAATATCTTGTTCACCAAATCACCGAACGAAATAATTCATTCAGAAAATCACCGCTCCAAATCCTTCCAAGCACTGCGACTTCTTCCACTAACCTCGTCAACATTTCGTTCGGCATGCCCAAATGCCGCTCTAAAGCTTCTTCTCTCCAATAACCGAACGAGACTTCTTCTTCCTCAAATCTCAACACCGATCCAAAAATTGATTTCGCCAAAACCTAGCTTGGATCCTTAGGGCTTCTTCCTCCTCCCGACTCCGTCTTCTTATTCGGGTATCAATTTCAACAAAATTCTCTCTAACTAAGATGCAAGGACTAGCTTGCCCCTTTTCTAATCACTGCCCCTATTATATTAAATACAAATGATCAATTAAGCAAGGTCATTTAAATATGAAAATATGTGGTTTAAAAAGGATGATTTTCAAGATTTAGTTATTTCTAAGTGGAAAATTTTGAATAATTGTAACTTTGATAATGCTGTGAAATGGTTTGTTTTTAAACTAAGAAAAGTGCAAAAACATCTAAAGAATTGGAATAATCACGTCCTCGATGATATTAAGAATGAAAAAAATATTTTGGCAGTCATTCTAGAGATTAGCAAAATAGGAGAAAATAGTTCTCTAATTAACGAAGAAAAGGAAAAAATGTTCAATCTACAAAAAGAATTATGTAAAATCGTGGATGATGAAAAAATTATGTGGAAACAATGGTCATATATTTGGTTAAAAGAGGCATATAACAACACTAAATTCTTTGATAGAATTGTTAATTTTAGAAGAAGACATAAACCATTAAATCAATTAAAGTAAACTGAGTAGAATACCAAGATCGGAATGACCTTAAGAATCAATTTACTGAATACTTCTTTGAAATTTTTGGTAACAAATGTAAAAATAGAATCTCTATGGATTGGGATAAGGGGCTTTGCACGAAAGGTCCCTATTTCTGATGGTGTTACAAGAAAAGTCCCTGTAGAAATAAGTATGTAAATTTAGTCCCTGATTTTTCTAATCAGAAAACGCAAGTTAGCTTGCGCTTTTTAAATTTTCAAAATTTTCAAAATCAGAAAGCGCAAACCAGCTTACGTTCCTGATAGAAAGCGCAAGTTATCTTGCGCTTATCAAAAATTTCAAAATTTTTAAAATTTTCAAAAAAATTTCAAAATTAGAAAGCGCAAGTTTCCTTACGTTTTTCAAAAATTTCAAAATTAGAAAGCGCAAACTAGCTTGCAATTTCCTGATAGAAAGTGCAAGTTAACTTGCGTTTTTCAAAATTTTTAAATTTTAGAAAATTCCGAAAATATTTCGAAATTAGAAAAGTGCAAGTTATCTTGCATTTTCTGTCAGAAAAGTGCAAACGCTTTGCTTTTTTTTATTTTTGAAAAATAGGGACCAAATTTACAAATTCATTTCTGCAGGGACTTTTTGTATAACAACATCAAAAACAGGGACCTGGGACTCTTATCTTGTTGGGATAAACTATATCCAAATATGGAATCTTCCCTAAGTAAATTAGATATTTCCTTCTCTGGCGATGAAATCTAGATGATGATCAAAAACTTATCCAACGATAACGCCCCCAGACTCGACGGTTTCTCTCTAATTTTTTATTGAAAATTATGACATGTTATTAAGTATGGTATTATGAACTAATTTGGTGAATTATATATTGGAAATCTTCAATTAGGAAGATTCAATTTTTCCAATGTAATACTTATCCCTATTTCCTTGATCAATTGTTCTTTCAAAATAAGCACTGAAGTTTTAGCTAATAGAATCAAAACTAAAATGGACATTTTAACTGATAAGACACAAAAGACCTTCATCCAAGGCAAACATATATTGGATGGTGTAGTTACTACACAAGTATTCATTAGACTAAATTCTGCGAAATCTTTTGACTTGATAGGTTGAGGATTTGATGGATACGTTAAGATCTAGAGGATATTTTCGAAAAGATGGATTTCCTAGATAAATCTTATCCTTAAAACCAGTGTGTCATCTATCAATGTTAATGGAAACAAAGGTAACGTGGCCTTTGCCATGGCAATTCTCTTTTCTCTTTACTTTTTAATTTTGCTTCTAATGTATTTAATAAAATTATTAAATTTGGATTACGCAATAATATTCTTCCGAGACTTGGGGAAGAGATTGTCAATAAATGCATTTCTATACTCCAGTATGCCGAGAACACACATCTACTCTGCTCTCAATTATCTTATAACATTGTTCTCTGAAATCAATCTTATATAACTTTTAACTTCTTGGGGCTTAATATTAATTTTCATAAAAGTTCAGTTTTGATACTAAATATAATCTTAACATCACAAGTGATGTAGCTAAAACGTAAAATTATAATATTATGAAATACTCCATAAACTACCTAGGCATTCCTATTAGACAAAACAAACCTAAGAAAGAAGACTGGTATATCATAATTAATAAAATTGGTAGAAAATTGTCTCATTAGAAAGGTAATTGTTTATCTAGAGTGGGAGGAAGAATGCTAGTTAACTCATCTTATCATCCATTCTAGTTTATTAGCTTTCATACTACAAATTCCCAACTTATATAATTAACAAGATTAATATGATCAGAAGGAGCTTCCTCCGGAAAGACAGTTCAAAAAGCTCTAAATTAAGCTATCTTATTGGCTTGGATCAATGAAAACCTAGAAACCAAAGAGATTTAGGAATTATTAATCTAGACTTTTTAAATATTTCTTTGTTATGTTAGTAGGTTTGGAAGTTTTTAGATGAAAATTCAATAACATAGGGAAATAATATCAAAATCATACTATAATGGCACTTATAACCTCTATAAATCTAACAGTCAACATATTTTGATCTTTTGGAAAGATTTCTCGAACTTACATCATATGTTTAGTCGGTATGTATGTTTTATTATATTTTACTATTCCGCTATGAGTTTGATCTCTGATATACTTATGATTATTACAGGTTGACAACACCAACGATCCGTACTCTAATGAACTTTGGTTTCAATTTAGTCAAAATGTGGACATATTAAGGTGCAGATTATTATATTTGGTATCAGAGCTTATGTTAGCCAATCGTAGGAATTATGATACTCTAAGTGAACGTATTTGTATTTTACCTATAGTTCTATATATATATTAACTATACGCCAAACTCTACCAATTCCGCCTACAGAAGTAGTTGCGACATTATCCTGAAATAATGAATAAGACAACTAAGAGTTGGAACAATAAATAAAGTTAAATTTATGCACCTACCCCAATTACCTCATGGAATGTAGACCATAACATAAGGTATTGAACAAGAAGAGCATGACACAACATATAGAAGGATCCCTAAAGCTAGATTGTAACGACCCGTAAATTTCAACTGTTTTAATAACGTGATTAGTTTAAATTTTGTGAAATTTTAAACGATAAAATTTTGAAATATAAATTTAATATTTGGAATACGTCTAGTTAAACATAGCAACTGGTAAATTTTCGTCCGAAAATATGAAAGTTTATTTCGTGCGTAAATTCACTTCAATTCTATCAGTTAAAAAGTAATGAAAATAAAATGTTTTCAAAACCAAAATATTTTTACATAGAAAAATTCTAAATCATCTTCTGAGCAAGATTTCAGTTTGTCGTTTTTCCAAATTCGGACATCTTTGGCTCCGTCGTTCTTATTTTCTGCAAAATAGCAGTATTCTGGTACCGATATCGATTTTTATCGGATGATCGTACCACTGATTTCTATATACCGTTTTGATTGTCTCGTCGTGCCGATCTCTACGGTATATTCGATTGTCAAATTCGGAGTTCCGTTGCACGTTGCACTTTGCGTAACGCCTGTCGTACCGGTACACGTATTAAAACTTTGGGCTTCCTTATGTCTATTCACTTACCCACTGGTTCAATTCAACGCAGCCTTTCGTTTTTCAAATTCCGGAATTCTAATCGTTCCAACTTCACTATTCTAATGGTTGCTTTTTGTAAGCGTTCATTTTCATTCTACCGGTTGCTATGCTTTGGAAATAAAACAAATTATTCAAATAAAATTGCTTCAGGTTGACAGCTGTTATTTGTTTCTCTCCTGCCTTTTATCTTCTCCCACCCCTTTGAGCTCTCCGCCACTCTTAAAAAAAAAAGAAAAAAAAAGAAATGGGATGTGCAACCGACGTTTCTCCCCTCCGAGCTTTCCGTTTACCTCAACCTTTTCTCCTTGCCAGTCGCTCACGCTCAACCTGTTCTCACGCAAGCCCAACCAAGTTTTTCCCGACTCCTTCCTACCGCCGATCCAACCCGCCACCCGTGCTTCTATCCACTCCCAAACTGTCGAGTCAGCCACACTTGCCTCGACCGTCCCAGACCTTGCTACGCCCTCCACGTTCAACCAAAACGAAGTGTCAGCCCTCCACTTCACCGAGCTGTTCGTCGGCGTCACCACCCATCTCCGCCTCGGCCTGTGGCCGATCTATCTTGCCTCCCTGACACCACACGTCTCCACCTTGTGCTCCACCAGCCGCCCTCTACTGACCTCACCACCTCCACCGCGCTGATGTACGTGCGAGCCTGTATACTTTATGTTTTAAAGCTTCATATAACAGCAAGTGTATCATATTGTTCTAGGTTAAAGTATATGTTAACATATATATTTGAATCGCTTATATTTCTAAATTTTATACAAAGTAAAATTTGTTTGCATTTACTTCTATTTTTATGGCCTGTTGTCAAATCAGTTGTATTAGTATATAGGTTGTATAGGTTAGAACAAGTTGCATGTTTTGACATATTTCTGTTTGCATGTTTTAGTTCGAAAGCTTACGTTCATAATTTGTTTACAGTATTGGTTATATAAGTTCAATTATAGTATATGTATTTGTCAATTTTATTTTACAGTGTTTTATTATATATTCAGATTTGTTGGTTTAAAATACATAAGTTGTATTATTATTATTATTATCATTATTATTTTTGAAAACAGGTATCTTTATATATAATATGTTATACTTACATCAATGTTAATAGTTGTTTTATTTATGTGTTTTATTCAAAACCAATGATTTTGAAATATATGTTGATTTATGTTTAAATTAACAAGTGATTTGGAGATTTTATTATATATGGGTTTACAGTATCGATTGCATTTTTGGAAAAAGCAAGTGTATATATGATTTCAATATATATATAAGCCTACAACATTTTATTTTATACAGTATATATATAACAGTTGTTCATATGTTAAGTATATATAAAGTATATAAGTATAAGATTCTGCATACATTATTTGTTGTTTGCATGTAAATGATATACTGTAAAAATATGTGCCTGTACATATGTACACAGACTTTATGTTATATATATATATATATATATATTAGTTAATATATAAGGATTATATTTTAATATATGTGTTCAATTTAAACAATGATTTTAATTTTTTTTTTTTTTTTAATATTTGTTTTAAATTAAATATTGTTTTCATGGAAATAATATATTGATTTGAGAAAGTGTATATTTGTATAATTTACATTTCGTTTTAACTTATATCGAACTGATTCTAATGGTTCTTCGATTCCCATTTTCAGCTTTGTCATCGTATTCGTGCCGATTTTGCTTTACTCTGAAATTCGTGCTTGGATTCGCAATTCTTTCCATTCTCGTCCATCTTTAGCCTCGAAAGGTGAGAACTCACTCACGATTAACGTTCTTTTATTTATTAAATCTGATTTCAATAGAAACGACAATTGAAATATGCTGCTGTTAGTTAATTACACTGTTATATATGCTATTGCCTGTATCAGTTCACCTGTGACATCTGACACCATTATCTGTTAATTATTTATGCAATAATAATACAGTTTGGCTGATAATTGATTGATTGTTGATGTTTATATTGGACGTTAAATTGTTAATGTTAAAATGTTAAATAGTGTGAAATTGAAGTTGATATAGGATAATTAATTGTTAAATTTGATTAACTGACATTTGTATAATATGATCCCTTTAACTGTTGAACTTATTACCACGTAGGATTTGTTTAATTACACTTTGAACCACTGAATGTATGTTGTTAAATTGATGATGTATGAAATTGTAAATAGATGACAAGTGAAAACCGTAATGCAATAATCTTTAATCTACATGAAACGATAGTGTAGATTCTAGAAATAAGTATATTAATTCGTACAAATAACAATGCGAATTAATACGGTTATTTCGGGATTATTTGAATTGATTATTGGATTGTTATTGTTTGTTGTTATTGCTTGTTTATTTACTTTGACACCATCCCAGTTATCACACTGCAAGTTCCCTTTGTTATGCTTTGATTAGAATTGAATTGGAATCGGGTTGAAATGATAAATACCCAAAATTGAATTTTGACTTAGGATAGGAAATTAAATAAAAACCCGATTGGTCAATAATTTGATTTGAAAATAAACGAAGATTTTATTTGAACAAAGAATATGGTTTTGAAACGAAGTTGGAAATTGAATTTTGATGAAATTTAAATGTGAATATTAATATTAAAAATGTAATTGATGAAAGAATATTGTTAAATTTGAGAAATGATTTGATAATTAAGTTGAAATTATAATTAAGTTTGAAATTATAATTAAGTTTGAAATTATTAAACTTTGAAATTATTTAATGATTAAGTTTTGAATTATTTAATAATTAAATGAGATTGAATTATTGAATGATTAAATTGAATTGAAATTCTTTAATAAGAAAAATTGAACTTTTGAATAAGTGGGTTTTACTTCGTAAATAATTGAAATTGAGTTCTTTATTAATTAAGTTTTGGAAACTTATTTAAGTAAGTAAATAAGTAAAATTGAATTTCTTTATTAAGAAATGAAATGTGATATTTTGGAATTAATGTAAGACTTGTAATTGGAGAATTGATTTGACGAATTTAATTTAATTCAAAATTGTAAGTTTTGTTTTAATGAAGTTGAACTTAAGTAATTGATTTAATGAATTGGAAATTTAATTGAAATTGTTTTGAATGATAAAGTAACTTAACGAATATTGAATGAAATCGATAAATGAATTTGAAATTGATTTGAATGTTAAATTAGACTAATTTAAATGATTTCGGAATGAAACTTATATACGAACTTGAATCAATATGTGAATTGTTTTAAATAGAAATTGAAATCGAATTATAAGATTTTGAAACGGAAAATTGGAAGTTTTGAAATGAAAATTTGGAAATTGTTTAGAAAGACAAATGAAATGTTGATTTACGAATTCTATTTGAAATTGAAATTGATTTGGTTTTGAAATATTATAAACGACCAATCGGTGTAATAATTACGAAAGTTATTAAAGAGACCGGAATCGGTAATGGATATACTCTCTATCTGAACCGAAACCACTTAAATAACTATACGCGGAGTGATGATCCAGAATGAAGTGGATGGAATGATGTACGCGTTGACTGAAGAAAGAGAACGATTTTGGATGACCCCTGACATGACTAAAACAGGAGCCGCGCCGGGCCATTGAGGATCGCCATCTCTAGCGGACACACTTCTTCGATACCATATCTATTACTATTGTGATTCGATTTGGGTGCACCCCTTGATTTGGGAGTGTTGTTCGCGGTGTTGGGGTAGTAGCTGCTATGCCCAACATCAGTCCGGATCACGCAACTACTAGTATCCTAGTTGGTATTGCCTCATGTACCTTGTCATACTGATTATCCTATTCGCGACCACTACGATTTTGATTTGTACCTTTAGTATATGGATTGCCCTCTGGTGACTTCCGGTTTTGGGGAAACTACGGTCTTGTATATGCTTTTGGGAATAAACAGGTTAAGAGGTGTATGGGCCCTGCTTAACCCTACTTTGATATCTTTATATTACTGATAGACATTACCTACTTAGCGTACATTACTACCTAGTAGATAGTTTAACGGATCCTTAAAGGATGGTTATTCCAAACATCCTTTGAGTTACTTGTATTTCAATTGCTATTTCACTTGAGTTGGATTTATTAATATAAGAATGTTAATCCTGACTCGAGTGTCTTGTGTTTTGCTTTACGCTCGGGTCAGACTGAGTAGTTCAGCTTTTGAGACTCACCTTTGGAGTTGGAGCTTTGCTTGAAGATCCAGCCATCTATTCTGCTTCCAGTATTCGATGATTCCAGTGATGTATTCTGATTTGTATCTGATGTATCGTATTACTCTTCTGTTGTAAACTCTGATGTATCTTATACATTTATATAGTAGCTTCATGAACTACTATCTTTTTATTTCCGCTGCACTTATTACTCTGTGTCTGTGATCTGTGATTATATTTATTTACTGTATATGTTCAGTTTTGCCAAATTTAAATTAACAACGCGGTATTTTGAGCAATTCAACTCCGGCATGAGTGTCTATCTATACACTTATAATGGATGCGAATGGTCCAAAATTCTGGGTCGTTACATAGATGGTACTTGACTCCTTAGTTAGGACTAGGCTCCTTATGATTGTGGATTTTTTTGGATTACCGATTGATGACATATATTTCATCCAAACAGATGGAAGGTTAGAACCTATATGTTGCAAATATTCAAAAGTAAGGTATAAGTAGGGATGGGCAAGTTCCTATAAGGAAGTTGCATTAACCACCACAAGATGATAGCCATATTTTTAATATATATTCTTAATAATAAGAGGTTAAAAATAAAGCGAAAAGAAGAAAAGTCCAAAAGAAAGGACAGTTAAAATCCATTTTCGAATCCGACTCCATGTGAAAGAATTTAATAAAATACTTTATATTTTTTGAAAATATTTGAAATAGTTTAAAATGAATATATTTAAAAATAAAATGACCCTATCATTTGAAGTAGTTATTTTGAAAAACAAGAAAATTTTAAAATTTTAAATTGAAGGAGCTATCTAAAGATTCCTAGTTGAGATTAAAATGGGCCAGACTAATTTTTTTACATAAATGGGATTTTGATAAAGAGACAATTCCTTTTTGAAATAAATGAAAAAGAGTTCGTATGTTTGGCCCAATGATTTTTCATATTTTTAAAATTTAAAAGTTGTAAAAATTCTTCTTAAGGGATGAATATAGGGCTGTCAATGGATACCCGAAAAATCTGAAATCCATCCGCATCCACATCTGAAAAGCGGATAAATATACGATATCCGGAAAAACGGATGCGGATGTGGGTATGAAGACATTCACATCTGAAAATTATCTGTCCGGTATTTTTCAAGATTATAGTTTAAATTATCCGCATCCGAAAGTATCCATTAACAGGCCTAGACGAATAAATGGAAATGGTACTTGATTTAAATGAGGTATAGAGAATGGAAGGGTAAGAATGTCTGATAATGAAGATAGGGAAATATATTCCCGTATAAGGAAAATACATAGAAAAACAACCAAAATAGATTTACACATTAGGTATTTCTTTTCATGTTAATGAAGAAAAGCCCAATGGCTAAAGCAGTAGGCGAAAGCACTACAATGACAAATTAAGAAAATAGTTAAAGAGAAAAGAGCTACTGTAACACCCCGTAAAAAATTAATAAGAAATAAATAAAATTGATAAATTAATTAAATAAGATAAGGCTAAAAATGAAAATTTTGCAAAAGTCGGAATTTGACCACGGAAGTTATGCCGTTGCATTCGTGGTGAAATTCCAATCAATTTTCATATATAATATGTTTAAAACAGAGCTTAAACGGAAAAGTTATGGACGTTTGAAGTTTTCAAATTTAAAATAATTTAAATAGAATTCAAATTCAAACAATTAAATAATTCTTAAATTTGAAATTTGAAATTTTAAAGTTAATACTAATTAGACTTGGGGGTTAAGTAAATGATAAAAATAATGTTAACGTTAAATGATAATTAGGGAAGAAAATAAATTAAAAAGCAATGGCATAAAATCTTCCCAAAATATCACATATAGATCGACCGCTCCCCTTGGACCGGTCGACCGCTGGCGCTCGACTGGTGGGTAGCGGTTGTTAACCTGTGATGTTGAGTAAGGCTAGGTTTTTTAGATATTTAACGTACCAGATTCCACTATTTTTAATCGACCTTAATCCAACGGTTCTGGTGCGTTTCGACCACTATAAATAGGAGCCCAGCCCCTCACTTTTATTAACAAAATATTTTAGGACTCTAGCGAAGCTCCATCAGTTCGTCTCTTCATAGATTCAAAAAAACTCCATTAAGGTTTCAAGTAAGAAATCCTATTATATCTATTTTGTTTTCTATTTATTTCCCAATCTATTCTTCTCCAATTTTCTAAATCCAACGTATATATACAAATCCCTTACGATATATATATATATATAAGAAGAGATCCGCTAGAGATTGTTAAAGGCATGCCAGATCTAAAGGAGACAAAACTTATTCCCATGAATTAAATTGAAACTCCTCTGCTTATTTTTATGTGAAAAAGAAGTTGAATAGAGCATAAGATTAAAATTGTAAGTTTCTACTATTAATATGTTCCATTATTTTAATGTAATAAGTTGAGTTTAAACTTTTATTGTATACAAGTTTGTTGATTGGAATTGTTGGCTATGGATATTGGAATTTTGGTATTGTTGATAATATGAGATAAGACCTGTATAATTGTTGAAAGAGTTGACATTTAAACGTTGGTTTATGGCGTAAATTATCCACGTTTAGAAATTACCAGGCACGTATATGTATGTATATATGTATGTATGTATGTATGTATTATCGTAATTAACATATAATTGCGTAAATAAGCAGGATATTAATTTTATTAAATCCCCCTTTAGGCAAGTAATTAATGTTAAAGGAGAAATAAGAAAGATCTTTTATAAGGCTTTGATTATGGAAACGGTAAGATGTGTGAGAATATGTGTAGAGAGTATATAGATTATGATTAAGTTATAGGGATGCAAGGTCATTCAAAAGCACATGAAAGTTTGCCCAGCTAATCTGGCTACCGATAGTGCGACTTTGGGGCTGTTGTGAGACATCGCCCTCAACGAGTAATTACGATGACGCCCACAACAAGTAATTACGATGACACGGGGTTAGTCCTAAATTCAGTAGGGTAAATCTTCCTATTAATCGGGCTACTAGTACATACTTAGTCAGACTAATGTGAGATATGTTGTTTTGACGAGACATACTAGTCCAATTACTAATATAGTAAGGCTCGAGATTTTTATTCACGAGACATATGTTGTTTTGACTCCCTCCTTATTACAGCACAGGTTAGGAAAGGCAATGCTGAAGGCGTAGACGTTGATGAGACTTATGGTAGATTATTTATTTACTTGTTATTTTCTACAGTTTTTGATGTACCTATGAAACAAAAATGATGATGTAATTTTATAATATTGTACCACGGATATGTAACGGTGATTGTGGATATTTTGTTATGGTTTTAAATGACATTTTGAATTTATGATGAAATGGGTACTATTGTTATTATTATATTTTATCATTCCGCTGTGAGATTCAGAATGTGTAGATAATAGCTCTTTGTTGTTCTTTTTACCAACCAACAGCAGCTTTGAGATTGTTCTAAGTTTTAATGGGCCTTTTCTAGGTCTGGATTTAAGCACATTTCAGAGCGTTTTGTTACATTCGATATCAGAGCCTAGGTTACTTGATCAATGGAAATAAGTATACATATGACAGGTGTACTTGTTATTTTTGAAATTATGTTTCAAAAATCCTACTATATATACATACTTATTTTAAATGTACACAAAAACACGAGGAAAATTTTCACCTCAACATATAATACAATCTTAGGAAATATAGAAGGAAGAGATTGTAACTCCAAAGTTAGCAAGGTGGTAAATATGCAATAAATAAGGAGTTACAAGAATTTAATATGGATATAAATGGACCAAATAAAAGGATTATTATGGTAGTTATGGAGAGATAAGGAAGGCATAATAGGAAAAAAATTAAATGAATAAATAAATGTCTTAAAAAATTATCTGTTAGAAAAATAAATCATTTATTACAGACAATTGACAAATAGAAATAACAAATAAAGATACTAGATAGTAATTGAATATTATAAGGCAGTATAATTGTCATTAGGGTAAATTAGATAGCTATAATTATACAGACGAAGATTAGTGGACCTAGCCAAATACATAAAAATAGATGGGAGATAAGAATCTATGTGTTGTAAACAAACGGAAGTAACAAATGAAGCAAGATGAGAAGAAGGTATGGAGCACGCGCCCATAAGATGGTATGCATTAATCATCACAAGGAGATAATCGAGTTTTTATGAAGGTTGAGTAGGGAAGAAAGAAGTTCAAAAGAAAGAACAATTAAAGCCAATTTCTAAATCCAATAGCGCGTGAAAGAATTTGATAAAAAGGTTTTCGGAAAATTCCTAGAATTGTTTTGAATAAGTTTTTGAAATGATTTATTGGGAAGTTGTTTTGAAAAAGTAAGAAAATTTGAGAACCATAATTTAAAAATTTATTGAGTCAAAAGTTTCTAATTAAAAATTTTTTTTTGGTAAAAAGGATTTTTCATTTTTGAAATTCTAGTTTAAAATTTATTGAGTTAAAAAGTTTTTGATTTTTGGAGAAAAGGATTCTTTGTATTTAAATTAAATGTGAAGTAGAGCATAGGTTGGGCTTGATGAGTTTTCTTTTATTTCATAAATTTGGAAGTTCCTTTTAAAAAAGATATAGTTTTTTTTCTAAAAAGGGAATAAAAGGAAACAGAACTTAATTAGATTAAGGAATAGAGAATAAAAGGATAAGAATAACTAGGATCGTAGGAACATTTCCGTATAAGGAAAATACAGAGAATAACAGTTGAAGTAAGAGCCAATCAATAGAGGCAGTATTCAGAGAGTTGGATAGAAATAGCATTAAGAATTTATATTAAATAGGATCAATAATCTAGTTAGAAATTAATAGGACGAAGTCATCCTTGTCTACTCCACTTTTCGTTGTTGAAGGTCATTGAAGGTGTTTTTAATTTTTTTTTTGCAATTGGATGGAATTGAATGATGATAATTAATAAATGAGTTGTGATAATTTTGTGAATGTAATAAGGAAAAGCATTTATGTGAGGACGAGAATTTTAACTATTCATTTTTCTATTTAAAATTTGTTTAAATAAGAATAGAATATTATTGAATTTAGAATGGTAATGAAAGAGAAATAAATTGGAATTGATAATGATTATAGGAGTTTAAATAAGATTTAAACAAAGTTATAAAAAATATTTAGTTAAGTGATAATATATTTTGAGTAATAAAGCAATAAATGTTAACGTATATCTTTAGAATAATATAACAACTTGAAATTAAATTTTTTGGCATGTATGGAATAGATTACGGTTTGAAATCTACTAAAATAATTGTATTATAAGTAGAAATATCTTTGAAATAATGGACTTTTCATAAGTTAGGCCATAATTTCACGGATTAGTAAGTGATGATTTCGAATTTAAGGAAATAAGTTTATTTGTATAAAAACAATTTATTGAAAATTATTTTATATGTTGTAGAAGGTTTCTGAGAAGGGAAACTATTTTGCTCCTTTATGGAATTAAGCAATTTTTGATTTAATAATAGTTTGCTTTAATAATTGAGTTTTAAATGTTTTGAATTAAAAGTCCAACTTTTAAAGAAATAAATCTTTGTTGCAGAAAGTCCTTAAAAAGGAAAATTTGGTTAAAAAATGGAAAAAATTTCATGACTATATTAGGAACTACATAATTTTAGAAAATTGGCAAAAAAAAGTTTCCAAATTTGTATTTTTATAGGTAAAGGGTTTCAGATATGGTACTTTGTAATTTTGAAGTTTTAGTTTTAAGAATGGTGAGAACTAAAAAAATTATGAAGTAGATAAGGACCACTACCTAGGTAAGGCAGTGTAAAGGTTTTAAGATGTGAATAAAATAGGAATAGTATATACAACCTGATCTGGAAATCAGGCACAAATATTTAATTATTAAATATTGGTAAAGCTATGTAGATATTCCAGATTTATAATTGGATTGTAAGTTAGGTTGCCCCAGTTGACTTAGAATGTGAATTTCTATGTTTTGATTTATTTGGAGCGAGTTCCATGTAAATTTCATAAATTATCCGACTTTAAAGTATGTATAAAAGCATGTCTTTTTGAATTAACAAGGATATACCAAAAAGGAAAGATGTGTAAAATATGGATATTTTTTTACATAGTTTATACTGTCTATTTCATTGAAAAGGAAAGAAATAATTCTTTGCAGTTTCATATGAAGAAAAGATCTTATTTTGGTTAATTTATGGAAAAATTATAACGATAATCCTTTTTAGAAGGATAGCTTTGATAAATTAAAATGTGGAAAGGAATGTTCTTGTTTAGAAATTAATATATAGACACACATATAACAGTGTTTAATGCATAAAAGTAGAAATATATAAATAACATAACTTATGACTAAATACGTATTGGTTAGTAATTAATTGGTTAGGATTTATGGACGTTAATTATAAATTTAATAGGCGATAAATTTATAATTAGTGGGAGTTAAAAAGAATTATATGAGGACTGATTAAGAAATTTAATATAACATTGATGAGGATTTGAATCAGCATAATAAATGGATTTTGAAATTGGTAAAAAGATTAAAGGAATTTAAATGAGGATTGATTAGGGATGGTCAAACTTTGACATTAATTATCAATTATTAAAGGTATATTAACTAAAGTAATGACAGACCTCATTTATTAGAAATCATGAAGAAGGATTAAGGAAGATGAAGAATTAAGTAGAATGATATACTAAGAATGTTCATCTTGATTCAGTAAGGAATATTAGGGCACCAACATCATTAACACCAGTTAATGATAAATTGCAACTTCCAAAAAAATTTGCTTTTGGAGTTTTTAATTGTTATCACTAGTTGTCTCTCTTAGGTTATTGGAAAAGCGTATGGTATAGTATAAGATATATTCCTGTTTTACCGTTGGGTTGATTTTATGGACGAGATTAGAGCGCCAAATAAATATATACAGAGAGGAACAACATAAATAAGGAAATTTCATAAGGACAATTAGTTTGGGATAAACTGTAGGTAAGACTAGAAGTTAATGAGGAAATTAGGTTAGTAATTAGGAATAAAGGATGCTTCAATCCCAAAAAATTTAGGATTTTGAGAAAAATATAGCTTACTGAGAAACACCATTCAAGAAAAACCATTCACCCTAGAAGAAATAAGATGGATAGGGATATGAAGAGAATTTTCTATTGATCAGGGAAGAAGAAGATGGTAGCACAATTTGCCACTAGATGTTTAACATGCCAAAAAAGTAGAATTGATAAGGCATCGGATAAATGTTGCACAAGATCATCAGAAATCCTATGTGGACAAGCGAAGAAAAGAGTTAGAGTTTGAAGTAGGGGATAGTGTTTATAAAAATTTCCCCTCTTAGAAAGGTCATGAGATTTGGAAAGTCAGGAGAGTTAGCACCAAAGATTTGTTGGACTTTTCCCAATTTTAGAAAGAATAGGAAAACTTGCTTACCATGTAGAGCTACCTGATAAATTGGCAGGATTCCATGATGTTTTTTCTCTTTCATTTCACATTTGAGGAAATGCCTTCATGGCACAACTACTGTGGTAAAGCCTGATATATTGGGGGATACATCTCATGCCACCACAAGCAGTGTGGAGCACGGAACTAGGAAATTCTGCAACAAAGAAATTAGGCTGGTTCGAGTGCAATGAGGGGAGAATCCGAGGGGAAGCATGAGGATTTCTTATCCTAAGCTTTTCACCGGTAAACTTTTCTCTCCAAAGTTAGGTTTTGGTTGCATCGTGATCGCTTGTTTGGATAGTAGGAGATGGTTGCTACACTTTTACTATCACATTTGCATTCATAGAATACTTCTTGCATGTTTAGGATGTTTGCATGCATGCCTATATGTCATGGTACTTGCATTTACGCTAGGATTGAGATCACCTATAGTATGTCTGCACACATAATCACATTGCACTTTTGGTTAAGTAAATGGTTGTGTAGATAACTTGGTTATATAACATGGATGTTTATAGTGCGTTACGCTGTTCGCCCATGGAAGGATTTTAGAGAAATCCTTTTAAGGGCGGGTAGAATGTAACACCCCATAAAAATAAATAAAATGAATAAATTAATCAAATAAGATAAGGATAAAAACAAAAAGTTTGCAAAAGTCAGAATTTGACCATGGAAGTTATTCTGTTGCGTTCGTGGCGAAATTCTGATCAATTTCCATACATAATATATTGAAAAGGGAGCTCAAACGAAAAAGTTATGGACGTTTGAAGGTTTTAGATTTAAAATAATTTAAATAAAATTCAAATTCATATAATTAAATAATTCTTAGATTTGAAATTTGAAAGTTAACAGTTATTAGACTTGGGATTAAGTAAACGTTAAAAATAATGATAACGTTAAATAATAATTAAGGAACGAAATAAATTAAAAAGCAACGACACAAAATATTTCCAAAATAGCACTTATTGGTCGACTGCTCTCCTTGGACCGGTCGACCGCTAGCGTTCGACCGGTAGGTAGCGGTGGTCGACCTATGCTGTTGAGTGGCGGCTAGGGTTTTTTGATATTTAATGTACCAGATTCTATTATTTTTAACCGACCTTAATTCAACAGTTCTGGTGCGTTTCGACCACTATAAATAGGAGCCCAACCCCCTCACTTTTATTAAAAAAATATTTTGGGACTCTAATGAAGCTCCGTCAGTTAGTCTCCTCGTAGATTCAAAAAAACTCCATTAAAGTTTCAAGTCAGAAATCTTATATATCTATTTTGTTTTCTGTTTATTTTCCTATTCTATTCTTCTCCAATTTTCCGAATCCAATGTATATATATAAATCCCTTGCTGTATATATATATATATATATATATATACATAAAAGAAGAGATCTGGTAGATATTGTTAAAGGCATGTCAAATCCAAAGGAGACATAGCTTATTTCCATGAATTAAATTGAAATTCCTCTGCTTATTTTTATGTGAAAAAGAATTTGAATAAATCATAAAATTGAAATTGTAAGTTTTTATTATCTATATGTTCCATTATTTTAATGTAATAAGTTGAGTTTAAATTTTGATTGTATACAAGTCTGTTGATTGGAATTGTTGGATATGGATATTGGAATTTTGATATTGTTGATAATATGAGATAAGACTTGTATAATTGTTGAAAGAGTTGACATTTAAACATTGGTTTACGGCGTAAATTCCACACACTTAGAAATTACTAGGCACGTGTGTGTGTTTTAGCGTAATTAACGTATAATTATAACGTATAATTACATAGTTAAGTAAGATATTAATTTTATTAAATCCTCCTTTAGGCAAGTAATTAATGTTAAAGGCGAAATAAGAAAGATCTCTTATAAGGCCTTGATTAAGAAACAGTGAGATGTGTGATAATATATGTAGAGTGTATATAGATTATGACTAAGTTATAGGGATGCGAGGTCAGACAAAGTTACACTGAAGTCTGCCCAGCTAATCTGGCTACCAACAGTGTGACTTTGGGGCTGATGTGAGACATCGCCTATAATAAGTAACTATGATGATGTAAGGTTAGTCCCAAATTCTGTAGAGTCTAATCTGGTTACCAGTACCTAAGAACAGTAGGGCTAATATGAGACGTCATTGTGGCGAACGGGTCATAATACGAAGGACCCGCTTCAAGGATTGAAGGTATTAAGTGGCTGTGTAAGGGCCCCCCTCTTCACTATGCAGGAAGTAGTAAATGGTCAGGGTTATGAGTTAGGCACGATAGAGGATAACTCAGGAAAGAGCCTGCCTCAATAGGAAGTATTAAGTGGCTGAAGAGATTCCGTGTAATGTCAGCTGGATGGTTGCTAGTAAGGAGCCTGCTTTGGGATTATAGGTAGTAAATGACATGGACATGCCTTAAATAAGGTATTAAATGGTCAAAGTCTTCCTAATTCTCATTAAAAGGAATTAAATGACTTAGGTACCATCTCTTACATTGATAGGTATTATGGACGATAGATATGAGTTATTGGGTTGATAGCA
Source organism: Allium fistulosum (assembly GCA_030737815.1). Lineage (NCBI taxonomy): Eukaryota > Viridiplantae > Streptophyta > Magnoliopsida > Asparagales > Amaryllidaceae > Allium > Allium fistulosum. The sequence goes on along the minus strand of CM060905.1, from coordinate 626,130,687 downwards.
AATTAATTACGGGCTTATATTTGGAAAGCCTTTTATTTATGTTTACGAAAAGCTCTCGGGCTTATTTTTGAAAGGACTTATGATGTAGGTAGAAAACGTAAGACATATTACTATTTAAATTATACTGCCAAAGTACTAATATAGTAAGGCTCGAGATTTTTGTTCACGAGACATATGTTGTTATGACTCCCTCCTAATTACAACACAGGTTAGGAAGGGCGATGCTAAAGGTGGAGACATTGATGGGTCATATGGCAGTAGTCTATTTGTTTACTTGTTATTTTCTATAGTTTTTGATGTATCCATGAAATAAAAATGATGTTATAATTTTGGAATATTGTACCATGGATATATAACGGTGATCATGGATATTTTGTTATGGTTTTAAATGACATTTTGAGTTTGTGAAATAATGGGTACTGTTGTTATTATTATATTTTATCCTTCCGCTCTGAGATTCTGAATGTGTAGATAAATAGCTCTTTATTGTTCATTTTACCAATTAACGACCAACTTTGAGATGGTTCTAAGTTCCGATGGGCGTTTTCTGGATCGTGATTCAGGCCCATTTAAGAGCGGGTTGTTATAGCTATATAGGGGGAAGTCATTTAAAATAAGAGCAACTTTAGTCGAAGAAATTTAATAGCAGCAATATTTAAAAACTTAAATAGAAAGAATTTATATTAAAATAAGGGTAGTAATCTAATTAGAAACAATATAGAAGAAAAACAAAAGGAAAATTTGATAATTTGCACAAATATGTGCAGTAAATGCACATATCTTTTAAAAGCCCCCCTCATAAGCTATTAGAATCTCTGCTAAGGTTGAAAGTTGGAAATAACATGAATAATAGGATGAAAGTTATCCTTGTCTACTCCAGTTTTTGTTAAAGCTATAAAAGACATGGTAAAAACATTGTATTTTGAAAAATGGTTTAGTATAACTTTTGAGTTTTTAAATGCAAGATTTAATAAATGGTTTGAGCTTAAAAAATTTACCTTTTAAGAAGTATATCTCTATTGTAAAAAGGAAAAATGACTTAATGACTATTCATGTAATAAAAGCCTGGCTCTTACTATTCGAAAGTAATGAAATAATGTGTTGTTTTAAGAAAACGATCCTTTTTAAATTGCTAACATTGGAGTTCAAACTTAGCAAATAAACTTACTTCTTAAGTCCTAAATTATAATATTAAATGTTATGACACCTACATTTAAAGTTTTTTAAAATGAGAAAATGTCATGGCACCTCTTGGAAACCAAGCAATTATTGAGTTTAATAAAAAGTTACTATGTCTATATTTTCAAAGATAAAATTTTTGGATTAATTACTTCATGGCTGTGAAGTTTAAGAATTTTATAAAAAGTGGTGAAAACCAAACGAACTTTTATATGGGGTAGATAGGGATGTTTGCCTTGGTAAGACAGGGTAAAAAGTTAATACTATGAATAAAATAGCTATGAATGCTCATATAGTAGCATCATGGGATCCCCGTAGAATATTAGTAAATACTGGTATGAACTTAGAAATGTTTTATTAGATATGTGTGAAAGCCATAAGAAGAATGCACAAAGGAATGAGAAATGGTATCAAAGTACACTTTTGCGAGTCCTAGAGTATGCTTGTATGAGAGATCAAAGATAAAGAAAATAAATTTTGAAATTTGAATACTATTAAGTGATTTGGACTAAAAGAAGATAGTAATATCAATGAAGAATACGACAATGAGATGACAAACACACATAGAGGTCGTTGGTTGACTCAAGGTTAAAGAATACAAGATAGGTGGTAGGAAAGTTATTCCTCAGGAAAATTGTCCAATAAGTTATTCTAAATGTGCATAGCTTATATTTCTTACCCGCCATAGTATGGAAATGCACAATGTATCCTATAACTGGTTGTAATAAATGAAGTAATGGATGAAACTCATTTATTGAAAGCCAAAAAGGTAAGTTAAGACATCTTGGTTATAGTAGAATGTCAAACTAAAAGTGTCTGCTTTATTTGAGTGAGAAGTGATAGGGTCACAACAACATTAGTAGCAGTGTGTTGAAGTGCGACTTCCAACAATTGTTTCTATTTTGTTATTTGGGTCATAATTGCTAGTTGTCTCTTTTAGGGTATTGAAAATTCTTACGATATGATATGAGATATGTTCTTATTTTATTATTATGTTGATTTTTCTAGATTAGCTTTGACCATTATATATTGTAAAACAATATAAATAAGAAAAATCTTATAAGGGCACTTAACTAGCGATGAAATGTAACGTGAGGCTGGAAGTTTATAAAATAAAATAGGAGATTAATTATATTAGCAACAAAAAATAAAGAATGCTTAAATCCTAAAAACTTTAGAATTCTAGGAAAAATAAATTTTAGCAAGCGAATGTGATAACCCAGATTTTTGGACATCTATTAATTGATAATTAACTGGATTAATTAATAGGAATACTAATTTATAGATTGAATAAATAATTCTGATAAAAATATATATATGGATAAATATTGATTTGATAATCTCCCTAATATAATTATTTAAAATGGGCAAACTTATTATTTTCAAACAAATTAAATGTATATATATGTGAGTGGATTTTAAATTGAATTTGAATTTGAATTTTGAAATTCAAAAGATAGATATATATATATCTTAAATACATTTTGGATTTTTAAAAATATATTATATATGATTTTATTTAGAATATAGTTTGTTTTATATTATTTTCTTTAAAAGGATTTTATTTATATAGATAAGAAATGTATTTATTAATTAGGAAATTTAATATAAAAGCTTTATAACCATTTAAAAACTAATTAACTCATGCATAATTACAAATGTAAGTAAAGGAATGTATTTAATAACAAGTGTAAGATGATTAAATATGGCAAAAGACAAGTGTTAAATGTTTAAACAAGTGTCACCAATTTGTTTTTATTTTCTTTTATATTTTTAATAAATCATAGTTTAGCCTATATAAACATATATCTCCTCTCTTCTATTCTTTTTCATGTCTACTCATTTCAAAAGCAAGAAAACTCAAGAACAAATATGTAATTTCTTCAGACCAGAAACTGAAACCTGTAAAACTATTTTCAAACCAGAAAATCAAACAAATCAAAACCCTGTAAACATTATACAAATCAGAAGCCAAAACCTGTAAGACATTTTCAAACAAAGCCTATAACAAAGATCAACAAAGCAAGCAAACCTGAAATCAAAAGTCTTAAATCATCTCATCATCAAGTTCCAGTTAACAAGTTCAAGCATTTTTCAAATTTCAGCATCTCAGTTTAAAGCTCTGTTCATCTTTTCAAACTGGTGAGTAAACTTAAACCATAAATCAGTTTCAATTTGATGTATGTGTAGTGTTTGATGTGAATCTCGTGATGCATGTTTAAATTTATGTATGCATGCTTGTTAAAATCTGAATACATGTCTATATGAATGTATATATTGGTATGCATGTTTGTGATCAGCTCTGTTTATTTTCTAGCAGGCTCAATATTGAACAAAAATAAAATTCTCTTCATGTAATCTTTGTTAGGCTGAAGTATTCAAACAAATGTTGTTTGTTTAAACATAATTAAGTTTTTAAAATTTTAATTATATAAATTAAGTTTGAAATTTTCTAGAAAATGGAAAAAACAGTGGAAAACTTAGGAATGGGTTGAAATCAAACTCAATGATTTATTGATTCAAGTATATAACCTGAATCCCCTTTGCAAACTAGGATTTTTGAAATCAAAATATCAATTTTTAGTTGAGTATTGATGGTTCAGTTCGAAGATGATCAGAATACGGTTTTTGGGTTATTCCTGGCGATCGATGAATTCGGGATAGTCGGGGTTTCTGTCGAAGCTAGCTTGTCGATCTGGGATGTCGGGGGAAATAGTCGAAGTAATTCTAGTTCACCGTAGTGTCAGGGAATAGTCGAACTAGGGTTTAGGTGAGTTTTTGGTCGAGGTAGATAATCGTGCTGCCGCGCCTACGTCGGAGCATCGAGTTGGTCGGGACGAGGGGGAATGAAGCCCGAGATAAAGATGAAGTTGTGGATGGAGGATCGGAATTTCTGGTGGCCGGAATTGGAGTGTCGAGGTGAATTTGGGACATAGGTTTCTGTCCAGTTTGTTCACGATGGACGATTTTCAATTTCGAGATCGTTTTGGTGTTTGGGTGTTTGGAATCAAAGGAGAAGACCATAGGCGACTCGTCGAAGATGGACAGGGAGGTCCGATCATCGTCGACGATGAGTGCAGGTGCACATCATATCCGCTGTGTCAGGTTTTTGTTTGAGGGGTTTTTCTCGAGTTTATGCTCGAGAAAAAAGATGGGTTACCTCGGGTTCGTCTCGAGTTCGCGTGTGTGCTTAGTAACATAACAGTTTAAAATTTAAACCAAGATAAAAAAAATAGAAAACTGAAGCTCGAGGAAATGGTTGAGGAAGTTCGGGATTTTGAATGGGAAACATGGGTTTGCCTCGGGTAAATATTAGAAGATTAACAAGTTTAATTTTTTTTAACAAAAGTTAAGTTTAAACTAATTATCTTTAAACTATTTTAAGTAATAAGTGATAATTTAATGTTTGACTAAGTTGAGAAAAGTATTTTAAGTTTTTATTAATTAAGTTAATCCTTATGTTATTTTTGAACTTAATTAAATCATGCAATTAAATAGTAAATTAATTAAGATAAGTGTTTTTAATTATTAATTTAATTTAAAGTTTTAAGTTAATCAATAGTTAATGATTTATTTGATTTCAAGGTTAATAATTAAAGATTAATAAATTAAGTAATTAAAGATTAATTATTGGTTATTAATTAATTAAAGGGTAATTAATTAAGTTTTATTAATTAATAATTAAAGAGTAATTAATCTATGTGATAAAAAAAGGTTAATTACTTAAAGAATAATTAATCAAGGGGGATTAATTAAGATGGATGATTAAAGAATGATTGATTAATTGGATTGTAATTAATTAATGTTAAGTGAGAAGGATTAAGGTAATCCAAGTAATTAAAGATGCTGATTAATAATTGGAGATTAATTAAATTAATTAGGAATTATATAATAAATCTTGCTTATGGATGATTTAATGATATTGGATAACTTGGATTGTGAATATCTCTGATATTGAGTTGTAATGTACGGTAATATGATATGATGGATTGAACAGAATAATGTGGAGTATCAATTGATAATTAATTTGTTGTGTGACTATGATACCTTGTATTATAGTTGATTTGTATCACTACGCCATAGATGACCTTCTGCCACATTTTTGCAAGGTGTTGCTAGCTAAAATGTTGCGACAGCTATAAAATTTTGGTCCTACTGCAACGTTGTATTTTTGGTGTTACCTTAGCCATAAAAATGTGTTGCTCTAGCCAAACAAGTGTAACACGATGCAACATTTTTATATAGTGTTGCTATAGACATATTCTAATTAAAAAAATTAAAAAAAATTACACCTCAGCGATCCACACCATTAGTTAAAACAAAATCTCAACCATTCATCCACTATTTACTATGTTTCCTTTATTTTCCGCTGACATTTACATTCACGCGCTTCCTTTTCATTTCGTTCTCCCCCAAATCGTATAAACAAAAATTAGGGATTTTTTTTCTACCCCGATCTATTCCTTTTTGCCTTAATTTCCTATTCCTCCAGCAGAGCCTGTAATCGCAACTCCAATCCACATCTTCTAATTCGCATCGTGCTTAGGGATTGCAAGTGGAAAATCTGTTCGTCAGTGGTGACTTCGAGATTCAGAAATTGACGAAATCGCAACTCCAATCGTGCTTAGAGATTGCAAGTGGAAAATCTGTTCGTAAGTAGCTTTGATTTATTTCTTTGAAATTCTTGGGATGATTTGTGTTGTTTCGATGCGTTTGCCAGTGATGAAGTAGGTGTAATTTATATGGCTTTCGAACCCTAATTTCTCTGATTTCACGAAAGCTTCGGTCTTGATTGTTGCGTTGAATTCTTTGAGTTGAATGATTTTTCCCTACATTTGGGTCTTCTCATTTTATTTGTAAAAAAATGTATATAAATTGGACAAGATCTTAAAATTAGTTAAGTCATGTCTTACAAAAATAATAGTTTGTTAATACAAATGAATTTGTGCCTGCTTATGCATCTGAATTAACCGTTCACAGATGTAGCACGAATAGTGTTTGTTAAAATTAACCTGACATCGGTAAATACAACTTAATTAACAATATAATGCTGCAACCATAAAAAAGAGTACTCAATCTACAAATATAATGCTGTGTATGCAAAAGTAGTGAGGGATAAAGGAAGTTTACTGATGCATGGTTGTTGAAGTTTGATATTGGTTTGCTTCTGGAAGGATTATGGTGCAGGAGTACTGTTGGATTTGGGTTTGAGGTGATTTGTGGAGGTGGAGATGGCGAAGATACTATTTCTTGATATTGCAAGTGAAAATATATGATTTTATTAAAATTGTAAACCTAGCACAGATTCCTAGCACAGATTTTGTATATGCTTTCCTAGCACAGATTCCTTAAGAGTAAAATCTCTCGGTGATTCATAATCAACATTATTGTGTGCTCAGGTGTTTCATTGAAGACACAAGAGCTGTATGCTCTTGTATTTGCTTCACCGTATTTAGACATTTTCACTTATTTCATCTCAGTGTTTAATACGGTTATGAAGCTGATCTTCTTGGGAAGTTCATTTTCAATTGTTTGGTACATAAGGCGACACTAGATAGTTCGAAAATCATATGATAAAGAACACGACACATTTCGCCATCTCTTTCTCATATTACCTTGCCTTTTGTTGGCCCTGCTTATAAATGAGAAGTTTACTTTTAAGGAGGTAATACCCCAATTAAGCGCAATGAAATTTTAACTAACATTATTAACAAATTCTTTATAATTTTTCTATATCTATGTAATGTTGCTGCTGCAGCAGCATGTAATGTAATGTGAAGTATATTGTGACTGTTGTTGTCAGGTTATGTGGACGTTCTCCATATATTTGGAGGCTGTTGCTATTCTTCCTCAGCTTGTTTTGTTACAAAGGACAAAGAATATCGACAACTTGACCGGGCAATATGTTTTCTTCCTTGGGTGCATTATCATTTAATTTTTAGTTATTGAATCATTCACCACTTACTGCTGTGGACAGTGTCTTTCTAAATAAATCGCCATTTTTGGCTATAGTCGCAAACTGAAATCAAAATGTTGTATCTACAGTGCATACAGATTATTGTACATCCTTAATTGGATTTACCGCTACTTCACTGAACCACATTTTGTGCATTGGATAGGTATGAAACTTCCACAAATTCCTTGCTTACATTCCAAATATAAGTATTGTTCCTTTTGTAGTATTAACATATGTTTTACCTATTTCCAATTTCAGCTTGGATATCTGGACTTGTACAGACTCTTCTTTATGCTGATTTCTTTTATTATTACATAATCAGGTATGAATACAATCTGTAAGAAAACTTCAATTATCTTGTCATCTCTATTTCATTTTTTTTATTGACATTGAGTTACAACATGAAAATCTTGTATTATTCACAAAAATAATAAGAAGATTTTTGTATTATTCTGAAATAGGTGATAAACGAGACCCTTCGATTCGGAAACGTTGTAAACTTTCTCCATCGGAAGGCGATTAGAGATGTACATTACAAATGCTATGGAAGTAGTTGAAGATTCAGTGTATGAGTCGGTATGAAACTGTATATGTAATGAGTGAACTGAGTGATGTAGTGAGGAATATCTGTATATGTGAATATCAGTGTTATATATCATTGAATTGTAAAATAGCGGAGTCAGGAATTTTCACTGTTTCAAATGTTGAAATAAAATATTCATTTAAATAAAATACTGTTTGAATATCAAATTCTATGCAATAGCATTTTATTAAATAAATATTTATTTCTATTAAAAAATGAAATATGCTCTACATTGTGGGCCCCACAAGATATGGGCCCCATAACTTCAGAAAGTTAATATCTATAGCAACATTTTTGGAATGTTGCTACAGATACCTATGGGTGTTGCTATAGACCCAAATAGGGTTCTATTGCAACAATATTACTTATGTTGCCTTAGATTGTCAAAATGTTGCCTTTGAGGTCTAAGGCAACGACAAAAATTGCATCACCCGAAAAGTGTTGCCATAGACCTATGGCAACATTTTTTGGGCCTGACCCAACTTTTTTTTTGTGTTGCAGAAGGCCGTTTATGGTGTAGTGTATCCACTTAAACTGGAATTAGAAATGACATTGAAATCGAAGAGACCGGGGTCGGGTAATTAGTAAATACCCGAAACCACTTCGATTAGTAATCAAATTCCTTATAAATTGGACATGTAAAATTAAACGGGCTGGAATGGGATAAAGTAACATGGACATTTAACCTGAGAACTGATGTGTGTGTTAAATCATTGACTATAATAACGTAAGAACTCGTAAAATATACGAGTTACCCTGGTATTCACATATGTTATAGCTTGGTATTTCATGTTAGATGGGTTTACTCACGCTGGTTTCCAGCCTGACCTGGGTGTTACTTTGATGTAATGCTCGGGTCAGACCGAGTATTACAGATTTCCAGGTAAGGTTGTTCTGGAGCTCAGGAGGCGAGCTGGATGGCAGGAACGTATGGAGTGTATTCCGCTTTGATATATTGTAGTTGTTTGGGACATGTTAATTGTATCTGTCCAGTGATTTGTGTATATGTTGTAACTCTGATGTATTAAAGTGTAAGTTGACAAATACAGCTTCATTTGTATAACTGTTATTATTTGATATTATATTTTTCCGCTGTGAATGTGAGAATCTGTGTTTTTGGTGCTTTTGTTTCTTCTTCTTCTTCTTCTTCTACCTCTTTTCTTCTTTTCCCTAACTATCTGGAATTTTCAGGATTGAAAATTCCGGGTCGTTACAGTTGGTATCAGAGCTGAAGGTTAAGCGAGAACCTTGGTTCTGTTGGGGATTACTCATTAAGGAAAGGGTCAGTAGTACCCTAGAATGAGTTGAGTGTATATATATATATGAGGGCATACTTGTTCATTTCTTATATAAAGATTTTAAAACGGTTTTAAAAATGATTTGCATATAAGCTTATATTTTGATATATAAAGCAATAGTTTTTCTAATTATTATATATTAAGGTAATTGGTTGTTGAATTATTGGAATTAAATATAATAAATTTAAGGGGTAATGGAAATACAACCAAATAGGAACTGGATAATATGAACTATACAGATAAGATAAAACCAGAAATGGTTATTGTGTCTAATAATGGGATGTTTGTTTTCTAATGATAACAATGATAAAGCAAATGAAATGTTTTAAGGAAGTAACAATTTAGATAAGTATGACTTGTAAATTTGAATAGATTTAAATTGTGAAGTTTTAAATCTAAGTCCAGAAAATTTAAATTTTTTCATAGTGTTAAAAGAAATTTGTTTTGGATTAAAACCAAAGGTGGTTTAAAATTTAAAGTATAACATGGTGTGCAAATGAAATAAATATGTATATATAAGTAGATATACATAAGGTCAAAGTTGATTGGAAGTAAACACTAAGTGTTGAGTTTTGGATTTTCCGGAAATGTGATAAGTTTTTAAAACTTAAGTGGGAAGTTTATTAATAAGAAGTTTAAAATTTGAAATGGAGAATTCAAATTTGAGTAAGGTTGATTGGATTCTGAAGATTAAATTGTTTTTTTGAACCCTTATTTGAACTTTGAAATAAGTTAAGTAAAGGTAATTTAAAATGGAATTTTGAAATTTGGACTCAGAATTAAATTGTTTAAAAATTTAGGTTGTTGATTTAAAAGTAAAGGTTAATTTGATTTAAGGGATTAAATCAACATTTGAAAATTTAACTCGAATTATATAATTCGAGATGGTTTAAAGTTGAGATTGGAATTGAAATTAGTTCAAATTGAATTTGATTTGAATAATCGGGAAGTAAGCTTGAAGTTGAATAAGTTTAAATTCAAATGGGAATTTATTTGAATTTGGAATGGGAATCGAAGTTAATTCAAATTGAATTAAAAATTGAATCAATTTAATGAAAGTGGAAGATGGATATCTTTTTAATTGAAATTCACTTTACGAAGAGTAAGTAAGGTGGTAAACAACTTTATAAAAGCAATCAAACTTGGATATTTGATTTGGAATAAACAAAGTTATATATCTTTGTTATATATGATAAACTCCCCTTGTTGAATCTATAGCCAGAAGAAAAAGGGTTTTTGAAAGTATTTGAAGTATAAAAAGGGAATGTATACAAGTATGAAGTGATCCAAAGATTTTCAAAGTTATATATATCTATATCTATATATATAAGGGATTTTATGAGAATGATTTTGGAAAAGGTTTTGGAACCTATGGATTTTGGAAAGGCTTTTGATTTTTGAGAAAAATCAGTTTTGGGAATTTGGAAAGCCAAGTTTGGAACTATCGTTTTGGGATATCAATTTTGTGTAAAGAAGATTTTTATATAAATCATAAAGGGTATGATTTTAAGATACTATAAGTGTATAGTATAAAGTGCTTTGAGAATGGCTTTGGGGAAAAAGGCGCTCCCTTGAAATGAACTTCTCAGGAGTGCCACAGGGTGGTACTGCCTTGAACCCTAAGGGGGGTTCTAAAGTTGATCCTGTGAGGAGTCCGGACAAACTAGTTCCTGAGGATTGTTGTGTAGCGAAAGTCGAGGGCACTGATGCTTATAGGGGCATTTGGGTTATGCTGTGACGACAGTGTAGCTCGATGTCACTGCGATCTACTGTTTGGCCATAGCGAAAACCGTGTGGAGGATGAGTGCCAACAGTCTACACTTGATTTTGCTGGGACGGCAACGTAACATCGGTAGGCTACGATCTTTGGTCGAGTGGAGGAGTTTCATTCTTTTGGCAGTGAAATTCGAGGGCGCTGATGCCTACGGTTATATGGGTTTTTGCTGTGATAGCAATGTAAATCCCGGGTATAACTGCGATCTGTAGCGGGTTCCATGGTGTAATCGAGGGGCGCGGAGGCCTATAGTTATCTATGGATTTTGCCGGGATGGCAACGTAACCATCGGGTTAACTGCGACCATGGATGAGGGTGATGATTTCCAAAGCATTCTCACCAAAGATATTTCCTCTATTTTCAAAACTATTTTCTATATTTTCATAAATTATTTTCCAAGTATTTTCACTGGGTGTTGAAAACGGGTTTACCAAGTACTTATAGATTTTCAGTCCTACGCCTGATCAACGTATGACCGAATTTCTGTAAGAACAAGGATGGACTGGTTGAGACATCGAGTTATAAAAAGTATTTTTATAAAACTATTTTTGTAATACTATGTAGATTTTAAAAGTGTTTTAAAAATTCTTAATAAAAAGGGAGTTTATAGTTTAAAAATGTTCAAAGAGTAATTTATCTGATATAAGTATTTTTATAAATCCTGGCTTCGTTCCTTTTCGAGGACGAAAAGATTCAAAGGGGGGAGGAATGTGATAGCCCGGATTTTTGGACATCTGTTAATTGATAATTAACTGGATTAATTAATAGAAATACTGATTTATAGATTGAATAAATAATTTTGATAAAAAAATATATATGGATAAATATTGGTTTGATAATCTCCCTAATATAATTATTTAAAATGGGAAAACTTATTATTTTCAAACAAATTAAATGTGTATATATATATGTGTGTGTGTGTGTGAGTGGATTTTAAATTGAATTTGAATTTGAATTTTGAAATTCAAAAGATAGATATATATATATCTTAAATACATTTTGGATTTTTAAAAATATATTATATATGATTTTATTTAGAATATAGTTTGTTTTATATTATTTTCATTAAAAAGATTTTATTTATATAGATAAGAAATGTATTTATTAATTAGGAAATTTAATATAAAAGCTTTATAACCATTTAAATACTAATTAACTCATGCATAATTACAAATGTAAGTAAAGGAATGTATTTAATAACAAGTGTAAGATGATTAAATATGGCAAAAGACAAGTGTTAAATGTTTAAACAAGTGTCACCAATTTGTTTTTATTTTCTTTTATATTTTTAATAAATCATAGTTTAGCCTATATAAACATATATCTCCTCTCTTCAATTCTTTTTCCTATCTTCTCATTTCAAAAGCAAGAAAACTCAAGAACAAATCTGTAATTTCTTCAGACCAGAAACTCAAACCTGTAAAACTATTTTCAAACCATAAAATCAAACAAATCAAAACCGTGTAAACATTATACAAATTAGAAGCCAAAACCTGTAAGACATTTTCAAACAAAGCGTGTAACAAAGATCAACAAAGCAAGCAAACCTGAAATCAAAAGTCTTAAATCATCTCATCATCAAGTTCCAGTTAACAAGTTCAAGCATTTTTCAAATTTCAACATCTCAGTTTAAAGCTCTGTTCATCTTTTCAAACTGGTGAGTAAACTTAAACCATAAATCAGTTTCAATTTGATGTATGTGTAGTGTTTGATGTGAATCTCGTGATGCATGTTTAAATTTATGTATGCATGCTTGTTAAAATCTGAATACATGTCTATATGAATGTATATATTGGTATGCATGTTTGTGATCAGCTCTGTTTATTTTCTAACAGGCTCAATATTGAACAAAAATAAAATTCTCTTCATGTAATCTTTGTTAGGTTGAAGTATTCAAAAAATGTTGTTTGTTTAAACATAATTAAGTTTTTAAAATATTAATTATATAAATTAAGTTTGAAATTTTCTGGAAAATGGAAAAAACAGTGGAACTTAGGAATGGGTTGAAATCAAACTCAATGATTTATTGATTCAAGTATATAACCTGAATCCCCTTTGCAAACTAGGATTTTTAAAATCAAAATCTCAATTTTTAGTTGAGTATTGATGGTGCAGTTCGAAGATGATCAGAATACGGTTTTTGGGTTATTCCTGGTGATCGATGAATTCGGGATAGTCGGGGTTTCTGTCGAAGCTAGCTTGTCGATCTGGGATGTTGGGGGAAATAGTCGAAGTAATTCTAGTTCACCGTGGCGTCAGGGAATAGTCGAACTAGGGTTTAGGTGATTTTTTGGTCGAGGTAGATAATCGTGTTGCCGCGCCTACGTCGGAGCATCGAGTTGGTCGGGACGAGGGGGAATGAAGCCCGAGATAAAGGCGAAGTTGTGGATGGAGATCGGAATTTCTGGTGGCCGGAATTAGAGTATCGAGGTGAATTTGGGACATAGGTTTCTGTCTAGTTTGTTCACGATGGATGATTTTCAATTTCGAGATCGTTTTGGTGTTTGGGTGTTTGGAATCAAAGGAGAAGACCATAGGCGACTCGTCGGAGATGGACAGGGAGGTCCGATCATCGTCGACGATGAGTGTAGGTGCACATCATATCCGTTGTGTCAGGTTTTTGTTTGAGGGGTTTTTCTCGAGTTTATGCTCAAAAAAAAAGATGGGTTACCTTGGGTTCGTCTCAAGTTCGCGTGTGTGCTTAGTAACATAACAGTTTAAAATTTAAACCAAGATAAAAAAATCGAAAACTGAAGCTCGAGGAAATGGTTGAGGAAGCTCGGGATTTTGAATGGGAACCATGGGTTTGCCTCGGGTAAATATTAGAAGATTAACAAGTTTAATTTTTTTAACAAAAGTTAAGTTTAAACTAATTATCTTTAAACTATTTTAAGTAATAAGTGATAATTTAATGTTTGACTAAGTTGAGAAAAGTATTTTAAGTTTTTATTAATTAAGTTAATCCTTATGTTATTTTTGAACTTAATTAAATCATGCAATTAAATAGTAAATTAATTAAGATAAGCGTTTTTAATTATTAATTTAATTTAAAGTTTTAAGTTAATCAATATTTAATGATTTATTTGATTTCAAGGTTAATAATTAAAGATTAATAAATTAAGTAATTAAAGATTAATTATTGGTTATTAATTAATTAAAGGGTAATTAATTAAGTTTTATGAATTAATAATTAAAGAGTAATTAATCTATGTGATAAAAAAAGGTTAATTACTTAAAGAATAATTAATCAAGGGGGATTAATTAAGATGGATGATTAAAGAATGATTGATTAATTGGATTGTAATTAATTAATGTTAAGTAAGAAGGATTAAGGTAATCCAAGTAATTAAAGATGTTGATTAATAATTGGAGATTAATTAAATTAATTAGGAATTATATAATAAATCTTGCTTATGGATGATTTAATGATATCGGATGACTTGGATTGTGAATATCTTTGATATTGAGTTGTGATGTATGGTAATATGATATGATGGATTGAACAGAATAATGTGGAGTATCAATTGATAATTAATTTGCTGTGCGACTATGATACCTTGTATTATAGTTGATTTGTATCCACTTAAACTGGAATTAGAAATGACATTGAAATCGAAGAGACCGGGGTCGGGTAATCAGTAAATACCCGAAATCACTTCGATTAGTAATCAAATTCCTTATAAATTGGACATGTAAAATTAAACGGGCTGGAATGGGATAAAGTAACATGGACATTTAACCTGAGAACTTATGTGTGTGTTAAATGATTGACTATAATAAAGTAAGAACTCGTAAAAGATACGAGTTACCCTGGTATTCACATATGTTATAGCTTGGTTTTTCATGTTAGATGGGTTTACGCTGGTTTCCAGCCAGACCCGGTGTTACTTTGATGTAATGCTCGAGTCAGACCGAGTATTACAGATTTCCAGGTAAGGATGTTCTGGAGCTCAGGAGGTGAGCTGGATGGTAGGAACGTATGGAGTGTATTCCGCTATGATATATTGTAGTTGTTTGGGACATGTTAATTGTAGCTGTCCAGTTATTTGTGTATATGTTGTAACTCTGATGTATTAAAGTGTAATTTGACAAATACAGCTTCCTTTGTATAACTGTTATTATTTGATATTATATTTTTCCGCTGCGAATGTGAGAATCTGTGTTTTTGGTGCTTCTGTTTCTTCTTCTTCTTCTACCTCTTTTCTTCTTTTCCCTAACTATTTGGAATTTTCGGGATTGAAAATTCCGGTTCGTTACAGCGAATGACATGGAAGGGTTGTTTCAAAACCGTAGGTCACTATCCCTATGCTTTAAAACCTAAAATTTATAAATATGCTTGTGTGTTGTTTGCTATTTCAAAATAAAAAAAAGGTTTTCAAAATCTAAGATTAACTGCGCAATGCTAGGGTCGATCATATGCGCTAACTCATTTACTAACTCTCGATTATGTTAAGACGTGGCTTGATTTATTTTAAAGATATAAAGACAAACGCTTTTGAAAAAATGTGTTAAAAAAATAATAATATTTTACAAATTTGATTGAACAAGAAAAAAAGTTTTTTTTGATGGAAAATGAGATATTTCTGATTTCCAAATGCCATATGCTTAAAATAGGGAGGGTTGACATATTAGTAAATATGAATTCTGCTAATAAGCGCGACATTATACAAAACATAGATAATAACAAGGAAAAAAAGCTGTTTTAGCTTTGGAATTTCTAATTCCATACCTTGTCGATGGCAAAAAAAACTTGTTTTTAAAATAATTCTATTTTAAAATTTATAAATAAACCTCCTTACACACAATTGTACTTGGAAAAGTTGGAAAATATTTGGGAGCAAAAAAGAAAGTTCCAAGGTCCAACAAATTGGTATCCAAAACATGTGGAAATATGAAATTCTCAATTAAAATTCCTTTTTCGGCATAAGCATATAGACTTAGGAAAATTGGATTTTTAAAATTTTGGATATTAGTGATTGTGTGTCAGATATTGCATGGTAGAGATTTGATGCAAAATTTTTTGAACCATACTCCTATTTGTAGGAGTGTAGAAATTGTTGTATGAAAATAATGATTTATTATTTTTGAAAACTTGCATACATATAAAACTGTAAGTATATATAGGTTGTTTGCATCATATTTAAAAAAATTATTTCAAAGAATGCATTCATATAAGAGGTGCTGATTTATTATTATTCAACATACATATCATATGTGTTGTGATACACCGTACACTTGTACACGATTGGCTACAAAAAATGGGATGTACACTAACTGGTTAGATTGTTTAAAATGGTTGCGTGTTATATTACATGATTCAATCCTTGAGAAATTTCGAAGACGAAATTCTTTTAAGAGGAGAAGAATATAACACCCTGTAAAATAAATAGTAAATAGATTAAAAAGGAATTAATAAATAATTGAATAAGCCTCAAAGAAGGAATTTGAGCAATGTCAAAATTTGGCTATGAAACTTGCACCATTGTGGTGATCTTCTGGTCTACTTTCATAAAATTTTACGATCAGAGTTCAAATATAGAAGCTATCGGCGTTTGAAGTTTTCGGATAAAAAATAATAAAAAAGGAATTTAAATAAAAAAATAAATAATATTAAATGTTGGATCACCATTGGTCGACAATCTCATTATGTCGGTCGACCGCTTACGATTTCTGTTGTGACGGCTAGGATTGAACCTTGGCCTAATTGTCCAGATTTAATAAATTATAATCTAACGAATAGAATTGATTCCGATGCCTATAAATAAAAGCTAGTCCCTGAAATTTCTTCTCATACTTTCTGAATAGAGTAGTAGAGCTCTACGTTTTCCCTTCCTAGAAGTTATAAAATTAATGTATTACACACACACACACATATAGAAGAAGGGTAGAAAATAAAAAAGAAGAAGAAAATGAATGTATCAATATCGCGAAAAGGTAAGCTCTATAATTATAAATCCAAATTCCACTTAACTCAAATATCCTCTAAGATATGCAATTCTAATGAGTATGTATATATCTTTTTATACATATCTTTGGGTTGAAAAGGAAAAATTAGTAAATTAAAGGAATGAATTCAGATTTGGAGATTTAGATAGCTAGAAAGACGAGTGGAAAATTATATGATTTATATATAGCACTGAAATTTATATCGTTGAATTTTATTTGGTTATTATGCCTATGCAAGATCCATTAAATTACAGGCTTTAAATGAATATATTTAATTGAAATCTCGTCTGTAAGTTATGTAATTGTGATGGAATGATATATACACCATAATCTGGAAATTTTGAAATTAGTCCCTAAAATTTTTAAATTCTGACGTTGATAAGATTGTGAAGTTTATTGTAGATTTATATTAATTAGGTTTTAAGTTGTTTAGTATTCATTTGGAATGCCCTAATTTAATAGGACATGCAAATTTTTGTATCTTAATTTATCAGAAGTGTTGAATTACAATTTAGTTGTATCTATTTCTGTGTAAATGTCCATTGACTATCCAACATTAATGTATAAAAAGTGCATCGTCTGGAATAATAAGGAATATATCAAAATGAAAGAAATGTGTAAAATACAGATGCCATCTTTCGTAGTTTGCACTACAATAGAAATGAAAAGAGATAATTTCTTATAATTTCAACAGAGTAAAGGTCTCATTTTTAGATAGTTTATGGAAAGTTATAACGGGAAATAATTTCCTTTTTTGGGAAGGATAACTCCAATATATTAAAATTGGGAAATATTCTTTGTAGAATGAACATATAAGTGTAAATTCTAAAATTCCTAAATGTAGAAATTAAAGAGTTATATATATAAACACACACACATACATACACACGTATAGTCGCATCTACTAATTAAAAATATAAATATACACAAGGCAGAGGTTAAAGTGTAATAAATAAATATACATCGGTTCTCGCATTAATTACAATTAAAATATTTAGATATTAATAGTGTAATAAATCATCGGGTTATGAGGTTGCAATGAAGAAGGGGTAATAACTCCAACATTAATAAATAATAATTGCAATATTAATAGACAGTAAATGTGCAGTTAATAGGAAGTTACAGAAATCAAATGGGGGTATAGATGCGTTTAATGGGATTAATTACAAAATTAAGCATGCCATTTATGGAGAAAACAAAATAGGCATAATAAGTTAGATCTGAAATGAATGAATAAATATCATCAGTGATTGTCCAACTTGAATAATGATGACCATTTATAAAGGACAATTAATTGGAAGTGATGAAACAACTGATATTTAAGTGACATAAATGGAAATGAAGAATAAAGGAAATAAGCGTATAAGATAAGAATAAGTTCATGTTAAGTAAATAACTAATACTAATAAATCAACTTAAGAGGCATAATAATTTCCATAGTGGAAATTATATAGCCTCGATAATATGTTATGACGGGAATGTATTAGTGGGTCTACCCTAATATTTAAGTTAATTATAATTTGCTTGGAATAGTATGGTTTGGGATGCAAGGTCAATAAAGCAACACAATGGAAGTCTACCCTTCACCTGGAGGCTACCAGTAGATGTGTATACGTACTACTTGATAGAGTTAGGAGTATGCCCTAAGGAAAATTCTATAATTTATTGTAAATTAATTAACTTTGTACTCATTCTCGTTTGCAATAAATGTGTTTTCCTTTCTGTTATATATTTGTTATAATGTGTTATAAATAATTAAATATTTAATTAAAATATATTTAACAGAAAATCCATATGTGGTGTGTATGTGATAGTAATTACAAATAGTTGTAATCATGAGTACTGTATTACAATTTAATAAACACACCATTTTAAATATTCCTAGTCAAGATGCATTGAGACTGGATATCGATGTATCCGTTGAGACTAGAATACATAACGCTCTCTAAATGTTAGAGAATGTATTACTCATGACTGCTGCGAGCACCAAAGAGTTACGTATTGATAGTTAGTGGATAACTATGGAATGAATTAGTTAATAGTTTTCTGTTGGTTAATATAACCGAGGTCAAACAGAAAATATCTAAGTGACTCTTGAGAATACTATCAATCTTCAATATGAAAGCTCCGCTTTGATTATAGTCTAATCATGGCATGGCGTCCATCGAGTGATTATAGTTGGATCAAGTGAAAGTATTGGAAATAAAACACTATACAAGAGAGGACGCATCTCCTCAGTTATATGGGGTTAGTATCACAATCAACTCAAGTCAACTCAAAGCCAAAATTTCTGGCCAGAGTAGTTCGGTTAATAATTGTTATTTTTGAACCAATGACTTTGTGTTAGACTATAGAGTTGAATATGGATGATATTGGAATTTTGACTATTACCAATTTCCATAAGTCGAAAGTGGTATAATTTCAATGAAGAGAATTGGTGTAAATAATAGTAACAACCAGGTAATCCTTAACGAAGTAAAATTAGATTTTACCGAAAGCAAGTAAGCAATAAATTTGGCCAAAATATCACACCACCAGCTAAGTGACGTGTGAACATTAATATTCGAATAGTTCGATATTAATCACTGACCAAATTTACACCTAAAGAGTCGCATGACCGAATCGTTGAATACTCCTTAACTACATAATTTAATTAGTTTATAATTGTTATAAATTAAATAAATTAATTAATATTTATGAAATATTATTTATAATTTTTTTATTTTGATTTAATGAATAAATATTAATAAATATGTTTATAATAGTTATAAATATATTAATCGATATACGATATCGACACGTGTTTAAATTGAATTTTAGTGCAATATAGTTTGTTCGGACTTTAAATGGGTTTAAAGCCAATACAGGGCTTATGTGCTATAGACATGATGAGACCATAATGGGGTGAGGCCATATGATGACAAGATGGGTTTGGTTTGGATGGATAAGAGAAATAGAATTGGTAAGAGAGAAAAGATGATCTATATCTAAATTATCTCTCTAATCTCTCCTCTATAAAAGCATCTCAACCCACACCCATTTGAGAAATTTTTGAAGCCTCCAATCCCCTTACTTCTTCCTGAATTCTCTTCTTCTCTCCTCCAATTTTCCAAGCTCAAATCGAATAAAATTAAACATTATTCGGTAGCCAGTGGTCAGTAATAAGGGAAATAGCAACTTCAGAATTGGAATTTGACTCAGGAGTTTTATTTAATGCTTCAAGGTGATTTCCTTTGGCGTTGGTGAAAGATAATTGTAACGACCCATATTTTCTATAACTAAAAAATATTAAATTTAACAAGATTTTTGGAATTTAATATTGTAAGGAATTAAATTTTATGATTTATAAAAGGAATTTTTTTTATTAGAATATAATTTAATAATGTTGATTGAACGAAATTGACAACTGTTTAATGTAATTTCAGTTAATGGTAATAATAAAGATTAATAATGAATAAAATAAATGTTGTATAAAACAGGGAAATCAATATTATTTTATTGGAATTGGTTTTAATATTTGTAAGTAAATTTATAATCTTTGTTGTAAACAATAAATGTATTGATGTGTTCAAATTATTTAAATGTAACAACTATTCATTTCTCATCTTATTATTAAATCCGTTTTGGAATTAATTTGGGAATCAATGAAATTAAATGTAATTAAATATTGCAGTTAATATAAGAAAAGATGTTAACCGTACAGTTTGAGTGAAATAAAATGGAAACTTATGTTAATAAATAAATTAGATAAGGAATTGTTGATTCATATAAAATACTTTTAAATCAATATAAAAGAATTTGATTGAAATTAAAATATAATGAACTGGGGTGTTGTTAATGTTGTAATTTAACGTTGAAATTAATGTAGTCTTGAAATTAACATGGAAAATTGAATTTCAAAAGATCATTAAAATTCCGTGTAATCAAGAATGATGAAAATTGTTAACTTTTAAATTTAAATTTAAAGTGATTAAATTGATTTTAAAATAGATTGTTTTAATTAACGTGTAAAATTAGTCTTTTTGGGCACTGTCTCGGATTTCGACGAAACCGGTTTCATCGGATCCGTAATAGTGAATTATTATAGGATTTCAAGTTTTGTAGCGATCGAACTTATCGTTTGATCGTGCAAGCTCGAAACACGTAGAAATCAATTAAAGAAATTTAAATGAATATAATTCGATTTTTAGAGCTATATTTCGATATATTGGATGACCAATTTTCGTTTCGGGAACGAAACGGGCTTTTCGGGCCTTTGCTATTGCTTTGGCCCAATCGATCTGTTCCATCTATTCATATTCCATCTTTGTCTCTATATAGGCTGTTATAAACCCTAGCAGTCTTTCATTCTATTTTTTGTACGTACTTTTCCAATCCATCTGCTTCTTTCCAATGGGGAATATCTGTAACAACCCGGGGTTTCGTATCAATTGATTATCATTCTTAGACGATTAAATCGGGTTGTTAATTGCTGTCAGAATTTTAAAATCAGGTTAAAAATCCTTTGTATTAATCAATGGTTAAGCTGTTATTCAGGCTTTCAATTGTATTTTGGCCCATGTATCTTTGCTTAGGGCCGAGATGATCATCCAAAAAGAAAACTTATAACCGATCCCCCTTTCATATTTCTCGTTCATTTTTAAACCCGGGCCCATTTTTCATTTTCGTGAAAACAAAAAAGAAGAAAACCCTAAGTCTAAACAAGAACGATAATGGCGGCCACGAATTCTTTTCGCGTTCCTTCGTCCCCAAATTAGGGCTTCGGCTGTTTTGCTCGACTTCGATCCTCTGATGATCTGCGACTTTCTTCGACTTCGAATACTTCACATTGCCGAGTGCCTCCATTGGTTTGAGTTCGACTTGATTAGGGATTCGAGACCCTTGGTTCACTCGTCTTTGACATACTTCGGCTGCTTCTAATTGGCGTAAATAAGGTGAGTGATTATTGTCACTCACATTTAATTCAAACCCTGTTGCTTTGAATTGTGGTTTCGTGATTACTTGTTTCGTTGGGCTTTGAAGTTGATCTTCGTTCGTCTGGAAATTTATTTTTGTTCTTGTTGTCTTTGGTATTGAATTGGTTTTGCCGATGATGAAATTTTGGGGGTTGCGTTTATATGAATTGGTCACTATTCTATTTTTCGATTTCTTGATATTGTGGCAACTTGATACATATGGTTTTGATTTTTGTACTGCATTGAATTCGAACTTGTCGCCTGATCTTTGTCACATTGTTCTCGGCATTGAATAACTCGTTTTACTGGAGGCTTTGATTTCGTTATCATTGCGATATTGTGGCTCACTGTTGGTATCACTGTTAGTTCATCTTGTAGCATTGTTTTACAGGACATTGACATGAGATTTTACCTTTCTGTATGCTTGATTGAGTCTTCGAGTTGTTTCGAACTATTGTCGTATCTCATCCTATACACTGCTACTTTACTGTAACCTTTGTTGAGTCTCGTTACGTTGGCTAGTTGATTCACCTGGTTGTTGAGCTGGATGTGGTGTAGACTGATACTCCTTTTTGATTGTTGCTTTGGTCATGTACGCTGGTCGGGGCTTTGAAGTCTGTCATTTATTGAGTTATGTCTGCATTCCACTATAGATTCTTTTGAATCATGTTGTTACATGCCTGGATCATATTGACTAATTTGATTTGGTAAGTGCTTGTATCCCCCTATAGCATAATTTAATAATTCCATTGCATGACAGTTAGTCTGGTTCCTTGTTGACTTCGGTCGTTGACAGTAGTTTTGAACTCCCTGTTGGCCAGTTGTAAATAAGATGATTTTGTGTTACCTGCTATTTCGATTACTTTAAAATGTGATAAAGTTGGCCTCGGCTGTTACTTGATTTGACAAAGTAATTTCGTTCG
Organism: Allium fistulosum; assembly: GCA_030737815.1. Lineage (NCBI taxonomy): Eukaryota > Viridiplantae > Streptophyta > Magnoliopsida > Asparagales > Amaryllidaceae > Allium > Allium fistulosum. Next base: position 626,108,073 of record CM060905.1, on the reverse strand, counting down.
ACTTCGAATAATTCTTTGATATTGAACTGAGGACTTCGGTCTGATTTTCAATTGACTTTAGCCCTATCACTTCATGTATGTGCTTCTGTTGGTTTGAGACCACCACGGCTTAATTTCCATTTGACTTCAGTAACTTGATTTGTGTACGAGATGACGTCTTCAATTGTACACACATGTTGTGTTCACTTGATTTCTGAGTTGTCTTCGTATTGCTTTATGATTTTGAGCGTGTGACCATACATGAACATACGTATGTGTTGCCCCATTAATGTTTCACTGTCTTCCTGAGTTTGTTCTAGCCTTCAAGTTTGCCCCATGTATGTTCATTTGAGGCTGTTGTTCCTGTTCGTAAGTAGATAAATTGAACTGTGATTTAGTTTGATTCCTTGAGTAATTAGCTTTGGCCTTGGTTTCTGTGTGCAAACTATTCTCAGGCATTTCGATTTTCTTCTTGCTGCTTGATTATTCTTTTTTGTGTCTTCACATACGTGCATACATACCATTGTATGTGTGCATGCATATGTTGTTGACCCTACACATGTGGGTTCACTGTACTTGATTTCTGAACTGGTTTTGATGCCAGCCTCTACTTTGTTTCATTTATTTGATTTAAATTGTTCGGTGTGGCATTAACCTGATATTGATATTGTCATTCACTAAATTGCTTGTATCAGTTCTTGGCCATCCTTTTCTATGCTTTGAACTTGATTGGTTGGTTTGAGTTTGAGCATCTCTGATCTGATATACATTGGATCTGTTTTTCTCATTACACTTGTGTTGAATCCGGCTGAAACGCCCGGGTTTGACCTTGTGCTCGCGTTGTGATTTTATTTGAATGGCATTTGAGTTGGATCCGTTGACTTGTGAATTCATTGATATTCTGAGTATTCATAGACTGTACTGACGAGGCAGTACACATTAGCGTGTACTGCAGCCAATCAGCTTTGTTGTTTTTAAATTGACATTTCAATCGTTTAAATTGAATTGGATTGCTGATTTGTTGTTAAACACTGTTAAGTGTTGTATTGACCGTTATCCGGTTTCTTTGTTTAAAGAATCGGACAGGCGGGAATTAGTGTGACTGTCGTCTATTTTATTACTGCCTATATGCACTAATAAACTGGTTTGAATTAGACTGACCTGGGTATTATTTTCTTTTGAATGTAATACTCGGGTCAGACCCGAGTATTTCAGGTTGTAGATTTCTTTCTTTGAGTTGCTGTTCGGGATTGAAGACTTTTCACATCTTCTGAAGTTGTCAGTCATTTTGTAGTAGTCGTGTCATTGTATAGAATGATATGTATCCTTGTATATTAGTCGATAATGTACTTGTATATATAACTTCTAGAATCGACAGTTGTAGTTGTATCATATGTATAGTGTCAACTATGTATTAACTGACATCAGTTATATATATATGAGACTTTTGTTTTTATCTGTGTTCCGCATTTATATTATCTGTGTTATTGTTATATCTAATGTCCTAAACTATTATGAACTATCGTAGTTTGTTTTATACTGATAATTGGATATGTCGATGGGAGTAAATAAGTATATACCACTCCTATCGAGATAACCAATATTAGTGTAAGGCCAATTACGGATGGTCGCTCCTATCCAGCCTTATTCTTCGTAATAATAGACAGTATTTCTTTTAATACTCTTTGTTATCATGAGCATAGAGGTGGGGCGTCACAGTTGGTATCAGAGCTTGGGGTTTATGGACATAATATAAAACATAACTTGGATAGAACATATGTTACAACTATTGGCCGATGTTTTATCTGTGATTTGAGTCAAAACTAATGTTTTGAAATTTTGATGAAATTTTTAAATAACTTTATTTAAAAATAATAGTGAAATTGTGTTCTGATGATTTGATTGATTTGGGTTCTGTTTATCAGAGTGCGCAGCGGAAACAGTGAAACTGTCTTCGCTGAGTACAACTGATAATCTTTTTGATTTAAGAATCAAAATACGAAATTGATATGAATTCCAATTGTTGTTTACATAGCTGTAATTATTTGTTTCTTTGAGAATTTCGAATCCAAATTGAGGATTCGAAGAAATTGCAGATATGTGATTTTTGTTGAAATTTCCGCTGGCTTTCTTTTGTACTAATCATCTATTGATTAGATTTTGCTGTTTTGAATTGTCTTCATTGAAGATACCTTCGAATGGTTTCTTTGTTCATTCTGTAGTACGCGCAAAAATTTGAATTGCGCGTTACTGCATTTATTTTTGCGTTGAACCGATGCTTGGTTATGAAACGCATGTTGTTGCCGTTATTTTATAACGGGATTTTTACACCAATGCTGAATTTCTGAGGCACGGTGTTTTGTTGACAATTTTAATGAATGAAAATTCACTGATGTCACATTTTGATGTGAATTCTTTTGATGAGATATTTGATGTTTTAAAATTACTATCGCTTTGACTTCAGTAACAGCCCATTTTTTAAAAGTGGATTTTCAAGCGGTTATTCCGCAATACTGATGTGTAACCGTTTTACGGTATTTTTAGAAGCACAATTTCCTTATCGAAATTGTTACTGATTTGCTGCTTTAATCACGTGATTGGAAAAATCGTTTTAAAATGAAAATTGTTTTATAAATTTTTAATAGTTTGCGTTTTCAAAAGAATGAGAAAGCGACTTAAACGATTCAGCAAAAATCGAGGATTATGACCCCTTTCTTTTACTGTTTCGCTTAACTCCGGACTTGTCCAGTTGAGAATGCGAATTGTTATTTTTGCAAAATAAATAAAATTGTTTTCAAAAATTTTACAGTTTGCGTTTTCAAAAGAATGAGGAAGCGATTTAAACGTATCAGCAAAATCGAGGACTATGACCCCTTTCTTTTACTGATTCGCTTAATTCCGGACTTGTCCGTTTGAGAATGTAAAGTGTATTTTTACGAAATACACAATTTTGCACTTTCAAGGAAACGAAGAAGAGATTTAAACGATTTAGCAAAAGTGCGGAGTATGGAACCACACTTTTACTTTTTCGGTTAATTCCGGACTCGTTAATTGAATATCTGCTGTTTTGATGATTTTGATGAATTTCACACTTTCAAGGAAACGATGAAGAGAATCAAACGATTTAGTAAAACACGTGGTATGGGACATGTGCGTTTGCTATTTCGGTTAATTCCGGACTCGTTAATTGAAATATTTGATGCTTTCGTGTGCTTTCGAGCCACTATGATGGACCTTCGGGTCATATGATGGACCTTCGGGTCAAATACCAGTACTAGACCTTCGGGTCACTCTGCGGACCTTCGGGTCAATCTGATGGGCGCCAAAATTATGTTGAGTACTTGGTAGGCTTCGGCCATTTGTTGATGCACGTGCGGCGAATTAAAAACTCGCCATCTGATGGGATCGATCCAAGCTTTTATGTTGATTTTCTAGTCTTCTTAATTGATTTCTAGATATTTGTTGTTTCCAATTATCTGCAGGTAATTGGATATTTGTTGATATGAGTTCTGATTATCGTTTTTGATAATCGGATATTTGTTGTTTCTAATTATCGCTTGCGATAATTAGATATTTGAGATTTAATTATCGTTGTTTGATAATTAAATATTTGTTGATTTGATTATCGTTTTTTTTTTGATAATCGAATAATTGTTGTTTCTGATTATCGCTTGTGATAATTGGATATTTGAGATTTAATTATCGCTTTAGATAATTAAATATTTGTTGATTTGAGATTTAATTATCGCTTTAGATAATTAAATATTTGTTGATTTGAGATTTAATTATCGCTTTAGATAATTAAATATTTGTTGATTTGAGATTTAATTATCGCTTTAGATAATTAAATATTTGTTGATTTGAGATTTAATTATCGCTTTAGATAATTAAATATTTGTTGATTTGAGATTTAATTATCGCTTTAGATAATTAAATATTTGTTGATTTGAGATTTAATTATCGCTTTAGATAATTAAATATTTGTTGATTTGAGATTTAATTATCGCTTTAGATAATTAAATATTTGTTGATTTGAGATTTAATTATCGCTTTAGATAATTAAATATTTGTTGATTTGAGATTTAATTATCGCTTTAGATAATTAAATATTTGTTGATTTGAGATTTAATTATCGCTTTAGATAATTAAATATTTGTTGATTTGAGATTTAATTATCGCTTTAGATAATTAAATATTTGTTGATTTGAGATTTAATTATCGCTTTAGATAATTAAATATTTGTTGATTTGAGATTTAATTATCGCTTTAGATAATTAAATATTTGTTGATTTGAGATTTAATTATCGCTTTAGATAATTAAATATTTGTTGATTTGAGATTTAATTATCGCTTGAGATAATTAAATATTTGTTGATTTGAGATTTAATTATCGCTTTAGATAATTAAATATTTGTTGATTTGAGATTTAATTATCGCTTTAGATAATTAAATATTTGTTGATTTGAGATTTAATTATCGCTTGAGATAATTAAATATTTGCTATTTTGAGATTTAATTATCGCTTGAGATAATTAAATATTTGCTGATTTCGAATTTAATTATCGCTTTAGATAATTAAATGAGTGTTGATTTGAAATTTGATTATCGTTTTTGATAATCGAATATTTGTTGAATTTGAAATTTGATTATCGTTTTGATAATCGAATATTTGTTGAATTTGAGAAAATTGATTATCGCTTTTGGTAATCGAATATTTGTTGAATTTGAGAAATTTGATTATCGCTTTTGATAATCGAATATTTGTTGACTTGAAATTTGATTACCGTTTGTGGTAATTAAATATTTGTTGATTTGAAATTTTAATTACCGTTTGTGGTGATTAGATAAGTGCTGATTTGTTTTCTAATTATCGTTTGGGATAATTAGATATTTGATGTTTTCTGATTATCGTCTTTGATAATTTGATAATTGTTGACTTGTTCTCTAAGTATCATTTGGATAATTGGATATTGCTGATGATTGCATTTATTCAGTTTTAATTGTTTTCTGATTATCTACTTGATAATTAGATTTTGTTGTGAATTTGTAAATTTCTTTTATGGAATTGAAAGGTTTCTATGGCGTTTATACTCCTGTCTTTTATTTTCTAGCTTAACAAGTTTATGTTAGACAGATAATTGTTATTGACACCTGTAATTATGAAAATTGCGGGGACGCAATTTTTATAAGGAGGGGAGTCTGTAACAACCCGGGGTTTCGTATCAATTGATTATCATTCTTAGACGATTAAATCGGGTTGTTAATTGCTGTCAGAATTTTAAAATCAGGTTAAAAATCCTTTGTATTAATCAATGGTTAAGCTGTTATTCAGGCTTTCAATTGTATTTTGGCCCATGTATCTTTGCTTAGGGCCGAGATGATCATCCAAAAAGAAAACTTATAACCGATCCCCCTTTCATATTTCTCGTTCATTTTTAAACCCGGGCCCATTTTTCATTTTCGTGAAAACAAAAAAGAAGAAAACCCTAAGTCTAAACAAGAACGATAATGGCGGCCACGAATTCTTTTCGCGTTCCTTCGTCCCCAAATTAGGGCTTCGGCTGTTTTGCTCGACTTCGATCCTCTGATGATCTGCGACTTTCTTCGACTTCGAATACTTCACATTGCCGAGTGCCTCCATTGGTTTGAGTTCGACTTGATTAGGGATTCGAGACCCTTGGTTCACTCGTCTTTGACATACTTCGGCTGCTTCTAATTGGCGTAAATAAGGTGAGTGATTATTGTCACTCACATTTAATTCAAACCCTGTTGCTTTGAATTGTGGTTTCGTGATTACTTGTTTCGTTGGGCTTTGAAGTTGATCTTCGTTCGTCTGGAAATTTATTTTTGTTCTTGTTGTCTTTGGTATTGAATTGGTTTTGCCGATGATGAAATTTTGGGGGTTGCGTTTATATGAATTGGTCACTATTCTATTTTTCGATTTCTTGATATTGTGGCAACTTGATACATATGGTTTTGATTTTTGTACTGCATTGAATTCGAACTTGTCGCCTGATCTTTGTCACATTGTTCTCGGCATTGAATAACTCGTTTTACTGGAGGCTTTGATTTCGTTATCATTGCGATATTGTGGCTCACTGTTGGTATCACTGTTAGTTCATCTTGTAGCATTGTTTTACAGGACATTGACATGAGATTTTACCTTTCTGTATGCTTGATTGAGTCTTCGAGTTGTTTCGAACTATTGTCGTATCTCATCCTATACACTGCTACTTTACTGTAACCTTTGTTGAGTCTCGTTACGTTGGCTAGTTGATTCACCTGGTTGTTGAGCTGGATGTGGTGTAGACTGATACTCCTTTTTGATTGTTGCTTTGGTCATGTACGCTGGTCGGGGCTTTGAAGTCTGTCATTTATTGAGTTATGTCTGCATTCCACTATAGATTCTTTTGAATCATGTTGTTACATGCCTGGATCATATTGACTAATTTGATTTGGTAAGTGCTTGTATCCCCCTATAGCATAATTTAATAATTCCATTGCATGACAGTTAGTCTGGTTCCTTGTTGACTTCGGTCGTTGACAGTAGTTTTGAACTCCCTGTTGGCCAGTTGTAAATAAGATGATTTTGTGTTACCTGCTATTTCGATTACTTTAAAATGTGATAAAGTTGGCCTCGGCTGTTACTTGATTTGACAAAGTAATTTCGTTCGACTTCGAATAATTCTTTGATATTGAACTGAGGACTTCGGTCTGATTTTCAATTGACTTTAGCCCTATCACTTCATGTATGTGCTTCTGTTGGTTTGAGACCACCACGGCTTAATTTCCATTTGACTTCAGTAACTTGATTTGTGTACGAGATGACGTCTTCAATTGTACACACATGTTGTGTTCACTTGATTTCTGAGTTGTCTTCGTATTGCTTTATGATTTTGAGCGTGTGACCATACATGAACATACGTATGTGTTGCCCCATTAATGTTTCACTGTCTTCCTGAGTTTGTTCTAGCCTTCAAGTTTGCCCCATGTATGTTCATTTGAGGCTGTTGTTCCTGTTCGTAAGTAGATAAATTGAACTGTGATTTAGTTTGATTCCTTGAGTAATTAGCTTTGGCCTTGGTTTCTGTGTGCAAACTATTCTCAGGCATTTCGATTTTCTTCTTGCTGCTTGATTATTCTTTTTTGTGTCTTCACATACGTGCATACATACCATTGTATGTGTGCATGCATATGTTGTTGACCCTACACATGTGGGTTCACTGTACTTGATTTCTGAACTGGTTTTGATGCCAGCCTCTACTTTGTTTCATTTATTTGATTTAAATTGTTCGGTGTGGCATTAACCTGATATTGATATTGTCATTCACTAAATTGCTTGTATCAGTTCTTGGCCATCCTTTTCTATGCTTTGAACTTGATTGGTTGGTTTGAGTTTGAGCATCTCTGATCTGATATACATTGGATCTGTTTTTCTCATTACACTTGTGTTGAATCCGGCTGAAACGCCCGGGTTTGACCTTGTGCTCGCGTTGTGATTTTATTTGAATGGCATTTGAGTTGGATCCGTTGACTTGTGAATTCATTGATCTTCTGAGTATTCATAGACTGTACTGACGAGGCAGTACACATTAGCGTGTACTGCAGCCAATCAGCTTTGTTGTTTTTAAATTGACATTTCAATCGTTTAAATTGAATTGGATTGCTGATTTGTTGTTAAACACTGTTAAGTGTTGTATTGACCGTTATCCGGTTTCTTTGTTTAAAGAATCGGACAGGCGGGAATTAGTGTGACTGTCGTCTATTTTATTACTGCCTATATGCACTAATAAACTGGTTTGAATTAGACTGACCTGGGTATTATTTTCTTTTGAATGTAATACTCGGGTCAGACCCGAGTATTTCAGGTTGTAGATTTCTTTCTTTGAGTTGCTGTTCGGGATTGAAGACTTTTCACATCTTCTGAAGTTGTCAGTCATTTTGTAGTAGTCGTGTCATTGTATAGAATGATATGTATCCTTGTATATTAGTCGATAATGTACTTGTATATATAACTTCTAGAATCGACAGTTGTAGTTGTATCATATGTATAGTGTCAACTATGTATTAACTGACATCAGTTATATATATATGAGACTTTTGTTTTTATCTGTGTTCCGCATTTATATTATCTGTGTTATTGTTATATCTAATGTCCTAAACTATTATGAACTATCGTAGTTTGTTTTATACTGATAATTGGATATGTCGATGGGAGTAAATAAGTATATACCACTCCTATCGAGATAACCAATATTAGTGTAAGGCCAATTACGGATGGTCGCTCCTATCCAGCCTTATTCTTCGTAATAATAGACAGTATTTCTTTTAATACTCTTTGTTATCATGAGCATAGAGGTGGGGCGTCACAATATCCCAAAACCCTAAATTTCAATTTCAAATCAAATCCAAAAATTCAAACTGCTCCAATCCTATCATATAATATATCATCGCAAAGCTCTCGATGAACGTAATTTACGTCTGCATTTCGTTTTTCGATTGGAGGCTCCGTTTGTCCAGAAATTGGTGATTTTTCTCAACCATCCGTTGTAGGGTTTTGCAAATCAACGGTTAAACGTCGACCATTCGACGATCGGGGAGTTACGTCTGGTAGAGGAGGCGATGCGGTCTTCATCCATCGACTCTGATCATCATGAAGTTGCTCAAGATCGCCAGATCTGGCATGAGAAGGCGTACGGCAGTGGACTGCCTTGGGGGTGTCGATGGTGGTCGCGCGACCACTGTAGGTGCGACATTGGGCGTGGAGGTTAGTGGCCTGGTCGGATTGGTCGAAGGTGGCTGTAGCTTTCTCGGCAGCATCGTGAAGTTTGCGGCTGATGAGTTGAACAGCGGTTTAGGGTTTGGGGAAGGTTTGGTAATTTACGTTTTTACTCCTAGTTTATTTTTAATTTAAATTTAATTTTTCAAATGTTCTAACGTCAATAACTTTTGTATGGGAACTCGGATTCACGCGCGGTTTCTTCTGTTGGGTTCTTATCAAAATTCCGAACAACGAAAACTTAGTTTGGTTAAATTTGGAGATTGTTGAAATTTTTAGCTTTATTTGGATTTTAAATCGGGTATAAATCAAATGTGAGTGATTTAACCCACTCACGCAATACTAAATCTTCTTATGTTAGTTGAATTAAGTTTATGAAGTTATAAGAATGTTATTGGTTGGTGTTTGATAGTTTAAGTTGACATTTTAATTGAAATTGAATTTTATTGAATTAAATTTTCATTTAAGTTAATATTGAAATTGAATTGCTAGTTAAATACCTGATATTGATAACCAGTTAAATGTTGTGATTTTTTGGCTGGTTTGGATGTTGATTGTGATGGATGTCTATCTGTTGACATTTTGGATGATTGGATGTTTATTTATTTTTATATATCCTTGTTACCACATTGTATATTAAGCGACAACATATAAACTGTTATTTGAATTATTTAGAATAAACTAAGAAATAGTTTAAAGTGATATATACCCATGACACTTTGATTTGGATTGAAATGATATATATATCTATCCCGGAAATTAAAAAATTGAAATAATTATTCACTTGGTCATAGGATAGAAAATTATATACGGACACCGGATTGGTTAAATTAAATGGCTTTAAAATCTTGGATTTGGATTTTGGTTAAAGGATTTTGTTTTAAAGAAAATAAATTGTGGATTTATATGAATTGAATTATTTTCTAATTCAAGCTTTGAAATGTTGGAATCGAAATTGGTTAAAAGAAATTTTTTTAATGAATTAAAATTGAAATGTGAAGTTATAATTGATATATGACTTTAATTTTGAAAATTGATTATTTTTAAGTTTGAACCTTAAATTTAACAATGAAGTTTAAATTGATTTAAGTGGTTTGAATCAGTAAATTGAAATTGGACTTGAAATCGATATGAATTGAAACAGTTTAAAATAAGAATTGAATTGGAATTTTAAATCATTGAATTGAATTGTTGAATCGAATTTGAAGTAAAAAAATAAATGTTTCGAAAACTGAAGTTAATTCAAATTGAAATTGAAATCGAAATCAAGTTGATTTGAAACTAAATCAAAATTTAGTCAATTGAATTGAAAGATTGAAAATTGAGCTTTGTTGATTTGAAATTTAGACATGGGCCCAAATTTGTTGAAATGGAATGAAACAGTTTGATTTGATGTTATTTTCAAAATAAATTATTTTAATATAAACTGTTTAAAATCTATTTTTTATTACTCAAATTATCTTGGTTTCCAAACTATTTTACTATATAAACCATTTTCAATACTCAAACCATTTTATATTAGACTGTTTTAAATCTCTAAACTACTTAAACTATTTATAACTATTCAGCTATTTTCTAAAATTTCAAATGTGCAAAGTTGGAATGTTTATATTTAAATCATTGATTTAAATGCGAATGTGGTTAAATGAGGTTATAACCTAAGTTGGAATTTGAAATGATATTTTCAAGTGAAAATGACATATTTTGAGTAAATATGGTATTTTGAAATGAAGTGATATTTTGAAGTGAATATGATATTTTGATATCAAATATGAACCAATTTCGAAATGTAAAAGAACCAACCGGTGTGAAAAATGACGTTTGGTTATTAAAGAGACCGAGGCCTCTTATTGGCATACTCTCTGTCAATATTGGAACCATTTTAACAACTGTGTACGTAGTGGGTGTTGTCTAGAATGCAGAGGTTGAATTAGAGGCGTTTGCTAGATTTGAAGAAAGAGAACGATGATGGATCACTCCGACACTTGTGTCAATTGGAAATGACTAAAACAGGAGCCTATGTCTGGACAAGGGGCTCGCAACCTTTAGGGGCCATCACCCCTTCGTATTATTATATTGATTTTGGACTTAATCGGTGCACCTTGATTTTATTTTGGGGGTGGTGGACTCGATGGGCGGTCGTAGCTACGATGCGTTACCACCAGCTAGAAGGGTAAACTGGTAAAATCCTACCTTGGTCATTGCCTCACGTGCCTTGTCATAATTTTTTCCTTATACGCGCCCACTACAATTTTGTTTTAGTATGGTACCTATAGGGGACTCACTGGCTACCGACGTTACTGATTGTTTTACAGGACCTACATAGACCACCTGCTTAAAAATGTGTTAAGGGGGATCAATGTAAAGCCTTAACGCTATTTTAATACTTTACATTACTGATAGACACTACATATATAACGTATTTTACTACATATAGATAGTTTAACGGATCCTCAAGAGATGGAAAATCCCATAACATCTCTTAAGTTATTGCACTCACGTTGTACACTTGATAGGAGATGTGAAATCCCGTAAACATCTCTGAAGCTATTACACTCATATTTATTTGTTGTTGATTTAACATACATAAGAACTTTTAGTTCTGATTCGAGTGTTTTGCCTTTTCATTACGCTCGATCACCCTAAGCATTTTAGTGTTTGAAGACATTATTCCTTGAAGATGAAGATGGAGTTTGCTAGATCGTATTTACTATTATTATTCCGCTGCATTATTTGGTATGTTGTTGATTGTACTCTGATTTTGTGTAAAATTTGTGTAATCAAATGTATATTGTAAAATAGCTTCATGAACTGTTTATTTGATTATTATATTTTGTCAATTACGTTGCGAGATTCTGTATTTTGCTTTCTTTCTTTTCTCTTATTTTCTTATTTACCCCATTGATAATCCTCCCTTTTGAATGATTTGAGTTAGACATATGTGGTTTATTGTCGATTTAAACCGTACAAAAAGGTGGGTCATCACAATAATTATCTGATCCATGATTAAGTACTAATATTTAGATAATTTATATATCATATATCGTTTTGTTAGTTAAGTAACGATTCTTATATATCAGTATCTCATCACATTCAGAATGGTTGTACTTTTATATACATGCATATATACACACACACATATATATTGAAAAAATTACTTTTATAACATATACTTTCCTATAATATGCGTGGCACAAAATATAAAAAACAAATTTTTTATTTTAATTAATTTAATATACATTATTTAGTTATATATAAGCTTTATAATTTAAATACCATATCTTATTATATACAAAATACGATTTTATAATTTTATATAATAATTTCATACATAAAGTATTTTCAGTATAAAATTAAATAATTTTAATATATGTATATATATTATTTAAATCAATTAATTATGAAAATTAATCATATAACATATATATATTATATAAAATATGTTTTGTACATTATAAAATTAAATTAGCACCTAACATGCTTTCAACAGAAAAAATAATAATAATTTAGATAATAGTTGAAATTAAAAAATTGAATTTAAAATTATTGTTTAAATTATAAAATTATATATAAAATAATCAAGTATTAAAATATAACTCAAATTCTTACTGAAATTTTAAAATTCAAAATTATATTTCAAATATTAATTTTTATTTAATTTTCTACATATTTACCATATTGAAAATTAATTTTACTATATATATTTAAATTGAAAAAAAAACATTTTTTGTCGTGAGCATTGTCATATGTGTATATATATTTAATATATATAATGCATGTTTTTATTTAAGTTTTAATATATATATTATTAAATTATTTATATATATATGTATTTAATATATACATTTATAAAAAATAATTATATATATTATGTTTTTGGTTTTGCAGCAAAATAAATAAGTAAATTTTAATTTTATGATAAATGTTTTAAAATATACTTATATAATTATGTATACACACACACATACATACATACATATATATTATAAATTGTATGTGTGTGTATATATATATATATATTTATTTATATAAATTATGTAAATTAAAATATAGTGTATATATATATATTTGTATGGGTTACATAATTATGGATCTTAAAGCTAATTAAACACTAGAGGAGGGTGAATAATGTTTTCTAAATTATTTAATTGTTTTCAAATTTCTTTCAAGTTAAATATTAAATCACCGATTAACAACACAGAATTATACTATCAAACAGACAAAGATGCAATCATAGATAAAAATAAAAGCAGTAAAACAAAGTAAAGAGTTAGAGAGATGATGCTAAAATTTTTGTACTGGTTCAGATTTCTCCTACATCCGGTCCCGTAAAATTACCTGTACAGATTTTTTTTTCAAATGCCAATCTTTAACCGAGTAGAAGAAAAACCCAAATACAATCTTGATTTCGAGGTCACAGGACACACCCTCCCGAAATTCTAAGCTCATAGTAGACTCACTTGATTTGATCGGGCTACAAGCACACCCATCAGATTTCCGGGATACTAAGCACACCCACTTGATTTGAATGGGCTAGAAGCACACCCAAAGCAAATACAAATAGAGTTGATAATTTTTTCAAAAAGAATATCTTTAATTTTGGATACAATGGATCCTATAGCCTCTTGGACATAACTTTGATTTTTGAATTGATAGAGAAAGAGAGATGTTTCCAAAACAGTAAGGAAGTAGGATTGAATAAATACAGTGAAGTATTAATTGATTCTAAGTGACTTTGAAGTGAATAGAGTATATTTTCAATGGAGTTTTCAAGAGAGTAAGAGGATAAAAGAAAATAAGTAAATCTAAACTTTAAAATTTGTTTGAAATCCCCTTTATGTAGTAAATCAATAGATTTGTCCATTCGTAAAGAGTTGCTATGAATAGACACTATCATTAAAATTTGAAAAACAACTTGGCGGCACGTATGTCGACATACCATCAGCCTATATGTCGACATATGCATGAACATTTTGAAAACTTGTTTCTTTTAAAATGTTTAGAAAATCATATACTTTGTAAAATAATTTCATACTTGTAAAGTAGTTTGAACATGGTTTATAAACATTTTGAACTTTGAAAAACTTTTATAAAATATTTTGAAATTTATTTTGAAAATTTATTTTGTTAAAAAATATAAAAGACAGAAAATAGGAGATAGAGATTAAAGATTGGTATCAAGGACTTTAACAATATAAGCTATGACTCTATACACTAAATTATAATCTTAAGATCTTCATATCATGGTCATTGTACTCATGAGTCTTCATGTCTATCTTTTGAGTCTTTATATTGTACAGTCTTCGATTGAATACCTATGTAATTTTTTGCATTATATACTATATAACTTGGCAGAACATTAGTATCTATATTTTATATGATTGTATATGGTTGTTGTCATCAAAATCAATAACTGAGATATTAACAATCTCCTTCTTTTTGATAATGATAACCATTAAATATTCTTATATATAAAATATGATACAACTCCCCCTTATTTAGATAACTCCCCTGAATATATGCATGTATATTTTATTTTTTCTCCCCCTTTATCATCAACAAAATGAGTTAAAAATAAAAACTCCCCCTAAATAAAATACTTAGAAACTATAGAGTCAAAATCAATAATTTAGCGCTTAAAATAATCGAAGCATATTAAGCATGATGTAATATGATATTAAGCATGATAATTATAACTAGATATATGATAAATTATGGTATAATGATAAACAAGATATCACAAACTATGTTTATTAATTCAAATTAAAATCGTACTATAAGTTCAAACATTCAACCAAACCAAAAACAAACAAAGCCAAATATCAATCCAAATATACTCACCAAACCAAATCAAATCCTAAGAGTATTTATATATATACACATATTTATAATTTAAAACAAATCGAATAACTAGAAATTCCTTAGAACTTCAACCCAACCATCGAATTCAAAGAATGAATCTGCATTGATGGCACCTTAATCTTCATTATCCTTATTGTTATAGCATTCTGGGTTGTTAGTTTGATCATCTTTGATTAAAGAAAAAATCGACCGTCGAAGGGCATCAAAATGCTTTTCTTGCTCTTTGATCATCTATATTTGGCTTAATTCTAAATGCCTTTGACTTCTTAAGATAAAAGTAAGAATATCCATGAAAGATTGAAGTGTTAGTTCAAGGTTTTCAAACAATATTTTGTATGGAGAAGACATTTTTGTTAAAAAAAATGTTAAAGAATGAAAAGAGAATAGAGAATTAAATAATGAGTTAGTTTTTCTAGAAGAAATAGGCTTATATAGAAGTGAAAAGTTGTTTGAAAAGATTGAATATGTGGTAGTTATTTTGTTTTTAAATTTTAAAATTTTGCAAACGGCTAACATATGTTGACATATACAATGTATGTATGTCAACATGCATACCTGAAAACGCAAACTTTAAGTTTGTGTTGTAGTTTTTGCCTTTACCTTATGTCATTATATATTTATAACTTCCAGAGACTATCTGAACTATATGTAACAGCAAGAACAATTTTTCACTAATAAGAAAAGATGGTACATAGCACGAAAGCAAAATACATAAAGATAACATAATTATACTAGAACAATAAACCAAAATAAAAGCTAGACATTATAAGCAAATAACTAGATAGACTAAGAAATATGTAGATGACGATGACGAATATCCACCAAGCTTGTGAATAATTTTCCCAAAGTATTTGTCCACTTTGTTGGAGAAGGAAGTGAACTTTTACTAATGAACGTTTAAGCTTCTTTTGGTTTTTAAAAAGTTTCCCTTGATTCTTTAGAATCTCTTTGTTGAAAGGATGAGATGGTTTGTCGAAGCTTTCTAAAGAAGTATCCATTTCCTCCTCCTCCTCCTCCTCTTCTACATCCATTTCATCGCCTTCTTTCTCTTCTTCTTGTTGTATTTCTCCCTCCTCTTCCCATGCCAATCTTTCTTCTTTCTCAATAAGAGTTTCATATGGTTTAAAATAAGGTGAAATGTGCATAAGAGAAATGTTGGCCTTATTAAAAACTTTTCGAGGAAGAGTTGATTCTCGTCATAAATCAACACCACAATATATGAAAATTCTAGTAGGATACACGCCATGATAGAGTGTGTTCTCATGTCTAGAAATATTCTTTTGAATAAGGTCATCTAAGATGACTTGTGTCCAATTGATGTCGTAGTTTCCATAAATGGTGAAAAGAGATTTAATAAATTTTTGGGTAGGGTTATTGCAATTACCCATCTTTGGAGTGATACTCTATTATAAAATGAGACTCATAAGTCTCGATTTTGGTCTAATATTTTTATATTTAAAATCTAATTCTTTGTCACTTTTGAAAATGTCATGAAAAACTTCACAATTTTGTTTATCGATTTGAAAAGTGAAGAGGTAAATTACACTAGATTTGCAACCAAATATGTGACATAAAAGTTCACAATTTAAAACAATTTGAGTGCCATATACACTACTTCAAATTTGTTCTCTCTTCTCCTTGAAAAAAATTTCCATCTAAATTTGCAGAAAACATTTTAACCAAATCCAGATAACACACAAAATAATTTTGAGAAGAGTCGATTAAACAAAGAATTTCATTTTGAAAGGAAAGATCTTGAAAACCACAAGAGGAAAAATCATCAAATTTAGCAAATTTTCTGGGAATAACTTTTTCGGAAGTAGCATACTCCATATAAGTTTCAGTGGCTTCTTTGTCATTGAAAAGAAAGCCTTAGATTCTCTTTAAGAGTCTAATAGTTTTAGGAGTTTGACTTGAGGAGGCCAATTTTAAGTTGTTGAAGAGAAAAGAGAGTGAAGAGATTTTTGAATTTTGAAATAAAGCGAGTGAATGAATGGATAGAGATAAATTGAATTAATAGAGAGTGAACAGTCATATTCTCTGGTCAAAAGATGTATTTCCAAAATACGGGAGTAATTGCAAAAGGGAGGAAAATTAAAATTTTGAATTTGGAATGAAATTTCAAATTATTGGCAGGTATGTCAACATATGGGATGGGTATATGTCGACATATAGCTCGTATAATCCAAAACTGAAACTTAGATAAAATATTCCTATACACACACACATACATATATCTATATGTTTATATTCATCCAATATCATTATTAATTTATATGTTATTCCTAAAAATACACAAAGCAAAAAAAATGAAATAAAATTTAAATGTAAAAAGTACCGCTTTTTGCTTCTTTTCTTTGATCTTCTCTGCTTAATCAACTACTGTCGTGAAACACATGTTTGCATCCTCAGTATTCAGTTCATTGTCGCTTGAGGAAGTAACTAAATCAACCATTGTTGTTGTGTAAGCCCTCTTTCTTTGGATGAATCAGTAACATGTGAGATCTTTGATTTATTCTGATGTGGACAGTCTCTTTGCAAATGACCGGGTTCATCGCAGCTAAAACATCTTATCATAGTTTTTGTTCCAAGAGTCTTGTTTTTCGATCTCTGAAAGTTGTTCATCTTTCTATACTTCAAGAACTTTTTGAAATTTCTGGTCCTAAATGCAATTTCTTCATCATTGTCATCGTCTGAATCCTGATCGTTAGTTATTGCAATAAAAGCGATGGGTTTCTTTTCTTTTGCTTTGATTTCTCTTCTGCCCTACAATTGTGCCTCATAGGACATTACATTGCCTATTTACTCTTCAATTTTCAGAGTACTAATATCCCTAGCCTCTTCTATTACTAGTGTCTTTTGATCACACTCTAAAGAGAGTGAATTGAGAAATTTTTTAACTCGGTCCTCTTTAGAAAAGTATTTATCTAATCCTACTAAGAAATGTACTATATCTTGAAATCTACAATACGTGTCAGAAATAGACTCATTTGGATTCATTTTAAATTACGGAAACTGATTAGTTAACATGAAAAATTTGGTTTGTTTAACTTTTACTATTGCCTTCGTGCGTAACTAGCGATCCAAATTTCCTATGCAGATTAACAAATAGAGACTCTATTAAATTCATTTTTATCTATTAAGAAAAATAAAATATTCATGGCTTTAGAATTATTCTGTACAAGTACCTTTTGGTCAATATTCCATTGTAATAGTCTAGGGTCCTGTGCACTCATTTTGTATAATATTCCAAATATCTAAATAATTAGACTTTAAATAAATCTTCATCCCACATGATCAATAAGTGTAATAACTGCTATTAAAAAGTGGGGTTCTAGCAGTAGATTATCCTTCAATAAAAGTGTTAACAAATGTACTAATAGTATTGCTAACCATTAAAACTTATCAAAAATCAAATTACGAGTTTTTGAAAACCAAGCGCTTTGATACCAAATATTGGTTGCAGAATTATGGATCTTAAGGCTAATTAAACACTAGAGAGGGGTGAATATGTTTTCTAGCTTATTTAAATCCTTTTAAATTTATTTCAATTTAAATATTAAATCACTAATTAACAAATAGAATTATACTATCAAATAGTCACAGATGCAATTACGGATAAAAATAAAAGTAGTAAAGCAAAGTAAAGAGTTAGAGAGATGATAGCAGAGATTTTATACTGGTTCGGATTTCTTAGAGAGATGACAGCAGGAATTTTATACTGGTTCGGATTTCTCCTACATCCAGTCCTGTATAATTGATTGTACAGATTTCTTTTCAAATACCGATCTTTAACCATGCAGAAGGAAAACCCAAATACAATCTCAATTTTTGGTTTTTAAGACACACCCTCCTTAATTTTCGAGTTTATGGTAGACTCACTTGGTTTGACAGGGCTATAAGCACACTTACTAAAATTTTGAACTAGTAAGCACACCCACTTGATTTGAACGAGCTACAAGCACACCCAAAGCAAATACAAATAGAGTTGATAGTTTTTCCAAAGACAATTTCTTGAACTTTGGATACAATGGATCCTGTAGCCACTTGGAGAACACTTTGATCTTTGAATTGAGAGAGAGAGAAATGTTTTTAGAATAGTAAGAAAGTAGTATTGAACCAATACAACGAAGTATGAATTGATTTTGAAAAGAATAAAGTATATATTCAATGGATTTTTCAAGAGAGTAAGAGAAAAGAACTAAATAAGTAAATTTAAACTTTAAAATTCGTTTGAACTCCCATTTATACAGTAAATCAATATATGTGTCCATTCATGAAGAGTTACGACGAATAGACACTTGTATTCAAAATTTGAAAAACCACTTGGCGACATGTATGTCGATATACCATCAGCCTATATGTCGACATATGCATGGACATTTTGAAAACTTTTTCTTTTATAATGTTTTGAAAATGGGGATTTTCACTCGAAGGGCTTCTTTGTGCAGGGTAATAAGTTTTAAGGACAATAATTCTGAAAAAATTAGTTTTAAGGATAAATTAAAAGAAACGGATAAATGAAGTTATCATTTTCAGTTATACAGAAATAATGATAAACGAATTTATCTTTTTCCTATATAACTAAAAAAGATAAATGAATTTATCATTTTTCTGTAAATTGTCCTTGAAACTAATTATTCAGAATTGTTGTCCTTAAAACTTATTAACCTGAAATGATAAGCCCTTCAACCTAATTTCCACTTTGAAAATCCTATACTTTGTAAAATAATTTGATACTTTGTAAAATAGTTTGAACATAGTTTATAAACATTTTGAACTTTGAAAAACTTTTATAAAATGCTTTGAAATTAATTTTGAAAATTAATTTTGTTAAAAAATATAAAAGGTGGAAAATAGGAGATAGAGGTCAAAGATTGCTATCAAAAACTTTAAAAATATAAGCTATGACTCTATACCCTAGATTATAATCTTGAGATATTCATATCTTGGTCTTTCCACTCATGAGTCTTCATGTCTATCTTTTGGGTTTTTATACCTTACAGTCTTTGATTCAATACTTGTGTAATTTTCTGCAATATATACTGGATAACTTGGCAAAACATTAGTATCTGTATTTTATGATTATATATGGTTGTTGTCGTCGTCAAAATCAATAATTAAGGTATTAACAATTTGCAATATTTAGAATACATAAATTAAATTATATAAACATACATTTTGGATGATATATCTATATATTAGATGAGTTAACATATTTGTTTGAGTGTAAATAGCAATACTTATACACATGTAGATTATACCTTGCACGGATTGCTATATGACACATGCACACACACATATATGTATATATGATACACAAGTATATACATAATATAATATTAATTACATAATATAAAACTATATTATAAACAAAATAATGATTTTGTTCAGTAGAAATTTAGAAATGTTCTAAATAATTTAGAATTCATTGGCCCAAGAAAGATCCAGTGAAACACCCCACACCCCTTAATATACCCAAAAGACACAATAAAAGGCGTGGTGCATTGTAGGTATAACTAAAGCTAACAGAGACTAAGATTCACAAGACAAAATGGGTAAAAAGATTGGAAACTAAAATAAAACTTCATAATTGCTTAAATAAGTCAAATACCAAATACAACATCCAACAAAATCCATCACGTCTTATGTAATAAAAACTCATAGTCTCAAAATCAGAGTACATAATATCCCTCAAAATAAGCCAGTACACACAAAGAGCTAAAGCAGAAATAAAAGAAATACATAGTAGAGAACTCCTCCAAGAAAACCGCCAAGCAACCGCAATCTACCACCCTCTCCCTTGATTGCCTATGGGGGGAAAAAGGAAAAAATAGAGGAGTGGGTTGAACAAAAAGTCTGGTGAATGATAGTAATTATTAGAGTCTTTAAGTAAGATAAAAGTAATAGTCTCTACAACAGTTCTAGCATAAATAAGGGAAACAATAGGAAATAGGGAAGAGATAAACTGGAAATAAATACGATTAAATACTACTCAATTTATAAGGTAGGTTAATTTTGATTGCTTGCACTTGTCCTTGATTTCTGCTTTGATTAGGCTGAATTCTTAATCCTGTAATTAGGATGTAACCCTAATTCTACTCTTTTTGATCGGACTACTACTCCATAGACCTTACTGCGGACCAGATGCTATATAACTCCCTACACAACAGCCAATGGTATCTACGAAAGATGCACAAAACACCCACTGTGGATCCGGACGACATATATAGCTCCCTACAGAGAAGGCAATGGTGTCTACAAAAGACACCCATACTAAGCGCTTGGAACTCATAGCGTTTACTAAGCACCGGAATGGAAGTCGCACGCGTAACTGCCACCATGCCCATGCTATCTTTTGCTCCACCTATTGGGTCTTCTTATTACCTCAAATTCTAGCATAAGCGTGCCCCTCATCTCACTTCAGGCTAATGTGAGATCACCGTGTGTTCATAGAAACTATAAGGGAAATGTTGTTGGTACTGGCCCGTCATCCAAACAATATCTAGTTGCGCCCCTAATCCAAATCCCTCGTGATTTGGACTTCTATTTGGCCAATTACT
Source organism: Allium fistulosum (assembly GCA_030737815.1). Classification (NCBI taxonomy): domain Eukaryota; kingdom Viridiplantae; phylum Streptophyta; class Magnoliopsida; order Asparagales; family Amaryllidaceae; genus Allium; species Allium fistulosum. The sequence goes on along the minus strand of CM060905.1, from coordinate 626,086,890 downwards.
ACCATTCTTAGCATAAGCGTGCTCTCATCTCTCTTCAGGCTAATGTGAGACACCGTTTTTTCTAATCGGGAATGCTATATGGTACAGGTTCTACTTTCATCTTTGCTTATTAACTTAGATAAATTATTTAATTAAGCCTTTATTATCATCCTTACTTTCTACGCTTATTAATTTATCCCAAGTCTTAAAATAAGTCTAATTCTACTCTTTTTTTATTATAACCTACGTTATAATCATGCTTATTACTTAACCCAAGGTATAAGTGTGAAAATAAGCTTCTTTCATCTTTTACTCTTTTTTAGTTATAATTCTACGTTATAACTAAGCCAATTAATTAGTCCAATTCTAATCATAATTAGGCATAATTTCAGTCCAATTCCATTTATATTACAGTCCAATTCCATTATTTATTACAGTCTTTATAATTTACATCTTATTTTCTTCATTCAATATTCTTACTTATATAATCCATATTCGCGTTTAATTTATTCTAATCCATACGTGAAGAAAAGGAGGAAGAAGAGAATAGACGCTTGCATAAAATCCAAAACGTCGAAAAAGATGTAAATAAGAAATAAATAACAGTAAATAAACTTAAATACTGTAAATAAACTGTAAATAAATAAAAAGCTATGCTTAACAGTAATAAATTATAATTAACTAAAAAAGAATAACTAAAAGTGAATAGGCTGAAAAATAGATCTAAAACTGATAAAAAGGCTATTCCAAAATCGTAATAAAGCTACAACTATTGGAAACCCTATTATTTTAAATTACTTAAAGAAATCTTAAAACAATTACAATCACTCACCTCCGGTCCTAAGCTCTTCCTTTGGTCTTCCCGGATCCACTTGGAGTTGTAAAATAATTTAATTTATAATGATTTTCTCCTTGGAAAAATTATTCCGTTTAGGGTCCTTCCTAGAAAGGTGAGCCCAATTGGAGAAAACCTAGAATGAGAAAAAGTGTTAGGTCTAGCGGTCTATTTATAGGGGTAGAAGTGGATCTCGGACCGTTGGATTTGGGGATTGAATAAGATGCAACCACATCATAGGCTGAATAGGAGCCATCGGATGCAAAAATAGATGGACCGGATTGGTCAGAAGAATGCAAAACACGTCATCAATATCTGGAACGTTCGAACGAACGTTCGTAATTAGCAGAGGCGGGTCGACCGGGCGGTCGACCGCCTTGGTGCCCAGGTCGACCGGACGGTCGGCCTGCCCTTTGTATTTTTTTTCTTTTCCTTCCCGATTTTTGTTTAATTTGTTTCTCGTTCATATTAGCTAGGTTTCTGATGTTCTATGTATGGAAATTGACCAAAAAATTACCATGGACACAATGGTGCAAATCTCGTGGCTCAATCCTGATAATTTCGCAAAGTTATTTTATTATTTTATTACCTAACGAAACAATTATTATGGGTTAAATTTTGGGTTGTTACATTCTCCAATCCTTAAGGGATTTCGTCCCCGAAATCTCTAAGGATAAAAAAATGTACTAAATGTTTTCTTCCAATTCTACAACCAACTACTCAATCATCAACCATTTATCCATTGTCCTTAAGTTTTTCTAATGCCACTTATGATACTTATGCAATTATTGCAGTGTAAATGACTCTAACTAATGCAAAAGATTAGGCGGTCCAATGATTCAGTTGGCCTCCTTTCATGCAATCATGTCCATGCCATGTATCCACATGAATGCAAAAATTTCCTAATGATAACTGATAATTCTATATGCGTGCTACAAACATCATCCAAATGCAAAAATCATGTGATAAACATCCATTTATGGCAACCATGGAAATAAAATAAAAATACGCACACATCCATATGCATATGCTCTAGTGTCCTAGTTAGGTCGGTCCCTAAAGAATAATAGTGCCTAGTGTACCTATATGCATCCATAGCATCCACTAGCAAACACTTGCAACCACTAGCATACATCATTCATAACATGTTCTATTAACATGTTTACATCAAATCCTACCATCCATAGCTTAAATCCTAAGTTCTACCCTCCCAAAAGATAATAAAGGAAAGAACCTATTCAAATCTAAAGATGAAAAAAGGAATTCTAAAACTTACTATAAAAAAGATGAGGATAGGAAGTACGAATCTTCTCTTCTGCTTCCAAGTGGCGTCTGCAACATCATCTCCCCAGTGCACCTTCACTAGTGGAACCTCCTTATTCCTTAGTCGCTTGATGTCTCTTCCAACAATCTTCGTGGGGATACACCGAACAGAAGCTTCCCTTTCTACCTCCAACTCCTCCAACTGACTAGACTCTACAACCTTCGCAGAGTCATGTAAGCACTTTCGCAAGTGCGAAACATGGAAAACATTGTGCACTTCTGCGAGCCTATCAGGTAGCCTTACTCGGTAAACCATTTTGCCTACTCTCTTTGTGATAGGAAATAGTCCAACAAATCTAGGGGCTTACTTCCCATTTGATCCGAACCTTACCACCTTCCTAAGCGGGGATACTTTGATAAAAACTAAGTCTCCAACCTCAAACTCTAAGTCTCTCCTCCGCTTGTCCGCATACGAATTCTGTCTGCCTTGAGCCATCTTCATCCTCCGCCGAATCAAATCCACCCTCTCAGAGGTCTCCCTAACCATATCGGGTCCAAGTAATAACTTCTCCGTAGACTCTACCCAACATGATGGGGACTTGAAAAGTCTCCCATACAAAGCCTCAAATGGTGCCATTTCTATACTTGTTTGGTAACTATTATTGTACGCAAACTCAACCAACAGAAGATGCTCCTCCCAAGTTCCTCCAAAGTCCAAAATGCACATCCGCAGCAAATCCTCAAGCACCCTATTGATCCTCTCCGTTTGGCCATCTGTCTGGGGGTGATAAGCCGTACTCAATCTCAGTTGCATCCCTAGCGCCTCCTGTAAGCTCCTCCAAAACTCACTAGTGAAAATGGGATCTCTATCACTCACAACGCTAGAAGGAACTCCGTGTAGACGGACTATCTCTCGAATATACAAGGATGCCAAATATGAAGCCGTACGCTTACTCTTAACTGGAATGAAGTGGGCACTCTTGGTCAATCTATCAACAATCACCTAAATGCTAGTATTCCCTTTCCTAGAACGGGGTAAACCATTTATAAAATCCATAGAAATGTTGTCCACTTCCACTCTGGTATATCTAAAGGCTGAAGTAATCCACCGGGTTTTTGCTGCTCTGCTTTTACCCTTTGGCATATAAAACACTTAGCTACAAACTCCGCCACATCCTTCTTCATACCACCCCAATAGAACATCCTCTTCATATACCAATACATTTTGTCACCACCTGGATGAATAGTCATACGGGAATGGTGCGCCTCCTCCAAAACTTCTCTCAACAAGTCAGTTGCGCGTGGAACACTAAGCCTCCCATTTCTTTTAAGCCACCCTCTACTATTAATGGAATAGCGTTGGAGATGTCTCAAGACCTCTCCTAAGCTAATTCTATCCATAATGTTCATGAGCTCTGAATCCTCCCACTGCCTCGAGCCAATCTGATCCATGAGGGTAAGCCTCACCTCTAATGTCGCCAGCAATCTGGGAGTAATGTCCGTAGAGGGCTTAAAATCAAAAGTAGAAATAAACTTCAAGCTCCTCCACTCTATGAACAAAGGACTAAGGTTTGCTTTCTTTCTACTCAATGCATCCGCAACCACATTACCCTTGCCTAGAGTATAAGCTATCTCAAAATCATATGAGGCTAAAAATTCCATCCACCTCTGTTGCCTTAAGTTGTCTTTCTGCGAGAATAGATACTTCAAAGACTTATGGTTGGTAAAAAGCTCAAACCTCTCTCCAAGCAAATAGTACCTTCAAGACTTAAGTGTGACGACCGCCCATGACCCCCGCACGGAATCTAGAGATAGTGCGCTGTAAAGTGTGCCAGGCGACCATGGACGATTGTCAAGGTAAATTTAAACAGCAGAATCTATCGTATTACTCACAGCGCATGGACAAAATACAATAGAACATATGTATAGTGAAGCTTCACAGAATAAAATCCCATCAATAAAACTTCATAATAGTTGAATACAAGCATCTGAATAGTCAATACAATAAGCCTCACTACATAACACTCAGAGAATACAACAGCGGAACTTCCAGTACATATAATAAGAAGATAATATGCAACCCTCCAGCTCGTCTTCGATATCAGCAATCGTGGGAAGCAAGAACAGCACCTGTCACCTGCTACCTAGTCTGCCCGTCCCAAAATGGACGAACAGCCCAAGGCAATAAGAATAAAAAACATAAAGCCTTGAGTCAGACAACAGTCTTAGTGAGCAGTAAATTAACTAACAACATACCAAAAGAGCATAAAGGAAAAGGAATAGGAATACAACCCTCCCACTCCACCTCTTTCTACAGTGATAGCCCCCAGACACACACTAAGCAGAAGCAACACAGCAGAGCATACAATTTAAAGTAAAGTAATAATCATTCGAGTCAAGGGCGATGTTTTCCAAGTACCAAGGCCTAAATCAGATAAGCACCCAGAAAATACCGCTCTTGAGTCCGAATGACGATACAACCAAACATCCATGACTCTGGCTATCACTGTTATCATTGCTTCGATATCACCGTTAATTGAATGACCAGCACATTCTTTCAGCCGTCCGTCAAGGGCTAATGGAAACCCCGGTTCTAGACATAACTCCCGCACGTCGTCGCAGCCCGTGCCTAGGACTATCGAATCTGCCCAGAGTACTCGACCATCAACAGTTAGTCGTTGGGACTATCGAATCTGCCCAAACGTACTCTTGCTTAGAGCATGCTAGAACCTTCAACAACGATGCTATCCAAGCCTCCTAGTCATCCTCCTCGACGACTATTCTCATATCCATTCATTATCCTCAACTCGAATCATATCACCGAGTTATCAACATGCTTGGAATGATCCCGTCCGGATTAGACCAAGTCTTCATTACATTATGCCTCGCTTCATTACATCCTCGCAAAGCCTCATCAAAACATCTCATCATCAAATCTATGCATAAGAGCTTCATCATCCCGCTACATATGCCACGAGCAGCTTTCCCAATTCAAGAGCCTTTCCCTTAGCTTTTGAATCATCTTCGACCACCTTGTCTAAAACCAATCAACAATCATCTAATTCACAGCAATCAATCATGTCAAACATCAATCCAAGTAACCAAGCATTCAAATATAAGCAAAATGAACAATTATAACAATAATGGCAATTTCGTAATTAAGGAGTTGAAAGTCTAACAAGCATGAAAACATGAGAATTATCTCTACAACTTGATGAATGAACTTGCATAGGTTAATCACATACAAAAATGGTTGTCAAATCCTCATGAACAATGGATCTACACTTAGGATGAAGAAAATGCATGGAAATCACTATTTTAACACCAAATCGAGCCAACAATCCGATATACTCCTTTGAATCCGTGTGAGAGATAATCACCACTCACCAAATCACCTAAACAACTCCAAATCTACACGCTTCAGATCTGGACAGCGAAGGATCGAGCTTGATCTATCACGAATCCGCTTCAAACGAAGAAATCTCTCTTGAAAAGATGAAGATCTTCAATCTAAGCTCTTGAATCTTCAATCTTGATCTTCGATATGGATGGAAGGAATCACTAGATTAGAGTGGAGAAAAGAAGTGAAGAAGTGTAGCAGTCGAGCTCTGAAAATGGCAGCACTTCGTCGCTTCGAAATCCGGATCCCAAAAAGTGAGAAAAACCCTTCCTATTTATAGCTGAAATTCCCTTAAGTCGCTCGGAGTTAGGTCGTTCACGACCTACGACCTAAAACCTACCGACCTAAAGACTTACCAACCTACGACTTAACAAAACCCCCAGCCTATACGACCTAACCTAACGCGCACCTACGACCTAGCGCTTAAGCACATCTTCGACCTAACTGCTAAGCCTTACGCGACCTAACAAAGCTCTCCATCCTACGACCTAACGAGGTTACGACCTAACACTTAAGCGCATCAGCGACCTAACGCTTAAGCGCTTACACGACCTAACACCTAGACAAAACCCAGCGACCTAACAACTCACGCGTTCTAACTCCTTAGGTCGCCTAACGACCTAACTACGCTAACAAGCTATCCACTAGGTCGCTAAATACTGGGTTGTTAACTCGCTAACCCTTAGGTCGCGAACTACTATAGGTTGCTAACTACTGGTTTACTTAGGTCGCTACCAACCTATCTCTTAGGTCGCTCAAAACTTGGGTCGCCTACCCCATAAGTCGTCTAGACTCTATAAGTTATCAACTCCTAGGTCGCTCAACCGACCTAAACTGCCATACGACCTAACCACCTCATCCTTAGGTCGCACACGACATAACTTTCAACACGACCTAAGCTAACCTACAACCTAACTCTTAGGTCGCTCCACCTTCCCAGGTCGTCTACGACCTAAACCAACATACGACCCACCCACTATCTTCTTAAGTCGGTCACGACCTATCACTTAGGTCGTTTACGACCTAAGACTTAGCGAAATTCTGCCTAAAATCTGAAATGACTTAAAAATGCTAAAATTCTAGATTTTGACGAACTTGTCGATCCATAAAAATACGGGTCGTTACATTCTCTCCCCCTTAGGAATTTCGCCCCCGAAATTCCAAACAATCAAAGCAATCAAAGACTATTCTGCATGCCTACCATCCATAGCAATCAGCCAACCATGCATCCAATTCTAGCTTAGCATGCAGAATTCTAAAACTTAGAACAAGTTACAATGTTGTTTAGATGATACGACACCTTAGGGCCATACCTTGAAGAGTTCGGGATGAGCTGCTTTCATCCTCTCTTCCACCTCCCACGTACAGTCGTTATCATCGTCACTCCATTGTATCTTGAGCAACTTAACTACCTTCCTCCTAAGCTGTTTCGTGTCGGTTTCCACAACACGAAGCGGCTTACGAGGTCTTCTATTGACTGGATCAACTTCGAAATCTTCACAGCTATCAGCAGGAACCACTGTACTCGAGTCGTGCACATACTTCCGTAGATATGATACGTGAAAAACATTGTGCACACTCGACATCTTCTCAGGTAACTCCAGTCTATAGGCGAGCTTTCCAGTTCGCTCGATAATCGGGAATGGTCCAACAAATCTTGGAGTCAATTTTCCTTTCTTCCCGAATCGAATAACATTCTTCAGTGGAGAAATCTTCACAAAAACCAAATCTCCAACGTCGAATTCTAAATCCTTTCGACGCTTATCGGCATAACTCTTCTGACGATCTTGGGCTGCCTTCATTCGTTGCCGAATGATCTCTATACAGTCTGAAGTCTGACGAATCATCTCTGGCCCAAGCATCAGCTTCTCTCCTGTCTCTATCCAACATGTCAGAGAATTACACGGTCTTCCATACAACGCCTCATAAGGTGCCATACCAATGCTTGACTGGTAACTGTTGTTGTACGAAAACTCTACCAAATGAAGATGATCTTCCCATGATCCTCCGAAATCCAAAACACAAGCTCTGAGGAGATCTTCCAAAACCCAATTGACTCTCTCGGTCTGACCATCTGTTTGAGGGTGATAAGCTGTACTCAAACACAACTCGGTTCCCAAAACTTCCTGGAAACTCTTCCAAAATCCACTAGTGAACAACGGATCTCGATCGCTCACTATACTCTTCGGAATACCATGGAATCGAACTATCCACTTAACATACAACTCAGCCAACTTTGATGCAGTCCTAGTCGATCGAACAGGAATGAATCGTGCACTCTTAGTCAGACGATCCACAATGACCCAAATCCCTTCATTTCCCGTTCTGGTTCTAGGTAGCCCATCAATAAAATCCATCGATATTTGCTCCCACTTCCATGTAGGAACTTCTAATGGCTGAAGCAATCCACTTGGCTTCTTTTTTTCGGCTTTTACCAACTGGCAGTTCATACACTTGGAAATAAAATTTCCAACATCCTTCTTCATACCTTCCCAGTAGTAGGTTCTCTTCATATCCCGATACATCTTATTTCCACCTGGATGAATTGTCAACTTTGAGTGGTGACTTTCCTTCAGAACTTCACTCCTCAATTCATCTATATCGGGAACAACTAGTCGTCCTTGCTTCCGAAGCCAACCCTCTCGATCGACCTCGAATCCTTTATCCTTTTCTGGATCTAATCCAGATTCCAAATCACGGATAATCTTGACAAGCTTATCATCTCGCTTTTGGCTCTCGCTAATCCTTTCCACAAGAGAAGGTCTTATCGACAAGTTTGCCAACATCTCAGGTTCCAATTCGCATCTAGGCCTAAAGTCAAATCCAGCTAAATACTCGAGATTCTTCCATTCTGAAAACATGGCTCCCAATCCTGCATGTCTTCGACTTAACGCATCTGCCACTGCGTTACCTTTTCCCGGAGTATAAGCTATACCAAAATCATATGATGCCAAAAACTCTAGCCAACGTTGCTGCCGAAGATTCAAATCTTTTTGGGAGAAAAGATATTTCAACGACTTATGATCCGTAAACAACTCAAATCGAACTCCCAACAGATAATGTCTCCACATCTTCAGAGCAAAAACAATTGCCGCTAACTCCAAATCATGAGTCGGGTAATTCCTTTCATGCGGCTTCAGTTGTCGACTGGCATACGCAACAACTTTATCTCTCTGCATCAGCACTGCTCCAAGTCCAGTACCACATGCGTCGGTGTAAACCACCATCTCGTCATTCCCACTCGGAATAGTCAGAACAGGAGCACTTGTCAATCTCTCTTTCAGGATTCCGAAAGCTTGCTCACACTTAGCTTCCCATCTGAACACTTGGTTCTTCTTCGTCAATCCTGTTAGCGGTGCAGCTATCTTGGAGAAGTCTTTGATAAACTGTCGATAATATCCTGCTAATCCAAGAAAACTTCTCACATCAGATGCATTCTTAGGTCTAACCCAATCCTGGATTGCTGCCACCTTAGCGGGATCAACCGCTATTCCACTTCCAGAAATCACATGGCCTAAGAACCTCACTTCACTCTTCCAGAAGTGACACTTCGAAAACTTAGCCTTCAGCTGATGTTTCCGTAAGATTTCCAAAACAATACGCAAGTGTGTCTTGTGCTCTTCTTCAGTTCTGGAATAAATCAGAATATCATCCACGAACACAAGTACGAACTTGTTCAACTGATCTCTGAACACTCTATTCATAAGATCCACAAAATAAGCGGGTGCGTTAGTCAATCCAAACGGCATTACCAGCCACTCAAAGAAACCGGATGGTGTCCTAAAAGCTGTCTTCGACACACTATCCTTAGCCACTCTCAACTGGTGAAATCCCGTTGCCAAATCCATCTAAGAAAACTCCTTAGCTTCGTGAAGCTGATCAAACAAGTCATCTATTCTCGGCAATGGATACTTGTTCTTCTTAGTCACCTTATTCAGCTCACGATAATCGACGCACAATCTCAACGACCCATCTGCCTTGGTTGCAAACACAACTGGTGCACCCCACTCGGACACACTACGCCGAATGAATCCTTTCTGCAAAAGATCATCAACTTGCACCCTCAACTCCTGCTGTTCCCTAGGCGCCATCCGCCTAAGAGGCATCACAACAGGTCTGGCTCCTTCAACTAGATCTATACGAAACTCGATCTCTCTATGCGGCGGCAACCCTTTGACTTCGTCAAAGACATCTTCGAATCCATTCGCGATTGGCACTAATGACAGTCCATCCCGTGGAACAACTAGCGAATACATGAAGCTCATGAAGACGCCTTCTTCATGCTTACATCGTATCACAACCTTTCGCCCCTCCACATTCTCGACTGTCACTTCCAACCTTTCGCAATCAACCTTAGCCGCATACTTCCTAAGCCAGTCCATACCCAAAATAATTCCGAACCCCGCAAAGTTCAGAACAAAACAATCACAAGTAAAAGAGCAACCATGACTCGATACAATCAGACCATGGCATAACATACACAAACAAGACGAACCCCCAACTGGATTAGTCACAACCAATGGCCTATCAACAATATCCGGTTCCAAACCTAACCGGCCTACGAGTTCACTACAAACAAACGAATGCGACGCTCCAGTATCAAACAGAACTCTAACTGAAACACCACATAGGAAAAGAGTACCTTGAACCACCACACTCTTTCCCTTCTCATCAGCGGTAGGAGCTTTCGAAGACGATGGAACAGCTCCCAAAGCATAAGCTTGCACAATCTGCTTGTCCCTACTCAGTTCTGGACAATTCTTCCTGAAATGCCCTGGCTTGTCACAGTTGTGACACTTCATCGGTGCCTTCGGATTCTTACAATCCTTCGAGAAATGGCCCTTCTGCTGACAATTGTAGCAAGTCACTTCGCCTTTCGGCTTCTTCTGGCCATCCTTACCCTTCTGCTGATGCTGCTTCCTCTTCTTGTTTCCACCCTGCTGTGGTTTAGACTCTTCCCTGGTCACAGCAACAACAGACCCTTCCTTAGGAAACAGACTTTCATGCCTGAGAGCTTTCTCCACAAGCTTCTCAAATGAATCATCCAAATGATCCACCAACTGTCTCCCCAGATAACTGTCCAAGCCTGCCACAAACTTCTCATTCTTCTGATAGGCAGATTCGATATACGACCGGGCATACTTGGACAAAGCTTCAAACTCAGAAACATACTCAAGAACTGGTCTTCCTCCCTGCTTGAGCTCCACAAACTTCTTGAACAGAACAGACTTCTGAGCTGTAGAAATGAACTTAGCTTCAAATCTGACTTGGAATTGCTCCCAAGTAATCTCTTCCTCCGGAGTATTGATGGTAATAGAGTTCCACCAATCAGAAGCTCTCCCCTGAAGCTGCCTTGATGCCAACTTCCTCTTAGTTGCATCATCAATTCCTAAATCACCAAAGATCCTTCTACAAGCATCTATCCATCTCTGGACTTCGATAGTTGATTCTGTTCCCAAGAAAACCTTTCCTCCAAGAGCAGTATAGTCCTTACACAACTTAGCGAAATCCACTGGTTTCGGAGTTTGGACTTGAACTCCAACATCTACTGCTTCCCCTGGAACTGGTATCCTTCTCATGATCGAAGTCATCATAGCTTCGAACATAGCTGCATAATCAGCAGTCCCCTCAGTAGCACGGCCTTCCCTAGCAGCTGGTCTCCCTCTTCGACTCATTCTCAATATCTATAAAAAGGAATGATTAGAACATCTAGAGAAACAACTGCATAAAGGACTCAAACTCCATTAAGCTACTATATTATATATAGTATTCATCCATCAAAATTACAATTACGTCTCTCATACGTAGTTACGTCAGCGAGCGTTGGGTAAAATCGATTAACCAATGCTCTGATACCAAATGTGACGACCGCCCATGACCCCCGCACGAAATCTAGAGATAGAACACTGTAAAGTGTGCCAGGCGACCATGGACGATTGTCAAGGTAAATTTAAACAGCAGAATCTATCGTATTACTCACAGCGCATGGACAAAATACAATAGAACATATGTATAGTGAAGCTTCACAGAATAAAATCCCATCAATAAAACTTCATAATATTTGAATACAAGCATCTGAATAGTCAATACAACAAGCCTCACTACATAACACTCAGAGAATACAACAGCGGAACTTCCAGTACATATAATAAGAAGATAATATGCAACCCTCCAGCTCGTCTTCGATATCAGCAATCGTGGGAAGCAAGAACAGCACCTGTCACCTGCTACCTAGTCTGCCCGTCCCAAAATGGACGAACAGCCCAAGGCAATAAGAATAAAAAACATAAAGCCTTGAGTCAGACAACAGTCTTAGTGAGCAGTAAATTAACTAAAAACATACCAAAAGAGCATAAAGGAAAAGGAATAGGAATACAACCCTCCCACTCCGCCTCTTTCTACAGTGATAGCCCCCAGACACACACTAAGCAGAAGCAACACAGCAGAGCATACAATTTAAAGTAAAGTAATAATCATTCGATTCAAGGGCGATGTTTTCCAAGTACCAAGGCCTATATCAGATAAGCACCCAGAAAATACCGCTCTTAAGTCCGAATGACGATACAACCAAACATCCATGACTCTGGCTATCACTGTTATTATTGCTTCGATATCACCGTTAATTGAATGACCGGCACATTCTTTCAGCCGTCCGTCAAGGGCTAATGGAAACCCCGGTTCTAGACATAACTCCCGCACGTCGTCGCAGCCCGTGCCTAGGACTATCGAATCTGCCCAGAGTACTCGACCATCAACAGTTAGTCGTTGGGACTATCGAATCTGCCCAAACGTACTCTTGCTTAGAGCATGCTAGAACCTTCAACAACGATGCTATCCAAGTCTCCTAGTCATCCTCCTCGACGACTATTCTCATATCCATTCATTATCCTCAACTCGAATCATATCACCGAGTTATCAACATGCTTGGAATGATCCCGTCCGGATTAGACCAAGTCTTCATGACATGATGCCTCGCTTCATTACATCCTCGCAAAGCCTCATCTCAACATCTCATCATCAAATTTATGCATAAGAGCTTCATCATCCCGCTACATATGCCACGAGCAGCTTTCCCAATTCAAGAGCCTTTCCCTTAGCTTTTGAATCATCTTCGACCACCTTGTCTAAAACCAATCAACAATCATCTAATTCACAGCAATCAATCATGTCAAACATCAATCCAAGTAATCAAGCATTCAAATATAAGCAAAATGAACAATTATAACAATAATGGCAATTTCGTAATTAAGGAGTTGAAAGTCTAACAAGCATGAAAACATGAGAATTATCTCTACAACTTGATGAATGAACTTGCATAGGTTAATCACATACAAAAATGGTTGTCAAATCCTCATGAACAATGGATCTACACTTAGGATGAAGAAAATGCATGGAAATCACTATTTTAACACCAAATCGAGCCAACAATCCGATATACTCCTTTGGATCCGTGTGAGAGATAATCACCACTCACCAAATCACCTAAACAACTCCAAATCTACACGCTTCAGATCTGGGCAGCGAAGGATCGAGCTTGATCTATCACGAATCCGCTTCAAACGAAGAAATCTCTCTTGAAAAGATGAAGATCTTCAATCTAAGCTCTTGAATCTTCAATCTTGATCTTCGATATGGATGGAAGGAATCACTAGATTAGAGTGGAGAAAAAAAGTGAAGAAGTGTAGAAGTCGAGCTCTGAAAATGGCAGCACTTCGTCGCTTCGAAATCCGGATCCCAAAAAGTGAGAAAAACCCTTCCTATTTATAGCTGAAATTCCCTTAAGTCGCTCGGAGTTAGGTCGTTCACGACCTACGACCTAAAACCTACCGACCTAAAGACTTACCAACCTACGACTTAACAAAACCCCCAGCCTCTACGACCTAACCTAACGCGCACCTGCGACCTAGCGCTTAAGCACATCTTCGACCTAACTGCTAAGCCTTACGCGACCTAACAAAGCTCTCCATCCTACGACCTAACGAGGTTACGACCTAACACTTAAGCGCATCAGCGATCTAACGCTTAAGCGCTTACACGACCTATCACTCACGCGACCTAACACCTAGACAAAACCCAGCGACCTAACAACTCACGCGTCCTAACTCCTTAGGTCGCCTAACGACCTAACTACGCTAACAAGCTATCCACTAGGTCGCTAAATACTGGGTTGTTAACTCGCTAACCCTTAGGTCGCGAACTACTATAGGTCGCTAACTACTGGTTTACTTAGGTCGCTACCAACCTATCTCTTAGGTCGCTCAAAACTTGGGTCGCCTACCCCATAAGTCGTCTAGACTCTATAAGTTATCAACTCCTAGGTCGCTCAACCGACCTAAACTGCCATACGACCTAACCACCTCATCCTTAGGTCGCACACGACATAACTTTCAACACGACCTAATCTAACCTACAACCTAACTCTTAGGTCGCTCCACCTTCCCAGGTCGTCTACGACCTAAACCAACATACGACCAACCCACTATCTTCTTAAGTCGGTCACGACCTATCACTTAGGTCGTTTACGACCTAAGACTTAGCGAAATTCTGCCTAAAATCTGAAATGACTTAAAAATGCTAAAATTTCAGATTTTGACGAACTTGTCGATCCGTAAAAATACGGGTCGTTACATTAAGTGTAAAAACTATGGCAGCCAACTCCAAATCGTGGGTAGGGTAGTTCTTCTCATGCGTCCTCAACTGCCTACTACCATAACACACTACCCTCCCTTCTTGCATCAACACCGCTCCTAGACCCATCCCGCATGCATCAGTGTATACAGTGAAAGGGTTAGCTCCATCGGGTAAAACTAACAATGGTGAACTAGTAAGGGCTCTCTTAAGCTTTGTGAAGGAATGCTACAATCCATGTCCCACATGAAAGCTTTATTCTTCTTGGTAAGGCGTGTGAGTGGTGCCGAAATCTTGGCAAAGTCTCTAATGAACTTCCTGTAGTAGCCAACCAATCCTAGGAAGCTCCTAACCTCGGTAACATTCTTGGGGGCCTTCCAATCTTGCACTACAATAACCTTGGTGGGGTCAATAGCCAAACCTTACTTTGAGACTACGTGCCCCAAGAAACGAACTTCCTTTCTCCAAAAATGACACTTCGAAAACTTAGCTCTCAAATGATGACTACGAAGTGTGCTAAGAACCTCTTCCAGATGAACAACATGCTCCTTCATATTCTTGGAAAATACCAAGATATCATCCACAAATACCACCACAAACTTATTTAGGACATCCCTAAAGACATGGCGCATCAAATCAACGAAATAGGTAGGAGCATTGGTTAGCCCAAAAGGCATAACCAACCACTCGAAGAATCCGTCCGGTGTCCTAAAGGCAGTCTTATCTATGCTGTCATCAGCGACCCTAAGCTGATGGAATCCCATGGCTAGATCAAGCTGAGAGAAAACCGAAGAACCTACCAACTGGTCAAACAGATCATCAATCCTAGGGAGTGGATACCGGTTCTTCTTGGTGAGCTTATTTAATTCTCTATAATCTACACAGAGTCGGAGAGAACCATCCATCTTACTAGCGAAGACGACTGGTGCTCCCCACTCCGATATGCTCCTTCTTATGAATCCCTTCTCCAAAAGCTCACGAATCTGCTTGCTCAATTCTTTCCCCTCCCTACGTGCCATGTGCCTTACAGGTAACGCTACTGGCTTAGCATTCTCGGTCAAATAAATCCTGAAGTCATTCTCTCTCTTAGGGGGTAGTCCCCTGACCTCCTCAAAGACTTTTGCAAAATCTTTGACGACATGAACCGAATGCAACTCTGATGACGATGAATTGAGGGAGTATAAGAAGCTCAACATAACTGACCCTTGCGGGTTGCAAGATACCTCTAGAGTCCTACCACTGCAAGTCTCAAGTCTAACGACTCTCCCCTCGCAGTCTAAGATAGCTCCGTATGTGGATAGCCAATCCATCCCATACCCCATGAATTCCAAAACATAGACGCTGCAGTCAAATTCTACGCCTAGAATAAAGATTTTCAAACCCCTACAAACCATAGATAAGTGTGATGATCCTCCTATGGGGTTTGAAATAATAATGGGGTCTACTACTAATGATATGTCCAAGTGCAAACAATCTACTAGAGAACTAGAGATAAAAGAATGTAATGCTCCAGAATCGAATAAAGTCTGAATGGGAAAATCAGATATAGAAATCAAACCTTCAACTGTGACTTTCCTACCTCTATCTGGAATGCTACTGGAAGGTGCTGTGTCTAATGCCTGAATCTGTGCAACTGGCGCACTCGCTCCCTGACCAGCTCTTTGGGGACAACTCCTACTCATATGACTGGGCTGCCCGCAAACATAGCATTTACCCTTCATCTTATCCTTCATGCAATCCTTGGCCATATGTCCAATATTGCCACAACTATGGCACTTTACTCCCTTCTTAATCTGCTTCTGAGGACCATCACCTTTCTTCTTCTTCTTATTCTTTTCCCACCATTTCTTCTTTGAAACTTCTGATTTAACCTCCTCTTTAGACTCTCCCTCCTTAACTGTATCCGATATAAGCGCCATCTCGACCAAAGACTCATAAGTAGCTCCCATCGGTACACGAGTCAGCAATAATTGCTGAAGGGGTTGATTCAATCCCTTCGCAAACTTCATAGCTTTCTTGTGCGGCGTGTTCACCAAATCCATACCAAACCACGATAGCTCATTGAATTGATTGATGTATTCCTTCATGGACAAACTCCATTGCTTTAAATTGATAAACCTCTCCAACTGAACACTCTCTTCCACCTAAGACAGAAACTTCCTATCGAATAGCTCCCAGAATCCATCCCAAGTAATATTTCTACCCTCCAACTCTATCACCTCCCACCAATAAGATGCCTCTTCCTTCAACTGCCAAGAGGCAAGCTGTACTCGCTGCTGACCATCCAATCCCTAAAGACCAAAAATCCTCTCTGTGTCCCTAAGCAATGCTCTCGAGTCCACAAAAGTCTCCTTGCCAGAAAAAGTCTTCCCGTCCAAACTTGCAAAATCTTTACAAAGCTTAGAGAAATTGATGGCGGCAGGTGGGTTGATGGGATTCCCACCCGCTGGTGCAGGATTGGGCGTAGGCCCATGCACCTCTGGAGTCATGGTTTGTAAGTACCTACGAAACCAGACTGGGACTGGAATGCCCTCGGGGAGGTTCGGGGCCTCAGCCATTCTACGAAAAGAAAAAGATAGTTTAGGAAAGAGTCAAAGGGAGATTGAACTGGACTTATGAGGGGATTTTTATAAAAAAAAATTTATACTTCAAATTATTTCTAAAGGTTCTTTTCTGAAAAATACTTTTAAAACAAGTTATTTAGAAAAATACTTTACTTTTAAAAATAAATTTTTTTAGGAATCCTATAACCTCGCTCTGATACCAAAAGAAACACCCCACACCACTTAATATACACAAAAGGACACATTAAAAGGCGTGGTGCGTTGTTGGTATAACTAAAGCTAACAGAGACTAAGATTCACAAGACAAAATAGGTAAAAACAGCGAAAACTAAAATAATAACTTATTTAAAATAAAACTTCATAATTGCTTCATAAATAAGTCAAATACCAAATACAACATCCAAATCTCAAAACTCATCACGTCTTATGTAATAAAAACACACAGTCTCAAAATCAGAGTACATAATATCTCTCAAAATAAGCTAGTACACACAAAGAACTAAAGTTGATTTAAAAGAAAACATTGTAGAGAACTCCTTCAAGAAAATCGCCAAGCAACCGCAATCTACTGCCCTCTCCCTTGATTGCCTATGGGGGGAAAAGGGGAAAAATAGAGGAGTGGGTCAGACAAAAAGTCTGGTGAATGATAGTAATTATTAGAGTCTTCAAGCAAGATAAAAGTAATAGTCTCTACAACAGTTCTAGCATAAATAAGGGAAACAATAGGAAATGGGAAAGAGATAAAATGGAAATAAATACGATTAAATACTACTCAATTTATAAGATAGGTTAATTTTGATTGCTTGCACTTGTCCTTGATTTTTGCTTTGATCAGGCTGAATTCCTAATCCTGTAATTAGGATGTAACCCTAATTCTACCCTTTTTGATCGGCCTGCTACTCCATAGACCTTACTGCGGACCAGATGTTATATAACTCTCTACACAGCAGTCAATGGTATCTACGAAAGATGCACAAAGCACCCACTGTGGATCCGGATGACATATATAGCTCTTTACATAGAAGGCAATGGTGTCTACGAAAGACACCCATACTAAATGCTTGGAACTCATAGTGTTTATTGAGCACCAGAATGGAAGTCGCACGCGTAACTGCCACCATGCCCATGCTACCTTTTGCTCCACCTATTGGGTCTTCTTATTACCTCAAGCTCCAACATAAGCGTGCCCCTCATCTCACTTCAGGCTAATGTGATATCACCGTGTGTCCATAGAAACTATAGGGAAAATGCTGTTGGTACTGGCCCGTCATCCAAACAATATCAAGTTGCGCCCCTTATCCAAATCCCCCGTGATTTGGACTTCTATTTGACCAATTACTACCATTCTTAGCATAAGCATGCCCTCATCTCTCTTCAGGCTAATGTGAGACACCGTTTTGTGACAAATAGGGAATGCTATATGGTACAGGTTCTACTTTCATCTTTGCTTATTAACTTAGATAAATTATTTAATTATGCCTTTATTATCATCTTTACTTTCTATGCTTATTAATTTATCCCAAGTCTTAAAATAAGCCTCACTATACTCTTTTTCTTATTATAACCTACGTTATAATCATGCTTATTATTTAACCCAAGGTCTAAGTGTGAAAATAAGCTTCTTTCATCTTTTACTCTTTTTTAGTTATAATTCTACGCTATAACTAAGCTAATTAATTAGTCCAATTCTAATTGTAATTTCAGTCCAATTCCATTTATATTACAGTTCAATTCCATTATTTATTAAAGTCTTTATAATTTACATCTTATTTTCTTCATTCAGTATTCTTACTTATATAATCCATATTTGCGTTTAATTTATTCTAATCCATATGCGAAGAAAAGGAGGAAAAGGAGAATAGATGCTTGCATGAAATCCAAAACGTCAAAAAAGATGTAAATAAGAAATAAATAACAGTAAATAAACTTAAATACTGTAAATAAACTGTAAATAAATAAAAAGCTATACTTAACAGTAATAAATTATAATTAACTGAAAAGGAATAACTAAAAGGGAATAGACTGAAAAATAGATCTAAAACTGATAAAAAGGCTATTCCAAATCGTAGTAAAACTACAACTATTGGAAACCCTATTATTTTAAATTACTTAAAGAAATCTTAAAATAATTACAATCACTCACCTCCGGTCCTAAGCTCTTCCTTTGGTCTTCCCGGATCCACTTGGAGTTGTAAAATAATTTAACTTATAATGATTTTCTCCTTTGAAAAATTATTCTGTTTAGGGTCCTTCCTAGAAAGGTGAACCCAATTGGAGAAAACCTAAAATGAGAAAAAGTGTTAGGTCTAGGGATCTATTTATATTGGTAGAAGTGGATCTCGGACCGTTGGATTTGGGGATTGAATAGGATGCAACCACGTCATAGGCTGAATAGGAGCCATCGGATGCAAAAATTGATGGACCGGATTGGTCAGAAGAATGCAAAACACTCCATCAATAACCTCTGGAACGTTCAAATGAACGTTCGTTCATTTGTAATTAGCAGAGGCGGGTCGACCGCCTTGGTGCCCAGGTCGAACGGTCGGTCGACTACCCTTTATATTTTTATTTTTATTTCTTTTCCTTCTCGATTTTTGTTTAATTTATTTCTCGTTCATATTAGCTCGGTTTCTGACATTCTATATACGAAAATTGACCAGAAAATTACCACAGACACAATGGTGCAACTCCCGTGGCTCAATCCTGGTAATTTCGCAAAGTTATTTTATTATTTAATTACCTAATGAATTAATTATTATGGGTTAAATTTCGGGTTGTTACATCCAGTATGGTAAAAAAAAGTTGAAATTCACTCATTTCTTCCGATGTGGTTGGCCCAGTTCTAACAATGGTATCGCAGTCCAATAGCCTATGCGGTTTAAATTAGTCATGTTAGTGTTAACTAATTAAGCTCACATCCCAGATAGTTGAGTGTTTAGAAAGGTAGCGTCAAAGAGTTAGGTTTGGGTAATCAAGTGCTCTACCTTACCTAGCTATCAGCCTGGGTCGAACAGATATGCGAGCCCAAAGATTATCCTTAATAGAAAAGGCCCAATTTGTATGAGGCCTTGGGCTAGTTTTCAAAATTGTTTGAAAATTAAAAATATAAGATTTTAAATTTAATAGTTAGATTTAAATAAAACATATACGTATTATAAATGTTATAATATAATGAAAAAATTCAAAATGTTTGAAAATTAATATAAATTAATTTCAAATTTTTTTTAATGAGATTAATAAAATATATGAATTACATAAGTTAATTAATTAATAAATATATACATGTATTATATATTATGATATATGTTCTTTTGTTTTAAAATTTTAAATAACATAAGTATAAATGTATGTATGTAAATGAATTTAGAAATTAATATAATTTAATTAAAATTATTAAATTAATTAACTAAAAGGTTAATTAATTAAATAATCATACATATATATGACATATGTTTTATACTATAAAAGGTTATAGTATATGATAAATATTTAATATAACTGTTATATTAAGATAATATAAAATTAATTAAAATGTTATTTAACTACAATTAATTAAAATAAGATTTAATTAATATAATATTATACATAAGACTGGTTTATGCCAAGGCCCTAATTAAAGTAACTCCTGATAAGCTGCTTCCTTCCTCAATATGTGTTCAGCCTGTTGTTGGACATATAGCGGAAGTTCATGTTAGATATGGTTAGGTTCTTGATATTTGTATCACTTATCATTCTTTTGGCCATCTTGCTGAATCCTGCAAGCACTCTGCCTCGTCCCAAGATGCTCCTCCTCCAGTCAAGATTCCTCTTGCAAGACCTCAAGTACGTATGTGGGTTCCTAAGTCTTTGACGAGCTCTCCTCCAGTTATTTCTCTTGTTACAGATGCTGCTTCTGCTCCTTTAGTTTTGGAGGCTCGCCCCACCTCTCCAACTGTTGTTAGTACTGTTACTCCTTTGATTTCTCCATCTGATGTCGTTATTGAGTCTGTGTCTGGTGCTACTGTTAATCTTATGGTTCCTTTGCAGTAAATAGTGATGTTATTGAATAGGATTTATCCGAGAAAGCTTGGATACGTGAGCCATTTAAGATGAGATATGATCCTGCTAGACATGATTTTCATATGTTTGTAAGTGAAGTTGAGGGTGAATCTAGGCATCTTCGCTTTACTGCTGTAGATGAAGACCTTGTGCTCACCATTGCAGGTACTCATAGTGTTAGGAATAGAGCTGTTCTTTCTAATTCGAGTTGGGATAGGAAATTTATCTACTGCAAGGATTACTATGGTTTTTGACTTAAAATTGTTTCTCATTTTGCAAATTATCTGCATATGTTAGGCCCTGAAACTTCAGATGATGGTAGTGATTCCCCTCTGCTGAGGATACCAGATTTAGGTCATTTACAGCAGTTTAGGCTCCTATGCCTGACTTATGTACTGTAATTCCATTCATTAGTTGTTATGTGCATGTACAAAACACATGTTTTCATATATTTATAATAAGCGGAATGACCACTATAAATCCGGCTGGCTTTGCCAAAAAAAGTTATATAATAATAAAACTTATATAATATGAATGTATAAATTAAAGGTGGAACATTAAGAAACCCTAAATAAACTTAAGGAATAAATAAAAACATAATTAACGTATACTATGATTTTCAATGTGTCATACACTAGAATCATGAGGGTATACATAAAAAATACATTATTGCATAAGTCCATATCACTCAATATAATATATTGAAGACTATAAATCTTCAATATAATGTTGTCATCTACCATATATATATTAATAAATTACTTGCACGCTCCTTAGTTGTTAAGAAAAGTCAAGGTGGGGATGTTATGTGTAGTATTATTAATCTATTAAATAGACGAAATAGGATAACTTCATGTATTTGTTGAGAAAACTTAAGGAATATACACTATACTTAGGCTGTCCCGATATGGTAGGTATGAGTGAATAATTTCATTTCGATTCATTGAGCGAACTCAATGTCGAAGTGAAAGTAGGACAAGGTACCGAGGGTTAGGATTTGTATATGATACAACCAATAAAGAGTTATCCATTGTCCGTGGAGTTATGACTTGTTGAGCAAACTCAAGGTCAGAATTCCAAAGCGGACGAGTCCTAACACCTACTAGTGAAGTCGAAAGACTTCTATGTTTTGACTTAGGGTTTGGCCAAATATAAAAGACTAGCGGGAGCTTATTAGTAAAATAAAACATAAATTTTAAACTTACTAATATTGTAAGAACATCTACTATAATGTTGTCCTAATAATCTACCGAGTAAAACTTTGCAGAAAATGTTAACTCCAAAACTTTTTTTATCGACAAACTTACTTGAGCAAATTATACCGATTAGCTAAGTGCAATTAAAATAGCATTGACTTACGAGCGTCTATGTTCGGCTATTACATGCGAACCTAAAGAACAACCGACTGATAATGCAAACCTCTAACTACGGCTTTCTTGGGTTTCAAACCTAGAGATAGCTCAAGCTTTTGTGTTATACACGTTAGGCAAGCCATTGCAGAGGTAGCACGAAAACATGTATGTCCATGAGATATTTGATAGTCTTAAGGCCTTGTTTGGAGAATAAACATGTTCCGCAAGGTACAAGCTTACGACGAAGCTGTTCAATACCAAAATGTCCAAGGGACATAAAGTGGACGATTACGTATTAATGATGAAGGGCTATATTGATAGACTTTCACAATTGTAGGCTAGGTCATATTAGTGAGAAATGACTAAAACTGAAAATTGAAGGTTTTCTCCCATCACTTGATTCTAAATCATTTGACATGTGTGAGTCGTGTCCCTAAGGTAAAATGACCAAGCACCTCTTCAGTTGGAGCAATGAAAGAGTTGATGATCTCCGAGGGTTAGTACATAGTGGTGTATGTGGCCCGATGTCTGTAATCACCAAAGATAACAATTATTGCTTTGCTGCCTTCATTGATGATTTCTCGAGACAAGAATATATGTAATTTATGAAGAACACATCCAATGTCCATGATAAATTTGCTGAATATAAAAAATAGTAGAAAACCAAACGAGCCGTAAGATTAAGATTATTCCATCAGATTGAGGAGGTGAGTAGGTTGGAGAAGATTTCCAATAGTACTTAAAAGATAATGAGATTATCTCTCAGATTACTCCATCTTATATTCTGCAACACAACGGAGTGTCGAAGTGAAGGAACCAAACCCTATTAGATATGGTTTGTTCCATGATGTGTAAGGTTGAGTTATCTCTGTCCTACTTGGGATATGCGCTAGAAATTGTAGCGCATATGTTGAAGTTGTTGCCCACTAAATCTGTATGTAAAATTCCATATGAGATGTGGCATGGTAAAAAACCCTAACTCAAGTATTTGAAGGTGTGGGGTAATCCGGCGTACGTTAAGAACATTGGTCCGAATAAATTAGAGGTAAGATCGGTAATGTGTAAATTTATAGAATATCCCAAAAACACGGTGGGATATACTTTTTACAATACCGAGGAACAAAAGATAGTTGTTTCTTGACATATTGTCTTTTTAGAAAAGAAATTTATGTTAAAGGAAATTAACAGCGAGGTTGTAGACTTGGATGAGATCCAAGAAGTTAATACCGAGGTCAAACAAGTGGGATAATCATATTCTCCCGTATACGAAAACACACAATCTATTAGAAGGTCTAGTAGGAAGTCTCGTACACTAGAGAGATACTATAGTTTTCTCGTGGATGGCGAGAAGGAGGACTGTGTCATAGATGATGACACTCCTCTATTTTTCCAATAAGTACTGCATAGTAAAGATTCCGAACTCTGGCTTAGAGCAATGAAATTTGAGATGGATTCCATGTACAAATACAAAGAATGGACTTTGTCAAACGTACCCAAACCCATCGGCTGTAGATGAATTTTTAGAAAAAGCTAAATGCAGATGAGGAATTAGAGATTTATAAGGTAAGGCTAGTTGCTAAAGGATTTCGTCAAATTCAATGTGTTGATTATGAAAAGACATTTTTTTCCATAGCCATGCTTAAGTCTATTCAGATTATGCTAGCAATTGTTGCATTCTATGACAACAAAATATGAAAAATGGATGTAAAGATGACATTTCTGAATTGTGATTTAGAAGAAACCATTTATATGTCATAGCCTGCGGGTTTTGTGAGCAGTGGAAGTGAGGACAAGACTTATAAGTTGTTAAAGTGCATTGATGGACTTAAACAAGCTTCAAGGAATTTGAACATGTGTATTGATAAGGTAATTAAACGGTTTGGTTTCTATCATAATACAAAGGAAGCGTGCATATACAGAAAGTAACACTACACCACAAAAGGCTTTTAACAGCGTTTGGTAAACGCTGTAATATGATACAACAGCGTTATTTCAAACGCTGTATAACGACATGCTGTCGTATATACATAACTTACAACAGCTTTTCTATAAACGCTGTTGAAACATCTCTGTGACAGCGTTTATTACGAGCTGTCAATAATGTTTTTACAGCGTTTTCAGACGTGCTGTATTATGTTTCAACAGCGTTTATAATTTAGTTGTCGAAGATGTTCAAATTCTACTTTAACTGTTTACAACAGCTTTTTCTAAACGCTGTTATTGAATCATCAACAATTTCGACAGCATGTTACAAACGCTGTTATTGAATCATCAACTATTTCGACAGCATGTAAAAAACGCTGTTATTGACAATTTTAAGATAATTACAGCACGAATTAAACGCTGTTGTTTCTTCATTGACAGCATTAATCAAACGTTGTCTTCTATTTATATAACAGCTTTAATATTCCACTCTATTTTTGAATATTCCAAAACTATATTTTAAGCATATTCAAGCAACTAGTATATATAACAGGTTCTAATAACTATTAATTGGTTACATAAACTAGTTAAGACAATATTAATAAACAAAAGACATCCATAAACCAAGTTTCAATAATATCCATAAACAAAAATAACAAAGTAAACCAAGTTTCCACAAATTCTATTAAACAAAGACACGTTATATGTTAAGTAAAAGTATAATATCAATACAGTAAGTCCACACCAAATGCCAACAACAAAACGTGCATCTAAAAAGTTTCATATGCTTGCTACTTGCTACGGAAGAAGAATGTGTCATCGCCATCTTTAATTACCTGCAATGAAGAAATTTGAAATGATCAGTGAGTAAACGCCATCTAAAAATTTGAAGTTTCATATGCTAAAATGCTTAACTGCGCCAAAAAATCAATATATGGATCTAAAAATTTGAAGTGATCAGTGAGTAAATGCTTAACAACCCACCACTATAATCAATACAAACCAGTGCACATCACCAGTGAACATCAAACCAAACTGCACCATATTCGATCCCCAACTACCCCCACTACCACCCTATTGCAAATTCCTCCATCATCACCATTTAAATACACTCTGCTACGGCCATAACAGCTGCAACAAAATCCACTCAACTACACGACCAGACACCAAGCATTGTCATTACATTTACACCACCATTCATCTTCACTGCTTCTCCCCTGTTCAAACCCGGTCAGACCAAACCACCCACTTCTGCCACTTCTCCTCTCTGAACACATCCTTCATTACTGCCACATTCAAACTATCACATTACTACTCATCTCGTCATCAACATATCATGCATCACATTACCCACCATTTCTTCAACATTCAAACTGTTGCTTTGCACTGCACTTTGCACTGCACTGCACACAGATTAATATTGCCTATTTTCACACCATGTTTTCTCTTTTTTTTTTATTTCCCATCAATAATTAATCAATTATCCTATCGAGCAAAAAAGCATTTTATTTCTTTAAGTTTACCCTTTTCGTTTTGACTTTTTCGTTTCATTGCAAATGCACTACACTACTTCACAAACAAACCAATTACCTTACATATCAACAGCCTACCTTGCTACTGCATTCATCACAACATCATCAACATCCTACCATCAACACTTCAACACATACAACCATATCTCCCCAACACCTCTGCATTTCACCCCTGACAACCAACTGACTGCTATCAGACATCATTTCCACCAACTATTCTACATTTTACCCCACTGCATACTCACCTTCATCCCCTTTCACAATCACTGCTATTCACAACTCCACAATCTTGCCATATAATTCAAAAACCACAACCATTCTCACTGACCACACTCTGACATCCATCTCTGCAATCACCCACATACACTACCCTTTCACCACAAAAACAGTCACCGTCCTGCTATTCACCCTATACATTAACCACCAACCCATACAAACTTCCACATACACACT
The DNA here is from genome assembly GCA_030737815.1 of Allium fistulosum. Classification (NCBI taxonomy): domain Eukaryota; kingdom Viridiplantae; phylum Streptophyta; class Magnoliopsida; order Asparagales; family Amaryllidaceae; genus Allium; species Allium fistulosum. Next base: position 626,060,923 of record CM060905.1, on the reverse strand, counting down.
GATAAACATCTACACACTGAAAAATTACACAGCAATACCCTTCCATTGCATTAGCAGTTCCAGTGCTCCAACTTCTACAAACAGTTTCAATCAACTCCGACCAAACCACCCTGTTCACTGGCCATTACCCAATACCACTACATCCATACATCAAGAACTGTTGTTTGTATCACAAAGTCTAAACCAGTGTGTTGTTTGTATTACAACTGCAACTGTGCTGCTACCCTTCACACAAATTCAACAAACAATTTAGACATCAAAACCAAGCAAGTCGATCACTTCTACAATCAAACCTTCATCGCCTGCAGTGCCTCAACCTGCCTGCATCACCTCAACTGCCTTCCTTTGAAACCTGCTACATACATTGACTCAACCACACAATCATTCAAACTCCATTCTCCTTATCAAACTGACCAAATACCCACTACATACATCTGCTACCATGACTGTGCACGAGCTTCTGACCAACCACCAGAACAAACTGCAGCCACCATAAACAACCTATAAACGGATTTACATTCGAATACCCATTGCATAAATCGAATAAAGGAGAACTATTTATTAGAGAACGATGACCGGCAGTAATAAATCAGAGTTCAGTGCAAGTGACAAACCGTGTAACACATATACTCAAACAGCTTGAGATCTACAGAAAAGTGGCATTGAGCTACAATGGACGCCAAAACATAGATATCTTGTTTTGTCATTTAGGTTATCTCCATGAAATTGAAAATCATTCTCGAAATTTCTGAACACCAAAAACATTTGAAATATAAATTAAAAGTCGTACCAGACGCTTCATTAACATGTAAACCACTTGCTTTAGTTCTGAGACACTATGTTGACATTGAGCTACTTGAGTATCTTTGATTTGTGAGAGAACCGCCTTGGTCACAGTCATGCCTCTTCCCATTCCACGTAGTCGTCCCGGTCTATCTTGTCCCAACACTTGTGAGAGAGCATCATCTTTGAAATTACATGTTAAGCTAGGTTGTGATTCATTTTCCACCTTTTTTATTTTCTCCTACAAAAAATATATTTTAAATATGAGTTCTAATTTATATTATTTTCAAAATAATTACTTTAAAAAAGGTCAAAAGCACTTACAACCATTTCGGCAACATGTGCATTCACGGGTTCGCCATTCTTATGAGTGTGAGATTTAACCCAAACATCAACTCTAGAAATGGAAGAAGGATTTACACTTTCCTCTTTCTGCATTAAAAATGACATAACATTAGATAAAACAACTAATCATAGTAAATTAATCAAATATTTTTTCTCACCATATCTTCAGTTAATCGTCCCATTCCTCGACGACTACAAGTATGTGGCATTTGTTTACCCCTCATGGATTTGAATTTTTCGCTTCGTAACTATGTATAAAGATTTATCACATTTATTAGTTAATTTGCATTCTTTGTGCACTTATATTTTATATATAGAAATGATTAAAACAATTACTATATAATTACCTTAAACTCATTACTAGTTCTGGACTCAACAAACCTTTTCCATTCCTTCATAGTTTTGACATTATCTGGTTTTAGTCGAAGCCGTTCCTCCGTGTTTTTTGCCTTTAATAACTTGTCAACTAGTTTGCTTTTTGAACACCTCCAAATACATCCCATTTGCCGAAGAATGGGAACCTTTTGCCATTCTTCATCTAGTTTAAATCTAGCCTGTAACAAAGAAAAATATCAAAATATAGTAATTTTATTTAAAAACTGAATAAAGAAATTAATAAGATCGCATAGTCATCGAGAAGACATACAATGGAAACTGCTAAATTTCCGCAATGTCCAAAACCCCAACCACTAATCAGGCAAACTTTCGTACAAGTTAGGTACTACATATTACAGTAAGTTGAAATAAATATATCGACAAAGGGAAGTTTAGGCCAAGTATCAGGGTGAAAAGACATATAGTATGTGAACCAACAACAAATAATGTATTATTGTGCACACATGTAAAAATGAAAATTGTAGGGACATCAGATGTATTAGCTAACAACTGGGTTATCAAAATTAAAGAACAAACGGTGAACATAACAAACCAACTGCATTTCAAAACCTAAGTAAACTAATCCACAACATACAAGTACATCCAGGTTGCCAAAATTTTAAGATTAGTAAAAGTGTCTTACTAAATGCATCGTACGTCTCAACTCCACTACTCCACAAGTAATGCAAATCCTCTACTAATGGCGCCATATATACATCAATATCATTCCCCGGTTGCTTTGGACCTGGAATTAGAAGTGTTAGCATAATATTTTCCTTCTTCATGCACAACATAGGCGACAAATTATATGTCACAAGCATTACTGGCCAACAACTATATTTGGAACTCAACATGGAAAATGGATTAAACCCATCTGTAGCAAGACCAAGTCTGAGACTACGTGGATCGGCTGAAAATGATTCCCAATTTTCATCAATTGTGCTCCATGTTACAGAATCTATGGGATGTCGCATCTTTCCATCACTGCTTTTATTATTGAAATGCCACCTTAATGCTTCTGCCATCTTTTCAGATCTGAACATTCTTTTGAATCTTGGAATTATTGGAAAATATCTCAACACCTTAACCGGGATACCCTGCATAATCTCATTTGTATCCTGATTCATTTTCCATCTTGAGGAACCACATTTCGGACAGTCATTCAAATTTTTATACTCTTTACGAAAAAGACAACAATCATTCTCACATGCATGAATCTTTTCAAACCCCATATCAAATAGTTTGAGGAATTTCTTTACTTCATATAAAGTCTTAGGAAGTACATTATTCTTTGGCAAAAACAGTTGTTGCACATTAAGAAGCTTATCAAAACCAGAATCGGATAATCCAGTTTCGCATTTAAGGTTATACAAAATAGTGATGGCAGATAACTTTGTATGATCTATGCAACCAGGATATAATGGGGTTTCTGCATCTTCCAAGTTCTTAAGTAAATCATCGTGTCGTCTCTGTGCATCATCCTTATCTTTATCATCATCAAAAAAATTATGATTAAAGTAGTCTTCATCTTCATAGTGAATTGCTTTGAGTAAGTCGTACGCCTCACTCTTTTTATTATTATTTTCAACATCTACTTGCTCGCCATGATTATACCACCTACCATTTTTGTACTTAGGATCCATTCCCTTTATAATTAAATGCTCAATGACGGTTTCACCATAATGATGACTAAGATTTCGACAATCTAAACAAGGACACAAAATTTTCTCTACATCCCCTAACTTTTTCTTCGCAACACGTACAAAATTTTGAGCTCCTTTTCGATACTCTTTACTGGTTCTATGTTTAAAATTGAAAGCAACAAGAATGTTAGCTTTCATTTTCAAAACATGTTAAGTCTAAAGTTATGTGTAAATTTACTTGTATATGATTACCTGTGTAGACGCAACTAGTCTTTCTCCATCATCATATATAATATGGAAGCAATCAAGTATCTAAAATTCAAAATAGTAATTGTAAAGTACTACCACACATGAGTATAATAATATCCTTTGGATAATACAGTTGAATATGACAGAACTCTACAAACTAGTCATTTTGTTATTAGCACCAAACTGTTTTCAAAAAATTTGCCATTACAACGGCGCCATTTTGTAGCACCAGAGTAATGTCTATGCATTACCCCTCTCCTGATACTTGGCTTGCGCCATTAACAACAATTTTATCCACTTATACAACAATGTCAAAATCATATACAACATTAGCACCAAACTGTTTCCAAAAAATTTGCCATTACAATTCTCGCACACAATCGCACACATCAACAAGTATTAAAATTATGTAATTACCAGTACAATATAATAGTAGCGTGTAATTGTATATAATTTATTCCAAGATAGTATATGTTTCTCGAATAAAAATCGAAACTCGGTGACCCAATTTCACATGGTTGATTTTGACAATTACATAACTATTATAAATAGCAAGGCAAACAAAATTGGAATGGAAAGAACATGCTAAAACTTGAGTGAACAGTTAAAGCTAAATATTCTTCACTATAAAAGAATATCCATACACTATTACTATACCTAAGCATTTATTAGACTCTATATGTGTGTGTGTTTGTATATGTATATATATATATATATATAGAATTAGCGGTTGTAACTTTTGCTAGTTTTATGTAAAATATACTTAAATATAGAGAGAGCGTATGTTAGCACCAAAATTGGTCACTAACCTCGTAGAAGAAGATTGTGAAGAGATATAAGTGATGAAATCAAATTAAACAGAGAAGACAGTGCTAATCTAAATACAGAAAGTAAGAACACCAAATTTATAGTGGTTCAGCGTAATTGCCTACGTCCACTTTGAGGTTAAACTTTATTGATCTTCTTTATAGTTGATTACAAATACAATTCGTGAATCAAATGCTTGAATGAAGTTGTTTAAGTAGAGAAGATGAGTCTCGAAAATGGCAGAGTCTCCCCAGTATTCTCTCTCCCAAAAAAGGATCCTTTTCACTGTGACCCTGCCCCTCTATTTATAGGAAAATATGGGCTGGACTTCCCAAGTGGGCTGGATAGCCGAATGCTCTAGCCCCAGTACAGTGGTCGCTGTATGCCGAACCAGGTATGCCGAACGCTCTGATGCCGAACGGTCCTTTCTATGCCGAACGGTGTGGTTGATGTTTGGGAAGTGCAGGATGTTTGTCAGTAGAAGCCGAGCGCTCTTCTAGATGCCGAATTCTCCTTGATGCCGAGTGCTCTTGTATGCCGAGCAGTCTTGATGCCGAGCAGTCTTGATGCCGAGCGCTCTTGCTGCCGAGCATTATGGATGTTGTGTACTTCGCCGAGTACTCCTAGATGCCGAGTACTACGCCGAGTACTCCTGGATATCAAGCGCTTCGCCGAACACTCCTGGATGCCGGTCACTCTCTGAAGCCGAGTTCCACTGGGTGCCGAGTACTAGTTGCCTGGTCAAATCTCCAGGAAACACTTGCCCCCCAAAGTGTATCGCGTGGCCGAACGTGGTACGCTTTGAATCATGCAACCTTTTCATCACGCCTTAAACCCTTGGCTAACCTCGAACGGAGATGCCCTTTTTGTGAATTCCAGCGGTACAGGTGTGCGCCGGGCGTGTTTTAAATGCCGAACGAGACATTCGTAGTCGAACGGTGCTTCCTTGCCGAACGGTGCTTCAATGTCGAACCATTATGCGCCGATGCCGAACGCTATGACCTTGACCGGTTCCACCGGTTATGGCCTTTTCGACTTCCCATGCTTTCCCTATAAAAGCTGGCATCCTTCCTTTATTTTCCTTTTACGCCTTCTCTTCTGTCATTTCTTTAAGGACTCGCAATTCTCGCCATCCTACCAGATTTGAGACCTAATTGATCCTTCCTCAACTTCGACTTTCGAACTAGGTATCATTCCTTCTGTGATTAGATTACTTCAACACAAGACTTAGGTTGTTTTCGTGGGAAATGGGACATTTCTATGATCGTATAATATGTGTCAAGCAGAAACGGCTCGCACATTTGGAGTTGTCTAGTTGGGGCTAGCTCCTTCGTGCCGAACGACAAAAAGAAAGATGGGGTGTTGAACGGCGTAGTCTTCGCCGGGCGATCTGTCTCTGTCGTTCGGCGCAGATGGAGAAGGAGTAGGGCGAAGTTGAAATCGAGGGTGGAGCGCTACTTTAGCCGAACTAAGACCGAACGACAACTTAGCCGAACGATAACCCAAGCCAAACAATCTTGAATGTCGAACGGTATCAATGCCGAACAATTACTAAAATGTAGAACAATAACTTAGCCGAATGATAACCCAAGCCGAACAATTGACATGCCGAACATTGACTTTAGCCGAACAATACAATTGACATGCCGAACATTGACTTTAGCCGAACAAAGCTACATGCCGAACATTGAATTCAGCCGAACAATCCTTAGGTCGAACCATGACCTTAGCCGAACAAAGCAATTGCCGAACAATCCTTGGGCCGGATAATGTCTTTAGCCGAACAATACAATTTCCGAACAACATTAAAAATGCCGAACAGTATAAATGTCAAACTACACTTAAGCCGGTTACTTCTTAAACTACATGTTTCCTGGATCTGGAACTGTAATCACCACCAGGCGGGCTCTTCGAGACGGTCAGCGATGACGGTCTTCGAAGGCAACGATTCAAAGCTCATTTTTATATCTTTGAAATCTTATTGCTTATACACAACTGCATGCACTAGTTCACACACCATGTGGGGGGGAAACTCGTGTTGCTAATTCTAACGTTCAACGTTTTTTAAGTATAGTTATCTCAAGCACTTAGCCAGGTTCGTTATTTATTGGGGATGTCGAGAAAATCTAGCTTCGCTACCATATCCGACAGGCCTGGGCCGTCATCGAGGCAAGGAGCCGCTGATTCTTCTAACCCGTCGACTTCTCCTGCTCATAACTTGGCACCTGATGCTCTGGAGGCAACCATCTTACTAGACAATCCGATCGATTCACAAGCCTCGAAGATCAACGAAGCTGCTCTGCGACGGATATGCTCCATTCATGGGATCCCTTTTGCCGACGTGTTAGTTCCTTCGAGACACGATCGTCCTCATCTGCCCCTAGTCGGGTACACTACCTGCAACAAGTTCATGTGTTGGATGGGCAGCGTGCCTCCGTTCAACTTATTTCTCCGGGATGTACTGCAGTACATAGACATAGCTCCGTCGCAGCTGCACCCGAACGGCCATGCATTTCTGTATGGGACTTACCTACTTTTCATGGTCGTCTTCTCCAGACCTCCAACCGCCGGTGATATCAGATATATTTATATGTTCAAGAGACGGAAAGACAGTCCTTCCTTTATGTTCCTCGAGCCATACCACAAATGCCATATCTTGACAGGGGCGTGTAGCAAATTCGCCCTGTATAAACGGGAATGGTTCTATGTGCGCTGCCCTTCTGGTTTCGCTAGGAGATGGGTTGAAGGCAGTAAGTCTCTCTGCTGAGTCACTATTCGTATTCAATTGGAGTCACGCTTTTCCTAACTCTTTATTTCATCTTTTCAGGTATCAACCCGCATCCGGAAGGCCGAGGATATTCTGAGGCTGTTGAAGCCATTAGAGCTCTTCCTGCCGAGGAACGAGATATCCGGACTATCATTTCGAATGAATCACTGTCGGGGTTTGGCTTGCTAGCCCCTAGTCGTCGGATCAGTCTTCCAGAAGGTGTCACCATTCCCAAACCTCCGTCCGGTAAAGGGAAAAAACTGGCCGGATCGTCGTCGCGCCGCACTCCCGATATGCACAAGGAAGGTGAGCATAAAGAGGATGATGCTCCTGAAACTCAAGACGAGAATGCGGGTCCCGCTCAGAATCCGGCAGTCGAAGTTCATGACATTGAGACGTCGTCCTCCCCTTCGAAGGGAAAGAAGAAGTTAAAATATAAAGTTCAGAAGGAAAAAGTTGGTGGTACTTCAAAAGTCATGCTTATCCCGCCTGAGAAAGAGGCTTCTTCGCAGCATCTGGAAAGTTCCCTGAGGGGTCTGTCAAACCTGTCCATTCCCGATGACTTACTCAATTGCGGGTTTGATGATCCTGAAGCCCTCAAATTTTCTTCGCCTGCGAGAGGCAACGTAGAAGTTCAACTCCCGGCTCGAAGAGACAACACTCCGATTAGCAGGGATAAACGAACGGGTCCGTCGGGGAGGACACTAGGACACACACGCACATGTGCATTCCATAATATACTTCAAGTCTTTTTCCTTATCTCATGAATTTCCCTTAACTTGTTGTTATCTCCATTCTTTGCAGGTGATATGGGGTGTTCTCACGGACTTGATCGCCTTCGGGGTTCTTCCATATTTCATCACTCTGGACGGGATTCTGGGTCAGGCAGACGTAGGGACAGAGGCGATTATGAAGATAGGGACAATCGTCCCCGTGAGTCGTCTCACCGCAAGAAAGCACATTCTCAATCTTCCCAGTCCCGTGATCTTCCTCCTCCAACTGAGCCGGATAGAGAGAAATCCTTACAGAAGGGTTATCAGTCTGATGCTCCTCGAGAACAACATTCCAGTTCATCGAGTACAAGGCAAGTTCGAGAGCAACGTAAAAGAACAGAGTTTTCAAAGCCTCCTCCTCCTGCTCCTGCGGTGGACCCAACTGTTGCGGAAAAGATGGTCGATCTTAAGGCCAAGTTTCCAAAAATTTGCTTCGATGGTCTGAAGTTCCTCCCGGCCATTCATCATATTCCCGGGCATGTGAAGCAGAGTGCCATTGCCTGCAATAACGATGTCTATGTTCAACATGACGCGTTTGTGCACTTGGTGGAGAAGGTCTCGGAAGTATCTGTTGAGCGTCAACACGAGATTGACCGTCTGAATCTGGAGGCTGACAGCGATAAGAAAATCATCAAACTCCAAGACGAAGAGCTTGCTTCGTATAAGTCAAAGCTAGAAGCCGCTGAACAAAGCGCAAAAAATACTGCCGAGGCAGTTACTCGTTTAGAGGCGGCTCACAAAAAAGAGCTTGACGAAGCAGTCCAGCGCAGCGGTGCCCTCACCCTAGAAAAAGACTCTGTCCAAAAGGAAAGGGACGCACTCGCCACCCAAGTCAAAGAGCTGAAAGAATTACTCTCCAAGGAGAAGGAGGATAAGGTAGCTGCTCAAGAAGAATCACAACGATACTGTGACGAGATCGTTGCTACCCGACTCCTGAAAACAAAGCTCGATGACGAACTCGCTGGGGTTGAGAAAATGAAGGATGAGGCCCGTGAGGAGGGCAAAAGAGAGGTTGCGGAGGAGATTGATTCTCGCCTCGAGGCGGCCGCGGAAGCCGGCAGGGAAGAGGTCAAAAACATGTTTGACCCGTTAATTGCTGAATATGGAGCCCGCGTCCTTATGCACCGCGACTTAACATTCTTGGGCGAAGGCTACCTTGAATCCCTAGCTGAGGCCTGGGAAACTTTGATAAGGATTAGGAAGATCGAGTCAGGCTCCGAAGAGGTCGATGAGGAGGCCCTGGTGAAGGAGTTCCTTAGGGGAAATGAGCCATCGGACTTATCCGCAGCATTGGCACTTTACAGCAAAGGCTCTCCCCTTCCAAAAGAGAAAGATGGTGAAGCTGGCCCGTCTGGGGTTAATATTACCGCTCTTCATATTGCTGCTCGATCTGCTGCCCAATCGGCCAGTCGGCCGACACTTGATCCATTTGAGCAGCATGTTGGTTATGACCCCGAAGACCCCGGGCTCAGTGCTCATGTGCTATCACCTATCCTGAAGGGTGAAGCCCCACGTGCCACCGATAGCCAACCGGGACCTGGTAGGAAATTCTTCTTTCTCTAGAAGTTGAAATATCCCGTCATTTTTCAGCAATGGTTATTTGTTCTAGCGCCCATTCTTTATATTTTCATGTAGGTTGTTCTGACGCCGAGCCAACTCCGAGGAGCGATGACGCCAAGGAGGAAGCAGAGAAAACAAGTGATGTTGCTCATGCGGGAGTAACTCCCGGTCCAGACGCTCAAGTGATCGGGGCGCTAGATGATGACAAGCTTGATACTTCGTCTCCTGCCGAAGGAAGCGATGGAATTGAAATCACTGGCGCCTCTGAGCATACTTCAGAGATGAGCATGAAGGACCGTCTCGCCGACGAGGAGAAGAAAAAAGTCAAAGTCAAAGTTGAGTCTGAAATACTGGAACTCACTGACCCGCGGAACAGACCTTTGAAAATCATTCTCCCGGGCAGGTCCAAACCACTAGATGTTCCGTCTCCTACTCCCGACTCCGTTTCTCTAGCAAGCAAAAAGTCCAAGAAAAAGCGTGAGGGAGAGGAGTCATCGGAAACAACGAAGGAAGACAAGAAGAAGAAGTCGAAGAAATAATCGATACACTCGTTCAACGAGTTTTTTGCTTAAGTCTTGTAATTGCTTTTATCTTCCACAACTTGTAGTTTGTATAGAGAGGTCTGAATTTTGTAGGAGTGATCATGTATCCCCATTTTGGACTTATTGAATAAAGTTTTTAGCTTCTTTTTCGCTTGAGTGATTCTCTTGTCTTTCCTTAGTTTGCTGACTAATTGTAGCCATAACTCAAGTTCTTATGAGTTGCATTACCTCCCGGTCCATTCTTGTGCTGTTCAAACATTTTTGGACATGGCGTACCTCTCGTCCCACATCTTTCGAGTACTTGGACTTCTTGCTAACTCTGTGCTCCGGGGACTTGGAGGCTTGAAACAGTTTATACTCTAGTCCGCGCTCCGGGGAATTAGAGTACTCCGCTCCGCACTTCGGAGATTCGGAGATTTGAAATCGTTTATACTCTAGTCCGCGCTCCGGGGACTTAGAGTACTCCGATCTGCGCTCTGGGGATTTGGAGATTTGGAATCGTTTATACTCTAGTCCGCGCTCTAGGGACTTAGAGTACTCCGATCCGCGCTCTGGGGATTTGGAGATTTGGAATCGTTTATACTCTAGTCCGCGCTCTGGGGACTTAGAGTACTCTGATCCGTGCTCTAGGGATTCGGAGATTTGGAATCGTTTATACTCTAGTCCGCGCTCTGGGGACTTAGAGTACTCCGATCCGCGCTCTGGGGATTCGGAGATTTGGAATCATTTATACTTTAGTCCGCGCTCTGGGGACTTAGAGTACTCCGATCCGCGCTCTGGGGATTCGGAGATTTGGAATCGTTCGTACGAGTCTGTATGTCGTACATGATAATGTAATTTATCATCCAATTAAGAGATATAGAAACTTCATAGAAAATACGGCTTCAAGCCTTTATTAATGAAAATCAACTAAATTGCTTGATTACAACTTTAAAAAGAAACTAAGTCATTATTGAATGGAAACATGCAGGAAATAACAGTGCCTACAACAAGAAAGGAAAACATGCTAAATGTAATAGTGCCGCAAATGTTCACTGTTCCATGCTCGGGGGAGTGTCGCGCCATCAACGGTCGCTAGCTTGAATGTTCCTTCTCCAAGCTTCCGTTCAATGGCGTATGGACCTTCCCAGCTGGGATTCATGCGTGATGGTACCGGGAAGACTCGTTTCAGAACGAGATCACCCACATCAAAGATTCTTGGGCGGACTCTACCGTCGTAGTAACGCTTGACTCGATGTCTGTGCGCTGCCGCCCTTAATTCAGCTTCTTCACGCTTTTCGTCGATGCAGTCCAGTGATTCCAGCAAGAGGTTTTGGTTCGTCTTGGGATCATAGTATGTCACTCGGTGCGATGGAACTTCAAGTTCCATGGGTATAACGGCTTCAGAGCCGTATGCCAAGGCGAATGGAGTGTGGCCGGTCGCGGACTTGTGGGTAGTTCTATACACCCATAATGCTGTCGGGAGTTCATCTACCCACTTGCCTCCAACCTTCTCCAGACGCTTCTTCAGTATGGACTTGATTATTTTGTTAACGGCCTCGACTTGTCCGTTAGCTTTTGGGTGTGCAACGGCGGCGAACTTTTTCTCGATGCCGTACTTTAAACAGAACTCTTTGAACTCTCTACTTTCAAATTGCGTTCCGTTGTCTGTAATGATGGTGCGTGGAAGGCCAAAGCGGCATATAATGTTTCGTACAACGAAGTTAATGACCTTCTTAGAGGTGATAGTGGCCAAAGGTTCTACCTCAGCCCATTTCGTGAAATAGTCGACTACAACTATTGCGTATTTCGCACCACCTTTGGATAGAGGCAAAGAGCCGATTATGTCGATTTCCTAGATCGCAAATGACCAGGGACTGATCATTTGTGTGAGTTCCGTTGATGGAGCCCTCGGGATTTTCGCATATCTTTGACACTTGTCGCATTTTCTTGCGTAGTCCACGGCTTCCCGGTTTACGGTGGGCCAGTAATATCCATAGCGGAGGATCTTCTTTGCTAGCATTTGCCCCCCAGTATGGTCGCCACATTCCCCTTCGTGAACCTCTCTCAAGACTCGCTTTGTTTCATCATGAGCGATGCATCGTAATAACGGGACTGAGAATCCTTTTCGATACATTGATCCATCCTGCATTATGTATCGCGCGGCCTTTCGAAGGACCTGCCGTCTTTCGCTTCTTTTTCCTGGTAAAGCCCCGGTCGTCAGGTACAGTTTGAATAGGGTTATCCACGATTCCTTCTCAATTTTTGTTTCCAACACGCGATCGACTTTCATTTCGTCTATGCTTGGGGCATGCAAGACTTCAACGGGATATAATCCCATTTGTTGCGCATCGTCGGTACTTGCAAATTTAGCCAACAAGTCCGCTTCTTTGTTCTGTTCGCGCGGGATATGTGAAATGTCATAACGCTCAAGATTTGATAGTAGTTCTTGGACCTGAACGAGGTACGGGGCAAGCTTTCATCCCTTTGCTTGGTAATCTCCCCGTACTTGGTAAACCACCAACTGTGAGTCACAAAAGATTTCGACTGATTCGATCCCGAGTTCTTTGATGAGCTTCAAGCCAGCGATCAGTGCTTCATATTCAGCTTCGTTATTCGTAGCCGGGAAATCGAGCTTCAGGGCATAACAGATTGATCGGTTTTCCGGAGTTATAAGAACTACGCCCGCGCCGGAGCAACGGTCGTTTGATGCACCGTCAGTGTATAATTTCCATCGAACAGGGGGCATGATGTCGTGATCATCCGGTTTGATGGGTATAGTAAACTCAGCGATGAAATCTGCTAATGCTTGCCCTCGGATGGCTCTCCGTGGTAAGTACGCGATATCGAATTGGCTCAACTTGATGTTCCATCTTAGCAATCTTCCAGAAGTCTCTGGCCGTTGGAGTACCTGCCTCAGGGGTTGATCGGTATAAACACCGATTGAGTGTGCTTGAAAGTATGGGCGAAGCTTTCGTGATGCAATCACCAAGCAATAAGCCAATTTCTCGATTTTAGGGTAATTCCTCTCTGCCCCTGTTAAACGCTTGCTAACATAATACACCGGCTTCTGGACTCGATCCTCCTCACGAACCAAAGCCGCACTTATCGCATGTGGGGATACAGCCAAGTATACGTACAACATCTCGTGGTCAACTGGTTTTGCTAGCATTGGTGGACTCTCCAGATGCCCCACCAGATTCTGGAATGCTTCCTCACAACTAGACGTCCATTCAAAATTTCTCTTCCCTTTCTTTATGATATCAAAGAATGGGATGCACTTGTCAGTTGCCCTAGATATAAATCGACTTAGCGCAGCTACTTTTCCGTTCAAGCTCTGTACTTGCTTTATAGTCCTGGGCGCTTGCACATCTCGAATAGCTTGGATTTTTTTTGGGTTGGCTTCGATTCCCCTAGCATTGACGATGAATCCCAAAAACTTCCCTGATGCAACGCCGAAGGAACACTTCAAAGGGTTGATCTTCATCCCATAAAACCTGAGTATGTCAAACATTTCAGCCAAGTCTCGAATGTGGTCGTTTGACCGTCGTGACTTCACGAGCATGTCATCCACATAGAATTCGCGAAGGGTCGGCACGGCTAACTGAGATGTCAATTGTTAATTCTGCCGGTGCCGTCTTCTCTTCCCTGGGTTTCTCATCGTCGTCTCTCGGATCTATATCTCCGAAGATCCGAGAACTATGCCCGAGCCAGGGCTCGGGCACTACTTGTCAATTATCCGTATTGAGGATGCGGACGGGATTGTCTGCAACCTTTCCTTTCTCCCTTCGATGGGCCTCTCGGAGCTCAGCCACATAACAGGAACGACCAGCTGCTTGGTCGCCATGAATAATACCAATTCCTTTGTCAGTCGGGAACTTCAAAGTTAAACACCACGGGGCTAACGCTGCCCTAAACTCAGCCAGGGCCGGCTGGCCCAAGAAAACGTTATACGAAGAGTCCACATCCAAAACTACAAAGGGTAGAATTCGCACTCTCCGGCGCTCGCCTTGTCCCAGTTCAACTGGTAACTCGACATATCCCACCGCATCGGTCGCAGCGCCGTTAAAGCCGTGAATACGGACTTTGGATGGTTTCAAGTCCTTTGTTTCTAGCTTCATTTGATCGTAAGCCTTCTTGAAGATGATGTTGACTGAACTTCCACAATCAATCAGAATTCTTTTCACATATGCTGGTCCTATCGTTGCAGATATGACCATGGGGTCGATGGTCGGAGCCTCTACCTGATCAGCGTCTCTGTTTCTGAACACAATATCGTCGGTCATTACGCGCTGCTGCTTAGCAGGGGCCCCGTCCTCCATGTTCGAACAGCACTCAAAATTGGCATGCTTCAGGGAACTTGCATATCGCTCCATCTCTTGCCAATTCTTATCCGCGGGGTAAGGTCCGCCGATGATTATATTTATGACTAGTCTACCTACGGTCCGGGCAGGCTCCTCGGGATGACGTGGAGCTGGTGCATGACCTGGGTTGGACGTTCCCTGTCCTCCTTCTTGTGGATCCTTCACAAATTCTTGCAATTTCTTCTGCCTAATCAACTTCTCGATATCGTCGTGCAAGTGTCTACATTCTTCCGTATTGTGCCCATAAGTCTCATGGAAGCGACAATATTTCCCGGTCCGCTTCTGTTCTTCGGTTGATTCTTTTGGACGTGGTTTTCTGTACTGAAAGGTATTACAGGTGGATAGGTAGATGTTCTCTAGCGGCGCGTTCAGCGGAGTATACTCGCTGTAGCTTGGAATTCTCGACTTCCACTTCCCCGCTTCTCTCTTCTTCCCTTGACTCCTTCCTCCGGACTCCTTAGACTGCCCCGGCTTATTCTGGACATTGAGTTGGACCTTTCCCGAGCTGTCTCCAGACTGCTTCACAGCAATGTTGCTTTTTATTGACTCCTAGACAGGACCTGGCGCCTTATCTCGTCGTACCCACCTAGCTTCCTCTCTTCTTATGAACTGGTGTGCCTTAGAGTAGAAACGCTCTAGCGTAGCCGGAGGTTTTCCTGCTAGCCAGTCTCCAAACTCAGAGTCTGGATCTACACCTCTCATTACAACCATCAGAATTGCATAGTCATTGGGATTACTGACTTCAGTTGCTGCTATGTGGAACCTTTGTAAATATTCCTTCAACGACTCCCTGGGATTTTGGGTTACACTTGACAGAGACATCACGTCCTTTGGGCGCGTAGTGTGTATCCTGAACTGCTCAACAAACTTCCTTGCCAACTCCTCGAAATTTGATACGGATCGTGGAGGAAGTCGGGTGAACCACATAGTAGCGATCCCAGATAGAGTAATCGGAAAGCACCTACACTTGGTGGCATCATTCGCTCTAGCTGAATCCATCATCCATTCATACCTCATGACGTGCTGTTTGGGGTCAGTCTTCCCTTCATACGCAGGGATAGTAGGCATACTAAACTTCCTGGGGTACGCCGCTTGCAACACAACATCTGTGAACGGAGTATGACTTTTTGACACTCCCCAATCATCATTCGATAACCCCTGATTTTCTTTCATCAACTGCCTGATCATGGCTGTCAGATCTGGTGTCTGTATGGAAGGCGGAAGGTTAGTGTCTGTTCTAGGTACCTGACCATGCTAGTGCCTCCTCTCCTGGCGACCTGCCAATCGTTCGTCCTGAGGTCCGACATCGTTAGCGTTTTGATGATCTGGACCTCCATCCTCCATTTGTACTCCGGTCCTGAAGTTCCCAGCTCTTACTTGGTTACGGTCTCCAGTCGTCTGAACATCAGCTTCTGCTCGTGCAGCTTCAGTCTTACGTCGTCTGCGCCTGGGAGGTTCATCAGAGGAAGTTGAGCTGTCAGATGAAGAGTAAGGAGCGGGATTGCCCCCAGCATTCTGTTGCTGCTGTTGAGTGAGTTGTGCCATCAGGTTGGCATTAGCTTGCATCTGTTCTCCTAGTTGTCTCCTGCTTTCCCTAAGTTCTCTCATCAAGTCATTGAACTCTACTCTGGTGACAACTGGAGTCTGTTCTTGAGCGGCAATCCCTGCACTCGGAATCGCTGGTTGATTGCTAGGTCCTGCTTGTTGCACGCTAGCAGTCTCGCGGGCATCCGCGTTATGAGAAGCTGACCTGGTTCGTGGTCCTGCCATTGTAGAGTTATTGGTATGAACTCTGAGTAGAATAAACGGATGTCCAATCAGTGAGTCGGATCTTCCTTGGGGGATTTGTTCAATCCAGTAGCTTCAAAGCAGATCCTTGAGGTCTGAGAATTCAATTCTCAGTGAAAGCACCAAAGTGTTAGCACCAAAATTGGTCACTAACCTCGTAGAAGAAGATTGTGAAGAGATATAAGTGATGAAATCAAATTAAACAGAGAAGACAGTGCTAATCTAAATACAGAAAGTAAGAACACCAAATTTATAGTGGTTCAGCGTAATTGCCTACGTCCACTTTGAGGTTAAACTTTATTGATCTTCTTTATAGTTGATTACAAATACAATTCGTGAATCAAATGCTTGAATGAAGTTGTTTAAGTAGAGAAGATGAGTCTCGAAAATGGCAGAGTCTCCCCAGTATTCTCTCTCCCAAAAAAGGATCCTTTTCACTGTGACCATGCCCCTCTATTTATAGGCAAATATGGGCTGGACTTCCCAAGTGGGCTGGATAGCCGAACGCTCTAGCCCCAGTACAGTGGTCGCTGTATGCCGAACCAGGTATGTCGAACGCTCTGATGCCGAACGGTCCTTTCTATGCCGAACGGTGTGGTTGATGTTTGGGAAGTGCAGGATGTTTGTCAGTAGAAGTCGAGCGCTCTTCTAGATGCCGAATTCTCCTTGATGCCGAGTGCTCTTGTATGCCGAGCAGTCTTGTATGCCGAGCAGTCTTGATGCCGAGCGCTCTTGCTGCCGAGCAGTCTTGATGCCGAGCAGTCTTGATGCCGAGCGCTCTTGCTGCCGAGCAGTCTTGATGTCGAGCGCTCTTGCTGCTGAGCAGTCTTGATGCCGGGCAGTCTTGATGCCGAGCGCTCTTGCTGCCGAGCATTATGGATGCTGTGCACTTCGCCGAGTACTCCTAGATGCCGAGTACTACGCCGAGTACTCCTGGATATCAAGCGCTTCGCCAAACACTCCTGGATGCCGGTCACTCTCTGAAGCCGAGTTCCACTGGGTGCCGAGTACTAGTTGCCTGGTCAAATCTCCAGGAAACAGTGTATTTAATCTAAATGCAAATAAGAAAAAAAACATTCCAAACTAATCTTTTTCATTTGCAAATTAAGTAGTTGTGAAGTAGTTGTGGCTGAGATGCAACAGTGGTGCAGTTTGATGGTTTGGTGGTCGATGGAGTTGTGATGTGTTAACAGTTTTTGTAAAGAGGTGGTTGATGCTGCTGCGATAATGGCAGTGGTGAAGTTTGGTGAAGTAGTGGTGGAGATGTAGTTGTGGTTTGGGATGTTTGTGCAGAGTGGTAAGGCTAGACAGTGAACTGGAAGGGGAAGAGCAGTTTGTAGGGTGATGGTTGTAATGTGGTAGAAAATTGTGAATGTAAAAAAGAAAAGAAAAAAATTGCAATAAAAAAATATTTTGGTTGTTGAAATCGTGTATACTTTTTTTTTGTTTTTTTATAGAAATGTAAATATTTAGGATTTTTAATCCAGAATAAAGATAATTTAAAGGATTTCACTTCATAAAAAAATGTGTTTAATCACTCAGACTTAATAAACAAAATAAAGCAAACAGGCATAGCTTGGGAACGACTGGGCAAAATTGAAACCATTGCAGCATTGGGAATATTTTCATGATAAAGCAAATATTAACTGCTTGTAAAAAAACAAAATAAAGCAAACAGGCATAGCTTGGGAACTGACTAAATTACATGCATATCAAACAATGATATATATCAACAATCCCTGCTGAGATGATGGTAATGAGCTATAGTAAACAAAATAAAGCAAATGCATGTTATAGTGCACAACAACAAAGATCAACAACCAGAAATTATTCAACCACTCACCATCCATTAAACAACAACATGCAAGAGAATCAAAACTAGAACTGCACGTGTTTACTCACCTATTTGCTTTAGATTTGGTTGTTTAAGCTTTAAAATACTATATATTTTTTCAGTAGTAGTTTTAGAGAATAATTCAAAATAACCCAAGGAACCCAAATTTTAACACTATGGTTAAACTGAAATTAAACACTATAAAATTTATCCTCTTAAACAATATTTATTTTCAAGGAAATACATAACTTTATATATCTCTATTCCTACACTACCCTAAACAATGGATGTGTTTGTGTTCAATTCCACCTTGAACTCTTTTTACAATGGCAAAACAACTTATTGTTCAGATAGGTATGGTAAATCATTAGGTGGATTCATCTCCGTCAAATTATCAAAACTATGAGAAAAAGGATTTACCAATATACAATCAAACTTCTAACGTGATGAGCCATATTTAAGAAATAATAGGTGCACTAATTGACATTAGGATTGAAGGGTTGGAAGAGAACTAAGAACAGGACTTTACAACATATGAAACAAATGTTCATAAACATGAGAATATAAAAGACAGAACTAAAGAATTTCATGCTGCATTCCCAAAACAAAATATGTCAATTATCTTCCAAACTGGGTGTAGAATAAAACTTAATATAATTAGCTGACTTCAGTAGCACGTCAAAAATGTTAAAACCACAACTTACTGATCAACAGTAAATAAATTCTTACAAAATTACATATGTTGGCACATGATTTGGATCAACAAACTCTAAACTATAGAACGGATAATGAAAAATAGAATAGATTTAACTAACAATGACAAATTACACTGCTTAAAATCTGAAGGTCATACCTGATGTACAACCGAAGTTAACATATTCAATTACAGTTAGACAGTTTACACTTATAACAAAGATCTAAACAAAACACATAATTTAGCGGTCCGCTCTAAATAATCATGCTAGAATGCTTAAAATAATGCAATCTACATATAGACGGTCTGAACGATGTTGAAAATACTAATATTAGAAAATCGAAGAACTAAAATTGGACACAAAGAAAAGGAAATACGGAAATACTTCAATTCTAAATCGCGATTGATGAATGATGTTTGAACGTGTTGAAAATACGTTCAAAATTGAAAGAACCCATTTTAAACCTATATAGAATCAAACAACCCATTTAAACCTAAAAAATTGATGGCGTTGTACCTGTAGACGATATCTGAACGATGAACGAGATCTCTGAATGATGAATGGAGAAGTTTAATGAAGCGACGGTGATGTAGGCGAATTTTGATGATTGGAAGAGATGTTTTCTTCTTTTTACATGGTGAAAATGTTTCAAGGTAGGGAAGGATGAAAAGAGGAATTAGGGGAAGTGAAAAAAATGGCGCAAAAATTGTATAATTTAGCTTTTGTCAGGGTTCACATGGAAAAATTTCCCCCCAAAATTTTTAATGACCGCACTTAAGTCACAAACGCTGACATTAGGTGCTGTTGATGGTATTTTTTCTTGTAGTGTAACAGGGCAACGCTATCGGTTTCTTAGTGATATATGTCGACGATCTATTATTGATTGGCAATGACATTTCATTTTTTCAATTAGTGAAAGCTTATCTTTTCAAGAACTTCTCCATAAAGAATTTGGAAGAAGCAGCCTATATGCTAGGTATAAAGATCTATATAGATAAATCTAAGAGGCTACTGGGATTGTCCCAATCTCTGTACATAGATACCATATTGAAAATTTTCAGTATGGAGAATTCCAAACGTAGAAACATTCCCGCACAGTCTAGAATTGTCCTTTCTAAAAAGGATGCTTTCATATTGATGAGAAGAAAGAGCATATGAACAGGATCCTCTATGCTTCAGCCATAAAATCCATAATGTACGCTTTGCTATGTACTAGACTGGATGTGGCATACGCATTAGGATGCATAAACTGATACCGGTCTATTCCTGGAGAAAAACATTGGATGGCCGTAAAATGTATACTAAATTATTTAAGAAATACTAAGGATTTATTCCTTATATATAGGAATGCATACCACCTTATGATGAGGTATACATGATCTAGCTTTCAAAGTGATATAGATGATAGTATGTCAATGTATGGTTATGTCTTTATGTTTGACGGAGGAGCCATCAGTTGGAATAGTTCCAAACAAAAGACAGTAGTTGATTCGACAATGGAGGCCTAGCACATCGCCCTCAATGAAGTAGCTAAATAGGCAGTCTAGATGCGCAAGTTTTTGAGTGAGCTCAGAGTGAATTCCGATACAGAGAATCTCATGGTATTATTTTGTGATAACAATACGACCATCAGATCACAAAGGAACACATGGTACACAAGAAGTCACGACATATTTTGTGAAAGTTCCACCTCATTCGGGAATTCGTTGAGAAGAAATAGGTCGTGGTACAAAGAGTAGATACCATGGACAATGTAGCAGATCCATTCCCTAAGGGTCTAGCTCGGTTGGCTCTCGAGAAGCTGATTAAAGGGATAGGAATGAGATTCTATAATTAGCCCTAAGTACAAGATGTAGATTGACAGAGTTAGGGGTATGCCTTAGGGGCAACTCTGTAATTTATTATAAATTAGTTAACTCTATAATCAATTCTCGTCCAGAATAAACGTGTTTTCTTTCTGTTATATATATTTGTTATAATGTGTTATAGATAATTAAATATTTAATTAAAATATATTTAATAGAAAATCCATAAGTTGTGTGTTTGTGATAGTAATTACAAATAGTTGTAATTATGATTATTCTATCATAATATAATAAACACGTCATTTTAAATACTCATAATCAAGATGCATCGAGACTGGATATCGATGTATCCATTGAGACTAGAGTACGCAACACTCTCCAAATGTTGGGTAGTGTATTACTCATGACTGCTGGGGCACTAAGAGGTTACATATTGATAGTTATTTGATAAATATGGAATGACTCGGTCGATAGTTTTCTGTTGGTTAATATAACTAAGGTCAAATGGAAAATATTTAAGAGACTAATTTGCCCGTTCTCCTGACCTCAGAATATTGTCGATCTTCAATATGAAAGCTCTACTTTGATTATAGTCAAATTATGGCACGACGTGCATCGAGTGACTATAGTTGGGCAGGGTGAAAATATTGGAAGCGAAAATTTATTCAAGTAAGGACTCATTTCCTCGGTTATATGGGGTTAGTACCACGGTCAACTCAAGTCAACTCAAAGTCAAAATCTCTAACCAGAGTAGTTCGGTTAATAATAATTGTAAGTATTGAACCAATGACTGTGTGTTTGGAATATAGAGTTGAATATGGACGATATTGGAATTTTGACCATTACCAAATTCCATAAGTCGAAATTGATATAGTTTTGACGAAGAGAATTGATGCACAACCAGGTAACCCTTAACAAAGTAAAATTGGATTTTTGCAAAACCAAGTAAGCGATAAATTTGGCCAAAATGTCACACTACTTGCTAAGTGACGCGTGAACATTAATATTCGAATAGTTTAATATTAATCGATGACCAAATTTCTTTACCATAAGCATTATCAGGTGTGTGTGTGTGTGTATTTAATATATATATATATATATATATTTGTAGGTTTTTGTTTAGATATTAATACATATATATATTGTATGTTTTTATTTAGATATTAATATATATTATATATATATATATTATTAATTATATATATGTGTGTGTGTATGTGTGTTTAATATATACGTTTATAAAGAAAATTATATATATATATATATTTCGGTTTTACAACAAAATCAATAATTAAATTTTAATAAATAATAAATGTTTTAAAATATACTTATACAAGTATATATATTATAAATTCCATGTATATATTCATATACATATAAATTACATAAAATAAAATACAGTTTGTGTACATACATATATACATACATACATTCATATATATTTGCAATATTTTGAATTCATAAATTAAAGTGTATAAAAATATATTTGGACGATATATCTGTATACTAGATGAGCTAACATGTCTGCTGCAGTGTAAATAACAGCACTCATACACAGGCATGTTATACCTTGCACGGATTCCATTATGACACATGCAACATATATATGTGTACATGATTCACATGTATATACACAATATAATATCAATTACATATATATAACTATATTATAAATAAAAAATGATTTTATATAGAAGAAATTTCGAAATGTTTTAAATAATTTAGACTTCATATGCCCAATAAAGATCCAATATGGTAAAAAAATTGAAATTCACATATTTCTCCTACTATGGGTTAGCCCAGTTCCAACGCTACTGGTGTTGGACATCTCCAACTATAAGACCTGTGGGGGAGGGAGAATATAAGTTTTTGTATAGGTTTGGGGGAAAATATATCGGGATTTACCTCAGATTTGAAATATTAAATGGCTAAGTACCTTTAGGGATGTCAATGGATCTACTTCGAAGACAAAATATTAAAAGGTCGTTATGTCTGCCTCATCCCTATTTCAGAAGTCTTAAATAACAAAGGACAACGCCTAATTGGGAAATGGGGTCTGCTTAATTTCTAAACCAGAGTTATTAAGTAACTAGAGTGAGCATTTTCCTTGACTTATATTAGGTAGGCCTAAATGGGATTTCGGCTATGGGGTCGACAAGCTATCTCAGTATTGTTAATAAATTGGTATTTAGAAGTAGGGCTGGCATATAGGCTTTCACTACCAATGGTCCTGATTTGTCATTAGCAAAGACTTGGGTTACGCCCTGACGAATTTTGCTTCTTACTGGCGTAGAATCTGTATGGGATATGCAAAAACCTCAAAGTTTAATTAATTGTTTGTTTGTTGAAGGTGGGCTAGTTAACCCTTAGAGAAGTAGTTGAGATACGTTAGTAATACAACCAATTAAATTATAAAACCATATCTAGGGGTCACCAGCCTTCGTAGCTAAGGCAACTTGACTATCGATTAAGTTATGGAGGGCCCGCTTTGGGTTTGAGGTATTAAATGGCCATTTGGTCTTCCTCCTCCCTATTTAAGAAATATTAAGTGGCCGGGGTTTTTTTGGGTAGTTTAACACTTATAAATAGGCACATATATAGTTATACCTCAGAGAAGGTTGGATATATCGTACGTGTGAGTGGAACTAAATGAATAATCTCATGAATAGTAAACATAACACTTAAATAAAAATCAATAGGCATAAACTAGTGTTATCGCTAAAGTATGTAATTTACCAGTCACCAGAACATTGTTCTGACCCTCTCCTTATTATAACCAATAGGATAGATGTAGAATGACATGCTACAGGTGCAAGACAGAAACGGTATATGAAGAGGTCTTCTCATTCATGCTCAGCATTGATAAGGAAATTATATATCCAAGGGATAATATTGATTCCAATGTAGTAGCCTTAGTCGATATATATGTTTTATTATATTTTACAATTCCGTTGTGAGTTCTGTCTGATATACTTATTATTATTACAGGTTATCAACAACAACGATCTGTACCCTAATGGACTTCAGTTTCGATTTAGTCGAAATTCGGGTCTATTAAGGTGCAGGTTGTTACAACTCACTCTCTACTTCCTAACTATGCCTTAATTTACATTTACTCTCATACATTTGCTTTCCTTTTTAAATGGTCAATTGGTTCAAAAGGAAACCACCATTACGTGATAATAATGAACTCTTTACAAAAATGCATTCGGTCATCCTTAACATTTAAGGATATTTAATAATTTGCACTTTACATAAATTGATCAAAGTAATTTTTCAGTGATCTACTTCTTTGATCTATCTTGTAGATCTTGACATAGTGTTACATCTAACAGAACAAGATCCTTGCTGTAATCAATTATATTGAATACACGATCTGCCACTATAGTTTACTTACTCACTTCAAATGAACTAATTTCATTGAGGTTTCGTATATTATGAATTGCAACCGTTCACCATATAACATTTATATATGATTGAATATGGATTAAATCCATACACTTGTATTTTTTTAGAGTTCGAAACTCGTGGAAGAGAATACATAGCCTAAGGCAAATAAACGTATAAGTGACCAAGTTACGAACGTATTTAGCAGTTGTATAATTACGTGCTTACATGGGGCTTGAATTAACAACATGAAAACTTTATTGGGAAGTATATTTTATATTTCTATTTGCCAATCTTAATTCAGTTTGTTAGTATATTTTAATTAATAAACATTTTATCAATTATATTAATTGCACAAATTTTTTAGTATATATTAGTTTAATTTATCAATATATATTAACTTTTATGTTTCCCAATACCCTAGGAGGAAACATATAAAGCTTTCAATTTCTATAATGGGTGTCAGAACCCACATGCCATATGATTCCGACCTTAAGGAAAGCTCAACAAGTCATGGACTCGCACATGATGGGTAATGCCTTATTGGTTGTATATACACAACGCCTAACGCATGATCTTTGTTCTAATCCCATCTTTACCTTGAGGAAAGCTCAACAAATAAAGAGAGATTATTCACCCGTACTTTTCATTGTGTGATAGCCTAAGAATAATGCACATACCTTGAGGATAACTAACAAATATGTGCATGTATATTACCTTGTCTATTCTATATATTGATAGTACTACAAGTAACATCCCTAACGTGAGAAAAGCTCAACAACTAAGGAGTGTGCAAGTAATCTATTAATATATAAATGGTAAAGGACAACGTTTATATTAAACATTCATAATATTTAATTAAGTGATATCGTGTTATGGAATAATGTGTCTCTTATGAAATACCCTTGTGATTAAAGTTTTGAACACATCTGAAATCATGGAATACGTACCATACTTATGTATTTATTCCTTAAATCTAATTTAGGTTTCTTATTGTTCTACCTTTTATTATACATTCATATCATATAAGTTTAATTCTTATATAACATTTTATAATTTAGTTAACTTATATAATAATCTTATATTAATTTTATTAATTAAATATTATTTAATTAGTTTTGTTTTATTCATTATAAACAATTTAAATTGGCTATGCATACCCTAACATTTATAGCTACATATATATATATATATATATATCTTAATATATGTACATTATTATTTATTAAATACAATCTAATTAATTTATTTAATTTATTTTAATTCTTTACAAAAATTAATTATTTATTACCATAAACATTTTAAATTGGCTATGCATACCCTAACATTTATAGTTACATATATATATATATATATCTTAATATATGTATATTATTATTTATTAAATACAATCTAATTAATTTATTTAATTTATTTTAATTATTTACAAAAATTAATTATTTATTACCATAAACATTTTAAGAAAAATTTGCATATATCATTATATATATTTTTAATTTAATTAATTAATTATTTAATTATTCCAGTTGATTATTGTTGTTGTTATTTTCAAAAGCAATTAATTATTCTATGAAATATTTGGAAAAATATTTTATAAAATTTATAAATTTTCTTATATATTTTAAACTTTGCCAATTGAATTTAAAATATAGCTTATAATTTCAATGCAGATTTAGAAAATAAGCCCAAAGCCCAAAATTAGTTTGTGCCTTCATATTGGGGATAACCTTTGGGCTTACCACATCCTTTTGGGTAATGCCAACAGTCAGGTAGGTAGAGTACCTGATTTCCCAAATGCAACTTTAGATACTACTTTTCTAAAACACCTTACTAAATGGACATGCTTCAATTAGTTAGCCCTAATACTGCTAATTTAGACGGCATACGCTATTGCGCTCTGATATCATTGTTAGAACTAGGCCAGCATGCAGTGAGTTAAGTAGGTGAATTTTAGAAAAAGTACCATTTTATATTTTATTGAGCCTATGAAGTCTAAATTGATTTGGATCTAATCTAAATAATTTTAAATAAAATCTTCATTTTATTATTTAATTGATATAAAGATTTGATTCTGTATATATATAATGTGTACGTGTATGACATACACACATACGTGTAGTGCACATGTAACATATAAATGTGTACATGGTTTAATGCCCATGTATAAGTGATGTGATTTACATTGTAACAGACACGCTAGTCCATTTGTATACGCATTTTCTATCTATTATCATTTCAATATTAATATACTATAAAGTACATATATATGTATATATATATATATATAGACACACACACATACAAATAAATTTATTATATTTATGCAAAACAATTATGTATAAATTTAAATATATAAACCAATTCAAACATTTAATATTTAAAATAGCTTAGGATAAATTTAAATTTGAAAACAAATCTGGATCCAAAATAATCACTATTTAAAATTCAAATTCAAGTTTGAAAACAAATCTAGATCGAAAACAATACCTTATTTTAAATGCAAACTCTAAATTTAAAAATTATTATATTTAATGAATATCCATATATACATATACTAATTTTTTTTCCAAATATAAAACCGTATATGTATATTTTAAATTTAAAATTACTCATGTCTAAATATGTAAACAACGTTCATTAAAAACTAATTTTTTAATCTTCGATGAAAAGTGTTTTCAACAAATTTTATTTTAAAATCCGTCGAATTTAAATTGAAAAACTTTTCTTTTATAAAACAAAATCCATACAAATTTAAAAATCTCTTCTGCACCAATTATTTAATGGCTTCCAAGTGATTTCATTCCCACGCTCTCTTTTGCTTTGACTTCTTCCGACTCATCTCTCGTCCTTTTCCTATCTCCCATGACTCACAAGAAGATCTATTCTCCTTATAACGCTAAAGAGCTTTCATCATCTCACTCAGTTGGTATGTTTATGAACATGGATTCGGTCAGTGCCCCTGTATCTGGTCTGTGTAATATTGTGGGTGTATCGCCGTTAACCCCTTTGTTGGCTGCCGCTGTTACCAATTCTGTTGGAGTTTGGACAGATTCTTGTCTAGGTGATGACATTGGTCTAGGTAAAAAGGATGATGATAATGTTCATAAGTTATCTTGTTTGGGTAATGTTGCAGCTCCTGTGGTTGGTGGTAGTTCGCATGACTGTGTTGATGATGATCATAGTGCATTTCAGCTTTGCACTCAAGGTGTTCGTGATATTTCCCCATCCAACTCTGCTGACTATGAAAGCCTCTTTCCTCCCATGCCTAGTCCCAAGCAGGCTGCTGTTCTATCTACCCATGTCTCTACCGTTGGCCTACCTCCATGCACGGCCGTGCCTAATTGCCCTAAGCCATGATCGTCTCTTTTCTGTACCCTTCCTTGGAATGCTGGAACTTATGACCCAATTGATTTTGTGGTGGAGGTAAATAATGGTGCCTTGGTGCCTCCTCCAAGTGTTATGCAAGCTAGCATTGAACAATGGTCGGGTTATTTGGTAGGCTTCTTTTTGGATCCCAATCACCGAATTCCAAATGCTGTCACTGTTTGGAGTCGTTTATGGAAATTATGGAGGTCTCCATGTTGTGTATCTTGACTCGTTATATTACTTCAAGTTTTCCTGTTATAAGGAGCGCCAACGAGTACTTGAGGCCAATCCAAGCTTTATTGATGGTTAACCTCTCATTATCACTACTTGGTCTCCTTCTATTGCTTGTGCTATTGACCAGGTAATATCCATTCCTGTCTGGGTTTACTTTTCTCATAACCCGTATGTATTGCAACCTTTGGTGGGTTTAAATTAGTTGGCATGTGCTATGGTAAGTTGAAATGTTTTGACTCCAATATGGTAGCTCGTGAAAAATTGATATATGCAAAGCCGCTGAAATATCCCCTGATAAGCCTCTCCCTTCTTTGCTTCGAGTTCAGATTAATGTTGATTATGTGGTTGAAGTTCGTGTTAGATATGGTTGGGCTTCTGATATCTGTTCCTCCTGTCATTCTTTTGGTCATCTTGCCACATCCTGCAAGCTTCCTTCCTCGTCTTTGGTGTATCCTATCCCCAAGTTTCCTCTCCTCCGATCGCCTATTTGGAGGTGGGTTCCTAAGGCTAGGAATTGTTCTCCTGGTTATGTTGCCCGGTCTCCTCCTCCTGCTCTTATTCCGAATGCTAGTTTTCTACTGATGCTGCTATTCGTCCAGTGGTTCCGTCTCTTCCGTCTGATGTTGTTGTTTATCTTCTAAATCCCGATGTTTTGTCGTGCCATGTCAATTCTTCTACTGATACATCTATTTCCATCGTCACTCCTTTTGAAGCTGTCGCTTCTGTTTTCGTCCCTTCGGATACAGTATCTACACCATTTTATTGGGATTCGAAGGAAAGGTGTTGGATTCATGTGAAGACTGGTATGCGATATAGCCCTATTGACGACTATTTCTTCCGGTTTGTGTCAGATGACGATTTGGACCTCAGATGTTTGTATTATTGTATTTTTGGTGATTCGTTGATTCTAGCGAAGGATGGACTGCTTGTGGAAAGGAATGAAGTTTTGTTATCTGACGCCTCTTAAGATAGATCATTCATTTACATGTCGGGGTCCTTGGACTATGACCCTTCTCTTGCGTTGCATTTTGGTCCTTTTGCTCATAGCATTGGTGATGACCTTAGTGGTTTTGGTCAGGCATCTTCGGATGTCGGATGTAATCCTTCCTCTTCTGAGGAGGATTAGCTCTTCGGTCATTTTCAGTAGTTTAGATGACTTGCCTAACTACTGTACTATTTTTACCTTTATCTCTTTTAGTAGTTAAGGTGCTTTGCCTTACTCCTGTGTTGTAAAAGTTTTTATTACGTTGGTAATAAAAAGTGGACGGTCCACTATAAAACCGGTTGGTTTTGCCAAAAACAATCCATACAAATTTCAAAATAAAAAGTTTTTTTTGTTTTAGTTGCTTATTATAAATATGTGTGTGTGTCTATACATACATATGTATGTATGAATGTATGTATGTTTGTATATAAAACAATATTTTAATTTTGGATTTTATAATAAACATGTAAATATGCAAACTGTTAAAAAAAATGTATACATGTATATACGAAAGAATATATTGTATAAATAAGAGTTTTAAATTAATTTTTATATATGCATAAACATTTTGTAATTAAAAATGAAATACAATTCTTTTAATTTTAAAATTGTTTAAAAATAATTATAATTTTCAAAAAAAACCTTATTATTATATTCGAAAATAAAAAAGGCACACAAACATATACATACAAACACATACATACATACATTTACATATATGTACATACATACATACATATATATATACATACATACATATAATATATATATATATATATTATATGGATATACAAATTCTGCATAAAATAAATTTCTAATCTACACATATTTAATCACCTAAATGAGCATATATATATAAAGACACAAATTATATATTACCTATGTTATGGCCTTGAGGTAGCACTTTGAATATTGAATCGGAAAATCTCCTTGAATCAGATCCAATTTCTTCCAGAAAAACTACTAACCGAAAAGACAACACACCTTGAATTTAATTTGATTTGATATTGGATTCGAAATGGAGAGGATGGAGGGCAATTATATTCGACTAAAGCTTTGACGGATGGAGGCAAGAGTGTAAATGAGAAAATGAGGGGGTGTTGAGTTTATATAGGAAAAGAAAAGGAGAGAAAAGAGAAGAACCAGATTTCACTTTTACCTCTTCTTTAAACCAATTCAAAACACATATTTTCAGAACAAAAAAAAATCACACTTCCCTCCCCCTCCTATCATGGCCAGCATTAGTAAGAGACTAATTGGACTACATGCATTTCCAAACCCGATCAGTATTTGCACATTTTAAATCCAATCTAAATGTACATCGTTATCGTATATCGATATGTACATATACAACAATTATATACATTCTATATTAAATACTAATTCAAATAAATCAAATAAAATTTTATAATTAATATTTCACAAATATTAATTAATTTATAATGTATAATTTAATTAAATCAAGTGGTCTTCGGGGTATTCAATATTACGGTTGTGCGACTCATATGTATAATTCAGTCTGCGATTAATATCGAACGATTCAAATATTAATATTCACACGCCACCTTAGTTTGTGCTGTGATAGTTTAGCCTAATTTACTGCTTACCAAATTTCGGTAAAACCAAGTTTTTTACTTTAAGCAGTCCTCGGTAGTGACGATTAATTACACCAATTGTCTATGTCAAAACTATATCACATTAAGACTTATGGAATTTGGTTTTGGTTGGAATTCCAATATCATCCATGTTTTAACTTGTATAATATAAACACAAAGTCCTTGGTTTAACAATAACAATTATTATTAACCGAACTACTCTGGCCAGAGACATTGACTTTGAGTTGACTACATTTAACCACGATACTAACTTCATATAACCGAGGAGACGAATTCTCTATTGAATAGTGTTTTACTTTCAATGCTTCAACTCAGATCAAACTATAGTCGTTCGATGGATGTCATGCCATGATTTAACTATAATCAAAGTGGAGTGTCCACGTTGAAGTTCAGCAATATTCTCAAGTCGTGATAACTGTGTAATATTATCACTCTGATATTCTCTGTTAGACATCATTTATATTAACCAACAAAAAACTATTGAGTGAGTCATTACATGGTTATTCAATAATTATCAGTATGTAAAGCCTTGGTGCCCCCATCAGCCATGAGTAATACACTGGCCAATATTTGGAGAGCGTTACGTACTTTAGTTTGATCGAATGAATCGATATCCCGCCTCGAAACATCTTGACTAGGAATATTTAAAACGATATGCTATTTTTATTGTGATAAATTTCTCATGATCACAATATTGTAATTACTATCATATAATATATCATTTAGGGATTTTCTATTAAATATACTTAAATTATATAAATAATTAACATAACACATTATGAGAAGTATATAACAACAAGAAAAATAACTTTTATTTTGAATAGGATTTTACTATAGAGTTAATAATTTTCAGCAAATTACAAAATTACCCATAGGGCATACCTTTAACTCTATCAGTCTGCATATCTAACTCAATAATACCTACATCACATGACATCCATAGCAAAACATGGCAACCATCACACAGTTTCGCATCTCTAACCTAAATGTCATTAGATACATGATAACTTATATGGCCCATACAGATGGTCAGCGACTACTCAACGTCGTAGCTACAGAATTGCTCGAATCTTTGACCATGCAGATGACAAGGAATTGGACAAGTTGTTAATGGATGCAAACAGATGTGGATATCACTGAATCCACATTTGCATTCGAAAATTAAAATCAGCATCCATATCTACATCCAATATCTGTGGGTATCATAAAATTTACATCCGCATTCATAGATTTTGATCGGATATCCAAAAATATCTAGAAAAATCCGCATTTGAAAGCTAAATTGTGCTTTTATATTGAAATTTTAAAACAAAACATCACAATTCATGAGGTTTTCAAATAACAAACGAACATAAAAACTAATAATGTACAATACTTTAGTTTTTCAAGTAAAAAAATGCATAAAATATTATAATGTGTTATGATCGCATGCATAATGAATTAGTTCAAACAATATTACAATATGAATAAATGTAGCAAAAAATAAATAACAAGCATGCAAAATAGTAAATTTAAATTTTTTCGATTATGTTGAACTAGGATTTTAGTGCGATTGAGGAAACAGAAAGGTGAAAGTAAAATAGAGAAAATGGAGATGGTTGAATAATTTAGACTTAATAAATACAGTTTTAAATGTTAAGGGTGGTATTATAAGCCTTAGGATTGTTTCGTATGGAATCCAACATTAAAATGAAAAAGGACTTTAAAAATGATGTTGAAATAGGTAACAAATTTTTTTGTTATAGTGTCCATTTCAAATGATAAGAGAATTATGAAAAATGTATTTAATTTCGAATAGAATGAATATTTTTTGGGTACGGATATGCTCATATCTGCATCCGCATCCGAAAATATTTTCGAATATCGGATATCCACAGCCGCTTTTTGGATATCGGATAATATCCGCCTTTTCAAATACAGATCCAGATAGATTTTGAATTTTTCCAACATCCATTGACAGGCCTAACACGTAGACATCTAGAAATATGGGTACACACAGATTATCCACTCCTCCTTTTCGAGCATGTATCAAAACCTCTGTGTTATCCAATGCTCCCTTGGCACATATACCGTTAGTAGAATTACCACTTGTTCTGCTTTACAAGTCATCACCACTCTGAACTTGTCTGCTCGATCAATCACTAGACACTCTACACTTCCCACTCGAATTATTCGATCCAAATCACTCAAAATATCGAGTCGATGAAGTTCCATCACTTCCTTGGTTGTGCTGAAAATTTTCAAAGTCATTACATGTTGTGCCCGAAGTTAGCATCGTGTTCGCCTTGCGTTTTGGCCATGTCAACTCTATAAATGACAATCGATGCACGAGGTTCACCGTTGATCATAATAGCTTGCGATTAGTCCCATGGCCTCCCAAAAACACAAAGCTGCATTTTTGAAGTTCTAAAGCCCTGCGCCTTTGCCACAAGACAATCGATACTGCCCGAAGTCCTTCTGGTGCTTGCCTCGAAGCCAACATGTAGAAACACCAAAGTCATCATCCACTTTACTTACTTCGAGCCTAACCTGTGCCAACCCATCAAAAACATGAATCGGTGCCAATCGATATCAATCGATACTGGTCGACACCTAGCCAATTTTTGACTTAGTTTTCCTCTGCTTAATTTTGCATCGATCCAATTGATTTGATATACGTGCAACTCCTTCGCATCGATAGGACTCCAAACACTTTAAAATCGATCCATCAGAGTTGATCTATTGATACAGATCTTCCATCCTTTATGTAATCGAATTGAAGAGCAAATAGTAACCACTCCATCTACACGAAGATCCTTGCCTATAGAACAATCCAACCCCCAGTTTCGCTTCAATAAGCGTTTCAACCATTCAAACGTGCAATCAAACATTCAAATAGGAAAAATAGCATCATATCATATCATAACTCAATATAAGATCCAATTTCTATCATAACATTCATACGATCGATCGTGATATGAATACATGCATTTAAATCACTTTAGAATAATTTAAATTCGTTTATAATTCGTTCTCAGATCTAAATAAGTTCAAAATCACATTTTAAAGTTGAAAAGGGGTTCCAAAATATGTTTTACACATGTATAAATACGTATATAGGTTGTGAGATGATAAACAACTCACTTATCGATGTGAATTCAATGAAATACACACAAAACATTGCAAATCCGAATTGCTATAGTAGAGATCAGAATTTCCAAGCCTCAAATATGATAATTTGATAATCCTTTTGTTAATCTCCTTACTAATCTATCATCAACTACTAGGCTATATTTAGTATCATTACAACAAAAATACTCTATTGCAACGCGCTTTTTACAACGGGCATTTGCTGCCCGTTATAATAGAAGGCTATTACAACGGTCCATTCAGGACCGTTGTAATAGATGCCATATATAACGCCCTTTTTTACAACGGGCATTTGATGCCCGTTGTAATAGAAGGCTATTACAACGGTCCATTCAGGACCGTTGTAATAGATGCCATATACAACGCCCTTTTTACAACGGGCATTTGCTGCCCATTGTAATAGAAGGCTATTACAACAGTCCATTCAGGACCGTTGTAATAGATGCCCTATACAACACCCTTTTACAACGGGCAATGACTTTTAAATTTATAAATATCTAATTAATAATTAAAAATTAAAGTTAAATAATAATAATAATAATTAAAATTACATAATAATTAATAAAATATTTAAAAATAAATAATAATTAAATAAATAATACTTAAAAATAATAATTAAATATTAATATGTAATAATCAATGACCACTATTAAATAATAATAATTAATCAACAATAAATGAATAATAATAAATATTTAATTATTAAATATTAATTTATAAATGATATTCACTATTAAATAGCAGTAGGTAATAATCAATAATAAAACTTTTATAATAAATGGTAATTAACTAAATAATAATAATTATATTAATCACTTATAACTTATAATAATTAATGATTATTAATAAATAATCACTAATTACTAATTATTATATATAATCAGTATTCCAACAGGCTTAATTTTACTTTTCAGTTGTTAGTAAGTAATATCAAGTAATTAATATTAAATATATAATAATTTATAATTAATAATAAATATTAATAATTTATGATTTATTGTTTATTATAATTAATGGTTTATAATTAATAATTTATAAATAAAAAATTATATTTAATAATTTATGTTTTATAATTAGTAAATTACTATTAATAATTTTTCAATACTAATTTACAAATGATAATTGATAAAAAAACAAAATGTATGGCGGTAAAACAAAAAATTTAAAGCCCGCCATCTGTTTGCTTTCTTTCCCTCGCTGCTAAAACTTTATTTTTCGCTAACCCTAAATCCCAAATCAAACGTTCCTTCTCAAGATCTGGAATCCCTAGATTCGTCGACCTCTTCTCCATGGCAATCCAACACCGATGTAATATGTTACTATGACATACTCATCATTTGAGGGACATCCTCACCCTCCTTCGCTCCGAACCCAACTACAAACCCAATCTCGTCCTCCACTCCCAACTAATCAGATCGCTCCATAAAAACAATCATCTCGACGAGTTGGCCGATTTGACCGACCGATTGATGCAAGAGTTGGAGGAAAGGGGTTGGATTGGGAAGGAGGGTGGGCTGAGAGGGCCGGCGAGGTTGATGAATAGCTTGGTAAATGGCAGAGAGCGCAGATGGGGTAAGGAGGGTGTATGGGATGATGAAGATGGGGGGAAGTGAGTTGGAGAGTACCTGTTTGGGTTTGTTGCGAGGGGGCTGAGGAGGTTGGGTGATGAGGAAGGGTTTGTTGTAATACGGTCGACCTATTACAACGAGGTCTAATACAACGGGCGTATGCCCGTTGCGAAATCCAAATTACAACGGGCATTGCCCGTTGTAAAAAGGCTGTTTTGTTGTAGTGTATGGATCGATGATGGATTTGACAGAGATGTGTTTAATGGAGAATTATATATGTTTTTAGAAAGAATAAAAGTGACTGAGACTGTTCTCTAATGCTAAACTTAGCATAAATCTCGAAATAGATTAGTGGGCCTAATTATTGGCTTAGACTAGTTACCACTAAATTTACATAAAAACAATCTAACTTAAAACTGTGATATCTCCTAAAGTGCTTGGTCAAAACTCTATTATGACCACTCTACGGAAATAAAACTATCATTTCTTTCATTTGGAATAGGTTTCAGACCTAAATTCGACTTCCATTAAAAATTATATACATCACAAGATTTTAAGGTCAAAACTATCTACAATTAATTCTAAGGGTTAAAAATGTTAAATACAATACTACTTAAAGTTTAAGTTCAATCTAAGGTCGTTTAGTTATGAAATAATTTTTTTAATATTCATCGATTCTTTAAAATGGGGGTCATTACACGCTTCATCTCCAAATTTTCTCTATCTCGTATTCGAAATATTTATTTCGGACGAGATGAGTATATCTCGGATATACATTCGGGTCTTAAAGTACACCTTGGATATTTCTCGAGTATGTTTAAAATTGATGTTTTAATAACTTATTTAACAACTTTAATTTTCAAAGTAAAAATAAAAATGGTTACATACTTGATTTGCATAGAAAAATATTAAAATTAATGTTTTGAAAAAGAGTGCTACCTCGATTAGCTTAATTTATTTAGTAACGATCGAATAATATCGTCTTATTTGAACATTAAAAAAAACTCTTTTTTTACTCATCAAAACAACAAGGAAAAAATATGTGTAGGCAGTTGACAAATAGAATTAGATTGAGTGGTTGATAAAAAAAATTAGTGGACGTAAATTTCTTCTGCATCGAGCCACTCTACATCTTATGTTATCAACTTCATTTGCACCATATTTGCTTCTCTTTTTACAGTTCTAACAACGTTTTTAGTAAATAACTTTCATTAACCACCACTAATTATTACTTCAAGGTTGGCTAGATCTATAATCAACAACTCATTTATGATATTTTGAACATATGATTATAAATAGGTATGACTGCTATAATAATGGATCAAAATGGGTTAATCCAGCCGGTTTATAAAGAAGGTTAAAGGGTTGGGTTAGTGAATTGTATCATGTTCAAATGTTGGTAGCAAACTACTTTCCAATTATTTTATTTGCACCTGCAAAAATGTATTTTAATATATTTTGGAGCAAGTGCATTGGAACTTGTGGTTCTGGTCATATTTTGTATTTTGCATCATGGTATTTTGCATCATCATGGTGACACAATGAGATAGAATTGTGCATCCTGTCTGAATTTACTTATCTCAAAATTGCTGCCTTAATAGAATTGAGTTTTGTCTATATCTATATCTATGGCAACAAACGCAAACTTAGGAGGATTCACCTTCAAATACGCACACAAGGGCATCTTCTGTGTAGACGTATGTATTATTCTTTGTTCAATAACCGTCTGCTTTCAGTTCTACACTGTTCTAAATCCACAATTTGTTATTCTGCCCTAACATTGGAACTTGAAGAATGTTCTGCGGAAAAAGTTTTATATAACTGTGATAAACTCGTAATATTCTACAAACGGTCGGAGATGACATTGGAACTTGGACAAATATAATATGCTTTGAGCCAATCAGATCAACTATAATTGAGATATAAAACAGATTGGCCATTTCATCTGAGCAAGAGCTAGGTACGAATTGGAAGTTGGTAGGCCAAAAGGTACGAGTAAATGCATGAATGATATGAATCCACGTTAGTCGAATAACTTTTATCATAACACACACCATTGCTTTTCTCTTACTACTAAAATATAAATGATGAACTCTAGGACTTTGACAGAAGTTGGCTTGTCTCATCTCATGCACGCACCTTTTAACCTTATCTGCAGGAGTTGTTATTATAAAGAAGACTACTATATTACAAAGCAAAACAATCTGAGAAGAATATAATATTGGTCCATCTCGATTTGCCAATAATCGTTAACTACTTCACAGCAGACAACGTCCAGAGTTAGTTGTGAACCCACTTATACTCGCATTAACATTAAAAAAGTGGAATACAATACGAATACCTGAGAAATTTGCCTGCAGCATGTTTGCATTCAACGACTACTCTCTATAAGGGTTGCAACATGAAGAAGTAAATAAGTAAAATAAATTAATCTGGCCTATGCATAACACATGAGCAGGAAAACTGTACGAATATAGGGTACCTCTCAAAGGATAAACGGGACCATCGAGTTAAGAAACTTTATGCCAAGCAAAGCACTGCGAATCTACAAGTGGTAGTATAGAGATTATAATGTCCCACACCTTCAATTATACAGTGTGATACACACTTGTGCGGTGTAAAGTTTTCTTGGTGCTTCTACATAGCAATCATTCATTTGTTACATCTGTGTATGCACATCTGGCCTTCAACAAAACAAATTATATAACCAGAAACGGTTTCCAAGGGTTAGTGCGAAATAAGTTAAAATATAAGGTAAATCGATAAACTATAAAACGATGATGTAAAAATGAAAGAATTTGATGATTATAAAAGGAAAATATCTACTGGGCAATGCTGACCTGGTTATAAAACCAGTGCCAATGGGCATAGCATGGTCCTTAAAATGGTCCTTAATTAAAGTATTAACTACACCTAACATGCAGGAAAGCAACCCCCGTCACTTTCTCATAACCCTACATTTTGTAATTCAGAGTTGATAATTTAGTTTTCCAATAAACTTATATCCACATAGCCCTTGAGTCTTTCACTCCATTGCTTGCACTAGTACTTTCAATGGTAGTTATTAGTCAATCTTAACTGAAATCAACAGAGACATTGATATGTGGCAAGTAGTGGATATGCAGCTATAGCAATAAAATAAAAAAGGACTCCTTTTAAATATAGACCTCAAAAAAACTTATTTCAATGAAGTAGTACCTTATCTTGAAACTTGTTTGGAAAACCTGTTTTTTTGTTTTTATATATGCGCATTTTAAAAAACAAAACATGGTTTTGTAATAGGTTTGGATCTATTTGTGAAATAAGTTTTGTACTGATGTTTACTTTTGTAATTTACTCAAATTAAAAGTCTAATGTTTTCTCATTATATTCTAACAAAACCACATATAACTATAAACCTATTAATGGACATTTTAGGATGCGGATAGTGTCGCATCCTTGTCCGTGTCTATTTTTTTTTTCCAATTCACTTCCTCAAAAGCAGACGGTATCATTTTTTTTATCATATTCGCTCACAATTAATATATATTAAAGTATAAATAGATATTTTTATTTAATATAAAGTTATTTTAGTGATAATGCTTGTAAAAATATGACGATAAAATTAGTTTCTTGAACAACGAATATTCATTTATATACATATTGATATAAATTATTATATTGGTAAAAGAGTAAATATCAATCATTCTAGGTAGTAAAATACATATAATATAAACTATTATTTTTATAAAATGTCAAATTGGTGCAACACAAATCCAATTTTAAGACTGAAATAATAATGGAAAAATATTTTTTAATTTTCTTCTCATGAAGATCCCAACACATACATACATTAAAAAAAATGCTAATTCTAATTTTTGAAACATAAAAATTCATTCCTAACTTTATCCATTCATTTTATTTGTGCCAATTACAACTAATAAGTGAATTTCCAATGAATCTTGCAATTCACTCATTGTTAATTATTTTTTA
This sequence comes from Allium fistulosum, assembly GCA_030737815.1. Classification (NCBI taxonomy): domain Eukaryota; kingdom Viridiplantae; phylum Streptophyta; class Magnoliopsida; order Asparagales; family Amaryllidaceae; genus Allium; species Allium fistulosum. Next base: position 626,022,357 of record CM060905.1, on the reverse strand, counting down.
TAAATATGCTCCAATTAGTTGTATTCATTTATATGATGAATAATTGTTCCCTGTTCATCAAAATACAGGAAATTATTGTCAAGGACAAAATTTCTCAGCATTTTAGCCTCAAGGACAGACCTTTAGTATTTTAGTCTGAAGAATAATTTTCTTTAGGTATCAGTTTTTACAGTTTTTAGGTATCAGTTTGTAGTTATCAGTAGCAGTTTTTTGGTTCGGTAGCAGTTTTGGAAAAATGTTTGTCCTTATGAATAATTTTGAAAGAATGTTTGTCTTTATGAATAATTTTTAAAAGAATGTTTGTCCTTGTGGTTAAAATATTGAGGCCATGTTCTTCAGGCTAAAAATATACAAATTTTTGCCCTTTAAATTAATTTTTTTTTAAAAAGAAAGTATATATAAATAGCAAAAAGGAGGAGAAAGCCTTCCTCCAGAGGCTCACAGAAGAAGGCGAAACATATGGAGAACATATACCTCCCTAGAAAATGACAGCAAAAAGAAAAAACGAGCAAATAAAAACAACCCAAAGACACGAAGCAGCCATGATGGTTTAGACAAAGCCCAAATAAACAGAAATATCCCGAAGACCCTCTCTCCCACCACAACCAATAGGTGTAGGCCAGTCCACTCAACATACCACCAACCACCAACAAGCCAAACGAAAAAACAGACAGAAGCAGCAAAACCAATCTGAGAATGATCCAAGGAAGCCGCCCTTCTGCCCGCACCGTCGAGCTACGGCAAGGCCACCGCCCAATGGTGTAGACAGAAAAAGGAATAGGAGATCACCAGAGAGGAAGCAAGAGTCCTCAACCACTAGAGACGGCGAAGGAGACCCAAACGCACAGTCCAAAAGATAACAGAACTCAAATGCGAATCCATCCTAAGCAAAAACCGCACCAAGGAGACAGTAGAAACACCTGAAACTAAACCAAACAGTCGAATTAAAATTAAAAGGGGGGTGGAGGAGCGGTGGGAGGAAAACACCACCCGAAGGCAGAGGCCTAGCCAACGCCCAGTCTAGCGGCAGTTGGAGAGCAGGAAATCGACAGAAGTCCAACTAGCCGCCTAGAGCGGTGGCTTAGTGGACCCCTGAAAGGTCTACTCCGGAAAGCCGGGAAGACGTCATTCCTCACCCGATGGATAATAGACGGAGGATCCATCGATGTTCTCTCGAAAGTAGCCTTATTCCGCGCACACCAGACGTGCCAGCAGATGAGACAAGGAATCAAACGGAACACGATAGATCGAAGGGATTTCCCAGAACTCCCAGCCCACCACGAATTCAGAAGTTGAAGAGGATATCTTGCAGTACTCCGAACACCGACTAGATTTCCGAAGTAATTCCAGCAAGCACTGGCCGAGAAACCACCAAAAAACAAGTGGTTCAAGAATTCCGTTTCACCGTTTCCGCAGCATCTTCAGCGGGAAACAGACGGAATGCCGATCTTTTGAAGATTCTCGTCCAGTGGCAATCCATCATGTAGCAAACGCCACATTAAAAGGGAGACCTTAGGGGGAATGCGAGAATCCCAAATGAAGGAAAATTCAGGGCGGATGGGGAAAGGAGTTCTGATAGAGGACCAGGCTTTCAGAATGGAAAACGAAACGCCATCCCAACCTGACAACCCGCCATGAGAATCAGCTAAAAGCTTCACTGACTGCATGTGCTTCCAGGTCTCGCTAGCAAAGGAAGGAGTGTCCGAAAAATTCGAGCCCGCAAGTCTGTGTTACTTAGCACGGAGGAACGACGCCCATAAAGAGTTGTTGGCGCCGAACTTGTACCACAACTTACAAACCCGTCTTCATTTTTGGGTTACGAAGACCCAACCCGTCTTCATTTTTGGGGCGACAAATCGCATCCCACGACACCCAGTGGTGACGACGGCCGTTGTCCTTGTTTCCTCAGAAGAAAGACGAGGCCAGAGACCGATAAGAACGGAAAAAAGAGAAGGTAGGGGTCATAGTCGCGAAAATATGAGTTTCCATCGAATCTAAGAACGATTTTATAAGAACAAGTCTGCCGGCTTGGGAAAGAATGGACGAGTTCCAGCGTAAAATCTTCCCCCTCACTTTGTCTGTCAAGGGATCGAAAAGCGCGTTAAGTTTCCTGTCCCGATACAGGACAATACCAAGGTAGGGAAGGGGAAGGGATGTTTCCTTGAAACCGGAGATAGTCTCGATCCAGGAGGCACGGGAGTGAGACATGTCCTTCGAATGGACAAAGCAACATTTGGAAGGATTAACGAGTTGGCCCGAAGACCTCTCGTATTGATGGATGAAGCTGAGAAGCCGCCGAACAGAGGAACGGCTGCCATTAGAGAAAATGACAATGTCATCTGCAAAGGATAAGGACGAAATGAGAGGGCAACCCCTTGGAATTCCGAAGCGCTCCCTTCACAATACTTATCATTATTTTTCAATAAACTATAATTCCAAAAAGAAAAAAATGTGGCCAAAACAAAATTATAAATCAATACATGCATTTTGTTTGTAGTTTTTGGTTCTGTATTTTGTAAGTCAACTGACATACGAAATGTGGCATGCATTTGTTGTGCAATAAAATTTTGAAACAAATCAAAATTTTATAGATATGTAACATTTGTTAGGAAATTTCGAGCCTATTTAAAAGTACATTTCAAATCAATAGCTAATAAAAATATTTTCGTCTTTTAATGCAAATTTTTTTTCTGAAATAAACTAAAATTTTATAAATAGGCTGCATTTGTTAGGAAGATTGTTTGTACAAAAATTTGAATCGGTTTTAACCTCCTCACCTGTTAAAAGTTACATTTCAAACCAATGGCTAGTAAAACATTTTCAACCGTCATATTAGCTTGCAATTTTGGAATGGTAAAAGAAATAAAGAAATGTTTCAAACGCTGTATACAAGATCTTCCTAATGTACATAACATATTTGAAAGAAAAAAAAACCTTGTTTCACAAATATTTTACTCTAAAACACGATAGAGGGATTGACACCCCTCTTTCATGTCAACCCATTATCTCATTTGAATACTTCTAACACAACAAAATTGATTTATTGAATCAATAATTCAAACATATGTTCCAACAGTTGATATTTATATACTATAATTTGAACAGACTATAGATTTTAAGATGTTCTCATCTTTTGTAGAACACCTTTGTAGAAAGAAAAAAAAGAACAAGATATTTTCAATAGTGTAACTCGGAATATATGAGAACAGTGCTATAAAAGATGAGTGTCATTCAACCTTCCTCAAATATACACAAATACAGAAATATGTACATATACAGACATATGTACATGTGTGTTACCGTATGAAGGCCAGCTGATTGGCATTAAAATAATAATTACACACATGCTTTCCTTATACTTGCCATATATAGGTGCAGCAATTAAATAGGGAACAGTGATGAATCGAGCTGAAAAAATCGTACAGGTCTTTTTTATTTTTAACAGTATAATCAGAATCCCTCATACCAATAAAACACAAACAGGCATCCATCACATGCTTACTGTCCTCTCTCATCCTACTTTCCAAAAACACTCAAGGAAAATTTCATGCAATCCAATCCAATCTGCTTACTAGTTCCAACTATAAACAAAAATACATAACACAATTCAGAGCATTAAACTTAACAAACAAAGCTAAACATAAGCAATACTAGCAAATTACATTCACTGGAACTAACAAAAATGGAGATATGACTTGCATTAGAGGGTTGCAAGCTCTTTATCTTTTATAAAGAAAAAGAAAGGTGTCCCAAACTAGTAAGTTCACAAACCTAGGAAAAAAAAATCCTTTCTTTTGCATGGAGACACCACCATCATCCATTGTACAGAAATTTGAAAAAAAAAACAACTAAGCACCGAAATTTTGAGAGTGGCTTGAAAACCGTATATTCAAGACAAACCAAATTCTTCTTGAATCACAAAAAGAATAGGATATGGACAAACACCATTCCAAAGGAACAATAAAGGAAATAGCAATAGCTAAAGTCTCAATGAAAGATCAAGATTGCTACTCTCTCCTCTATTGTAACTAGGATCACTAGCTGCATTACCAACGTCATTATTTGGGTGAGAAGCTCTTTGCCAGTTGAGATAATCCTTAACAGTTGCAGGCTCATTAAAATTCGGGTTTGTACCCACAACTGGATATTGATAGCCTCCAAAAGAGGTCATGGCCCCATAACTATGATACCCGTAATTCTCCAGGTGATTATAACTAGTTTTCAAAGAGTGAGATGAAATCGCAAATGGGGATTGATTAGTAGAACTAGTAACCGGAATGGATGGGTAGTATAGATTTGAACTAAATCCTACACTTCTCTCCTTTTTGTGTGCATTTTGATGACCCCCAAGAGCTTGCGACTTTAAAAATTTCTTGTTGCAAAAAAGACAAGAGAACAATCTCACTTCTTTTCCTTCATTTGACGAAGATGATTCATTGGAAGAAATAGTGAGTGAGAGATCAAGGGGAACTGCAGTTGTTTCTTGCTGCTGCATAGCTTGATTATACAGTTTGAAACTGTAGTTTGCCAAAGAGACTGATATAAATATACTAAATTTATTTGGTGTGTGTATTTAAAGGGGATATGTGAGAGAAGGGTAACTGAATGAACTAAACAATTCAGCATTCACAGATATTATCACATGCCTTTCAACAATGGACCCCTTCGAATTATTTGCAGTTCATTGATATTGCTACCCTGTAATAGTTTGAGCATTAAGGGTGATATTATGAGATAAAGTTTTTTTTTTTGAAACTATATAAAATAGGGCCAGCTCATATAATGAGTTAATGGGTAAAAAACCCGAATACAGACCAACATATCACACACGCAAACCCTAAATATTATAGGGCATTCAGTGCCTCCACAAAACATTTCTAACGAGTAGAAAAAATATGGCGGAAGCTTCGTCTTTAGGCTTTTAGTCATTCGAGACTTCAAAATGAATGAGAGAAATAATTCGGGGAGGCTTCCAATCCTTCTTGCCATTACGGCGCTGATTTGCAAGCTTGAGATTTGGGCAAAATTGACTCATATGAGCTGTTTTTGTTTCATCTTTCTTGTAGTAGCTTGCTTTGTTGGTTAGAAAAGCTTCAGCCTTTAGATCTGAGGGATCTATAGTAGAGGTAGCAAAATTAGTAGCTTTTTCACCATGGCAATTTGTTCTGCTGTCGGCGGCATGACTTTGGAAAGAATACTCTATATAGCTTTGATTCTTGTATTGATGTATTTGAGGAGCTACAGAGTCGAAAAAAGACGGCTTTATTTGGAAGTTATGTTTGTTATAGCTGCTTTTGAGGTTGATTGAGATCGGCTCCTTTTGCATGCTGCAATTGTTGAAGCTGCTTTGCCTTTTCTCCCAAGCAGATAAGTGATAAATCTAACTGTTGATGTTACTTATGTAATAGTTTTCATCTACTATTTGATTATTAATGTCCAGTTGCCAATATTTGTCCATACGTAGTTGACTGTCTGCCGAATCTCCTATATTGGATGCGCGATAGCTTTTGCCCCTATAGGTAAGTAATGAAAATCATTAGAATTTGTATGCTTGTTATCTTTAGTACAATATGTTTTAATATTAAGATAACTTCCCTTTGTGTTATAGAAAAAATTCCTATTGTGTTGGTGAAAGCCGTCCCTTCCAGTATTGAGAGGATCTTGGATGGATACAATATCAGTCATGGGCTTTTCCATCCTACAGCTTCCTTTGTGAAGAAACAGACCTAAGTTGGGAGAATCATTAATGGTTGTCCCACCCTATAAGAAAGATTCTAAATTCTCTTCATATTTATCCATTTTTCAGTAGTTTGACTTTGGATTCTCTGATTGAGTTCTTTGATTTCTATGTTTATTGAGAAGGATTTGACTGTCCAATTCAATTTTTTTCCATAGTTGAATGCTTTCCATTTCCTTTTGAGAGTGAAGCCTTTGATTTCTTTCTTTCCAGATATGAAAGATGGATGTTGTGAGCATAATACCTGTTTTTTTGAATTCCTTGGAATTTTCTTTAAAGTTTTGCTGAATATATTTGATGCTTTCTCTAATGTTTTGAACAGCTTGATTTTGATTGATTTTGAGATTTGTTTTGGCAATGAACCAAATGTGCTTTGATTAAATGCAATCAAAAAACAGATGATCAATACTCTCTGTCTCATTTTTACAAAGAAGACATAATGTTTCCCCTTTTTTATTCCACTTCAGGCATCTGTCTCTAGTGGGAAGTCTATTAATAATTGCAAAGTAGGCACAATGGGACATTTTTGGACAGTCTAATTTACTCCATATAACATTGTGCCAATCAACTTCTGTATCATAGCCTTTTATATACTCCAAAGTTTTTTTGAAAGAGAAAGTACCTTTTGAAGATAATTTCCATTCCCATTTATCATTTTGGAGGTTTGGGTCTATAGAGATATTTTGAATGGCAGACTTAAAAATAGATGTAGTTGGGTGTGCCATTGCATTCCACCTACCATTTTGGATGATGGTACTAACTTTTCCAGTAACTTCGCCAAAAATATATAAATTATTCCACCCCACAAGACTAACTAAAGATTTTCCAAAAATTCATGGGTCAAACCATAGGTCAGTTTGATCTCCATTTTTCAATTTTCTTTCCAAAAGTTTAATCCCAATATCTCTGCTTTTGAGTATGTTTTTCCATACAAAAGAATGGTGATTTTCAATACTAGTTGTCCAAAAATTCTTGTTTTCAAGATACTTTGCTTTCATCCATTTTGCCCAAAGTGAATTGCCATAAACAAATTTCCAAAATAATTTGAGATTCCATACTTCCCTCAGGTCATTGATATTCCTTATGCCTAAGCCTCCAGCTTTCTTTGATTTACAAATTTTGTCCCAAGCAATTTTATGATGCTTTCCATTCCAAATGAAATTTGTATAAATTTTTTCAATTTTGTGAATAGCTTTTGCTGGGATATTGTGTGCTTGAGTCCAATACATAATAATTGCAATGATGACAGTGTGAGTAAGTTCAATTCTACCAGCAGTTGACAGAAGTTTGCTAGCCCACCCTTCAAATCTAGCCTGTATTATATCCAATAATCTCATGCAGTCTTGATCATTGACTTGATTAGCACTGAGAGGTAATCCCAGATACTTGACTGGGAGATTACTCTCTTTAAATTTTAAGATGTTTAAAATGTCCAGTTTACTGACACAGCCTTTACTGAAATAGATTTTTCTTTTGAAATCATTAACTTTCAACCCAGCATGATCTTCTAATTTGGCAAAGATATTTGCTATAGATTTTGCACTTTGAGTGTCTTCATTTAAGAAAAATAAGTAAATCACCAGCATATAGCAAATGAGTAATGTATGGCTTGGTTCTATTAATGGGTTTTATATTTCCTTTTATTAGTTCTATTTCCATAAGAATTGTGAAATACTCCATAGCAACAGTAAATAGATATGGAGACAATGGGTCTCCTTGTCTAATACCTCTGTTGCTATGTATAAACCCATTGGGAGAACCATTAACCAAAATAGAGTAGGACACTTTACTAATACATTCATAGATAAGAGCACAAAATTCATTACAAAATCTCATTTGTTTCATCATGTATATAATAAATTGTCTGTCAATTTTGTCAAAAGCTTTATGTAAATCTATTTTTACACACATATGATTTTTTCTATTATGGTTGAAGTTCCTAATTAATTCATGTGCTAACAATGTGTTCTCAACAATAAGCCTGCCAGGAATGAATGCACTCTGGTTTTCGGAAATTGAGGGCCCGTTTGGTTTCATTTTGTATTTTGAGTTTTGTGTTTTCAACTTGCACTAAGAAATAGCAAGAAATAAGAGAAGAAGAATTATAATTCTTAGTCATTGCGACCACCAACGGACAACGAAGGAGTTGGATTGTTTCCGTGCTTTTGTTTTCTCTCGAAACCGAAAAACAAAATAAACTTGTTTTCTATTTTACATGTTAATTTCATTTTTCAAAATTGTTTGTTTTTCAACAATACATACAACAGACGCGTTTTTGTATTGACGAAAACACAAAACTAAAAACGACAAGCCAAACGGGGCCTAAATTTAAAAATATTTTTATTCTGCTACTTAGAATACTAGAAATAATCTTGTATACAAAGTTACAGCAGGCTATAGGCCTATAGTCTTCTAAACTATTAGGAATGGGAATTTTTGGAACTAATGTAATGAAAGTATGGTTTAGATTTTTTAAAAGTTTCCCAATCCTAAAAAATTCAGAAATTAAGTCAAATAGGAGTTTTTTAATCTCATCCTAGTGTGTTTTATAAAATTTAGCACCAAAGCCATCAGGACCTGGGCTTTTATCATTATTTGAGTTAAAAATGATATTTTTAATTTCCTCAATTCTTATTGGAGCCAAAAGAATATCTTGACTGTTGCCATTTAATTTGAATTTAGGCTTGATATTTGGAAAATCATTAGATGAGAAATCAGAATTATATAGAATAGTAAAATAATTAATAGCTTCTTTCTCTATACAAGACATATTATTTATAGTATTACCATTAACATCAATGATTTTACCAATATCATTTCTATATTTTCTATTAGACATTTTAGCATAAAAGAATTTACTGGCTTCATCCCCATGATTTAACCAGTCTATTTTAGCTTTCTGCCTTAAATTTATAGACTGCACATGGAGAGATTTGGCTAGATTATTTTGGGCAATGAAAAATTTGTTCATATTATCACTGTCTGAGCAATCGTTATCTAAAGCATTCTGTCTTAATTCACATTCTTCCCTTAGAGTTTTAATGTCCTTATTAGTTCTGTTTTTATTCCAAATTTTCAATTTGCCTTTAGTAATTTGGAGCAGTTTACTAAATTTGTATTGGGCAGTGCCCACTACTTTTGTAGAAAGACAATTGTTAACAATCTCTCTATAATTATTCTCATAAACCCATCCATTCACAAACCTAAAAGGGATATTCTTATTAGTATAATTATTATTACAATTAAGATATATTTGAATAGGAGTATGATCACTGGTGGCTTGTGGAAGAGTAAGACATTTGAAAATTTTGAAATATTTTGTAAATTTTTGGTAAACTAAAATTCTGCCTAATTTACAATGAATATTTCTAAATATACCAGATTTCCAAGTATATTTATTTCCAAAAATTGTTGGCTCATATAGACCAGTTTTGGTAAAAAAATTATTGAATTTTTTTAATTTTTTGAAGGGGATGAGAATTCCCCTTCTTTTTTCAAAACCATGCATAACAGTGTTAAAATCTCCCATAATAATCCATGGATTTCTCATGTTTGCATTAATTATTTCAAGGTTTTTTCAGAGAGAATCTCTTTCAGTTTCACTGTTAGAAGCATAAACAAAAGTAATTTCAATTTGAAAACCACCTTTATTTGTGCATTTACAATGAATAAATTGAAAATTTATAAAATGTTGATGAATGTCCCAAATTTTAGGGTCCCATATGACCATTATTCTACCATAACCTCCCATTTGATTATTATTTATAATACTCCAGTTATTCAAATTTTTTACTTGAAAATCAATGATTTTAGAATTATCTAATTTATGTTCTAGTAAACCAACAATGTTGGGATTTGTTGACAGTAGAAGATTAGACAAGTCTAATCTTCTAATAGGGGAATTAAGACCTCTAACATTTCAGGAAATAATCGTCATATAATTAATAGAGAGATAAAAAATTCAAATATAAACTAAAAGGATACACTAAAGGATACGATTAACAGTAACGGCTTATGCACTGTGACTGCCCTCTTCTTCAAGAGACTCAACCCTCCTTCCTTTCTTTTTGTATGAAGTTTTATTTAGTACTTTCAGCTGATCTTCCCACTTGGAATTTTTGATGATATACTTCCTTTTAAATTCACTATTTTCTGTTTCTTCTAGACTTTCATTATCTACAATTTCTTTTATGCTTTTCATTTTGCCTTTTCTTTTTTCTTTCGCTTCTTTTCTACTTTTCCTTGAGGTAGATGTAGGATTTGAGACTAAACTGATAGCTTTTTGAATGTTGAGATCAGAGATTGGATTTTTGGTAATTGTAGATAAGTGAGTAGCTAAATAGCTGATGTTATTTTCTGAAGGTTCCTTACTAAGTAAGTTGTTAATGATAGAACTGTCATCTAGATTCATTGCTTCTGCAACTGAGGACTCATCTACTGATTGAATTTTTATATCTTTTGCTTGTACAGCCGAATCTTCTATGTTTAATATTTGAGGCACAGTAATGATTTCATTGATTTTCCTTGTTGATTCTGATGGTTTAGGAGAGATAACATCCTCATTACCAATTTTTATTTGATCTTTGCTGCTTTCTTGAGAAGCTTTTCTTGAAATTGATTCTTACACATTAGATGAATCCTCAAAGATGACAATCTGACCAACATTGTCTTCATGATGTTGAGGAATATTTTTCTTGTTATTTAGAAGAACTGCTATATTAGAAAGCTCACTTCTTTGTTCTGGAAAGATGCTAGGGTTGATAGTAGCTTTTCCTTGCATACTTTGTTTTTCTTTCCAAACCAATTTCGAATCACAATTTTCCAGAGAATGACCAAAACATGAACATTTTTACATCTAGGGGGAACCCATTCATATTCAATATTTTGAATCAAGTTTTCACCATCATGCAATGATATAGTAGCCTCATTTGGTAAATCAGAATCTGCATTTATTTCTACAAGTATTCTAGCAAAAGAAAGCCTAGTTTCTTTTGCAGTATGCTCATCCAATTTAAGGGGGGTGCCAACTATACTAGCAATTGCACTTAGTATCTCATTGTCCCATAATTTAAGATTTAATTCGGGCAGTTTGATCCAGATAGGTATAGAGGAAAGTAGATCCCTATCAAGATTGATTTTACTGCTCCATTTTTTTCATAATAATCAGTTTTCCATTTATGAAAAATGACCCCCCATTAATAGCATGATCACAATCTGAAGCATTGGAAAATCTGATTAAAAAAACCATTATTTCAAGTAAAAATGTCCAAATTACCCATGGGTTTACAGGATTTGGCAATTACAGCCTTGAAGTGATGATAAGCGGGTCTATTGCCAAAAACATAGGCAAAAACCGAGAAGTTCCATTTACTCTCTGCCCTTTTGCTGGCCTCCGCACTCACCACCACTATCTTCTTTTCATTAATGGAGAGAGGAGCAGTATACTTGAGGTCAAATTTAGTGTTTGAACCTCCTTTTTTGATCATCTCTTCCCACGAAGAAGGCTTACTCTGGTTAGTGCTAATTTGAGATATTGAATTCTCCCTAAATTGAGGGTTTCTTGAATAAATTCTTGAATTTCTAAAATGAGTTTCTGCATACACCTCTTTTTGACCGTTTCTTGCAGTATTTCTTGATGAGATTCTTTCATTCACAATGTTTCTTGAATTATATGACCCTTGATTTACATTTCTGGAAGACTGTTTTGATTGATTCACTTGTTTCAGGATTTTCTGATGGGTGTTGCTATCTGCACTGGCAGCACCTTTATTCAACAATTTAGATTTTCTACTTTGAACCATTTGAAAGCCTTCTTCATCAATGACAGAGGTTGTCTTTTCAGAAAGTGGTGGTGGCGGCGGCATTGGAATCGGCGAAGGTGGATGAGAGTTTGATGGAGAAGAATTCAATGACCCCTCTAACTGATCGAGGTTGTATATTGGATTATTCAAGAGATTAGTAAAGGCAGCCATGGCTGCCAAGCTTTGTAAAAAAAATATAAAAGGAGACGAATTATTACAAACTATATATTATGAGATAAAGTTGTTTCTGTAATATTACACAACCTCTACACCCCTAACTGTATAAAATGAATGATTGCTGTTTTGGCAAGGTACATTTACTTTCAAACCATAAGGTTTATGTTTTCTTATTTTTCACAAAACAAAACCCTTCAAAAAGTAAAAAATAAAAAGATCCAAACACACTATTGATAACCTTTTAAAGCTTGTTTTGAAGTTATAACATAACCACTCGCGATCTCTATGGTTCTAGAGCTTCCCCAAGACATCAAAATAAGTGCTATGCTTAAATTATGTATCACCCTTGTTCTAAAGAAAAAAATAACCACTCATATCAACATATTGATTGAATTACACTCACCTTCTTGTGGAAGTATCTGTGACTGATAAACTTCCAGAGGAGATCAATATCACTCTCTATAATGGTGAAACCATTATACAAAAAGTGGAATATGAATGGGTTCCACCGAAGTGTAATATTTGTAAATGTTTCGGTCACACTAGAAAGCAGTGCAACCCAAAACAGATGTGGATACCCAAAACTAGTAATCAAAATAGAGACAATTTTCAAGAGAATAGTTCAGTCGAAATTCTACAACCAAATCTCAATAAAGAAATAACAAACCAGTCAAGTAGGCGAAAAGACAATGATCGAATCAACCAAGATCGTATCATTTCCGATCAAAAAAATAATCCTGAGGCGCTCACCGATCAAGATGATCAGATCACATCTATGAAAGTTCATCAGTTTAAAGATTTTGATAAAAGTTCAACTGTTTTGAATCAGCACAATACAGAGGAGGGTAGTATTATTAATAAGGTCTTTAGCTCTGAAACCCCTCCTATCTCAGAGTCATGTTTAGTTATAGAAAAAGATGGTACAAAAATACATAATATCTTGCATCAAGATAATAGCCAGACTGGGATCAGTCGAATGCAAGAGGAGTCTCCTTCGGATTTTGTTGCAGAAGTTGAGGACAGGGTAGGCATCAACTCAACATTGCCTCGCAAAAAGGTCTCTCCCCCTAAGAAGGCTGCAATAGCAGAGCCTAGTGACTCAGCCATGCCTCAAACAGTTAATTTTGATATCTCTCTGATTAAGGTTCCTGTATCAGAACAAAAGAAAGAAAATGAATCGGTAATGGCTGAGGCTGCTGACCAGTTTGATATATCTAATCTTCACATTCCAAAACCAAAAGCTACTGGTAAGCTTAAGGGAAGTAAAGAGAAGAAAGCTTTCAAACAAAAATACATTTCAATCAATCTAGATTGGTATGAGATGTCTACTAGACTAAAAGCTAAGAGTGTAGATAATAAGAGGAGAGGTAAGGGCACTATAGTGTCAGGTACCATTTAAATTTCCTTTTATTATATATATATATATATATATATGTCTATATTTGCTTGGAATGTCAGGGGTATGAATTCCCCTGCTAAACAGTCTGATATCTTATATATGATTAACATTTATAAACCTACCATTATTGCTCTTTTAGAAAACAAACTGAATGATGAAAATTATGACAATTTTGTCTTAAGTTGTCTAGTAACTGGAAATCTACAAATAATAATGATTGTGACTGTAAAGGAAGAATCATTGTTATATGGGACTCTAATATCTGGACAAACTTAAATATTAATAAAAACAAACAATTTATAGATTGTCAGTTTAAAAATATTGGTGGATTTTTGATTCAAGTTACTAGTGTCCTATGGTAGTAATTTTGAAAATGAAAGAAATGAATTATGGTATAAATTGACAAATTTGAATTCAAAGTATAATTTTCCCTGGATTATCTTGGATGATTTTAATATTGTTTTTCATGTTTCAGAGAAATTTGGAGGAAGTAAAATTCCTGAAAGTAAGTTTGATAGGGTAAATAATTTTCTCTTAAACACTGGTCTTATGGAACCAATTATTAGTGGGAATAAGTATACATGGAAGTCTGGATTGGATAAGAATATACATAGTAAGTTAGATAGAATTTTAATCAATAAAGAATTTTCTAATATTTTCTCAGATTTTATATGTTCAACCCTAGAACAAAATTCTAGTGATCATACTCCTTTAATTATAAATCTGTTTAACATTGAGAATTAAAATAAAAAAGTATCTCCTTTTAGATTTAAAAATAATTGGGTTTTAGAAGAGGATTTTAAAACTTTGATGGATAATAGTTTAAATTTTTCTTGCAATGGTACTAAACAATTTCAATTTAGTATGCTTTTGAAAAATATTAAATTCAATATTAAAAATTGGAATAAGAATAATTACTTAAATAATAATAACCTGGATTATTTAAGAAAGGAAGGAAAAATCTTATAAAAACTTGCAGATGATAATCCAGGAGATATGGGTATAGCCAGCAATTTTTTTAATAATCAAAAAAATTTATCTACTGAAATTTACAAAAATGCAGTTAATGCTAAGCAAAAAAGCGAAAGTAGACTGGCTAACTCTTGGTGATGATTGCACAAAATTCTTTTATGCTAAAATGAGCTATAGAAAGCATATTAATAATATTGGTAACATCATAGATAATTCAGGTAACCTTTCTAATGCTTATGTCAAAATTGTTAATGAAGCTGTTGAGTACTATGAGAAATTATACTTTAATGAGAGTGTTGAAACAAAATTTCCTCATATTATTTGCAAGAACATTTTGAAAGATAATCCTTCAGATATTTTACTTGCTCCTATTTCATTAGAGGAAATAAAACATATTATTTTTAATGCTGGTGATAATAAAAGCCCAAGCCCTGATGGGTTTAATGCAAAGTTTTACAAAAATCAATGGGATAATATTAAGAGTCAAATTTATGAAGTCATAAATGAATTTATGGATAAAGGTAAAATTCTTAAAAGTATTAATCACACATTTATTACTTTAATTCCTAAAAAGAAAAATCCTTCTAATATTGGAGATTATAGACCAATATCTTGTTGCAATTTTATTTACAAAATCATTTCTACTATTTTAAAGCAAAAGAATTAAAAAAATTCTGCCTTTCATCATCTCTGAAAACCAGAGTGCTTTTGTGCCTGGTAGATTAATATCAGAAAATTCTATGCTAGCACATGAGATGGTGAGAAAATTCAATACTAAAAAAGGTGATAATGTGTGCTTAAAATTTGATTTACAAAAAGCTTATGATAAAGTGAATAGGCACTTTATTTATCATATAATGAAATGTATGGGTTTTCCTAGTAAATTCTGTGACTTGATCATGGAATGTATTAACACCCCTACCTTTTCTATACTTATTCAGGGGAAATCAGAAGGTTTCATCAAAAGTAATAGGGGTATTAGACAAGGCGACCCTCTGTCACCTTATCTATTTACAATGGTTATGGAATATTTTTCTGTACTGATGGAAATAGAAGCTATTAAAGAGAATATTAATCCTATAAATAGAGTCCAACCTTGTATTAACCACCTTATTTATGCTGATGATCTTATGGTTTTTATTAAGGCAAATAAAAAAATGCAGTATCCATTAAAAATGTTTTTGACACTTTGAACAAATATGCAGGGTTGCAAATTAATAAAGACAAAAGTAAAGCATACTGTAGTAAATATAGCAGTTATAAAAATGATGTTCTAAATGTTTTAAAAATTACTGAAGGTAATCTTCCTATAAAATATTTGGGATTGCCTTTATCAGTAAATCAAATAAAAGATTCAGACTGTTCTATATTACTGGATAAAATCCAAGAAAGAATGGAAACCTGGTCTAGTAAACTTCTTTCTATTGCAAGAAGAATAGAATTAATTAAAACTATGGTTTATGCAATAATCTTATACTGGTTACAAACTTTTCATATTCCTGCCGCTTCTATTAAAAAATTAGAAAGCAGACGTGCTAATTTTTTAGGTAAATATCATAAAGTTAACTGGGATACTGTCTGTAAACCAAAGAATGAAGGTAGGTTTGGCATTAGAAATATGAAGGACCTTAGTCTAACTTGTTATCTAAAATTATTTTGGAGATTTCTTAGTGCAGACTCGCTTTGGGCAAGATGGATGAAGGCTAAGTATCTCTGGAAGGGTAATTTTTGGAATATTACTCCAAACAGCAATCAGTCTAATACTTGGAAATAAATTTTAAATTGCAGAAATATTGGTAAGTTTCTTTTGGAAAGAAATTTTAAATCAGGTGATGAAACTAGCTTATGGTTTGACCCTTGGTTCAATAATGACTCCTTTGTTAATAAAATTGGCTGGAGTAATTTAGTTATATTTGGTGATTCTAATGCAACAGTGCCATCTATTATTATTAACAATCAATGGCAACCTCAAATTCACCCAATTACCAACCCACACAAAGATGAAATATGTAAAATTCACCTTGATTGCAATGCAGATAGTGACTACTGGATATGGAAAGCAAACAATAAAGGGAAGTTTTCCTTTAAAAACACATGGAATGCTATTAGAAATAAAGTCACCAAGGTTGATTGGTATGATTGCATTTGGAATAAGGTGAACGGCCCCAAGATGGCATACTGTACTTTCTTTGCCTTTCATAATAAACTGCCAACTTGGGACAAAATAAATAAATGGTGTAATAACTCTAGTTCACTTTGTTCCTTATGCAATCTAGAAAATGAGAGCTCTAATCATTTATTTTTTAAATGCAGTTATTCACAGTTTATCTGGAAACATATTAAAGCTAAACTGGATATTCAAAACAATGATCAATTGGATCTCAAGCAAATTATTCAGCTTATAAATATCAAGTTCAAAGGAAAATCAATGGATCGAGATCTAGCTCACATCTATATTACTACTGCGGTCTATCATATTTGGAGAAAAAGAAATGCTCGTACTCATAATAAAGTTAGTAGCAGTAAAGAGTTGAAATGACTTATTATTGAAACAGACAGTAAGATCCTGCTTCACAAATCAAAGAAGAAAAAAATGAAATATCAAACCAAGTTCGCAAATTTAGCTGAAGACTGGAGTATAGAAGTAGGAAATAAGCATCTGGAACAACTCTTTGCCCATCCAAAGAGTATTAGGGCGAGTAATCATTCATTTGAAGAGTATACTTCCGATAGTGCCTCTAACAGAGTTCTTTTTGCCTCAAGCCGAGATCGTGCTGCTTCCCAAATGGTAGAATCAACAGATCTGAGTTGTATTGACTACAGATCTGTTAATCTTAGTAAGCAACTGGAACAAGAGTTTACTTCTGATAGAACTTCAAACAGAGCTCTAGCTGCAACAAATCGAGTTCGTGCTGTTTCCCAGAGGGAGGAATCAACAGATCTGGGTCGTATGGACTACAGATCTGCTAATTTTCCATGGGTTAATCAATATCAAAAAAATCTCTTTACAATCGAAGAAATGGAAGGTATGAGAGGTAAATTTAACGAAGGTCTTTCGTACTGGGAAAGATGCGAAACTAGTGGAGTTAAGAAGGGAGGAGGCGAAGCATAAATAGTTAAGCGTCGCCATTTCCTTTTCTTTTTTCTTTGGAGATTGAGTAGTGTTTATTTGAAGAATGATGTCGGCGATTGTTTTTAGAGTTTGTGGTGTTTGTTTTGAGAAATCGGGTTTTACCTGTTTCTATTTTGTCTATTGTATTTGGGCTGGGCCCGGTTTACTTTTATTCAAAAAAAAGAAAGAAAGATAGGTCCATGGTATCAGGAAGACGAAAATACATGGCCAGGGAATTCCCAATTGTTGGAACTTTGATATAGTTTGAGCTAAAACAGTGTAGCATACGAAGAGGAATTCCCTACAACATATTTAAATCTGCCCAAAAAAAAGGAACTTACAAGAGAGGAGATAGATAAAGCTTGGATCAAGCAGTGAAACTAAAAGCTGATCGAGTCGTATTCAATCTAAGCCAAAACCTTAAAAGAAAACCGATCTTTATCCACCAAGAATAACGCTTCATCTTTTTAACTTGGAAAACACAATGGCAACAGGTTACTAGTAAATAAGAAGTAGATGATTTTTTGCAATAATAACATTGACCAAAATTATAAATGAAAACTATGTTATACAGTTAAAACGGACGAAATATCTGATATAAACATCTGCATAATTCCACCGCAACACAAAACTTAAATCAACTTCTGAACATGTATAAAATTTTATGATAATAGCTATAAATAAGATTATTTTATTTTATCACCTTGTTTCCTGCTCCAAGATTCTAGACATCGACCAGGCCATTTGGTAATGTATTAGAGTTAAAAAGGGAACTAAGTATAGTCAAAATACAGGTAAATATCCAATAATTTCCATATTCTAGAATGATCAACTGACAGTCATAGGCACTCTTTGATCCACATTGCAAGAATGTGAACGTTGTTACAAAAGCTACTGCCGTTTAGCCTAAATAAGGGAAGAAGAAAAGTTTAACCAAATCAGATATGACAGAGTAGATCCGAGTTAATCCCTTGTAAATAGCCATATGTCTATATAGCCAATTAAGAATTCTCAGATGGTGTAAGGGCAGCACATCAGAGATGCAGTCATCGATTCTCCCGATATACCACAATTAACGCAAGCAAACATATTAATGACGAGGAATACATTTTTACTTTGCTACTAAACTTGTAAAAGTGTACGTTCGAACATCCTTGACTAACTCCTGATTAAGCTCGATTAGTTTCAATATGAACAAAAATTCAACCAAGTCGATTGACTAGAATTGAGCGATTACATAAAAAATGAAATATTGACAGTAGATTAAACTAAAAATGAAAAAAAAATTAGGGAGAGGGAGAGGGAGAGGGGGAGAGACCAAATAGTCCATTGTTATTGCTACAGCAGCCAAATCGTGTACATACAGTGTTATGTGTGCTCACTTAAAACACAATCCATGGTTAATGCTACAGCAGACCAATTGTGTACCTATAGTGCCGTGTGCTCACTTAAAACACATATCATATGAATATTGGTGGCTTTTCGCCATATTCATTATGCAAAGGCTACTAACTTATTTTGCTAATTCAACCGTAAAACACACTGAGGAACTCACTATACAAAGTTAATTACTTATTTCAGTTTTAAAACTAGTTTATCAATTGGTTGCAATAACACATATCTGTCCCTAACACCATGTAAAAAGCATCCACAGTCATTACATTTAAAAGATAATTCGAAATATTATTATTATGCTTCTGCTTAATTGATTTTTACATCTCACATTACATTTATATTTATAATGCAGAAAATGAGTATTGGGCTAAATACAAGTCAGACCCAAAAGACAAAAAGAATGAAAAGAAAGAAACGTGGATGCGGGTTGCCAAATTGGAGCCCATCATAATCCGAAGTATATTCCAGAACACAAGCAAAACATAGGCATTATTACGCCCCCTCAAATAAAACTAGGGTTCCAATTTCTCTTCGTCTTTCATGGCGGTGGAGAAAACTCTGAGCTCATCCCTAAATCGATCAAAGTTCTTAGTCGAAATAGCCATAGTCAATACATCAACACGCTGATAAAAGGCAGGAATGTGTTGAATCTGGAGTTTCCCACTTCCTGTTCGTTCGCGAACAAAGTGGAGATCCACTTCCAAGTGCTTCGTTCTCGAGTGCTGGATAGGGTTCATAGACAGAGAAATAGCGCTCAAGTTGTCAACCCAGATCGTTGGCTTTCGATTTAGCATGAACCCTAATTCCTGAAGTAAAGTTTCGGTCCAAATAATCTCCGCCGTGGTGCTGGCAATGGCCCTGTACTCGGCTTTGATGCTCGATCTGGAGATGGTGGCTTGCTTTTTCGTGCACCACAAGATGGGATTGCTACCAAGGTAAACGCAATATCCGGTGATAGATCTTCTATCATCCATATCATTTGCCCAGTCAGAATCATTGTAAGCTTGTAAGTATAAGTTTTTGCTTGATATGAGCTTTAATCCATGGTTGACTGTCCCATTTAAGTATCGTAAAATACGCTTCACAGCACACCAGTGTTCACTTGTAGGAGCCTGCATGTATTGACAAACTTTATTTACACTAAAACAGATATCCGATCTAGTAATAGTAGCATATTGAAGTGCCCCAACAATACTCCTGTACTGTTTGATGTTCTCAATAGGTTCACCCTTTTCTTTAGATAACTTGAGATTACTTTCATGGGTGTAGGTAGTGGCTTAGCTTTATCCATGTTTGACCTGACAAGTGTGTCTAATATGTATTGTTTTTGCGATAAAATGATGCTTGAGTCTGCATTCCTTTGAATATGTACGCTAAGAAAGTAATTTGCTTCACCCATGTCTTTTATTGCAAATTCCTTATCCAAGTATTTCATGACTAGTTCGATCTCATGCTGATTGTCTCCTGTGATGAGTATATCATCAACATAAACTAAAATGTAGATACTGTTTTCCCCTTTTTTTCTTGTATAAAAAGAACTGTCTGACTTAGTGGCAGTGAATCCCAGTTTAACTAAGATGCTCTTTAATTTATCATACCAAGCCCTTGAAGCTTGTTTTAAACCATAAATTGCTTTATGTAATTTTCATACTTGATTGATACTTGCTTCAGAACTGTAACCTTTTGGCTGCTGCATATACACTTCCTCCATTAATTCTCCATTTAAAAAGGTGCACATCTAATTGCCTTATTCTCCAGTTTTTATACAAAGCAATGGTTAGAATTATCCTAATTGTTGCTGGCTTAATGACTGGAGAAAAGGTTTCATTGAAGTCAAATCCAAACTACTGGGTATAACCTTTTGCCACAAGTCTAGCCTTGTATTTAGTGATCTTACCATCAGCATCTCTTTTGATTTTGTATGTCCATTTACCTTCTACAACATTTTTGTGCCTTGGTAAATCAACAAGTGTCCATGTTTTATTTTTAACTAGAGCATTATACTCTTCATCCATGGCTTTTCTCCATCTTCTGTCTTTTACTGCCTGTTCATATGATGTTGGTTCCACCTCATTGAGTTGAGTGTTTAATACTTTGGGTTTAAAAATCCCACTTTTGATCTAGTAATCATGGGATGCTGAATAGTAGTTGGCTGTGGTTCACAATGAACCTCAGTATGCTCATCAGAAGTTTCATTTGTTAATTCTTTGCTGATATGATCTTGCTGTGTGTTTGATTCTTATTGTTCATCATGTTGAGGACCGCTTGTTATTATTTGCTCAGAATGATCATTAAGCTCATTCCTTGTAGGTTCTCTGTCTGATTGAACTTCTGCACTTATCCATTCTGACAAGTCTGATATGTGACTAGTGCTTGCTTTGTTTACATCAGTTCCTTGCATGTGCTTTTCCTTTTCTGCAAAAGGAAAAACATTTTCATTAAAAACAACATGCCTTGAAATATAAACTCTGCCTTGATTGTCTAGACATATGTACCCTTTTTGATTATGTGCATATCCTAAAAAGGTGCATTGACTAGACCTTAGGCTTAATTTATGTTTATTGTATGGTCTGAGGCAGGGAAAACACAAGCACCCAAAAGTTCTCAAATATTCATAATTTGGTTTAACACCAAATAATTTCTCAAAAGGACACACATGGTTTAACACTTTGGTTGGCATTCCATTAATGAGATATACTGCTGTGGCAAATGCCTCTCTCCAGTATCTCATTGGTAGACTTGCTTGAGACAAAAGTGTTAATCCTGTCTCCACAATGTGCCTATGTTTTCTCTCAACCAAACCATTTTGTTCAGATGTATGAGGGCATGTAGTCCTATGCACAATCCCTTTTGTACTGAAAAACTCCTTTAGGGGTTTGAATTCACCCCCACCATCTGTTTGTACAATCTTCAAACTACTATTATGTTGTTTTTTAGCACAAGTGATGAAATGTTTCATAGCACTGCATGTATCTGATTTTGCCTTTAAAAAATATATCCATGTATACCTAGTATGTGCATCAACAAGTGATAGATAATACCTGTCCCCCTTTGTTGAGTTATGTGGTGATGGTCCCCACAAGTCAGCTGCCACAAGCTCAAGTGGCTTTTCATAGATAGTTTCAGAATATTGAAAAGGTAATTTGTGACTTTTACCAATTTGACAGTGTGTGCATATTGATAAATTGTGCAAAGGTGAGAAAGAAATTTTATTTTCATTCAATACTTGTTTTACTACATCATAGCTAGGATGTCCCAATTTGCAATGCCACATATGAAATACACTGTCACACTTATTATGATTCAAACTAGCATTATTACACCAGACAGCATTATTATAGATATTCTTTGTTCTCATATGGCTGAACTTGTACAGACCCTGTTCCAGTTTACCCTATAATAATATGTCTTTACTTAGCATATCTCTGACTAGACAGAATTTAGGGTGAAACTCAAAATATACATGATTTTCTTTAGCAAATTATTAGACACTTATTAAATTCTTTTTTATACTTGGCACTCTTAACAAGTTATTAAGATAGAGCAGCCTTGTACCTTGTATAGTGTGTATTGAGATTTTGTAAGTTGTTAGTAATATGATTTGTAGCTCCTGAGTCTGGAAACCAATCCTCTGTGTTGATGTCATCAGTCTTGGCAGCATCATCTGTTGAGTTATCTGAATTATTTCTTGATTGATGATTAGTTTGTGCCATATTTACTGTTGGTTGCCTGCTTGATTGTGTCTGTTGTGATGGGTTGTAATCCTCTTTGAATCTGAAGTAGCACTTATTTGCCATGTGACCAAATTTCTCACAAATTTGGCATTTGACTCTATTGTTGTTTGAAAACCTTCCTCTACCCCTGCCCCTTTGACTGTAACCTCCTCTTGGATTCTGGTTGTTCTGACTATTTTTTTGACTTTTGTTCTTGTGGTTAAAACATAATTTGCTGAATAATCTTATTGCATAAGTCTTCTCTGCTCTACTCTACCTTCATGTGCAAGAAGGG
Organism: Allium fistulosum; assembly: GCA_030737815.1. NCBI lineage: Eukaryota > Viridiplantae > Streptophyta > Magnoliopsida > Asparagales > Amaryllidaceae > Allium > Allium fistulosum. Next base: position 625,999,756 of record CM060905.1, on the reverse strand, counting down.
CTGAGTAGACATAGTCAAGATCAGGTAGGGTTGGTTGTGTGGCAATGAAAGTCACCAAAGATTCATACTCTTGATCAAGGGCATTGGTAATAATGAGAATCTGTTCACTGTTTGAAACATTATGGCCAACTGCCTTTAATCTGTCACACAGATTCTTGATTTTGGCAAGGTATTCTCTCATGCTCATATCAGTCTTTCTTGTATTTTGTAATTCTCTTCTATAGTGCATGATTCTTGCTGCTGACTGGGAGTTGAAAATTCTTTCAATGGATGACCATATTTCATATGACGTGTAACATCCAACAAGTTGTGACAATAGGGTTTGACTGATAGAAGATAGGAGCCAAGATGCAAGCAAGTTATCTTGTTTCTGATATAAAATATATTCTGGGTTGCTAACTGTATTGCCTTTATCGTCAGTGATGTTAACTGATGGAATCACCTTGGTCCTTTGACATAATCTTGTAGATCATACCCTCTCAAAGCAATTTCTACTTGATATTTCCATGTGATATAATTGTCTTCATCTAATGGTGTGTTTATTGCTTGATTCTTAGGTCTGATCAAGACAGATTTGGATTTTTGATTATCCTTGGATCTGTTGCCAGTGTTTGCTGAAGTAACATCCTCTTCTTCGAGGGCCATGGTGGATCAAGAATTTGGAGAATCTGATTTCTTGATCAAGAAACAGATTCTGGTAGCCAAGCAATGTCCCAAAAATGATAGAGAAGAAGATGCAGGGAAGTAAACTGCTATATGTATTACTGTTTTATCGAAAAACAGTAATATGTGTACAGTAACTAATGCACCTTCAGATGGCTGAGTCGGAAAAGTGCAACCAGAGGTAGAAGTGAGGATCTTGAATCTGATCTGCCTCTAGGATGGCACAGTGGGAAGTAAGAACTGATGAACACGATCACTACAATGATCTTGAGAATGGTAGCCTCCCCTATGATGATAATATTCTGAGGGCTCCACAACAAATCAATTTCTCGAAAAGAAAAATCTTCCGTTTGACAATGGTGACTCTGATACCATAAAAGATAATTCGAAATATTATTATTATGCTTCTGCTTAATTGATTTTTACATCTCACATTACATCTATATTTATAATGCAGAAAACGAGTATTGGGCTAAATACAAGTCAGGCCCAAAAGACAAAAAGAATGAAAAGAAAGAAACGTGGATGCGGGTTGCCAGATTGGAGCCTATCATAATCTGAAGTATATTCCAGAACACAAGCAAAGCATAGGCATTATTAACATTAACATTATATACGTCTAGATCTATGTAAAATTGCACTTGCTCACAAGATATATACTGGCCAGTCCAAATGGTACCTTGTAGAATTATAATATCGAACATATATTCACACCAAGAACAAAACATAGACATGGTTCATTTTTGCTGTAAAAAATCACTTGTATGTACAGACTCATAATAATTGAGTTTTGAGTTCAATATTAGACATCATCACATGGCCTTACAATAAATGAAGGGCAAAATCTGACCGCTCTTTAACGATCTACTAGTATAAAGTTATATCCTCACAACACTCATCATGGATTTCATTGATATTATCAGCATGTCTTTTTGCAGGTTTACTAAAATTTTATAAAGCTCCCCCACTATGATACGGTATGAAGAGTAAACTGACTTACATACGGAACTACTGTTCCAATGATTCATAATTGAGGTCGCAATAATTATTTGAATTATAAGTTAACATACCTATTTGAAGCAATACAGAGAAGCACGTGGTCCAGCATGTATAATATTGACAGCTCCAAATTACAGCTCTACTGTTATATGCTTTAGACGACAGCTTCTCGTGTTCGTATTAAAGATGATATGTACTATGATATAATTCATGGTTGTAATCATCGACGAGCAAACACATACATCTCGAATGTGATATGGTTGATGCAGAAGTTACAAAAACATAAATTCAGTGACTCAGATTGATGCAAAACTTTTGAAACCAATAACTGTTTTGGAGAAACAGGAAAACTGTGGCCTTTGTTTAAACTCAAATGGCATTTTCCCGAAAGAATCAGCAAAATATGAATCAAATGTGTGACATACACATTGTTATCAAAAATCTTAAAATCCTACGATTTAAATCACGTTTCGAAACGGATCTTTACCGTTCCGATTCGATTTACATTTCGATTCAAACTCATTTTAAGATGCAGTTGAGAAAAATTATTCAATACACACTTATACATTCAGTATGTTTATTTGAATCCACAATTCCAATTCTAGTGTTTTATAAAACAAATAAAAATGAAACAAGAGAAAAAAACTAATTTTTTAAGTTTAGATCTAAAATTTCAAACATCATAATCAATTGCAAAATGTGTATAAACATTGAAATATGGATCTTTTGAACCTACGTTTTACGATTCAAATTCGGTGTCGATTTAAAATTTGAACTTTAAGATTTACGAATCCCATTTTATAATAATCTTGCATACACATGTATGCATAGCAGAAAATATCCACATAATAAGAGTTGTCATGAAGCGAGGGATACTTGCTAAACAATCTAAAGTGAAGGGGGTTCCTGTAATTTAGATTTAAGACAGATAAAAAATATTTATATTTATATTTCGCTTCCATAATAAATATATACATTTATTCAGATAATTCAAGCTTAAATTACAGTTGGGATGAGAAAAAATGAACCACAAACAGGATTCCTTGCACTAATACAATGCAGAAAGTTAATATCATTGCACATAAAGTGTAGATATAATGTACTTAATAATAGACACTGTGGAAACAAACTGATCATCACATCACCCAGATGGATAACTCTACTACTACAAAAGAATCTACATACCCAAAAATATACTACATCATACTAGTAACCATCCGAAGGTCATAAGCTATCCATTGAGCTCTAATCAATTAATTCAATAAATAAAAGGATATGGTTAGATGAGTGCACGAGGACAAGAGATCTCAACTCAACAAGTGTTACCATGATAGAAATTTATTCAAATAAAATCTATAACAGTTCTAATCACATCTCGAAAGGAGCAGTCTACATTATAGTAGTAATTTATAATAATTCAGTCAAATTGATGCTTTAATCTTAGCACATCTGGAACATAAAGATGCAGAAGTCACAAGAATCTTATATCAATACATCTCGTCACACACACAAACACACACATGACTTCAAAGACTAAAAGGAAGGTGGATCAGATGTTGATTTCATTGTCGGAAAACTGGACGATAAGTAGTCAAATCCAATAGTCTATATTCTTGCAAAAAACCCAGTGCTGCTAACAAATAGTCTATTCATTTTATATATTTGCTAAATATATAATTGGCATGCTGCTCCCAAAGTATTACGGTACGATCTTATAAACTTCGTACAGAGTTAATACATTAACTCAAAGAGGGCGCTAGTAATCGCTTTGGAATTTTCAGAAGAGGGGGAAAAAAAATATCTCAAAAATTCATATAGCATGCATTGTTTCCATAATCCATATAATATAAATAATGGCAGTTAATTACAATCACATAATCAGGTGAATAAAATTTCAAACCATATCTTATTGAACACTTGCTAAACCATTTTTTTTTCTCAAATTACACATGCATGTAGACATATACATATATATGTTGTATATGTATGTATGTACACACATGTGTGTATGTGCGTTCGTTTTGTATATAAATACACATATATAAATACATATGTATGTTTATGTACATACATGTATGTGCATATATGTGTGTGTGCATGCATGTGTGTAATATGGGCAGGGCCGGCTGAAGTATCCGGGTTGCCCTAGACAGCTAAATATTGGAGGCAAAAACTATGGAAAGGAAGAATGAAGTATCCGGGTTGCTCTAGGCAGCTAGATATTGGAGGCAAAAACTATGGAAAGGAAGAATCAAACCACCGACTTAAGCATTGGAAAGCCTATATAATACCACAACACCAATATCAACTTTGTTTATAAAAGCAGCAATATGAACTTTTAAACCATAAACTTGAAAAGCCTATCAACAACCACCTACCACCCCCGCCTGTTGCCCTCACCCAGGGGGTTGCCCTAGGCGGCCGCTTGACCAGCCTAGCCCTGAAACTGGGCCTGAATATGGGTAGCGATTGACTACACCCTTTATGTGACGCCCCTAAGCTACACCACAATATTTTATAGATTTTTACAATTCAACATGTATATGTGTGTGCATGCGCGTGTGTACACATATTGTATGGTAGCGATTGGCTACACCCTCTATGCTATGCCCCTATGCTACACCTCAATATTTCAAAGACTTTTACAACTGAAATGAAACACAATTTTGTAGAAATGTTTTTGTACAATTCAAGATCATTTTCATCAAATTTGATATCATTTAAAGAATCTTAGTATATTTAAAATGTTAAATTGGTTTCAGTCATCGAACCAAATAATTGATTTGAAATAAACTTTTTGAAAATGTTAGAATGGTCCAACTAAAATAAAATCTTGTAAAGGTGAACTTGAATATCTTTAATAATAGCTATAACAGCTTTGGTATCACACTTTTTGGTATCAACGTGAACTATCAAAAATGTCTCTCTATATTATCAAATCTTAATCATTTAAAAATAGGATCTAATATTAAACTTATTTTACAAATTCAAACGCCCTTAAAAGTAAGATCTAAGAATTAAATATGCTTTACAAATTCAAAATGCTTCTAAAAATAGGATCTAAAATTAAACTTCTTTTATAAATTCAAAATACTTCTTTACAAATATATAAATCTTAATGTCACTTGAAAATAAAAATAAAGTCATTTTTTGACCGATTTAAACATATACAATTTATAAGAAAAACAATTCACGCGCAAAGCGCCTGCCGTAACACTCGTTATAAGAACCAATCTACAAAGTTTGGTATTATTTTGAATTATGCAACTCATAAAAACTTTGAGGTGTAGTGGAAGGGTGCATCATAAAGGGTGTTAGTGTATCATTACAACACACAAACACAGACACACACGATGAGGAAGAATCCATAGCCCTTCATTTTTGGTTCCCTCATAGTTCTCTTACATCAGTCATTATATCCGATAAACGAGTAATTAAATTTAATGACATTCTCCCATATCTTTTATTACTTTTCTTCATCTTACATCGTCGTTAAATCTATCTGCTCTTTTGTTGAATCTAAGAATTGATGTAAAGGGGCTATGACCGTGGATATCTTCTCTCTCCTTGTGTGTGTATGTGTGTTCAATAATAATTTTTAAAATAGACCTTCCAAAATAAATTATTTGGAAAATAGATTTGTTTTAAAACTTCTTATGAAAATATACATGTTTTTGTTTCATACGAAATATACATGCGCATTATATAAATGCACATGTTTAAATTTGTACATGTGCGTTTACAGAATGTGCAAGAGACTTTTCTTTTTTGTTAATTCCAAAACCTACTTGCGTATTCTAAAAATGCACAAGTAGGTTTTTAGCATCAAAACAAACAACAGCTTATCTCTTCCTTCATTTCACATCTTCATCACTTTCAATCAAAATTCCCAACTTTTCAAATCTCCAATTTCAAACCCCTCTTCCACTCAAACAATAAATTTACATATCTTTTCATCTCCAAACTCTAAATAAATGAAAGAATCTTCTACATCTTCTCAAGAGCTAAAACCCTAAATTTAAAATTTGATTTGCAATTTTAATTTTTATTATGTTTAGTGTTATTGCAGATGTATTATAATGATTGGAATTCTTGATATTATAATTTGGATTCCAATGTAGATCGGTGTATATGTGTATTGGAATTTTGTGTGATTACTGATTGGAATAAATTTTAGTGAGTGGAGAATCCAAACCAATTGATGGAAGTATTCTTTATCGTCAAGATGAGCATAGAAATGTAAACCAATTACCCATGGAGGTATATTATTCCACAGCTTCTAATTCATCATCGCACAAATATTAGAAATCAAATTTATGTAATTCTGTTCTATATTGAATTTAATTGAATAGGCAGTTTCCACGGTTTCTACTATCGATCATTCAAGCAAGCTTACACTCATAGATCATAAAGATCGTCGACTTCAAGATAACTTAAGAATGGTCCATTTTTGAAAAACATTTCAAATCGGGCATCTTAGATTAGTCTGCCATCTTATTACCATGCTGTGTAATAGGTGGAAGCCAACGACAAATAAATTTCATTTTAGAGTTGGAGAAATGACTATAACTTTATTTGATATGGAGAAACTAATTGGTCTTAATGCTAATGGTTTTCCGGTATATTTCGATGACTTTGAAACGGAGTATATTCGATTATGTCATGACTTATTAGGTGTAGTTCCTCCTCCGGATGAAATTAGATCCAAATGTAAGGTTATCATGAGTTGGTTTAGACAGGAATTCAGAGATCCCCTTCCCGCAGAAGTAACGGATATTGAAATGGAGCGATAAACTCGTGTTGTAATCTTGTACTGTTTAGACTTTTTGTGGATTATTCGAAAGGACAATGTAATTTGAGGTATTTGCCACTTTTAAGGGATTTTCAGGATTGCGATCGTTATCCTTGGGGTAGTGCGGTGCTTTTCTATTTATATAGGGAATTGTCAGATGCTGAGCTATAAAATGTAAGAAAATTTGACCGTTTTGTAAGAAAATTAATACGAAAACATTAATGGTTTTCCTTCCTTATTTTGTAAGGAAATTTGACCGTTTCCTTTTCTCAAACGTTTCCTTCCTCATTTTGTGATCAATAGAATCTAAAGGGTTTTCTTATTAATATGCTAATCAATAAAACGGTTATAATCTAGAGCGTTAATTTCCCTCATCTTGATCATGATGGACGATCAAGACTAAGTCTACAAATATGGAAATTTGGTCCTCTCTCTACCTATAAATATTAACCTTTGCCCATCACAAAGGATATAGAAAAAAAACACATAAAGAAAGATATAGGAAAAGAGAGAGAAACCATTTCCTTTCTTCATTGAAATAACTTTCGACAGCAACCATTGTTGATTCATATACAAGATGTCTAGAGGTATGTTTTATTGATTCATTACATATGTGATAATCATGTAATTCTAGATCTTAGGGTTTATGTTATTTGCAAGATAAAGATTACATGTGGTATCAGGGCAAGGTTTTAGAATTCATGATTATCCATCAATATATATAAAACGAAACTAGCATAGATCTATGATATGATGTTTGTAATTTTACTATAATAATGATGATGATTATTAGTGTTAATGTGATTCAAGTTTAATATTCATATTATTTAAGTTGCTATAGTAATCACGATCATCAATATTATTCTATTTACTGTATGCTTAGATCTGGATCTGGAAAGTTTATATTTCCGCAAAAGTTAATTTTTCTACCTTAATGTTTGACCCACCGTATAATATGGAACAACTTATTGTATGCGAATACTTTTCAGAAAGTATACACATTGAAAACAATTGTTTCCTAGTTTGACATTAAATTCCTGATCTGGAACTTGCAAAATAATTGTTTATATGTTAAATTCATGTATGAAATTTACTTGGAGTTACTAGACATTTATTATCCTTGCTGTGGATTACTTGGAAGAATGGCAAATGTTTATGCGAAAAAAAATAAACTTCCCCACTCAATTTCCTTGTTTCCTCTGGTCTGATGCATGCAGTCCCGTCCACAGGCAGCTGCTGCTTGCATAATAACGCATGAAACATTAACGTTTATCATTCTTCCATGAGTATGGTTCTACTACCTACCCACAGGAGGCACTAAACCTAACCTCTTATTATGACATGTGTTTTATTCTTATAAAGAAGCCTACATTTCTTTTATATCTGCAGTTGCAATACCCTCAAACCTTAATTCGCACGCTACGTCTATCATCAGACTCAATGGAACCAACTACTCAGAATGGAGAGAGCAAGTTGAGTTTTCTTTGGGCGTACTTGAACTGGACATGGCTCTCCTTAAGGAAAAGCCAGCCCCACTTACTGACACAAGTACGCCTGAGGAAAACAAACTCCATGATGATTGGGAACGATCTAATAGGCTCAGCATGATGTTTATGCGAATGGTGATTGATACCAATATCAAAACCTCCCTACCCAAAACTGAAAGCGCAAAAGAATATTTGCAATCCATTGAAAATCGGTTAAAGACTGCAGACAAATCCCTTATTGGGAAACTTATGGCAGACCTTGTAACCATGAAGTTTGATGGTTCTCGCTCAATGAGCGCTCATGTCATTGAAATGATTAACCTTGATGCCAAACTTAAAAACTTGGGATTGGTTATGGACGATGCTTTTCTCGTCCAATTCATTCTCTCTAGCTTACCTCCTCAGTATGAACCATTCAAAATTCATTACAACACTATTACGAAAAAGTGGAGTCTAAATGAATTGACCAACAAACTGGTTCAAGAGGAGTCTAGGCAGGGCTCGTAAGGCATTAAAGTTGCTTATTTCACTCAAGAGGTTGGAAAACAAGCTGGCAAAAGGAACAACTCACAGCATAAAAGAGCACCACCCAAATATGATGACGCCACTCAACCATCCAAGAAGAAAAAGAAGGACGATGTCTGCAAATTCTGTAAGAAACCTAGACACTTCCAGGAATATTGCATTAAGCGCAAAGCATGGTTCGAAAAGAAAGGTAACCCAATGGGTTTCGTAAGTCATTTCGAATCAAATCTTACTAATGTACCTTCTTCTACTTGGTGGATTGATACTGCTGCTAATGTTCATGTTTCGAATTCTATGCAGGGATTCATTACGATCCAAACCACAAACCCAAGTGAGAATTTCATTTTCATGGGAAATAAAGATAAGCTCCAGTTGAAGCTATTGGAACTTTTCGTCTCATTTTAGATAACGGTTATCAGTTAGATTTATGTCAAACTTTTTATGTTCCGTCTATTTCTCGTAATTTGATTTCTGTAAGTGTACTTGATAAATTTGGATATTCTTTAGAAGTTGGAAATGGAAATTTTAGTTTATTTAGAAAATTTAGTCTTATTGGTTCTGTAATATTAATTGATGGACTTTATAAACATCATCTTAAACAAAATACTGAAATCCAACTCACCCTGCATGTAAAAGAAACTAAAGGAAAGTCATCCAAGAATGATTCTTACTTCTTGTGGCATAAAAAACTGGATCATATATCCAGTGAAAGAATCAAGTGGTTAGTGAAAAATGGTGTCCTACCGGACCTAGACTTCGCTAACATTACAGCATGTGTTGATTGTATTAAAGGAAAAACAACAAAAAACACAAAGAAATGAGCCACAAGAAGTACACAACTTCTTGAAATAATACATACAGATATTTGTGGACCTTTTGATGTTCCAACTTTTGGAGGAGAGAAATATTTCATCACTTTTATCGATGATTTTTCACGTTATTGCTATCTTTATCTGTTGCATGAAAAATCTCAGTCAGCGGATGCTGTACAAGTGTTCATTACTGAAGTCGAAAGGCAATTAGAAAGAAAAGTGAAAATCATTAGGTCAGATAGGGGTGGTGAATTCTATGGAAGGTATGATGAAACGGGACAACATCCTGGACCTTTTGCTAGACTTCTTCAAAAACTTGGAATTGTTGTACAATACACAACGCCTGGATCTCCATGGCAGAATGGTGTAGCTGAAACGCGAAATCGTACATACATGGAAATGGTTAGATCCATGATGAGTCATGCAAATTTACCTATATCATTATGGATGGATGCATTATGAACATCTGTCTACATCTTAAATAGAGTTCCAAGTAAAGTCGTTCCAAAGACTCCTTTTGAACTTTGGAAAGGATGGAACCTAGTTTATGACATCCCAAAATTTGGGGTTTCCCAACTGAAGCTAGACTGTACAATCCAAATGAAAAGAAATTGGATTTTAAGACAATCAGTGGTTACTTTATAGGTTACCCAGAAAAATCTAAAGGATATAGATTTTATTGTCCTAACCATAGTACAAGAATTGTTGAAACCGGCACTGCAAAATTCTATGAAAATGGTGAAATCAGTGGGAGTACAAAAAACAAGAAGTGGTCATTCATGAAATAAGGGTACCTATTATCTTACCCTCTATTTCGAAAGACATTGGGAATCATCCCATTGTTGAACCTGTTCACAATGAGGGAAACCCAATAAATGATCAACCATTCCATAATGAAATTATCACCAATCATAATGTTGATGAAGTACCACAAGAACTAGTATTAAGAAGATCTCAAAGACAAAGAAGATCAGCTATTCCTGATGATTATATGCTTTATCTAATAGAATCTGAAGGAACTACAGACCCAATTTCTTATTCACAAGCCATTAAGGATGTTAACTCTCTTAAATGGATTGATGCCATGAAAGATGAATTGAAATCTATGGATAATAATCAAGTTTGGGAAATCGTTCAATTGCCGCAAGGACATAAAGCAGTCGGTTGTAAGTGGGTCTTCAAGACCAAACGTGACTGCAATGGTAAAATTGAACGATATAAAGCCAGACTTGTTTTCAAAGGTTTAATCAGAAAGAAGGCATTGACTATAATGAAACTTTTGCTCATGTTTCCAGGAAAGATTCTCTTAGAATTATCATGGCATTAGTAGCTCATTACGATCTCGAGTTACATCAAATGGATGTGGAAATAGCCTTTCTAAATGGAGACTTGGAAGAAGAAGTCTACATGCGTCAACCTGAAGGCTTCATAATTGAAGGACAGGAAGACATGGTCTGCAAACTTAAGAAATCAATATATGGACTGAAAAAAGCTTCTAGACAATGGTATCTAAAGTTTCATGAAATCATTACCACTTTCGATTTCACAGAAAACATAGTTGACCCTTGTATATACCTCAAGTTCAGTGGGAGCAAGTTCATATTTTTGATTCTGTATGTTGATGACATATTATTAGCTAGCAGCGACCTTGGTTTATTACGTGAAACTAAGGATTATCTCTCAACGAATTTTGAAATGAAAGATATGAGTGAGGCTTCCTATGTGATAGGAATAGAAATATTCTGTGATAGATCACAAGGAATTCTAGGATTGTCTCAAAAAGCATATATTGACAAAATTCTTGAGAGATTTGGCATGACGAATTGTTCATTTAGTCATGTCCCACTGCAGAAAGGAGACAAACTTGTTCTTGAGCAGTGCCCAAAGACTCCTATGGAACGAGAAGAAATGACCAACCTTATGCATCTCTTGTAGGGAGTTTGATGTATTCACAGGTCTGTACAAGACCTGATATTAGTCATGCAGTTGGTATGTTGGGTAGATTTCAAAGTAACCCAGGAATCGCTCATTGGACAGCTACAAAGAAGGTACTGAGATACCTAAAGGGAATAAGGAATTACATGCTCACCTATAGAAAATCAAGTTACCTACAGGTAACTGGTTATTCTGATTCAGACCTTGCTGGATGTCATGACACTAGGATCTGCACTCTTGGCTATGTGTACCTCTTATGTGGAGGTGCAATATCATGGAGAAGCCAGAAATCTGAGATGCTTTTCGGATCCACCATGATGGTTGAATACGTAGCATGTTATGAGGCTTCAATTCAGGGAACATGGCTGCGTAATTTTGTCTCACAATTTGGCACTTTAAGTTTTATCTCTAAGCCACTAACTGTCTACTGCGACAATGAAGCTGCAATCTTTTTCTCCAAGCAAGATAGGATAACCAAAGGTTCCAAACACATGGACCTGAAATGAAATACCTACTACTAAAGCAAGATGTTAAACTAAAGAAAATTGTTGTTAAATCGATAAGTACAGACTTACAAGTGGCAGACATATTCACGAAAGGACTACCTCCAAAGACCTTTCAGAGACATACTGATAGCATGGGTCTTGCAGATAGTTCATAATTATCTCCTTATTATGCCATTTATTTTGTACTTAGCCAGACATAACAATTATTGAGCTCTTAATAATTTGGACATCTTTTATTTCTGTTTTATAATGTGTACACATTTATATTTAGATAAATGATAATAGAAACGGTCTGTTGCTTCAAGACATTATGTGACCATTAAGTTATGCTCATCTACGGTCTAGTTATGAAAGTTGTCAATGTCATATTACATGGAAGTAAGCATGTTGCAAAATAACATGTACACGTCATGACTTCCATTGACCACTGGATTAGCCAAGACACTTATGATAACTGATTAAAGAAAAGTTTATCATATCATGCATGTCTTATGACCTTAATACGAAAACATTAATGGATTTTACTATTGACCAAGTGGGAGACTGTAAGGAAATTTGACCGTTTTGTAAGGAAATTAATACGAAAATATTAATGGTTTTCCTTCCATATTTTGTAAGGAAATTTGACCATTTCCTTCCTCAAACGTTTTCTTCCTCATTTTGTGGTTAATAGAATCTAAAGGGTTTTCCTATTAATATGCTAATCAATAAAACAGTTATAATCTAGAGCGTTAATTTCCCTCATCTTGATCTTGATGGACGATCAAGATTAAGTCTACAAATCTGGAAATTTGGTCCTCTCTCTACCTATAAATATTAACCTTTGCCCATCACAAAGGATATATAAAAAAACACATAAATAAAGATATAGGAAAAGAGAGAGAAACCATTTTCTTTCTCCATTGAAATAGCTTTCGACAACAACCATTGCTGATTCATATACAAGATGTCTGAAGGTATGTTTTATTGATTCATTACATATGTGATAATCATATAATTCTAGATCTTAGGGTTTATGTTATTTGCAAGATAAAGATTACATAAAAGTCTAAATCATTAGGTGGTTGTATGTCGTTATTGTAGGTATGGTTCGTTCTTAGTTTTTTTTCTAATTATTTTATATTGCTTGATATTGTATTAAAAGGTTCAATCAAAATTTGCAGGTATGGTCGTGGACATACTTGACGATCGGACGACCAAATGTATCAATCCCTCCTAATTTGGACTCTTTCCTTCCTTATGGTTGTAGATAAGTGTAATTCATTCATTGAAGAAAGTACATTACCATGATTATCGTAATGTCTCTTGTAGGTAAGTGTAATTCATTCTTTAAAATGTCTCTTGTTGATGGAATACTGTAAAACATCGGCGTGAGACTCCTAAAAATGTTCAATTTTATCGTAATGAACTAGACTTACTACCATCTAAAAGTGTGACTTCGGATTTGTATGCCTTAACTCTTGGAACAACGGGATATTTGTTTGATCAATATAGAGATTTGTTGTGTAAGACTCGGTTGATTTGTTTTTTGTGTTTTGAAAATTATTGTTTGAATTTGAGACAATTTAGATATCTTTCTCAACATATTCCCAATCCGATTGTTCCAATTAATGAAACTCCTGGACAATGAGGAGAGTAGATAAAAGAAACTTTACACTTATTGAATAAGAGACTTGAAAACATATGTGTTGAGCGAACTCTTACAATTTTGGTAGGTTAATATGAGTACTGGTATTGGTAAACAACTCATCGTTTTATATTGAAACAATCTTCAAGACGCCTAGTTGCTTACATTCCTTGAACACCATTAGAGTGTGATGTGGTTAGCGGGATTTATAGTGCTATGGAGATGATGGATGATATTGAACTCAATCGTTTTAAGCCCGATAAGGTTAAAACGAAATTCTTCGGACTCAAAAATTTACTCAACACAATTTTAGATAGAAACAAGTTACATCAACCTTCTGCACATCATGTTGAAGAATCTCCTTTTGCACATTTGAAAGCTAATGTCGAACTACCGTTCGTGAATGAACAACAATGGCCACAATGGAAAGATAATGTCGAACCTCCCATCATGCATGGACAACAATGAACTAAAATACAAATAATTTGAAACATCAAAATTCGCTAAAAATAAAATAAAATAACATGCCTTCAATATCTTCAATTGATCAAAAGATGATATTGTTAATTTGATCTATTGTTTAGAGTTTGGAGATGAAAAAATATGTAAATTTGATGTTTCAGTGGAAGAGTGGTTTGAAATTAGGTATTTGAAGTTGGGAATTTTGATTGGAAGTGGTGAAGTTGAGAAATGGAGGAAGAAACATGTTGTCTGTTTTCGTGCCTGAAATCTACTCGTGCATTCTGCAAATTCACATGGACAAAAATACAAATGCGCATTTACAGAATGTGCATGTATATTTTGACTAAAACAAAAAAGATCTATTTTCATATCTATTTCCCAAATAAGTTATTTTGAGAGGCCTAATTCAAAATTTTGTCCAATTATATAACTAAAAACATACTACATTTAGGCAGAATCCTAACGACAGCAGTGCATTTTACCAATAAATTTTACGATCGTCTATATATTGGTTTTTTGTAATTTTATCCACTTCAGGATATTGTAGAGATATCAACGCCGATTGGAAAGACGACTTCTTGAGAATTTTCGTATTTACCCAGAAACTGTTTTTGTGGATTATTATTTGTCTTTTACTGATGATAGATTCAGTTTGCAAGATGAATACTCATCAACGTGGCCATCAACCTTAACAAATCATATGGATCACAAAACAATTGTTAGTGAAACAATGTTTGATTTGAGATGGATGAAAACAAGGAGCTAAAATGTTGGGTAATGATAAATAGTACAAGAACCAAAATTTTAAGAATATAATGAATCTAGAACGGTAACAAAGATTACCTTTTATTGCAGCAACTATCACCTTTAGCCAGAAAATTTCGTTGAGAGCACCCTGCCTAAGAACAATAGAGTGGAAATTTTTTGATAGATATGTAACTGCATAACATTAATCTATGACCTGAACCGAAAACATTCCATTACAATATGAAAAACTGGAATGAGGCAAAATATCAACTCTTCACAGCATCCCATTAGCATATATGAAATATAAGAGTATTGTGAAAATCAATATATATTTGTAAAAATTCCTAAAAATGACTAGTTGACATGTATACAGCTTAAACTCAAGAAGACTCGAATTCACAATAAACCAATCTGAACTAATCCATATCCACAAAATTTTCTCTTCTATATTCCCTCGCAATTACTGGCACACCGGTAGACAGACAACTAAAAGAGAAAAACAGAATAAGTTCCTCCATCAATACAGCAACGAAATATTCAAATATATTCATAAAATTAGATAATGGAGAAGTATCAGCATTAGTATGATGCATCTGTTTGGTTATGTCAATTGTTGACTAATTGCACCACGCTTAAACCAGCAATCAAGTAATATAAATTGTTAATTTTGCAACAACACAAAGTAGAAACTGTTAATGGCTTGCACAGCCACAACCTTCTATATTATTCAGTATATATACAGAGAGTGATTTACATAACATTTTGAATTGTTAGCCTAAAGAACTATTCCAACTACAATTTTACATATACTCATGCAGACCTAATCTTAAGGGATATACACATAACAAGTGGATAGACTTATTCTTGCTAAGATTTGCTGCAGTTGTGGGCTGCACTGGTGCAGACGTCTTAACACTTCCTTGCAAGTTGAACGGCCGATTCTGGATGGACAACTTGTTCCTTAACACTTCAAATCGTTGAGTGCTCAAGCCCTTTGTGAAAATATCTGCAATCTGGTCTTTGGTTGAAATAAAGCGGACTGACAACTTCTTGGTTGCAACTTGTTCGCGAACAAAATGATAGTCTATCTCAATGTGTTTTGTCCGAGCATGAAAAACAGGATTGATTGTGAGATAAGTGGCACCCAAGTTATCACACCATAGTGTAGGAGGTGACTGCATGGGTAATTTGAGTTCTTTAAGCAATGATTGTATCCACATTATTTCAGCTGTAGTTATGGCAATTGCTCTATATTCTGCTTCTGTGCTTGATCTAGAAACAGTCTTCTGTTTGCGTGCACTCCATGAGACTAAGTTTCCTCCAAAGTATATGCAGTAACCACTTGTGGAACGACGATCATCCGGACACCCAGCCCAATCCGAATCAGAAAATGCATGAAGAGATAAGTTGGTTGGAATATAGAGCTTTAGACCGAAATTGATTGTATGTTTCAAGTAGCGAAGTATACATTTGACAGCTGCCCAATGGAAATCTCGTGGATCATGCATGTGTTGACATACCTTGTTCTCTGCGACAGCTATATCAGGCCTGGTAAACGAAAGATATTGGAGAGATCCCACTATGCTTCGATACTGAGAGGGATCAGAAAATTTGGGACTGTCGAACTTTGACAGCTGTGTGTTGGTGGCTAGAGGTGTGGTGAAGGGCTTGGCACCATCAAATTTGCTGGTTTGCAGCAGCTCCATAATGTATTTACGTTGGGAGAGAAAAAGACCATTTGAATGTGGAATTACTTCAATGCCAAGGAAGTAATGCACGAGACCTAGATCTTTGATGGTAAAGGAGGACTGTAGTTGTTGTAGAAGTGTATTAATGTGATCTCCTGGAGTTCCTGTAACTATAATATCATCAACATATATAAGGATGAAGAGAGTAGACATCTTCGTATGGCGCATGAATAAAGACGTATCTGCTTTTGAACCAACAAAGCCAAGACTGATAAGGAAACTAGTAAGTTTGAAAAACCATGCTCTAGGGGCTTGTTTGAGTCCGTATAGAGATTTTCGGAGTTTGCATACATAATTTGGAAATTTAGGATCAATGTACCCTGGTGGTTGCTTCATATAGACCTCCTCGGTAAGATGACCATGAAGAAAGGCATTTTGAACATCAAGTTGACGCAATGGCCATTTGTTGACTAGAGCAATTGTAAGGACAATTCGAATGGTACATGGCTTAATGACAGGACTGAATGTTTCACCATAATCAATGCTTACTTGTTGGTTAAACCCTTTCGCAACTAATCTGGCCTTATGTCTCTCAAAAGTTCCACCGGATTTTCGTTTGGTTCGAAAGACCCATTTACAACCAATTACATTCTGGTTTTGTTTTGGAGGTGTAAGAATCCAAGTTCCATTTTGCAGTAAAGCATTTATTTCATCATCCATGGCATTGCGCCCATGAGTATGTATTTTGGCTTGGGAATAGCAAGTGGGTTTGTCTTCATCTGAGGTTTGTAAGGGATGGTGAGTGGTCAATAGACACATGCGGTTTACCGGCTTTATAATCCCAGCCTTGCCTCGTGTAACCATTGGATGGGTTGGTGGGTTGTTGGGTGTTACTGTAGTAGGGAGGACTGTGTTGGTTCAGCTTGTGGGAAGGTGGGTTCTATCACACTAGGAGAAAGTGCTGCTGGTGCTGGTTGTGAACCGGTAGGTAATGGTGAAGGAGATATGTTACCGGTAGGTAATGATGAAGGAGACTGAATGGTAGGGGCTGGTGAGAGATTAGAGAGAATTAATGAAGTGGTTGGGAAGAATTGAGAAACAGAAGTACTTACAGTTGTAGTATTGTCTCTTTGACTAGAATAGGGGAAGATTGTTTCTTCGAAACGGACATGACGAGAGATGTAGAGACGCTGGGGGTCAATGTTATAGCACATACATCCCTTTTGTGAACTGCAATATCCAAGAAAAACACATGAAAGAGATCTATGAACAAGTTTGTTAGGTGCATAAGGACGAAGATACAGATAGCAAAGATATCCAAAGGATTTTAGTTGTGTATAATCAGGCTTTGTGCCAAACATTAACTCAAGGGGTGTGGAGCCGGATATTGTTGGTGAGGGAAGGCGATTAATTAAATAACAGCTAGTCATGAAAGCATCGGCCCAAAATGATAAAGGCATACTAGCATGATTAAGTAGAGACAAACCAGACTCACCAATGTGTCTGTGTCGGCGTTCAGCTAAACCATTTTGTGGGGAAGTATGTGGACAAGTAAAACGATGAATAACACCGTGATTGTTTAGAAAGTTTGTGAACTTTTTGTATTCAGTCCTATTGTCTGTTTGAAAAACTTTAATTTTCTTTCCAGTAACATTTTCAATTTGTAACCTGAATTGAATAAGAATGTGCAATGCATCAGACTTATGGCAAAGAGGATAAAGCCAAGTATAACGACTAAACACATCCATTAAAAGTAGATAATATCGATAACCATTTTTAGCGAGAACGGGTGCTGGACCCCATAAATCAGAGGCAATTAATTGCAAAGGAGCATCATATTTTGTTTTACTAGAAGAAAAAGGCAATTTATGACTCTTCCTTATATTGCAAGCATGACAAAAAGACAACGACTCATGATCAACAGGTAGATCGTTAGATGACACTACTTTATTAACAGTCTTTAGCATTGGGTGACCTAATCGATGATGCCAAAGTGAAACTGATTGAGAAACAAATCCGACTGTCGGGCGGATGACTAAAGTGATACAATCCCCCCTTATTCTTGCCTTGGAGAAATACTGTCCCTGTGTCCTGGTCCTTTACATAAAAATGAGATGGATGAAATTCAAAAAAGACATGATTATCTTTAGAGAATTGTGAAACTGATAAAAGATTTGTAGAGATAGATGGTACATGATAAATGTTATTTAAACGAAATAAGCGATTACCAATTTTAAAAGATGATTTACCAGTATGATGAATGGGAAGAGAAGTACCATTACCAACTCGGATTTGATCAGGGCCATGATAGTCTGATTGGATATGGAGGTTAGAGAGATCATTTGTGAGATGATGAGTAGCACCACTATCCGGGCACCAGTTTGCATCAATCAGAGAACCGGGAGCAGCAACATAAGCAGTTGGAGGAGTAGTGGAGGGTGGTTTGTAAGTCTTATCAAACCTATACCAGCAATTACTTACAACATGCTTTTACGCCCACAAAGCTGACAGGGTCCACCTTGAGATGAGTTTGAATGAGACTGGTTTTGGGGGCGATGAGGTCCTCTATTTCTATAGTTATTTGGCTTACCTCTGTTGTTCTGATATGGTGTAGATGAGCGAGACGGAGATGCTTGATGGGCGACATTGGCAGTGGGTTGGGGAAAATTGGCAAGCTGTGCCTCCAAACGCAGTTCAAAAGAAAGTAAGTTGGAGTAAAAGTCGTCCATATGGAGATCAGTGGCGGTGGATGTTAGGACAGTGACAATGGCATCATAAGCTGAGTCAAGGCCTCCAAGAATTATGTGTTGGAGGTCAGTGGTCGAGACAGGGCTACCTACTGCAGCAAGACTGTTAGCTAGGTGCTTGGCATGGCGATAATATTCAGCTATGGTTTTGGATCCTTTTCTTACATTCTGTAGTTCTCGTTTAAGATACAGGATTCGTGGTTGAGCTTTGGAGGCAAAGTGCTTGGATAGAGCTTCCCATACTGCTTGTGAGGTTTGGAGACCGACAACATGGGCGAGTGTTGATTCAGTGAGGGAGGAAAGGAGCCATCCTAATAGGATCTGGTCCTGTTTGTTCCAAGTAATGTATTCTGGATTGATTGTGTTGTTCGTCAGGGTTTCAGCGGGGCATTTATTACTCCCGTCAACAAAACCTTCAAGTTCATAGCCTTTTAGTAAAGGCAGGAATTGGGTGCGCCAAAGTAAATAGTTGGAATTGTCCAACTTAACAAAGAGAAGGTGGTGAATTTGGACTGGCGGAAGGGTGGGATTGGACACTGCAATGGTGGGAGTGAGATTGGCAGTGGTGGAGGAGTCTTCATTGGCCATGGTGAGAAAGTGAATGACAGGGATGGTTTTGGGATAGATCGACCAGCTCTGATACCAAGTAGAAACTGTTAATGGCTTGCACAGCCACAACCTTCTATATTATTCAGTATATATACAGAGAGTGATTTACATAACATTTTGAATTGTTAGCCTAAAGAACTATTCCAACTACAATGTTGTATATACTCATGCAGACCTAATCTTAAGGGATATACACGTAACAAGTGGATAGACTTATTCTTGCTAAGATTTGCTGCAGTTGTGGGCTGCACTGGTGTAGACAGTCTTAACACACACAAAAAAATATTTGCAAAATTAGTGCATTGAAAGTAGATCCTGCTTTAGACCAGATATCCTTTATTATTTTTCTCAAACAGAAGTAATAGTGGAAATATTAAAGAAATGGCATATGTTGGCCTGAGAATAGATGTAGAAAATTGCATGTAGACTATATGATACATGTAAGCTCTATCTTAAAGCATAAATCTACCCATGATCATTAAGGCTAGTCTTAATGAGATGTATTAAGTGCATCGCAGAATTAAGAAGTTCGCAAAGATGGTTATGATTAAGAAGTTCAACATTTTCTGAGACAGTGCTATGTGTTGGAAGTTTTTCATAAAATTGTTTAAATTGATTGTCACTACGAAGGAGGGTCAAGGGGGTGGCAACCCCGCTAGGTGGGGGTGTGGGGGCAACGCCCCCATTGACGGCGGCCGATCTGTTCATTTCGAACAGTCACCACCAACAGACACATTCCCTCTATATATACTTGGCAGCCTTCGTTTTCGAAAAAAAAAACTTTTCTGTTTTCTGAATCAATAACTCTATTAGCATCATCTGATCAAATTCGAATGTTCTTTTGATTTGTGCAAGTAATCACAACTTGCGCAAAACACACTCCATTGTATTCTGAAAGAACGTTTTATGAAAGCATCTGTGATATGAGAAAGGCAAAAACATTCTTGAAAGAAAGCGATTCAATTGTGCCCTGGAGTGATATATCTATATAATACTACAACACTATGAGCATCCCATGACAGTACTATTAACTTCAAGATAGTCAGGAACTCGGATGGTATGGGTTGTCTAAGCCCGTAGCATTCAGGATCAAATCAATTTGTTTATCAAAAATTGAAATTACAACCGACTAGCTTTTCTACGGTACTTAAATATTCAAATGCAAAACAAATAGGTCACTTTTGAATATGAAAAGCGTGCGTTTATTTTAAGAAATTATTAAAATCAGAAAAATTATACGGATAAGGAAACAGATTTTTTTTAAAATTCCTTTCAGATAAAATACTTTAAGGCAAAAAAACCTGATTCTTACATTATAACAATGAAGAAAAATAACTTAACCTTATCATACTTATCTTTATTCCCCTCTTTAATTAACTATTATGTTCATCTTGCCACAAACATCCATTATATCTATATTCATCTTCAATACCCTATTTAAAGTTCGAAATTTCTCTTTTGATTTAAAAAAGGTTATAAATTGAATATGAAGAAGAAGAATCATCTCTCTTTATTAGGTCTATCAACGGTCTAATACAAATCCTGATAGTGTCATATCCATTTCCGGAATAATTTTCATATATCAGATATCTACATCCGCGAGTGCATACAGATATCGAATATTATATGCATCCGCTCACAGCTAATAACTCAATGAGCATATATACAATAAATTCAGATTCAACATAAAACTCTTTCAGTATAATGCTTATAATACCAAAAAAGGAAAAAACACCATGATAAAAAATGGTATTGAGCATCATATATTCATTTATATACATGTAATATAAATTATTATTATACAATAGTAAATACCAATCATTTTTTGTACTAAAATGTACATAATATATACTATTATCTTAACTGCAGTTGGATGAATAATTTTTTAACATGGATACAGCCATATCTGCATCCATATCCATTTTTGGATACCGGGTATTATCTCATTTTTCTAAAAGAACCAGAACTCAGACTTTGCTCTTAGCACACGAAGTAAAATCTGAATGATTTCTTATTATGGAATCCAAAGTAGTACAATGACTTTTTATAGAAGCCTTACAACGATAAAACAGAAATTTAAGGAATGAAAACAGGAAACAAACTCTTAAACAGAAAGACTTATTCAGTTCCTACAAACTTGGTTGACTTATTCAAATCTCAGACTTTGTCAATTATCCAACAAATTCCTCCCCTTAAACTGACATGATTCTCAGCATCAGTTTAATCTTCCAACTTTCGAACTCCAAGTGTCCTTCTAAGCTTCTCGTACTGATCTAGTTTGATAGGCTTCGTCATGATGTCTGCAACTTGATCGTTGGTACCACAAAAAACCAGCTGTATGACCCCTTCACTTGTTAGATTGCGTAAGTAATGATACCTTACATCAATGTGTTTCGTTCTTCGATGCATAACCGGATTCTTTGATAATTTGATTGCCGAACTGTTGTCACACATAATGCTAATGCATTCACCGCCCACAACACTTAACTCCTGCAACAATCCTTTCAACCAAACATAGTGACATGCTGAGGACGTTGCCGCAACATACTCAGCCTATGTAGAAGACAAAGTAACAATGTCTTGTTTCCTTGAGCTCCAACAGATCGCTGCTCCATTCAATAAGAACACATACTCGGAGGTGCTTTTCCTGTCGACCACATCCCGAGCGTAGTCACTGTCTGTATAACCCAGAGCGTTCAGGTTTGATGATCTCCCGTAGAAAATACCAAAATACAGTGTTCCTCTTAAGTATCTTAACACTCTTTTGGCAACCATCATATGTTCTTCTTTGGGATCAGCCATAAAACGTGCTATCAAACACACTACGAACATCAAGTCAGGTCTTGTTACCATAAGATACATTAGACATCCAACAAGTTGTTTGTAGAGTGTTGCATCGGCTCCTCTGCTCCCCTCCTTTGTGATGATAGTGCCTGGGACAATTAGATTTTTGACTGAATTGCAGTTCCACATATTGAATCTCTCCAAAACCTCCTTGGCATACTTCTTTTGACTGATGTGTATACCATCACTGCTTTGATGGATTTCTACTCCAAGAAATAATTTCGTCTTCCCCATGTCTGTCATCTCAAACTCTTTTTGCATCGAAGATTTGAACTTTGTGCATAAAAGCTCATCATCTCCAGTGAATATTAAGTCATCGACATAAAGACTTACCACCAAAATCTTGTTCTCTATTTTCTTAAAGAACAACGTGTGGTCACAGTTGCTTTTCTGGAATCCCTCCTTCTTGAAATAGCTCTCGATTCGACTGAACCAGGTTCTTGGTGCTTGTTTTAGGCCATAAAGAGCCTTTTTCAATCGATAAACCTTGTCTTCCTCCCCTGCTTTGATAAACCCTTCAGGCTGGTCTACATAGACTTCCTCCTTCAGTTCTCCATACAGAAAAGTGCTCTTTACATCGAGCTGAAAAACACACCATCCTCGTTGAGCTGCCATTGCCAAGAGACTCCTTATTGTGTCCCATCGAGCGACTGGTGCGAACACCTCAGTGTAGTCAACTCCTGCGGTTTGAGAATACCCTTTTGCGACTAACTGAGCCTTGCATTTTTCTACCTTCCCTTCTTCATTTAACTTGGTTTTGTATACCCATTTGACACCAATTTTCTTTGCTTGAGGTGGCAGATCAACAAGTTCCCATGTGTGATTTTTCTCAATAGACTGAATTTCGAGTTTCATGGCATCGTTCCACTTTTCTTCTTTCGCAGCATCATAATAATTAACCGGATCATCATTACTTACGTAGAATGCAAAATTTATCAAAGCTTCTTCTTCTTCACTCACTTCTTCCCCACTTACAAAATCTTGCATCCAACCAGGTGGCTTCCTTGCCCTTCTCGATGGTTCTCCACATTCAGGCTCTTGAGTTTCTACCCTTGGAGCCTCGACAAGCTCCTCTATTTCAACTTCTGCAATTTCAGGTTCTTCTCCCTCGTTAATCTCTTCTTCATCATCTGTCTCCTTTGCTTCAAAATCTCCATCATCTCCCCAAGCAAGTTCTTTTTGCTCCGGTGTACTCAGCTTCCAATCCCACTTAGCATCCTCTTCAAATATGACATCTCTGCTGATGGTGATTTTCTTTGTGACTGGATCATACAATCGATATGCCTTGGATTCATCACTGACTCCGAGCAGAATGCATTTGTGGCTGCGATCATCAAGTTTTATTCGCTTTTGTACGGGGATGTGAACATGAGCAATTGACCCAAAAACTCTGAAATAATCAATTTTTGGCTTGATTCCTGTCCACTTTTCTTCAGGTACCTTGTCTTTTATTGCTTTTGTGAGACTTCGGTTCAAGACATGGGTTGTCCATCTTGCTGCTTCAAGCCACAGAGATCTTGGTATTTCCTTCTCAGACAGCAAACAACGAACCATATTCATAATTGTTCGGTTTCTCCTTTCCGCTACTCCGTTTTGTTGAGGAGTGTACGCTGCAGTCAGTTGCCGCTTTATGCCATGATCTCTACAGAATTGATGGAACTTGTCAGAAGTGAATTCTCCTCCCCTGTCTGTACGCAGCCCTCGAATGACAGTCTTGGCCTCCTTCTCAATAGAGTTTTTGAAAACTTTGAAAGTTTCAAAAGCTTCTACTTTCTCTGTAATAAAATGAATCCATGTTTTGCGAGAGAAATTGTAACAACCCTCATATCTATCGATTTTATATTTAAATATTTTATAGTTAGTCGGATGTTAGTCCGAAAAGCTACTTTTTGCATACGGTCAAATTAGGACTCGAGACCACTTCCATTGAGTTCGAAATGACGTTTGCGATCTTTTTGAGTGTAAACTTCGATATGTTTGGAGATAGTGAAATTTTCGTCACTTTTTGGCTTAGGACTTTGGTTTGGGCTGAACACACACTAACTCAGCCCAACCCCCTCTTCTCTTCATCACTTCATCAAATAACATTTAAGCTTCATCAAAAATGGTGGTGGGAAGTGGAAATTAAAACTCCAAACTTAAATTCTATTGCAAATCCGAGATTCAACATCAAATTCAAGTAGAAGATAGTGGATTCAAGCTTTGGATTGCTTTCCTTACTTTCAATCTCCATATTCATCCATTTTAGTGAAAATGTGAGATTTTTGATTTCACATCTTGCCTATAATTGTCATTGGACTGTTGGGAATGATTCCTCATCACTTTAGCATGTTTGTTTGTATTGGATTTGGATTGGATTGGCGAAAAACCCAAATTTTTAGTGTTTTTGGAAATTTCCTGAGCTTAGGTCGTTCTGCCTCCATAGGTCGCCCAGAACTGTAGCTCGTTCGCGTTGAAAAGTCACGCGGTGTTAGGTCGTTCGCGAGTTAAGCCTTAAGCCGTAGGTCGTTCGCGAGTTAAGCCTTAGGTCGTTTGGCCTTTATAACTTTAGGTCGCTCGCGAGTTAAAACTTTAGGTCGCGCTGGCCTTAAGTCGTAGGTCGCTCGACCCTTCAACCCCTTAGGTCGCTCGCGTGTAAATCCTTAGGTCGCGAACCAGTTTGGTCGCGCACCCTCCTTAGGTCGCGAACCAGTTAGGTCGCACACCCTACTTTAGGTCGCGAGTTTTAGGTCGCGCACCCTACTTTAGGTCGCGAGTTTTAGGTCGCGCGTCTTTAGGTCGCGAGTTTTAGGTCGCGTGTCTTTAGGTCGCGAGCTTTAGGTCGTGAGTTTTAGGTCGCGCGTCTTTAGGTCGCGAGTTTTATGTCGCGTGCTTTTAGGTCGCGAGTTCCTTAGGTCGCTCGCCTCCCTTAAGTCGCTCACCATTAGGTCGTATGACCTATAAGTCGCTTGCTCCAGCAGGTCGAACCCCGTGCTCCCCTTCGTAGGGGATCTTATCTGGAAAAAAAACATTCAACAGAACTTCCTACTTTGATGGTTTTGGGAGTTGATTTCTTTGGATTTTTCTCACGTCTTCGAATGTGAATTTATGTGATTCGATTTGTTTCAACAATCGTTTGTGACTTATCACTTTAAAGATATGAAGGTTTTAATACTAGTAGTAAATATTAAAACTCTTTCATCAAAGCGATTTCAATACTATTTTAAATATCAAAAGTTCATTTTCTCAAACCGATTTCCAATCTACTAGTATATACAAGCCTTTACTTCACTCGGATGAGAAATCGACTTAAACGACTTAGTAAAACGAGTGGTATGAAACGCTTGCGTTCACTTCGTCGGTTAGCTCTTGGACTTGTTCGATTGAACCCTTTTTGTGACAATTTTCTAGTGAAGATTTACAGCTTGTTCGTAAATATTTAAGTTAAGCAAGTGGTTATGGGACATGAAGCTAAACTCATATATTTACTAGCTTGGTGTGATTGACACTTCCTTATGATCATGACGATCATTCTTGTGATTTAGACTAGCGATTGAGCGATGTCTCTTTGTCTGCAAGGGAGACTAGACCCCGCTTGGGTGATGTTTCTACTCACATATATGGGGCTGCACCCCATGGTCTTTGGGCCGTTTGTGTGTCAAAGTTCTCGGGCCATCCGTGTGTTCGGAAAATTAAATGGATAGCTTCCATGAGATAGCTTCTCGTCCGTGTGCTTGGACTTCCCCCTTTTAGTGATTTCTGGATTTCGTGTGTTGATTTCTGAATTTAGTGCTTCACCAACTTTTGTGGTTTTCATTGATATGATATCAGTTTTTGTGCATTGGTGAATTTGTGTGTCATTACCTGCTTATGGGTTTGGATCTTTGAGAAGATCCTTGTGAAATTGATTAATCTCTTGTTGATCATCATTTACGTACTTATAGTAGTACGACGTTATGGTTATTACATGTTCATGTCATGTCGTTTACTTTATACCATATCATCTGATATTTATAGCTAGACTGATCCGTTTATTATTTTCTTATAAATAATACTCGGGTCAGACCGAGATGTTACAGGTGCTTCTGCTTGACTTCTCTTCAGGATTATTATGACTTTTGGCTAACTACATAGATTAGTAGTTTTTGGATGTACACATTTGAGATATAGACTCTATGTTGTGTACTTATTCTTTTGTATAGCACGTGATGCTATTCTTTTGTATTATCGTGGATCTTTCTGACCACTACTCTGATGTACACTTTAATGTGTTATATATTTATTCATATCTTCTTCCGCCTTTGTGACATGGATGTCTGTGACTGATTTATGTTATGATTATTTCTATGTTTGTTTCCGAAGGTTATATATAGCCACCGTGTGATAGCTTTATGTTTGTATCGGTATGTCGGATTTCCTCTTTAAGAGATATGCATTCTGTTCTATCTGACATATTGGTGCTCGCACAAAGAAGTTACATGGATAGTCGCTCCTCCACAGCCTTATTCTCCGTGCTAATTGACAGCACTACATCGTAGTGTTCTTGGTTAGCGTGGGTATAGAGGTGGGGCGTCACAGAAATCATCAACAAGTACCATCAAGTACCTTTTTCCACTGTGAGAAGTTGGAGTGATTGGTCCACAAAGGTCTGCATGAATCAGCTCCAGCTTTTCAATTGCTATCCACTTGCTTTTCTTTGGGAATTTTCCTCGTTGTTGCTTTCCCACATTGCATATTGTGCACACCTTGATATCGTTTTTTATATTTGGTAATCCTTTCACCAGTTCCTTCTTCTGCATGACCTGAATGGACTTATTGTTTAAGTGTCCATGTCTTCTGTGCCAAAGAGATCCCAAATCTTCTTCTTCCACCTTGAGACAATTCTCAGAAATTGGTTTCTTCTTGGCATAAATTAGGAACATGCGATTGATTGTCATTTGTGTCTCTACAATCAATCCTCTTTGACGATGGTAGATCCTACACACGCCATTCTCGATTATAATCTTTAACTGCTTCTCCTGTAGTTGTCCAATACTCAACAAATTGTTGGTCAGATGAGGAACGTAGTAGACATCAGTTATTGTTTTCGTGATTCCCTTTACTTCAAATCTGACTTTCCCCTTTCCTTGAACATCCATCTTCGAGCTATTTCCCAGACGAACGGAGTGCTTGAAGCCTTCGTCCAGCTTAGTAAACCATGATTTTTCTCCAGTCATATGATTGGAGCATCCGGAGTCAAGAAACCATACCCCTTTTTCTTCAGCCTTGCTCATGTCAGCATGCGCCATTAGCAACAGTTCTTCTTCTTCGTCAAACTCAACATAGTTGACTTTCTCAGCACTGGTACATTCAAACTGGTAGTGACCTTGTTTTCCGCACTGGAAACAATAAATGGCTGATCTATTCACAAATGATCTACCTCTCCCACGTTCTCTGTAACTGTTTCTTCCTCTCCCACGTCCTCTTCCTCGAGTATTCCTTGGCTCATTTTCCACTTGCAGGACCTGCTCTTCACTTCTCTTCTCAGTCACCTTGCTCTCATGTATTTGCAGTGACGCCTGCAATTCAACAACTGTGAGCTTATCAATGTCTTTAGATTCTTCGATAGAGCAGACCACAAAATTGAAGTTGTCGGCGAGACTTCGGAGAATCTTTTCAACAATCTTGACGTCATCTATGTTCTCTCCGCAGTTTCTCATGTCATTGACTGTTTCCATGACTCTTGCGAAGTATGCCGCTACTCCTTCTCCGATTTTCATCTCCAAGATTTCGAAAGTCCTCCGTAGCCTTTGAAGTTGTGCACGTTTCACTCTAGCACTTCCCTGATGGTTGACTTTCATAGATTCCCACAGTTGTTTGGCTGTCTCCTTCTGAGTGATAGTCTTCAGCGTGGTCTTGTCAATTGACTGAAACAGGTAATTCTTGGCCTTGAGATCTTTGAGTTTTGCTTCATCAAGCGCCTTTTGTTGTGTCGGATCAGGAACTGCGATTTTCCTTAGATCATCAAATCATGGTTCAATGACGCACCAATACTCCTTGGAACGCAAAAGATTTTCCATGACTAAGCTCCAGTGGTCGTAATCTCCATCAAATATTGGGACTGCAGGTGTAGTGAAGTTTCTAGTATCCGCCATTTTCTCTGTAGTATTTTTCCTCTCAAACGCTCACGGTGTGTGTCTTTCGCTCTGATACCAGATAAAAGAACCAGAACTCAGACTTTGCTCTTAGCACACGAAGTAAAATCTGAATGATTTCTTATTATGGAATCCAAAGTAGTACAATGACTTTTTATAGAAGCCTTACAACGATAAAACATAAATTTAAGGAATGAAAATAGGAAACAAACTCTTAAACAGAAAGACTTATTCAGTTTCTACAAACTTGCTTGACTTATTCAAATCTCAAGCCGTTAATAGACCTATTTTCCATCTCAATTTTGATCATTTTTTGTCCATGATAAGTTTCACACAAAATATAATTTTATCCCTTTCGGATTTTGGATTAATATAAATTAAGATTTAGGAGAGGAGTACGCAAATGGCCTGGAGAGGAAGCGAGAGGGTTTGATTTTGCATCAATAAATAATGATTTGAATAAAGTGAGGAAAAAGTGGATTGGAAGAAGTGATTTGAGGTATATTTCTCATATTAACCAATCTCATTATCAATAATGTTTCTCCTTTTAACAGTTCATTTTATAACTAAAATAGTTGAAACATTTAGATGCATCTGACGCGAGCACGGAATAGGTATAAGCAAGAGCAACACCTTTCCAGCCAAGTTGAACGAAATATAGTACATGCCAGTGGAAGTTAATTTCTTAACGTTACTTTTTGTTAAATTGTACTGTAACTATTTATGTAATATTTGAATCATTAAGCCAATGATCATTACTAATAAACGTAGGTTATCTAATTTGAGTAGTTAGAGGTCTTAGATGTGATCCCGAAACATACGTGATAATCAAATTAAAAAAAACGATAAAAACAATAGTTAATTAACAAACACAGAACTCATTCGTTAACAAAAGAAACATATATTATAACTTCAAACTACACGTATTTGCAACTTTTACCTCAAATTGCAACAATATTTGCTTTAAAAAAAGTTCGCCAAATTATATGATATATGAATATTTGTGGAAAAATCATCAAATTTGTGGTTTAATGATAAAAACAAAATTCAAATTATATTTTTTAAATTTGAAAAAATGCACATAATTTTGCACTTCCGTGTCAATTTTTGCAAATATCCCAAAAAGCAGAATTTCATCGAAACATTTTACCGAGAAAACTGAGAAACTAAAAACAAGAAGGCATGTATGGCGATTAATGTAAGGAACCCAGTGCACGAGGCTCTCGTACAATAGCGGGTTCTAGGGAGTTCGATAATGTACGCAGCCTTTTCTTCGCATTGCGAAGAGGCTGTTTCCGGACTTGAACCTGGACGTCCAGATCACCATGCGGATGACCTAACCATTGCGCCAAGGCTACACTTCATGTATGGCGATTAATGTAAGATTAGTAAAATTATTGTGAATTGCCAATCCTTCACACAAGAGGCAATGACTTATAATTAAGCATGAATAACTTACCATTCCATGATCTGTGATGATCAGCGATATTAAATCTGAAGGTGTCACGTCATAGCTAAAAAAAAACCATATTTAGTAAGATTTCAAAAGATGTGCAAAGTAACAATATTGAAAAATATATTTATAGAAGTCACCTTAGGTTCAAAATTTGCAAATTCTCATCATCAGCCCAATTTTCAAGATGATTCACATCTTGCTGACTGGAAACGTTAGAAATCACACCTGGGTCTCCTGTTTGATAAAAAAATAATATGTATAGTAGATTTCAATGCATTTGCTAAACTAGCAGAAACTCTCATCTCTTGTGATTATAATATAACCCTAGAGTGAATCCGGAAAGCTGATTTTACACAAATTAGTTGGTTTTGTACAGTCCTTTAAACAATTTTGGCGTCGAGCATATTTAAAGGGAAAAGGTCCAAAAGGACTTGGGTTAAAGTGAAGTAAGAGATGAGAATATACAGTAAACATAGAACAAATAGAATCCAGCTACACGCATTCATGGAATTTATATGCCTCGCAGCATACCAGAACAGGGACATCAAATGCATGAGCTACCAAAGCAACACATGCAGTTCCAACTCTTGAATATGCTGTTCCATTGGATAACACTGAAGAAGCCCCAAGAAATACTCATGTCACACTTCATGCATGATGAAGATGGAGCACTGATGTGAGTATAAGTACAGCTCAAGTCCTTTGATACCAATCTATGAAGCAAAGCATGTGCTTCAAGTTTTGGATGCGAGTGAACAATTACAACACGAAAATGCTTTCCAAGCCCATGAGCATGTAGCAATATCATTTCAAGGACAGTAGATGTTGTAAATAGATTAACTTCGGCTGAGTCGAGTATTTTATCACTGTCTTGGAGACGTTTCAGCTTTCTACTCAGTTAAACAAACGTCGTCGCCTCTAGAATAAAACAGCCTCTCTTTATTTGGTTTTGTAGTATCGATCCGTCCGTACAAACGGATTCGACTCAGGTGCACTAAAAAAAAATACTGCTCGGTTTTTTGAGAGAAAAATGGTTTTGTGGAGAAGAGGAATGGCTTGTAGAAAAAATGTTGTTCCTTAAAAATTATAAGTGCTACACCACAACAAGCCCGAGCCCGGGTTGGTCGGTCGGTGCGCGCGTGTGCGGTGGTTAAACATGATCTCTCTCCTTACAAAAGAGTATCATTGAGTGTACAAATTGTCCAATTTAACTTCTAAGAATCAAGTATAAAATAGTCATGTAATGTGGGACTATTCACATATACTGAAGCCATTTACACTTATTCAATTTTTTAAATAGTTCACTTAACAATTTTAAAAACATTTCCAACAGTAGATGATCCATATGTAGGCAAAACATCACCATCTCTGATTTTAGTAACAACATACCCAACAATGACTTTATCAGCAAGTATTATTCTATCATTTATAAACTGATTGGTAGCTGACTTGAGACTAGATTTCTTTTCAAATTCTTAAAGTCTATCTGGTACATTTGCAATTCTATTCTTTAGGAATTTTATTGCGTTTCCCATGCTGATTGAGAGGGGCCTACAGTGGGTAAAAAAATGAAACATAGCTATTGACTTTTGCAGTTAAATCTCGACTGAATAGTTTGTCTGCAGGTGTGGTGTAATCATGGATAGCTTCTCGAAAAGCTAGAAGCATTGCTATGCATCGAGCATAATTGGAACCAGAAATATCCCCCGATATATAGAAGCCCAACTTGTTAGACATGAATATTGCAATATGGATAAACATCTGTTCTAATCTCGTCGTTATTTTAAAAATGATGCATCTGACTGCATATTTTACATATAAAATTTCATCCAGTATATCTCATCAACGTTGGTAAAATAAATAAGCAATGAAAAAGTGAAAACTGCAACTCAACCTTATCTTCAGAGACCTTGCACTAGCTTATGTGGCAGTCTTAGTGTTGACGGTAACAGGACTGCAGCACTGTCCATTATGCAAGCTCAGGCCTGAGGGCAAATTAATCGACACTTGCAATCCAGATTATGCTGCTTGGGCAAATAACTGAACTAAAGTTACTGAAAGGAAATAAATAAAACAATGTGACTAACAACCAAGTGTCTACAAGTTATAGTATGCTTGATACATATATAAATTTCCTTTCAATGAAAATTTGAGCTAGTAGGATTTAGTGATCCTCCAACCCATCAAGGTCAGAAAAGCCGTCTTTGAGATTCGACAAAAGGTCGATATTCTAATTACTAAATTTCAGATCAGGGCAGGGTATCAAGGTAAAAATTTGTGAAATGAACCAAACATGTTCAATTCAGTTTTATAATATCAAACAGCTATACATGATTCACGATTAATAGCTCACAACCATATTTTAGCATGAATTATCTCACAAAAGACATCTACAGATATAGGAAAAGCAGGTGAATAAATCACAAGTACATTATTTGTTGTCTATATAGAAAATTAAATAGCAAGCAAAATTGCACAACTCTAGCACTAGGAACAAAAACTGGCGTCTAAAGAATTCATCAACCAAGTTATGAAGGAATTTATGATCACATCAAGCATGATAGCTCACCACAACATCTAATTATAACAGCGTTCTATTATAAACTCCATAAATTAAATATATTTCAAACTGCAAGATTGTGTTATAAAAATATGGAAAGAGAATTATGTCCATATATGTTTTAATGCTTGTATAATGTATTTATATGGTGCTTGGAACTTACTGAAGCGAGGCATGTGATGACCAATGAGGTTGCAAGAAATTCAATTGATTATTCAAAGTAATAAAGTATTTATTTGCTGGAAATACAATTGATTTTATTTTTCTCAAAAAAAGATGTAAATCAATTTTAGTTCTATATTCTGTTTAACTAATTGTACAAACATATCGCATGTACGAAATGAAGCAGTAGCACAATTGCCTCTCAATTTAAGGTGCAATCTACCTGTTTTAATTTGTTAATAGCCTTTTCGCGATACATCATGGCAGTTGCATGTGCTAGAATAACTATTAAGTAGTTATACAGTATGGTGTTAGGCAGATTTGTACCTCGTACACAGAAGGATGCATTGCTTCAAGTCAAAAGAAATTCGATTCCAGATCCGGTAACCGCGCGTGTCCCATGAACACACTGAGGTAAATGTCTGAACAATTCAACTCTGTTTCTTGGTTCAATTTGATTGATTATAGCACGACGTTTAACTTTTCCAACCCTATGCTTATTATCATATTGCAAACGAGGAGGTGGAGCATTTTTTTACTATCTTTTTCAGAATAACAGGCACTAGCTTTCTTACCAGAAAAGGGTTTTGCTGAAGTCTGTGCTGCTTCTTTCTGAGAAGGCTGATTTAAAGATTTAACCTTGGGGGCGGCTATTTGGATATAAAATTAGACACAATTGAAGACACAAGAGATCTGGCCCGTTGGAACATTTTATCCTTATAATGGAGGTGGAAATCAAAGAGCAATCCAATGGTGAAAATTCATTGTGTCACAAATTGTGTCTATATTTTATGTCCCATTAGACTCTCCCTTTTTAAGTTTTTGCCTCCGCCACCTGAATTAAGTCTTATGATAAATAAGCAACTATACAATGAAAAGCTAATCATCATATAAAGCTTCGCACTGAGTTATCTAACATAACAGCAGTGGATGATTGGCACCTCAACTTTAGACAACTCAAAGAGCATGTTGCCTCTATAGAAATGTAATTTATAAGTTTTCTTTGACGTAAAATTGTCAGGTCCTGAGTGAAAGGATTTGCAGATCAAGCAAAAAAAATTAAACATATCAATTTGGATGATTAGCCAGTTCATTCTAGCAATAAGTGTTAAGGTCATAAAAATAGTGTTAAACAAATTAATCACACATAAGATAGATTATGCAACATTGCATCTAATCACATCAAGCTAGGTAGAAATCCTTGTCGGTATCTAACAGCATTCATCAATGTATACATAAAATTTCAATCTGTACCGGAGAATATTAAGCAGTATAAAAGAGCATAATTTTATTCAATTATAGAGAGTTCATCATCTGATTCCTTGGAAGCAGCTTTTGTTGAGAAAAAAAAAAGAATCATGACAAGTTTAATTAAACACAAAACAACTTTAGATCATACCTAACTTTATGTATTTCCATTTGAAGTTCAACATTAAATAAATACAGTAAAAGCCGAATGAGTATTACAAAATGTTTTTATTCTAGTCCCTCTTATTCCTTCTAGATGCGGAGAATCACAAGTTTATATAGATATTAGTGGCTTTTGAAGTTTCATAACTCTTCCACTATGGATCGTGTTGACTTTTGATTTTTGCTGTAGTTTCACATTTTTACCTTTATTATTCTTTAACTTGATTAATTGTTGGATTGCATCATGGAAATGCATATTGCGTTTACATTCTCCCACTTAATCCACGATTACATTATAAACTACTAGTACTAGTATGTCGGCATGCACGATATGCGCATTACACACATGTTTTTAGCTTTAGTACAATGTGCGCGCACATCCACTCTTCTTTCCATTTTTTTCATCCTCCTTTATTCTCCCTAAGAGAATTCAAATAACATCTACATAACTTTATAGACCATCGAAACGACGACAACAGGTGAAATCCTATGCAACCAATTCCTTTTATTAGTAATGAAGATTTATAACACAGCTTTTCCATACCGATTAAACTCAAAATTGTGCAAATATTCGTGGAAACATTTACATGAAACTCAATTCATGCTTATGAGTTTCATTAGAAACAAACTTTATGTATAACTTCTTATAAGTTATTCTCAATCTAACTTTAATTTTCACATGAAATTTTTACGCGACATTTTATGTGCACAACCATAGTCATGTACCAAAATAATAATAGCTTCTTTTTCAAACTAAAAATAATAATAGCTTTAAAGAATCCTAGAAATCAAATGTATTTATTTCATATTAGCCATATATAATCCTTGAATAATCTAACCAGTATAACTTTGATCGAATCGATAAAAACTTTATGCATGAATGCACATAATTCAATCTTAATGTTAGAATAACTTAATTCAATTTCACTTTTATTAGTGTATCTTTATGCTTGTGATAAATCATAAAACATCTTTTGTTGAAACAATAGGTGAGCAAACTCCATAGGGTTGCCCAAGTATAAATATACTAAGCAAATACATTGTACCATACTAGTCGTAAAATTTAAGGCAAACAATGTATATACTATCCTTGTGCTTGTGTTGTGCTAAGTGCTAACATCATAAAACAAGCATTAAACAAATAAAATTTTGATTGACGACCTCACTCGTTTATCTCGAACTTTGTAACTCTAGTAAATGTCACAATTTTTTTTACATAAAATTGTATGCTCCCACTAGCTCCTACCTTCCTAATGCAAATGTTAAACTTGAGCGATGCTTTTAACGGGAAACAATTAACATATAAATTATATTATATGAATTGGTATGGGAGCAAATTTTACATTTCACCAACACATAAACTTTGCCGAAATTGACAATGTCTAAGAATTAGCGCAATAAATTTACTAATTCTTTGTAATAAGACTCATGTTGAGTTTCGTCATTTCCGCGTACCGTACGCGTTCGCTTCACCGTGTCTAGTCGGGGTCAACGGTCGAAGTCTCCCATGCCGGCGTCCCGATTGAACATCCCTCCATCGAGCATATAATCTGGTATTGGCAACACATTGTAACAAAAAGAATCCCAATGTTACGTGCCACCAATCACATACATATATCACGATTATTCCAAATATCATACGATGTAGAACTTTTTAACATGTTCAATACACGCACCCACTTCATTTATAATGCGAGCCACATTTAACAACTAGCACATTAAAATATCAATATAAAATTCTTTTCCAATGGGTTTTAAAAATTTCTAGTTCAACATTTAAAATATTGTCATCTTATTTCAATTGATTTACACTAATAATTGCTCCCATGTGGGTGGAGTAATTATTCATGTGAAGTAGCGTCAGATGTCCATTTCAAATACATAGATATCAAAACGTTGTAATTTTACTAACACTTTATGTAAACAAAATATATATAACATTACATTCCAGATAACATCATGATTCAAATTATCATTCAACTCATGGATGCTATGGATATACCATAAATTAAACGATAACTGCATCTGATTGGAATACCACATACAAATAGCAATCACTAATGCTTATTACATACAACAAAATCCACCTGAACTGAATAGTAGATATCAAAACTACATATAGTGTATGAGAGTTGTTTTCAAAAAATGTTGAATATATTGGATGTACACATGCACATTCACAACAAAGCTAGATCTAATATCCACAGACCTTGATCAACTTTATCATACACATATAAGATAGGGGATTTTAGGCTTAAGGAAAAAGTTGAAGAAAAATTTAGTTTTAAGGACAAAAAGTTTGCTTTTTAGGTTGAAGGACACTTTCTAGTGTAAATCGCATAATGATAGTTGTAACTATCATTTTCTGTTTACACTAAATGTGTCATTCAAACTAAAAAGCAAACTTGTTGTCCCTGATACTAAATTTGTTTGCAACTTCTTTCCTGTGCCCATTTTCCTGTATAAAGATATCAGTTTAGTATCAATCATGTGTTAACAAAAATGTGAATTCATATGCAAGCTTTTATAACACCTTCAATGTTGGCTCACAATATACCCCGTATAACATGAATGCATTATACAAATGGATTACACTACACGAATTTATAATGCATATGTTTGAACAAAAGAAGGAAAAAACATCTTTATTAACTATAGTTACTAGATGAGGAACCATTATAGATTCATACATATTTTCCATGATTACTACTAAATTAATTAATTGATTCAAAAGTACACCTTATTATGCCATTCTCTTTATAATGGACTGTATATAACTTGATAACAAATTTTAGTGTTCCTTCTACCTTAATACCAATATTTTCGATTAATTTTAATGTGCATTACACCAAAATCTTAATTAAAAATAGTAGCATACTGAAATAAGGATATTCATACTCCAATTGGTTCAGAACTGATGAATCTTTACAAAACTAAAAGAAGTATTTATGGATTTGTAACAACCTATGTTTTTTATTTGTACCGAGATGACAATTTCTTTTTGCAAAAAGAGGTCACTTGATCCAAGGTTTTTTGATTTGTGATCCTTTATATGTCCTTATGTACATCAAATCGTGACTAGAAGTTTTATCCATATTAATATTAAACCAAATGTAAAATAGAAGAGAAATTATTAACGCTAAGACAGTTCATCAAAAATACGCTGACAATAATAGAGATGGATAAAAAATGTCAATCTTCCTATCTACTGTTTTAGCTCTAGTGACATTATGAGCATAGTTTCAAATTTTTTATGCAGATCGAGAACACTCTCATACCACTTGTTGGAAAAAAAAATTTATAATAGTGTTTAAAACAAAACAACTTTGGAAAATTTTCAAACTTAAGCTTGTTTTCATAAACAATAACACAAATAACCTAGTTTTGATTTTAATTACAAACATAGACCTGTTCTTGCCAGCTAGACGAGGGCGAATTTTCAAAATGCGCCTTTGGCGAACTTTCAAAATGCGCCAACAGGCGACTTTCGAAAATTCGCCCAAAGGCGCATTTTGAAAATTCGCCTTCGTAAAAACCCTGCTTACATAAACAAGTTATGTTGGTCCATTTAACAATCACATACATATATAATTTCTTATCTAACAACTTTCGTAGATATAAGCTTGCAAATCTAACAATTGCGAAGTTCATTTAAGTTCAACACATAACTAGTTTGTTTGATACATAGAAATTACATTCGTTTAAAATTGAAAACACAAAAGGTCTAAATTCGATACGCAGTCATACATATGATAATGGAAGTTTAGGTCGCAGCAGTACATCGCTTTCTGTTATGGCCCTGTGATCCACATTTGCTGCACCTGTTTGATTTAGGCGTTTGATGCTCGTCCATAACGTTTTTTATCCTCGTAGATTTAGGCCGTCCAGGTTGTCTTCTTGTAGGTGGAGGCAATATATGTGGACCGGTGTATGGTATCCAGTATCTCTTATCACACACGGGATGAAACTCTGGCTGATATGAAGCTTTGTAACTGCGAACAGAGTACCACTCTGATGCGAACTCATGATGTGCTCTGTTAACACCGTAATCCTGTGCCGAACAAGCCGCCATTACATGGGCACATGGTAATTTTTGCAGTAGGGGGATGTTGCATGTACATGAGCAGTTAGGACCATCAATTAACACTTTAAATTCATCGCCGTAGCAATGAATAACTTGCCATTCTGTTCGACTAAAGCGAACTAGTTTACAACAACGTGCTTCAATAGCTCGATCTGCTATTTTAGCTTTCCATTTTGGAGTCAAACGTGTTGTGATAGCATCCGCCGTCTCTCGTCTCTTACAAAAATATTCAACCGATCGAAAGAAGGTTCGTGCAACCAACGCCTTTATAGGTAATGATCGAGCACCTTTCAGCACACCATTAAAACTTTCGGAAGCATTGGTGGTCATAACATGAAAGCGTCCTCCATCGTCTTTGCAAAGGGCCCAATTCTCTTCAAAATTCCCTAAACTTCTTTCAATCCATTCATGAGCCCGTGAATTTGTAGCTTTAATTTCTTCTCTGATTTTGTTGTACTCAACTACTTTTGAAGCACATGCAGCTGAATAAAATAAAGCTGTAAGTCGGTTATCCCTAAAACCCGCTGTTTGAAAATTAGCTTTAAGATGCCGTGCATAGAACCTATGTTTGTGTGGTTCTCGCCACTTCTCCTGTAAAGCCTTCGGAATTCCTTTCATCCGATCCGATATGAAAGTAATACGATGATTGCAAACACTGTGAATGAATTCACGCATGCAAGAAAAAAACCAACCCCAGCTATCATATGACTCGGATTCGACAACCGCATAAGCTAATGGAAACAGACAGTCATCCGCATCTACAGCAGTAGCAACAAGCAACGTCCCTTTGTATTTACCATACAAATGTGTCCCGTCAATACATAGCAATGGCCGCAGTGTAGAAAACCTGTAATGCAAGGGCCAAATGCCCAAAACGCACGATCAAATACGCCAACTTCATCGTGGGTCACATGTCCAACAGTCCCCGGATTACTTCTCTTTATTTCCTCAAAATATTGAGGCAAAGTCGCATACGATTCGGCCCAGTCACCATAAATTCTTTCTATTGTTTTGTTTAATGCTCGCCAAGCTTTCATGTAACTAATTTTGATGAACAATTGGTCGTCGACAAGCACTTGAACTATACCTGCTGTGATATCCAAATCGGCCTTCACAAATGACATGATTTTTGACACAAGAAAATTAGAAGTAGCTTGCTTGTGGTTGGAATTAACTGTAGGATTGACACATGTATGTTCGCTAGGCAACTTTCTGATTTCCCACCAACCAGACTGCGATTTCTTTGAGACTATTGCATGTATTCTCCATAGACAGTTAGTGTCAACATTACATATAGCAGTGTATATAGTTTTATTCGACTTGACCGGCTTGTACGAAACTCCATGTAGAATTGACCATTCGGTTAATTGGTGTAGCATGTTTTGCTTACTTTCAAATACCATTCCAACAGCAAATCCATTTTGTATGCACGCGGTTAGAAATTTCCCCCCAGTAAATTGCAGGTTAGCAACGACCGATCTTGCCATCATTTGTGCAGTACATAGATCATCATCCAACGGTACTTCCATTTGAGCTTCTTCACCATCACCTACAGCATCATCTACGCTTGGAAAATCGTAGTTTAACGATTCATTGTTCGCCTGCATTCGTTCTACCCAACACGCATCATTATTAGTGGTCGCAACAGCCATACTATCAATTTGAGGAACATGTTCGGTGTCTCTATCTATATTAACATCCATATTAGTGGCAATATTGGAATCATGTGAGTGTTGTGACGGTCCCGCACCACATTCTGCAGCAGTATCTTCAAGACTTGTACATCTGTTTACAACCGTATCTTAGTACAAAGCCAAACTAGATAGGAAACATTACCCAAATAAATTGCTAAACAAACCTTTGACTTATAGCATACATTTGTGATGGAGTAGGATATACCGGTTGCGACCAAGGTTTCAAATCTCGGATTTTGGCCAATATCTCGGGCAAATATCTCGGCTGTCTCGGGCGATATTTAAAAGACTTATAACTAACCAAGCTGCCAAATCTCGGATTTTGGCTAATATCTCGGATTTTCATCTCGGCTGATCTCGGGGAGATTTAAAACCTTGGTTGCGACAAATGAATATTTTGTTGTTCAGCACGGACATTTTGTAGATGCATTTATTGTTGGAAGCTGAATGTGTTAGAAGAAAGTATTAGGCAATTGTAATTAAAAAAGGTACACGCAAAATACCAATGTTAACAACGATACCTTGGATGCATCGTTGGTGGTGTATAGTACGGAAAGTACTGTTCTGGAGTTGGTTGCGACATCATATAAGGCATGAAACCATAGTTTATGGGAGGAGGACCATGACCCCCAGCATGTGCATATGGATTACTGTAAGTAGGAGAACCTAAGCTTGCTGTAGGAATTTCAGTTTCCAACATTTCTGTAAAATGCCCTAATCCTGTGCTAACGATAGAAGATTGTACATGTTCTTGCAAATAGGAATATCGTGCGACAGTTGACGTCTATACCACATGACTTCAACGAACTCATTGCCCCTAGTTTGTTCGGGGGGTGGGTCAAGACCGAGTAAATCATGACACAATTGCATATAGTCATATGCCACTTCTCCATAAGCCGCTGCATTGCCTTCAATAGGCAAACCTAACAACACGGCTACATCTCCTAATGTAATCGTCATCTCACCAACAGGGAAATGAAAAGTGGAGGTCTTCGGTCGCCATCTGTCTACCAAAGCAGTGATAAGATAGTGGTCAAGCTGGATGTATCCTAACTTCATTATGTGTAAAAAACCGGCCCTCTCAATCTCAGCCAATACTCCTGGATGGTTTGAAGTCACTTTCTTCACCGACGTGGAGTGATCTATAGTTGTATCTGGA
This sequence comes from Allium fistulosum, assembly GCA_030737815.1. Lineage (NCBI taxonomy): Eukaryota > Viridiplantae > Streptophyta > Magnoliopsida > Asparagales > Amaryllidaceae > Allium > Allium fistulosum. Next base: position 625,958,675 of record CM060905.1, on the reverse strand, counting down.
TCGTCACGTTGATCAAATGATAAATACAATTAAAAAGCAGGAATTATACCACCTGACACAAAATTTTTTTTTTTTAAAACCACCTGCATCCATATGTCGTTAGAAGTACGATGTTGTGCTTGAAGAAATAATACCCTTCCATCAACGGGTCCAGCCTCCATCTCAACATACTCTACAAAATACAAGTATTAAAAATCATTTCATTTCAATAAAAAATATACCCTAACTAAAATGTGTACAAATACTTGTAATGATAGTGTTGTAAATGCTTTATCAATGGTGATGTTCAAATGATTTACTTTACAAGCACAATTTTTTTTTCTTGAACAACAAATTTTAAGATAACATTGACTTCAAACCCTAAATTATAAACAACAAATTGCTTGTTTCAGTTGAATTGCTGTTTCTAAACATTGACTTCAAGCCCTAAAAACATTGACTTCAAGCCCTACATTATAAACAACAAATTATGGGTAAAGATTCATACCTATTTCTTGTTCTATACCGGATGTGCTTGCCATTGAGTAATTTGTGAAAGAATTTGAATATAAAACGAAGAAATGGAAGTGGAGGAAGGTTTTGAGGGGTTTGTGTCTTTTGGGTTTTGGTTGGAAGAGTTGGGAGAAATGAAGAAATGAAGTATGTGGGGTGGGGCTGCTGCTGTCTGGTTAAAATGTAAGCAGGGTTTTTACGAAGGCGGATTTTCAAAATGCACCTTTGGGCGAATTTTCGAAAGTCGCCTGTTGGCGCATTTTGAAAGTTCGCCAAAGGCGCATTTTGAAAATTCGCCCTCGTCTAGCTGGCAAGAACAGGTCTATGTTTGTAATTAAAATCAAAACTAGGTTATTTGTGTTATTGTTTATGAAAACAAGCTTAAGTTTGAAAATTTTCCAACAACTTTAGATCATGCCTGACTTTCCATATTTCCATAAGAAATTCAACATCAAACAAATCTAGTTGACAATTGTTGAATTTTATGACCGCTACATATAGCAGTGACGACAACGCTTGAATTTAGCTTGACATGGGCATTATATATTTTGTTATATAAGTTGATCCATACTGTTAATCCTGTCTGCACAATCTAGTGCATGCATACACAAAATTCAAACTAAATTCAATGTAATTCGATCACTGTTTATTAAGACTAAATATGTTATTATCATACTATCATTTTTTATAATTCCAAATGAAATTTTAGTTGGCTGGCTGATATAACCTGTTTAAATCCAGTTCCACAAGTTGGGATAACTTGATTGGTAAAGAGGAGGAAAGGGAATTCTCATCTACTACAAATCCCCCCACCTAGGCCCCGCTAGGCGAGAGTTACCATCTAATCATCCGCTTAAGCCCACCTAGACAAGTTTTAGCATCTCATATAAGAATCCAAACATGTATCTAGGCCCTGGTTAGACATTAGTTAAGGTTTGATGCCTCTTATAAGTATATACGTGGTAATATTAGACGGTTTTGCCTCCTTGATTGCACTTCAATCCATCCAAACCCTTAAATTTTCAATTTTGATCAAATAATACTAAACTCAATACTAAGGTATTGTTTGGTTTGAAAACTAAGTTTTGTGTTTTTCGTTATCAACATGTAGTTTAAAATGCAAGGGAAAACCGAAGGTGAAAAACGACTAATTTGAAAATTGGTTTTAACATATAAACTTGAAAATGAGTTTTTCATGTTTTTCACCTTTTGTAAAATATCAAAAATTATCTTTTCCCTTTCTCACCACCCTTTGTTTAAATATCAAGAATTTTCCAATACATTCTTCTCTCTTACGCCATTTAACATACATATTGAAACGCAAAACACAACACTCATTTTCAAGCCAAACACCATATAAAATTTTATCCTAAATACATGAATAATCGAAGATGCCTAGCTCTGATTAATTCATGCTTAAACGATTGATCTCTAGTTCATATTTGCTGTCTAGCATCCATCTAGCGATTTTTACAATATTGCCGAAAACAAGTTTTTAATGCATAACTAATATAATGAAAGTACTTACATCTCTTCAGATCAATTTTAGTTCGTAAGGATACAATAAATCAATGATCTAGAGCGCAATACATATTTTTCTAGATGTATCATGTATAGATTAGTCATACGTATTGAGAAGGCAACAGACAAATAAGTAAAATAAAAAGTTCCATTTTTTCCCTCTATGAATCCTTTATTTATTAAGGTCTTTTAAAACACAAATATGCTTATTTTCCCAAGTAAGGTTCACATGTCTCAGCCTCCCAAAGTGCAACAGCTGTAACACCTACAATCAGAAGAACAAGCAAAGTTCTTTGGATAATTAGATCATAAAACCAGAAAAGATCATCCAAATCATGAAAACTTGTTTCGACGTTCCATAGTCATATATCAGTTATTAGGTCATTTCGATCTTATACAATCATATGTGTGTGTGAGTGAGATATATGTACACATACCAACACACACTCAGATATGTACATATGGTATAATAGATACCCTGAGAAAAATACGCTGTTCTATTAATTTCACAGTATTGTTAGGTTGGACGAAATATTAAAATAACTATGGTTGACATTTTCAGTGTGCTTACCAATTTAAAGTACTATAGCGGATACGGATATCCGATATCCGAAAATGCTTTTAGATATGAATACGGATATGGCACCATCCGAAACCGTTTACAGGTCTAATAACGTCGACCAACATCGTTACCAATTCTAACAACTACTGAGCAATAAATAAGCATCGACGGTAATATGATCTATACTCGACTTGTTCTTGCTCTTGATACGTCTCTCTTTTCCTGTTGGTCGCTCCCGATGTCTTCCAATATTTTTGTGTGCGGACAAAGTTGAATTCAGTGTATTATTTATAATAGGAGGAAACAACATAGTCATTACGATAAAGATATATTTTTATATTTTAAAATATGGTAACTAAAATATATAACTATATAGAAACTATGCATATAATGAAAAAAATAGAAAAGATACATAAATATATAACATACATAAAAGATCAATATCATCTAAAGTACAAATGAAATACAAAGTATACAAATTTGCCTAAAAATAGTAAGTTGTCGTTGATTTTTATCAAGAAGTTAAGAAAGAAGGAAAGGAAAAGAAACATAAAAGTTGCTTTCCACATTTCATAGTCAATGTATATGTAGTCTTGTTTATTCATTATTTTAATGATATGGTTGTTGCACTTGCACTTATACTCAATATAATCTAATAAAGCAGAAGTTAAACAAGATATTTGACGCTATTAGCTACACAGATGAGAATGAAGAGCCAATTCTTTCTTCTCTTATATATAGATAGTAAGAATGTCAATCCCATATAGGTAGATGAACCTCATTTGAAATCTCAAGAACTGCAAAGACTAAAATCGAGGAAGACTTGGGACTTCTCAAAAGAAGTTTCAATGTTGAGCGTAAGATGTACTTGGCAATGCCAAAGTGAGATGTCGCAAAGCCTAATCATTGCATCATGCAACTTCCGAACCTAATGCAAAAGAATGGATTACAACAATGGAGAACAAGCTTGTCTCGATGAGGAATGACTTTGTCGGTCTACCATCCAATATTAAGGCCATTAAACAATAAATGGATTTCAAATGTCAAATGAAAGAAGATGGATCGGTAAATAAATTTAAGACAAAGCAACAATCAAAGGCTTCACCCTCGGAATTCGACGAAACTAGTTCCATTGGATCAGTAATAGTGTATTATTATCGGATTTCAAATTTCGTAACGTTTGGACATTCCGTTTGGTCGTACGGGATAGAAACGCGTTAAAAATTAATATCGGAAATTTAATATAATAATTGGGTTCAAAAAGCTATCTTCTGCATACGATCGAATTAGGTCCCGAAACTTATTCTATCGCATTTGAAATAGGGGTATAACATTAGGAACGCCAGGCGGCATGCCTCGATAGGAGTTTGGGATTTCGAGATATGCTGAGCGAGATATTTTGAAAATTAAATAATATTATTAAAATTAAAAGTCAAACCCTATCTAAACCCGGCCACCCTATGTTGCCACCCTAAGCATCTGCACACGCCACTATTCTCCAGTTTAAAATCGTGAGCCTCCTCTCTCCCTTCTTCTTCAGTTCGAACGATATAAAAAAAATCGAAATCAGTTCGATTTTAGAAAAAAATGAAAGAGGAGATTGGCGCGAGCAGCTGTGGGGGATGGCGCGGCTGCAAGGGTTTTGGTGATAGGGCGGTGGCCATCAGTGGGCGGCATACAAGGGGAGGTGCGGCGGTGGAGATGGGTCCAGTTGGCCCATGGCGATGGTGAGGCGATCTCGTAGGCAAGGTGCGATGGTCAGTGGGGTCGTGTGTGCTAACAATGGGTGTAGGGGAGTAGGGGGCGTTCGAAGGTGGCTCGGGGACGGTGGTGATGGTCTTCGATGAGGGGATGGAGGTGCGGCGTTGTTTTGTGTGGAAGCGGGAGAGTAGTCGATAATCTAGAAGCTTGGTCGCGAGCAAGAGGTAATTAGGATAGTTAAGATGGTAGTTAAATTAATTGTGTAATTAATTAAAAGAATAATTATAATATTGGAATCAAATTCTTATAAAAATTTATAATTTCTTCGTATGAGGTCCAAAATGAACGAAAAAAGTTGCATTATGCTCGTGGCATCGAGTACTACGCATAGGAATTGGTTTGGGGATTTTGGAGGCAAGTGGAATTTTAAATTAAATTGAACAATGTTAAATTTAATTTAAAATTGGGACGGTTTGCAAATAAAAATCAAGGTGAGTAAATCTCACTTATTTTGGATGGCTAGTTTTATTTTAAAGTGTTAAAAATTATTATTTTTCCTGATTGGATGAGTTGATAATTATTATTATTATCAGTTGGATTTTATATTATATATATTAGTATATATATTAGTAGTTGGGTATATTCCCGCCGTTGGAGCGGATGAGACACTATGTGCCCCACATAATAGCGGATGACCCCACATTACCGCGATATTCCGTCTCGAAGCGGGATTTGTATTTTATATTATATAACCTCTGTGGATGCAGGGAAAAGGTTGGAGGGACCCAACTGGATTCCTCAAATATATTGATTGTTTCATATATAGGAATATATGATGTGATTGAATAATCTGTTATGGGTTAATTGTGTGATTTGATATATTGGATGCTATAGTAGCACTGACCCTAATTTTGGTATTATAAATACCATAATAATATTTTTGATATTAAAAATGGAATTCAAAAGCGATTTTGAAAATGAAAATATTTTATATTGAATTTTAGGATTATTTAAAAAGGAATTGGGTTGGATAAAATAATATTTGATTTTGGATATTTATTTAGCTATTTCGTAAAATGGTTTCAAATAGAGAATTTTAAATTGAGAATTTTTAAACAATGGATTTTAAATGAGATTTCTTAAAATAGGAAAAGGAAGTCGTATTCGAGATTTTGAATGAATTTGGATTATTATTGGAACTTTTTAAGGAATAGATTTCCAAATGGAATTTTAAATAGAAATCGATTTATAAATGAAGTTTGTTAGTATAAATCTGTTGATAACAGAGAAAAATGGGAAATGAGTTTATAAATTTATAAACGATGTTTAGGAATAAAGTGACATGATTATCACTTGATAAATTAGAAACATAAATTCACAGTGACAATTTATAATGAGATATGGAAATTGGTTTAGAAAGAAATAGTGGATTCTATTTTTGAAATGTCAGAATGGTTAGGGAATCGGGAAATAATCGATGAGTTATGAATCAAGAGGGATTTATAAATTGGAATTGGGAATATTGGATTTTTAAAATAGATTTTTTGTCGAGATATCAAAATTGTTCTTAAATGGGATTTTATTATTAAACTATATAGTAAAAGCTATTTTAGATTTGAAATATTTCGGAAAGTAGATTTTTCAAATATTTAATATTTATTGAAATGAATTCACATTTTTATAATAAGCTTTGAAAATCGATTAGTTTTATTTAATGAATTGGAAATGAGTTATCGATGTTTATTTAAAGTGTTTTAATATTTTAAATAATTACTTAAACAGGTTTTAAAAATAAATTATTATTCTTTAAAAATACTTATCATATATATAGAGATTTGAAATAATTGTAATTTATTTATAAATCCTCTTGAGATTTGTAAATGGGGTTTATTTACGGATATGGTTTTTCTTGTAATGGAACTCTGGAAACTTAAGGAAACTTCTGGAATGTTGAAATACAAGAACTTCGAAAATGAATTAGAATTCATAAAAGAAGATAGAATGGGTAGTTGGAATTATAGACTAGTGTAATAGATATTTATATGGAAATTTTAAAGGAAATTAATCAATGAATTCCGAAAACTTATAGAATTCGTTATAAATGAGTTAAGGAATTTACGAATAAATTGTAAAGGATTTGAGAAATAGGAAATAAATGGAACATTTCCTAAATATTGGGAATAAAATGATTTTAGGAAAATATACTTATAAACATTTCCTAAGTATTGAACTGGAAGGATTTGAAATATTTTAACTATGAGATTATTATTTTAGAAATATTTTCAAAGTGTTGAATTATAAATGGAATTGAAAGAAAGTATTTCTAAGTATTGATATGATTCGAAAATATCCTATTATGGATATATGTATTTGAAATTGTTTTCAATTATGAATATACTGGAAGAAATTTGAATATATATCTTTGTAAAGATGTTTTGAAATGAATGTTTTGAAAGATTTATAAAAATCGGGCCTAGTGACTGCTTATGTGTGAAATTTGATACTTAAATAACCGACTATCAAATCTAGCCAAATTCGTTAATCGTTTTGAAGAGACCGGGATTGAATCTAATTATCCGAAAACCACTTCGATCTGATTTGTGCGTTACGAATTATGATATCGTGAAGCTAATGAAGACGGTGATTTTGGAGATTCGGTTTTTTCAGACCCATAACAACTTATATGGATAAATGTTATCATTTGCATCGTGGTCTGGAAGGCAGTGTTAGCATTCCAAGTATGAATGTTATTCTAAAGGTAAAACGTAGCCTCAAGCTTCATCAACCGGGAATAACTAAAACATGGGAGATGCAGCATGGCTAAGTGGGTCGCACCCAAGTAGGATATGTATCACTTTTCTAGATACCCTCAGATATATTATAATTATGGATCTGGTTGTGCATGGAAAAGAGAGCACTCGATAGGGTGGGAACACCCGGGGTGCCCCCAATGTCTTTAGGTGACTTATTTTTGAAAGCATACTAAGATAACTAATGTGGTAGTGCCGCGGCAAATTGTTGTTCCATGCACACAGGATAAAGATTCCATTAACAATTGCCAACTTGAATGTTCCATCTCCAAGCTTTCGATCGATCGCGTAGGGTCCTTCCCAGTTCAAGCCAAGCACCCTGTAGGAGAACTCATTTCAGAACAAGATCCCCTACCTCAAAGGTGCGAACCTTGGCATTGAAATATCGAGCTACCCTTTTCTGGTGGGCAGCTACCCTTAATTATGCTTCTTCCCTTTTTTCATCAACCAAATCGAGGGATTTAAGTAAGAGTTCCTCGTTCACCTTCGGGTCGAAATGCTTTTAGTAATGAGAAGGGACTTCCAGTACTATCGGGATCATCGCTTCCAATCCATAAGCCAAAACAAAAGGAGAGTGTCCGATTGCTAACTTATGTGTCGTCCTATAAGCCCATTATGCTAGTAGAAGCTCATCAACCCAGTTGCCCTTAGCTATAGTCAGTCACTTCTTTAAGGTGGATCTGATGATCTTGTTCGCTGCTTCCACTTGTCTATTTGCTTATAGATTTTCCACCGTGGAGAAGCTTTTCTCGATTCTATACCGTTTGTAGAAATCTTTGTTGTTTGTTGATGATCTTTTAAGGTACTCCGAACTTGCAAATAATATTCTTCGTTATGAAATTAATTACCTTCTTTGTTGTAATCGTGGAAAGCAGTTCCGTTTCAGTCCATTTTTTAAAGTAATCCACTGAAATGATAGCATATTTGGTTCCTCCCTTCGCTACCAGTAGCACACCGAAATGTCAATTTCTCAAATTGCAAATGGCCACGGACTAACCATTTGCATAAGTTTTGTCGATAGGGCTCTTGGAATCTTTGCAAATCTCTAGCGTCGATCACATCGTTTGGTGTAGTCAGCCGCATCTTGGTTTATTATTGGCAAGAAATATCCATAGTGGAGTATCTTCTTCGCTAGAGTCTACCCCTTGGTGTGGTCACTATAGGTGCCCTCATGGATTTCCATAAGGATCTTCCTAGCCTCATCCTTGGCTATACACCGAAGCAGAGGAGCTGAGAACCCGCTTATGCACAGTACTCCATCTTGCATCATGAACCATGACATTTTCCATAGGAGCTTCTTCCGTTCATTTCTGTCTCTTGGGAGAGTTTCGTTGATTAGATTGTCTTTAACTGGGGTCATCCATGACTCCTCTTCCTCCGTGGTCTGTAGAATCCAGTCGATGTCCATCTAACGATACTATGAGTTGTCAAAACTTCCACCGGAACCAATCCCATTAGCCGTGCTTCCCTAGAACTAACTAGCTTAGTTATGAATCAACCTTTGTGTTTTCCTCTATAGGGACGTGCATTATCATATAATGCAATATGTACTCTAGTAACTCCAATGCCTTTGACAGGTAAAGGGCTAACCTTGCTCCCTTGGCCTTCGACAGTAGTTATCACCATAGGGTTGAAAGTTGGTGCTTCAACTCCGTCGACATCATTATTTCTGAAAACGATATCATTAGTTATCATCCTATGCTACTTGGTCAATGCTCCATCTTCCAGCAAAGCAACCCTTCTATAGTATATGCTTCAGTGAGCTCGCGTTCCGTTCCATTTCCCTTAAACTTTCTTTGCTGGATGAGGTCCTTCGGTTATAGTGTTAATAAATAACTTTCCATCATTCCACCTAAGCCCTTTTCCTCTTGATCCAGGTTGATTCCCTTGTGTAGGTGGCCCCAAGAGTCTTGGGACTTGAACACCTTCCTACGGTTCTTTAACATACTGCTGGAGCTTATTTTCCTTATCAATTCTTTGATGAGATCTCTCAAATGCCGACACTCATTTGTGTTATGTCCATGAGTTTCATTGAAACAACAGAACTTTACAAAGCGCCTTTCTTGCTCGGTTGCCTCCCTTCTAGGTGGTTTTTTATATCGTTCTGTTCCTTGAGTAGCTAGTATATGTTTTCTAATGGTCCATTCAAAGGAGTGTATGTCCGATTTCATCGGGCATTTTTTGTTGTCATCACGCCTATCGCCAGGGCCTTGGTTCTATTTCTTTTGATTACTAGAGTTTCCAATGTTATTTGCCACATTACCAGTGCTATCTTTGGATTGCTTTACTGCTATGTTTCTCTTGATAACCTCCTTCGACTTTCCACCATCGACATTCCCTGAAGCTAGGCTTGCTTTTTCCAAGCCCAAAAACTAGTTTTCCTTTTGATGGAACTCTTCCATGATTGTAGGTTGCTTCATCTTCAGCCATCTTCCGAAATCTATGTCTGGATGAATGCCCCGGACCAATGCCATGAACACTAGATCCTCCTTCGGATTACTTACTTCAGTAATAGCAACATTAAACCGATTTAAGAAACCTTTTAGCGACTCCTTAGGCCCTTGAGATAAGCCTGACAAGGACATCACATCCTTGGGTCGTGCAGCATGTAGTTGAAATTGCTCCACAAATTTTCTAACCAACTCATCGAAAGTTGATATGGACCTCGGCGCTGGCCTAGTGAACCGTATCGATGCAACTCCTTTCAAGAAGATGGGAAAGCATCTACATTGAACAGCATCCATTGCCCTAGCACCATCCATGTGCCTTTTATACTTGAGTAAGTGTTTCCTAGGATCAGTAGTCCCATTATACGATGGCATTGTCAGCATCATAAACTTCCTGGGATATTCCTCTCCCATAATGTTTTTCATGAACGAAGTCCTACTTGGTGTAGAACCCCAATCCTCATTCTTTCTACCTATGCTTTCTTCAACCAACCGCTTAACCATGTCTGCTATGTATTCCTCACTAGCACAGTATTCTATAGGATGATTATCAGGTGCTGCACCGAGTGTGTGGCTCTACAAATAATCTCGGTTCGCCTATTGACGTCTAAGTTCTCCAGTCTCTGGGAGAACCACTCCTACGGTTTTTCATTGACACCCAGTTGGTTCTTCTAAAGCTGTTTGTACTCTAGCTCCATTATCTTCAACAACCAGCTCGTAATCATTACCTTCAAGCTGCAAGTCCTCCTTAGAATTAGATAAGTCCAAAGCTTCAGCTTCCTGTCCTTCAAACCTCCAGAATTCCTCTCAGTATCGAGTTGAATACTCTCGGTACTAGGTGGTTTTCTTTTGGGCGGAGCATCCTGACTTCGTCAGGTAACTTCTTCTACTGCTCAAGCATCCAATTCCTTCTTTTTCGCTTTACACTTTGCTTGTTTTGACCAAAAGCAAATGAGTTCTCTTCTTCAGGAGGAGATGCCTCCCTCTTATTCCTCTTAGTCCTTTGCACTTGCTGGGTTAGCAGAGCCTTTATCTTGTCCATCAAAGCTTTTTGACTATCCACCATCTTTTGGTTTAACTCCTGCATCATCTTCTCAAGCTCACCTCTTGTAACAATTTCATGTTAAGAAGATAAGGCTGGTACCGCCTACTGGTTTCCTACTTCAATTTAGTTGGCATTCTCCTCATCTCCACCAACCACCATTTTAGATGATCTATTACCTCTCCTAAGCACCATTGATTTCAAATAGTAAGTTTCCAAATTCCTTAAGCAAAACTTCTAGATCTAACTACTGGACCTCTTCAAATCCAAAATAGCAAGCTAGATCTAACCCCGAGTTCAATTCTCAGTGAAAACACAAAAATGTTGATGCCAAAAGTGGCACAACACCCAAATATAGCATGTTATAGGATTAGATCTAGAAAAAACAGTAAAAAAGTGAAGAATACACAAGAATTTTTATAGTGGTTCGGCAATCTCTAGACTATGTCCTCTTTATATTTATTTATAAGAGATTTGAGAAAGATTAAAGTCACAAGTATAAGGAATTGATAGGTTCTTAAGCCTAGAACTGCTAAGAGTATCTTCCTAGGTAACTATTGTGAAGAGACATAGAAGATGAAGAAGATGGAGTATCCAAATTGGAGAAAAGATCCTTCTTTAGTTGCTATAAGGTTAATATTTATAGCTAAAATTGCTTTGTAGATCCAGGAGCCTACATAGTATAAGGTCCAAATGCAAGCCTAGAGGTGTAGAGCAGAGTATACCTAAACTCTTGTATAGACCTCTCAGTGCCGAGAGGATTTTATGAGTGAAAACCCTTCATTCTCCATTGTTTTGTCATCCTATCTCCAATTCCTTGTGTTTAAAACTCTTTTCCATCAAGATCACGTTCGTTCTGATGATTTCATTGATATTGCTTATCTTGCTGTGCTTTCCTTACTTTCTTCTCATAAATCCTTAGAGTTTCTCGTCTATTCTTTGAGAAAGGCACTCTATGACTATTGCTTAAGGTTGTGATCGAAGTACAAGAGATCTAGGAAGTGTGAATAGCAAGAAAATCCTTTCGGTACCGGGAGATTCCTCTTGGTACCGAGAGGTCCGACTTGCCCAATACTTCATGGAATTTCTTGAGTATCATCATTTGGCTCTTCTAAGTATATTTCCAAGTTCACAAGTCATTTCATCTTTTTTGGATGTTCTATCCTCCATGAAAAATCTGCTCGGTTAATAACACTTTGTAAATCAATCATATGGATATTTTCTATTTGACCTTATTTATATCAAACAACAAAAGACCATCGAATGAGTCATTCCATGGTTATCAAATAACTATTAGTACATATCTTCTAGGTCCCCACCGTTCATGAGTAATACACTACCCAACATTTAGAGAGCGTTATGTACTCTAGTCTCGACAAATACATCAATATGTAATCTTGATGCATCTTGACTAGAAACATTTAAAATGATGTGTTTTATAATAATACAGGAAAATAGGCTGGAGGAACTTTTTACTTCTCTTTTTGGACCTACGGACGCGGGTTTGTTTTCTTTGTCTCAAGGACGTGGGGTTTATTTTTTTGTTCAAAGGACATACTTTATGTAAAATTTAAACTTGCGCTTCATTATCATCGATCTTCTTTCTTCCTAATTTCTTCTTGATCTTATTCTGATATTGCTGATCTTAGTGCAATCTTCTCGATTCAAGGACGCGTGTTTCTTTATTTTTGTATTCGATCTTCTCGATTCTTTGGCGATCTTCATCGTGCTGTCGATCCAGGTATATCGCTCTTATTTGTTTCGATCTTTTTCTTATATTCCTTTGATTTTTTCTGTGCTTTTTCATGCACTGTTGGGGTTTTTTTTGTTGCCTCTAAAGGTTTGTTTTGATCCAGTTGTTTTTTTCCTGATGCATCTTCTTAATTTCCTAAGTTATTTTAAGATCAAATGATGGTGGTTTTACTTCTTCTGTTGCTTTTGATTTCGACATCTTGATCTCTTTTTTCAACTCTATTATAATGCCTTTTGCTTCTATTCTTTTTTGTCTCTCCTTTTCTAATTCCTCTTCACTCTTCTTCAACTTTTTTCTACATCTACAATGTACTGCTGTAGAGAGTCGACTTGCTCTTTTGATGTTGATTCCAAGTTTTCTTTTTTTTTTCTATCCTAATGTGCTCATTGGTATCCCGCTGAACAAATTTTTGTTGGTTTGTTTGTTGAAGAAGTGCCTTTTCATTTTCAGTCAGGTTTCTTATTTCAATGAAAATCTATATAATAACATAAAATAGTAATGAATTAGAAATATACAATGAATGAACTAATGATATATATAATTGTCATTTTTCATATGATGCTATATCAAACTATCATTCTTTAGTAACAACAACAAAAAACTGTATTTCTGCAGAAATGATATATGTAACTATCATTCAACTTATGGCCATATAATAACAACATAAAAACTGGTAATATACACTATGTTATGATATATTTATCTATAATTATATATTGCTTGTACTTGTCTGAGAAATGATACCTTTCTACTGTCCATGTTCATAAGAGCTTCTCTTGAAATCACCTTTTTCAAGCTTTCGATATTCCACCTCCCAAATCTAGGTAAGGTAGTACAGTATGTTGCAAACGAAGATATCAAATTTACGTGCCCACATAGGAAAAACTACAAATAAAATATTACTTGTTAAAACATATAATGTATATAATTTAACTTATAGAGATAGATACATAAACATAAAGTTAGAATGTTGTACTTACTATTGGGAGCATGGAACAACCCGACATGTTTCTCGGCTTTTATTGAAAGCCGTCAAAGCTCTGAATAATGAATGATGAATTGAAATCGGGCAAGATACCGAGTTCAATTTTTTAAATCAAGGATATAAGGAATATATCCCCATGGCAAGTATCTTTGATTGTCCGAAAAGAAGAAGGTTATCATTGCAAGAATAATAATCAATTTTGGAAAATCGTTTTCATGATGAAATTTCTGTGTTTGCAGTACATTGTTAGTCTTTGAAATTGTAAGATCCTTTGTGATATGTTCTAAGAACAAAATCTTTATAATTGTCTGGAATGCTTTGTAAACTCATTTTAGGTAATGGAAAAATATTAACTCCAAACAAAGGTAAGCTAAAGAGAACTGAAATATCTTCAGGTTTGATTTAAAAAAATATATTTTCCACCTTAAAAGCTTCTTCGTCAATAGAAAATGTCTCTATTATATCATCTAATGTATTTGATGATTTTGTAAAAGCCGATATTGATAAAATTTCTTTGAAAAATACAATCATGAATTTCTCAAAGGTTTTTTTTTAGATAATTCAGTTGATCAATGAGATAACCTCCTCTTTCTTTTATTTTCCTGAATTTTTTTATCATTGGAATCAAACTACATTTGTACTGAATTTTGTTTTAAGATTCATTCCTTGATTTTTTCCTCCTTATTTAGTTTTTTCTTTGTTTGATTTTTTAGCTTTGGATTCATGTACAAAGAACCATCAATGAATAATATTATATTTAACAAACTATAATGCTATTTTCATCTATCATTTTTTTTAAATGCTATATTTGTCTATCATTACTCTTTTTCAATCCATGCTTTAATAGTTTAAAGGTTGAAATACTGTATCAATCAATCATTCTTCATTCAACTATCATTCTGTAGTTATCAATCTAACTATCATCTAACATTTATCAAAAACTGGAATGCTATTTTCGTCTATCATTCCAACATAACACATGCAATTAATAAAATGATACATTCAACTATCATTCTGCAATTATCAATCTAACTACATCTAACATTTCTCAAAAATTGGAATGCTATTTTCATTCATCATTCCAACATAATGCATGTAACAAATAAAATGATACGTTCAACTATCATTCTGTAATTATCAATCCAACTATCATCTAACATTTATCAAAAACTGTAATGCTATTTTCGTCTATCATTCCAACATAACACATCCAATAAATAAAATGATATATCCAACTATCATTCTGCAATTATCAATCTAACTATCATCTAACATTTATCAAAAACTGGAATGCTATTTTCATCTATCATTCCAACATAATGCATGTAATGAATAAAATGATACATTCAACTATCATCCTGTAATTATCAATCTAACTATCATCTAACATTTATCAAAAACTGGAATGCTATTTTCATCTATCATTCCAACATAATGCATGTAACGAATAAAATGATATATTCAACTATCATTCCACAATTACCAATCTAACTATTATCTAACATTTATCAAAAACTGGAATACTATTTTCGTCTATCATTCCAATATAAAACATGCAATAAATAAAATGATATATCCAACTATCATTCTAAAATTATATTTTATTTAAAAAAAATAGATGTTATACCGTTATTTTTCTTTTCCTACTGATGGTTTCATCACAAAGCTTTTGTTTCTTCATTTCGCCTTCATTTGCAGTGTTTGCTGCCCTAGATTTTCTCGTGATCTTTGTTTTTTCAGGAATATCATTCGAATCAACAATCGCCGCTGTCCTAGTTTATTGCCTTATCTTTTTTTCAGGAATAACATTCGAACCAACCCTAGTTTTGGAATCCCTAGGTTCGTTCATTTCTGCTTCAGGATTTGTTGAAATTTGTGGATTTAAGTCGATCGATTTAGCTTCCGAAGTAGATTGTGTTTGTAAATTAGTTTGACAAAGAAAAGTGTTTTTGGTTTCGGTTGCCATTGTTTAATGAAGGACAGACTGATGAAATTTTGTTTTCAGAGTAAAAGAGGGTGAAAAAGCAGAAACGATTGTGAAAATTTGAATTATACGTGCGCTTGTCCTTTAGACGGAAGTTAATTTTTACTGTCCGTGAAAATTAAAATTTATTTAACTTCTTCCTTTAGACTAATTTACACTTTATAATATTATGATACAATACTCATGATTACAACTATTTGTACTTACTATCACAAACGCACCATTTATGGATTTTTATCAAAAATATTTTAATTATTTATAACACATTATAACAAATATATGACCGAAAGAAAAAGACACCTTTATTATGAACTAGAATTGATTACAGAGTTAATTAATTTGCAATAAATTACAAAATTGCCCCTAGGGAAAACCCTTAACTATATCAGGCAATACTTTATAGCTATCAAAGATATCAACACTTCTCCTAATATAGATGCTTTGATGCTCTTAATGAAATTGGAGGTCCTCCAATCTTGTACAAGGAAGTCGGTTCAGTTAGTGAATTACACTCTTGCACTTTGGAAGTTGAAGGGAAAGGGACAGAATTGGTTTACCAACATCACCCTCTTCTTCATCCTCAAGACCCATGAATTTCGAGAAAATTTTATTGTAAATGCTAATTTTATTCTAAAGAACAATCATTGTATATTATGACTTTTGCGTAATAAAAAGCTTGCATACTTGTTTCGTAGTGCATTCTTATGAGCTATTTGTTTGTTTCTTGTAATATAGCCCCTGTGCTTTTCTATTAATGTTTTTCCCATATTGAATGATGTAGTTTGTCGACTCTTCCTTCTGTTTCCTTTACATCGAGATTTTTGATAAGGCTTTTGGGGTGGATTTTATCTCTCTTTGTTCATCTTCCTTGAATAGTTGCTTTGGCTAGGACTAAAGGCTTAATTGACCATCACTCTTTGGGTGGTTGCTTTGGCTAGGCCTCGAGGCGGGACTAAACGCTTATTGTCCATCTCCCTTTGATGAGTGCTTTGACCAGTCCTAGTGGCGAAATCAAAGGCTTACTTGAGCATCACTCTTTGGATTGTTGCTTTGGCCAAGCCTTGCGGCAGGACCAAAGGCTTCTCGTTTATCTCCCTTAGATGGGTGCCTTGACCAGCCCCGACGATGGAATCGAAGGCTTAATTCACCATCACTCTTTGGATGGTTGCTTTGGATAGGCCTTGCGGCATGACTGAAGGCTTTATGTCTATCTCCCTTGGATGTGTGCTTTGACTAGGCCCGGTTGTAGTATCAAAGGCATATTTAACTATCACTATTTTGATGGTTGCTTTGGCCAGGCCTTGCGGTGGGACCAAAGGCTTTTCTTCGGCCTTTGTTCCATTTCATTCAAAGTCCACTTCATATAAATATACGGCCTTGATTATCAATTTCACTTTTTATTATTTGAGACCCCATTTTTCCTTTCTAATTCTTTGAATGCTCATATTCGACGAATTCTTGTAACTCTCCCTTCCTTACATAATATTCAATGATCCATGATAAAACTCTGCAATCATTAGTATGGCGCATGTCTGCTTTATGATAATAGCAGTGTTCTCCTCCTTCATGCTTTTCTTCCTTCTCGAGGTTTTCTTAGAAGTCCAATAATTCAATCTTTCCCTTGTTAGAAAATAAACCCTCTCTTAAGAAATATAAAAGGGAGTGACAATTTCGCTCTTTGGTCCTCTAGTTGTGTGATTTCCTTTGCTCACATTTGTGCTTTTTTTGTGGATTCAAAATTTCCAATCCCCTTTTCATTATTTGAGGATTTCTTTCTTTTCTAACAAGGGTCAAATTTGACAACATCCTTCCATTTTCAAGTGAACTTATTGAATTCACAATTTAGTTCTGCCTTGAAAACCGTTCCTTACGCTTGAAGTTGGATGCTTCATCTAGCTTGGGCAAATAAATCATTTCCTGGTTTAATATTATTTTTATGCCTCTGTCTTGGCTTATCTCTGCTCAACTTGTTTGCTAAAGCGAAGATTGTCTCTTTCCTTATATGGAATGGCTTCAAGCTCCATATATTTGGGCTATGTTGTGTGATCCACTTCTTTTTCCCCTAAAGTTTAAAGGGATAAATTCCTTGGATCTATTTCTCATTCCTCGTTGAATTTTTGAACACTTCGTGAATGGTTCAAGATACTCAAATGTGGTTCTAATGACCCACGTTGAACTTAACCACCATGGTGAAAGCTTGAAAGAAACATGTTTGGTTATGAAGGGATTTTTGCCTTGAGTTGAACTCTCAATGAAAACACCACTAAATGTTAGGCTGGAATTTGGGCTTTGTACAAATTCAGAGTTCAAGTTGAAAAAGGGTCCTTTCATCATCTAATTCAATTATCTTTAATCGTATATGTAAATTGAAGAAACGTTAATCATATAAAAAGGAATAGTTCATGTCATATATATAAGTCAAAGTTCATGAAAGTAGAATATGCAAATTGTTCAAATTACAAGTCTATAATTACAAAGCTTTGATTTCTATCTAGCTTTGATTTCAATTTGACCGAATGGCCATGGAAATCCCAATTTCAAGTTCTTTTCTTACACGCTTGAGAAAAAAGGAAAAACGAGGAAGAAGATCTAGAATTCGGCCCCTTTTTAGGTGGTATATATATGTAGAGAACTTGAGTCGTTAGATTCTTGATAGGTGGCACCTTATAAAAAAAATAGATGGTCATAATCTAATGACATGGCACATGTTCGAAGTGGCGTGTGACAAATCTTTCTTTTTAGGTGAAGAAATTGTAGCGCTGATGATCCAATACAGCTTTCTACATAACCGGTGAAAAATTGTTTTTATGTAGATTAATCAACATGCAACAACATATACATATCACCATTTGACAATATAATTTGCCACCATGTGATGGTTTCAGATTATCATCCTTTGACAGCTCGCTTTATTACCATGCGATAGCTACTAACCACCAGCACTCAATAGCTTGTTATATCATTATGCAATAACTTAATAAGGTCGTCCTTTGATAGTCAATTTAGTCACTATGAAATAGCTCAAGCAAATTAGTCTTTGACATCTTACCAGATCATGATAGCTTAAGAGCATCATCCTTTAATAGTTCTTCTAATCATTGTGCGACATTTTTAAGACATCATCCCACGACAACTCAATTGGTCATCAACTTGTGATAGCTTTGAGTACACCAACCCTTGATAGCTAGCTTGTTCAACCTGGGATATTCTAAGATCGTCATCCTTCAATTGCTAGTCTGGTCAACCTACGATAGCTTTAAGACCATCATCCTTCGATGGTCAGCCTAGTCAACCCGCGATAGCTTTATGGCCATCATTTTTCGATGGCTGCTTGGTTAACCTGCGATGGCTTTAAGATTATCATCCTTCAATAGCTAGCTTGGTCAACACGAGATAGCTTTAAGACAATCATTCTTTGATATCTAGCTTAGTTAATTTACGATAACTCTAAGACCATTATCCTTCAATAGCTAGCTTGGTAACCTACGATAGCTTTAAGACCATCACCTTCGATAGCTAGCTTGGTCAGCTGTCGATAGCTTTAAGGCCATCAACCTTTGATAGCTAGTTATTATCAACTTGCGATGATTCGTCTTCAACTTGCGATAGTACATTTTGGGTATAACAATTATAATTAATGTAAACATGTGTGTGTATATTATATGTATATTTTATGAAAATAATATTTAGTTAAATTAAAGATATTTTCATATTTGAATTAGATCTAGTTTAGAATTTAAATATATTTTACGAAGTCAAACTTAGATATTTTATTTGTAAATTTGAATTGAAAAACTATAACTTGGTCAAATTATGTGTGATATTTTACAAAATAAAATTTATTATTTATTAAATATGAATTTTTAAAATTTTATATTCATATATATATATATATTAACAATTAAATGAGGCAATTAATACACACACACATACACTCAATATATACATAGTAGATATAAATTCCAATATTTACATATGTATGTATTAACCATGCTATTATTTGTTATATCATCATGTTATATCCTATATTTCATCATTACATACAGGAATATGTAGTTGATATATTTATACATGTATACATTAAATATATTTAATTAATAAGATTAATTAAATAAAGTAAAACATTTAAATAAAATATGACATTATTAAATAACTATATTGGATCTAATGTTAACTAATAGATCTCATAAGCCCACTAATATCCAACTAGAAAAAAGAAAATTAACTTTACTCATTTCACCCACTGTGAACCGGGGTAGTCCAACACTACCAAATATATAGACTAGGCATGTCAGGCCATGTTGATGGAGTGCTCATCCCCTATGGGAGGTAAGTTAACATGACCTATTTCCACAAGAAGATCGTTTTGCCCCCATCATGTCAGTGATGTCTAGATTTAAGTTGGCTGGATCATCAAGTGTCGGATAGCTCGAAGGGCCAATAACTTCATCATCAAGAGCTATAGGAGTTATTGTTTCGATCCTGTTTGATGATGGACCAGATGCAGGTTCGGTATCACCTCTCTTAAGATTTTTGAACCGGGGAGTAGAATTATAGTTTCTCAACCGCTAACGTTCTCCCTAGATGACTTCTATGTAGAGTCCTCTTCTTCTCAATGATCTTCTTTCTTCTCCTTCTCTACCTACTCTTCTTCCCCAGTTTCTTATTCTTCGATCTTCTCCTCTTCCTCTTCTTCATCGATGAGTTTATTATGACCTAGAGCTTTCCTATGCTAGTTAGCTCCAACTGGTGCTTGTCTCGAAAGTTAGGCTCAGCTCTTTAGGTCCAAGTGTAGAACACTCGTAGAAGATCAAAAATCCATTACAAAAAAGATGGAAATGTTGTAGCCTTATACCAGTGAGGAGGAAAGAAGTACATCGTTTCAGTTCCATAATAGCTTTAATGTCAGTAACCATGCAATAGAGAGCGACACTTGTAACTCTATTTGGTTTATCTACAAATGGACTAAGATAAATAAGAAACTTGGATGAAGTGGAAGTAAGTGATATGAAATTTTGAATTCTAGATGTAGGACCTACATCCGAAGAGTTATCTTTAAGACAGTCCTATAGGGTACACCACAAAGAAATATTTGTCTTTGAGTTCACTCCACCTATTATAAATGTCAACAATTATGCAGTTGGAGCAGTGTACCTGACATCAGAAGGTCTTCACTTTAAATTGTATGGATAAAGGATCTCATCCAATTTCGGTTCTCCCCCGGGGCAATGAACGAAGAGCATATATAAAATGAGTTGAATGACGTAAGATTTTGATGCAACTAAGATGGAAAAATTTGAGAAGGTTGGAGTGTTGTATCTAGTGCATTGGGTAGTGGAATATTTGGTCTAACTTTAAAAATTCCCTAATTAATTTTATGTAGTGGATCCTATGGTGTTTTAGTGCAAATTAATTGGTTCCATTTAATGCATTGAAAGGTATTTAAAGGGTTACATTAGGTGTGCTAATGTTAATAAATGATGCATTAAATCTTATTTAAGGTATTGAACGAGATATTGAAAGGTTTCATTAGGTGTATTAATGTTAATAAGTTGGTTCATTAAATCACATTTAATGCATCAAAATTAATTTGGAAGGTTACTACTATAGTTACCGTTGGATTTATACCAACAAGCAACAAGGTAAATAGGTAAAATTTAAAAATTCATTTCATTTTGGATCTTAATTGGGCTTATGAAGTCTAAATTTATTTTGATCTGATCTAGATTAATTTTAAATAAAATCAATATTTTATTTGATTGGTAAATAATGTTTTATTTTAGTGTTATATTTATATAATATAATATGCATATCATAGACACACACACACACACATATATATATATATATATCTGTGTGTGTGTGTACGTTCAACATATACAGTGTATATGGTTTAACATTCCTGAGTATAAGTGTTGGGATTTACACCACAATGGACATATTAGCCCCTCCATATACATATGTGTTGTTTAATATATATGTATGTATATATAGTTTTATGCAATATAAAATAATACAATGTAAATGTTTATATATATATGTATATAATTGGACATTATAACATATAGTAGTTGTATATACTAATACAAATAATTTATTTGTTTTGAAAGGTAAGCCGGTTTTTAAAGTGGACCGTCCACTTTTTATTAATAACAAAAGGAGTTTGATAGGCTGCCTAACCAGTTACAATACATATGAGATACACCATGACCATATACCAAAATGCCAAAAGTAAAGCAATTGCACACCTTACATTACATTGTTACATGACAAATAGTTTCACCTAAAACACACTGACCAAATATCACACTTGCAGCAGGCTTGAGAAGAATCAAGCTTTCCCCCTATGACATGCTCAAACTGGGCAAAAACTTGCTACATTAAAGTAGAAGACATTGATAATCTTTCGACCACTGAAGCACATACATAACACGAAATTCAACCAGCCCCAACTTCAAGACACCATAACAACACCCAAAAACTGATATCACGATGCAAAATACTATAGTGTAAATTATAGCACCAGCATCCACTCTGACAGAAAAGGCATATAATAACCAATAGAGAACATTCACGCCCAAAACCATACATTAACGGGGAAGATAATAACCACTGACACAAAGAGGTAAACCAGAAGATTGAAGACAGATTGCTAGCAAGCTCATGAAAGCGTCACAAGAAACCACTCTAAGGAAGCACCCCCTTTGCAAGGACAATCGCCAAGATAACCCAAAGTGGTGATGGGAAGATAGCAAGGGAAAGCTATCAACCAAACCAGGAAACCCTATAGGAGCTAGTAGAAACAACTTAACAAAGCATACAGTAAAAAGCGTAAAAACCTCCACCTATGTCCAATAGCGCACACCCCGCTACCAAAGTATAGACCAAATAAGCAAAAACCTAAAAGTAGATCGATGTTGAAGCTCAATATCGCAACTTCAAAAGTGAAGCAAACAAAATCAACTAGAAATTCTGGATCTACCATATAGATGTATGTGGAATCTTGTGTGTTGGCGTTATCAGATCTTTCGCAGGGAAAAGGCAGGTGGTCAGAGCAATAAAAGAGGTAGAGAGACATCACAAAAAGGAAAAAAACATGCAGTAGTGTGGAAAGCAAGGGCTAGGGTATAGTGAGAGGAGAGACGACATGAAATTGGAGGAGCAAAGAATGTAAAGGGCGAAGATGAGAAGCACAAAGGTGAAGAGAAAGAGGCGACTAAAAAATGAAATCCTAGTCCCCATTTAAAGGAGATTTTCCTTTCTGTTTCTTATATACATTAGTATACACTTTACAACCATCCAATGTTTTTTCCATAATTAGACTGTTATCGGCTTACGCATTCTAATGCGTGTGCCACATCTGGTCTAGTATGTAGCATAACATACATTATGGAACCGATTGCCGAAGCATATGACATCGTCTTCATGTGCTCTTTCTCCTCATTAGTTTGAGGAGCGTCCTTCTTAGAAAGGATAATTCCAGATTGCATTGAAACATTTCAATGTTTGGAATTCTCAATACCGAACCTTTTCAGTATGGTATTTATATACATGGATTAGGACAATCCCAACAGCCCCTTAGATCTACCTTTATAGGTATTTATATCTAGCATATAGGCTGTTTCTCCTAAATCCTTCATGGAGAATTTCTTAAAAAGCGAAGCTTTTACTGATTGCAATAACAAAACGTAATTGCCAATCAATAGAAGATCACCAACGTATAAGACTAAGAATACGAAAGCATTTCCATGTTCCTTTTGGTATATGCATGCTTCCTCTATGTTCTGATAAAAACAAAATTGTTTGATCACATCATCAAAACACTTATTCTAACTCCTTGAAGCTTGTTTAAGTCCATAAATGGATTTCACAATTTGCAAGCTTTGTCGTCACTCCTACTGACCTTGAAACCCTCGAGCTGTGACGTATAAACGGTCTCTTTTAAATCAATATTTAGAAATGTTGTCTCTATGCCCATTTTCCATATTTTATATTCATAGAATGCAGCAATATGCAACATTATTCGAATACACTTAAGCATAGCTATGGGCAAAAAGGTCTCGTTATAATCAATAACTTGGATTTGATGAAATCCTTTCACAACTAGCCTAGGCTTATAAGTCTCTACTTGTCCATTTGCATTCAGCTTTTTCTTAAAATCCATTTGCAGCCGATGTATTTTATCCCTTAGGGTATGTTAGACAAAGTCCACACTTTGTTTTCATATATGGAATCCATTTCGGATTTCATTACTTCAAGCCAAAGTGCAGAGCTTTGTTTTGCAGTGCTTGTTGGAATGATAGAGGAGTGTCATCATCTAAGACATAGTTCTTCTCCTCGTTTACCATGAGAAAACCATAGTATCCCATTAGTGCATGAAATTCCCTACCAGACCTTCTAATAGGTTGCTTATTTTCGTATACAGGCGAACTTGATTCTCCCACTGGTTCAGCCTTCGTGTTAATTTCTCAGATCTCATCCAAGTCTACTACTTTGCTATTAATTTCTTTTGACATAAATTCATTTTCTAAAAAGATAGCATGTTTGGAAACAATAATATTTTGTTCATTTATGCTGTAGAAGTTATATCTCTTATATTTCTTGGGATATCCTATAAACTTACACAAGGGTGACCTTGCCTCAAGCTGATTGGACCATTGTTCTTAATGTAGGCTGGACAACCTTACACCTTCAAATAATTAAAGTGGGGTTTCTTCCCATGCCACATCTCATATGGAATCTTAGGCACAAATTTAGTGGGTAACAAATTCAACATATGCATTGTATTTTCTAGCACATATCCCCAATAGGACAGAGGTAACTCAGCCTTACTCATACAAAATATATATCATTAATAGCATGAATAAAACAAAGTTGGCATCGAGACAACTTTAGGGTAGGTCAATGAACTGGTGGAATGCTATAAAGATTGCCACTTCCTAGGATCAGTTCACTGGGAGCAATTCAGAGCTTGATTCAAAGAGAAGTACATATGGTCACCTAAAAGTCGGTACTATTCAGGAAATTAGTTCATTTGAAGCAGGTAGACTTGATTATTTTAGAGTATGTAGCCAAGTTCAACATGCTATCGAAGTACAACTTATCTTTTATCAATACTTTGTTGAAAAAGAATGAGAAGTACATTATGGGTTAGATAACTATCTCGGGGAAAAGCTAACGGGCTATATTGACGAGTCCTTCAAGAAGGTAGTTGAAAAGACTCTCTAGCATGAGAGTTTGTATCCGAAATCTAAGTCCACTACTATAGTTCCTAAAGAAAACCCAAAGCCGCAAGTGAGTAGGCGAGGAAAGAGGAAGTGGAACAACAACAACAAGGGAAAGAAGCAGCCTCAAGCTAAAGGTGGCAAGAAAAAGGGCAAATGAGACCCTACTTGCTATTAGTGTGGGGAGTAAGGCCATCAGAGTAGCAATTGTAAGAGAGGAAGTGCTACAACTACCATAAAGATGGGCATATAAAAAAGGAAAGCCTAGAACCACTGAAGAACAAGCAAACGGTGTCTTATTATGTGCTTAATGCCATTCCAAATTCATTAAGTGCTCCATCTATAAAGGAGAAGGGGAAATGCGTTACTATCCAAGGCATGCTTTCTATTTATGGTATAACGAATATTGTTCTATTTGATACCGGTGCATCACATCTTTTTATATCCAATTACCTAGTAGATAGATTGGGGTTTAGTTCCAACCTAGTAGACAGGCCTTTGGTTGTAACAACCATGTGGGCGGTTCAGCTAACTTGAGTGTGGTTTGTCGTAACCTTGTTCTATCGAGTAAGGGTTGTCCATTCTTTTTTGATTGCTTTATACTAAGTTTCATTGGGTACGGTATCATATTAGGGATGGACTGACTGAAGAAATACAGAGTTATAATGGATTGTGAGAGATTGATGGTGACAATCGAGATAGATGATGAGCGTAGGCTAAAATTGAGTTGCATTCCCAAGGAAGCACTGATGGTTAGCTTCTTATATTTGTTCGAGATGCCTTGTGAGGAGTTGTCATCGACACCGATAATGAGGGGATATTTAGACATATTAAAGGAGGTGACCTGACTACCTCTGCATTATGAGATTAAGTTCTGCATCAACTTAGCGGAGGGACTGAGGCTAGTAGTTATGCCTTTGAGGCATATGGTACCTAAGGGGAAACTAGATCTTGAAGTGCACGTGAATAACCTATTGAGGAAAGGGTTCACTCAATGAAGTTTATCTGAGTGGGGAGCGCCCATAATATTTGCCATGAAGGCAGATGGCTTCATGAGGTTTTGTATTGATTACCGTGAGCTGAATAAACTGACGAGGAAGAACAAGTATCCACTCACGTGTATATATTGATCACTTGTTCGGTTAGCTCTATGGGGCTTAAGTATTTTCTCAGTTGGACTTAACGATGGGGTTCCACCAATTGAGAGTGGTGAGAGAGAGTGTATTGATTACTGCATCAAGTACCCCATCGGGATTCTATGAGTGGTAAGTTATGTCGTTTGGGGTAACCAACATACTGACATACTTCATCGATCTCATGAATAGTTTTTTCAAAAGATCAACCGAATAAGTTAATGCTTGTGTTTTTTGATGATATTCTCGTCTTCTCCTGATCAAAAGAGGAACATAAGTCAAAAACTTGAGGATTATGCTAAAGGTGTTGAGAAAGCACTGATTGGAGGTGAAATTTTCTAAGGGTCACTTCTAGAGGAGAGAAGTGCGATTCTTGGGTCATATTATTTCCAAGTAAGGCATCACTTTGGATCCTACTAAAGTAATAGCAGTCCAAGATTGGAATCAACCCAAATATGCTACTGGTGGGAGAAGCTTCCTTGGATTACAGATATATTACAAATGACTCATAAAGAACTTTTCAAAGGTAACAACATCATTGACCAACTTGATAAAGAAAAATCGGACTTTTGTTTGGCAAGTGAGGTATGAGCATGCGTTTGTGAGTTTGAATGAGTGGTTGGAGAGTGTAGAAATATTAGTCATTCCAAGTGGAAATGATGAGTTGATAGTATATACAGATGCCTATTATATTGGGCTAGATGTGGTGTTGATGCAGAGGTGAAAGGTATCACAATGCTAGTCGATGGCTAAAACCGCATGAGAAGAAGTCTCTGACTCGGGATTTAGAGTTGGCAGCAATTATGTTTGTGGTGAAGATTTGGAGGCACTATCTACTAGGAGAGAGATTCGATCGGCATCAATTGTGTTTGCTTGTAGAAAAACCTTAACCTTCGTCGGCAGCGAGGGTTAGAGTTCTTAGCCTCCTATGACTTCAACATTTCCTATACGCCTAGAAAAGGAAATGTAGTTGCTGATGCTTGGAGTTGAAGACATGCTAGTTTGGGAGCTATATTCCTAGAGTGGACACATCTAGGGTATATTGATGGTTATCACTTCAGACCTCGACGTGAGCTTGAGCTGGATGTGTTAGCAAGTTGGACTATCGGACCAACTCTAATTGAGAAAATT
Source organism: Allium fistulosum (assembly GCA_030737815.1). NCBI lineage: Eukaryota > Viridiplantae > Streptophyta > Magnoliopsida > Asparagales > Amaryllidaceae > Allium > Allium fistulosum. The sequence continues at coordinate 625,931,890 of CM060905.1, read as the reverse complement.
GGCACTAGACAGAGACATAGTGCCTAACTAGCGGAGATCATTACTAAGATCAAAAGTGGAGTAGTGTAACACCCCTAATTTTTAATAACATTTTTCAAGAAATTTAATTAGAATAAATTAAATAGGATAATGTAAAGTGATAAGGAGATTGAGATTGGTGAAAAATGTAGTGGTCGTGCTTATTTAAAATGAATGGGTTATAAACGGTTAAGTGTTAACTAAATAAACATAAGGGCATTAGGGTAAATTTCCGCCCTTGTTTCCCACCCTTATACTAATTTCCCTAAGACCATTCACGTTCATTTTTCATCATAAGCAAAATTTTAAACGTAAGAAAGAAAAAGGAGTCGGCCATTAAGGAGAAAGAAGAAAAGAGAAAACAAAGTAAAAGCTTAGGATCAAGCTAGAAGAAATCAATCTCAATCAATCTCCAATTTCCTTATCCAATCTAAGGTGAAAAATAATCACAACATCACTATTTTATAATCAATGATTTTTGGATTTAAGGGTAATTTCATTTTTATGATATATTGGATGATGATATGCTTGATTTATAATTTGTTTAGTTTAAACAAGATTGTTTAAAAAAGGGTATACACGGTTTTAGGATAAAACCGAGGTTTAATGATTTTTAAACGCAACGGAAAAATTATATGTTATGAAAAACATGATTTTGAAGTTGGGTTTCATTTTTTATAATTTTCCAAGCCGTGGAGAATTAATCATGAATTTTCAAAGGAAAATATGGTTATTTGGGTTTATAATTTTTTTGGAAATTATATTGAGAATTTGGGTCTGAAATATTGATATGTTAGATAACATGATTAAATTGAATTTCTGGAATCTTTGGGGATTTTTACTAAGTGATTTAGTAGGGAAATTAAATTATTTTGAAAGGAGGACCTAAACGATTTAATCGCTTTGTTAATGGGAAGGGCTTATTTGTTAAAAGTTATTCAGTTTTAGATCTGAGAAAATGCAACAGATGTAAGAAAAATAATTTTAAAGTTTAATGTAACCAATCAAGTGTTTACATGTGGGAAAGTTAGTTACAAAAAGTTTGCTTTATTTAGTAAAAACAGCCTTTTTCTCAGGAAAGTGGGTTCCGCCTCCTTTGGAAGGAGCTTTCGATCCAAAGCTTCCGCCTTCGACCTAGTCGAAACCTTCCACGAAACCAATACACATGGTATCACTTAATTGGTACGCAGTGGATTGGAGAAAGGCAGAAGGTAGGGTGTCGAAACATAGCTTCCGAAGGTGTCGATACCTTTGTTTTGTTTTAAAAAGAAAAGAAGAGCTTGCCTATTTACAAAAGGGTTTCGAAGTAGTCGAAACTAGTGGTTGCGAAAGGGAATTTCAAAAGAAGCTTTCGAAGGAGAGCTGCCGCCTTTTTAAAGTAGTAGCTTCCGAATAAGTTACTTAGTTTTTAATTGAAGCCTTCGGAAGGGGCAGTTTCGACCAAGTCGGAACCCTTCTATGATTTGATGCCTTTCGATGGTATTGAAGACATCAATGCCATCGAAATGTACTATTTGTTTTTATAAATATAAGCCACTTCCTACTGCTTTCGAAAGGGGTTAGGGGTTTCGAAGGTAAAGGTTACAGAAGGGGTTTTGAAGCCAACCTTCAATTGTTTTACGTAGATGTTTTAATGTTTTCGAAAGGATGGTTTCGAGACCATCAAGTTTCCCCAATACTTTTATGAAATAAATAATGGTTTCGTAAGAGATGCCTTCGCTTATATTCACTTAGACCCAAAATGATGTTTAAAAAATAAACCCCATGATTTCGAAAGGGGGACTTTCAATGGGTTCGAAGGGTAACTTTCAATGGTTTCGAAAGCCGACTTTCAATAGTTTCGAAAGGGATACTTTTCAATGGTTTCGAAGCTATGCTTTTATACTTATATGATAATACTTTAACACAGTTGAAAGGTTTCAAACGTAAGGTTTTAAAGTATTTGAAAGGCAGGAGCCTAATGTTTTGAAGATAGATTTTAATGCTTTCGAAGGAGGTCATCCTATGAGGTCGAAGGCAAGGTTTCGAAGGAGTTGAAAGTTATATAACCGAAACTCATTTTTAAAAGGAAAAACACATAGCTATGTTAAAGGAGTTTTGAAAAGATTTTAAGTATATAAATTTTGAAGAAGTGTTTCCTTAATAAAAGTGTAGGTTAAAGGAGTTAACCATGTTTTATACGAAAAGTATTTCAAGGACATTAAACATACAAGAGTGGTATTGTTTTGTTATTTTGTTTGCTTCTTCAAATATAATTATATTCACACAATAAAGGACCCATAACTGCATTTTGGGTATAAAGGGGTAGAAGAACTAGCTAGGTTAACCCGGTAGTGAATATAAATTAATTAAACTCCTGAATGAGTAGAATTGCATCCAGGAAGTCAGGGAGACAAGAATATAGGATGCCTAAACCTTGAAGTTTTCCGAGAGACATGTTCATAGTAAACCCATGAAAACTATGATTTGGAAGTTATTGGGGTAACTAATAGGTTCATAGTGATCCAATGAGAACTATGTGTTAAGGATGGTTGGCAGGGTCAATTGGTTTGTAGTGAACCCATGAAAACTATATTCGGATTAAGTATTGACATCAGTCAATAGGTTCCTAGTCAACCTATGAAAACAAGGGTATGAAAGATGTTATTGGAATGATGAATAGGTTCCTAGTCAACCCATGAAAACTAAGATAAGAGGGGAGTTATTGGAATGACCAATAGGTTTAGGGGAATCCATAAATTATTTAAGTTAATTAGCAGGGGCTAATAGGTTCTTAGTGATCCCATGAAATCTATGAAATAGGACCGGGCGTCCATTAAATATAAAAATGGTTATTAGTAAACCCATGAAAACTAATAAGTTAATAGTGACCCTAGAAACTATAAATATAACAGACAGTTAATTAAACAGGGATAGGAAATCCATGAATGTTTTTATGTATGCATATCATCATAATATTTTGAAAAGCTATGTTTTAACCATTATGGATGCAGGAGCACAGTATATGGTTTTGAAAGGTTTAAGATACCAGTGAGGGGAAAACGCGTTCCGCTAAGCGGCATGGTCTCAAAAGATATCTAAATGGATTGAGATGTTAGATTATCATACCAGGCTTTATGTTTGACTCGAAGTTTTTGTTTTCCCCTTAAACTCTCGAGTACTCAATTGATTTTGAGTAGTTTGAGGTTTAGGGTTTCCAGGTTCTCTTCTTAGATGAATAAAGCTTCCCGAGGCATGCAGGAGGCAGTTAGTTATTTAAAATTATCTTTTTCGCTATGTATTTTGGATGTAAAGGCAGAATTAGCCTTATTATATACTCTGATCAACCAAGGGGGCATCTTCATATGTCGTTCTTGGCGTATGTGTAATAATTATATTTTTTTGAACGTGGTTAACGTTTGTGGGATTATGTAATAAACCAGAAATTTCTGAATGGAATGTGGAAATGGGTATTGATTTGTTAAAAACTTTTTTCCATATACTTGTGATCTGTGTATTAGTGTATCTAACACCGCCGTATTTGATCGTCGAGGATTAATAACTATAGATGACTGCAACATCCGTAGATGTTAGTTTTGGGCCTCCAAGTAGGGGGATGTTACAAGTAGAGTCTGAAGATATTAAGTAGTAGGACTTGACTATGATGGTTGATTCCACAAAGATGGGGGATTTATTGTACCCGATGTCGATAGGCTGAGGGATAAGGTGTTATGTGAGTGCTATCATTCGAGATAGACTTTACATCCTAGGGGCAATAAAATGCACCATGATATGAAGCAGAAATTTTATTGGAAGAAATTTTATTGGAAGGGGATGAAGAAGTATGTTGGGACATTCATCTCGAAATGTTTGAACTGTCAACTAATGAATGTTCAACAGAAGAAGCTGAGTGGTTTGCTACAACCACTAGAGATTCCCGAGTGGAAGTGGGAACAAATATCGGCGGACTTCATCGATGGATTTCCAAGGACCAAAGGGGGTATGATAACATCAAGGTTGTTGTTGATAGATTAACGAATAGCGCTCGATTTATATCTAGTAAAACGACATCCAAATTGGCTGAGTATGTGAAGTGGATTATACGATTCCACGGTCTACTGAAGAGCACTGTAAGAGATCAAGACCCATTATCCATCAGTGGATTTTAGAAGAGCTTACAGTTGGCATTGCGGATGAAGCTGCATTTGAGTATATCTTATCACTCACAGGCTGATGGGCAGACCGAGAGAGTGAATCGTATCTTAGAGAATGTCTTGCATGCCTGCATTCTTGACTTTAGGAGCTCATGGGACGATCATTTACATCTCGTGAAGTTCGGATACAACAATAGTTATCGGTCTAGCATCGGTATGGCAACATTTAAGGATTATATGACTGACGTGCGATGCTCCCTCATGTTGGTGGGATGCGGGCGAGAAACTGATGTTTGGGCCAGATATGATTAAAGACTTCGACGGATATTGAGATCATTCGCCAATGAATGAAAGCTACTCAAGATAGACATAAGAGCTATGATGATAAGAGAAGGCATGACTTAGAGTTCTCTGTCAGTGATATAGTGTTTGTTGAGATCTCTTGTTAAAGAATGTAGATCGATTCGGTACTAAGGATAAGCTGGCACTGAGATTTGCAGGTCCTTTTTCGATACTCAAGAGGTTTGGGAACCTAGCTTATAGAGTCGACTTACCTCAGAAGATGGACGATGTGCACAATGTGTGCTATGTTTCTCATTTACAGAAATTTGTGCATGACTCAGGCGTAATTATTACATTGGATCAGCTAGATAATATCGAGGTTGAACTTGAAGCTTCAAGATCTATAGGCCTATTCGTGTAGTCTAACATGATATGAAGCAGCTTAGGAGGAAGACATCGAAGTTGATGAAGGTTCAATGGAGTAAATTGAGCAAGAGCGATTGCACTTAGGAGACCGAGGAAAGCGTGAGGGCTACTTATCCAGAGCTTTATTACCTATAAGACTTTCTGTTTATCGCATTTACTTTCACTTTCAATATCATATAGAATAGTTTATTACCTTGCATGTTAGGAGCATAGTTATATTTATTTTGTTATGTATGCATGTTTGATCATTGTTATGTTTTCTTATGGTTCTTAGGCATAAAGGTAGCTATATTGATAGACCTTACCTTATTTTATGAGATTTTAAGGGAGAAATTGCTAAAGGGGTTTAGGGGGGATGTAATGACCCCTTTTTTTACTTATCAGAGAATTGTAAAATATTATTTTTGAAATTCAAATTAGGGTGTATGAGTCTATGACTTTAGGAAATGTTGAGTAGTAACATTTTTGACCATGAGAAATTTTATTGGACAATTATGATCTTGAAAACTGGTAAGGCCCATAACTTTTGACAGGAGCCGAACTGGGGTCTAGGACCACTTTCAAATAAAAGCTACGATGGTTTTCCATTCTATAGAGTGGTCAAAATAGATTTTTGGCTTTACCATTCGGGAGATATGGACATTTGAAGTTAGCCGGATTTTGGATAAACTAGTAAGCCATTAGACTATCCCATAATTAGCTCATTAATTCAAGTTTATAGGTAACAGAAGCTGATGGGATAGCCCCCTAATCATTTCTGCACTTCCCAACAACCTTCTAACCTCGATTAATTTCCATCTTAGGCAAAATGAGACTTTAAAACCTACTTTATTTTGCCAAATCAAGCAATTAAGAGGAGATTAACAAGGAGACTAGCAAGGAAACCATTTATTACCGTTGAGTGCCTTGGGATTTGTGTTGATTCACTATTCATTTCGGTTCTCATTGATTTTTGTGCATTTAGTCCCCTATAAGAGTGGTATATGTCTCACTTTACTAAAGATGCTAATATAGAATTAAACCATGTTTTAAAATGATTTTTAAAGTTAAAAATCTGATTTTGATCTAATCTAAACTAGCGCATGTTTTGAAGATGAATTATATATATATATATATATATTATATATATACACATATATATATATATATTATATATATATACACATATATATATATAATGGATGTAGATCTATGTATTTTCATTTGTATTCTTTTGGATACTTCATTTTGTGTTTTGGCTTGATTATGACAATGTGATGGATGTATTGCATATATGATGATGTTATAATGCTTGTTTGACAATTTTTGGATTTCCATTTGCTTAGGATAGGAAGTAGAGTATCGATATGCATTTTGGAGACTCCGTTAGTTTAAAGTGTTTGGAGCTAAATCGGTGCAAACGAATTACATGAGGAGTTAAGGCATTTGGAGTAAAGGGGATACTAACTTGGAAAATGTTGAAATGAAGTTAAATATTTTTAGACGATCGATCATACCAGATTGATCAAAACCGAACAATTCAAAGTTTTTAGATTCACTTACAATCGATATGGTAGGTTGGTGATAATGTATGGAATATACCCTATCGATCACATGCATTTTGGAGTTAGGATGTTGAGTTATGATCTAAATAGTGATGGATCAGTCATTAGATGGCTGCTTGGAGGCTTCGAGCTTTCATGTAGAGAACTGCGGGCTTTGGTGGGGAGACTTTGGGGAAAACCTATGAAGTTGAGTGAAAAAAATAAGGAATAGGGAAGGTGGATTTATCCAAAGTGGCTAAGTCCTAAAACCAAAATTGGTTCGGTAGCAACACACTTGGGTCAGTACCGACCCCTTTACATCTTGAGTTTTGGAGGTATGGACTTTTGGTTGGTTTGCATGAAGGAAAGGGAAATGCTTCGGGCCATGAAGGCATTGGCTTTGGGAAGAGTGGAGGAAACTTTAGGTTAAAATGGTAAAGGCACGAGGAGCATTGATCGGACCAAAGCGATCCCTCTACTCCATCATGGTTGTTAACTCTTGCCTCCTCAAATTGGTACCAAACATATAGAGGTAGAAGAGCGTGCCATTGCAAGGCTACATGCAAAATTTGGGGACGCTCCAATGGTTGGAACTTGGGATATCAAGGGATGATGATCAATGGGTGATGGATGTGGCCTATGAGTTGCATGGGGCAAAACCTAAGGAAATTGAGTGATTGCTTGCTTCAGGCTTCACCTTTCGAAATTCAAGTGACTTAAATGCGGTGCCTCAAACTTTACTGGATCGACGACATGAGATGTTTGATTAAGTACTTATTGAGGCAAATAACTTTGGCGTGAGAGGAGTTACCAAGAGAGCAACTGTCGAGTGATCACTGATAAAGTAGATAAGAGGCAGTTCTACTATCAGTATGTATACTAGTGTCAGGTGCTTACATAGGGTAGGGTAGTTTGAGTGTACCCTGGAGTGATTTGAGTGAACAGATGAGTTGGATCCATGAGTTGAACATCTGAGTGGTCTATATCTGTAACGACCCGGCTTTCTTTGCCCAGAAAGACGCATCGTTATGAAGAAAGAAAGGGATAGAAGAAGAAAAGAAAAGAAGAGAGAACAACAACACATCAGAAATCTCACAGCGGAACGAGAAATATATTATCACATAAGATATTACATAGTATCATATACATCAGAGTACACAATTTATACATCACAGAATAGACAGTTATAAACTTCTGTCTATTATACAACACAAGTACACCAGTACAATACAGACTAATACAAACACAGCGGAAACTCTATATATCTACTCGCTGAAGCCTCCTGCTTCACAGCTCCTCCAGAATTCGTCAAGATTATCCTGAATCCCTTGACTACTCAATACAATATTGAGTACCCAAGAGTTTAATAAAACAGAAAATAAACACTTGGGTCAGACATGGGTCTGGTGTGAGTAAACGGTTTAAATTGCTTAACTTTGAAAACCTTTGAAAACAAAAGTATCACGTAAGACTCCCCACACATAAACATGGGTAAGTTTTTACCTTACGCTAACTAAAACATTTGATAGGAAATCCGATTGTATTATAATAGGGTCTAGGGTTTTCAAGTAAAATACAGAAATAGCTGAAATGCTTACATCTCACATTCCAACATAGTTGGGCACAACTAATACGTACGGCACTTATTGGAGTTTGGATTCCATACAATGGCAGGGCTACTGGGGTACCGCCCGTCACAGTACGTGGCCTAGATCACCGTACCGAGGAGTACGCCCGCTCCCCTGCAACACAAAGCCGGAACCATCCCTTACTGGATAATTCCGAACAAGATAATCCCGTGGTTGGCGCGACCAACCACACACTAAGCCGAATAAAAGAAAAGGGACCTCTAGACAGGGATCTATCTTGCTCTCAGTGGGTGCTACCCACGAAACCTTGCTGCACCTCCCCTGTTTTAGCCATTCCCGGTTGATGAGGCTTGAGGTTACGATTACCTTTAATCAGAACATATCACTTAGAATGCTCATCGTCCGCCTGACGATGTGCTGAAAGCATTCAATCCATACAAGTTCGTTCCGGGTTCGAACGAAACCGAAGGCATTATCTCGTTACACTCGTTTTGGAATCACCCTCAGAGTTAACGACAATAACCCTTGCACTCTGAATCTTCATCTTCACTTGAGATTCACGACCTATCGTTAATTTGGATCGATGTGGTATTCGGGTCTCCAAACCTGGAATTCCGGTATACGGAAACCCGATCCCGGTCTCATCGAAATCCAAAACGTATCTTTGAAGGGCCAAGTTGTTTAAAGGTTTAAACAATTTAACTTATCTATATTCATTCAGATAGATAATTCACAAATCACAATTGATAATCACATTATCATTTAAACAGATGATTCATAACCAAATAGGTAATCCATATCAACATCACAATAGTTAATCTATATTACCATCATAATGCAACCAAGCATTCATACCATACAACATTACTTATCTCATTTCTGAGATTACATCCATTCAAGACAATCAATGTCATTCATTCTTATATAAGCAATGATTTACTTAATCATAAGATAATTAATTTAAAATTGATTTAAATTAACTATCTCTATCTTTTAATTAATTTAAAGTGAATTAAATTAATTACTTCATTTCTTAATTAATTTAAAATTAATTAAATTTATTACTTTATTATAAATCTCACTTATATAATCATTAATTAAATAAATTAATTAATCATTCTCTAATTATCCACTTTAATTAATCACCTTGATTAATTATTCTTTAATTACATTTAAGTAATTATCTTTAATTAATTTCACAAATTAATTATTCTTAACCAAATACAGTAATTAACCTTTAATTACTTCATTAATTAATTAATTATAAATTAATTACTTTAATCCTTAATTAATTACAATTAATCACTTATCATTTGATTAATTAATCTAAATTAATCAACTCTCAATTAATTAATTATAAATTAATGATCTTTAATTATATCTTTAATTATTTATTAATTATATTAAGTAATTATTCTTAATTAATCCACAATTATTAATCATCTTTGATTAATATAATCCAGTAATTAACTTCCCTTAATTACTTCCATTAATTAATTATTTTTTTATTTAATTACCTTAACAAATAATTAATTACCTTATTAATTAACCTTAATCCTTTAATTAAATAAATTATTTAATTAATAACACTAGGTAATTAACTCTTAATCACTTCCTATTTAATAAAATAATTATCCTCTAATTACTTTATTAAATAACTTCCCTTACTTAATTACATCCAGTAATTATTCCTTAATTACTTCATCAAGTAATTATACTTAATTAATTTATAAGTGATTATCTCTAATTAATCACTAATTAATTACTTAGTTAATTATTTAACTAATTATTTAAATAAATGAACTAATTTCTTAATCCTTATATTTAAAAGATCTTAATTAAGAAAATCATTTATCTTAATTAAATAAATTAAATTGACCAACAATTTAATTATCTTCCCATATTAATTATCTTTAATTAATTTATCTCTTAATTACTTAAGATAAATTCTTTATTATAATTGATTTATTTAAATCCTTATCATTTAAACTTTATTTAAAATAAAACATTTTAGAAATCAATTATAATTAAAACATTTTAAACTCCTTCTCGACTTTCAAAATCTTTAAACTTCCATAGTTATTAAATTAACTTTAATACAAATAAACATTTTGAAAATCTATTTATTTACCCTTTTAAAAACTTATCTATTTAAATATTTAAAACTTGTTAAAACAAATTTCTAGAAAACAAATTAGTTTAATTAGGTAAAATCTTGTTTTATCTTTTGTTTTACAACTCAGAAACATTACAAAACAATTTTCTTTTGCTTTAAAACTTAAAAACATTTCTGAACCAAACTCCTACAACCTGCTCATCACTAACCCGAGTAAAACACTCAGAATTCTCGAAGCAACTCTCGATACAAAAACCATTCTCCTCTACTTCGAGTCTTACACGATGGAACCGCGACCTCCAACCCGAGTTAAACTCGTCTTCCCCAATTCTTCAAACTCCCAGTGCACACGAACGAGCTCGTGCACGTGCACACCTTCCGTGATCGACGACGAACTTCGCCTTGGCCTCCGGCAACACGACTTCAACCACGACAACACGTTCGACCACCCCATCCTCCTCGATTCGTACGAGATTTGAATTCGACCAAAGAACCCATCAACTCTAAATCGCACATCACCAGAAAACGACCATCACCGTTGATTCCTGCCACGAGACACCACGCGATTCTCACCATCGCTTCGTCACGTCTACCAGCAACCACCAGTCACCACGCGATCGCCTCAGATTGCATCACGATGCCGCGAAACTCGTATGAACATCAACGTAAAAAGTAGGGTGTTAAACCCTACTTCGTCCAAAAGCCACCACCTACTGTAACGTCCTAGGCTTTTCAACCTTCAGCAACGGTTCACGACCGGTAGGCTTTTCAACCATCCCAGCCCCGCTGTGGCTCACAGTGATACCTCGGGTTTGCTTTTACGGCCACCCTCTCGAGTCGCAACCAACCCCAAAAGGCCTTATACTACCCCCGGGGACATGTAGGGGTAAGAGTCTCCCGTTCGCCACCTAACGCAAAGCGAGAACCCCCTATCACGCTGTACTGTAGCAAACCCGATCCCGGTCTCATCGAAATCCAAAACGTATCTTTTAAGGCCAAGTTGTTTAAAGGTTTAAACATTTAAACTTATATTCTGAATGATATAAACAGATAGATAAATAACATTATCACAATAGATAATTCATATCAACATTTATTTCACAAAGCAGCATATCACATATATCAGAGATATCCAAATCATCCAATATCAACCAATCACCCAATATCAATCATTCAAAACAGAATTGATTAACTCTTAATCAATTTAATTAACCTTTAATTAAATTAATTACTATCCTTTAATTACTTGGGTTATCGAAATCCTGCTTACTATCATTAATTAATTACAAATTAATTAACTAAACATCTAAATGATCTTCCTTAATTAATCTCCTTTGATTAATTATCTTTAATTACATCAAGTAATTATCCTTAACCATATACAGTAATTAACTTTTAATTACTATCATTAATTACAATAATTAATGAACCTTCATAAATTAATTAACTATAATTAATTATATTAATCCTCAATTAACTACAATTAATTAATTATACTTAAATTAATTACTTTTATTAATCAACCTTGATTAATTCATTAATTAAATAATCCTTACTAATTAATTAACCTTTTAATTAATTAATTAATTTTAATCAACCACTTCATTATTTAGTCTTAATTAATCATAAACAGTAATTAACAATTTGTAATTACTTATCTTAATTTATTTATATTAATCTTGATTAATTAATCTAATTAATTAATCTTTAATTACTTCATTAAGTAATTATTAATCAATTATATTAACAAATAATCCTTAATTTATTTACTTTATTAATTAATTACTTTTTTAATTAATTACCCTTAGTAATTATCCTCAAATTAATCACATTCCTTAATTAATTAATTACTTTAATTACTTAACTAAAATAATTAAGTAATTTAACTTTTAATTACTTACATAAGTAATTATCTTCTAATTACTTCCATTAATAATCTTGATTACTTTCTTAATTAATTACTTAACAAATAAGTAATTCCATTACTAAATAATCCTTAATTCATAAATTAATTAACTATTCCATAATTAATTAATCTCAACAATTATATTAATCAATTCCTTAGATTAATAACATCAAGTGATTACCCTTTTATCACTTTAACTAATTACCCCATGAGTAATTTTCCTATTAATTACTTCCATAAGTAATTTAAATACCCGAAACCACTTCGATTTGGAATCTTCTATAATTCTTTATAGATTGATATGTGAAGTCAATAGACCGGGATCGGGTTTGCTACATTACAGCATGATAGGGGGTTCTCGCTTCGCGGTTTGGTGGCGAACAGGAGACTCTTACCCCTACATGTCCCATTGAGGGGTTGGTTGCGAGTCGAGAGGCTGGCCGTAAAAGCAAATTCGAGGTACCAATGTAAGCCACGGTGGGGCTGGGATGGTTGAAAAGCCTACCAGTTGAGGCCGCTGTCGATGGTTGAAAAGCCTAGACCGTTACATTTGGTATTAGAGCAAATGTAACGACCCGGAAATTTCGATCCCGAAATTTCCAGATAGTTAGAGAAAAGAAGAAGAGATAGAAGAAAAAGAAGAAGCAGAAGCATCAAAACACAGAAACCTCACATTCGCAGCGGATCAAAATATAATATCAAATAAATAATAGTTATATAAAGGAACATTGTACTTGTCAAATTACACTTTAATATATCAGAGTTACAACATATTTACAAACACAAGACAGATAAACAATCTGTTTCAGATACTATCATATATCACAATAGAAACTCTCCATACGTTCTTGCTCTCCAGCTCGCCTCCTGAGCTCCAGAACGTCCTTACCTGAAAATCTGTAATACTCGGTCTGACCCGAGCATTACATCAAAGTAACACCCGGGTCAGGCTGGAAACCAGCGTGAGTAAACTTATCTAACATGGAATTTCAATTCATAGAACTTATTTAAACCCGGGGTAACTCGTACTTTACTATAAGTAAACAACTTATATAGCCAACACTTATTTTCACAGAACACTATCTAAGTATACAACTTAGTTTAAATGATCCATATTATCCCAAACTAGCCTATTTGATTTCACATATCAATCTATAAAGAATTATAGAAGATTTCAAATCGAAGTGGTTTTGGGTATTAACTAATACCCGACTCCTGTCTCTTCGAATCCAATGTCATCTTAACAAAGTTATTCAAATGGAATACAATTCAAACTTTAAATACAGGATGTCACATTTACACAGTAATCCATCATCGATAGATACCCATATTATCACAGTTAAACCAAACATATCATAACATCATATATCAGAGATATTATCCATCTAAGGTATACAATATTATTCAATCATTCATAAGCAATATTTATTTGTCACATTATTTCAAATAAATTTAAATAAATTAATTTAATTACTTTATCACCATTTAAATCCTGCTTACCTAATCATTAATTAATTTCCTTTAATTAATTAACTAATCCTTTAATTACTTAATTATTCTTAAATTAATTACATTAATTAATTAACCATTAATTAATTAATTTAATTAACTATCATTTAATTACTTACCTTAAGTAATTTTAATTACTTTCATTAATTAACTAATCCTTTAGTTAATTACATTAATTTATTAATCATTGCATTAAGTAATTAATTCTCTAATTAATTACATAAATTAATTATTCTTTAACCATTAATAATATTCAACCCTTAATTACTTTCATAAATTAATTATATTATAATTAATTACATTAATTAAATTCCTTAATTAATTACATCAAGTAATTATTCTATAATTACTTACATTAAGTAATTATCTTTTATTTAAACACATTCATTTATTATCCATAAATTAATCACATTCAGTAATTAACTATCCTTTAATTAATTAAGTAATTATTCTTTTTATCAATTACACTAAGTAATTAAACTTTAATTACTTTTATTTAATTATTTCCATTTAGTAATTTCCCTTAATTCATTACATTCAGTAATTTTCCATTTATTACTTACATTAAGTAAATATACTTCATTAATTACATTGACTAACATTTAAACATTTAAATTTATAAAACTTATTTATATCCAATCTAAAATTTAAACTACACCTGAATCTATATTAAAACTTTGATGTAAATTTCTGTTTAAATATTTGCTTTACAAATTTACATTCAGTTTTAAAAAAATCTAAGCAGACGGGTTTTAAACCTGGCAACACATAATTACCCGAGACCACTCAAAAACACTCCGAGTCGAATCCTAAATACTTCGAGTCTCACACGAACAAAACTCGAGAAACTCGAGTAGCCTTCCCCTGCTTTAAACCCAGACTTCACCCAGATATCCCAATCGTGTGCACGTGCACGATCACCAGTTTTTATTTAAATAACTTTGAAAAGTCCAGATTAAACTAAATCTAAATTTCCAATTTGCCCAAAGCTTCTATTTAAAATATATACAAATAAATAAATATATATATATATATTCAAATAGAAATTATCTTATTAGATTTTAAAAGATAAAATTTACCAATTAATACTAATTTAATCAGATTATTAAATTAAATTCAAATCTTATTATCAAAGATTATCCATATCAATTTAATTATTTAACAGATTATTAAATTGATATTGTTAAAATTTCCGGGATATTACATTCCTCCCCCCTTAAAATAATTTCGTCCCCAAAATTTAAACAAAGGTAATTTAATAATCTTATTAAAGATTTAAATTTCAAACCATTTAAATATAACTAACATTTAAACATTTAAATTTATAAAACTTATTTATATCCAATCTAAAATTTAAACTAAACCTGAATCTATATTAAAACTTTGATGTAAATTTCTGTTTAAATATTTGCTTTACAAATTTACATTCAGTTTTAAAAAAATCTAAGCAGACGGGTTTTAAACCTGGCAACAAATAATTACCCGAGACCACTCAAAAACACTCCGAGTCGAATCCTAAATACTTCGAGTCTCACACGAACAAAACTCGAGAAACTCGAGTAGCCTTCCCCTGCTTTAAACCTAGACTTCACCCAGATATCCCAATCGTGTGCACGTGCACGATCACCAGCGTCACTCCGATCATCTACGACGACTCCACCATCTCGACGATCCTTCCTATGCCAGAATCCCATCACTCGATCAACGAAACTAAGTCGAATTCAAAATCGAGCCTAAATCAGAAACCTGGAACCCATCAGTTCGAATTCGCCAAAGCCTGTCAACATCTCCTCGCCTTCAAATCCCGATCACCAGAGATTCTGGAATTCCGATCATGTCTTCGTCAAACCCAAACCTTCCCTTACCCAAAACCCTGAAACACTCGATCGATAGGATAAGCCGTGGTGTTCATTTTTCCCTAACCCAGTAAAACTAGGTTTAAAAATTTAAATCCTAAATTATTTCTACCTTACTGCCTTAATTTAAATTCTAAAATTTTTCCCTTCATCCTCGATCATTCCAATATTACCAGACATAATATTGGTCAATCAATCCTCCTAGATTAACAGTTCTAACCAAAAATCCATTTTCAGTTAAAACCGGAACTGCTCTTTTAATTCTAAACTAAAAGTTATGATTTTAATGTTAAAAATCATGTTATAGCTTATATATTCAATACATATACTTGAATTTATAAATTACAAAGTTTTAATTTTCACTTTTATATAACATGCACTGTTATTTTGGTTACAGAGGCACTCAGATTAAAAGTTTGACTTAATTAAACTTTTTAACATTAGTATATGATAAATCAAACATATTTTGTTTAAATATTAAATCCAATTCAACTCTAGATCATGGGATAATGATTTTATATCAAAATCAGGAGTCTGGAATTAAAGAAAACAGAGACACATTGATACAAAACAACATGCACACCTATATACATTCATGTATATGCAGAATCATCTATAAACATTCACACCACAACACAATTATCATAGAATTAAGCATGCAAACATAATTATACTTAAGTTATTTTAAGTAAGAATGTTACTCACCTTATAAAGATGACAGATCCTACTTTATTTTGAAAAGCTTTTGAACTTAAAACTTGCATGCCTCATTGATTAAAAAACTTGAGTTGTTGAGCTTAAAACTGCTTTGAACCACATGCATGCTGGCTCCCAGATTGAAGAAAGAATGCAAGCAGGCTCTTTGATTTTTATAGTTGATTCCAGGTTGAAAAATGAATGCAGACAGTAAGAAATTCGCTTTCCACTCCCGCAAAATCGCATCGACAGAAAGTTAAATTTTGTGGCTGAGTTCAGCATGGTGATTCTTTTGGTTGAGGTCCGAGTTTCTCGAAGAGCTTTGGAAAAGGAAGTCTTTGGCATTTGTGGCAGCAGTGCAGCTCGGAGTATTCTGTGCATTGGCAGGAAGTTTTCTGGCTGAGCAGTTTTTCTGAAGGTAGAGTTCAGAAGCAGTAGAGTGGATCCATTTCTTCGATAGATTGGATAGTTAAGTATGAGCTGTTCTGATTGGTAAAGATAGAACAGTTTTCTTTGGAAATAGGTTGGGTTGATCGCAAAAGTGACTTGCGATTGCTGAGTATTCTCTTGAGTTATTTGAAATTTCTGGGATGTGTTGTCCAGTCCGTCCTTGTGTTCTTCATCAGCATTTTCATTCTTCTCCAGATCAGAGTTGTGCAGCGAAAGCAAGATAGTAACTATTCTAGAGTGGAAGCAACCGAGAGTTGTAATTTTCTTCGAGTAGAGGATTTCTATAGGAAATTCAAGTGTATCTCTAAGTGTGAAGAAATTTTCGGGATTTGGAGGTAAAGTTGTCAAGTGCAACTGTTTTGACTATTTCAGATAGGAGAGGTAGTGCGAAGTTCTCTAATGTTTGTAGAGTAGAGTTGTGTTTTGGATTTCGGCATATTTTTGAGAAACCATTTTGTTGAGTAGGATCCGGAAATTGGTTTGATGTTGGTCTAATCTGTTTCAAGAAGCATCAGCAAGGGTTAAGCTGATCAGGAAGAATGAAGTGACTCAGGATCGTCAAAGGAGTTATGCAGTTAAGAATTGATGGAATTTGGAAATTGATGTTGAAATTGGATATTGTTTAAGTTTTTCTCCGATCAAAGGAGATATAAGATTTGGTAAGACTAGAGAGTAAGCTCCGGAAGTATTATGAGATTTTTCTGTGTTCTTTGGAGATTAGATTTTGATCCCCAGGATTGAGTTGCCAGTTCGGATAACTGGAATTCATTTTATTTCACATATCTCTGAGGAATATGTGTATGATTCATCGAGTGATGGAATCAGCAGTTCAGAAGGATAGTTGGGATGGTTTTGAGTTAGTCTGATATCTTGTTCAGATTTGTGATCTAGAAAGGAAGGACTTCTAGATTATTGTAGATAGTTAGTTTAGATCCTGTAGAACGAGTCTCCCGGTATATATATATACTTGGGGAAACTCGAGTAAATTCTATCCAGATTTTGACTGGATAGTTAAATTTGTTTGATTAAATTGTTTGCTGTGGTTGTTAGAATATGATTGATATGTATGATTGCTGTTTAAAATTAAAAATTTGCTGGGTTATTAAATTATCTTTGCTTTTAAATTTCGGGGACGAAATTATTTTTTAGGGGGAAGGAATGTGATATCCCGGAATTTTGGCAATATCAATTTAATAATCTTTATTAATAATTAAATTGATTTGTTGATTTTATTTTATAAATTGACAAGTTTAATTCTTTTAAAAGTTAATAATATTTTAAATTGGCAATACTTATTAATATCTTTTCTAAACAATTTAAAATTGGTAAGATTTATCTTCCAAAGCTTATATAAATGTTTTCTATTTATAATGTATATATATTGATGTATATATTATAAATAGGGAGTCTTTAATTTAATAAAGGATATGTTTTCAAATTATAATATATATGTATATATATTGTGATTGGAGTTATGTTATAAAATTCTAACATAAGATAAATTGATTTGTAAAAATATATATGTAAGCTTAAGTTTAAATAAGATTTAAATTAGAAGTTCATTTGTTTTTTTCCTTCATTTTAATTTTAACATAAGGTAAATTGTTTAAGATTTTTATACAAGGAGTTAAACTAAATTTATCAAATTTATAAACATATGTTATATGATTTGATCAAAATATAAGTTACATGAATTCACATTTGTATATTTATTAAATCTAAAAGCTTAATTATAAAAAGATAAATACATATGTATAACTTAAATAAATTTATAAAAAGACAAGTTTAACACTTGTAAACATATGGAGGCTTGGATTGAATATGTGTAAGCTAAATAATTAACCTAAGGACAAATGGCAATATCTCTTTAATAATTAAAGTTTAAAAATTTTTAAACATAGAAGATAGATCTGGCATTTTCTTTCTTCAACTCTAAACTATCTTCACTTCTTCATTCTCTACTAAAAATAATTCGAATCTAAAGAAAAAAATAAAACCTGGAAATCAAATGCAAAGAAGAAATGAAAGTCTGGAAATTCAAAACAAAAAGGAGATCAAAGGCAAACTTAACTACAGATTCAAAATTCTCAAATGCAAATCAGTCAAGGCAAATCTATCAACAAATAACATGAGATCAACAGCTAAATGGAAATCAAACAGCAAGATTATAATTCAACAAGCAAATAGAAAAGCAAGTTCAAAAGCAAACATATCAGTCTGGAAATCAAGAACAGGTTATCTGTTCTCTGTTCTAAATACTGGTGAGTAAATATTATTTTAAAAACAGATTTAAGCTTTTGATATGTGATGATTTATTATCTGAAATGTTTGTAATGTATGCATGTTTGTATATGAGTGTTTGAAATGCCTGTATAGTAAATTTGAATGCCTGTACAATTATAAATATAGCCTCTGTATAATGATAGCAGATTTGATTTCTAAATAAACCTATATCTCATCATCTAATCATTTTTAGCCTTTGATTTGTAAATGAAAAATGATGGAAATCATGTAATATCACTAATAAAAATAAGATCTGGAATTTATATACATTATTTGTCTGGAAATTTTATAAACAGCAGTAGAAATGTAAATTCGGTCAAAAATTTATTGATTCAATTTTAAGTTTTGATTATATAATTGAACTCAATATAGCAAACCATGAATTTTAATGGTGGTATCACGATTTTTAGTTTAGAGTTTGTCGAGTATTTCTGAGATGAACGGAAATGTTATTCCGAGCAAATTTAGGCGATCAAGCGAATGGTGAACCTCGGGCTTGATGTCAGAGGAGGAGGATGTGACACAGATCGAAGGAAAAATAGTGATGAATTTTCTTGTTGGACGAGGTGGTGGCTTTTGGACGAAGTAGGGTTTAACACCCTGCTTTTTACGTTGATGTTCATACGAGTTTCGCGGCATCGTGATGCAATCTGAGGCGATCGCGTGGTGACTGGTGGTTGCTGGTAGACGTGACGAAGCGATGGTGAGAATCGCGTGGTGTCTCGAGGCAGGAATCAACGGTGATGGTCGTTTTCTGGTGATGTGCGATTTAGAGTTGATGGGTTCTTTGGTCGAATTCAAATCTCGTACGAATCGAGGAGGATAGGGTGGTCGAACGTGTTGTCGTGGTTGAAGTCGTGTTGCCGGAGGCCAAGGCGAAGTTCGTCGTCGATCACGGAAGGTGTGCACGTGCACGAGCTCGTTCGTGTGCACTGGGAGTTTGAAGAATTGGGGAAGACGAGTTTAACTCGGGTTGGAGGTCGCGGTTCCATCGTGTAAGACTTGAAGTAGAGGAGAATGGTTTTTGTATCGAGAGTTGCTTCGAGAATTCTGAGTGTTTTACTCGGGTTAGTGATGAGCAGGTTGTAGGAGTTTGGTTCAGAAATGTTTTTAAGTTTTAAAGCAAAAGAAAATTGTTTTGTAATGTTTCTGAGTTGTAAAACAAAAGATAAAACAAGATTTTACCTAATTAAACTAATTTGTTTTCTAGAAATTTGTTTTAACAAGTTTTAAATATTTAAATAGATAAGTTTTTAAAAGGGTAAATAAATAGATTTTCAAAATGTTTATTTGTATTAAAGTTAATTTAATAACTATGGAAGTTTAAAGATTTTGAAAGTCGAGAAGGAGTTTAAAATGTTTTAATTATAATTGATTTCTAAAATGTTTTATTTTAAATAAAGTTTAAATGATAAGGATTTAAATAAATCAATTATAATAAAGAATTTATCTTAAGTAATTAAGAGATAAATTAATTAAAGATAATTAATATGGGAAGATAATTAAATTGTTGGTCAATTTAATTTATTTAATTAAGATAAATGATTTTCTTAATTAAGATCTTTTAAATATAAGGATTAAGAAATTAGTTCATTTATTTAAATAATTAGTTAAATAATTAACTAAGTAATTAATTAGTGATTAATTAGAGATAATCACTTATAAATTAATTAAGTATAATTACTTGATGAAGTAATTAAGGAATAATTACTGGATGTAATTAAGTAAGGGAAGTTATTTAATAAAGTAATTAGAGGATAATTATTTTATTAAATAGGAAGTGATTAAGAGTTAATTACCTAGTGTTATTAATTAAATAATTTATTTAATTAAAGGATTAAGGTTAATTAATAAGGTAATTAATTATTTGTTAAGGTAATTAAATAAAAAAATAATTAATTAATGGAAGTAATTAAGGGAAGTTAATTACTGGATTATATTAATCAAAGATGATTAATAATTGTGGATTAATTAAGAATAATTACTTAATATAATTAATAAATAATTAAAGATATAATTAAAGATCATTAATTTATAATTAATTAATTGAGAGTTGATTAATTTAGATTAATTAATCAAATGATAAGTGATTAATTGTAATTAATTAAGGATTAAAGTAATTAATTTATAATTAATTAATTAATGAAGTAATTAAAGGTTAATTACTGTATTTGGTTAAGAATAATTAATTTGTGAAATTAATTAAAGATAATTACTTAAATGTAATTAAAGAATAATTAATCAAGGTGATTAATTAAAGTGGATAATTAGAGAATGATTAATTAATTTATTTAATTAATGATTATATAAGTGAGATTTATAATAAAGTAATAAATTTAATTAATTTTAAATTAATTAAGAAATGAAGTAATTAATTTAATTCACTTTAAATTAATTAAAAGATAGAGATAGTTAATTTAAATCAATTTTAAATTAATTATCTTATGATTAAGTAAATCATTGCTTATATAAGAATGAATGACATTGATTGTCTTGAATGGATGTAATCTCAGAAATGAGATAAGTAATGTTGTATGGTATGAATGCTTGGTTGCATTATGATGGTAATATAGATTAACTATTGTGATGTTGATATGGATTACCTATTTGGTTATGAATCATCTGTTTAAATGATAATGTGATTATCAATTGTGATTTGTGAATTATCTATCTGAATGAATATAGATAAGTTAAATTGTTTAAACCTTTAAACAACTTGGCCCTTCAAAGATACGTTTTGGATTTCGATGAGACCGGGATCGGGTTTCCGTATACCGGAATTCCAGGTTTGGAGACCCGAATACCACATCGATCCAAATTAACGATAGGTCGTGAATCTCAAGTGAAGATGAAGATTCAGAGTGCAAGGGTTATTGTCGTTAACTCTGAGGGTGATTACAAAACGAGTGTAACGAGATAATGCCTTCGGTTTCGTTCGAACCCGGAACGAACTTGTATGGATTGAATGCTTTCAGCACATCGTCAGGCGGACGATGAGCATTCTAAGTGATATGTTCTGATTAAAGGTAATCGTAACCTCAAGCCTCATCAACTGGGAATGGCTAAAACAGGGGAGGTGCAGCAAGGTTTCGTGGGTAGCACCCACTGAGAGCAAGATAGATCCCTGTCTAGAGGTCCCTTTTCTTTTATTCGGCTTAGTGTGCGGTTGGTCGCGCCAACTACGGGATTATCTTGTTCGGAATTATCCAGTAAGGGATGGTTCCGGCTTTGTGTTGCAGGGGAGCGGGCGTACTCCTCGGTACGGTGATCTAGGCCACGTACTGTGACGGGCGGTACCCCAGTAGCCCTGCCATTGTATGGAATCCAAACTCCAATAAGTGCCGTACGTATTAGTTGTGCCCAACTATGTTGGAATGTGAGATGTAAGCATTTCAGCTATTTCTGTATTTTACTTGAAAACCCTAGACCCTATTATAATACAATCGGATTTCCTATCAAATGTTTTAGTTAGCGTAAGGTAAAAACTTACCCATGTTTATGTGTGGGGAGTCTTACGTGATACTTTTGTTTTCAAAGGTTTTCAAAGTTAAGCAATTTAAACCGTTTACTCACACCAGACCCATGTCTGACCCAAGTGTTTATTTTCTGTTTTATTAAACTCTTGGGTACTCAATATTGTATTGAGTAGTCAAGGGATTCAGGATAATCTTGACGAATTCTGGAGGAGCTGTGAAGCAGGAGGCTTCAGCGAGTAGATATATAGAGTTTCCGCTATGTTTGTATTAGTCTGTATTGTACTGGTGTACTTGTGTTGTATAATAGACAGAAGTTTATAACTGTCTATTCTGTGATGTATAAATTGTGTACTCTGATGTATATGATACTATGTAATATCATATGTGATAATATATTTCTCGTTCCGCTGTGAGATTTCTGATGTGTTGTTGTTCTCTCTTCTTTTCTTTTCTTCTTCTATCCCTTTCTTTCTTCATAACGATGCGTCTTTCTGGGCAAAGAAAGCCGGGTCGTTACAGTTGGTATCAGAGCGCTAGGTTGAGTGAATACCTAGGTTCGGAAGGATTGTTCATTAGAGATAGGATCTGTAGAAACCTGTTGAGTCTGAGTATATATATACGAGAGCGCGTATTTGTTAGTTATATAAAATGGTTTTATATTGTGTTAATTGATCGGTTGAGTGGTATATGGATTCTGGTCAATACGAGTAGCTAACGTTATTGATAGGGATCTCTAAACACTTGAACCAGGCCAACGGACACAATATTGTTTTAAAAAGGTAGATGAAATAATTTTACCCAGATATAATTTCTATATAAAAAAGTATCATTTTAAATGTATATGGTATTTGTAATGATTGGTTGAGATGATAATAATTTATCATCTAGGATTAGGAGTCTGAGTGTTGAGGTTGGAAGAGTATCTGTCGAGACTGTAAACCTAATACCGTCTCGAGTGAACTTTACAGTTGTGTAAGGATTTCACAATCTCTGAAGGAAACCTGTTAAGGTTCGGAGTTCATCTTAGGAGTTGGATGAGTAGAGTTGGATCTGTCGGTTAGGCAGAAGCAAGTGTCTGTATCTCTGTAGTGTATTGAGTTGTAATGTCTAGACAGATGTTTATAACTGTCTAGTAAGTGATGTATATGCTGTGTAACTCTGTAAATTGTTGTAAACTATGTAATAGTTTATGTTATTAATATAATTTATTCGTTCCGCTGTGAGATCGTTGTTGTTGTTTCTTTCTTTCTTCTCTTCTTTTCTATTTTCTACCCCTTTCTTTCTTCTTAATGATGTGACTTTCTGTGGAGAGAAAGTCGTGGTCGTTACAATATCCCTAGCCATCTGAGTGGGAATGGGCTTGAGTATTGAGTACCTACGATATTGAGCGGTTGCTGACCATCCGAGTTGGTCATATGAGTTATTTAAAGGCATCTGATGGTGTGATGGTTGCATTGATTTCCTTGTGTGCTATGATTGTTGTGCTCACCTTGATTGATGTGCGATTGTGATGGACATATTATGATGTATATACTATTGGTTAGACAACAAGACATCCCACTCTGTACTCTAAGTGTTAATACACCGTATGATGATATTTTAGCATGTATTCGAGTTTATGTGCTAACTTGTTGGATGCAGGGACATGGCAGGTATGATTTCTCATGCCTAGTGTTCCTTATGTTATATCAGATTTTATAGCATCTTGAGATTATTTATTGCTCACACCAAATTATTGTCTAACTCAAGGTTTTGTGGTTTACTTCTTATTATCCTAGGTACTCTTAAATAAGTTGACTAGGTAGCGGGTCTGAGACTAGCGCATGGAGCTGTGTTTAAAGAACGAGCAAGATGTATATACTTACCTATACTTCTATATTCAAGTTTGTTTCTATTCCAATGTGTAGCACTGTAGAGCTTTTACTAGTGCCATACTTTTATCTAAGATAGTTTATGTTTGCGTCAAAGTGGACAAACCCCAATCAGATTTAAGTAGAGAATACATGAAGAAGGTAAATGGAAAACGAAGTAAATAACATACAACAATTTATAGCGGTTCTCCAAAACTCTTGCTTATGTCCATTTAAGCTTTGTTAATGATTTTTAGAGATTTTACACACCGTATTCTTACAACTTGGTTCTCACAATTCGGTTAGATTCTAGAGGAGTGACATAGTACAATCAAAAGGTTCATAAAGTAGGTAAAAGATCTTGATTTGGTGCCCCTGTCCTTCTATTTATAGAAGTAGATCAGTGAAATAGACTCCAATATTTGCAATCCACATTCTCTATGTTTAGGTGGATGTTCACGAAGAAGATTGTGGCTATGTTCACAAGTCAGTAGTCAACTTGGTGCCGAGTTCTGCTTCACAACTAGGTGCGGAGTTGTGAGTTATGCCATTTTTGAATTCTTACTTCATATTTCTTGTTTTCTTGAGTGGATAATCTATGGTCAACCTCCTTTAGCCCATGATGTATGTTGTTTGAATGATTGGTCTTTGATTTTCTTTAGATTTCTTCATTAGTTTGTATTCACGAATCGATGCCGAGTTGAGTGGCTCAACTCCGTATTGAGTTGGAATTTCATCTACTTTTTGTTGACTTTCTTTTATGCCACTTGGTTTTTCTAGAAAATGGTTAGTTTTCTTCATGTTATAAGCAACACTCTACATCAATCTTTAGGCTTTGGTTGATTTCTGAATTTCCAAGTTATAGCTCTAGATTTCTGGTTTATTATATGACCATTCGATGGTTCTGACTCGTCTAGATATGGCTTGGTTCAAAGGTAGGATAACACTTGCCCCTTAAATTATACCTAGTTGTCAACAAGGTATGATTTGGATCGAGACAAGTGAACGATTTCGATTCCTTGATCTGAATAGAAATCTTTGTTTCTCGAATTGTTTTCATAAAGCGATATGGCTTCTCCGGGTCTTCACATTACTTTGAATAGACATAGATTCATATCCCTTGGATGGTATGAAAAGATGGAGCTTGTAATTTAAGTTCATTATTGGAACTTTGGAAGTACTTTCTTTGAACTGGTCAGGTAGATCTTCGACATCCATAGCTCTCTCTCATCTTGCATCACACATTCTACTATTTTCTTAACGGTTCGGTACCGATCTGAGCTTCATGGATTGCTACCTTATTGTTTGCCTACTTTTAAGTGTGAACCTATATTTAAGAGAGGATTCTTCTTTCTTTCTCCACCTTCTCATTTTAATTCGGCCAAGTATTTTGAACCCATTACTTACCATTGCCGAATTTGAAGTCGACAACCAGCTCACCCCTGCCTTGTTTGTCCAATCGACGACCTTATCACCGACCATCTATAACTCCACCACCTTTAATTCAAACACCCTGTCCCCTTTTAGATTCACTCGAATTCGTTAAGTTGAATTGGGTTCCAATTCGAATCATTACTTAAAATCATCATTGTTTACTTCTCCAGTCTTAGGTAGGCGGCACCACCTTGGAATTCACCAATGTCGGTTATTGATCGTCGATTCCACTTGACCACGACCTGAGCTTTTACTTTTCCCTTCTTTAGATCGATGACCAAATTGGAACTTAGAGAATGTTTGGAAGTGCTTTGAAAACAAATTTGGATTTGAAAAACTATGCCCGACCTGAAGCTATTGCACGATTTTCCTAGGCACGACTTGTGTCATCCACTCACACAATTCACTTCGGGTTGGCTCGGGGGTTGTACTTGAGTTGGACTTGAGTTTTTGAGAAGCTAAGGAATTTTATAGGGTTCTCTCCAAAAAAATTATAAATCCAACAAAGAGTGGGGAAGCAAATATTTCAAGTGATTTTTGGTTGAGTGGAAGTTGATAGACGTGTCTCAATGAGATAGTTTTAGATAATGATCGCGTTGAACGTGCTTCGATGTTTGGAAAGACTTTTAATTGCTACATGTGGCATTTCACTCTGGTGTCCCTGCAAAGGGAAATCCCATGTCACTGTGGACAATGGTTCTCTTATCATAAATCCTACAATAACAGTTAAAATCCAACGTAGGTTTTCATTGCGTCATGGCGCTCATTTGCCAGCACAAGCAAGCTATCAACATGAAATGTTTGCATTCATAGTGCTCTAGACACACATTGCATAGATTAAATTATATATCATTGCCCTCTATTGATATATAAGATTCGATCGGTCAATACATGTTGACATCCGTTGGGTCTTATGCATTGGTCGTACGGGTTTTATTTCAATATGGAAATTTCAAATAAATTCTACCTGACTTTGTTCATCTGTGATGTTTCAATAGTTATGGATCATGGATGCACCTCATATATCTCAGCGATGGCAGCGGGTCTATTTACATCAAAGGCGGTTCAATCTATGACAGAGTCGAATGCAACTCCTCCTCAACATCTTCCATGCCATCTATTTTATCATCCTTTTGGCCTCAATCACCTCGTCATCGGCAAGGCAGTATCTAGAGGTTGTTAATTTTATAATGGGTAATGAAGAGTTTGCAGGAATTGCCCCCGATGTTGATCTTAGGAACACCGTAATCCTTGATAACCCATTGGATTCCTGACATCTAAGCTTGACAAAGCAGCTGTTGTACGGATTTGTGATAGGCACGACATTCGTTTTTGAAGACGTTCTTATTCCAAAGCTTTATCCATGGGCTCATAATCCGCTTGAAAGTTGTATGGCATGCAACTAGTGCATATGCTGGTCCGAGCGTGTCCCCTCATTCAATCACTTTGTCTGGCTCTTGCTCCAGTATATGAGACTTGCCCCTGTCCAGCTTCATTCGAAAAGTTATACTTTATTAAACATTATGTATATGGTGTTTATACACCAACTAGGAAGGGAGCTGACATTAGAGGAGGTTCGCTACTTATATGCTTTCAAGAGGCGAAAGGGAAGTCTTTCTCACATCTATCTACAGCCATCCACGGGTTACCATGTTATTCTCGTCCTCTTAAAAAAACTCAGCTATTTTAAAGAAATGCTTTTTGTGTGATGTCCTCCTTGATTTGCTCAGAAAAGGCTACCTGGACATAAGTTTTATTATCATACACTATTCATGCAGTTATAACCTATCTGTATTCTTAACCTTTTTTTTACAAATGTTCATATATCCTAAGAAGACCTAGCAACTCGACCTTGGTGGTTGCCCTTCAATGTCTACTTGCCGTCCCCAAAGGGGAATGAGAAACGAGACACCTGTTGATGGATGAGAGAATGTGGGAATTCAACCTTTTGGATCGCAATCGTAGTTTGGACATCACACCAAATGTTCATGGAGATTCCGTGCCAGGTCATGAGGTCAAGTAAAATGTAGATGTCCCCCCCCCCGTTCAAGTTCCCTAAGTCAATCTAGAAGAGAATATGGGGGAAGATAGGAATGAAGACATAACTATAGGAAGAGGAAATGGTGATAACAATGATGACAACAATGAAGATCGGGGTGATAATGAGGATGTTGACCTGGGCCATGAATTCATAAGTGAAACGGGTGTTGACAATCAAGTGCCAGTCATTCTTCGATGACCAAAGTTAAAGATTGTCTCATCCTGCTCAATTTCACAACCACCTTCATCTTTAGTAATATAAGAGATACAAATCTCTCCATCCGGAGATATATGGCTTGTTCGGGAGCATACTAGATAGAATAGCCTCATTTGGTCTTGACAACATCTGTTAATACCTCAGGTATTGATTTTGATGATAACAACCTTGACGACAACAATATACATTCATATAAAATATAGATACTAATGTTTTGCCAAGTTACATAGTATATAGTGCAGGATTTATATAGGTGTTGAATCGAAGGCTGTACAGTATAAAGACTTAAGAAATGGACATGAAGCTCATGAGTATAAAGACTAAGATACGAAGATATCAAGAATATAATATAGTGTATAGAGTCATAGAATATTGTTAAAATCCCTAGTAGCAATCTTTGATCTCTATCTCCTACTTTTTATCTTTTATATTTTCAAAAAAAAAATTCAAAATATATTTAATAAATATTTTATAAGTTTTCAAAGTTCAAAATGTTTATAAACTATGTTCAAACTACTTTACAAAGTATCAAATTATTTTACAAAGTACAGGGTTTTCAAAACATTTCAAAATAAACAACATTTCAAAATACTACATGCATATGTCGACATATCGATAGATTGTATATCGACATATCGATAGATTGTATGTCGACATACATACCATAAAATAGTTTTTCAAATTTTGAAATGAAGTGTCTACTCATTACAACTCTTTGCGAATGGAAAAATTTGTTTATACAATGTATATAAGAGGTTTCAAATGAATTTTTTAGTAGTTATTATCTTAATTTCTTCCCTCCTCTTACTCTCTTGGAAACTCCATTGAAATTATACTCTTTTCTCTTTAAAATCAAGTAGAATAAATTCAAACTTCTGTTTTGAAATCATCTCTCTCTCAAATCAGAGATCAAAGTGCTATCCAAGAGGCTATAAGATCCTTTGTATCCAAAGTTCAAGAATTTGTCTTTGGGAAAAACATCAAAATTTATCTTTATTTGCTTGGGTGTGGTTGTAACCTTTTCAATTCAATTGGGTGTGCTTGGTAGCCCAGAAATCCGTGTGGGTATGCTTGTAGCTTGTCCAAATAAAGTGGGTGTACCCTGAACCGGAAAATCATAAGGGTGTATCTCGTAGCCTCGGAATCAAAATTGTAATTGGGGCTGCCTTCTACTCGTTTAAAGATTGGCATTTAAAAAGAAATATGTACAAGAAATTGTACGAGACTGGATGTCGGAGATATCCGAATCAATATAAAATCTATGGTATCATCTCTCTAACTCTCTACTCTACTTTATTGCTTCTAATTTTATCTGTGATTGCATCTATTATTGATTGTTGATATATTTTTGTGTTGAAAATCTGTAACTTAATATTAAACTTGAAAGAAATTTTAAAAGATATACAAAAGTTAGAAAACACTATTCACTCCCATCTAGTGTTTAATTAGCCTTAAGATCCATAATTCCGCAACCCACATTTAGTATCAGAGGACTAGATTTTCAGAAACTCGTAATTTGATTTTTGAAAAGTTTAAATTGGCTAGTAATATTTTTAACACTTTTGTAGAAAAACAATTTTTTGAAACCAATATATCATTAGAAACTAATTGTTTTGAAAAGTCACTTGATTTCTTGGAAAGGTATGATTTTGAATTGCAGGAATACGCTTGTTGTATAGCTGTTGATGAATAGACACTTGAAAATCAAACATCACAAATCAAGAAGCACAAGTAGATACTGGATAGTGGACGCTCAAGAAATATGACTGGAAATCCCAAGATCTTGAAGGATATTGTCTACAAAGACGGCGGATTAGTTAACTTCGGAGACAACTCAAAAGGATATGTGATTGGCATCGGCAATGTCGATAAATCTAAAACTCCTACTATTTCTGATGTTTTTCTAGTTAGGAGTCTAAAACATAACTTGCTTAGTTTTAGTCAATTTTGTGATAAGAGTTTTAAAATTAAGTTTGAAAAGGATAAATTCCATATCGAAGATAATGAGTCAAACATTATCTTAAAGGTATTAGGAGATATAACATTTATACTTTAAGTATAAAAGTGTCCAATGATAATTTTTGTCTTTTGGCTAAACTAATGACCCTTGGATTTGGCGTAAAAGATTTGGTCATTTGAATTTAAACACCTTTCTAAGGTTGCTAGATATGCACTTGTTATAGGACTTCCTAAACTGAGTTTTAATGTCAATAATTTATGTGATGCCTATTAATTAGGAAAACTTCATAAAAGCTCTTTTAAATCTAAAGATATGATTTATAATTCTCATCCTCTTGAACTTCTTCACCTAGATTTTTACGGACCTTTGCAAATACAATCAATAAATCATAATAGATATGTATTTCCAGATGATTTCTCTAGATTTTCGTGGACAATTTTCTTAAAACTTAAAAGTAAATCTTTGGAATTTGGGAATTTTAATAAAAGAATTCAAATTCAAATTTCAACTAAAATTAAAACGATTAGGAGCGATCACTGAGGAAAATTCAAAAATGATAATTTTGAAATCTTTTGTAGTAAAAAAGGAATTACACATGACATTTCATTTCCAAGAACACCACAACAAAATGGAGTAGCATAATGTAAATATGGAACTATACAAGAATGTGCTAGAATAATGTTAAATGATAGCGAATTACCTAAAAGTTTTTAAGCTGAAGCAGTTGCTATAGCATGTTATATTTTAAATAGAATTTTATTTTGTCCTTTAACGAAGAAAACTCTGTATGAATTAATTTATAATAAAAAGCCCAAAGTATCCTATTTTAGAGTTTTTGGTAGTAAATTTTTTATATTGAACACAAAAGATAATTTAGATAAATTTGATGCTAAATCAGATAAAGGAATTTTTTATTAGTTATTCTAATAGAAGTAAAGCTTACAGAGGTTTTAACACCAGAACTAATACCACTAAAGAAACATTACATGTTTCATTAATGAGAATTTTAAAATTAATAATTCTAGTTATGATGAAGAAGAAAATATTAATAAAACTAATGAGATTACAAATAATGAAATCACTAATAATGAAAATAACAATAACTCTGAAGTAATTTTATGGATCAGTACCCATCCCTAACCATGGATCGGTACCGGTCCCTGATAATGGCTAACGTGGCCACGATCTTCCAAGCATACCTCTTTCTGGACGTGGGGGAATATAGCTATGAACGTGATGTAGATTATTTTGGCGACCTTCATCTATAAATAGAGGGATAGGATGTTGTTTTGAGGGATGTTTTTAGTTGTTTCACGAATTTACATATTGTTCTCGTCATCCTAGGGATCATTACTGATCCATAAGAACACGTCCTGTAAACAGAAATCAAATCGGCAAAAAAGTTAAGTGGACTTAGGAAACGATTAGCAGAACCACTATAAAGTTTGTGAATCTTGTTATTTCTCATTTTCATTTACTTCACTTATTTCTCTACTTTTATTTTCAAGGTGTTTGTGCCACATTTTGGTATAAACATTTACTTATGCTTTTTAATACTTGAATAAAATCCTTAACTAATCTTCTAAAACTATATATATTTAAAAATACTTTTAAAATTATTTTAAAATACTTACATCACAGTCTAAAACATTAATATTAAATATTACTTAAAAATACTTATTTTATAATTTATGTTGAAATACCATATAAAGCCTGTTTTATTATTTATAATCTTTTACTTTAAAAATTCATAAATAATTATTAAAAATATAGTTAAACCATAATATTTTCCAATAATGAATATCCATATAGTACTTATTAAAATTACAGAAAAAGCCCTGGGATGTCTTTCAAAGTTGTCTTTGAGAATCGCCGAACACAAGGAATTTTCAAAGTGCGTCCATCGCGACCTTTTCGTTTCTAATTAACACAACTTCCATTCACATTTGCTATAACTTTCCCAAACCAATTCCATTATGTCAACATAGAAAAACATGTGTAGGAAATAACCAAATGTATATTTTCCCAATATAATCACAATTTAACCAATTTGACATATGTTAAATACAAGGAAATTCAAAGTACGTTTATAGCGATTATTTCGCTTTAAACATTCACAACACACTTCAACTTCATATATAAAATTTATCAAATATGTATACAACAAATCTTGGCCATGTTACAAATTTAGAGGGTTATAAGAGAGATTATACTATATATAATGTTGTCACTTGATTTACAAAGCCAGGAGGTAATAGCTTGCATTGTTATCTATTTTAACTTATATTTTTCACAACAATTATATACATAACATTATAAAAAATAAATGGTGAGTTAACTCGCCTAAGCCCAAGCCAAACCAAGACATAAATAATCCCACTACGAGTGCAATGACAAAGACGACATCTCGATTCGATCTCATATGCAAAAGTTATGGATTTGATAAGAATTCAGATTTAAAATATTAATAAACTACTTAATTAAATTACTAATTACCTTTTATTAACAAATCCCTCTTCTCCCCTAAATATCCATTCATGTACACGCACATGTGCATAAAACCATTGCTGCTCACGACCATCACCTCTAACCCTCACCACAGACCACTAAAGCAACTCCGGCCACCACCAACGATTTTCTCTTCGCAAGCTCTATGCAACCCACACAACCACTTGAAGCTCAATATCCTCCCCCTCGACACGAATTTTTGCAAGCTACGGTAACCCGAAAATGTTGCATGTCACAACACTTGACTGGAGGTGATGAAATTTTGCAAGAAGATGCTCCTCGACATGAGCAACGCAATGGTGTTCTCTGTTTTTCCCTACACCTCCCATAGCTCTGTCAAACCTTAATCCTAGCCATGGCCTACTAACGTAGATCATCTCCAATCACCACTCCATGTGGCAAGCCCCATATAGATTTGAAGCCCTCACCCATACGAGTTCAATGGATCTAATGATGTTGATTTTCGTTAATTGTAGCTCCGGAAACAATTGAAGATAGGTAGCGGCTGAAGTTTCTTATTTATAGGAAAAGGAAAAAGAAAAGGGTGAAAGTGATAGAGAATAGCAACGGGAGGGGTTATTTATAATAATAAAAATATAATATTTAATTTCTAAAATTAATTGACACACGTTACGAGATCGTACAATCACATGGGACGTCGGATCATTATGAAACTCGTTGACGTATATTTTCTCATCATTTCGGTCGCAATGACACTAGTTTCGTCAAAATCCAAGAAAGTGTCCGGGATGATAATTTCACGTGTTTCGAGACTATTTATGGATAAAATGATTTTCGATCACATTATCGGTATTTATTCGAACAATTTATTTTTGTAAATAAATTTCAAAATCAAATTTCTTACCATTAATTATTATTTAAAAGGAGGTTAATAAGGTTATTACTTCAATCTAATCACATTAATATGTATTACATCCATGATTTAAATATTTAAATAATTCAGATATTTAAATACAAAGTGTCCGAAATTTCGGGTCGTTACATTCTCCTCCACTTAGAATATTTCGTCCTGGAAATTCCAACACAAGCAACCAACGAAACAATCAGACTTTAATACCTAACGGTATTCAAAACTGCTAACAAAAAAAGCTTATGGTTTGCCCAGGTTTAAAATATTTTTATCGCACAAGGATGATAAATAAACCACTAAGCGTACATTTCGCTCAATAGCCTCAGGTTATTACTTAGTCGATTATTCATACCACCTCAAATAATTCGAAGAGTCCTTTCCCAAACTCTCCATAAGCCAACAAACGTAGTATACAAATATATTAAAGCCCATATGATGTACATATGTCATCCGTGTACAATATCAAATCTGATCGCTCACTCAATCACATAGATTTCACTTTCAAACTAGTATAGATCACTTAACCTCTCTAGTGCGGATTCTGATATGATTCCTTGACTAAAAACCTCTGCTCTCCTTACATAACCTTATACTATGATAGAAAATTTCAAAATCATATCAAGAATTTGTATCAAGTGTTGGCCATCAAGAATCGAATGAAAAATCCTTGTTTGGACCAGTGTAAATAACCTCAAAATCATGTACTCGAATCCTAGATCGACACTGTCATGCGAATAAATAATCTACATACAACTTACGTACTTTATTCCATTGGTTTCTTGACTACACCAATTACTTTTTGGTTCACATTTATTTTACCATATAATATAAACCATTTCATTTTAAAACATTTCGGAACTTAAGTCCATAAAATAACTTAACAAAGTTTATTAGACACACACTACTCAAAAATGGAAAACATGAAAAGTTCCAACATTTATTCTGGGCTATGCCACTACCACTTGGCCCCCCTACATAGTAAACAAACAAATCTTTTCCATATAGAAAGCTTAATTCAAAACCTTTATTAAACTACTTTATATTTTATGTCAAATTCTTTAAGGAAAACTTTAGAACTAAACTCCGAGTTTTATTTCAAATCATTTGAGATAAATATATATATACATATATCTTTTGTATATCAAATCATACTTTTGGGATTTAAATCAAAATCTATTTTCAGAAAACAACTTTGTAGCAAACTACCGTAGTAGCATCTCCTACTTTGAAACTCGAAAATGAACGCCGGTGATGCTGTAGTCATCATCGGAATTATTTTCCAGCGACAAAAGTGAACTCGGTACTTTCTATCTTCTTTAAAATTCTTTTTAAAATATTTCTATTTCATAAATACTTTCAAATAATAATAATATTATTTTTTCAAAATCTCGAAAACAATTTTTCAAAACACTGTGATTTAAGTTCTCAAATTCTCATTTTAATTCCTTTTTATTTATAAACCATATTTTATAAACCATTCTTATAAACCATTTTTTATTTATAAACCATTTTCATATAATTTCACTTTCTTATATAAAATTATTTCATAAATATTTATTCCAAAATATCTTCTTTTATTTTATTTTATAATAAACAACTTTTTATTAAAGTTGACTTTTTAATCCAACATTGTCACTGAATGCCTTATAGTCAAACTATGAAACTTAATTCACAAGGTGTTCATTTCAATGTTTCGACCAATTCTATCTACCCAACCCATATTGTAAAAAGGTAATTTACTTATAAACTATTTAAATACAAAACAACAATAAACAAACAATAATTAATGCTCATAAATTGGCCGAGCATGATTAAGTTAATAAATAAGGGATAAATGGACATTGTTAATCCCTACATTAATCAACTACACTATCAACTTATATTTGTATATTACTAATATATATATCAAATACATATACGCTATCATATATATATAATACACTCAACTCATAATAAGGCATTCCATTACCCTATCTCTTAATGAGTTATGCCCCCACCAAAGCCAAGATTCTCGCTTAACCTTCAGCTTTGATACCAGCTATAATCGCCTTTTCGACCCTCGAATATCAACACTAATACATCCACGTATTCACATGCCGATTACCCAAGTGCCAGAAAGATAGAACATTATAGTAAAGAAAAAGAAGAAAAGAAAAATAACAAGAAAGAGGAGAACAAATACATAAGAATCTCACAGCAGAATGATAACATATAATATTAAAAGATAATACACAGAGGCACTCTAATATATATAGCATTTCAGAGTTACTAATCAAAGTACTATCATCAGCCTTGGCAGTTATAATAGCATGTCGTTACAATTATAGATATTTATATACATATAGTAATGCAGCGGAAATAAGAGTTCAATGAACATCAACGAAAACCTGCATTTCTCAGACTGCTCGAAAGAGCACACGAAAAATTTAGGAAAACAAAAGCCATGTGTCAAACACAAGTCTGGTATGAGAAACTCAAGAAACATGCGTATAGTATATAATAACACCTTTTGAGACCATCGTAACGATTATGCCCTCAAAAGTGCTAACCATCTAATAAGTACATATTGCGAGATAATGGATAATGTATAGGGTGAAGAATATAAATTAAAAAATAGCTATGTCGCTTGCATCTAATGATATGACAATACTGAACAGGTATACAATCAAAATCGCTAAGGTGCGTTCGCATATGGATTTTCCATAGAGACCTTCCTAGTAAAAATCATAAGTAAACTAAGACCAGTTTCCATGACAAGGATCAGATAATACCTTCCGAGCACCGTATATCTCTAGATAAAATATACCATAAGGTAAACATAACTAGCCCATACCTGAACATGTGAACCAAGTATCATCAACTCCCGTGTGCAACATATCAAAAGCATACTCCAGATATGGAGTTTATATGCCCCGTAGGGTGAGCTAAACATAGGATCATGCATCCTACTCTATCTTAAGTCATATACCGATGGTGAAGTCACATTCAGCATCTCAACACATGAGCCATCATCACTCGAACGGATCATGAATCCCTAAATAGATTCCAAGATCTCGAACAGATCACGAACCTCTACATGGGTTTAAGCCTCTCAAACAGATCTTGAATCCCTACGTAGATTCTAGCATCTTGAACAAATCCACTTCCAAAAGATAGAAAATGTATCTCAGTCTTGAAGCGGTGTTCGATAAGTAAAACAGTTACTAATCTCGATTTCTCCAAGACCGTGTCGATGAATTTCCTAAGTTAATTTGCTCATATTCAACAACAATAAGAATGATCATATATGGAAACCAAGTCTCATTTACTTATCACGTTTCCAACATTCTCAACTTCCACTATCCCTCGATCAAGAGTGAAGCCTGGAGGTTAGAGAATTATTGCTTCTACACCCTACTTGAATCATCATTCTTAACTCGCACGGGTAGAAACACATTTACTTTGTCGACTTTAGTGCTAAGTACACGACTAAATACTTTCCACAAACAAGTAACACAAAAAGAACGATCAAGTCACATAATGGAATTTTAATCCCCTTTTTAGTTAATCAATCTTTTATTAATTAAAACCATTTTTATTAATAAAACTTCTTTATCTAATAAAACTTCTTTATCTAATAAAACTTCTTTATTTAATTAAACTTCATTCTTTAATCAAAACTTCTTTTAATTAAACACCTTTATTAATTAACACCTTTTATTAATTAAAACTTCATTTTATTATTTAAACTTCTTATTGATTAAAACTCTTTTAATTAAACTTCTTCTTAAACTTGTATATAGATTTAGTTTCCCTTTATAAAAGATATATACTTGTATTTTTACTATTCACATATTTTACTATTCACGTATTACTATACACGTGTTTACTAACACGTATTACTATACACATATTTATACCATTCATTTATACTCTTTTCTATACCTCAAAAGTATTCATACATTTATATTAATGGTACAAGTATTCAGAAATCATTAACAGGATTTACTTACTTTAAAATATAATCAAAAATATTAAAAACAATTGTTACTCAAACATTGTGACTATAAACCCCTTCTCTTTTATAAATTAAACACATTAATTTTTCTATTTCTATTCCAAAAGATTTCATACTTGTTCTATAAAATTCCATTATTAAAGGTCTAAGAATATTCATGTTCATCTAACAATATTTTTCCAATTTAAAATATAATTCAAGGGTTTAAAAAACAAATTTTACCAAAACATTGTTTACTACAAAACCAAAACATTTCATACTTTAAACATTTATCTTTAGAAATCTCTTTTAAAGATCTAATTACTTTTATAAGGGTTTAAGACAAGTGCGTGATGACCTGCCTCCTCAACCCTCGGATATCAATACTAATACATCCTCGGTATTCACGTACCGCAAATCCAAGTGCCAAAGAGGCGGATTATCAGAGGTTTTTCAAAGTAATAAGGATAGAAAGTGTAATAAAATGGAACGTATTCAACATTAATTATACATATGAGTTGAACATGCAATTACTCCAAATTGCTCCATTAGAGTTCTGGTAAGTAATAATCTAACAATGATAGTTATAACTACCTATCCTCACAAGTGCTGGTAGATACATAATATAGCGGAAATATAAATAGACGACTATCTACATAGAACCCTCCATGCTACATATTTCTCCCAAAAAGCTTCATGCTTCTCCCAAAATGCTCCATGCTACCTAACTACTTGGCTGCTCGGAAATAAGACACCCAGAGTTTAAGGGAATTAGAAAATAAACTCCGGGTCAGTGGAGAATTACATAGTAATTCTGTTTGCTAATGCGGAGAATAGGGCTGGTTAGGAGCGACCATCTATAGCCTTGTCTTAAATATCTATTGAATACGTCGATAAATACTATATTTTTTTCGACTCAAGTGGATCGACATATCCAATAAATACTTAATACAAATCCATATGTGGCTATAGGATCTATCAGAACAAATACAACAACTCAAATGCAAAACACATCACAGAACAGCAGATAATCATATACACACACACACACACATATACAGATACATCGTCATAGTAATACAAAATGATACATATCATGCGGTATGACGACCACAATTTACACACAAGTCAAAATAATATACATCAGAGAGTCTGCGCAAAAAGCTACAACAGAAGGATGAAAACAGGTATATCCAAGCAGAAGCGTCAAAGCGAAGCTAAGTCCAAAAGAATTTGTCTAACCTAAAACAACTCGGCCTGACCTGAGTATAAAATACACGGGTCAGTCTAGCTAAAACAATCAGTTTAGAAAAGATAGGCAATAATATGAAGCATAAGGTAAGTATGATAATTCTTCTCAATTAAGAAGAGACAATGGCAAAACATGTCCATAACTTAAGTGAACAAAAATCACTTAAGCATATAGAACATCTAAAGAAAAGAACTCAAGATAAATCATCAAGTATAATAGTCGCCTCATATCAGCGACGATAGCCAAAAGTGGTTGTAAAGGTTTCTCTAACCTTATCTCTTAAATAGAAGAAAACTCAAATCACCCACTCGCCAAAAATGGCTAATATAAAAGATTCTCCAAAACTCAAAACACGGCTCATTTCATCAGCATAAAACCCAGACTCAAAACTCGCCAAAATGGCAAATTACAAATATAATCTCAAAATGGAGAAATCTCAAAATGGAGAAATCTCAAACAAAAAATACGCTAAAATGGCAAACTCGGATATATTCTCATAAATAGAGAAATCTCAAACTCAAAATACGCCATAAGGCAAACTCGGATATATTCAAAAGGAGAATATAGTCACATCTCAGAAATAGGACCTAACAGCCCAATTAAAAGCCCAACAGCTAAAAATAAAATATTGACCCAACAGCCCAATAATAGCCCAACAGCTATAAAAAGAGAAAGGACCCAACAACCCATTTGTAGCTACAAAAACCCAGATTAGACCTAACAGCCCAATAAAAAGCCCAACATCTATAAAATATAAAAGGACCTAACAACCCAATCTATGGCTCAACAGCCTGCCAAGTACCGTGTACTAGAGACCCCCGGCCTCTTTTAGGACCCAACGGCCCATAAATAGCTCCTCAGATATATATATAAGTATATGTACACGTAGAACCCAATAGCTCAAGTACTGGCATCGTACCGAACTAGCCAGTCCATACCCAATATCATATCAAAACCAAGAGAAGGAACCACATGCAGATTCGCATGGAAAGAAAAGCCACAAATATGAATCTCAACATCGTCATAAAGCATACTATGGGTTGCGAATCCCCCGATAGGATTCACAATCCTCAAAGAAGTAATCAAGCAAGAAACATCCAACTGTAAACCATATACGAGTTCCTTCGATACGAATGAATGCGACACACCCGTATCAAAGAGCACTCTAATAGAACGACCATGGAACAATATAGAACCCTCCAAAATAGTGGGAGATATACCTCGAGACCGAGAAGCACTACCAGAAGCCTTTTCCACATTCAGATTACCAGAACGAGCATCCTTCTTCTTCTTAAGGCAAGTAGAAATCATGTGTCCTTCTTGCTTGCAATAGAGACACTTGCGAGGATGAGGAAAATCTCGAGCTAGATGATCTCGAGAATCATAGTTGAAGCATGCTAAGACCTTGACTAAAGGAGGTGTGACATGAGGATGAGAAGTAGAATTGCCTTGCTTCTTCTTCATCTTAGGAGGAAAGGACTTGGATCTCTGGAAAGGGAATTTCTTCTTGTGTGGATTCTTTTGAATCTCGACCTCATCGCTACTATCCTTTTCCTTTTCGAAGGCTTCGAGGTGAAGCGCCGAATCCACAAGCTCCTTAAATGAGAGCTTAAGTTGAAGCATGAGAGATTTCTTCAAATACTTCTTAAGTCCAGATACGAACTTAAGATTATTCTTGTATGGTGTGCTAATAAACGCAAGCCCATACTTAGATAGAGACTCGAAGGAGGATATATAATCTGATACGGAGGATTTTCCCTGCTTCAACTCGAGGAAGCGACGGGCAAGAAAAGCCTTCTCGGATTCTAGCACGAACTTGAGCTCAAAACGGTCTCTAAAATGCTACCATGTGAGGGTGGACTCATCCATCTCTGCTATAAGGAGCTCGTACCAGTCTAAAGCCCGTTCTTGTAGCATACTCGATGCCACAAGAACTCGATGATGATCAGATATCTCCATGCAAGTGAAGATGCGCTTGCAAGTACGGAGCCAAGCTTGAACCTTAAGAACTATCTCGGAGCCTTTGAACGGCTTGCCTCCGAGATGGGTGAAGTCGCTGCACATACGCACAAATGCGGATTTGCACGGAGGATTGGAGTGAGCTGGGGCAGGAGGTTGAGTGCTCCAAATAAGGTCGAGAATCTGGTCAGTCGGCATATAAACTCCTTCGGGACGAGAACCACTGGACGGTCCCGCCTCCGAAGTGTGACCTCTTCCTCTTCCAAACATAGCTTGATGATTTAAAGTGTGTTGAATATAGATTTCCTCTAGAATTGCGAGGATGCAATTTTTATAAGGGGGGAGTCTGTAACAACCCTTGTATTGGTGATTACCCATAATATTAAATTATAACGATAGTTATAATTTAATATTGAAAATAAAATGAAATGAAGAAGATAATTTAGTTAAGAAATGTTTATTTCAAATAAACAATGCGTTTGAAGTTAAATACTGGGTTTAGAATTTATTATTTGGAGATTTGGTTAATAAATTAAAAATAATGGTATTTTTTAAATTAGAGTTAATAAATTAATCAAGTGATGTGTTTCAACATTTAATTATTGAAATAAATATCAATTGATGAAAGTAGAGTTTTAAAAACTTTATTTTGAGAATTTGGAGCGAAAATAATTACTTATTGGTTGAATCAATGCATTAATATTGGTAATTATTGCCAATATTAACCTTTTATTTAATTTAAAAGGAGAAATATGAAGAAAATATGTATTTTATTATATAAAAGATGAAATATTGTTTGAAAATAATATTTTTATGTTTTAATAAAGTTAAAATAGTTTATTATAATTTATTTGACAAAGAAAATAATTTTTGTGCAAGTTATGCTTTTAAAATGGTGTTTTTACACTAAATTGTGTAAATTGTTAAATAATGTGTAAAATATGGTTTTATTTGTAAAAATTAACTTTTTTTGTTAAAATAATTTTATTTTGTTCTAATAACAATTTTATTGCATTACACATGGGGGTTTGCATTTTCTTTTGACTTTAAAATGTGAAAATATGCGAATTTAATGTAAAATAAGTTAATACATGTACATAACCTTGAATTTTTCACTAAGTATTTTTCTATTGGGCTTTTTGGGTAAGAAATGAGATCGATTTACCTAATCTATAGACTTCTGGTTGGAGAGAAAGAGATGTACATACTCTTCATCTCGTTCTTTCTCAAAATAGAAAACATACAATAAATTGAAAACAAGAAAAAAAAAAGTTCATGGCATCTTCAAATTAAAACCAAATCTCACCAAATTTGTTGCAAATAAAAGAAGAGAATCACTAGAATAAGGAAATAAAAGGTAATCTCTACTAATACTACAGCTGTTTCATCAAAAATCTTTGAATTAAGATATGAATTGTCTTTAATTTGCTTTTGTTTGTTTTGCACGTCTGTTTTCAAGTTTCTATAGGTTCTTAAGGCTTCTATCTTCACCAAAGTTCGTTGCTTGCAATCTAAATCGCTGCTAAATCATCAAGGTGAGTATAACTCTCACAAAAGTATGCTCATGCAATGCCAAAAATCGCAAGTTGAAATCAAAAATTTGCTAAAAAATTCGTTTTTGAACTACTTTGATTTTCTGTGTAAACTGTCTTGAGTTGCAACTTTTTGCAGCCATATCTCTCTATTCCAGCAACGAAATGCTGCCGGATTTTTTTTGTTTTGTAGATCATGTTTTTTAGATTAAGCATACCAAATTTCAGGTCATTTCGACCTATATAGCTTAAAGAAATATGCTGCCAACTTTGATTCGGAGCATGTTTTTGCCTAGATTTTTACAGTGAAAACACTGCTTGGGTTCAACATTAAGACATCATAACTTTCTCATACCTAGTCTAAATTGCATGATATTTTTTCCAGTTTAAAGTATAGTTGTTGAGCTTTATGCATGTTAAATTTTAGGTCATTCCGACCTTTGTAGCCTATAGAAACGTACTGTCAAACTTTAAATCGGAGCATGTTTTGCTCCAGCTGTTGACAGTGAAATCTGACTGCAAGTCCAACTTTGAGAGATCATATCTCTCTCGTTTCTTGTCCAATTGTATCTGTTCTTTTTTTATTTAAAGTAGAGTTGTTGAACTCTATGCCTACAAAATTTCAAGGCTTTTAGACCTTTGTAACTAGTTGAAAATTTGCTTGGAACTTTGAATCGGAGCATGTTTTGCTCCAACTAAGAATTTCTAAATTGTTTTACATGGATTTTTTTTGATGTTGTTTTTGATCGGCTTGATCCTAAGATGGAAGAGCCAATATTAACACTTATCCATATTTTGGATTGGTGAGTTTTTTTAGAAGATTTTTGTATGACGATTTTATGAATAATTTCATTACATTTCGGTTGATTTTCCTTTGCACATGCTTTCTAAACCGTTTTCGGAAGATTTTTTTTAGATTTCGAAATAGATATTTTACAATATTTATAATTTATTTAAAGCTATTAAAATTATACATTTTTTATAATAAGAAAATTTCAGAAGTTATTTTCCAAACGATTTCGAAAATAGTTTTAAAAGCTTGTTTTCTATAATAAATTATTTTCTATATAATAATACATGTTTTTGCACTTTTCGGACGTATGAGAAAGAGAATTAAACGATTTAGTAAAACATGTGGTATGAGACACGTGAGTTTACTTTTTCGGTTAATTCCGGACTTGTACGATCGAAACCTCTTGAGTATATTATTTTGAGTTGATAATTGAGATTTATAATTTCTATTATAGGAATTATCCGAGTTAGCCAATATTTGGTGAATTGAGAGGTTCGAGATCTCCTATTATAGGGGTAATAATCGATGAGAACCACTTATATATGTTGTTTTACTTGCCAATGAGACGAGGCAAGTCTTGAGATGAGATTTCCCTTTTCGGGAATTATGGGTTATGAGAAACCACTATGAGATTTATTTGCACTTGCCGATGATACGAGGCAAGATATATGAGTATTCTGAGATTTCTGAGGTTTGAGATTTTATTTTTATGATGTGGAGTTAACTAGCGATTAGTAAACCGTTTAGTGTGAATATGTGGTATGGAACGCACGTTAACACTTTTCGGGTTCCTTTTCGAGAGTTTGTGACACATCCACGAGTATGCCAGTGCTATAGACCTTCGGGTCATCTAA
Organism: Allium fistulosum; assembly: GCA_030737815.1. Lineage (NCBI taxonomy): Eukaryota > Viridiplantae > Streptophyta > Magnoliopsida > Asparagales > Amaryllidaceae > Allium > Allium fistulosum. The sequence continues at coordinate 625,888,381 of CM060905.1, read as the reverse complement.
GTTATGTGACTTCGGTCATCACGAGTTATGTGACTTCGGTCACCACGAGTATGACCTTTGGGTCCATGAGTTAGGGACCTAAATTATAAATAGCACCGGACAAGAGTTTAGCACGTGCATCTTTGCTTCGGCATTGCAATCGGGGATCTGGTCAATCCGGGTTTTCTGAGTTTTATACGATTTCACCATTTTGAGATATTTTTGTTACATCGATAGCTTAGTGCTACATGAGAGGTTATATTGGGTGATTTCGTTTTTATGAGATTTGAACTCTATCTTGAGTTCCATGAGATTCATATTGGAATTTTGATGAGTTTCTCTTATGACTTTTGTAAGATTCCTTGCATTTGAGTTGATTGCCATTAAGTATGGATTTCTTATGTTGAATTAAACCTATTCATGCAACAACCCTTGGTGAACATATACCATACATTTAGATTATACTATACTTGTACCCGTCCTTTATGGTTAAAGTAAGAATTCCCTTATGCACTTATATTCCTCTTATCTTATACTAATATCAAGTTCTAGCTAGCCCGACCCATGTATTTATTACCCGGGTCAGACCGAGTTGCAGGTTAGGTAGTTGGACTCTTAACTTGCTTTACCTTTTGGACTTCACCATCGACTTGGGATATGACATAGTTTTTGTGTAGTAGTCTTTCTGTTGGGAACTTGTGATGTATATATTCTTTTGTGGGGAATGTATGTATATATTGTGGTTGTATACCACTAGTGGCATGTTGTATTACATTTGATGTATGTATTCATATGTATCGTTTCTGTGTTGTTGTTCTGTGACTTGTAATTGATATAGTTATTATGTTTTGTTTATGAATCGATCATGTAGCCACCATAGTAGTGTATTAGACAGGAATTAAGTATTTCGAATACTTGTGATGAAAAAAAAGAGTACAAATATCGATATACTTAGCTCTTATCTAATGCAAGACTATGATGGTCGCACTTAACCAGCCCTATTCTCTCTACATTAGCAGATAGAATTACTAAGTAATTCTCTTTGTTAATGTGGGTATCGGGGTGGAGTGTCACAGCTTAGTATCACAGCGTTTACTAACCGTTAGTCAATGCTACACTATAAACATCATCAAACATCATCGATCTCTTTTTATTCTATTGAGGTGGTGTTAGGGTCATTCCTCAACTTGACCCTACACTGGTTTTCATGAGCTACGAGTTGCGGAGGATAGCGTTCCTCTTACCGCATTCCGCACTCTTATAGTTTTTGTTAGTTGTTCGTTATACCATTTAGAATAATGAACACTCCAGTCTATTCCGTCGATCTTGAGGATTGAGTATTCTGGGAATATCTCGATGAGCTCTATTTGTGTCTCTTGATTCTGAGAATAACCAATAAATTGTGTTTTTAATTTTTTTCAAAAATTGAAGATATATTTCGAAGAGAAATTGGATTTTGTTTTTGGGGAAAAATAAAGAATGTTTTGAGAATTTAATATGAAGAATTTCTTTTTATAGAAGATAATTTTTGTGTTGGGTTGTCCATCGAATGCTTTAAGAATTCTTGTCGATACGCCTGGCCAACGTTATCGATAGGAATTTCCTAAACACTGAGATGAGACAGTTAGACATGGTAAATTGAGTTTTAATGTAAATTAAGTTGAGAATAAATTAAAATGATTTGAGAATTAATTTTATTTTGGATGACATATGCAGCCATGGATCCATAGCGGGTTGGATGAGTGGCAAGGCAGTTTTGATCGTTTGATCAACTCTGCAGCCAATCAATAAGGTTATTCATTATAAACCAATGGTGAGGCAATGCCATTATGATAATTGAAATTTATGAAATGGTATATATATATGTTTTATTGTTGAAATGATGTACTTTAGACGAGATAATACTTTGTTTGAAAAGTAAAGTGTTTATTGATTATTTTAATATGAGTTATACATGTTGAAGACAAAGTTTGTTTTGAAGTTTTTGGGTGTTTGAAAATATAGAGTGGTAAAAAATTTAAACTTTATCTTGAGAGTTTATTGATATGGATTTACAAAGCTCTTTTGGAAATTTAATCTTGTTATAAGAGAGAATATGAGTCTAAATTTATTTATTACTTCAAGATGCTATATTAAAGAGTTTGTAAAATTTCCAGATCGATGTTAAAAATTGAGATTGTGATTTTGAAGATAATGAGTTTTTAAACTCTAAGAAATTTGGATTGTAAATTAAAATTTATATCTATTGTGTCCCTTGAGTTTGTCTTGCTTTAGTATAATGGTCTAACGACTAGCGTTCTTGCGGTCGTTTGAGTTGGGTGATCTTTGAAGTAACCGCCTTTTATCGAGTTTTCTTACCTCAGCTGTTGTTATCTTAGTATCAGTATGGCTCTTTTCGTAGTGACACAGGGAAAGTCATTGTCTTGTTGATTGGAGTTCGGATGAAGCGATGCTAAATCCCGACTCTATTCGAGAAATTTATGAGAAAACAATCTCTCTCGATTGATTTTTGGGTAGCATTCTGCTTTTGTGTTCTTATTTCAAAGGTAAGGTGCCTTCAAAATCATGTGGTATTGCTCATATAAATTCTATACTCTGCTAATTCCGATGAATATATTCGGGAAATCATAGAATTTATCGAGTAATTTTTACCTTGATCTTCTATCATCTTAAGTTGAGAGTGATTTAATCTCGAGCTTGTCTATCTTTCTTTTGATTGATGAAAAAATTGTGTTAAATACAAACTCTTCTCTAGAAGTTGCGATGACGCAATTTTTATAAGGGTGGGGAGTCTGTAACAACCCTGGTTTTGGTGATTACTTGTAAATATTAAATTATAACGAAGGTTATAATTTAATTTGGTAAATTAAAATAAATTGGAGATTTATATTGTTTATTTTAAATAAATAATGAATTTTGAAAATAAAATAAGAAAATAAAGTTTGGAAACTTTATTTTGTTTGATTGAGTTAATAATGAATGAAATGTGATTTTATTTAGAGAAAATGCAATAATTTATTTAATTATTGCCAATTACTTCTTTTAATAATTTTAAAGGAAGTATTTGATTTTTAAAAGGTGTTTATTTAAATGAAAAGATGGAATTTGGTTTAAAAATGTGTTTTGGTTATAAAAATTAAGTTTGAAATGAGTTATTATATTTTATTACACTAGAGAATAATTTTTGTGAAATTTTTAGAGTTAAAAATGAAGTTTTAGGCATTACATGTGTAAAATTGTGTTATTTAAATAAAAAATAAGGTTTTATTGATAAAAATAAATTTTTATCGTTAAAATAAAATTTATTTTGTAGAGAAAACAATTTTATTTACATACAATTGGTTGTATATATTTTGCTTGGCTTTAAATTGAGAAAATTGGTGCATATATTGATAAAAATGGGTGAAAAATATACATTACTTAGAATTTCACTAAGTATAATTGCCTTTGGGCTTATTGGGTAAGCTTTTAGATCCAAAACCTTAAATCTAGAAGAATGTAGTGAGAAGGAATTGCCTGTACGTTATTCCTCTATTCATTCCTTCTTCCCAAAAGAAAAATACAACTTACATTAAAACTAAAACAATGGCCTCCACTTAGCTCTTCACAAAGTAGCTTCAAAATTAGTAAAATCAAAGAGAATAATAGCAAATCAAAGTTAAATACAGGTAATAAATATCAAAATCTCAAATTTATATTATCAATTCTTTGTTTAAGGATAGATATTGTTTGTAACTTTCTATTCTCTATTTGCATGTTTGTTCCTCCTTCTTCTATAGGTTTCTAGCTCCATATCAAGGCCAAAGCTTCCAAATTGCTCTTTAATTCGCTATAGATTTGCTGCAAATAAACTAAGGTGGGTTTAAAACTCACATTTTCTAGCTTAGATTGAGATTTCAAGGTAAGAAATCTCAATTTTGTTGGTTGTATGTTTAATTGTTAATCACTGTCAGTAAATTGGGCATATCTCTTTCGTTATAAATCAGAATTTGATTTTCTTTGAAGTTATGGAAAGAATGAAAAGAGTGTGGTAACTTTCATGTTAAACACTTTCGAAAATTTTGAGCATAGAGGGTCAAAAAATCTAATTCAAACTCGCTGCCCTGTCACTGTAAAACTATGACTTTCTGTGCTAAATGTTGTTGGTAATTTGAGCATATCTTTATCGTTTGGTGTCCAAATTTAACGATTCATGATGTTCTTGAAAGCTTAGATTATCTGCTACAACTTTCATATTTTGGATTTTGTTAAATTTTGATGTTTACAAGGTCGAAAGTTCATTCTAGTGTCGCTGTCCCGAAACTAAAACGACAGCGGTAGTGAACTTCAGATCTGAAATTTGTTTTAGTCAATAACTTTTTTGTTTCTTATCGGAATTCGATAATATTTGATGTTCTGGAAAGCTTTGGAAATGTTCCACAACTTTCATGTCTTATGTTTTTTCAAATTCTGAGTTTAAAAGGGGAAAACTATGTAAACAAGCTGCAGGCCCGAGTTCTTTTGCAAAGTTTTGGCAGTTTCCATTAAATTGTTTTTTTGGATTCAATGATTTTGAGCATTGTTTTGAGATGATTCTAAAAGGCTAACTCCTACCAATAGGAAACCTTCATTGCATTTATTATCCTTCCATGCCTTCACTTTCGAATGTACATTGGTTCGAAGTGATTTTTAGATAAGGATCGCCCAAATCAGACCCCAGTTCCTTCGAACTAATCATCGATGAAAAGATATTAAATTTGAGGGTGATTATCATTTCATTTATTAATATCTTTTATCAAATAAAATATCTCTTTTAGAGATATAAGTCTTTAAATCATATTCTTTTCTAGTATATAAGGAATCATTAAACTCCTCTTTAACTTTGGAAATACCATATCAAAACCATTTCTCATAAACCACATTGTAAAACTTTATTGAGTAAAAAGGGTCGATAGAAATTATACTAATTCTACTCAACTTCAATTTACATATTCAACCTTTACTATCCTTCGAATAATGGTGAAATCACCTTTTAAATTCACATAGATAGTGCAGGTTCCCTTATCAAAATTTAATACTAAGCATAAGAAGATTATTTCTATATAATCCAAGTTGTTTAAATTTGAAAAATTAAATCTTTTATACTTGTCTTGTTTCCAGCATTTTGACCTTATTTATTCCTCGCCCAAGAAAAAAGCCAGGTGAGCTAGGACACTGGTTACTCCTGAACATCCCCTAAATTTAAGCCCCTCACATTCGGATCTCATGAATAGAAATATCCAGTCTACTCATCGGCTTTTAGAGCCAAGATTAAATCACTTAATTATAACAGCTTTTCTTTAAATCATTTATTTAAACTTTACAAAATAAATTATAAAACCTTTAAATCATCTTTAAAATACTAAATTATTTATTTGGAAACATTTATAAAATATTTGGGAAAGAATACTTAAGTTTAAAGCCATATTTTAGAAGTTATTAAAACCCGCTGCAAAAAGTGTTGCGAATAGTGCTGCGAATAGTGCTTAAGGCTTACTTGATCACAACAACTTTTCGATCATTTAGGAATCCATTTTTTTAAATCAAATCTATTTTAAAACATTTATAAAATTTATTCCATATTTTTAAAGAATTAAAAATATCACTTTTATAGAATTTATCGCTTTGGTTTCCGAACTGCCAAACCACGACTATTTTGAAAAATTGTTCTGCTCATATTTCAAGATCTATTAAACGAATTCTCGATCCTTTTCTTTTGTTTGAAAACTATGATTATAAGAGTTTGGAAAATTCTTATTCCAAATAATTTTTACTCTGAATCCATCGTATAAATGGATTTAACTTTCTACGGCATGAAATCATGAACTACCATCACACGACGCTCCTAGTTTTGACTCAACTTTCATAACTTGTCCAAACTTCACCAAATTGGGTTTTAGTGTTTATATAATATTTATAAACCATTTTAAATCATTTCAAAGGGATTTAATAATTCCATATCACATTTATAACTTAATTCGGAAAGTGCTTTCCTTGTGTAATATCGACGTGTATTTAACATGACTTGTTTACACAATTAAACACTATATTAAAACAACCAATACTTGATGGTCAAAGCATAGTAAACATCCATAGAAATCATATCACATCATCATTATATATATATATATAGAGTTTATTACTTGATTTTTGATCGGACAAACTTTAAAATGGATATAGCTCCGCTATCTCGAAATTGGAGTTCACGACTACTAGCTCAAATGCTCCTAAGGGTCCAGCCTTGGTCTTGAGGCTTGGAAGGGCTCGGCCTTGCTTGGCAAGTGGTGGTGGAGGGCTTGGTTGCACACGGCCTTTATGGAGGAGAAGGAAGAGATAGCTAGCTCGAACTTTGGTTTGAAGTGGTATAGATTTCGATTGATTTTGGTATAATTTATTTTGATTTTACAGTATTTTCTTTTTTAGGCTATGGAAGCTAGGGGTGGGCATAAACCGCACCGTTATGCGGAAACCGCCCGCACCGAACCGCAAAAATGGTGCGGAAACCCGCACCGAATCTTCTAACCAAAGCAAATACCTCAAACCGGACCGACCTGCATCGATACGGTTCGGTTGCGGTTTGGACGATTGAACCAACCGTATTAAACCGGACCGAACCGAATATTTTCAATAGTAATCTTATGATAAAAATATAAGCAACTCCTATCTTATTTTAGATTCTAACGATTTATATTCTATTTTTAGCGTATGTTGTTATATTAACAATATTCGCTGTCATAAAGGAAGAAGTTCTAGTTTTGGTATAATATTTTTCATCTCGTTTTTTTTAGAAAAATGCTAATTATAATCTTATTCTAGTCATTTTCCTTGATGATTATGCATTGATTAATGTTGATGTTTGGATTACCAAAAAAATCTCACTTATAGCTAAATGTCAAATTGAAATATTCATACAGTTAAAAACTAATCTTTCATTTCAGTATAATATTGTGTGTTTTAACCTTTAAGTGTAAAAGCTTTAAACAGTTGCCTTTGATTGTTGATGGAAGTAATTCTCTTATTTCATATTTAATGTGGGTTCAAACCGGACCGGACCGAAACCGAACCGTGTTATATTCAAACCGAACCGAAACCGAACCGTTTAAAAGATTAGTATAATGGTTTGTATTTTGATTAACCGTTTAATGCGGTGCGGAAGCGGTTTGGACTCCAAACCGCACCAAACCGACCCGCGCCCACCCCTAATGGAAGCTATTAATGTAGAGAAGAAGAGGTTGAAGAGCTTGGGAATTTTATGAAGAAGAAGTGTGAATGAAGTGAAGATGGGTGGTGGTATTTATAGGAAAGAAAACTGAAAAAAAATATCATCATATTTCCACACAAACACATCATCATTTCATCACCACTACACCCCCCCTCTAACCTCATCATTCTTGGCCATGCATCCGCTCCCCATGTGTGTATCCATGTGCTTGTACTTAGGGTCTAATAGATTGACTTTGGGTTTACTTAAGGATGGAGTTTTAGGAAAATATCTTGGATATTGTGTAATATATATATATATAAGTGTATAAGCATATTTGTATGTATATATGTGTTCATGTGCATGTGAATGTGTTCACGTATATTTACATGTATGCACTGTGTGCATATGTATATCTCAAATGATTCACAACGTTGCACAACTTGTGTACATTGAATCGTTATGGATTTCGATTTCGATTTCCAGTCATATTTTCACTTCTTATTTAATATATATATTTGTAATATATATATATATATATATATATTTGTAATATATATATATATATATATTTGTAAAAAGAGTTTAATAATAATATTTCTATCATTATATAATAATTAAAAGAGCTTATTTAATAATTAAAATAATTACTAAATCATTTAAACTTAATTTAAATTCAAAAATCATTTAGTCCAATATAGTGATATCATTGATGATGTCGTAAAGAGATTTTATTTTCATAAATAAAATGAATAATTTTATTATATATTCTCACTCGTATAGATAAATGAGTCCATGTATCCATCTCCATGCATGATATTGGATGGTCTAAGAGCTGTGGATTGATAAAACAGTTTTCGGTCATTCTATCGGTATATCTTCCAAAGTATATATTTTTGTAATATTTATTCAAAATAAGATTATCGATATTATTTATTGTTCAAAACATTATTATTTATGTTAAAAAATATTATATTTGAATATTTTAAAATTTTCTAAAGTGATGAATTTGCAGGTCGTGACATACTTCCCCCTTAAAAGAATTTCATCCTTGAAATTAAGGATAAGAAGAAATTGACTCGAAAAGTAATATATATTTAACAAGGGAAATATATATGAGATATGATAAGTGACCACACCACAGACGGTGAGTACACTATCTCCGTACCACATGCAAACTATACATCAACCCTAAATTCGAGATAAGCTTTCCTTATTCTATATTCTATCCCGGGTGCAGTCTTCAGCATCACCACTCCATTGAACTTTAACCAACCTTACTACCTTCCTTCTCAATCGCTTCTCATCGTGAACCATGATTTGAATTGGTCATTTGATAACTGCCAAATTTGGTTCTACTTCTAAATCTTCCTGGGCAGATGTTTCTACAATCAGTTCCGGATCATGCACATATTTCCGTATATGGGATACGTGAAAGACGTTGTGCACACCATATAACCTTTTGGGCAATTCCACATAATAAGCTAATGGGCCAATCCACTCATTAGCTTTGGGAAAAGGTCCAATAAATCGAGGTGTTGACTTCCCTGCCGTCCAAATCTTACTACCCCTGTCATCGAAGAGACTTTTAAGAATACAAAATCTCCAACTGAAAATTCCAAATTTCTAAGCCTTTGATCAGTATAACTCTTCTGCCTCCTCTGGGATTCTTCTATCTTCTTTTTGATCAAGTCCACTATTTCTGAGGCTTCTCAGATCATATCTAGACCAAGTACTAACTGATCTCCGGTTTTGATCCAGCATGCCGGGGATCTACACCAATGACCATATAAAGCTTCATATGGTACCATATCTATGCTTGCCTGATAGCTGTTGTTGTATAAGAATTCCACAAGCTGAAGATGATTTTCCTATAAACCTCCAAAATCTAAGACATAAGCTCGCAGAAGACCTTCTAATACTCGGTTTACCCTTTCAGTTTGCCCATCAGTTTGGGGATGGTATGCGGTGCTTAAATTCAACTTCGTTCCCAAAGCTGTCTGTAATGCCTCCCAAAAGTGACTTGTAAAAATCGGGTCTCGATCACTCACTATACTGCTTAGAACTCCATGTAATCTTACAATTTCTTTCATGTATATTTCTGCCAGACTTGAAGCAGTCCTTATTAGCTTTACTGGAATAGAGTGTGCGATCTTGGTCAATCGGTCCACGATAACCCAAACACCTTCATTTCCCTTCCTTGTTCGAGGTAAGCCGTCTATGAAATCCATCGATATCTGGTCCCGCTTCCAAGTTGGAATCTGCAGAGGTTGTAGTAGTCCAGCAATCTTTTGCTGATAACTTTTGATTTGCTGACAATTTGCACATCAACTAACATGAATAGAAATATCCCTTTTTATGCCTTCCCATCAGAAAGTCTTTTTCATGTCCCAATACATTTTAGTAACTCCAAGATGTATTACAAGTCGAGAATTGTGGCACTCGGCTAGAACTTCCTGTCTAATCCCATCAATATTTAGAACACAAATCCTCCCCTGCATTCTTAAGTTTCCTTCATCGTCCACATTGAATCTTATCCATCTTTCTGGTAAAATGTTTTCCTCTACTTCCTTGGTTATCCTTGCAATGAACGGATCCTTTAGCTGTTTCTCCTTTATAATATCGATCAATGTTGGACTTACCACTAAATAAGCTATAACGACATTCCTTCTGCTAAGCGCTTCTTCCACTACATTTGCTTTCCTAGGTGTATATAAGATATCAAGATCATATGATCCGAGAAATTCTAACCAATGTTGCTGTCTCATATTTAAGTCCTTCTGAGTGAAAAGATACTTCAAATATTTGTCATCCGTGAAGAGTTTGAAATTTTCACCTACTTAAAGAAGGTATATTATTTACGAAGGTCAAACAAAGTTTATCAAAATAAACTATAAGAAATTCTTACCTAGTAAATAACACCTCCACATTTTTAACGCAAACACAACGACTAATAATTCTAAGTCGTGTGTTGTATAATTCTTTTCATGAGCCTTTAGTTATCTGCTTGCATAAGCAATAACCTTTTCATGTTGCATCAGCATTGCACTTACTCCTTATCCACAAGCGTCAATATATACAGTTAAACTGCCGCATTCATCTGCAATAGTTAGGACTGGAGCGTTATCTAACCTTTTCTTGAGTTCTTGGAATGCTTCTCCATATTTTGGTATCCATTCAAATTTAACATCCTTCATAGTCAACTTTGTAAGATGGGAGGAAATTTTGGAGAAGTCTTGAATGAATCTCCGATAATATCCTGTCAATCCTAAGAAGCCACAGATGTCCTTTGGTGTTTGTGGTTGCTTCCAATCTCGTATAACTGAAATCTTTCTAGGATCTACTGAGATCCCTTATCCTGACACACTTGTCCAAGGAATCTTATTTCTTTCTCCCAAAAGTGACATTTTGAGAATTTAGCTTTAAGTACATTTCTTCTCAATATTTCCAACACAATCTCCAGACGCCTTTCGTGTTCCTCCTCGGTTTTGGAATAGATAAGAATATCATCAATAAAATCCAACATGAATTTTTTTAGCACATATTTGAATACTCTATTCATAAGGTCTACAAAATAAGCGGGCGCATTGGTCAAACCAAAAGCATAACTAACCACTCGTAAAAGCAATCCAGACCCCTAAATGTAGTTAATGGAATGCCATCCTCAGCTATTCTTAGTTGATGGAATCCTGTAGCTAAATCCATTTGCGAGAATACTCGAGCATCATGAAGTTGATCAAACAAGTCATCTATGCAGGATAGAGGATGCTTGTTTTTAATCGTTTGCTTGTTTAGGTCTTGATAGTCTATATAAAGCCTTAGGGAGCCATCGTACTTTGCAAAAAAAACCATCGCTGCACCCCAACTCGAGTGACTTAGTCTAATTAGTCCTTTCTTTAATAACTCTTCTGTTTGGTTTGCCAACTCAATCTTTTCATTCGAAGATATCCTTCGAATAGGGTAATAACGGGTCTTGCACTAGGAATTAAGCCAATACGAAACTCAATTTCTCGATGTTGGGGAAAACTTTAACTTCCTAAAAAAATGTCTTGAAATTCCTTGATAATTGGTACTATCTCCAAACCTTTTTGAGATGAGTCAAGCGCATACAAGAATCTGTCCCTTACTTGACTAGGTTCCCCACAAAAATATTTCTATAAATTTTCCAAAGTTGGTCCATAAAGATACCGTCCTCTTAAAACAATCAAGGACAACTTTATTCTTGGATAACTAATCCATACAAAGTAAAACTTCAACCCAATAAAGTCAATAAGAAATAGGTCGCATGAAAATTTATGGCTATGGGATTAGACACAAAAATAAGGTATCCACTATTTTTGTGATCAGTTTTAATCTATCAACCAATCTTTTAGCTATAATACTATGGGAAGTACCAGTATCAAATAATACTTTAATTAAATTCTCCTTAATATAGACGTAACCTTCCAGAACTCCCTTGCCCTTACATCTTTAGAGGTTGAAGGCTCGTCTTTAATAGCATAAACCTAACCTGCTCTCCTTTCTTCATTAACGGGCATTTGTTTTTCCAGTGCCCGGGTTGATTGCAACTCCGGCAGAGACTATTTTGAACCATATGAGAGACGGTTCCTTGCTGCTGCCTTTGAACCTTGGGGCTCCTACAGTACTATGAATAATGGCCTTTCTTTCCCCAGTTAAGACATTCAACATCATTAAAACGGTTTTCCTAAGATCCTCCTTTGGGCTTGCCTTGCCATGGCTTCCTTCCATTGTTACTAAACTTCCTTTTGTTGTTGTTGTTTTGGGTTGCCACCGGATTCTTCTTGTCCAAAGCTTCATAATGGAAACTCATATCTATTAAATCCATAAAGGTTCCTTTTACATGAGCGGTCATCCTATCCTGATACGGCTCCTTCATCCCAGAAATGAACATCTCATTTTTCTTCAGAGGCATGTCTATCAGTCCACGCCTAAAGCAAGATAATTCATTAAATTTGTACATATATTCTTCCATGGACATCTCTTCTTGTTTAAGGTCCATGAAACTTCTATAGAGGCGGGATTTCCCAGTAGTGGGCATGTATTTTTCTTCAAAAACTTCTTTAAACCTTTCCTAAGAGAAATTTTCTTCAGATTCATTAAGAGTAATTGACTCCTACTAAGCTAGAGCTCTACCCTTTAATTGCCAGGAGGTCAAGAACCTCTTTCAATTATCATCAATGTCTAATCCTTTAAAGATTTTCTCATAGGATTTAAGCCAAGCTTGAACTTCAATAATAGATTATGTGCCTTTGAATGGCTTTCCTCCTAAGCTGGTATAATCTTTGCAAAGAGCGGCAAAGTTAACTTAAGGTTGCATAGGAATTACCACTTCCTCAATTACTGTAGTATTTGATCGACCGTTGGTGGTCGTGGTGTTGCTACCTCCCCTTCCTCGTCCTCTTTTGTTACTCATCTGCTACTATCTGCATCTAGAAAGGAAATATATTTAGAACTATAGACGATATTATCTTAGGGAATGGGCATAAAACTCGAATATACTTATTCGGACAAAAATTTCAAATATGCACTCTCTCTGACTAAACTCATTCTAAGTATTACTAACCCTATCTCTAATGAGTTAACCCTATCAAAGCTTAGGTGTTTGCTCAACCTAAGCTCTAATACCAACTGTGATAACCTACCTTCTCAACCCTCAGAAATCAATAATAATACATCCTCGGTATTCACGTGTCGCAAATCCAAGTGCCGGAGAGGCAGATTATCAGGGGTCTTTAAAAGAAATAAAGATAGAAGATAGAACAAAATAGAATTTGACATCGTACTCAACATTTAATTATACATATGAATAGTACATGCAATTATTCCTAATTTCTCCATCAGAGTTCTGGTAAGTACTAATCTAGCCAGGATAGTTATAACTACCTATCCTCACAAGTGCTGGTAGATACATAATATATAATCTAGCAGAAATAGAAATAGACGACTATCTACATAGGACCCTTCATGCTACATGTTTCTCCTAAAATGCTCCATGCTTCTCCTAAAGTGATCCATGCTACCTACCTACTTGGCTGCTCGAAAAATAGGGCACCCAGAGTTTAAGGGAATAAGAAAATAAATTCCGAATCAGTCATGGGACTAGTGTGAGAAGCTCAAAGTGAGGATATTTGAAAACTAGGGGTGTTTTATAAGACCATACCACGCATGAATACATAACTGGTTTTTACCTTATGATAAGAAAAATATTTGCTATGCAAAATCAGGGATATTACCTTTACTGACATTCTTTGAAAATTCATTCAAATAACATATTAATCATAGTTGGAATTATTACATTTGTTAAATTCGATAGCATAATAGGTTTACAACTAAAACCATAAAGGCTCATATTGGAGAATGGATTCCACAAAATGACAAGGTAAGGGACTACCTTCTGACAGTACATCTCTAGAAAAATGCACCTCAGGCTCCAACCTTTACCAACACAGAACCTGCCTACCTTTACCATATATAGTACCGAATATCCCATCATTCTTGACCTTTACCGAGATCCCAAAGCATACACAACATACCCGAAATATAGAGGGTGATCTAGAAAGGTGATGACCATATCCTAATGAGAGCTACCCACTTAGCCCTGCCGCATCTATCCTATTTTTGTCATTCCCACGTAATATGGGAAACTTCCGCTGAGAGTCAGTGACGAGCAGCCCTTCTTTCCATTTATCATCATTCCATGTCTTCACTTTCAAACGTACATTGATTCAAAGTGGTTTACGGATAAGGATCACCCAAATCCAACCCCGATTTTTTTGAACTAATCATCGATAAAAAGATGTTATGTTTGAGGGCGATTATCATTTCATTTATTAATATATTTTATTAAATAAAATATCTCTTTTAGAGATTAAAGTATTTAAATCATATTCTTTTCCATTATATATTAAAGCATTAAACCTCTCTTTAACTTTGGAAATACCAAATCAAAATCAGTTCTCATAAACCACATTGTAAAACTTTATTCAGTAAAAATGGTCGATAGAAATTATGCTAATTCTACTCAACATCAATTTCCGTATTCAACCTTTTCTATCCATCGAATAATGGTGAAATCAACTATTAAATTCACATGGATAGTATAGGTTCCCTTCTCGGAATTTAATACCAAGTATAAGAAGATTATTTCTATGCAGTCTAAGATGTATAATTTGGAAAATTAAATCTTGTACACTCATCTCGTTTTTGACATTTTGACCTTATCTATTCCTCATCCTAGAAAAAGGCCAGGTGAACTAAGGCATTGGTTGCTCCTGAACATCTCCTTAGTTTAAGCACCTCACATCCGAATCTCACGAATAGAAAAATCCAGTCATATAATCGACTTTTAGAGGCAAGATTAAATCACTTATTTATAATGGCTTTTCTTTAAATCGTTTATTTAAACTTTTTAAAATAAATTATAAAACCTAAAAATCAAAATATTTAATTATTTATTTGAAAACATTTATAAAAGATTTGTGATAGAATACTTAAGTTTAAAACCATATTTCAAAAGTTATTAAAAACCGCTACAAAAATTGCTGCGAATAGTGCTTTTAAGGCTTACTTGATCAAAACAACTTTTCGATCAATTTAGAATCCGTTTTTATAACTCAAAACTCTTTTAAACCATTTTAAAATATTCATAGAATTTATTTTATATTTTTAAAGAATTAAAAATAATAGTTTTAGAGAATTTATCGCTTTGGTTTCCGAACTGCCAAACCTCGACTATTTTGAAAACTTGTTTTGCTCATATTTCAAAATCTATTAAAAGAAATATCGATCGTTTTCTTTTGTTTTAAAACTATGATTATAAGAGTTCGAAAAATAATTATTCCAAAGAATTCCGACTCCGAATCGATCGTATAAATGGATTTAACTTTCTATGGCGTGAGATCACGAACTACCGTTACACGACATGCCTATTTTTGATTCTACTTTCTTACCATGTGCAAACTTCACCAAAATGGGTTTTAATGTTTATAAAACATTTAAAAACCATTTTAAATCATTTCAAAGGGGTTTAATGAGTCAATATCACTTTTATAACTTAATTCGGAAAGCGATTTCCTTGTATAATATCGATGTATATTTAACGTGACTTGTTTACACAATTAAACACTATATTAAAACAACCAATACTTGATGATCAAAGCATAGTAAACATCCATAGCAATCATATCACATGATCATTATATATATAAATAGAGTTTCTCACTTGATTTTTGATCGGACTAACTTTAAAATCGCTATAGCTCCGCTATCTCAAAATCGGAGCTCATGACTACTAGCACAAATGCTCCTAGGGGGTTCGACCTTGACCTTGGAGGCTTGGAAGGGCTCTGCCTTACTCGACAAGTGGTGGTGGAGGGCTTGGTTGCACACGGCCTTGTGGAGGAGAAGGAAGAGATCACTAGCTTGAACTTTGGTTTGAAGTGGTACATATTTTGATTTATTTTGGTAAACTTTAATTTGATTTTGTAATATTTTCTTTCTTAGGCTATGGAAGCCATTAATGTAGAGAAGAAGAGAATGAAAAGCTTAGGAATTTTATGAAGAAGAAGTGTGAATGACGTGAAGATGGGTGGTGGTATTTATTGGGAAAAAAGTGAATAAAAATATCTTGGTATTTCCACACAAACACATCACCATTTCACCACCACCACACCCCCTCTCACCTCATCATTCTCGGCTAAGCATCTGCCCCCTCCCTCCCATGTGTGTAGCCATGTGCTTGTACTTAGGGTGTAAGAGGTTGACGTTGGGTTTACTCATGGATAAAGTTTTAGGAAAATATATTGGATATCTGTAATATATATATAAGCGTATTTGTATGTATATATGTGTTCATGTGCATGTGAATGTGTTCATGTATATTTACATGTATGTGTGCACATGTGTATCTCAAATGATTCACAACATTGCATAAATTTTCTACGTTGAATCGTTACAGATTTCGATTTCGATTTTCGGTCATATTTTCATTTCTTATTTGATATATATATATATATATATATATATTTGTAAACAAAGTTTAATAATAATATTTCTATCATTATATAATAATTAAAAAAGCTTATTTAATAATTAAAATAATTATTAGATCATATAAACTCAATTTATATTCAAAAATCATTTATTTGAAAATAGTGATATCGTTGATGATGTCATAAAAAGATTTTATTTTCATAAATAAAATAAATTATTTTATTACATATTCTTGCTCATATAGATAAATGAGTGTAAGTATCCAGCTCCATGCATGATGTCGGATGATCTAAGAGCTGTTTATTGATAAAATGGTATTTGGTCATTCTATCGATATATCTTCCAAAGTATATATTTTTGTAATATTTACTCAAAATAAGATTGCCAATATTATTTACAGTTCAGAACATTATTATTTATGTCAAAAAACAATCTTATATTTGAATATTTTAAAAAATTCCGAAGTGATGAATTTGCGGATCGTTAAAAAATGTTACTTAAACATTATCACAAAAAACCTAAAACCATTTACTTATAGTTTTTTTAAAATATTCATGATTAAATATCTAATTATATTCTTAAGTATAATTAATAAGGGTTAAAAACAAATGTTACTAAAACATTATTTACTGCAACTCAAAACCATTTACTTATAGTTATCTTTAAAATATTCATTATTAAATTTTTAATTATGGCAATATACTTTTAATTAATTTCTGAAAACAATTTATTTTAATAAAATATTAAAATCAAAACTTCCTTTACTACATTATAAATACTTAACTTACTTTTTAAAAACTTATATATATTTACTAAAACCTTTTTAAAACGATGTATATATTTATATGTATACTAATTTATTTATAAGCTAATATAAATAATATAATTCAAAAATAATTTAAAAGATATTATATTACTTAAGCTTTTTAATACTTTAATAAAATCTTTAACTAATTTCATAAACTATATATATATAAAAATACTTTTAAATTTATTTTAAAATACTTAGACTATGGTTTAAAAAATTATATATAATATTAGTTAAAAATACTTATTTCATAATTTATGTTGAAAAACCATACAAAGCCTGTTTTATAATTTAAAACCTTTTACTTTAAAAAATTCATAAATAATTATTAAAAATATATTTAAACATTGATATTATCCAATAATAAATACTCTTACAGTATCTATTAAAAATTAAAACAACTCCCTAGGATGTCTTTCAAAGTTGACTTTGAAACTCGCTGAACACAAGGCATTTTCAAAGTGTATCGATCACGACCGTTTCATTTCTAATTTACACAACTTCTATTCATAATTTCTATAACTTTCCCAGACTAATTCCTTTGTATCAATATAGCGAAACATATGTAGGGAACAATCAAATATATATTTCCCAATATAATCACAATTTAACCAATTTAACATATGTTAAATACAAGGGATTTCAAAGTGCGTTTATAGCGACTATTTCACTTCAACCATTCATAGCACACTTCAACATCACATATAAAATTTATAAATATATAAACAAAAAGTCTTGGCCACGTCACAAATTTTAGAGGGTTATAAGAGAAATTATACCACATATAATATTGTCAGTTACTTTATAAAGCAATGAGGGGTCAAAAAGTAATATCTTGCATTGTTATCTTTTTTAAATTATATTTTGGACAACAATTATATGCACAACATTATACAAATTAAACGGTGAGTTAACCCACCCAAGCCTAAGCCAAACCAAGATGTAGATAATCTCATTATAAGTGCAACAATAAAGACTTCGTCTCGATTGAATCTCGTATTCAAAAGTTATGGATTATATAAGAATTCAGATTTAAAATATTAACTAATTATTTAATTAAATTACTAATTACATTTATTAACAAATCCCTCTTCTCCCCCAAATATTCATTTCCATACACGCACATGTGCACAAACCCATTGCTACTCAATACTTCTACCTCTCACTGCCGCTATGGATCACTAGAGCAACTCCGTCCACCGCCAACAATCTTCTCTTCACAAGTTCTACACAACCCACACAACCACTTGAAGCTCGGTCTCCTCCCCCTCGATGAGACCTACTGCACGCTACAACTACTTGAAAAGGTCACATGTCACAACACTTGATCAGAGATGATGAAATTTTATTGGAAAATGCTCATCCATAAGAGCAACGCAATGTTGTTCTCCATTTTTCCCTATGCCTCCCTAGCTCCGCCAAGCCTTAACCCTAGCCACGGCATACTAAGATCGATCATCTTCAATTACCGCCGCATGTGATTAAACTCATATAGATTTGATCCCTTACCTATACGAGTTCAACGAATCTAACGATGTCAATTTTCGTTAGTTGTAGCTTGAGAAACAATTGAAGATAGGTGGTGGTTGAAGTTTCTTGTTGCAGGAAAAGGAAAAAATAAAAGGGTGAAAGTGAGAGAGAAGAGCAGAGGGAGGGGTTATTTATAATAATAAAAATTTTATATTTAATTTCTCAAATTAATCGACACACGTTACAAGCTCGTACAAGCAAATGGGATGTCTGATCGTTACAAAATTCGTCTTCATATATCGTCTTATTATTCTAGTCCCGATGACACTAGTTTCATCAAAATTCGAGATAGTACCCGAGAAGATAATTTCACGCATTTCAAGCTCGTTTATCAATAAATCGATTTTCAGTCATATTATCGATATTTATTCGAACTATTTATTTTTATAAATAAATTTTGAAAACAAATTTCTTATCATTAGTTATTATTTAAAAGGGGGTAACAAGGTTATTACTTCAATTTAATTACATTTATTCATATTAAATCCAAGATTCAAATATTTAAAAAATTCAGATATTTAAATACGAAGTGTCCGAAATTATGAGTCGTTACAAAACCATTTCAAAGCCCAACGGTATATGTTGTGTTTAAATCTAATTAAAATGCGTATCGATATTTTATATCTTTTAGTGTTTATATAATTTTTATATGCGCTTTATTTAATATTTTCAATATACATCAAATAAAATTTTATACTTAATATTTCAAAAATATAAATTAATTTAATTAATTTATAACAATTACAAATTAATTAAATCAAGTGGTAATAGGAGTATTCAACATTTCGGTTATGTGACTCTTAGGTTTAGATTTGGTCAGCGATTAATATCGAATAGTTCGAATATTAACGTTCACACTTCACTTAGTAGGTGGTGTGACGTTATGGCCAAGTTTATCGCCTAATTGGTACCAGTAAAATCCAATTTTACTTTATTAAGATTTACCTAATAGTGAGAATTATTTACACCAATTCTCTTTATCAAAACTTATTATTTTGGACTTACGGAATTTAGTAATGGTCAAAATTCTAGTATCATCCATATTCAACTCTATAGTCCAAATAAAAAGTCATTAGTTCAATAATAACAACTATTATTAACCAAACTACTCTGGATAAAGATTTTGACTTTGAGTTGACTTTAGTCGACCGTGATACTAAACTCATATAACTAAGGAGATAAATTTTCTCTTGAATAATGTTTCACTTCCAATACTTCCATATGACCCAACTATAGTCGTTCGATGGGCGATGTGCCATGATTCAACTATAATCAAAGCGGGGCCTTCATATTAATGATGAACAGTATTCTCAGGTCAAGAGAACTGTGCAAATTAGTCACATCGATATTTTCTGTTTGACCTTAGTTACATTAACCAATAGAAAACTATCGAGCGAGTCATTCTATAGTTATCCAATAACTATCAGTACGTAACCTCTTGGTCCCCCCAACAGTCATGAATAATACGATGTCCAGCATTTGGAGAGTATTACGTACTCCAGTCTCAAAGGATGCAACGATATCCAGTCTCGAAACATCTTGACTAGGAATATTTAAAATTGCGTTTATTATATTGTGATACAATACACATAAATACAACTATTTGTAATTACTGTCACAAATGCACCATTTATAGATTTTCTGTTAAATATACTTTAATTAAACATTTAATTATTTATAACATATTATAGCAAGTTTATAACTGAAGGAAAACACCTTTTATTACGAACGAGAATTGATTAAGAGTTAATAATCTATAACAAATTATAAAATTGCATCTAGGTCATACTCCTAACTCATTTACGCCAAGGTATACATACATTTACATATGTATTTATTCCTTAAATCTATTTAAGGTTTCTTTAATGTTCCACCTTTAGTTTTATTATATAAGTTCTATTATAATATAATTTTATATTTTAATTAGCTTATATAATAATTTTATGCATAATATTATACTGATTAGATCATATTTAATTAAATTTAATTAGTGAACACTTTAATTAATTGTATATTATTCAATTTTAACATATTATACTGAATATTTATATATTATAACCTTTACAGTAATACACATATATCATATATATATATATGTATGTATATGTATATGTTTTTTAATTTACTAATTGAATTTTAATTAATTTATTTAATTAAATAACGTTAATTAAATTTTATTAATTTCAAAATTATTTTATATACGTACATGTATACTTATATTGTCTTAAACATTTCAAGACAGCATAACATATATCACTGTATATTATACATGCATATATATATATATTATTCAATTAACTTATTTTACTAATTCATTTCCTTTTTTATATCTTATTAACAAAATTAATTTTGAAACTAACTTATATTTATTTTCAAACACTTTAAAAACTTTCTTTATATTATAACTTTAATAATATATGTGTTTTATCTTAAATTTTAGTTTTAAATTAAAAATCTATGTTTTTAATTTTCAATTTTTTTTTGAAATTCTGCCCAAAATCCAATACAAATTGGGTCTTTTCCACTAGGACCGGCTTTGGGCTCACATATTTGTTCGGGTCAAGCCAGTAGCCAGGTAGGGCATAATACTTGATTACCAAACCCAATCCTTCGATACTACATTTCTAGACACCATATTATTTGGGTTGTAAGCTTAATTAGTTCGCCCTAACATGACTAATTTAGACTGCATTGGCTATTTTGCTCTAATACCGTTGTTGGAACTAGGCCAGCATGTAGCGAAGTAAATGGTAAATTTCAAAAAATTACCTTTTTGGATCCTAACTGGGCCTATGTAGTCGAAATTTATTTAGATCTTTTCTAAATTCTCCTTTTTATATAAAATCAATCTTTTATTTAATTCATAATTAATTTTTTATTTTGTATGGTTTGTATTATATAGTATATAGATGTATCATATACATATTTGTGTGTATGTGTGTTTGAACCAAAAATGGCACAAACAACCAAATGAATATAGTAGAGAATAAAAGTGAAGAAATTAAATGAAAAACTAGAAATGAACACACATGGATTTTATAGTGGTTCAGCGTACTCTGGCCTACGTCCACTCCAAAGATTTTGTTAATTTACATTGCGGATTACAAGTACAGTTTGTTGGATTTGTATAAATCCATGGAGTTATGAAAATATGGCAGAGTGTAAGCAAGGAAGAAGAAAGAAGATCCCAAGAGTGTGTCGTGCCTTCTGTATTTATAGGGGAAGACGTGCAAATATCCATCTAAAAATCTGCATACAAAACCTCGAGACCAAGACCTGATCCCCCAAAAAATCCCTAGCCCAAATGACTAAGCATTTGGGATCGATACCAACCCCTATAGAGAGTTCGGTACTGACCCCCAAGATTAGGGAGTGGGCCCCTACGATCCTGGTGGTGTATCCTCTTGATAGTGGTGTTGTGTTCCCATAGTTATTCTACGAAGTTGCCTAGGTGTTTTTTGAAGATATTGACTGATTTATTGACTGATTTTTGATGAGTTGAACTTTCGATCTAAGTCCTCTATAGCCATAGTGATCCATGCCGATCACCCGGCTAGGGGAAGTGCTAATCCATACTTAGAATATTCCAAGATGTTATTCACCTAAATTCATTCGACCATTGCCTTATGGCCTTGTTTATATTAGATTCTCAAGCCTAACAGTCATCTCTCCGAGCTTTCTGCCTTGATAACTGTGAAATCCGTTTAGTTAAATCCGCCCACACACTGCCTGGTTCAAAGTCAGATTAACACTTGTCCCCCAACACATGCCTTGAGGTAGGAAGGTGTGTTTTGTTTTCAAAGTAAATACCAAAGTCGGTAATCCATTGACAGCCGAATTGTCCAATCCTTTGCCAAACATGTTGTTATGAGCCATTTCGTGTTCGCTCAGAAGTTAACAATTGCATGCTAAAAACTCAATATCTCGGGATTTAGTGAAATCTGCGACTGTTTTGATTCGATTGCCAAATTCGTGATCATTCCAAATCGTTAACCAAATCCACAACCATCCAAAGCTGGTAACCAAATCCACGATCTCACAGGATCGTTTGCCAAATCTACTATCTCACCGGATCGTTATCCAAGACCAATTTTATCGGATCGTTATCCAGGTCTGCAATCTCACCATATCGTTATCCAAATCCATAACCGCTCGAAGTTAGTAAGCCAATCTGCGATCTCTTTAGAGGTAAGCTAGGTCCATGGTCTGTCCGGACCAATCGATGGTCTCTTTGGACCCTTGCTAAGCCCAATCCGCTCGCTTTTCGACGAGGGGACTTAATAATGAGTGAGCTGATCATGTCGCTCTCCGGTGAAGTGGCATACTTCCTACATTCCGGTCCCGTCTCTCCAAATGGAACATAACGTGATGTCCCGGTCTACCTAGACCGATCATGGTCTCACCGAACCCTAGTTGGACCATATCTAATCACTCTCCGGTGAAGGGGAAACAATGACAAGTAAGCTTATCCTATCGTTCTCCATTGAAGTGACTTACTTCTTGCTCTCCGGCACTGACTCTCCAGTCAAAGGTTTAATGTGATCAATATCGTACTGACTTCCTTTCTCCAGCCTTGACTCTCCGATCAAGGGCTTAATCCAAGCCGCACAAGTCGATCCGCTCCTTCTCCGGCAAGGGGACTTGTGTTTTGTAAATAACCAGGGATCCATTTATTGGATTGAAATTTAAATACCAAAAAACTACCAAGTCTAAAGTTATTGTAGTTGCTTCTCGGGGCACCACAGTTTAGCATCCACTCATAGCGTGCCTAGGGACCGATCGGGATCCGGTACACATGTAAGCGACTCAACTATTTTATTGAGTGCAAGAGCCAAACCTGCGCCATCCCAATCAAGAGATGACGATCCTCGACCTCGATCCGGGGTCGCCTCCATAAGCCGCAGTTGATGGCTGCTCCTGCTCTATCAACGCATTCCTATTCCTCACATACCATGGTAGCCGATTATCCTTGACATGCTCCTCCACCATATCCCAAATGTGCCTGCAATCATTTGTAGTGTGCCCATCCAGCTCGTGGAATAGACAATATTTTCCAGATCTCCTTTCCCGCTCTGTAGGCTCTCTCCTAGCCGGTTTTCGATAGGGAAGTTATCTCTAGTGTCCAGATAAATCATGTTCATTGTTTCTTCAGATCCATGTAAGAAGAGAGCTTCGGTTCTCTCCTTTGCCTTTTCGAATCATCATATCCATCATCTACCTTTCTTTCTCCATTATCCATCTTGGACCCTTCTTCAGGCAACCCTTCTCCTTTCACAGCATTCACCACTTCCTTGTCAGTTTAAGCATCCTCATACTTTAGAAACCTTTTAGCCTCATGATAAAATTCCGTGAGATCCATCAGTGGATCCCGTTCCAATGCCACTTTGAAATCTATTTTATCAGCGACTCTAGAAACTACCACCATCAAAACTATCGATGGACGTAGCCTATCCACCGAAGCAACTGCTGCATTAAACCGTGTTACATAATTCCTTATGGATTCTCCAGTTCTCTGTTTCACCATGCACAACATCATCACGTTCTTGGGTCGTGAAATATGGACCCAAAATTGCCTCATAATTCTATCTACTAGCTCATACCATGTCCTTATTGATCTGTTTTCCAGTTGCCTAAACCACAACGTAGCTAAATCCATGAAGTATAGGGGAAAGCACCGAGCCATGACCCATTCTGACGCCCCCAGCACTTCCATATGCCTGATACAACTCATTAAATGCATTATAGCATCTGACTTTCCATTATACGTCTCTAGTGTTGGTAACTGGAACACTTGTGGGTTCCTAGCATGTTTGATGTTCGAAGTGAATGGACTCCGATTAACATCCTCCAATTTCATGTTAGGCAATCCGCCTCTCATCACTCGCCGTATCAACTCAGCGAACCTTTCATTCTCACCCATAGGTGGTTTCCAATTAGATTCCCAGCCTGCCCCTACCTCCGTGAGGGTATTCCTGTATGTACTCCTCTGGTCATGCTTCTGCATTTGATCTGCAGCAACATGACCAGCATCAATCACTAAAGGTACACTAGTCCCGCCATGATTAACCATGGTTATGCCTCCCAAGTTTTGGGGCTCGATACCGACCCCTATGGGGGGATCAGTACAGATCCCTCTGGTTGGTCCGTGGTTAGCCCCTGGTTGCTCCGCCCATTCCTTTTCTCATTAGCTCCTGCTCCTTGTGCTCAGTTTTGATTTCAAGCAGCTCTTTCTGCTCCTGTCTATTCCATCCCCCTAAGTAAATTTTGCATCATTTCCACTTGTCGCGTCATCATCCTCTCCTGCATCTCATGCATCATAGCCTCCATCTTGTCCTGGGTTATGTAGATAGATGGATGGTTAGCTCATGAGGATGCATCATAGCTGCCCCCTTGATTACTCCTATCAGCAAGAGCTCTCCTAGTTGATTGTCTAGCCATTCCTTTAATGTCCAAGCTTCCAAATCGTTTCCAAATCCATAGGTGCAAGTATTTTGTAGTAAAAGCACATATAGAATCTCGAGACTAAGACCTGATCCCCAAAAATCCTGAGCCCAAATCACTAAGCATTTGGGATCGGTACCGACCCGTATGCGAAGATCGGTACTGACCTCCAAGATTGGGGAGTGGGCCCTTGCGATCCCCTGTGGTGGATCCTGTTGATAGTGGTGTTGTCTATGTGTTTTTGGACATATTGGCCGATTTCTGATGAGTTGAGTTATCGATCTAAGTCCTCCATAGCCGTAGTGATCCATCCCTTGCCTAGGGGAAGTTCCAATGCATACTTAGAATATTCCAGGATGTTATTCGCTTGAATCCGTTCGACCATTTCCTTATACCATTGTTTATTTTTGATTCCCAAATCCAACAGTCATCTCTCCGGGCTTCCTGCCTTTGTAGCTATGAAATTCGTTTAGTTAAATCCGTAAGCATACTGCCTAGTTCAAATGCGGGTTAACAACCTGCACATGCAATATAATATAGTGTACATTGTTAGTCCATGAGATAATGGTTTTGATGACAACAACCTTAGAATAAATTATAAAATATAAATACTAACATTACAAGTTTAGATATATATGTATTTGCAGGATCTAACCATGCAGGTATCAAGAATGAAGACTGTACAGTATAGAGATTCAAGATACAGAGATAGAAGACTCATGAGTATCAAGATTATTAAGAGTTCAAGGTTAAGTCTTTTTTATTAGGAATATTTGTTAAAACTTCATAATAGCACTGAAATCTTCACTCCATTTTTCTTTTGAGATGGAACCCATTTCCACCTTTTTAGTGGCTTACAAACCCATGACAAGTAGCTTACAAACCTATGACAAGTGGCTTACAAACCCACGAACTTCCGGTTTTGTACAAGTTCTCGAGTCCTGACATGATGAGATACTCTGCAGGAAGAAGCTTGCAAAACTACTCCAAAATGATTTTCAAAACAACTTCGGAATGATTTTCAAAATTGTTTTTCAAAATGTTTTAGCCTTAAAAATTATCTTTTCAAATGATTTTTCAAAAAGATGTTTTAGCCTTAAATATGCTTGTTTTTAAACATCGTCAGTTTTAAACTCTCTATCCTGATTTTAAATAATTTTAGCCTCAAAACATCTTTAATTTCAAAGTCAAAATACTCCTGATTTTAAATGTCTTTTCAAATAATATATTTAACTTTTAATATTTATACTTAGATTTAAATATAAAATTATAGTTAAATTATGTATATATTGTTCTTTATATTTACTTATGAATTTCAACTATATTCAAGTATATTTATAAAGTTTTAAATAGTTTTTATATAAGATAAATATTGTTTTTATAGAAATTCAAATTATCATTTTTGGCTGAGGGATGTCGACATGCCCCTAGGTAGTATGTCGACATAGTGACAGTTGAAGTTCAAATTCAAATTTCAAAAGAAGTGTCTATTCGCCATAACTCTTCATGAATGGTCATGGCTGTTGGTTTTCTATAAATAGGGGTCAGTTTCAACGAATTTTCAATCATATTTTTCTGATTTTCACTCCTCTTCATCTTCCACATTTCTTATTACAAAATCATACCATTACTCTGCCGAAATCAACATCGAATCATACTTGATTACTTCTAGTTTGATTCTGCATCACTATCTCTACAAGGTTCTCAGTGTTATTCAGAGTTATAGACTTCTTTGTAATATATTAGCGAGAAAAGGTGTGATTGTAGCCTTTGAAATAAATCAAGCGATAAAAGGTGTGATTGTAGCCCTGGAAATCAATTGGGTGAACTTGTTGCCCGGTAAATCAAGTATCCCTACCCAGAGGATTGGTATTCTGGAGGGTATACCTCGTAGCCTTGAAATCGAGGGTTGTAATTGTTGAATTGCTTTTGAAAGGAAATCCGTACTTAGTTGTACGGGACTGGATGTAGGGTAACTCCGAACCAGTATAAAATCCGGTGTGTTCTTTCCTTTACTGCTTTTACTTTATAGTTGCATCTGTGTTTGATTCTGTGTTCATATCTGTTTCTAATTAGTGTATACATTGTTAATAAAGTTAGATAAACTCAAAAAGATTAACAAATTTCTTAAAACACTATTCACCCCCATCTAGTGTTAATTCTAGCCTTAAGATCCTTAATCCGCATTTCTCTCATACATGATTTGACATGCCCGTATATAGGCGATGGGATTTACACTGTAACGGACATGTTAGCTCCTCTTGCATATACATGCATTGTCTAAATGCATATATGTGTATATATAAATAATATTATATATGTATGTAAATGTATATGTATATGTAGTTATATATATATATATATATTTGTGTGTGTGCACGCGCGCGCGTGTGTTATAAAATAGTACTTGTAACATAAGATTTAAATAATGAACTTATACATATATGTATGTATTGTATGTATGTGTATATAATAAGATTAGATTGCAAAATTGATTTGAATTTTAATATGCATTATAGATTTGAATAAATGTGTAAAATAATTTATACATAATTCAAAAATATTTTTTTTTAAATGAAGATTATATAACACACACACATAGTCTTATAAATATTTTATAATATAAATAATAATAATAAAATTAATATGTGTACTTATGTAATATATCTCCGAGCCTATAAATATTATTTTAATTTTTTGTTTCGATTTGTATTTTTAACAATTAATTTTTTTATTCTGTACAAAAAATGCTTTAAAAATATTTTATAAAAATTTCTGAAAGTAAAAGGATGATATTATAATTCTATATCAAAATTTTGTACTTTTATTTTACATAATTTATAAATTTATATTTACGTTTATCATCATTTACATAATTAGATCCAAATTAAATAAAATAATTTATAAAATATAAATCATACATAACATATTATTATTTTTAAACTTAGTTTTAATTGAAATTAAAATCAATCATTAATTTATTTAATTTTGGTTTTTTTGTTAAGGCCGTGGGCAATGTATGTATGTATACACATATAGTTATACACACACACACAACCATCTAATGTGACAACATATAAATGTACAGATTCGTCATAATTAATTGTTATCTAACTGACATATGATGTAATTATTATATTAAACATTTATATGATTTTAAATGAGAAATAGTACCTTTCAAAGATGCCTAGAACTCTCACTTTAAAACGATGAATTAAGCTCCTTACATCCAATTCCAAGTCCAGAAGTTGCTGGCCCTCGAATAGCTTTACCACCAATGACCGAATCGACTTTGAATTTGATGTTTGAACTTTAGGGCTTAGAAGGAGGTGTGGCAAGCCTAGAAGTGAAGTAAGAAGAAAGGCAAAAAGTTCTCTACAAAGTGAGGGTTAGAGGATTTATGTAAGAGAGAGACTATGGAGTGAAACGAGAATCAATATCCCCTTATTTCTCTTACTATTTCTTTCTCTATTGAATTCAAAATTCCTCTCTCTAACCATAACCATCTCATGATCAACTCTTTGCTACACGATAGCTGCCTAAAACAAGCCCCAAGTGTGCCTTAAAACCATTTCAAGCCCAAACAGTATTTTTGCATTTAAATCTAATTTAAACGCGTATCGATATCATATATCGATTATGTTTATATAACTATTATACACACACTACTTAATATTCTTCAATATACATAAAATAAAGTTTTATAATTAATATTTCATAAATATAAATTAATTTAATTAATTTATAACAATCATAAATTAATCAAATCGGATGGTAATAGGAGTATTTAACATTTCGGTTGTGTGACTCTTATGTGTAAATGTGGTCAGCGATTAATATTAAACGATTCAAATATTAACATTCACACTTCACTTAGCTAGTGGTGTAACATTATAGCCAAATTTATCGCTTACTTGGTATTAGTAAAATCCAATTTTACTTTATTAAGCGTTACCTGGTAGTGATAATTATTCATATCAATTCTCTTCGTCAAAACTATATCACTTTGGACTTATTGAATTTGGTAATTGTAAAAATTCCAATATCATCCATATTTGACTCTATAATCCAAACACAAAGTCCTTGGTTTAATAATAACAATTATTATTAACCGGACTACTGGCCAAAGATTTTGACTTTGAGGCGACTTCAGTTGATCGTGATACTAAACTCATATAAGCATGGAGATGAATCCTCTCTTGAATAGTGTTTCACTTCCAATACTTCCACTGGATCCAACTATAGTCGTTCAATGGACGTCGTGTCATGATTCAACTATACTCAAAGTGGAGCTTTTATATTGAAGATCAAAAGTATTCTTAAGTCAAAAGAATAGTGTAAATTAGTCACATTTATATTTTCTTTTTGACCTTAGTTATATTAAGCAATAGAAAACACCGAGTGGGTCATTCTATAGTTTTCCAATAACTATCGGTACGTAATACCTTGGGTGCCTCCAAGAGTCATGAGTAATACACTGCCCAACATTTAGAGAGTGTTACGTACTCTAGTCTCAACGAATGTGTCGATATCCAGTCTCGATACATCTTGACTAGGAATATTTTAAATGATTTATTTATTATATTATGGTACAATACTCGTGATTACAACTATTTGTAATTACTATCACAAACACACTATTTATGGATTTTTTGTTAAATATACTTTAATTAAATATTTAATTATTTATAACATATTATAACAAGTATATAACAGAAAGAAAACACCTTTTATTACAAACGAGAATTGATTACAGAGTTAATAATTTACAATAAATTATAGAATTTCCCTAAGGCATACCCCTAACTCTGTCACCATAATTTATCCTCCAAATGACAAGATTCACGATATTCCTTCGACAGGCTTATACCTCCTTTTAAGGTAATTTAATAACTTAGTACTTCAAATTAGTGTTCTAGTTAAATGTCGTTTACTCAAATATTTTTGTAATTACAATATGCATCTAGGTTGGATGAGCATAGACGGTATACTGTCACACTTTAATGCATGTCCCTCTTGATAGAGTTAGGGGTATTCCCTAAAGGCAATTGTGTAATTTGTTACATATATCTAACTCTATGATCGATCTTGATCATAATAAAGGTATTTATTTTCTATTATATACTTTGTTATACAGTGATATAATTAATTAAGTAATTAATTTAAAGTATGGAACTAGAAAATCCATTATATGATAGTAATTACAATGTGTTGTAATCATGAAACTTTATCATATTAAAATAATGTATTATTTAGAATATTTCTAGTCAAGATATTTCGAGAAAGGATATCGATACATCCGTTGAGACCAAAGTATGTAATGCTCTCTATTGGGTAGTGTATTACTCATGGATGCTCTCTAATTTTTGGGCAATGTATTACTCATGGATGCTCTCTAATTATTAGGTAGTGTATTACTCGTGGCTGCTATGTGCACCAAGGTGTTTTGCTGATAGTTATTTGATAACCGTGGAACGACTCACTCAAGAATTTTTTGTTGGTTAATGTAATTAAGATCAAATAGAGAATCTTGAAGTGGAAATATTACGTAATTCACTCGACTTAAGAATATTGTTTAATTTCAATATGGACTCCTCACTTTGATTGTAGTTAAATCGTGGCATGGCTTCCATCAAATGACTATAGTTGGGTCTGAGTTGAAGCATTGGAGGTGAAGCACAGTTCAAAAGAGAATTCATTTCCTCAGTTATAAGGGTTAGTATCACGGTCAACTATAGTCAACTCAAAGTCAATGTCTTTGGCTAGAGTAGTACAGTTAATGATAATAATAATTATTATTATTAAAACAAGAACTTTGTATATGGATTAATCGAGTTGAATATGGATAAGGTTGGAATTTTTATCAGAACCAAATTCCATAAATCCTAATGTAATATAGTATTGATGATGAGTATTAGAGTAAATAATCATTATTACAGGGTACTACTTATAATAGTAAAATTGGATTTTCCCGAAATGATGTATATATAATGAGTTCCACCAAAAAGTCACTACACTAGCTAAGGTGATGTGTGAACATTAACATTCAAATTGTTCGATATCAATCAATGACGGAATTTACACCTTTGAGTCGTACAACTGTAATGATGTATACTCCAAAAATCCACATAATTTAATTAATTTATAATCATTGTAAATTAATTATATTGATTAATATTTATGAAATACTAAATTATTATATTTTTATATGCTTGAATTCCATTAGTATTTAACGAAGTATGTCAATATAAATGTTACCTATGTGCATATCCATATATAATATCAATAAAATATTTAAATTTGATTAATCAATTAAATACCAAGTGGATTTAAGAGTTGTTGAAGCCTCATGATGCCTTTATATGGCCAGCCTAAGAGGTAAGGAAGGGAGAGGTTTCAAATGTGATTTGAAAAGGCAAAGGAGTAATTAAAGGAAGGAAATAAATCACCATCATTTTCATTCCTTTATAACTCACTTAAAACATATTTATGAAAAAAAACTGTGTCATTTTCTCTTCATTCTATTTTCTACCAAAAATATGAAGAAGAGGAGATTTGATTAAGATTTAATAAATAATTAAAGAGGGAAAGTTTAAAGAAAGGAATTAGAAAGGTTTCAATTGTTTCTTTAAAATAAATTTTCTTTCATTCAATCAATTCATTCTCCTGAAAATTTATTTCTTTTATCCTACTCCCCTCTCTTCCCTTGACAAAAGTCCATGTCTTCATGGAAGAAAGAAATTTCCAAAAAATCAGCCAAAGTCAAATAAATAAATACAAAAGTGGTTCTTTAGATCGTTGCAATTTCTAGAGGTGATTCAATCGGATCTAGAAGTTTTTCTTCATTCATGGTGTGATTTTTTGCTTCATCTTAAGGTAATCTTCTAATTTTATTTGATTATGTAATACTTGATGTTAGTACCATCTAGATCCTTATACGCTACTTCAATTTATTTGATGCTCACCTTGTATGTATAGTTTAGATCCTAAACATTATACAACAAATTTATATATGCCTGGGTTGTCCAATTTAATTCTGTTAGTGACTGGGATATTAATGTTAAAAAAAGCATTTTGATTTGGAAAATGGTTTTAAATAATTGGTATAATTTTCTAACTGGTTATATACAAAAACATAAATAAGTTGCATGTGTTGATTACTTGAAATCATTTTGAAAATTGAATACATGTTTTGTATGTTTGCTCCCCTTGTATGTAAATTCATTTAGTTATTGTTTATATATTTTAAAGGTTGTTTTCAATTTAAATTTGACATATGGACTTTTGTGCAAAATTCATAAACGTATTTTGCATCCTTTATAACTTAAGGCTTGCTTTCCTTTTGCTAACTTTAAGTTTCAATACAAATATGAAATTACAAGTCTAATAAATTTATGTTCTTTTAAATTCAAAACATTGTTTGCAATTATTTATACATGTATAAACGTATGTATATTTTTCAGTTTAAAGTTTATATAAGGTACTTTTATGTAAAAATGACAAATTTAATTTTAAATCCTTCCCAAATTAAAACAAGTTTTAAATTGTTAATTATAGAACTTAAAACATTTAAAATAGTTAAAATAATATTTTAACATGTATACATTTGCATGCATGCACGCATGCGCACACAAACTCACAGATATATATATATATATATGTGTGTGTGTGTGTGTCTGTGTGTGTGTGTGTGTGCGTGTATTACTGTTATTATACGTATATATTTATAATTGTTATTTTATACAATTTTAAAAAATAAGAATATATGGACTACAAAGGCATATATAAAGAGACAAATGCGTCCGTTGCGGTATAAATCCTAGTACCTATATACGGTCACATTAGCCATGTACACTTCATATTTGTTGCACGTAAGCTATACACATACATGTGTATTAGATGCACTTATAAATCGAAACCCATATAAATTAAACAAAACCTTTTACAAATAATATTAAATAAAATAATATTTTATTTAAAATTGTATTAGATTGGATCTATTAAACCCTTAGACTTCATAGGCTCAATAGATCCAATATAGGAATTTTTTGATATCTACCTACACCCGTTTCCAACAGGCCCAGTTTCTTAAATGGTATCAAAGCCAAATAGTAAATGCAGTCTAAATTAGTAATATTATAGCTAACTTATTAAAGTATACTCATTTAGTGTGCTGTCTAGAAAGGTAGTGTCTAAAGTTGGATTTAGGTAATCTATTACTCTACCTAACCTGGCTACCTACATGACCGAAGTATTAAGTAAGCCCAAATTTTATCCTAAATATAAAGGCTTGAACTAATTTTGGGTCTTGGTCTACTTTTCAAAAAAATAAATTGAAAATTTAAAACTATATTTTCGATATAAAAGTGAAGTTTAAAATATGAAAGAGAAATTTTATATAAGTTATAAAATGCATTCAAATTTTTCAAAATTATTTTGAGAAACTAAATAATTAAATTTGAAAATTTGAAATATACAATTTAATTAATATGATGTATTAGATTAAATTAAATAATTAACTAAAATTTAATCAATTAGAACATAAATATTGATATATGTGTATAACTATAAGCGTTGTAGTTATTTATTATCTTAAATTTCTTTATGATACATTTAATTAAATTTTTTAATTAATTAAAATATTTAGTTAAATTGTTTAATTAATTAAAATTAATTAAAGTTTTATTAATTAAGACATATACATATATTGATATGTACACATGAACAGACTATAAATGTTATAGTTGATCAACTATCTTAAATAGTTTAAGATGTGCAATATAAAATTTGATGAATTTTATATAAATTAAATCAAATTAATTATATATCATATAATTAATAAGAAATGAAATTAAATTAATAAGATTTAGTTAATAAGATACATTTAGATATTATATAAGTGAGTTAAATTATAAAAGTTATAAATAAGTTATTACATATATAATTATGTATGTACAAAATTAAGTGGAATGGTAATAAACCCAATTTTTGTTTAAGGAACAAGTATATATGTATTATATGTATACCGTGATTTAAGATGTATCTAACACTTTAATCATGAGGGTATTTTATAAGAGATACATTGTTCCCTAGATCGATATCACTTAAAATATGGATATTAAAGGTTATGAATCTTTAATATAGTTGTCCTTTACCATTTATATATTGATTGATTGCTTGCATACTCTTTAGTTTTTGATATTCCTCAAGCCAAAGAAGTTGTGTGTAGTACTATTAATATATTAACTAAACGAAGTGAGATACATGCACTTATTTGTTGGTCCTCAAGATAATTGCATGCATTATACTTTGGCCGTTGTAAAATGGTGGGTACGAATAAATAATCTCTTTCGGTTTCTTGATATTCCTTAAGGTCAAGATGAAATTAGGAAAAAGGCAACGAGTTAGGATTTGTATGTGGTACAACCGATAAAGTATTATTCATTGCTTTCAAACCTATGATTTGTTGATATTCCTCAAGGTCGGAATCCTAAGGCAAGCGAGTCCTAACACCCACTAGAGAATTCAAAAGATTTCTGTGTTTTTCTTAGGATTTTTAGAAACATAAAACTCTAGTGGAAGTACATTTAACATTGCAATATTGTAAGAATTTATTGTATAATAGTTAAAATAATCCACTACGATAAATTTGTGCATATTGATCAAATGTTTATCAGTTAAATTACAATTGATATGAATTAATATTGACATACAAATATTATGACGACTGCCATACTCTCCTTTGCTCCCTTCAACTGGTGAAATCCCGTCACCAAATCAAATCCTAAGTATAAACGATCCATTGGCATGCGCATTCGAGCCCTTTTCCTTGCTCCATCTAGCTTCCGTTATCCTTAAGGAACCATTCCAAGTTTATTCTATGCAAAATATAACCATTCAAATGTCCTATCAACCGGTCAACCTTCCTAGAACCCGCCCTTTGTGTATAACCATTCGCATAAATCCTTTCAAAATCGAGCCGCCATCATCGAAACCTAACTCCTTTCACTGTCGAGTTAACATCACTAAAGTATCGAACTATCATTATGTTACTACATCGTCATTAAACCCCAAGCAAACAAACGAACACCTTCAGCACGATCTGTAGAACCTAAGCTTCCCTTCCTGGAAGTTCCACCCTATTTCTGGCAAAGACCAACCTCTCGGTACAGATAATAAGCTCTCGGTACCGATAGTTATACTTAGCCAATTTTGCCTAAGTTCTTTATCCCTCCCCTAGAGCTCCACCTTCTAAGTTCTTGGATCCCGACCACTCCTCCTGAAAGCTCCCGGCATCAACTCCAAAAGCACTTGGTACTAACTCCAAAAGCTCTCATTTCCGTGCCCTCCAAAGCTCGTGGTACCAAGTCTTGTACTTAGCCAATTTCTTGCACTTGACCTTCACTCATCACCTCTAGCCTTGACCTAAAGCAGCACCTTCCACCGAGATGATTTCCACGAAAAAAAATCTCTCGGTACCGATAATAAGCTCTCGGTACCGATAATAAGCCCTCGGTACCGATGAAAAGCTCTTATTACTGAGTCCTCTACAAAGCTAAAATTTCAATATGACTTGAATCATGGGCTCCCCCCGTGCTCCAGAGTCTCTACTCCTAGTTTCATCTAATTCTAACCATCTTTGCCTTCGATTTGACATGTTCGTCAACCTCTTTCCTAACTGCATAAAATCACTAGCAAACCACATCAAAACACAACATACAAACATGGAATATCATACACATACATCCATTCGTGCATGCAATACATAAAAACATGATAGTCAAGAAAATCCTAACCTAGATCTAACTTTTACACCAGCATATGAATATGAAAAAAAGGGGTTACAAAACCATTTTGAAAACTACTATAAAATCTTTAAAGTTCGGCCATAAACATATATCAACATGCGATTAAAGTTAGAAAACGATTTAAAGTCAAAATAATATTAAAACATCCATTTTTACTTTATAAATATATGCATAGTATGGTGAGAGCTCAAGAACCACTCGCCAAATACCCAAATACCAATTTTTCTCCTTAGATCTGAAGTGAACAACAAAGGAGATGAACACAAATCAGCAAAAATTATAATCTCCTATCCCTAAATGCTAAATACCCCTCTAATTATGATCTAAGCTAAGATTAGCAAGGAAAAGGTGTGATTTTTGATGAAATTAGGGTTAATGGAGGTTTTGAGCTATTTTTGGGAAAATGGAAATGACTTATGTTAGTTCTTATAGTCTCCGCTTAGCATAATTTTCGAGATAGGTTAATGGGCCTAAGTATATGCTTAGCTAATTACTTACTAGTGTAGGCCATAGTAGCCAAAACTTAAAACAACTATAAATTTTAAAAGGTAATTCCATTTTTCTATTATGACCTCTCTACGGAATGAGAAACCATTATTCTGAAGCAATGGAAGTGGTTTGAAACTGTAATTCCTCCCCTATCAAAAGTTATAGTCCATACAAGATTTTTAAGGTCAAAAGGGTAACAAAGAAATTCAGCAAAAATCATAGATGTGAAAATTGTCCCTAAGAATCATTTTCTAAAATTTTAGAGTCATATGAACTCATATCAATGAAATAAAAATATTTTACGATCCTCCGATACATAATATACGGGTCATTACACTCTCCTCGTTTAGAAATTTCGCCACCGAATTCCCCAAATGGATTAAAGAATAATCAGCCCCGGTTACCCCACTTGCCTAAAAATCACGTGCAACCATCAAACATATCAAACAAGCAGCCATGCAATCAATAGTATAGGTGAACCTATTCTGGCATGCAAGATACTAAACTACCCTATATAATATCAAAGGTGAAAGTTTAATATGATAAACAATAGGCCTTACCATACAAAGTGCTCTGGATGTGTAGCCCTCATGCTCTCCTCGGTTTCCCACATACAACCGCCTTCACTTTCATCCCATTGAACCTTCACTAACTCCACTATATTCCTCCTAAGTTGTTCCATATCACGTCCCACAATACGAACTGGCCTATGAGGTCTCGAAGCTTCTGGTTTAACCTCGATATCATCAAGCTGATCCGGTGCAATCGTCACACCTGAGTCGTGCACAAACTTCTGCAGATGAAAAACATGGAATACGTAGTGCACACCCGCCATCTTCTAAGGTAAGTTGATCCTATAGGCTTGATTCCTAATCCTTTCTACCACCGGAAAAGGACCTACAAACCTCGGTGCCAACTTCCCCTTACTACTGAATCGAATAACATTCTCTAAAGGAGAAATCTTCACAAACGCCATATCACCAATGGAGAACTCCAAATCTCTACATTCCCTATCAGCGTAGCTCTTCAGCTTATCCTGAAAAGTTTTCATTCGTTTCTAAATAATCTCTATCTTCTCTGAGGTTTCTCTAATCATATCTGACCCAAGCATCAGTTTCTTGCCTGCCTCCTACCAACATGAATGAGCATTACATGGTCGGCATACAACGCCCATATATACGATGCCACACTGATACTAGACTGACTGATATTGTTGTATGCGAAGTCCACCAAATGCAAGTGATCATCCTACGAGCCTATGAAATCGAGTATGCAAGCCCATAAGAGATGCTCCAATGTATAATTCACTTTCTTGGTCTACCCATCATTTTGTTGGTGGTAAGCTATACTGAGATGTAGCTTGGTCCCCAATGCATATTGTAAGCTCTTCCAAAACCCACTAGTGAACAATGGGTCTCGGTCGCTCACAATGCTCTACGGCATACCATGAAATAGTACAACCCATTTCACATACAATTCGGCTAGTTTGGCTGCCATTCTACTAGACTTGATAGGTATGACCTAACGCTCTTGGTCAACCGATCGACTATGACCCAAATGCAGTCGTACCCTGCTCGAGTCCTCGACAGTCCATCGATACTTGCTCCCACTTCCATTCGAGAACTTCAAGTAGCTGCAGTAATCCACTTGGCTTTTTCTATTCTGCCTTTACCAACTGGCAGTTCATACACTTCGAGATGAATGTCCCGACATCCTTCTTCATCCCATCCTAATAATAGGTCTGCATCATACCACGGTACATCTAATTTGCCATCGGGATGTATAGTCAACCTAGAATGGTGGCATTCTCATAGCACCTCATCTCATAATCCATCAACATCAAGGACAAACAATCTCCTATCCATACAGAGCCAATCTTATCGGTCTAGTCCGTATTGCTTCAATCCTTCAGACTCTTCTCCTCCTTCTATTTTCGCCATGATCTATGCTAGTCTAGCGTTTCTCCTCTAACTAGTATTGATCCACTCAATCAAAGTAGGTCTGATCGTCAAACTTGCTAACATCTTTGGCTCTAATTAATAATGTTGTTTGAATTCATAACCAGTAATATACTCCAATTGCTTCCACTCCATGAACATTGCTCCCAAAGTGGCATGTCTTCTACTCAATGCATCGACGATCGCATTTCCCTTACCAAGAGTATAGGAAATGCCAAAGTCGTAAGAGGTCAAGAATTCCAACCATCATTGCCGGTGAAGGTTGAGATCCTTCTGGGAGAAAAGGTACTTCAAGGATTTGTGGTCCATGAACAGCTCGAACCTTTCTCCTAATAAGTAATGCCTCCAAATCATCAAAGCAAATACTATCGCCGCCAACTCCAAATCATGAGTTAGACACTTCCTCTCGTGCGGCTTTAGCTACCGACTGGCATAAGCAATAACTTCCCCTTCTGCATTAACACCACACTTAATCCAGTATCACATGCATCTATGTATACCATCAACACCTCATTCCTGGCTGGAATGGTTAATACTGGTGCACTCTTTAACCTTTCCTTCAGACTCACAAATGCATGCTCACACTTTGCGTCCCAAATAAAAGTATGATTCTTCTTCGTCAAACTGGTCAACGGTGCTGCTATCTTCAAAACGTCCTTGATAAAACATCTATAATTTCCCGCCAATCCAAGGAAACTCCTCACATCTGTAGCATCTTGGATTGGCTCCAATCCTGAACCGCTGCCACCTTGGCTGGATCTACTACGATGCCCTGCTCAAAGATGACATGACCTAAGAATTTCACTTCCCTTCTCCAGAAAGTGACATTTTGAAAACTTTGCTTTCAACCAGTACCCCATTAACACCTCAAGCACAGTCCTCAAGTGTGCCTCATATTCCTTCTCCGTCCTAGAATAGACTAGAATATCATCCACGAACACAAGTAAAAACTTGTTTAGCTAATCTCTGAAGACGTGGTTCATGAGATCAACAAGGTATGCCATATCTTTGGTTAGCTCAAACAACATAACCAACTACTCATAGTAACCTAATAGCATACGAAACGTAGTGATCGACACACTTTCCTTCGCTACCGTCGACCGATGAAATCTCATCGCCAAACCAATTGGGAGAACACCTTCGTGCCATGGAGCTAATCAAACAAGTCATCAATACGTGGGAGTGTATACTTGTTCTTCTTCGTCACCTTATTCATCTCATGGTAATCTACACACACCTTAGAGAGCCGTTCACCTTAGTGGTGAATACTACAGGTGTACCCCACTCGGATATATTCCTACGAATGAACCCTCTCTTCAACAGGTCATTTACTTGCACCTCTAACTCCTTTTTCCCTCCGGGTGCCATACGCCACACATGCATAACTATCGGTCTGGCATCCTTTGCTAAGTCTATTCAAACTCAAATCTCTCCATGCGGAGGCAATCCAATCACCTCCTCAAACATGTTCGGATACTCTCTAGCAATAGGCACAGATGATAACCCATCATATAGAACCTCAAGCGAATATAGAAAGCTAACCATAACCCCATCCTCTGGTAGGTAGCCAATCACTACCGTCCGCCCCTCCACAGCCCCGATCGTCACCAAAAGCTTCTTGCAATCCACTACTACCACATACTTCCTTAGCCAATCCATTCTCAAGATAATCCCAAACCCAACAAAATTCAAAATAAAGCAATTGCAAATAAAAGAGCATCCATGACTCGATAAGACCAAACCACGACAAACCATATACAGGCTAGTGGAGCTTCTAACGGGATTCGTCATAATCGAAGGTTTGTCAACTATTTTGGGTTTCAATCCCAATCTATTTACTAACTCACTAGATATGAATGAATGTGAAGCCCCGGTATCGAATAAAACACATAGGGGTACATCATAAATGGAAAGCATATCTCGAATAACAACGCTCTTCCCCTTCTCTTTCGCCAAAGGAGCACAAGTCGGGACAGCATCCAAAGCATATGCCTTCACCTGTTTTTGCTGTGCCGGTTTTGGACAACTTTTCTGCATATATCCAAATTTACCACAGTTGCAACACTTCTTCTCGCTTTATAGTCTCTAATTAGGTGACCCTTATCTCCATAACCAACACAGGCGGGCTCCCATTTACCTTTCTTCTGAGCATTCTTTTCCTGAGACTGCTTCCTCTTTCCATTTCATTTCTTCTTACCTCCACCGCCTTGTTGTGATTTTGGCTCTTCCTTAGCAATGACAGCTGATTTGGACTTAGGGTATAACTCTCCTCCAAATAGATTTCTCGACAAGTCTCTTGAATGGCTCACTGATGTGACTCACCAACTTCTCCCCCAAATAGTTGTGCAAACCCATAATAAATTTTTCATTCTTCTTCAACGGAGTGCCGATAATGGACATCCCGTACTTTGACAAAGTGTTGAACTCAGCAGTATACTTAGAGACATACATATCTCCCTTCATTAGATCGGTGAATCTCTTAAATAGCACTGACCTCTAAGTATTCGGAACGAACTTCTCCTCAAACCTTGCCTTGAATTGGTCCCAAGTAAACTGATTCTCGGGTGTAATAATATTAATGGAATTCAACCAGTTCTCGGTCCACCTTTAAAGCTTTCTAGAGGCTAGCTTCCTTTTCATGGCATCACCTACTTCCATGTCACTAAAAATATGCTCATAGGTGTCCAACCAATTCTACACTTCGATGGTCGACTCTGTTCCAAGAAATGGTTTTCCTCCCAAAGTGGAGTAATCCTTGCATAGCTTGGCAAAGTCAACCCTCGATGCCTGCACCCGAGCACCACCACCAACTACAACATTTGGAGCGACCGCTTGGGCATTCTGTTGCATATTCACCATCATTGCATTGAAAATAGCTTACAAGTCAGGATTAGCAGCCCTTGAACTCGATCCTTCCTCAACTCCAGATATGGAGTTCCTCAAAGTGTTTCTTATTTTCTGGCTCATTCTCGATTTGTAACAAGAATGTTTAATCTCACAAAAACACTGTATCCATGGTACTCGTGTGTGCATGCGACTTATATACTATATATACTACTATATAGTTTTGAAAACCAAAATATATAACAAGTACGCACTCTCTTGTATATATATACTCTCGATCCAGTCTAGGATGATAACACCTTCCCTATTTCTACTGGACCACGGTATTAACCCAGTTTAATCATGTAGCCTAAGCTCTAATACCGAATGTGATGACCGCCCTACACCTCCGGCACCCAATATAACTATATAGTGCGCTGCTGACATGTCCGACCAAATAGGACAATCATCAAGGGTTAAAAGAAAAGAAAACAATCACACAAAACCCATTGTATATCTCACAGCGCATGGAATAAAATATAATACACGTCATAGATATAAAACAGGAGAGAAAACAAACACTAAGTGATCCAAATATCAGAGTATAAATCCACAGGGTTATATAATAAGTAATAGAGTTTATACAAAATGGAAATAAGCTCAAATAGCTGTCTTATAATAATAGTAGTAAGCAACCACTGTCAAGGCTCCACGGTGTTGCATAACAGAATAAGCATAGAAATCCATATATAATAAAAGATAGCTCCATCTAGCTTATCCTTTGTAGCTGCGTCGCACATAGACCTACTATCTAGTCTACTCAGTTAATAGTACCTGAGTTAATAAGAAGCAACGCATTAAACCTTGAGTCATACAATAGTCTGGTGTGAGCAGAAAATGAATCTCAAAATACTATACAAGTCGATATAGTAAGGAACAAGGGTATGTGAACCATACCTGACATGTCTCTACAACCTAAGAGTTAGCATATAATGAACATAATATGCTACTTTATGAATATACTAATGGTATACTACAAACCAAGTATGATGACGAGTGTCTAGGTATCCCTATCCCCAATACCTATCTCCAGTGACATCCCTAGAGTGATAGGCCACGGGAGAATACAACCAAAGCCACCATAGCATCTATCAAACAATCCATACTATCACTCAATGTGCTCTAGATGTATGATAACCATATGGCCTTTCCTATGCCAGGGACTAATGGAAATCCCAATTTGCAGTGTACTCGTCTTTAGTTTGAAGCTGATAATAGAACCGTTCCCATGGTCCAAGGTATACGGATCCTTTCCAATGACCTAGGGTAGCATTTTCAAGTACCCATGAGTGCACTCACAATACCTCTACTTTCAAATACATCAAAAAACACTCTGAGTATCGATGATCCCTTAGCATGTGCATTCAATCCCTTTTTCTTTCTCTATCTAACTTCCATTATCCATAAGGAACGATTCCGTGATCGAGACATTTAAATGTCATATCCATGGATCATCCTTCCTAGAACCCGCCCTTTATGGATAACCATACTCACGACTTCTTTTAAAATCAAGCCGCCATCATCGAAACCTAACTCCTTTCATCATCGAGTTACCATCGCTAAAGTCCCAAACTATTATCATGCTACTATGTCGCCATCAAACCCCAAGCGAATAATCAAACAAGTTTTGCACGACCTACCGAGCCTAAGCTTCCCCTTTTGGAAGTTCACCATGTTTCTGGCAATGACAGACCTCTCAGTACCGATAAATAAGCTTTCGGTGCCGATAATAAACTCTTGGTACCGATATTATACTTAGCCAATTTTAGCTAAGTTCTTTCCCCCTCCCCTAGAGCTCCACCTTTTAAGTGTTTGGACCTCGACCACTCCTCCTGAAAGCTCTCGGCATCAACCCCAAATCTCTTGGTACTAACTTCAAAATCTCTCATGTCCATTCCCTCCAAAGCTCTCGGTATCAATTCTAGTACTTGATCTTCACTCAGCACCCTTAAAGCAGCACCTCCTACTGAGACGATTTCCACGAAGAAAAAGCTCTCCTTCCCGATAATAAGCTCTTGGTACCGATAATAAGCGCTTGATATCGATAATAAGCTCCCATACCAAGTCCTTTATTTAGCTTCAATTTTGGTGCAACTTGAATCTTGGGCTCCTCCAGTGCTCCAAAGCCCCTCCTTCAAGCTTCAACCAATTCCGACCATCTTTGCCTTCGATTTGCCAAATTCTTTAACGTCTTCCCTAACTATCTAAAAGCACTATCAAACCACATCAAAGCACAACATACAAACATGGAATATCATACATATACATCCATTCATACATACGAACATGATAATCAAGCAAATCCTAACCTAGATCTAACTTTCACACAAGCATATGAATATGAACAAAAAGGGTTACAAAACCATTTTGAAAACCACTTTAAAATCTTCAAATTTCTTCCATAAACATAAGTTAACATGTGATTAAAGTTAGAAAATGATTTAAAGTCAAAATCATGTTTAAAACATCAAATTTTTACTATATAAACATGCATAGTATAGTGAGAGGTAAAGAACCACTTACCAAATACCCAAAATACCAATTTTCCTCCTAAGATCTGAAGTGGATAACAAAGGATATGAAAACTAATCAGTAAAAATGATAGTCTCAAACCGCTAAATGCTAATTACTCCTCTAATTATGATCGAGGCTAAGATTAGAAAGGAAAATGTTTGATTTTTGATGAAATTAGGGTTAATGGAGGTTTTGAGCTATTTTGTCCAAGACTGAAATGACTTAGATAATTCTAATAGCCTCCACTTAGCCCAGTTTTGAGATAGGTTAGTGGGCCTAAGTATGAGCTTAGTTAATTACCCACTAATACAGGCTTACTGTAGTCAAAAATTAAAACAGCTATAACTTTTAAAGGGTAAGTCTTTTTTCTATTATGACCACTCTACGGAATAGGAAACCATCATTTTGAAGTGAT
The DNA here is from genome assembly GCA_030737815.1 of Allium fistulosum. Taxonomy (NCBI): domain Eukaryota; kingdom Viridiplantae; phylum Streptophyta; class Magnoliopsida; order Asparagales; family Amaryllidaceae; genus Allium; species Allium fistulosum. Next base: position 625,844,325 of record CM060905.1, on the reverse strand, counting down.
GAAAGTGGTTTGGGACCCTAAATCGGCTCCTACCAAAAGTTATATAGTCCATACATGATTTTCAAAGTCAAAATGGTCACATAGAAATTTGAAAAGAATTCATAGACGTGGAAAATGTCCGTAAGTAACATTTTCCAAAATTTTTGAGTGATACAACCTCATATTAATGAAATAAAATATTTTACGACCCTTCAATACATAAATTGGGTTGTCAGATATATAAAATATATTTACCAATAAATCTTTTGACATATTTTCACTTCAAGACCCATGAAAGATCCAATTTACAAAACCACTAAAATATTTATGCCTCGGTTGCTTATTTTCTAAGACCATGCATTGTCTTTTATGAGCTTTGAACTCTTAAGAAATACAAGATATGGTTATTTGATCAATATTCGATCATATATAAATGTTATATGATGAATAATCATGATTTGTAATGTACGAAACTTTGATGAAGTTAGTTCACTGAAAATAAGCAAGTAAACCATAATGCAAGATCATGTATTCAATATGATTGATTACAAGAAGGACCTTTTTGTGTTCGATGTAGCAATAGACAAAGATCTTCAAAATGTACCTAGGAATTCAATCACTGAAATGCTATCACATAAAGTGTAATTATTTGATATCATTAAATGTTAAGGATGGTCGAATGCATTTTTGTAAAGAGTTCATTATGGTTTTGTAGTAAGGGTCCCCTTTTGAATGGTTCGGCCATTTGGAAAGAAAAGCGAATGTACAACAGTGGATGCAACTCAGGCACAATTGGGATTAAGAGAGTAAATTGTCAGTTCTGCTTCATAAAGAGACATTGGAAACAAGACTTGCATAAAATACTAAAAGGTACTTCATATGTAATGAGAAATGTAATTTCTATTCCTAATATATTTTGATATAGAAAATTATTTTCCGTGAAAGTTATTGTAAACTAGTTAGAGTGTATGGAATAAAGTTCTATAATAAGTTGTTGAATGGAGCTTCATATTTCGTAACCATTATAGTAATGTCGGAAATAGTGGGTGCATACCATATAACATTTTTTAATGGGTTCATCATGTTACGAAAATTTGTTTTCTTAAAAATACCAAATCTTATTTATGAAATAATAATTGTTTTCAAGTTTGATTAAAAATAGACATAGTTCTATTTCAATATGAAGAATTCGAATTACCATTATAAGATAAAACTATGATAATGGTACTTGTTTTCATAAAAAATATGATGCATTAGAAGGTATAGAAGTATCTGAAACCTTACAATTATTTTAGAATCAAAGATTAAGTCGCAGTTTTGAGAAATAATTCTTTAATAATATGATTATGAATCATATGGTGCCGGTAAATTGTATCTCAAATGATTAAGGGCAATGCACCCATTCATTGGGAGCTACATAAGAGTTGGTAAACTCTTAGGATTGATACATATAGATGTATGCAATCGTAGGTCTAGTTATGCCAAAACGGTTCCATATACTTCGTTAGATTCACTAATGAATTATCATAAACAAAAAAATGTGTATTTGATACACATAGAGTATGTCTATGATAAGTTCATACAATATAAAATGGAAGTAAATAAAATAAAGAATAAAAGAAAATAAAATGATTCAATTTGATCGAATAGGTGACCATTTTGGAAAGAGTTCCAAATGTACCTAAAAATGAATAAGGTTCCATCTCAAAAATCACTCCTTCTTATTATATATAATGATGTATTAATAATAAGTAATCGGACTTTGTTGGATAAAGCTTAATGATGAGTGAAGTTGAGTTAACTTCTTTCTTTAAGATTGTGTACTTAAGAGTAAGTACATACAGTGAAAATTAATTTCATCTAAAGCATAGTTTACAAGAACATACAAGATAAGAGTCGAAACAACCCTTACATATTCTAGGTCAAGGAGTTGATAGGTTATGTGAGTCGAGAGACTGCACGTAATACTTTTTTCATCATGGATCTTGTGTGGACCACCCCAAATGAGTTTAGGATTGACCAATATAGGTTGACCAATTTATGTTATAAACATAAGGTTTGAAACTTAAAAACCAAATTGATTTTATACATATATACAGGCAGTTCACAAATTATTTACTGAATATATATTCCATTGCACTAAGAAACAACTGTTGTTTAAAGATATACCAACTTCATAATGAAGGAATTTCTTTTACAAATTGTTGATGTTAAATGGATTTGGATACAATCCAAAAATAAAAATGATTACAAAGGATGAAATGAAATTGACCAAGCCTAAATGGACACAACTAAAATGTCTAATAAGAGCTCTTGCATAATAAAGAGAAACTATGATTTTATTGTCAATTTTGAGAAAAGAATTTCCTCGGTTATCAATAAGCCATTAAGAGTATTGGCTTTAACATATAGCATAAAATGCAAATACGGAATAAATTCCAAGTACATTAGCAAAATAGGATTTTGATAGTTATACCCAAAGGGATATGATCTATTGGCCGCAAAAGTGCCTTCGAGAAGAAGACCGATGTAGTTAGTTACCATAGTAAGCTATGTTGATAGAATAACATCGTAAATTTCAATTGCTAAAATTAACAAGATGATTTTGTCATTCAATGTACTTATGTTAATTTGAATTTTACTTGCAAAATTATCGCTCGATATGATTTTGAGTTTTAGTATATGTATATTGAAACAAAAATTCCAAGCAATGATTTAAAATATGTTGTTTATGCTAAATAACCAAAGAGTTCTGAAGTTAGTGGAAGCAATTATGAGTTTGTGGGTTGTTGGATATGATCCAAGAAATGATACGAAAGAATTATTTGATAAGCATCAAAGTTAAGCAAGTATCTTGATAGAGAAATCAAATAGTTTGACTTTTAGCCAAAATGCAAGGAAGTGCGTTTCTATAAGAATTAATATTAATAAATGCTAACATGTTTCAAAAACTATAAGTAAATAATGAACTTATGATTGTTGACGATGCATTCATGTTAAGATCGTTTCAGTTTGGTTATTTGATTCTCGGTATAGGATTTGAAAAGACGTCTTATATAATTGGTATAAAAGGATGTTGGGAATGTCCCAAAATGATACGCACGGACTTTATATTGAATTGTTAAATATGGAGCAGTAAGATGGGTTCCTTATGTATTATCAGTAGGAATTATCTTAAATGTTATCTATGCAGTTAAAGTGCTTTGTGTCTCCATAGAGGTGGATGTGAAAAAATTTATGGTGCGAATAAAGTAGGGATATAGCGAAAAATAGCAAAGGTGCAAAAACCTTAATTGGATATAAAATCAAATATTTAAAGTTAATTTATTATCATTTTCACATCATTTATGTAGAAAAAAGAAATACTGTTTAATCTTATATAACAAAACCAAAGAATCTCATAATTTCTGTATTCCAGATTTGGTGACTGTAATAGATTTCTAATTTATATTGAGCACGCATACCTTAAAATTAGGTCTTTGCCCAAACTTATTGATTTGGTTTAAAACAAAACTAGTCAAATCAATCTTTTAATATTAATGTTGCGAAAGCGGGTGCTAAAATGCCTTGATTTAGTGGGTGTAGCTGAAAGCGAGGATCAAAGTGGATCTATTGTTTGATAGTGCTATATTGAAAGAGCTTAGCAGTTGAAGAGTGCTATGCACTATAATGGGGATTTTGCGGGGCTTTACTGGGGCTATAAAAGCACGGCATGCTATATTTTCTATAATTTCATACTTTGCTTATGTATTTGATAAATAAAGCAAGTATCAAATCTGAATTAAGACTACTACATGATACTCAAGAGTGTTCTCGAGTATTTATGAAATACTAGAGAATTATTTATAGAAACAAGGAACTCCTTATGAAGGAGTGTGTGGGCTCGAACTTCATAAGTGATATCGAGTATAATATGTCAATCCTAAATTCATGTTCAATCTTAAGTTAAGAACTTTAAGTTGGAAGTGTTCCAAACAATAGGTAGTGGATGATTCAACCAAATGTTAACTACATCGCCTAGAAAAGCGCAATAATAAAAGAAGTATAATTAAATGCATAAATTTATAACTGAGCTAAGGGTGATTCCAAATGTTAAGAATCTAAGACATTGTTATATGATAACATTGTTGCAATACAACACGAAAGAAACTAGAGCCTATTGGAAGTCGACAAACATACTCCAAAAAGTTCCACATGGTAAAGGAAGTTTATCAACTTCGGAGAGAGGTTATTAACAAAGTAGATAATTAAAATAAAATAGCATATCCATTTACTATGGGACTAGCATGATTAGTTTTGAGGGAACTAATCGAAAGAATGGGAATAAGATTCCGTTGACCCTAAGAGCAATTTGGAGATTGATAGAGTTAGGGATATACCCTATGGGAAATTATGTAATTTTTCATATATATCTAACTTTGTAACCAATCTTGTTCATAGTAAAGGCATTTAATTTCTATTATATATTTTGTTATATAGTGATATAATTAATTAAGTGATTAATTTAAAGTATATAAATAGAAAATCCTTAAATGATATGTTATGTGATAGTAATTACAATGTGTTGTAATCATGAGAAAGTTTTCACATTAAAATAACATATTATTTTTAATATTCTCGGTCAAGATGTTTAGAGAAAAAATATCGATACATCCATTAAGACCAGGGTACGTAATACACTTTAAATGTTGGAAAGTGTATTTACTCATGGTTGTTAGGGGCACTAAAGAGTTACATACTAATAGTTATTGGATAACTATGGAATGACTCACTCGAAAGATCTCTGTTGGTTAATGTAACTAAGGTCAAACAAAGAATCTCGAAGTGACGATATTACACATTTCTTTCAAATTGGTAATACTATTAAACTTCAATATGGACACTCCACTTTGATTATCATTAATTTGTGGCATGATGTCCATCGAATGACTATAGTTTGGCCTAAGTTGAAGCATTGGAAGTGAAACACTATTCGGTAGAGAATTTGTCTCCTCGATCATAAGGGGTTAGTATCATAGTCAAAACTATAGTCAACTCAAAGTCAAAGTCTTTGGCCAGAGTAGTATGTTCAATAATAATTGTTAATATTGAACTAAGAACTTTGTGTTTGGACTAACCGAGTTGAATGTAGATGATATTGGAATTTTGATCAAACCAAATTTCATAAATCCTAATGTGATATAGTGTTGACGATGAGAATTGGTGTAAATAAACGTTACTGCAGGTATTAATTTTACCAAAAAATGTATAAGCAATGAATTTAACAATAATTCACACCACTAACTGGGTGACGTGTGAATGTTAATATTCAAATTGTTTGATATTAATCGCCGACTGAATTTACAGTAGTGTCACATAATCGTAATGATGAATACTCTAAAAAGCACATGACTTAGTTAATTTAATCGTAGTAAATTAAATAAATAAATGAATATTTGTGAAATATTAATTATTATATTTTTATATTGATGTTAGAATGCCATAGTATTTAATAAAGTGCGTATATATAAAAGTTACGTATGCGCATATCGATATACGATATCGACATAATATTCAAATTTGATTTAATCAATTAAATACTAAGTGAATTTAGGAGTTACTGAAGGCCTGTGTTGCCTTAATTATGGTTGGATAAAGAAGGAGGTAGGGGAGAGGATTTAAATGTGATTTGTGGCAAATGAGCAATTAAAGGAAGGAAATAAATTACCATCCTTTACTCTCTTAAAGGAGGATTTTTTCTTTTATCTTCATTCTATTTTCTTTCAAAAATATAAATAATCGAGGATTTGGTTGAGATTTAATGGAGAATTAAAGAGTGAAGATTTTAAGGAAGGAATTTGAAAGGTTTCAATTGTTTTCAATTAGTTCTTTACAATAAAATTTCTTTCATTCATTCATTCATTTAATTCTCCTAAAAATTCATTTTTTCCTCACTCTCCTATCTCTTTTATTCATGCTCGAAAATCCATGTCTTCATGGAAGAATAAAAAAAATTCGGAACAATTTAAAAAAAATCAAATAATAAAAGTGGTGCTTTAGATCATTGCAATTTTTAGAGGTGATTCAATTTGATCTAGGAGTTTTCCTTAATTCAAGGTGATTTGTGGCTTCATCTTAAGGTAATCATCTAATTTTATTTGATTATGTAATACATGATATTAATACCATTTAGATCCTCATATACTACTTAATTCGATTTTATGCTCACCTTGTATGTATAGTTTAGATCCCAAACATTATACAATGAATTTATATATATATATATGGGTTTTCTAATTCGATTTGTTTTTAATTTATATATCAATGTTAAAAAAACTATTTTTATTTGGAAACTGTTTTTAATTAATTGATATAATTTTGTAACTGAATATATACACAAACATAAGTAAGTTGCATGTGTTGATTACTTGAAATCATTTTGAAAACTGAATGCATATTTTGTATGTTTATTGTTTTTATGTGTAATTTCATTTGGTTATTGTTTACATATTTTAAAGGTTGATTTGAATTTAAAATTCACAAATGAACTTTTATGCAAAATTCATAAACCTACTTTGAATCCTTCATAAGTTAAGGCTACCTTTTCATTTGCTAACTTTAAGTTTTAATACATATATAAAATTACAAATCTTATAAATTTATGTTGTTTTAAATTCAAAACATTGTTTGCAATTATTTATACATGTATACGTATGTGTACGTTTTTCAATTTTAAGTTTATAAAAGGTACCTTTATGTAAAAATCATAAATTAGTTTAAATCCTTCCTAAGTTAAAACTAGTTTTAGATTTTTTATTTTAGAAATCAAAACATTTAAAAGTCAAAATAATACTTTAACAAGTGTGTGTGTGTGTGTGTGTGTGTATTTTATTGTTATTATATGTATACTTATAGTTATAGGTTTATATAATTTAAAATACCTATGGACAATAAAGGCGTATATAAAGGAACAAATGTGTCCGTTGTGGTGTAAATCTCAGCACCTAAATGTAACGACCCGTAATTTAATCACTTTAATATAGAATATTTGATATATTTTAAAATAATTAATTTATGGATTTTATAACTCAAATAGAACTCTTTTAAGTAATAACTAATGATGGTAAAGTTGATTTAAAATATGGTTTACAAAAATAGTTAGTTCGGAGAAAAATCGAAAATGTGATCGAAAATCATTTTTTGAATTTTTGACTTTTCATCATCTAAAAGTTGTCGGAACATGTTGTGTACATTAAAGTATATGCACGCACACGCACGCGCGCACACACACATATGTATATATAACATATGCTTTGGTTAAGGAAGTGGTTAGAGTTGAATAATTTTAAATTATACTTAAATAAAGTAAGTATTGACTTTTCTTTTAAAATTTAAAAAGAAAAATGGTACAAAAGGTATTACATCAATTTCATGTCAAAAGAGGTAAAGTGATGGTGATAAGAGGGAGAGGATGGATGGCATATGCAAGTGGGAAGATGGAGGTGATGTGGCATCTTGTTGTGGAGGGTATTGTACATTGTACTTATCAAGGGCATTTAAGTAATTTCCTGTGTTTCATTTTATATAAAAACAACTTTATTTTTTTCATTTCTTATTTTATTTTAATTTCTCCAATTTCAAACTCTTATCTCTTATTTTACAAACTTCTATTTTACTTTCTATGGCTTCCTTAAAATTTTTAAGCTAAAAATCTCTCTTTTTTATGCTTTAAATCCTTAAAATCTAGTTAAAAACACTTCCTTCCTATCTACTTCTCTTACCTTCCAAAACAAGTCCAAAAACTCCCTCATAAATCAAGGTCGAGCCCCTCCAACTACTTTAGCTAAAAATAAAATTCCCCCTAGGTCCAAAATTTTGAGTTTTTAAGAAGGAAGCTAGGTCCGTTAGTCGATTGAAGAGTTGTAATAGCTTGGGTAAGTTTATGCTTGTTTTGGTGAGTAAATCTCAATTTTAAAAACCAAGATCTAAACTTTAGTATTTGTGATAATATTGTTTGTTAATTATTTGTGTTAATAAGTAGTTGAAATTGATGTTGTTTGGTTTGGTTCCCACTTGATGCGGATGGTATATGTGATGTATTATTGATGACTTGAAATGTAGTTGAAGTGCTTAAATAATAATGTACAACTAATAATCTTTCCTTGCACTGCGGATGTCATTTACATTAGTATATGAATGTATGTATTTATATATATGAATGGTTGTATGTTGATTGGAAAGTTGACACTTGAATTGGTTTATGTTTTCGACATCGAGATCCCGTGTTCTTTTAAAACAAAATTTACTTCCTTGTTTTCAGTAAGTGTTTCTAAAAAAATTTCTGAACTTTACTTTTGGTTTCAAAACCTTTATACAAAGTTATTTAATTAATTTAAATATAGAAGGAAAGGATTTGAAAGCTATTTTGATTTATAAAACAAGTTTAAAAGTTATGGTCCATATAGCAATAGTCGCTATGGATGTAGTTTGTAAATCGATAATTTTTGTGTAGCTAAAAAGAGTTTCTAGTTTTGACAATTTTGAAAAGTCTTTAAAATATATTATAAGTATTAAAAAAGAATTTTAAATTAGTAAAAATATTTTAAAAATATATCATTTAATTATTTAAATAAAAAGGTTAAATTATTATTTAATTATTTAAACAAAAGGTTTGAATATTTAATTATTTGAATAAAAGGGTTAACTTATTATTTAATTATTTAAATAAAAGGGTTAAATTATTATTTAATTATTTAAATAAAAGGTATAAAATCATTATTTAATTATTTACATAAAAGGTATAAAATTAATATTTAATTATTTAAATAAGGTTTAAAATTATTATTTAATTATTTAAATAAAAGGTCCACATAATCGCTTTATTTCCCAAAGGTCGGTTTATTTAAAAGGTACTATCTTTTACAAAAGATGTTTTTAAATACAAGGGATCTCTTTGTCTATGCCATAATTAACCAAACAAGCATGATAAGTAATGCTAAAATGTTAACATGTTTTGTGGAAAGTAAGTCATCTTTTATTTTACACTAAAAGATGATAATTAGGCTTTCCTCTATCTGTGAGATCTAGAACCAGATTTTCTAGGCAAGGGATAGAGAAGTCAAAATATTAGAAATGTGATAAGTATAAGAGAGTTAATTTCGATAAATGGGTTATGATTAATTAAGTTTATGGAAGATACTTCATTATATACTTAACACCAAATTCCATGGTATGAAAACTCGTCTCTATCCCAAGAAGTAAGAATGTACGTGCAAGGATAGTTTTCTAACTTGTCCGACTTCATTGTTAATCAAGGGGTAGTACTGTTTGAAATCGGAGAGTGGGGATAAGTATATGATGTATTAGTTTCATAAATCTATACTTGCACCAAATAGTGGAATTGTACCTATCGGTAACTTGCACAGTTTTAAAATTATCAAATGTTGGTTCAAAGAAACTGGGATCAGATAAGCACGAGTTATTCGAAAACCACTTCGAACCAACGTAAGTGTTCGAATTGGAAACATCTAGAAGATGATGGAATCGAAGACGAAGATATTTGAAGTGCAAGGGCTACTTGATACTAATCCTGAGGTGATTCCCAATTGGATGTAGTAGAAGTAGTGTTTTTGGTTTTTTTATATCCTGAACAACTTATATGGATGAATGTTGGCATTGCATTGTCTCCTAAAGGACAATGTTAGCATTCCAAGTGGGATTTTTATATAAAAAGTTAAAACATAGCCTCAACCCTTACAACTAAGAATGACTAAAACATGGGATATGTCGCAAGGCTATGTGGGTCGCACCCATTAGGGTATGGTCATCACCCGATCTAGATCTATATTTCCAGATTTTGTATGCTAGTAATCAGGGAAGGGTTGTTGATCACAACCAGGGTGGTGATATATTCGGTACTATCCTGTAAGGCGTAGGCCGATCTTGCCATGCAGGGGGTCTATGCGAGGCCCTCGGTACATTTTGTCTAAAGGTGTACTGTGATAGGCGGTACCCTAGTAGCCTTGTCACTGATGGAATCCATCCATTTTTCAATAAGTGCCATACGGACTTAATTGTGCCTAAATATGTTGGAATGTGCGATGCAAGCATTTCAGCTATGTTCAATATTTATTTTAAACCTTAGACATTATTATAATATCATTCGATTTTCTATTTGAAAGGTTTTGGTTATCGAAAGGTAAAAACCCGTCCGTTTTTATGTGCGGCGCTGTCTTACCTATTTAAAAAAAGAGTTTTATAAGTATAACAATTCAGTTGTTTTGAGTTTACTCACACCAGACCCATGTCTGATCCGAAATTTTTCTGCCTTTCCTTAAAACACTTAGGTACTCAAATTTGTATGAGTAGCCAAGTAGTCCATGTTCTTACGGCTGCATATTGGAGTAGCATGGAGCAGGTGGCTTCGACGTTTTTTATCTCCGCTTTATGTGTATAGTTATGTAGCGCCGCTGTGGAGGCACGCAGTTATAACTGTCCCTGGCTGAAGTTTGTACCTATTGTAACTCTGATGTTTCATTTTGGAAGTGACCATATGTATTATCTTATGTTCTATTATATATGATTTCCTTGCATTGTGAGATTCTTTGTTTCTTTCTTCTTGTCTTTTCTTTTTACCCCAACGGTTTGTTTTTCGGACACCTAAATGATCGTCACATGAATACCATGGATGTATTAAGTGTTGTCTTAGGAGTATAAAAGGCAGATCATTACATGTGGTATCAAAGCTTAGTTTGGTAAACAATCAGGCCTTGGTTGGGGTCAACTCATTAGGGATAGGATTAGTAATACCCTAGAATGAATTTAGTCTATAAGGGTGCGTATTTGTAATTTTGTCCATATATATATATATATTCGAATTATTTTGATTAGTTTGATATGTTTGATTGAGTACCATTTTCCCTAAGATAATCTCGTCTAAGTATTCTAAAGTTAACTTACTATATCCAGGTAGTAAGAATGAGTAATAGAGCAAGACGGAGTAGAGGATATAGTAGCACCACGACCACCTATGGTCGAGCTCCGAATATTGGAAGAGTTGGAGTAGCTGAAGACGCAGCACTGATGCAACCCCATGTGAACATTGCAGCTTTGTGCAAAGACTATATTAATCTGGGAGGAAAACCATTTAAGGGCATAGAATCCAGTATCAAAGTCCATGCTTGGCTTTGTTCTTGCAAGAAGATTTTCAAGAGGCTGGATATTTTAGACGAGCAGAAGCGCTTCTTAGCATCTTGGTAGTTGCAAGATGGAGTTGTAGCATGGTGGGACTCCATTACAGCAAATGTTTCAGAGGATGATTTTTCTTAAGCTAGATTTAATGAGGTCTTTAAAGACCAGTTCATGCCCGCTATAAGAGAGACCCGTCTGTATATGAGTTTCTTAGATGTTAAGCAAGGAGATTTGTCAGTATCGAAATATGAAATTAAGTTTAATGAATTACGTACGATTTGGCCTGGAGTTAATTGATACCCCTCTTAAGAAGGATGAGATGTTTGAGAGTGGGACGAGGGAAGGATTTCAGGAGAAGATGACTGCCTACATGAAGGGATCTTTTGTGGACTTAGTGGATATGGCTTTCCGGTATGAAGTTTTGGAGGAGAAGAAGCCGGCAGCGGCACTAAGTAACAATAACAGCAACCCGAACAAGAGGAAGTTCAACCCCCAATGGAAGAAGCAGTGGAAGGGAAAGTTAGGAGGAGATCAAGGGAATAAGCTCAAGGATGTTGAGTGTTATCAGTGTAAGAAGAAGGGTCATTTGGCAAAATTCTGTAAGAATTCTAAAGCTTTGAAGCAGCAGGAATGACCTAACTCTCCAATTGTTCAAAAGACACTTTGTTACAACTGTCAGCAACAAGAGCATATAGTAAAGGATTGCCCGCTAATGAAGAAGGGCCAGCAAGTCAAGGTTTATACCATCAAGGATGAACCATCAACTTCAAGGGATGTGAAAGGGAAATGAGTTCTTGAAAGTACTTTTATTGTTAATGGCATTTATGTTCGAGTATTGATTGATACCGGGGCTTCCCATAATTTTATTTCTCTAGAATCAGTAAGTAGATTGCAACTTTCCCCAAGAATTTTAGAAACCCATATTTATGTGTCTAACCCCATAGGAAGTACAACTAATATGTGCATGATTTGTGAAGATATACCGATTATTTACCTTACCCACCATTTTTCATGCGACTCGTTTGTTTTAGATTTTAAGAGGTTTGATGTTATACTTGACATGGATTGGCTAGTGGAAACTAAAGTTGTTTTAGCTTGCGTTGAAAAGATGATATTATTGCAAAATAAGAGAGGGAATTATGTTAAAGTATCATGTGATGAACCAGACAAATGAATGAGTAGCTTCCTTTGTGCATTGGATTTGTCCCAAAAGGAGTTAGGGTAGATATTAATTGTTAAGAATTTCTTTGTTGTTTTTGAAGAAGTTAACAGTCTACCTTTGCATCGGGAGATTGAGTTTTATATAGACTTAATTCCCGGTTCAAAACCTTTTATTCAACCTATTCGTAAAAGGGCTCCAAGAGAGAAGAAGGAATTAAGGGATCAGACAGGTGATTTGTTAAAAAGAGGACTGATTAGGACAAGTCATTCAAGTTAGGGAGCAGCTGTAGTTTTTGTGGCAAAGTTAGATGGTTCGTTAACACTTGGTGTGGATTACCGAGAGCTAAACAAGTAGACAATTCAGAATAAGTATCCCTTACCTCATATAGACAACATGTTTGACCAACTTCATGGTGCTAAAGTATTCTTCCAAATGGATCTTGCTATAGGATTTCACCAGTTAAGGATAGTATACCCTTAATAGAATTTAGAGGACCGGATTGTTTCTTCGACTGGTTGGTTATGCCTTTTGGGGTAACCAATGCACCCGCTTATTTTGTAGACCATATGAATCAAGTTTTTAGAGATGTATTGAATAAATTTATGTTGGTCTTTATAGATGATATTCTAATTTACTCTAAGACAGAGGAAGGACAAAAAAACCATTTGGAAGTAATGTTGGAAACATTAAGGAAACACATTTTGAAAGCTAAATTTTCTAACTGTCGGAGGATGGTATTTCGATTAATCTAGAAAAGGTAGCGGTTGTTCAAGAGTGGAAGACACACAGACTTTGATGGATGTTCGAAGCTTCTTAGGTTTAGCTGGATATTATAGGATATTCATCCAAGACTTCTCCAAGATCGCCTCGCACCTAACAAAGTTGACGAAGAAAGATGTTAAGCTTATTTGGACTCCGGAGTGTGAAGAAGCGTTCATTGAGTTAAAGGAAAGGCTAACCAGTACTCCAGTTCTAGCTACTCCAAATGGAGGTGAAGGGTTGACTGTGTATACATATGCTTGTGGTGTAGGTTTGGGTGTGGTTTTGATGCATCATGGGAGAGTTATTGCTTATGCTAGTAGGCAGCTGAAGCCTCATGAGAGGAATTATGCAACACATGATTTGGAGTTGTTGGCTATTTTGTTTTCATTAAAAATGTGGAGGCATTATTTGTTAGGTGAGAAGTTTGAGCTCTTCAGGGATCACAAGTCCTTGAAGTATCTTTTCACGCAGAAGGATTTGAATATGAGGTAGCAACGGTGGTTGGAATTTCTGGTGGCATATGACTTGGATATCCTATACGTCGAGAAATACAAATATGGTAGCGGATGCTCTGAGTAGGAATGCAATCGTGGCTCTTTTGGAAGTTACTCCGACTCTACTCGAGAGGATTGTAAACAAGCAAAGAGAAGGCAGTCATTTTTTAGAGTTTATGCAAGGAGTTAAAGAAGGTCAATGTTCGAGTTTTGAGATAGATAGCCATGGAATTTTGTGAATGAACGAAAGTTGTGTGTTTCGAATGTTGATGGTCTTAGGCAAGAAGTATTGATAGAATGCCATAAATCTAAGTTAAGTATCACCGAGTTAATAAGATTTACCAGGATAAGAAGAGAGTATTTTGGTGGATAAGTATCAAGGGAGATATCTCAATCTATGTAAGTAGATGTGTGAATTGCCAGCAAATCAAAGGTGATCATCAAAGGACTGTTGAATTACTATAACCACTGGTAATTCCCAATTGGAAATGGAAGCAAGTATCAATGGATTTTATTGATAGTTTACCCAGATCGAGGAAAGGTAATGAAGGTCTTTGGGGTATTGTGGATTGGCTAACCAAAAATTCCTATTTTATTCCAGTAAAGATGACTAAGACTGCCCAAGTTTGGTAGAGATTTATATGAGGGAGATCGTCCGATTGCATGGAGTTCCAATTAGCATTGTAAGTGATCGAGATTTAATCTTTACCATTCAATTTCGGAAAGTGTTACAAGTAGTTTTAGGAACAAAGCTAAGTTTGAGCACAGCATATCATCCATAAACTAATGGTTAAACAGAAAGGGTGAACCGAGTCTTGGAAGATCTTTTGAGAGCATGTATCTTGGACTTTAGGGTATCGTATTAGGATCATCTTCTCTTGGTGGAATTCTCATATAACAACAATAATCAAACAAGTATTAGTATGGCACCCTATGAAGCTCTTTATGGACGACCATGTAAGTCACCATCGTGTTGGGTGGAAACTGGGGATCGGTTGGGGCTTGGATCTGATATGATTCGGGAGGGCTCGGAGAAGGTTGTGATGATCAAAAGGAGGATGAAGGAAGCTCGGGATCGACAGAAAATCTATGCCGATCGATTTGGAATTTTCAGTTGGAGACTTTTTGTTTGTGAAGATTTCCCCGATTAGAGGAGTTGTTCGATTTGGAAGAGCATGAAAGTTGGCGCCAAGGTATGTTGGACCTTTTTAAATTCTTGAGAGGATTGGGCCGCTTGTTTGTAGAGTTGAGTTGTCGGAAAGAACGTATGGAGTCCATAATATGTTTTCCATGTATTACATTTGAAGAAGTATGTACATGATCCATCCCTTATTGTTGAGCCATCTATTCAAGAAGATTTAGAGGTGGAAACAAACTTGACTATGAGAAGGCATCCAGTTCACATTGTTGATCAAGATATAAAATAATTGTGTAATAAGGTCATGAGATATGTTAAGGTTCAGTGGAGTGAAGATTCCAGAGACTGCACTTGGGGGACTGGAGATAGCATGAGGGAGACTTATCCCAAGTTGATGTTATAATAGTAGTTTGCTTGTTGTGTGGATTATATACTCACATTTGTGGTGTAGCTGCATAGTATGTATCTTTAGCATATATTCCATCATATATAATATATGCCATTTTTGAGTTAATTTTTTTGTGTGTTAATTTCGGGATGAAATTTTTTTAAGGGGAGAGAATGTAACGACCTGTAATTTAATCACTTTAAATATGAATATTTTATATATTATTAAATAATCAATTTATGGATTTTATAACTCAAATAGACCTCTTTTAAGTAATAACCAATGATGGTAAAGTTGATCTAAAATTTGGTTTACAAAAATAGTTAGTTCGGAGAAAAATCGACAATGATCGAAAATTGTTTTTTTTGATTTTCGACTTTTCATCATCTAAAGTTATCAGAACATGTTGTGTACACTAGAGTACACACACACATATACATATATAACATATGATTTGGTTAAGGAAGTGGTTAGAGTTAAATAAGTTTAAATTTATACTTAAGTAAATAAAGTAAGTTTTGACTTTTCTTTTAAAATTTAAAAACGAAAATGGTACAAAAGGTATTACATCAAGTTCATGTCAAAAGACGTGAAGTGATGGTAATGAGAGAGAGGGGATGAAGGGTGCGTGCAAGGGGGAAGATTGAGGTGATGTGGCACCTTGTTGTGGAGGGTATTGTACATTGTAATTATCAAGGGCATTTAAGTAATTTCCTATTTTATTTTATATAAAAACAACTTTATTTTTTTCATTTCTTATCATCTCTTCTCTTCCAAACTTTCATATTACTTTCCACGGCTTCCTTAAAATTTTCAATTTAAAAATCTCTCATTTTTCCACTTTAAATTCTTAAAACATAGTTAAAAACACTTCCCTTCCTCTTTACTTCCCTTACCTTTCAAAACAAAACCAAAAACTCCCTCAAAATCTAAGGCCAAGCCTCTCCACCTACCTTGGCTGAAAATAAAAGTGCCCCTAGGTCCAAAAAGTCGATTTTTTAAGAAGGAAGCTAGGTTTGTTAGTCGATTGAAGAGTTGTAATAGCTTGGGTTAAGTTTGTGCTTATTTTGGTGAGTAAATCTCAGTTTTAAAAACCAAGATCTAAACTTTATTATTTGTGATAATAGTGTTTGTTAATTACTTGTGTTAATAAGTGTTTGAAAGTGATGTTGTTTGGTTTGGTTCCCACTTGAAGCGGATGGTATATGTGATGCTTTATTGATGACTTGAAATGTAGTTGAAATGCTTGAGTAATAATGTACAACTGATAATCTTTCCTTACTTTATGGATGTCATATACATTTTATATGTATGTCTCTGTTTATGTTAATGAATGGTTGTATGTTGATTGGAAAGTTAATACTTGAATCAGTTTATGTTTTTGACATCGAGGTTCCGTATTCTACTAAAACAAAGTTTACTTCCTTGTTTTCTATAAATGTTTCTAAAAAGTTTTCCGAACTTTATTTTTGTTTTCAAAACCTTTATACAAAGTAATTTAAGTAATTTAAATATAGAAGGAAATGATTTGAAATCCATTTTGATTTATAAACAAGTTTAAAAGTTATGGTCCGTATAGCGATAGTCGCTCTTGATGTAGTTTGTAAATCGACAGTTTTTATGTAAACTAAAAAGAGTTTCTATTATGGATGATTTTGAAAAGTCTTTTAAAATATATTATAAGTATTAAAAAGGAATTTTAAATTATTCGAAATATTTTTAAAAATTATTATTTAATTATTTAAATAAAAGGGTTAAATTATTATTTAATTATTTAAATAAAAGGTATAAAAATATATTTAATTATTTAATAAAAGGTATAAAATTATTATCTGATTATTTAAATAAAAGTTTTAAAATTATTTATTTAATTATTTAAAAATGGTTTAAAATTTGAAATTGCTTTATTTCCCAAAGGTTGAGTTTGTTTAAAAGAAACTATCTTTTACAGAAGATGTTTTTAAATACAAGGGATCTCTTTGTCTATGCCATTAAGTAGCCACACAAATATGATAAGTTCTGCTAAAACGTTGACAAGTTTTATAGAAAGTAAGTCATCGGCTATTTAGCACTAAAAGCCGATGAGTAGACTTTCTCTATCTGTGAGATCTAGAACTAGATTTTCTAGGCGAGGTACAGAGAAGTTAAAATGTTGGAAACGTGACAAGTATAAGGGAGTTAATTTGGATAAATGTGTCATGATTAATTAAGTGCATGGAAGATACTTTACTGTATACTTAACACTAAATTCCGAGGTATGGAAACTCGTCTCTATCTCGAGAAGTAAGAATGTACATCCAGGCAAGGATACTTTTCTAACTTGTCTAACTTCATTGTTAATCAAGGGATGGTATAGTTTGAAATCGGAGAGTGGGGATAAATATAGGATGTATTATTTTCATTTGTAGATCTATACTTTCACCAGATAGTGGATTTGTCTACTATCGATAACGTGACCGGTTTTAAAATTATCGAATGTTGGTTCAAAGGGATCGGGATCAAATAACCATGAGTTATCTGAAAACCACTTCGAACCAACACAAACGTTCAAATTAGAAACATCTGAAAGATGATGGAATTGAAGACGAAGAAATTTGAAGTGCAATGGCTACTTGCTACTAACCCTGAGGGTGATTCCAAAAAGGATGTAGTAGAAGTAGTGCCTTCAATTTTTTCATATCCTGAACAGCTTGTATAGATGAATGCTGGCATTGAATTGATGCCTGGAGGGCAGTGTTAGCATTCCAAGTAGGATTGCTATATAAAAAGGTAAAACGTAGCCTCAAGCCTCACAACCGGGAATGGCTAAAACAGTAGATATGCCGCAAGGCTGTGTGGGTCGCACCCATTAGGGTATGGTCATCACCCGATCTAGATCGATATTTCAAGATTTTGTATGCTAGTAACCAGGGTATAGTTGTTGATCACAACCGGGGTGGTGACATAATCGGTACTATCCTGTAAGGGGTAGGCCGGTCTTGCTATGCAAGGGGTCCATGCGAGGCCCTCGGTACATTTTATCTATAGGTATACTATGACAGACGGTACCCATGTAGCCTTGTCATTGATGGAATCAATTTTCCAATAAGTCTCGTACGGGCTTAGTTGTGCCTAGACATATTGGAATGTGAGGTGTAAGAATGTTAGCCATGTTCAATATTTATTTTAAACCTTGGACATTATTATAATATCATTGGATTTTCTATTTGAAAGGTTTTGGTTATCGTAAGGAAAAAACCTGTCAGTGTTCATGTGTAGCGTGGTCTTACAAGATACTTTATTTAAAAAAAGAGTTTTATAAGTATAGCAATTCATTTGTTTTAAGTTTACTCACACCAGACCCATGTTTGACCCCTAGTTTTTCTTTCTTTCCTTAAAACTCTTAGGTACTCAAATTTGTATGAGTAGCCAAGTAGTCTAGGTTTTTACAGATGCATTTTAGAGGAGCATGGAGCATGTGGCTTTGACGTTATCTAGTTATTTTATTTCCGCAGTATGTGTACAGTTATGTATCAGCATTATGGGAACAGACAGTTGTAACTGTCCTCGGCTGAAGTTGGTACCTGTTGTAACTCCGATGTTTCATTTTGGAAGTAACCATATGTATTACCTTATGTTCTATTATATATGATTTCCTTGCGTTTTGAGATTCTATGTTTCTTTCTTCTTGTCATTTCTTTTTACCCCAACGGCTTGTCTTTCAGACACCTAGATGATCGGCATATGAATACCGTGAATGTATTAAGTGTCATCTTAGCTGTAAAAAGGCAGATCGTTACACTATATATGGTCGCATTAGTCATGTACACTTCATATTTGTTGCACGTGCACTATACACATATAAGTGTATCAAATAAACTTATAAATCAAAACTTATACAAATTAAATAAAACCTTTTATAAACAATATTAAATAAAATGAGATTTTGTTTAAAACTATATTAGTTTGGATCTAGCAAACCCTTAGACTTCATAGGTTCAATAGATCCAAATTAGGAAAAAAAATTTAAATTCTTCCTATTTCACCTATTTCCGACTGGCCAAATTACTTCATCTCTCTTATTCTCAAGAGCTTAATGAGTAGTACGCCACCTATAAATAACTTCTAACGGGACAGATTGAGGACTTGGAAGCTCTATTAGAAGCATTCCAAGTGTATGATGGTAGTCCTGCTCAGTTTGATAATGTAAAAGATGACGACGACAACGAGGATGAAGAGGATGGTTCCGATGACGATCTGGCTATGTTGATGGTGTAGTTAACCTATGATGAGAATTTATTTATATGATTAAGCATGTATGGATATTTATATTTTACATTGTTGTATTGGCATGCATGATGATGTTGTATTGGCATATTTGATGATTTAGTATGTATAGCAATGTTAATCATGTTATGACGTTTTTTAGTTTATAGGGCATGTTCACTGATGTATTTTCCATGATGATGTATCCTTTTCCTATATTGGCATGTGATACATTTATGTATGCTCATTTCTTGTAATGACATATATGAGTATACCATTATACTATATTTTTTTAAAATAATTTACTATCGTTACTTGTACTTGTTCTTTTCTTTCAAAAGCTTATAAATAACAACACCACTTCTCAAATTTTCACCACTAAAAAAATTATCTTTATTTCAATGGAAATAATGTACTACAAGACATTTCTTCAGGACGACCTAGTTTTGCAGGAAGAACTCACTTGCAACAACAACAAGAAGGAGTTATAGTGGATTAAATTTCAATAGTTTATTGTTTCTATTAATCGAGTTTTTAACCCAGCATAATTCAAAAGGAGTTAGAACATTTAAACCGAGCCAGAAAAACTCAAAATTTGATCGGAAGACCTAAAAGTACATGACAAAGAAACCCCAGGAGTTTGAACCAAAAATATGCCAAATATTTGATCGGCACTGGTTCGATTCGGTACCGATCCAAAATATTGACTTGAAGATTCTCCAATCCACATGCATTATATTCCTACATCTCTCGTAAACTTATCTACCATGTTTGATAACATTCCGAGCATCCGAGTTGAAGAAGTTAAGATTTATCCGATTCAGATTACAGTTCAATCTAATTTACAGGTGAACCATCGTCAAAACAAGTCAACAAGCTATGAAATCACATGGAGAATCTCACATGCAAGAAAAAAAGGTAATGAAGTAGGAGCTGTGCAAAAATTGCACAACATTTTGGATCGGTACCGATCCGATCCAATTGGATCGGTACCGATCCAAAAAGTTAGTTCAAACTTACCCCAAATTTTACATGCCTCCTTCTATGGATAACTACAGGTTTATGGTACTCTAGTTCCGATCTAAATGCTATCTAAATCCTATAAATACCATCCTATCTTCAACAGGAGGGGGCTAGCTACTCTGATCACCGGGGAAACTCTGCTACTAAGATTCTTCAACCTTCTTCCTCCCCACAATGGCTGCCATGGGACAATTGAGATCCTTTCTTCCATCAATGATGGTCAGATCATTCTTCATTCAATTATTAGAATTGTAAACAAATTGTACTTGTGATCAATAGTCAATCCATCAATAAAATCTATAAAGTGGACGTAGGCTTCATTAACAGTCGAACCACTATAAAAATATTGTGTTTCTCTACTTTATTCTGTTTTTTCTGCAATTTGGAGAGTGTTTTGCTCTACTTTATTTGTCCTAATAAAAAGGGCTAGTGCTTTCATAATCATATCAAGGTGTTGATCCAATTTTTGGATTAACATTTTGGTGCTTTCACTGAGAACACTAAATCCAAGCCTAGATCTAGCTATCTACTTTGGATCAGACAAGTTCAGAAGTTAGATCCTTAATATATGCTTAGAAGATCTGCTGCTGAGAATCAATGGCACCAGGAAGAAGGAGAAATGCTTCCGGAAGATCCATAGGAGTTGTAATCGCTAGAGAAGAGATCAATCCTCAACAAATTTAAGTCAATGGGCCGACACAGGAGATCAGATGATGGGATCCTCTATTCAGCGTGAAGTTGTCACTAGAGATGAATTAAATAAAATGGCTGATGAAATTAATCAGAGAGTGTAGAATATCCAAAGAGCTCTTTTGGACAAACTGAATACCCTATTGACCTTACAGTCAGATGCTGCTCCAAGAATCATGACAGAGCCCACGGCTGCCATGGAGTAAGAAAATTCTTCCGTCTCTGGCCTAAACAGGATAAACGGAAAGCAATAGCAGAAAGGAGTGATAGGTGGAACCGTATGAATTAACATGGAAGGAAACGCAAGCACTCTACCAACTACGAGGCAACCAACTACAAACTTGAATCTAGGGGTGAAACCCCATGGGAAGATATAGCAATGGATCTCTCTTATTTAGAGGATGGTGAGCGACTTGATAACGACAAGTTGGAAGGAAATACCAATACATTCAATAATGCCAAGGAGATCCAAACTGCCCCTCCTCGACCAACCATAAGCCAACGGAACTTTGAGGGAGTCGCTCTTCCAAAAACAGAAGAGTTTAGGCTTTAGTCCACTTACCAAGATCGTTTGCAAAATCAAACACTTGGTGTAGTCACTAACAGCCAACCCGCAGATTATCGGACATCTGAGGCATATATCGCAGACATGGTCAAGCGACTAATGGATGAAAGTAAGGATAGAAGGGATGATAAATGGGGATCCGCTCCAAGTCGGACTCTCTTCACTAATGGCATTCTGAATGAGCGGTACCATGAAAAGTTTACTATGCCAACCATTCCATCTTGCGATGGAACGAGAGACCCGAAACCCTACTTGTATAAGTACAGTTGGTACATGGACGGAGCAAATGCTTCAAATTCCGTTTGATGTAGATGTTTCCTAATTTTCCCGGAGGGAATTGCTTCCATGTGGTTCACGAGGCTTTCGCTAAGATCCATCTCCACCTTCAATGAACTAGCAACAAGATTCCTTGATCAATTTAGGCTTCACATGGCATAACCAAAAGATGTGATGTCCTTATCCGGCCTATTCCAAGGATGGAATGAATCTCTGAAGTCCTTCATGAATTGGTTCAACACCGCGGTGACTGAAGTAAGTAATCCAAACGAGGATATGGTTTTCATGGCCTTGGTCCATGCTATCCACCCCGAAACTGAATTTGGAAAATGGATCAAAATGAAACAATCTCCACTAGGAAGGACTTCAACCGAAAGGCGAGCCAGCATTTGAGATTAGAAGAGGCACAGGAATTAAAAAGGAAATCTGTTAACTTACAACCAACCAACATTGGGCAGAGTGGTATGGTGACAAACCAAGATATAAATACCTCCGAGACCGCTGAAGGAAATGTAGGAAAAGATGGAAATCAAAAAAGGAAGAACCAGAATTCCAACAAGCGAAACAGAAGTAACAAGCGACTTAAAGGTTTGAGGCCTGAAGAATACACCCCACTCAACGATACTTTGGAGAACATCTATCTCGCTACACAGGGGAGGGAAGAGTAAAAGAAGCCGCCTAAAAACGAAGCAACTGAATAGCAAAAGCGCGCCAAAAAGTACTGCCGCTTCCATGAAACACATGGCCACAACATGAATGAGTGTTATCACCTGAAGAACTTGATTGAGGAGCCAATTCGAGAAAACAAGCTTCAGTAGTATGTGAGGAAACCATAGAATCCTAACCAACCCGCAACGCCCCAAGCTCCAAGATCGAGGGAATCAAGTTGGAACCAGCGAAGAGGGACCCAGATGGACTAACCAGAGACTCATTATTGGAACAATATCCGGAGGACCCCTCCCACGCAGAAGAGTTAGGGTGAAATGGAGCGGTATGCAAGCTCATTAAAGCACGCTCCGAAAAATCTGTGCTTTGTGATCGAAGGTGGAACCCCTGCCAAGCAGCAGAGAACCCTGAATGATGACATAGTATACCGGAATTGAGACACTGAAGGGATAGAAGCTCTAACTCTCGACCCTATGGTCATGACAGTGGGAATCGGACCTGCCATGGTCCGATGGGTATTGTTAGATAGTGGAAGTTCTACGAATATCCTTTTCAAATGCACCTTTGATCAGATGAAGATCGGTATGAAAGATCTATCCACTTGACAAACAAAGATCCAAGGATTCATCTGTGAACCCAAACAACCTATCAAAACAATTGATTTATCCATAGAACTCGAGGAAGGCGATGAAAGAGTCACCCTCATCCAAACCTTTGTGATCGTAGATGAAATTTCCACCTATAATGGCTTCCTTGGATGGCCCACCTTGGTAGATTTCAAAATTGCTTTAGCTCAATGGTGTGTAACTATGAAATTTTCGACAGAGAATGGAGTCGGGGCGATCAAAGGAGACCAAAGTGCCGCTAGAGAATGCTATATCACGGAGCTACGTAAGTCTAAAAGAAGGGAAAAAGGGAAGAATATGGGGAGAACTCTCCTATTTGTGAACCTGTCGAATAACAACTACAGAGTCCTCCTGACTTGGGGATCATAGCTGATTCGACAGAGGTTTGGGTCCTAGAAAGAAGAGTTCAAAGCAGGATCGGGCAGCACCGGCAGAATTGGCGGTGTCTGTCCCTGTCGATATGAATGACCCGACATGGGTCCTGAAAATTGGATCGCATCTTGGAAACAAGACGCGACTGGAACTCATCAAATTTCTTCACGCCAACCTGGACATATTCGCTTGGACACATTTTGATATATGCGGGGTATCGTCAGAGATTGCATGCCACGCACTCAACATCGATCCCAAGTATACACTAGTAAAGCAGAAGAGGCGCAACCTAGGACCCGAACGGTCTAAAGTGGTAAGAGAAGAAGTAGACAAGCTGATGGCGAATGGTTTTATCCGCGATGTAACCTATATCGAATGGGTATCTAACCCGATCTTGGTTAGGAAGTCCAATGGGAAATGGAGAACCTGTATCAACTACTCAGATCTAAACAAAGCTTGCCCAAAAGACAGCTTTCCTCTACCCAAAATCGATCAGCTCGTCGATGGGATGGCTGGACATGAATTGCTATCATTTATGGATGCATCGGGATACAACCAGATCATGATGCACGAACCTGATCAGGAAAACACCAGTTTCATTATCGATCTGGGGTTATACTATTATAAAGTGATGCCATTCGGCTTAAAGAATGCTGGGGCAACCTACCAACGACTGGTGAACGCCATGTTTAAGCGTTGGATTGGGAAAACTATGGAAGTCTATATGGATGACATGTTGGTTAAATCGCATATAGCCACAAATCAATTGGATAATCTCACCGAAATGTTTGAAATACCTCGCAAATATGGAATGAAACTCAATCCACTTAAAAGTCACTTTATAGCCTTTGGAAAGTTCTTAGAAGTCATCATAAGCGCCAAAGGAATCGAAGAAAATCCAGAACAAATTACTGCTCTACGAGAAGTCGAGGCCCCAAAGAAAAAGTAGGAGTTAAAAAGCTTGAATGGAAAAGTTGTAGCACTAAGCCAATTTATCTCAAAAACCAACCGACAAATGTATATCGTTCTTTGATGCACTAAAAAGGGGAAAAAAGAACTTCGAATGGAATTAGGCTTGTCAAACTGCGTTCGAAGAGTTACTACGACATATGGAACTCCGCCAATCCTATCCAAACCGGTGGACGGAGAAGACTTATTTATCTACTTAGCAGTCTCACCTCATGCATTAAGTGCTGTGCTTGTACGTGAAGAAGCTAGGATCCAGCGACCCATATACTACATCAGTAAACGGTTCACTGGAGCAGAAAAGAACTATCCAAAATTGGAAAATCGAGCATATTTCCTCTTGATCATAACTAGAAAGTTATGACCATATTTCCAGGCGCTTGCGATCAAAGTACTAACAGATCAATTCTTGAAGCAAGTGTTGTACCGCCCTGAGATCTCCAGGCGGCTTATCAAATGGAACATCGAATTAAGTCAATATGAAATCACTTACCATCCTCGAGGGGCGATTAATGGGCAGGCATTGGCAGATTTCATTACCGAATTTACTATACGGGATAATGAAGAAGAAATTACTTCGAAAGTGGAAACACGCTAGAAGTTGTTCATCGATGGTGCATCTAACAACTTCTGCTTGGGAGCAGGGGTAGTGCTTGAGATTCTCGAAGGATGATCCATTTGATATGCCTTACACTTGGAATTCACTGCAACAAATAACAAAGCAGAATATGAAGCATTGATAGTTGGGCTAAAGATTGTGAAGGAACTTGACAAAAAGTCCATACACATCTATAGCGACTCTCAGCTAGTCGTGTATCGGGTGAAAGACAAATACCAGGCTCAAGGGGAGAGCCTTGCCCCATACCTATCTAAAGTGTAGGAACTACTGAACGACATTAATCATTACACCATAACTCATATCCCGAGGGAACAGAACATGAAGGCGGATTATCTAGCCAAACTGGCCAGTTTCGGAGAAGCTCAGTCATTAATGCTAGTCCCGGCTGAAACCTTGATCACTTAAAGCATATGCGAAATAGATATTAACTGGATTCTTGAGACAACCAAAGAACCAGAAACATGGATGATGCTGATCAAGGACTACTTGCTCATAGGAACTCTCCGCACAGACATGAATCAGCAGAAAAAGCTTCTCCGAAAGGCACTAGATTCGCAATATAGGATGGGATACTCTACCGAAGGGGGTTCTCTACCTCATTGCTCAGATGTGTGACCAATAACAAAGCTCAAAGGATCCTAAGACAAGTTCATGAAGGCGACTGTGGAGATCATACCGGGGGCAAACCCTTGCAAAGAAAGTTCTCCGGTATGGGTATTTTTGGCCAACAGTAAACCTCGATGCAGCAGATTACGTCAGACATGCAACCAATGCAAAAGATTCAGCAAGTTCAAAATAACTCTTTTAATGGAGCTAACACAGATGGTCAGCCCATGGCTATTCACAATCCGGGGAGTCGATCTGATTGGTGTATTACCAATGGCTAAAGGAGGAGCTAAATATGTTATCGTTGTTGTTGACTATTTCACCAAATGGGCCGAAGCGGAACCGCTGGCCACTATTACCACAAAGAAATTTGTTAACTTTGTTAGTAAAAAAAATTATTTGCAGGTTTGGTGTGCCATAGAAAATCATCATGGATAATGGGACTCAATTCAAAAGCGCTGAGTTCAAAGACTTTTGCAAACGCTTCCGAATCGAGAAAAGCTTTTCCGCTGTCGCACATCCGCAAGCAAACAGGCAAGTGGAAGTAATAAACAAGATCATCAAGTTCATCATCAAAAAGTGGCTAACTAAAGTGAAAGTAAATTAGGTCGATGAACTTCCACTCGCACTATGAGCTTACAGGACAACGCACAAATCTACAATTGGGCACTCTCCGTTTGCCCTGGCATATGGTTTAGAAGCAATGATCACAATTGAGCTAGAAGTCCCTTCTCATTGAAGGCAGAACTTCGATCAAAGGCAGAATGAGAAGCTCCTACTCGAGTCGCTTGATATGGTCGATGAGAAGAGGGAAGAAACCGAATTAAGGACTGTCGCTCAACTGAAAAGGGTTGCATGGTACTTCAACTCCAAAGTTCATAACCACACCTTCGAAGTGGGAGACCTTGTCCTCAAGAGGGTCTACCCTGCACCAGGAACATTCAAACCAAACCGGGAAGGACCCTATGTGATCGGTCAGAAGATAGGGGATGGCACATTCAGGCTAACAACCGTTGGTGAAGCCCAAACTCCCCGAGAATGGAACAGTGAATCGCTGCGTCATTACTTTATCTAAGATTATCTTATGTATTTCCTATTTCTTGCAAATAAGCCATCCTCGAGTACCGAGGGCATTGTAAATAAGCAGAACTTGCCCGATTTTAAATCGCTTTGCTTTTTGAACTAATAAAACTGTGTTCATAAAAGTAAGCTGCTGAGTCGATGGGGTTAAATCGACTCAAAACCATCCAATCACAGCTTAAGATAGTGGAACCACGCTCAAGTATGCCTCACCTACCCACCGAATCGACGGAAGCAAATCAATTCAAACCGTTGGATTAGTAGAACCCGATCCCAGCCTTCTAAGAACCGGTGTTGCTACGGAGGCACCGAGAAGGCCCAAATCAAAGTCGCGTGTTTCGTAAGCCATGCACCGCTTCTTGCATTATGGAATCACATTCAATCAAACACAACTACCTAAGCCGCGCATCTCGTAAGCCGCACATCACTTGCAAAATTGCATCCAAAGCCAAGGAATTCATACACTGCAAAAATTGCATGTCGCCCCAGGAGCCAAGAAAATAGCGCTCCAAGTAGTGATATGCACGCGCGATGCGATAGCCTGAATTTTAGCATCGCGATGAAGTAACTTAAACAAATAATTTAGAAACTGGTGTTGCCCTGGCGTCGCCGATCACTTAAGTACAAATCGCTAGAATGTGTAAAATGCTCGCTGTGAGGTTGCTAAAAAGCTTCATGAATATCTCAAACCAGAAATTCCCAAAGATAGGAGTTGCAATACAGATCTGACTAGGGGCATCCAAAAAGCCACAGGAAGCACCCAGTCTCATGTCAAATGTTTGAAGTAAACAGCCCCATGAACTGGGGGGCACACACCAATTCTCAACCAAAAAGCATGGCCGCCGGCGGACCCTCCTTTCCCTTTATGCTTGCGGGATCGATGAGAGCTCTTTGATGACCTCTTCTGTGCTTCAACCTTTTCCTTTTTCACCACGATCATTTGTTTCTCGGTCTTTAGCTGCTCAGCCTCTACTCTCTCTGGTTGGCTACCTTGGTCTGCTTGCTCTTGTGTATCAATAGCTGTCAATCTCTCCTCTTGAGAAACAGAGGGTTCATCCAAACCATGGAGCGCCGCAATTTTCTTAGAATGTGAATCGGGCTGTGAGCCAAAAGCGAAGACGACGATTGATGCAGTTAAAATAGTAGGGGCCTGACATCATGATGAGAAGGTAATTTAGTGGGAAGAGAAGGTTGATCTACAATATCATAATAAAGGGTGGTTATCTCGACAATTTCATCAGGCATGAATTGAAAATCTTCAATAAGAAAGTTACCTACTATGGGGGTTTTTTCATGTGCAACGACTTAGAAGCCTTCGTTGTTGCCTTCCTTCGATGGCTACACAACTACAGGAGAAGTAGCATCGACCCCCTCGCCAGTATGAAGATGTGAAGATGGCTCTGCTAGGCCCGAAGGAAAATGTTCAGTAGCAACCTCGGTGGTGGCCGTGACATCAATGGTTTCACGCTCCCTCTCCAGCTTTAAGGTTTTCTGGCCTTCCACTAGAGCTAGGTTGGATTCTTCGTTCAAGTAGGCCTGAACCGGCTCCTCTTCAGTGTAACCATCGCCCATGTCTCGAAACCGGGTGAGAACTTCTTCCCAAACTACAGCGAGCATGCGAGGGAACAATGGACCCAAGTAATTGAGGCTACCTTGATGAAGCATGGAATTAACATAGAAGCCTAAAATGTTAGCATCCAAGCCTTCCATTTTCTTTGCGAAAGTATCGTGGAGCTCTAAAAAGCTGGCCTTCATGCTAGCCTTCTCTACTACCAATTGATTTTTCTCAGCATCCAAAGTCAAAATTTACGCATGTAGAGAGGCGATTTCTTAGGATTGTTCGACGACAATTTTCTTCTCCGCCTTGACCATCATCTCATTTTCCTTTAGTTTTTCTTTTAAAGTCGCCTCATCGGTGTGGCACTTCTTTATTTCGTCTCGGAATATGAGTGCGGCTCGGTCGGTAGACTCCTTCAGCTCCTTGAATAAAGAAGCACTCTTACTTTCTCTCTTTAGGGCATTATCCCTCTCCTTCTTCAATCCCTCAATCTCCAAGTCACGGTCCGCAAGCTGCTTCTCGTATTCATCCTTTTCTGACTCGAATGAGAGAATCTCTTGGTAATTATTTCAATTAACGATAGAAAACTACATGCACAATTTCTCCCACCCCTCGACTTTCTCCAAGCCGCTCTGAATTGCATGGAGATGGGGTGAATAAGATTCTGTGCAAACCGACTTCAAGTTTGGTTTATCGAAAACAACCCCCTTAAAAAATGTTGGGAAATGTAGCCTGTAGGAGCAGTGGACCAGCAGGGAGAATGTAAGGGGCTTGCATTGGAATTGGGAGAGAAGCAACCATACAACGTGAGTGGAGGAGGTCATGACTCTAGAAGCGGGAATGACAATCCCAGTAGAAGTAGGAAGTAGTACGGAGGGTTCATCTTCTTGATCTTTCTTCGGCTTCTTTGATGGGTCTTCCCATTCAATCGGGCTTTTTCTTTTCTCGTTACTGCTTCCTCTGTCGTAGTCTTGATCCTTCTTAGCTCGGCGGCGCTCTTCCTCCTCCTTATCTTTTCTCCTCCTTCTCTCTTTATTAGTTTCATAGGAGGTGTAGTATCTAGATGAATGCCTTTGCGAATGCTGAGACTCAAGTACTCGGTTAAGATTGCTATAGAAGCCACGAGACATGATCCCTGCAACAAATAACAAAACGACTTCAGAACAAAGGCATTTGAAGGATAAAAATATCCTAAGAGAATAACAATGAAATGCATGATCCTAGTTGTTACCTGGTGCCTTGACCCGGCTATATTGGGCTGATCATGCAGGCCAGACTTGACTGTTGATCAGAAGGATGATCATGAGGCAACGGCTGCATGACCAAGATATAAAGTCCGGATAGTTGTATAGAGTCCGGATGGAATTGAGTTGATAGATGGGCAACGCGGGATGTCAGAAAGATAGGAGTTAGCTTATATGAGAGAGGGATCGGCATAGTAGAGGATGGATATGAATGAGATAGTATAAGGTTTGGTATGACATGAAGAGGCCCTGGGGATTGGTATGATCACTTGGTTAGGAAGTCAACTCAAGTGGGGATGCAAAGGGATCGACATAAGACATGGTACCTAGTTCAAAATGGCACAACAACGATAAACAAATCGATATGACGTGTTGGATAAAGAGGGATCTACATGGTATGGTTTGTGTAGTATGGATCGGCATGGTATGGTTTGTTTAATATGGATCGGCATGGTGTGACTTGTGTGATATGGATCGGCATGGTATGGTTTGTGTGAGATGTATCGGCATCGCAAGCTCGTGGGTGATGGATCGGCATACATTTCTCAGGAGATAAGGATCGACATACATTAAGGAACCAAGAGGGTTCGACGTATATCTCACAGACGTAAGGATCGACTTAACACGAAATGGATGGTTAAGGGTTGGCATTCTTCAGAATACTATGAAATGAAACCAAGGATTGAGAAAAAGTAAGAGCTCCTTGCATCCAAACGCTTTGATATTTGAAGCACCATCATGCTAGAGCATATGGGAGCTACCATAGGGATCATTGGCCCAAACTCAATAAATAGAGGGATCGGTACTGATCCCTATCCATTGATAGTTTGGCATAGCCCTTTCTATGGTGGGCCTATATGGTCAAGGAGGTCCTGTTGCCGAAGTCCCAGTCAGATTGAGGGCCGCCTTCATCTATAAATATAGGCATAGGGGGCTATTCTAGGGACTCTTACGTTGTTAGTTAAACTCCACCATTATTGTAACTAGCTTCCCCCATTCCTTTCTGATACCTTGATGTTTCTTACTATTTGTAATTGTAATCAAGTGAATTGAGAAGCAATAAAGAGAATATTCAAAGTGGACATAGGCAATCAACGCCGAACTACTATAAATCTTGTTGTTTTTGCTTTCTGTTGTGTTTTTCTTGATATTTTATGTTCTTCCTCTGTTTTCATTTAATTTCTTCATTTATTTCACTACTTAAACCTTTTCTTGGGTGTTTGTGGCCAATTTGGTTGCAAACATTTTGTTGCTTTCACTGAGAACCTTGATTCTCAGTTTTTTAGGATCGCCTTTGTTGCTACTGGATTGAGAAAATCCTCTGAAGGAGATCTAGATTCATCTTTAGAAGCTTGCAGATACTACTCAGATTTACCAAGATCTAAGCAAAGAAATCCAGAATGGTGAGGTGCACCAGATCTACTTCCCAGAATGTTGATGTCAACGAAACTTCCAGTGTCCAACAAGAGGCTCCAAGCAACCAGCCCGCTAATGTGAATTTGGAGCCTGTTGCAGTCCAGAACCCCGCTGATTACATAACTAGAGCTGAATTCAATGACTTGATGAGAGAGCTGATGGAGGGTCGTAGGCAGCTAAATGAGCAAATCCAGTTTAGTGCCAACTTGATGAAATAGATTGCTCAATAGCAGCACCAAAGCGCCAGAAGGGGTCTTGCTTCTTACTCGGCGTTAGATAGTTCAACTTCATCAAACGAACATCACAGGCGAAGGCGTCGCAGAGTTGAAGCGACACGAACGGAGACATTGGAGCAACGCTTGGCAGACCAACATGGTCTGCCAAGATGGGCGGTGTCGATCCCTCCCTCGGCCAAAGGGGCTGCTCCTCAAGTGCAATTGGGGAATCATGCTCGTGCTGGATCCAGGAACTTGGATGCTGGAGTACATTTGGATGCTGACCAACTACCTCTCCGGAATGATAATGAGGTGAATTCTCAGAATGCATATCAGGAGGATGATAGGCCAAGGAGGCATGAAATGGCCTATAGACACCGACCGGAACATTCACGCGAGGTGGAACACGACCACCACTTGGAGCCATCGATCCAGACACCGGACTTATCAGCAATGGTCAAATAGCCGGTGAGGGAGTACCAGGGCTTGACAAATGATGATTGGGGAGTATTTAGGAGCCACACCCCATTTACTGATAGTGTTTTACATGTGGAGTATCCTAGAAGGTTTAACATGCCTACGATGCTTGCCTATGAGGGGAAAACCGACCCCAAGCAACACACCATGACATATGAATGGTTGATGGACTCAGCAAGAGCAAAAGATGCCACCAAATGTAGATGCTTCCCTATAACTCTATCTGGGATCGCCACGATGTGGTTCATAAGATTACCCCCACGATCAATCTCAAAATTTGACGAACTAGAAACAAGGTTTGTGGAGTAGTTTCGGATCCATGCTACCGCCCTAAAGATGTGATGTCATTATCAAGTGTAATTCAGGCTCCGTGGGAGTCACTGAAGGACTACTTGCAAAGATTTCATGTTGCGGCCACTGAAGTTAGTAACCCAAAAGACCATGCGATACTCATGGCTGTGACGAGAGGGATCGACCCGAAATCTGAATTCAGCGACTGGCTAGCTAGAAAACCACCGGCCATGCGGGAACGTTTCTATTCAAAGGCGGTCTAGTTTTTGAGAAAAAAGGAAGCCAGATTGTCTAGAAAGAGCAATGCTGCGGGGTCCAGTGGGGATGTGGTGCAAAGCAACATCACAATAAAGCAGTCTGACGAGAGTTCCGGGAAGGTGCAGGTCAATGTTCAAAACAAGCCGAATCAGCAAAAATGAAGTGGTGAAGGGAATCAAGACCGGAAGAGGGAACCTGGAAGGCCAAAGCCCAGGTTTCCTATGTACGACAGCTACACACCTCTGAATGCATCCTCAGAGAACATTTACTTGTCCACCTGTAATACTTTTCAATATAAGAAGTCGCGTCCGAAAGAGTTGACAGAAACACAAAAGCAAACCAGAAAGTATTACCAGTTTCATGAATGTTACCGGCACAATACAAACAAGTGTAAGCATCTCCAGGATGCTATCGAGAAATTTATTTAGGAGAAAAAGTCGCAGCAGTATGTGAAAAATCTACAGGATGGTGGACAGGGGACGTATGACCCCAATCGAGGGCAGGCTCTATATAGGGCTGAGGAGCCTACATGGGCTGGTGGAAGTTTGGTAATAAACATGATAAATGGTGGACCGCATCCCGTGGACAGGATTTGGCAGGAAATGGAGCGATATGCTAGTTCGATGAGACATGTGGATTTTGAATGTTGTTCGAATACGGAGGATGAAACTCCTGCAAAGCAACAGCGTACGATGACTGATGATATAGTATTCAGGAGAAGGAATGCTGATGGACTCGAGGCCCCTACTATTGATCTGATGGTTATCTCGGCCATGATTGGCCTGCTCTGGTGAGAAGAATTATGATTGATTGTGGAAGTTCTGTGAACTTTATCTTTAAGAAGGCGTATGACCAAATCAGAATGAAGGCTAAGGATTTGAAACCATCTAAAGCTTGTATACATGGTTTCAATAGTGTGACTACTGAGGCAGTAGGTTATGTCGAATTGCCAGTTGAGTTGTGAGAAGGTGAACATAGGAGGGTGCGGATCCTACCGTTCATTGTTTTGGATGTTGATTCACCGTACAATGTTTTTCTGGGCTGTCCGACCCTGGCTAAATTTCAGGCAGCTTAGGCCATGTGGTGTTTGATGTTGAAATTTCCAACTGATAATGGAGTAGGTGTTATGCATGGTGATCGGGCGACTGGACGAGCCTGTTATGTGGCTGAGTTGAGAGAGGCTCAGGGAAAAGAGAAGGGAAAGGGTGTGGACAAGTCTGTCCGCATCCAAGTTACTAAAGATTGACAAATGGCACCTATGCCTTGGCTTAGGCACCACAGTCGGCTCTATAGAGATATAAATTCGAGTGATGATGAGCAGGAACCCAAGGAGACCAAGGTGGCGCCGGCTAAGCTGACGATCGATATAACAGTAAGCCACGACGACCCATCGTATGTGTTAAAGATTGGATCGCAACTCATCCCTTCAATGATGAGAGAACTTATTGATTTCCTTCGAGCGAGCCATGCGTTGAACATTGACTCGAAGTATGTGCTGGTGAAACAGAAAAGGCGGGGCATGGATCCGGAGAGGTCCATGGATCTTAAAGAGGAGGTAGGTAAACTTAAAGTCAATGGGTTTATTCGCGACGCCCTCTATCCTGAATGGATATCTAATCCCATGCTGGTGAAGAAGGAAATTGGGAAGTGGAGAACGTGTATTGACTATTCAGACTTGAACAAGGCGTGCCCTAAATATAATTTTCTCCTTCCTAGAATTGATCAGCTAGTCGACTCAACTGCAGGGCACGAATTGTTATCATTTATAGAAACGTACTCGGGGTATAATCAAATCTTGATGCATGTCCTCGATCAGGAACATACCAGCTTTGTAACGGATGTTGGGTTATACTGTAATGTAGTGATGCCGTTTGGATTAAAGAACGTTGGGGAAACCTATCAACGTCTGGTTAACCGAATGTTTAAGGATCGGATTGGGAGGACGATGGAAGTCAATGTGGATGATATGCTTATGAAGTCACGATGATCAGACGATCAAATTCGAGACTTGGCGGAGATGTTCGATATCTTTGATTCTATAACATGAAAATCAACCCTCTGAAGTGCTCATTCGGTGTTGCTCAGGGAAGTTCCTGGGTTTTATAGTCAATGCCCGAGGAATTGAAGTTAATCCAGAGAAGATTCAAGCCATTCGGGATATACAAGCACCTAGAACCATTAAGCAAGTGTAGAGTTTGAATAGGAAGGATTCTGCTCTGAGTCGATACATCTTCAGGGCAACTGATAAATGCATTCCTTTCTTTGACTTGATAAGGAAAGGAAAGAGGAATTTCGAGTGGATGCAAGATTGTGAAGGTGAATTTCAAGCTTTGGTGGATCATTTGAAGAGACCCCATGTCTTGTCAAAGCCGGTAGATCATGAGGAGTTGTATATTTATTGGGTTGTATCGTCACATGCCATAAGTGCCGCCTTGATTCGCGAAGAGAACCGGATTCAGAGACCGGTGTTACATCAGTAAACAATTAATAGGTGCAAAAAGAAACTACCCCAAGATAGAGAAATTGGCGTACTGCTTGGTAATCGCGTCGTGCAAACTTCGCACGTATTTCTAGGCCCATCCAATCAACATTTATATCGACCAGCCATTACGACATGTCCTACAACGACCTGAGACGTCTGGAAGGTTGCTTAAATGGAACATCGAGCTCAGCCAGTTCGACAATACATATCTGCTGCAAAGAGCTATCCAGGGACAAGCATTGGCAGACTTCATAGCAGAGTTTACCATGCAGGATGAGCCCCAAGAGAACGGTGTAATCCCTGCCGTATGATGGAAGATGTACACCAGTGGAGCATCTAATTATCATTGTTCCGGAGCTGGGATTGTTCTTGTAACCCCTGATAACCGGTCGATTTACTACGCCCCGAAGCTTGATTTTCCTGCTACAAATAGCGAAGTCGAATATGAAGAATTAATTGTTGGGCTAAAACTCGCTAGAGAGCTCAGGGTAAAGTCTCTTGAAATCTTTTGCGACTCACAACTGGTAGTGTATCAAGTAAGAGGAGATTATCGAGCTAAGGGACAACGACTTGCCCTGTATCTTGCCCAAGTTTAGGAGGTATTGGCCAATATCGAATACTACAACATTTCGCATATCCTACGTGAGCAGAACGGAGAAGCCGATTCATTAGCAAAGCTCGTGAGCACAGATGATGTATAACAGATGGGCTGGGTTCTAGTCGAGGCATTGCATACCCCAAGCATAAATATGATGGAAGTTGATCAAGTACTGAAAGCGGGGCCCGAAAGAGAATCATGGATGACTCCATTCAAAGAGTACCTGTTGCATGGAATCTTGCCTGAGAAGAGAAATGAAAAGCAACAAATCTTCGTAAAGCTTCACGGTATATTATACAAGAAGGAAATATGTATAGAAAGGGGTTTTCCGTTCCCTTACTCTTGTGTATCGCTCATAACGAGATAAAGCGTGTCTTGAAATAAGTCCATGAAGGGGAATGTGGCGATCACACTGAGGGGCAAACTTTAGCAAAAAAATACTCCGTTATGGATATTACTGGCCAACTGTGAACCGGAATGCTACAGATTATGTGAGACGATGCGACAAGTGCCAGATATATGTCAAAGTACTAAGAGCCCCACTGACGGAGATCGCACAAATGGTCAGTCTATGGCCGTTCTCTTTGTGGGGTATCGACATCATCGGCTCTTTACCAATCTCCAAAGGTGGCGCGAAGTACGCGATTGTCGCGGTTAACTACTTCACCAAATGGGCCAAGGTGGAGCTATTAGCCACGTTACAACCAAGAAGGTTATTAACTTCGTTGTTCGAAACATCATATGTCATTTCGGTCTTCCATGAACTATCGTGACAGATAATGGAACTCAACTCGACAGCGCTGAATTTAAAGAATTTTGTCGAAAGTATCGTATGGGAAGAGGTTTGCGGCGGTAGCTCACCCTCAGGCGAATGGACAGGTTGCAGTTGTAAACAAGATTATCAAATCTATTCTGAAAAAGCGTTTGGAGAAGGTTAGAAGCAAGTGGTTGGATGAGCTTCCTACGACACTTTGGGCCTACAGGACCACTCACAAGTCCACGACTGGCCATACTCCATTCGCTCTTGCTTACGGAGCCGAAGTAGTTATTCCAGTAGAGCTTGAATTCCCTTCTCATTGAGTGGCTTACTACGACCCAGAATGAACTAAGATCTTCTCTTGGAATCTTTGGACTTTATCGATGAGAAGCGCGAGGAGGCTAATTTGAGAGCAGTCGTACACCGACATCGAATCACCCGATATTACAACACGAAAGTCTGATCGAGAACCTTCGAAGTTGGTGATCTTGTCCTAAAATGAGTTTATCCGGTCCCATCGCACATGAATCCGACGTGGGAAGGACCATACGTCATCGAACAGAGGCTTGGAGAAGGAACTTTCAAGCTAGCGACTGTTGATGGCGCGACACTTCCAAGAGCATTGAATTGCAAGTATTATGATGCAATTTCACCTAGGATATTTCTTTTGTATTCTAGTACTAGTTGCTTCTGGCATTTACTTTACTGTTTGATCTTTTCAATGTGTAATAAGACAAGTTATTCTTTTTCTTTCCATCCGATGAATAAAATTTGGAGCCTCTGTTACATAAGCTATTGTTATTGCATTTTATGCTAAGCATACAATGAAACTGATTGATATCGATATGTGCGATGTGTGAACAGATTCATGGAGTTTGAAGTCGATTAATCATACCAATCCCCAATGGGATCGAACAAGGTAAGCTTTGTAAGTTTGCTCAGTTGATGACTCCCATAGACGAACCAAGGAGCGGTGTTCGCAATAAGGAACAAAGGCCGCCGACAATGAGGAGACGAGAAAAACTCTAAGTCCTTGACTATGGGCTAGAGTATAAACCATTTGGCGGAGAAACGACTACCACGGGCGGAAACACGACTGCCTATGAGAAAAACTCTAAGTCCCTGATTGCGGGTTAGAGTATAAACCATTTGGTGAAAAAACGACTACCACGGGCGGAAATACGACTGCCCACGATAAAAACTCTAAGTCCCTGACTGCGGGCTATAGTATAAACCATTTGGTAGAAAAACGACTACCATAGGTGGAAACACGACTACCCACGAGAAAAACTCTAAGTCCCCAACTACAGGCTAGAGTATAAACCATTTGGCGGAAAAACAACTCCCACGGGCGGAAATGTGACTGCCCATGAAAAAAACTCTAATTCCCCGACTGCGAGCTAGAGTATAAACCGTTTAGCGAAAAAATGACAACTACGGGTGGAAACACGACTACCCATGAGAAAAACTCTAAGTCCTCGACTGCGGGCTAGAGTATAAACCATTTGGTGCCAAAAGGACTACCACGGGTGGAAACACGACCGCCCACGAGAAAAACTCTAAGTCCCCAGAGCACGGATTAGAGTATGAGCAATTCGAGTATGACTACTCATCCATGGGAAAATTCTAAGTCCCCGGGGTATGGACCAAAGCAAGGACATAAATTGAGCACGGACCGACTTCTCGCTAAATAACTCCAAGTCCCCAAACTACGGACTAACTCGTAGATTCAACGAGCGGATGGACGAATCTCGGCTATTCTCTATCCCACGAATTCCAATCTCGAATCGGTAGAAGAAATTCAAACTGCTAAAGGCGAGATATAACCATTCATTACAATTTCGGCTTAGCACTGCTTATGACTTAAGACAACGACTACAGAGAAGCCTTGAGATTGAGATAGTGAATTATTGACGAGACTTGTGTAAATTACTACAAGTACATGGAATGGGAAGTAATTACTCTGCTATTGAAGTAATGATTTGCATGATGACTAATCAAAAAACAAAAGCTTTAATTCACTATATCAAAAATCTGTTACAAGTTTTTCCAAAAGTTCGGGATTCATGCCCGTAACTTACTACAAAAAAAAAGAAATACACATCTAAATTATCCAAACTATATACAACGTCACAAAGTACAAACTATTTCTTAAACTTCTTCTCCTTCTTCGGTTTCTCAGGAGTAGAATCAGTTGAGCATCTTTTCCAGGACCCTTTGCCACCCTTAGTGGAGATGCTTGAAGTAGAAGGAGAAATTTCAATAGGAATTATCCTACCAGGTGGAATGATTTGCAGAGGTACAAGACTGGGATCCTCAACTACCACCTCAACGGGCTCCCCTTTGACTTTATGCTTCGATTTCTCTTCCTCTTCAATCTGCTCCTTCATACTGGTTTTGGCGGTGTGCTCCGAGGCACCCGTGACCACTACATCGTCTCATTCTTCGGCGAGGGATGGGTCCTCGGGCTTATCCTCATCAAGTGCACCGATGACTTGAGCATCGGGTCCTAGAATATCTAAAGCAACCAGAGCTTCAGCCGTTTTCCCTTGTTGCTCAGTGGCGACATCACTCCTATGAGTTTGTTCAGGACCGGGATGACCTGCAAAAATTAGTTAAAACATGGGCATTAGTCAGTGGCCATTATGCGCCAAAAACAACTTTTTGAATTCAAAGAAATTCAGTGCGATACCAGTGTTGGGTTGACTCTCAGTAGTCATTGGAGTGTTCCCTTCGAAGATGGGAGATATCATCTGTGGACCAAGGTTGGGTCTGTCCGGATCATAGCCGATATGTTGCTCCATGATTTGAGAAGATGATGTTCCAGCCATTTGAGTAGGAGAAGGACCCTTGAGATCGGTTCCAGAGGGTCCAACGATGTCCTCTCCTTCTTTAGCCGATGCAGGAGCCTTTGAGAATTGAAGTTTCGCAGCGGCCATATCAAACGGCTCATTTCCTCGAAGCACCTCTTACACGAGTGCCTCTTCATTAAGCTCTGCTACTCCCAGTTTATCCTTCTTGATTTTGGTAATAAGCTCCCAGGCTTCAGCGAGCAATCCAAGATAGCCTTCGCCTAGAAAGGTCAAGTCACGGTGAAGAAGAACTTTTGCGTTATATTCAACGATGAGCGGATCGAACAAGTACTTGATCTCATTTCTACCAGACTCAATGGTGGCTTCTAGCCGGAGTTAGCTTCTTTGAGTACTACATTTCTGCCCTCTTCGTGGGATACTTCTTTTAAGGCTTCAATCTAGGCAAATTGTTCATCAAGCTTTGTTCTTAAGTTTCTTGCCTCAACGATCCTCGCAGTATCCTTGCGATTCTTCCTACGCCTCAATCTTTTCCTCCCTCTCTTTATTCAATAATTTTTCAAGCTCTTCAACACGGCGAGCTAAGACCTCTTTCTCCTTTTGCAAGGAGTCTTTTTCTAAGGCTAGAGTGCTACTGCAATGAAGCATTGCATCCAATTCCTTTTTGTGCGAAGTCTCCAAACGAATTACCACTTCTGCCGTTTCTTTCGTGTTCTTCTCTACCATGGCAGGTTGGGTTTTATATTCAAGCAGCTCAACGTCCTGATGCTTGATGATGTCTTTGTCGTGAATAGCCTCCAACTTGAGGTGGTTAATTCCATGCTGGCACTCGACGGAGACTTCAGAGATTTTCTCGGACAAGTGAATAAATGATTCATACTGGACATGCACGTCGTTCATGCATGCTAATGAGTTCTCTTTGGCACTCTCGGGAATGACGTGTATGGATGGGAGGAACTTAAGTCCATCAAAGCAGATTTTTGGAAGGTGTGATTGATCATCATGGCGAGGAGCGTGTGGTGGAGACTTCCATCTGGATGAAGAAGAAGACTCTTGAGAACAATAGTCTTTGTCTCGTCCATCATCTTTGTCTCTGCGTCTTTCGGATTCGAAATCTCGGCTCGAGCGATAATAAGTAGAAGAACCCCGAAGACGGTCGAAAGCATGAGAATGTAACATTGCACCTGTAAAGAACCAAATAGGAGTATATTAAAAGTTGTAACACGAAGAATTAATAACGAGTGTGTGTGTCCTAGTGTTTCTTCCGACGGGCTGGAAACATTGGCTTTACTCATCGGAGTTTATTCCCCTCTATTGGAAGGTTGCATGCCTTCACCGCTTCTCACGAGAGAGTTGAGCCTTCGACGTCAATGTTAGGGAAGTCATAATTTAATATATCATCTGGAATCGGAATGTCGGAGAGTCCCTTAAAACTTTCCATTTGTTGGGAAGATGACTCCTTTTTAAGTGGGGTTATGACGAATACCGGATTTGCCATGGCCTTACTCTTTCGCAGCTTGTACACCAACCTTTTTCTCCTCTTCGGGGAAGTTTGCATTTGGCTGGTCTGTGGCGCTTCGACTACCGGCGCTTTTCCAGGGCCTACATCTTCGCTTCTCGGCCCAGCAACTTGAGATTCTCTTATCTCTCCCTCTTCGATGCCTTCCCAGGTTCCTTCAACATAGGGCACCATCGGGTGCTTGCATCTACCATTCCTTCGACAATAATTTTCGGGACTCCTTTACTCTCGGGATGTCCAATTTTGCGGCCATCTTCCAACAGCCCGAATATTGAAAGCAGCTCATCAATGGCAAGAAGTTTGGTGTCCCGATCCTCAATGGGAGTAGCATGAATGGCAGTGATGGCCCTAGAATACTCGATGCCTTCGGGTCGAGGGCAAACACCTGAAAGAACTGGGGATGTTAGTATGTTTAAAGAAGAAGTTGCGACGTAAATCATCGGACTAAAGACGAAGACAGAAGTAACACTTACGTTCTTCCAACCATCTCCTTGCGAAATCGGGAGGACACCATACATAAAACCACTCGTGCTTGAATAAAGAGAGCTTGTTCCATGCACCCATTAAGACTTGGCACTTGGGTGAGGGCTCAAGAAAGACATATGAAGAGCTTCTTGTCCGTCTTTTGAAATGGTAAATATATCTGATGTTTTCAGGGGTCGGCGGATGGAACATAACGTTCATGAAGAGAAGGAAGGTTCCATGAATGAAGGCATAGCTGTTAGGGAGCAACTGGATAGGAGTGATCCTCAGGAACCTCAGCATTTCCGGAATGAAGGAGTTGAAAGGTGGCACACATCTAGCCCAGCACATAAACTTGTTGCAGGTGGTATATCCAGCTTAGGGCAAGTGAGGTTTGTCCTGCCTCGATGGGACTAAAATATCTTCAAACGAAATTCCATGAGTGGAACACAATCGATGAAGAGTGGCTTCACTGATTCTAGACGCTTATGAGTCAACAAGGTTATTTAGAATGATAGAACCCTCAATGACATGGGAGCTGGACTAATAACTTCTATAGGAAGGACAGAAATGTCAGAAAAGAGATTTAGTTCCGCGTCAGATGCTTCAACTTGTTCTGTATGGTGACTCGAAGAAGGTTTATCAGATATGGTGGCGGAGCTTAACTTTGCCTAAGAACTAATGTGTCTTGCGGCGAACTCGGAAGACATTTTGACGGAGTGCGTCGTGTAGCTTGAGATCTATGTCAGCTATACTTAATAGATAATAAACATTATAAATAATAACCCTTTCCCCCCATGTCGTGTGTGAACTATAGTGCAGTGCAGTGTGGTGTGAAACAAGTATGAACAGTTCGGAATCAGAAAAGCTAGAATGAAATGATAAGACTTGAAGTTACATCCAGAGAGACCGTCATCGCTGACCGTCTCAATCAACAGGAAGGTTAATCGCCAATGAGAATTTTTGGCTCAATTATCGACATGTTAAGCTATGAAGTTTTTTTGTTTATGCACATTTTTATTTGGTCCATGTCAAGAAGTCCGGAGATGTGCTTATTTAAGGTTAGGTC
Organism: Allium fistulosum; assembly: GCA_030737815.1. Lineage (NCBI taxonomy): Eukaryota > Viridiplantae > Streptophyta > Magnoliopsida > Asparagales > Amaryllidaceae > Allium > Allium fistulosum. The sequence goes on along the minus strand of CM060905.1, from coordinate 625,802,343 downwards.
CAGCAGTCCAAGTTAGAGCAAGGCAATATGTGATTCAATGTTTAAAATACTTAAACTAAATTTAGCATTCATTGTAAATACCGATCCCCCAAATCCTTATGTCGATCCCTTCCCTTTAGCCTATACGCTAATCCCTATGCTTTAACTCCTAAGCTGATCCCTTAAACAGTTAGCTATTATCGATCCCTTATCCTAGCTTCACTACTAACCCCTCTCCACAAATTTTACCGATCCTTATAACTCACCTACCAACATCGACCCCTACACTTAAGTCACTAGTGCCTATCCCTCATTCACTCGCATGGTCTGCTGCACCTCCTCGCCTAATACGAACTCCTACCGATCCCTCGTTAGACCCTTCCCTACACCAATCCCTAACATTAACCACTCTCCAATCCATCACCAAATTACTAAGTACTGAACCCTCCTTCTTCCTTCCTCCTTCTTCCTCTTTCTCTAGCACCTTCATTTTCTTCATGTATCTCGCCCGACTTAGCAGAACCCACCAAATCGTTCGCCTAGAAACACCTCGAACACACGTGAACCCTAAATTCAAGACTCAACTAACGCGACTATAAAAGGGAAGCATACCTATCTGAATTAAATTATGAGTACCTGGTCGAAACTTGGGATTAAGGCTGAGTTGCTGATGGTTTTGATCGAGGGTGATGTTTCACGTTTGAATTTAGTATTAAAGGTGAAGATTTTCTTCTTTCAAACATTCGGCTATGTGCTTGTGCAAGGAGAAGGAGAAAAAATTTAGGTATTGTGAAGTGTAAAGTGAGGAGAGAAAGGAAAGGGGTGCGATTTTATATATGAGCGATGGAAGGGGAGTCGAACCGGTCATTGGGGTGACTAAGTCAAAGAAGGAAAAAAGAAAAGAGAAAGGGTCGACATTGAGGCATGCCGAACCCTATTCACATGTCTCTAATGATGGATCGGTAAATGGGAGATCGATCCCTCAAGGAAAAAAAAAGGAAAAAGGAAGGAGAGACGCGTGAATGATGGATATGGATGGGATAAAAAAATGAAGTAAAGAAGTGACAAACAACTAGGAAGTGACAAACAACTAGGAAGTGACAGATGATCGTCATCGTAAAGATTCAGTTGTAAACATAAGTGTACAGGACACTATTGAATTTGGCAACGACCTACGAACGTCCGAACACGTCCGTAAGCCAACAACGGGCATGTACATGTGAATGAACACGGAAAGGATTTAAGATTTCAACCTTTTGAAATTAGCTGAGATTGCGATCTAGCTTGAAGCGATCGAGTTCGAGATCGAATCAGAAAAAAGCCGAGAAATCTCGCATGACTAAACCTGTACATACTAACGAAATACGACATCAGACTTGTACCATTGAAAATCGATAAAGGAACAGAAATCAACCAGAAAGTTAGATAGACTTCTTTCTTCCCAGCAACTCAGAACTGTTTTCAATTCAAAGCATGTCATGTTACCCACGAGATGTACTTTGGGGGGTAAGTGTTACCCAGTGCCTTGACCCGGCTATATTGGGCTGATCATGCAGGCCAGACTTGATTGTTAATGAGAAGGATGATCATAAGGCAACGGCTGCATGACCAAGATATAAAGTTTGGATAGTTGTACGGAGCCAGGATGGGACGGAGTTGATAGATGGGCAACGCATGATGTCAGAAAGATAGGAGTTAGCTTATATGAGAGAGGGATCAGCATAGTGGAAGATGGATATGAATGAGATAGTATAAGGTTCGCTATGACATGAAGAGAACATGGGGATCAGTATGATCACTTGGTTAGGAAGTCAACTCAGGTAGGGATGTAAAGGGATCAACATAAGACATGGTACCTAGTTCAACATGGCATAACAGCGACAGATAGATCGGTATGATGCATTGGATAAAGAGGGATCGACATGGTATGGTTTGTGTAATATGGATCGGCATTGTATGGTTTATGTAATATGGATCGTCATAGTGTGACTTGTGTGATATGGATCAGCATGGTATGGTTTATGTGAGATGGATCGGCATGGAAAGCTCGTGGGTGATGGATCGGCATACATTTCTCAGGAGATAAGTATCGGCATACATTAAGGAACCAAGAGGGTTCGATGTATATCTTACAGACATAAGGATCGACTTAACATGAAATGGATGGTTAAGGGTCGGCATTCTTCATACTACTATGAAACTGAACCAAGGATTGAGAAAAAGTAAGAACTCCGCACATCCAAACGCTTTGATATTTGAAGCACCATCATACTAGAGCATATGGGAGCTACCATAGGGATCGTTGGCCCAAACTCAATAAACGGAGGGATCGGTACCGATCCCTATCCATTGAGAGTTGGGCCTAGCCCTTCCTATGGTAGGCCTATGTGGTCAAGGAGGTCCTATTGCCGAAGTCCCAGTTAGATTGAGGGTCGCCTTCATCTATAAATACAGGCGTAGAGGGCGATTCTGGGGACTCTTACGTTGTTAGTTAAACTCCACCATTATTGTAATCAACTTCCTACATTCCTTTCTGATCTCTTGTTGTTTCTTACTGTTTGTAATTGTAATCAAGTGAATTAAGAAGAAATAAAGAGAATATTCAAAGTGGACATAGGCAATCAGCGCCGAACCACTATAAATCTTGTTGTTTTTGCTTTCTATTGTGTTTTTCTTGATATTTTGTGATCTTCCTCTGTTTTCATTTACTTTCTTCATTTATTTCACTACTTAAATCTATTCTTGGATGGTTGTGGCTAATTTGGTTGCCAACACTAGTGAACTGTGTGCTACAGTTTAATAACCCTAACAGAATGTACAAATCGGTTCGATCGCCAACTGACGTCAGGACATTCATTCTATAGGAATGATTTGAGTAGGCTGGGAAGGCAACTCTTCCAAAGTGAAGTCACCATCAGGTCACCCATATCTACAAAAATGTTGCTCGCATCTCCCAAGTCAAAATCGGCGCCCTCCGGCAAAGGGCTTGGAACAGGTTCATTCTTGGGAGGAGCTTCTTCAAAATATTCTTTCGAAGGAGGTGAGGAAGTATGTTCAGGGCTCAACTCCGGGGCCTTGTCACCTAGATCGAGATCGCCTTTATCAGTATTTGTATCCCATTCTATTTCTTCTTTGATTAAAGGGAGCCCCTCACAGATTTCCCCTTTCTCCTTTCCTCTATCAATGGACCTTTGTCCGTCGGATGAACAAACTCTTCTTCTTTCTCCTCCAGGATCGAAGGCATCTTGGGCAGACTATCAACCCCAACTTGAACATGGACCACTTCAGAAGTTTTCTCTGACCTACCAGACGAGTCACTTTCTTCCTCCTCATCATCATCATCGTCGCCTTCATTAGAATCATCGGAAGAGGCAACTGAGCGAGTCCGGGTTTTAGAGCGAGAGGGGCACTAACGAATCCAACAGACCTCCCGTGGTGTAAGAGCCCACACCGGTGAAGATTTTCTTTTGTAAGTTGAAACCTGATCGTGCGCTCTCGAGCATCGACCGCCTTCAGGGCGTTGAGAACAGGGCTAAGCATCGGATCTTTGTTAATCTTTGGGAGAACTGCAAAAGAATAGACGATCGTTCAGAAGACTTTTTATCAGATAAAGGAAATTCCATGTGTGGTGAAAGAACATTACCCCCCGTGGTCTACAGACGGGTGAATCCCTCCGGACACTTGGCAAAAAAGAACTGATTTTTGAATCAGGGAACCTTTCTAGGAAGATCAAGTATAAGCTTTCAGCTGTGTTGCGGCCCGATATAAACGAGCGATGGGTTAGCCTCTCTCTTTTTAAATAATAGGTGATACTACAACTCGGCAAAGCTCGGGGCGCGGTTAAGTATTCGCATGAACAGAATATACAATCAAGTTAGCATGGCGTAACCATTCGGGAGGTTTGGAATGGAGCCAACCCCATGTTCTGAAGAGTCGCCATAAGAAAGTGATTAAACGGGGGCACCGCACTATAATACACATGTGGTGATGCTAAGCCATGTATCCGGAAGGTGGCCTATGAGCCAATTTTCCTCTTGATGGCAGACGCACGACATCTTCCGGGATGCCGTATTGTGGGCAAATGCTTCACAACGCCCTGTGTGTAAGGATCAAAGAGGCTTTCTCTGGAGGATCAAGCAAAACCCTGAAGTTGGGGGGAGTGCGGTTGACGATGGGGCCAACTTGGATCAGACGGCCATATTGCCCCCCAAAGCTATGGAAGTAGCAGGCCTAGCCGGGATCGACGAAGACTCCGCTTCAGAAATTGGTGAGCTCTCTTCAACTGACTTGCGCCTGGAGGATTTGCGCGTCATTCTATATATGAAAGCTTGTGTTCAAAACAGTCAGGTGCACCAAATATTAACTGTGAGTGTACCAATCACCAATCGAATTCCAAATTTTAACTGTGAGTGTGTGTGATGTGTAATCTGTGTGAGAACGAGCTCGGCGTCTTGAACGCTATGAACAGACCATTCCGTGTAGATGGCTCACTCACACGGGAAAAAGCAATCCGTATCAGCTGTTAATGTCTTTCCTTCTACACTTATTCGTTATCGATCAATGATCAATAACAGATCCATTGTTCGAAGTGACATGGAAAGCTCTTCCTATTCTAGGGACACCAACTGTGCAATGACAAGACCAAACTAATGCAAGCAACTATAGACCAATGAGTTAGAATCGGGAAGAAAATTATCGGTATAGGTCGATTTTAGTATCCTAGAAAGTGATAACAACCTAAGCTGCATGCAAGATGATGTCTTAAGTTATTATCACCTCCTAGAAAAACCAAAATCAATCCGCAGTCCGCAAGTTGTCATGCCGGAATCGACTGTGAAACTTGGTACAAGTTAATTCTGATTCTGTGGATGAAAATAGCAAAACACATCGAGCACTGGGGCAAAACCCTGGCATCGTTTTGTGAAAAACTTTGGACTCGATTTACTATCTTCTTCCACAAAATCACAATCAGCTCGAATCTTCCACTGCATCCATCATCAACATAATCTCACCATCGATCGATGATGTAGTATCACATCAAAATCCACTTCACCGACCTTCGAAACTGAGATAAGCGATGTGGTCTTCAATTCTGGATGGCTCGAACTAGGGTGCTTTGGATCAACAGTGCCTCAAGGCAGGAAAAATCACGGCAGCAGGTGGCGCTAGGAGTGAGGATCGATGGCGGAGGCACTCGGTAATGGCAGAAGGTGGATCGACGAAGGTTCGGTTTCCTTTGGATTGGCTCGGATCGAAAATGTAAAATGAGAGAATGGAGATCCGATCCCACTTATAAAAGAAATAAGAGAAAGGCAAAAAAATTTCAAATACTTGGATCAGTGCCGAGTCGATCCAATTGGATCAGTACCAATCCAATTTATTTCCCCCAAACGACCTCAAACTTTCCTTATTTGCCCAACTCGATGTTCCTATTCATTCTGGAAGTTAACAAGTCAAGGTCACTCCCTAACTATGACAAATGAAGATTTCCACTAAGGACTGGATAGTTAGCCGAAACGTCATAGGCAACTACTCAAGGAAGCTAGATACGACCAATAAAGCTCCATGAAATGGAAACCAAAAGATAAATAATTCCAGCGAAAGCATGCTCTTGGAGGAAAATGTTAACCAGGTTTTTAACCCAGTAGAGTTCAGAAGGAGATAGAACATTCAAACTGTGCCAAAACAACTCGAAACTTGACCGAAAGACCTAAAAGTACATGACAAAAAAACCCCAGGAGTTTGAACCAAAAATACGTCAAGTATTTGGATTAGCACCGATCCGATCAAATTGGATTGGTACCGATCCAAAATATTGACTTGTGGATTCTCCAATCCATATACATTATGTTTCTACATCTCTCCTAAAGTTATCTACCAAGTTTGATAACATTCCGAGCATCCGAGTTGAAGAAGTCAAGACTTATCCGATTCGGATTACAGTTCAATCTAATTTACAGGTGAACCATTGTCAAAATAAGTCAACAAGCTATGAAATTACATGGAAACCTCGCATGCAAGAAAGGAAGCCAACAAAATAGGAGATCTGCAAAAATTGCACAACATTTTAGATGGGTACCGATCCGATCCAATTGGACCAGTACCGATCCAAAAATTTAGTTCAAAATTACCCCAAATTTTACGTGCCTCCTTCTATGGATAACTACAGGCTTCTGGTACTCTAGTTCTGATCCAAGTGCTACTAAACTATATAAATACCATCCTATCTTCAACAGAAGGAGGGTCGGTTGCTCTGATCACTGGGAAAATCTGCTACTAAGATTCTTCAACCTTCTCCCACCCCCACAATGGCTGCCGTGGGAGAATTGAGACCCTTCCTTTTGTCTCCATCAATGGTGGTCTAATCTTTCTTTGTTCAATTATTAGAATTGTAAATAACTTGTACTTGTGATCAATAGTCAATCCATCAATAAAATCTATAAAGTGGACGTAGGCTTCATTAACAGCCAACACTATAAAAATCTTGTGTTTCTCTACTTTATTTTGTCTTTTCTGCAATTTGAAGAGTGTTTTGCTCTACTTTATTTGTTCTAATAAAACAGGGCGGGTGCTTTCACAATCATATTAGGGTGTTGATCCATTTTCTGGGTTAACAGTTTCTATGCTTATGAAGTTCCAGTATCCATTGTAAAATATGATCTTGATGTTGGACATTTTTGCCTTAGATGTCACTTCAATAGCTATGAATTTCACTAGCGGATCGATGACCCTCTACCTCAATATGCAGTTGACTATATAGTGGAAATGAAAAACGAATTAGCCTTGCTAAAAAACTAACTGAGTCTGGCATTTGTTTAGCAGCAAGAGATGACTCTTATGGAAGAGATGCATCTTAATTTTTTTACTGCTACCGTGGCTTTGTAGTTTGTACTGACATGATGACAATAGAAGGTAAGGATATTAGATGTCATTCATTTAATTGTCACTAATGTAGGTGCAGAATCCACTTTTGGTTCAACGAACCACTCCCTTAGAGAGCTGCAAACTTAGCCTCAAACTTATGGAATGAGATTAGGTTACTTAAATACCAACTTGCATCATCTTTCATTTGACGTAATCTACATTTTATGAGAGCTATGTGATTTTCATCTGCTAGTGTACAAATATATTAATGTACCATTTGATCCATATGTATCTTTTAATGTATAAATGTATTAATGTACTTCTAATATATGAATGTATCTTCTACTTCTAAAAATGGTACAAAATACAACACCATGTGTAAAATTAAGTGAACAACTCTCTGAAATATTTGCACAAACATGTCCATTATTGAGCAAAGCATATTCCACTTAACTAATGTCATATCGGTAGAGTATACGACACCCTGTGTTAAAGTTGAATGGAAAATTCCTTGAAAATATTTGCACAAACATGTCGAATGTTGAGGAAAACAAATTCCGCCAAGCATACTGAGTGGACAACTTCTCTCATATAAGGAATCTGACGTTCATCTCTAATGGCACATTACAACCTATTAACTACCTCACACATCAAACAATTGTATACTAATATGATGTCTTTATGTTTTATCAAATGTGTTATGGAATTCAATAGTGATTCCAATGAGGAATAGATTCAACCAGAAGAAAATGAGAAAATACAGGAAACGGTAGAACTGTTAAACCAAATTCTAACTTAACAATGAAATAAATAGAATTCAAATAGAATTTAAAATATATCCCTAATCAAAATAATATAGATCAAAAATGTCCAAAATGCCTAAAATATCCAAAGTTCAAATCATTCTCCATTTATATGCAATCAAAGTGAAATTCTAGAATATATGCAATTTTCTTTATTCAATAGTCAATATGCAAGAAAAACAAATCATCCTCTTTTGTTCTAAGTCAAAAATCATGAATGATGTTAATATGAAAATTGACATTTCAAAAGATCCTTATATTCAAAAGTTCAAGCCATCTTTTCCTTCGTCGGCCATTAAAGGAGAGCTCAAACTCTTAATGGAGCTTAGGCATGTCCAACTCTAAATTATGATTTACGTGAAGGGAGAGAAAGGAGAGAGGAAACTCATTTTAGGTGGGGGTAGGTGTCTATTTATAGAGGTTGGAGAGTGGTATAACTCGCTTGGATTGGTTGATCAAAGTTGACATGATTAGTGACTTGGCAAGACGGATGACCTTAATGGTGTCACTTGTCATCATCTCAATACACTAGTAGTTCACACGGATCGCTATGTTGGCCAAGGGATCAACAAAGGTGGCATGGTTGTATAATAGTGCTTTGGAGCTTTGTTACATATAATTCTCTTCATATTAATACACTACTTCTTTGCATATGTTATTGCTTGAATTTCACCATTATATGATGGCTTTAGTTGGCACACGAAGGCTTTATTCAACACATAACGAGTTTAAACAATACATGATAGCTTGTGATTCATCATGACGGCTTGAACCATCATTACATCATGATTTATCATGATATCTCCTTATCCATTCAATAGCTTGAATTATTATGATGGCTCGAATCATTGTGATGGCTTTGATGGCTTGAATAACTGAATCACTCTAGCTTGAATAATCTCCTCATTATTGCTTTGGATAACATACCATGATGATTTTGATTATCACATGATGGCTTCTCAACAATGCTTTATGATGGCCTCGAACTTTCTTATCATGATGGCCTCAATACTTCATGATGGCTTTGATTATCACATGATGGTTTCTCAACAATGCTTTACAACGGCCTTGGCCTTTCTTATCATGATGGTCTCAATACTTCACGATAGCTTTTGATAACATATCTTGATGGCTTTGATGAATTGCTTCACAATAGCTCTCAATGCTTTACATCACGCTGGCTTAGGCCTGTCAACGGATGCTTTCGGATGCGGATCATGCCATATCCGCATCCGAAATCATTTTCGGATACCGGATATCCTCATCCGCGGATATAGACGGATATCGGATAATTATCCTATCTACTAATGACCGAAAAATCAAGAATTATAAAAAAAAATTTTAGTTTAATATAAATATTTTTCAATCCCATTGATTATAAAAGTGTTAAAAATTAGCAAATATGATGATAATAAATAGTTTCGAGCAGTTAATAAGCATTTAGTGCATATAATATAAACTACTAACTTAATAAAATAATAAATGAATATCTTTCACTACACTAAAATAAACATAATTTTAACTATAATCTCGATAAAAACTGGATGGATAATTTTTGAATGCGGATACCTTCGTATCAGCATCCACATCTGTTTTTCTGGATATCAGATAATTATTTGCTTTTCGGATGCAGACAGATTTTGGACTTTTTGGGTATCCATTGACAGCCCTACGATGGCTCCATTTTCCCATGATAATTCTATATATGTACGAAGACTTAATTGTGCATGACGGTTTCAATTGTACACGATGTCTTTAATTAATCACGATGACTCCCAATTGCACACGATAGCTTCACTCTTCACTTGATGACTTTGAACTATACACGATGGCTCTCATCTACATAGGAAGACTCCAAACAACATACTATGATTTTAAATTGCACATGATGGCTTTCTTGCTTACCAATCTGCTTTTGGAATTTTGGATGAAACAAAACTATACCGTGAAGTTAATGGTTTAACATCCAAAATGCATGGTGGTTTAGTAATTGGTCGGGAACATATCAACTGCAATCATTTTACATTCCATGTAACTCTCATGCAAGACTAATTTAATCCAATTTCAGCATATAGACCGGATACGTTTGGGAGAAGATTCAGAATGCGAAGAGATTTATTTTTAATGATTTTGGTAGGTATTTAAAGCAATTATGATTACTTTGTTCATAAGCCAAACGCTTCAGAAAACACAAGGTTTAAGCGGATAACAAAAAATGACCGTCCATTTTAAGATGTTTGCTTATGGTACCTATGTGAATGTGCTAAACGATGCATACCTGATTGTAGAGAGTACTGCATTCGAAACTCCAGAAAAGTTCTGATAAACTATAGTGGATTTTTACAGTATTGAGTACTTAAGATCTCCGAACGAAGAAGATGTTGCAAAAACAAGAAAAGGCATGAAATCAGGTGATGTCCAGGAATATTAAGAAGTCTTGGTTGTGTGCATTGGGAGTGGAAGTACTATCCTAAAGCATATCAAATAGCTTCAAACGGTAAGGATGTATAATTCAATATAGATTTACGATAATTAGTAATCCTTGTAGATTATGGAAAGGATCCAATATGGCTAAAATCACGTTTACATATATAATTCTATATAATCTGATCATTGAAGATGAAAGAGATATAAAAGAAGGCCATCATTACAAATACAATGGTGCAAACCAGATGCCAAAATATTTTGGAAAAACAATCTTCAAAAAGAAGAACATTATGACATCCACATGGACCAACAACTTGCATACCAAAATGCAGCACTGCATAATAGACTCAAAAAAGATCTTATGGATCATATTTGAAATCATTATGGAAACTACTAGTTTACTTATATGTTAATGCTTACTTTCTTCATGCTTGTACTTTGTTTTTCTAAGGAATGCTAGTTTGGTTATGGTTGTATTAATCAATCAGTGTAGTACCTTTTTTATATTAATGATATACAGTAATTCATTCATAAATAACTAGAATCAAATAAATTAATACACATAACCAAAGATACATTAATACTTTTCTAGGAAATTACAAGCGCGTCATTTCAAGGAATATAAAGTAAATTTTTAACAATAATGATTGGTTGGTTCAAAATACACTATGATTCACCCAAGTTACCAAAAATCATTAGTCTTTTACACTCAAACTAATATTGGGTTGTAAGTTCATCCATCCCCATAAGATCTTTTTCAGTAGTCATTTTCTCATATCTCTGACATTCAAGATCCAACTTTTGTTGCTTAATTTTCATAAACTTTTTTATCACATACACATTTTCCTTTGAAACAATGTTCCTTTCTTGATTTTATCTTTTGTGCATTTCATAGGCAGCGTGTACTTGAGAATCCAAGGCTGTTTAGATCTTATCCTTCCACTTTAAAGCTTTCGCTCCCATTGGTCTTACATCTTCATCGGGTCTCTAAGTAAGCTTATCCACCTCATTTTCCTTCTCATAATGTGTTTCTCTACCGAATGAGTATCTTAGACTCGAGTAGAATGTTGATTTTGTTGTTTTATTCTTAGCTTTGTTTTTTATTTGAACGTCTCTCAAGCTTTCTTATTGTTAGAATTCCGCTTTGTTTGATTAGTTAACATCTCAGAACTATTTCTGAAATGGTAATAGTGAGGCTTTTTGATACTATTTCCCCTTGCAAATAACTTCAAGAATTATGTATTTACCTTTTATTCCTAATAGAAAAATAAAATAAATATTCACAGTTTCTATTAAAGCATAAAGGAAAATTAAGAGACATGCTAGCTGATCTTCGTCTTCCATTCCATTAGCGTTTTTTTATTTGTAGATTTGTGTTCCGTAAAATTGAGTTTATCGATTAATTTTTTTGAATCGACCTTGATCATTGGCATTGGTTGTGTAACGAACGGGATTTTCGACCCTCGAAAATCTACACTAGTACATCCTCATGTCTCAAATCCAAGTGCCAAAAAGCCCGAACGTTAGGGGAAAAGAAATAAAGATAGAACATAATCTCACACGAATAGAATAACATATATTATTTCAATATAAAATCTTTACAGTGGAAAATTTTGAATACAATATCAGAGTCTAACCTAGATTCAGCCTAGACAGTTATAAATCTCCATCCTTGCAATTGCTGAAAAAAATAAAAACAAATACAATACATGCAGCGGATAATAGAATACATCCATACGTAGATAAAGATCTACAACTCTCCTTGAAAACTCCAAGCGTCTTCAGCTAAACCTGAAACTCTCGGTTCTGACCCGAGTATTAAAAATACCCGGATCAGGATTGTTAAACCAGCGTGAGATACTCGAACCATAAGCTTATGATGGAGTCATAGATGGGTACTAAACAAAACCTTTAAAAAGAATAGTATCTCATAAGACCACGCCGCACATAAACACTGACGGGTTTTTACCTTACGATAACCAAAATACTTTATACTAAAAAACACTTTGATATTATCTTTAATGACATGGGTTTCGAAAACATTTTTCAAGTAAATATATATAAAACAAGTATCAATACCTAGACTAAGTCTATGGTAATATATCCGGACTAGGTCAACGGAATATACGTGGACGGAATATATGATAACAAAGGGGTAGCTAAAATGTTTGCAAAGCATTACAGCTATTTTGGGAATATAATCAAAAACCGTAAAGATTATATTGAAATTGGATTTCCAACATGATAGGGAACTAGTGGCTTTTTCCTTCGATCCACGCATAGCAACTTTAGTCCTCGCGGTGCCTTAATCGCTTTTCTCAAACAAGTCACTTGGAACTGCACTTGCTACACTACCCATATCTTATAACCTTATCGCTTTTCACAAGCAAGCCACTATACACCTTGATGATCCAGATTCCACTGGAATCCCCCATACTCATACAATCAATAGCCTGAAATATATGCTCTACAGACCACATAAGTACCCGTATCATCTACGGGATGTGAGGCTCGTGAGGCTACGCTCAATTTTAACAAAGCCACACTTTACTATTCACAAAGCCATGCTTTATTCTTCCATAAAGCTAATTCCACTTAGAATGCCACATTGTCATTCCTTAATCACACAACTGATTTATACCAACATATAACTCCTGAGCTCGTATATCTCACGAAAGAGTGATAAGCTAAGAGAATTTGCCTTCTCCGCCTCCAAGCAGGTAATATGTTGATAGAGATCAATTAATATAATCAAAAATGCACTGTCGGACACTCGTCCATACAAGTTCATTTTGGGACTGAACGAAACCGAAGGCACCCCTCCTACTACCATTAGTAGCGAGTAGTCCTTGCAATCCAAATATTTCAAAACACGATAGGACCACTGCTATAATAAATGTCTCTATATTGGAAGCGACCCGGAGAATGTCAACAAGCAGTCCTTCCACTATGAAGGTCTTCGGTCATCAATACAACAAAGATTTTCAAAATGCAGATACCATTGCCATATAAATATAATGTGGGGGTAAACCTCTGGGACTCGTGTAATCATCATCTTCAACATATCTTCATTTTCGAACGTATACATTGGTACGAAGTGGCTTTCGAATAGGAATTACCCAAATTTGACATGTTCCTTAGAACCAATCATTGATTAAAAAGATGTTAAGTTCGCATATGATTATCAATCATTAATCAATTTAATTCATCTTTTTATTCATTCATAGATATCTCTTGGATATATAATCATTGAATCATTTATTTATCTTTTTCAAAGTATATGGAATCATTAAGCCTCATTTATTGAATCATTTGGTTAATTTTAAACCTTTTTAATCTTGGAATAATTCCAAACTGTTTCACTTTTGAAAACATTTCCAAATCATTTCCAGGTAATCCACGTATTTAAATTTTAAAAATTATATCATTATACTTTGGGAAATTTTGATTCGAGTAAACCAAATTTACATCCCATCTGTCGGGCCAGTCAGGATATCTAGGAAGAGCAGGAAACTGGTTTTCCAAACTCAAGCCTAAACACTATCTCTCTGACACCCATAAGGCGATCAAGTTATTTGATCGACTCTAAATCATTAAACATTTATTTAACCATTCTATAAACCTTCAAATTACATTTAAAATACTTTGTTAATCATTTAAAAACATTTGCAAAAGATTTGGAAAAGAATGGTTGCGTTTAAAACTATATTTCAAAAGTTATAAAAAAAAGTGCTGCGGGAAAGTGCTGCGGAAAGTGCTTTTTAAGCTATATTGATCAAAACATCTTTTTATCATTTGAAAATTTGTTTTTATAACTCAAATCACTTTTAAAAACATTTTAAAATATTTATAAGATTTATTCCATATTTTTAAACAATTTAAAAATATCATTTTCAAAGAAATCCAGTTTTGGATTCCGAACTGCAAAACCGCGATTTTTAATAAACTTGTTTTACTCATATCTCAAAATATACTTATCGAAATCTCAATTTTCTTTCTTTTTTTAAAAACTATGGATATAATAGTTCGGAAAATTCATATCTCGAAGAATTCCAAGCTATATTCCACTCCCTACACTTGTTTGAATTCTACGGCGCGAAATCGCGAACTACCATTACGCGACGCGCCTATTTTTGACTCCAAATTTATTATTTGTCAAAACTTCTCCAAATTAAATTTTAATATTTATAAAACATTTATAAACCATTTTCAAACATTTAAACCAATATTTTCCATATTAAATCTCTTTTCAACTTTTAAATCATTTCATAATATTATATTATTATAATATTCATTTTCAACTTTTTTATACTTTCAAAACCATTAAGAGGCTAAATAAACACCATATATACATCCATATGGATTTATTTTCCATTAATTATTCATGATTAGTTTCTTAACCATTTTTATTATGATTTCTCATAATTATCACAACCAAGTTATCAACCATATCAACATCCACATAATTCATCAAGTAATCATCTAAGCATTTTAATTTATAATTTAAACATTCATATAATTATTTTCTAAATATAAGCAAATCGAGTACTCACCATAAATCAAACCAAACTTCCTACCAACATTCAAATCACTACAACACTTCATCTAAATCATTACTGAACTCAACCAAAACTTCTTCAATTCAACTCCTTCTTGCTCCTAACTCTTGACCATCACTTCTACCTTTGCTTTACTCTCGGCCATGCCCTCATCATCACCTCATGCTTATGCCATCACCTCCAACCACCTTCCAATGCTCACGACCATGCCTCCCCACCTCCATATTGCTCACGGCTAAGCGCCATTAAAGAAGAGAAGATGAAGAAGTAGATTAAGAAGACGTTAAAGAGTAATTAGTGGATTGGTGCTTAAGCACTCCACTATTTTTAACCCTCCTACCTCTCTTAAAGAGGAGAAGCCATTAAAGAGCATTAAGAAGCTCAAGAATGGTGAAGAATAAGAAGAATGAATTTGTGAAGAATGAAGGAGGATATGGGTGAGTATTTATAGGAAAAATTTGTGAAAAAATATTCAAATGTGTATGGACCAAACTACCCTTAGCCCACTCCCCTCCCATCACATCATAATACACGTTACTAACCCCCCTCCATGTGCTCCATCACTTCATTCACTTCCAATCCATGTGCATTTGACTTTTGGATGGCTTAAGGGTTAAGCTTTGTAAAATATCTTAGATATTTTTAACTTTATTTATATATAAATGTATAAATTTGTAATGTATACATACATGGATATATGTATATGTTAGGGTGTGTATTTATGAGTTATATATATGTGCATGACATATAAACAAGGTTGCAACGACTTTCGAACAACTTTCGTTCGTTAAACCGTTAAAAATCGGGAAACCGATTCATGGTCATATTTTCACTTTTAATTTAAATTACATATATTTGTAAACAAAATTTGAAAATAAATTTGTAATCATTTGTAATTATTTAAAATGATCTCATTTGAATTATAAAATCATATAAATCAATATTAACATTTATTTACAAAAATTGTTATTATACCGGTAAAGCGATATCAATTTTCTTATATTTTCAAACTGAATATATCTTTATAAAACAATTATAAATTATTTATTATCACATTATAACTATTTAAATGAATTATTATAATTTAAAAACAATTATTTGAATAATTATAATAATTATTAAATTATTAAATCACAAATCCATTATTAAATATAAGGGCATCATTGAGAATGTCATACATACTTTTAATTTCCCAAATTAAATTAATTAATTTTATTTCATATTCCTATTTAATTATAAAAATAAGTGTATGCATGTAGCTCCGTGCGCGATGTTCTACGATTATAGGGCCGTTTATCGATAAAACAGCTTTCGGCCATTTTATCGATATTCCTTCAAATTTTATATTTTTGTAAATATCTATTCAAAATAAGATTACCATTATTATTTATTGTTCAAAACATCATAACCTATGTTTTTAAAAGCTTATATTTGAATATTTTAAAAATAAATATAATTTATCAAATCGATAAATTTGCGGGTCGTTAAAGGTTGTGTGTTATCCAGATGTTTTTAGTTGTAGGAATCCATTACTTTTCTATGGTTTGGTCATTACCCTTAATCGTATCTTTAGAATAATGGCAATAAATGTAACACAAATTATAGTCTTCTTCACTTTGTCATGAACTGGACAAATGCAAGCTAAGAGGTGTTTCATTCTAGCATGATAGTCTTCATACTCAAAATAATGTAAACTTAACGTGTGTAAACTCTCCAAATGGTAAAGACATTTTACGAAATGAATTTAATATAAGATTTAATTGGTTTAGTAGAAGATTGTAGAATGTGATATATTTGAAAATCAAAAGTGGATTATTTACGGTTGTTTGAACGGAAGTAGCTGATAGTCGTATTACGACTATTGGCTACTGGGCGTCTACTAAATAAACACGTAGATATCATGAGCCTATAAAATAAGCCTATAAAGTCACGTGCCTATTAAATAGGTGTAAATGTTAGATGCATATTTAATAGGTATCTAGATATCATGCACCTATTAAATAAGCATCTAACGTCACACTAATAGGCGTCTAATTAAACTGGCTATTTAATAGGCACGCAAATGTTAGGGAAACCTAAGTGATCAATAGTCGCTGCGAACTATAACTTACACTGTCATTCCCAAAACTTTCAAAACCCTAATTTTGTAAAGAAATAAAGATAAAAATCAAGCTCATCGATGGCTTTACCCATGGATGAACTGAAGTTGATCTCAAAGAAATTGACCATCGCACCTGAGTACATGTAATGTCTCAAATCGTCTAATATAGTATGGGTGATGACTATATAACCAATTAGAGACCCTCCTCTTACAAACTAGTTTTATAGGTTGAGTTCTACCTATTTTTGTTCATAAACAAATGGTAGTCTAACACAACGATAGGAAAAGTTTCAAACCCGTAGACGATATGTATGGGCATAGAAGACATGTATGGACATGATGTCACTCTATTGGACATTAACATTGCATGGACGGTGTTAGTGCAATAGAGGGTCGACGTGGACGTCGGACTTTGGAGGCGTGGTGATATGCAATGTCAAAGTTTTTTTTTGAGTGTGCCAACTACCAATACACACGATTTCAATCTGTTTCTAAGGTATGGCGCTTCGGACCTCCAAAGCATCCGCAAGTCGCTTGGTTGATTGCAACCGATGATGTGGCATCTAATTACTTAAATTCCTATCGATTCTCTTTTGAAGCCAACAAATTCATTGAAGGGTAATTCTATTTATACACCAATAATTACTTAACATACGCCAGAAATTATAAAAAACTTGTATACACCAAAAATTACTATACATACACCATTCTTTTTACAAGATTACCCTTGTTCTTATCATCATCATCTTCTTTCATTCAAACTTAAAACTCATTCACGCAAGCTAGAAATTTCTAGCATAAACTAAGTCAAAGCTAAACAAATGGACTTTAATTTATAGCATTAATTTTTAACTTCTTTTTTCTATTACTTATAACTTATCAATTTTAATCAAACTAACTCTAATTTTATTTAAAAAACTCATACCTTTAAATTAGAGCAACCAACGGTAAAAGTTGTCTTAACTAATATTCTTGGTTCATGATAAAGTGTCATTAACTTCTTCCCCAAAATGCATTAATTTGATCAAATTTCGTTAAATTTGATGTTTTAATTTAATGAAATATAATAAGGATATGTTAAGATCAATGTTTTAAGAACCGAACCGTAAGTCGAACCGTGACGTCTCAAGGTTCAAGGTTCCGAAGGTCGAACCAGTCGGACCGTCGGAACCGTGCATTTTTATTTTTTAACATTTTGTGCATTTAAAACGTAAATTATAGAGTAAGTTGCTTAATATAAGATATTACCTCATGTCATAAAAAAATATCATATCATTTCTACATGGACAACATATCTCATGTATATATAACGTAGCTTTAAACACAAACAAATTGAAAATAATTTACATATACAACAGTTGAAAACTACGTATAAATACTAAAATAACATAAACTTAAACACTACAACTTTGTTTTGAACTCAACCATACATAAAAGTTAACATATATAATAGTTGACAGTTTACATATAAATTTCAAAATAACAACCCAAATACTACAACATGGTTTCAAACTCATACATATCATACTCAAACACTACAAAGCTTACAGTCATGTATTCACTATGTTTGCCATAATACAGAATTGTTGTAATTCACCATTCACAGTATTCATAAACAGAATATCATTTTTAGTAATAACAAAATTTGCATTCATAATTGCTATAATACACCAGTTCGTCATTCAGCTCCTAATTCCTATATGTACTATTTAGAGTATCCATATCATCCATTTCAAACAATGGAAAAATGTACCAAAAAGTTCCCAAAACACTCAATACATGAGATAATTTTGCTGCAGCGACACTACCAAAATTAAACTGTAAGGGTTCAGGTGAAAAAGCACACATAGTTAACAAAACATATCAAAATTAAACTCAATACAAGAGATGCAAATGAAATAAGAGCTAAATACAATTTAATTTGATCAGTCTAAGTGGTTGAGTTTCAGTTTGGGTGACTATTTTGAAATCAGAAAATCATCAGTAAAATTAAATACTTCAATGTTCAATCATACCAAATCCAAACAGTATAAAACAAAGCTTATTTCTAATAAATTTAGTACTAAAATTTATTTAAAAAACAAACCTTAATAATTTTGCTGCAGCGATACTATAGATTGTCCAAACTTTTCAATGACGACTCTTGTTGTAGCGGTGGCGATGCTTACGGAAGCAGCGATGGGGTTTGCAGTAACGGCGGCGGATTTTATGGCAGCGGCAGTAGATTTGGTGGCAACAGTGGCGGATTTTGTAGCAGCTACGGTTTGTGAATTTTAGAGTAGAAAAGGGTAATCGGTAAATCTCGATAATAAGGGTTCAAACGACGGTTAGATCGACGGCTTTGAGGTCTACCCTGCAGTCTGAGATTGCCAGCGGCCCAACTCCTCTCCGGACCGCCATAGCGCACAGTTCACGGTTTTTCGTGGTCGGACCGTGGCCCGGTCCGGTCCTTAAAACACCGGTTAAGATGCAATTCAGAAGAAGGGTAATTTAGTAATATATTATGTTAGAAAAACAAGGGTGTATGTAAAGCGATTTTTGACGTACAAATAGAATTTGCCTTCGTTGAAATCCCAGAATTATTAAGATCATCACTGCTTTCAGTATTCATGGACAATTCACATGTTTTTATCAGGTCTTCTCATGGTTGGTTGTTTTTGCTTAATCTATGTACTAAGGTACCGTTTGTTTCAGAGAAAAAGCACTTTTTGAAGTGCTGAACGAAGGCACTTAATATATTCAGCAGTTTTAACGTTGTTTGGTTGGAATACTCAGTCAGCAAAACTCAGTCAAACCAGCAAAATATCAACAAGCAAATATACGGAGCTTATTTCAACTTCTGAAACAGCTGTAGATATTTTACAACGAATACCCCTATTTGTTTTTCTCACTATTTACAGCAGCAACAGCTATTTCAAAAGAATAGCAGGAGGTCCCTGATTGCACAGCAGAGGTAATGATTTCGTACTTTTCTTTTTTTGTTACTGTACGTCAGTTAATTTTCGCACATATATAATGCAGTAAGACGTTAATTCATGATAAGTATAGTGATTATGCTAGATAAGTTTTGGATGTGATTTGATCTAATGCCTGAATCATCATTGTGCTTTTAATATGTCTGCAAACTGTATGTTTAGTGACAAGATCTTTGGTAAAATTGGTGCTTTTGAGTTTATTTTGAATCAGGGCTCGGACTGGCATTATTAACATACGATTCTTATCAACAAATTAACCAAAGGCTATATTAACTCACCGTCTTTTAGATATCATCTGAAACCTCTTTATTAAACTCTCATGTATTATCATAACATATTTTATGAAAATCTCTGAACCGTTTGTTTGAATTACTCTTTTGAATATTGTTTGACATGTTTGAATATCGCTCAACATCATGTTGTATAGCATGCATTGTAAAAGTGCAAAAGATAATAATCCGATTGTTGCCATTTAATTGATAGCATTAACATAATACAGATACAGATATAGTTACTTCTTTTGGATATTGTTTTAGGTAATTGGCAAGTTCAACACAAGGTGGTAGATAAAAAGTATTGTTTTAAAATGGCATTTCTTCTCAGTTTATTACTTGACCAAACGTTTACCTTCACTAATTCCAGCAAGAAATGCCATAAGAAGATAGTCTACTGTTTCTTGTTGCTCATTACATAAAGAACATGACTCATAAATATTATAACTCATAAATGTTAATTTTCCTTGAAACCAATTAATATTTAGCTGGGAGAAGATTTTTAAGGGTCCTAAAAACACAAATTGACATTTTTGGGAAATGCATTTTTTCTTGAATCACCTTTCCCCTTTGAACTTTGTCGTACTTTTTTCTAATTGCTTGCTACACGTTTTTAAATTAGGAATGACATCATGTAAAAAGTCTAAAAGTAAATGTGCGGACAATGAAGTAACCGTAACTTCCAAGAGCAGGGCCACTTTTGTCGAAAATCCTGAAATGGAAAAACACTTTCTTGAGTTATGCGTAAGAGAAGTCGCTAATCACGAGCGTAAAGGAGCTTCTTTGACTTTAGACTCGTGGAAAAGACTAGAGAAAGAGTTTAACACAAAGTGGGAAGTCAACTACGAACATAAGCAATTCAAAAAATCATTATACTTATTTAAGAGATGATTATGCACTTTAGACTAAAATAACTGAACTATCTGGACATGGATACTGTGCTGAGACGAACACCATACTTTGGCCTCCAGAAAAATGGAATGAGGTCGTTAAGGCAAGTTCAATATATATGCTTTACGTTGTGTTAATAATAATTTAATTATTTTTCTCCCATTTTAGTTAAAATGCCTCCATATAAATTTTCTCATCAAAGAGATATTGTTATTGCATGTATGACGATACACAACTTTCTACGTCGCGTCTCACTAGATGACAAATTATTTTTGGAAGCCGAGCAAGAAGAAGATGCTGCAAATGATGAAACAAGCCATGGAATTGATAATCAAGAACCACCTCAGGCTCCACCAAGTCATAGTGAAGTATTTTCATTCGAGTCGCAAGCTTTTATGGCAAATTTGCGTGATCAAATTGCCGATCTTGTCTAATTTGTGGCAAATATAATATTATTTTTAATAAACAGTTTTGTTTTTAATTTCCTGTAGAATGCCGTTGAATATTTTTCATTTGTATTTGTCACTCATGCCAGGTACTTTCATTTAACTGATAAATGACATTAACAACAAAGGACAAATTTGTCAACTAATAAGTTACAGCTTTTTTAGCAAACGAAGCCTAAATCTGTGCCACTAACTAACCCCCTCGCTGATTCCATTTTCAATTTTCAGAATCTTCAAATTGAGGACTAGCATTCTTTCAGGCAAGATATTAACAGTCCCGATTTGGTTTCAGCTTAACTTCAGATCCTGGTGAGGTTTACCTGACTATTTTGCGTTAATTTACTGTTCTGAAAGGATTTTGTACTGTGAAGTAGGATCTGGTGTTTGGATCAAGATGTAGCATTCTGAAATTTATAGGCGTGGTAATATTCACATATGTTGCTACCGTGGAAAGCACTTCCTTGCTTTAGGTGGTGATTTATTTGTTTGTGAATTTGGTAAGAAACCAAGTGTCTTTAAGCTTGTTTCTTTCAGGTTAAGTGATACTGGAACAAATGCATTTGTATTGGATGGCAAATTCTATTTGTATGCACAAAAATGCTGAGTGACTCCTTTTAATTTTATAAAATTTTATTGGACAAAAATGCTCTCGGTTGAATTTGTATTTTTTATCTTTTTTCGACACCTCGTAGAGCGGATACATGGATTCATACATAACGTCGTATAGCTAGTGCGTGGTTTATGTACCAACCACACATTTGAACTACGAGATTTATAGTCATATCTTCTAGCTGCTCTACGGGTTAAGCTTTTATACCATGTAGGCACTACGTGGTGGTCAAAAATGTTGAGAAAATAAAAACGAGTTATATTTAAGTGATGGTATTTTGATCAAATTTAATTTTAAAATTTTCCAGGGATAGTCAGTCTTTCCTTGGGTTCAAATAAAATTTGTCTTCTAGGATTCTTACTTGAATCGGATGGAGATCTTTTGCTATTCCTTGTACTTGACATCTGCTATCAAGCCTGCAAGGTATTCAAACTGGAGTTTGGACTGCAGCTGGTTAAGTTGGTGGAGTTGAAGTGCTTAGGTGACAAAACATTATTTCTGAATCTGGATACTACATTTTCTCTCATTGCAAGCAAATATCCTGGTTGTAAAAAAATTATATTTACATAAGGGTTTTTAAGCAAATTTAAAGAGCAGACTATTACTCCAATTCTGATAATATATGATTGTGAGGAAGAGTACTCTAGGTTTATACCAGATGATTACGTTCCTGCTTGGTATTAGATACATTGTGCCTGGTTTACACCCAGTCTTTTGATTTGAGATGTTGGAATCAAGAATTTCAACAGTTCCATAAATTTTGGATATGTTTGAGTCAGTATGTCCTCCTAACTTATATATTTTTGTTGATATACTTGATTTTATGTCAGTATTCAACAATTACAACAATTGTATTGTCTATTAAGTATCTGAAGGGAAAATTTTGGGTTTGTATATGCTTTGCTTTGCAATCTTTATACTCGATTTTACTATACTGATAATCTCATTTCAAAGGATGATTTAGATGTTGGTTACTGATATATCCAAAAATTTAAAGATATAAATAAACTAAATATTTTAGTTTGTTTAGTCAAAGATATCTGAAACTGGATAAAACACTTCTTATCTATTTGATTATCTGAATATTGACACTAACACAGTGGATGAAAACATTCACTCGCTAATAAGATAACACTTGTATTTTCATATAGGTATACATGCTTCTGTCAATCTATTTCATTTCATTTTGATCTTTTTATATAGGAGTTATGTAATGATTATTTGTTATTGTTACATCTTTTTATACAGTAAATTAAAAGTCATTTGTTATTTCAAAATAGTCGCAACAATGATAGTTGTTATTTTTTTTCAACTATGATTTTACCGATTGATAATGATAATTAAACATAATCAAATATTATAAATAGTTTAGATGCTCCGACATTAGTCTATTGACTCTATTGTTTTGAGAGAGAACATGCTCTCTCTCTCTTTTGAAGTATCCAAACTGAGAGCATTGTCTTTTGCAAGATAGGCCCTTCAATTTTTTCAGCAACAAGGCCATGATGAAGTTTGATGTGCGCAATCCTTGAGAATAACTGTTTTTTTGGTTATACATGATTTAATTAAGAAATTTTAATTAACTAATTTATGAAGAACTAATAAAGTTGGAAAATCGAAGGACGCGAGAAATGATGAGTGTGTATATTATACTTAGGAAAAGTACAAGAGAAATGAATGTATTCAGGGTAAATGTAATAAAATTAAAGCCTAAACCCATTTTTTTTTTATCCCTAGTTGATTTTTTCTATCATTTTATTTTTATTTTCATACAATTCAAATATTTCATCATTCTAATGGCTTCATTTTAAAACTTCAAAAGAGGTTAAACTTCTTTTTTAACTAAAGGATTTAAAGTACAACCTTTTTTTCCACTTTAAAGAGAGATTTTGGTAAACACAAACATAACAAAATTTGGTCCAGTATGGCCCCAGGCGATTCATGTCCTAGGGCTTGCAGCAGTTCTTCCTCACCTCATTCCCATCAACCTGCTCCCTATTCTCATTCCCCATTCGCCTCCTCCAAGTACCTCCTCCTCTAAGAGATGTTAACAAATTAATAGATTAGATGAAAAGAGATATCAAAAACCATGATATTGACCTTTATATTTCTTAGATATTTCTATTATCTTGAAGTATACAATCATTGATTGTGCTCAACAAAGTTATGTAGTCCGTCTTACTAATTTATTAACATTCGTAGCATCACCAAAAATTGATATGTGACTTGACTGTGCTTAACAGCCCTATATATAAATATGTATGTGTGTGTGTCTTGCTCTACCATTAAATGTAAATGATAGAGATTTGTCTGAAATTCACAATTTTAAAATATTAAATGAATGATACTGATAACAAGTGTTTTGAGTATTTTAGATACTTGATGACATTAAGTGTCATTGCATATATATAATGTTTTTACATTATATGCATAAATGATTTCTTATATATAAGGGTATTCTTGATTTTAACTAGTTAGATCCTTAATTTTTATTATATGTATTTTATTTTATATACATTATATAAAATTTTCTTATTTAATAATAACATTTATAATTTAATACCAAGTATTATATATATTTATGCATATGTATTTTAAAATAACAATTTAATTAGTATTACCACCTAATTTAAACCTTTTATGAACTATAGCTGTATAGCATTTACCGTTCATACTATAATTTAATATTGTTTTGAATTTTATTCATTTATAAACCTTTATAATTTTAAAATCAAAACTATTTCAGCTATTTGTATTAGTATACCTTTGAATTTTAAAACAATTTCAAATTTATATATTAATAATCGTTATGAATTTAAATTTAAACAATTTTAAATATGTTCATCACTATTATAGATTTTAATTTGAAACAATTTTAAATTTAAATTTTGTAATATTTAAATACGCTTATTTTAATCAACTTAAGGACCAAACCATTTGGACCTCACACGTAGGGATTACCCTAGAATTGGACCATCCAACGAGCTAGGAAAAACCTGTGAAAGCTGGAAGATTTTCCATTCATAAGAATGTTCTTTAATTGTGTAACATTTTTCCTAAGTCACCCTTGCCTAGACATCCATCTAATGAAATATTCTTAAGGTTAGCCTTACATGTTGCTTGGTCATTCATTTTAACACAATGTAAGCTCTGATATCATTGTTGGATTCAAGCGGGGCAGATGAATTTTTTTTATATAAAAAAATCCTCTTATTTATTATGCAATGGACAGTTTTTAATGAGCAATCACGTATGATTAAGTTCACGTTATATCATATTTAACATTTAAATTGATGTAATGAGATTATTTCACATCACATAATGTATACAATTTTTTCCATAATATTTTTTCCGTATAACATATTTGTGTTGATTAATGATAGACTCTTATAGAATTCCTTCTTGGTTGTTCAGGCTTTAGAGGATTGGGAGCCGGCGGAAGTTTGATTATTTGTGATGCAGACAAGGTACGTTTTTCCCCAAGGTTCATACTGTAAACATGTCGCATTATATTATGTAAGATGCTGATGCATGTAGCTGCACAACATATATTTGTATAACCACAAGAATGTGAATTTACTGTCATTTTTATCCATGCTAGATTTCTATCTTGTAATAATAATCTGAAAACCTTTGGACATGAGTTCTGTTTTTTTAAATGTGTTTTTATTTATTTTTTTGGTCTGAATATTAACAATATTTGGTGACATGGATTACGTAAAGTTTGTGCATTTCTGCTTCTAACATTGATGAGAGCAAAAATATGGTTATTTTCACCCCATTCTTTCAGAATCTGTATGTGTCAGCTTCATATGATTTTGAAGCAAAGGATGGTGATAAATATGTGTATGTTGTGCACAAACTGTTAGATAAATATCTACAATTTCATGGGTTACCACATGATCTTTTTAGTTGTGTGACAGGAGAGCAAATCCTCTACCCTCATATTCCACGTTCTCATGTGCCACAGTGGATTTCACTCATTCATTACAGCATATTGATAAAAAATGTGATTGAGATCGTTGTGGCACATGAAGACGGGTGGAAATGAGACAGAGGATCTGCTTTGGACAGACAAGACTATCCAAGGTAATTCAAGATAACCTTCCAAAGATAATTCAATATCATTAAGGAAAAACATTGAAAATTCAATAGAATAAAAAATGTTTACGTTTTGTGCAACAGTAACCTATGCTGCAATACTAGCACTAGCAACAAACTTTATCCTTGCAATTTCAATTTATCGTGATTAGTGCTTAAATTGTCAATGAATTTCCTGCCACAATTCTACAAAACAAAATGTGGTAAAAATGTAAAATAAAAGGATAAACTATGACGAAAGCAGATTTGGTTATGGATCAAAATTTTCTTCCTTCCTTATTTTTTTTTTTGAAATTGGATAAACGGGCCAAGCCCAAGTAAAGATAAATCGGGTATGAAAAAAGGATATCACACCCGATAGCCAAACCACAAACCAACTAAGTTACAAACCCTAACTAGGGTTGCCGACAAAACACCGTATCTCAACAAAGCTTCCTCCTCGAACAAAAATGGCGACTATCTCCAGTCATTTCCTTCCAAAACAACAATCGAACTCCTCATGGAGGCTTCCAGAGCTTCACGATCTCACTATTGTCTTCATTCTCGTTGCTATTTTAAAGCTTTCCACTGTGAAGTTAAGGGACGGAGATGATATGTTTCTCTCTCTTCCAAATCTTGCTACTTTTCTCCAATTCCTTGTTTTTCTTCAAAATATCGTTGCTATTTTCCAGATTATCTGTTGAATAGCAACGATTGGGAGGATTGCAATCAAATTGAGCAATTTCATCTGCAGTCTTGCTGCTTTTCTCTTTACTCCAACAAGATATGTGATAAACTTTGTTGTTTAGCATGCTTTTGTAATAAATGTTTTCTCTTTTGTTGTCGTTGATTTTTGAATTGATGTAATCTTCCTTGGACAGCAACATAATCTCCTTGGGAACGCTACTGGACGTGCGGTCGCTCCTCCGAACTGTGACAGGTAAATACCCAGCATCATTATTCATAATACAGTAAGGATTCATATTAATATTACTAATAAAATTGTGTTCGCTTCCCTTGCAGATATTAAGTTTGTTAGTGGCTCTGGAATGGCCGCCTCCATTGACGACGAATGGGTAATTTGTTTCTAATAAAAATGATTTTGCCCATAATAAAATAAAAAGAGTGGAAATAAAAGTTTTAATTTCAACCTTATAAAAAAGGTAGACCCAAATTTATACATTTTGAAATCTCGAATGTCCGTCTTAAAAGGAGACTAAATGGGCCTTTAACGATTATTGTTTCAAAAGCAAAAGAAGGCCCACTTTAAGTTTTAAGAAACACTGCAAATATTACAGCAGCATTAACTTCATCTAACCCACGACTTACCCAATTATCAGGAAAACATACATAAACATTTCTGAGAGCATGACGTGTCATTTTAGTTGTCTTAACACCAGAGAGAAGGATAGAAATCCCGTTAAAATCAAATGGTGTATTATGGAAAAATAAATAATAATAATAATAATAATTTTCAAAAAAGGTAATAATAGTATTAACGATTTTTTTTAATACTAACAATAACAGAAGCATTAAAATTACAGAGTGGATCTCCAAGTGTAATGTGTTTTTTCATAATATTCATCTATGTATTATTCAAAGAGCAATTATTCTAGTTTTTGTCTTGACACAACTGTAATAAACATCCCACGCTCATATTCGTACACTTTATAGTGAAATCTACTTTGTCTCTGCAGATAAAACTAATTAAAGGTTTCTAAATGTCTTTGTCTATCTCTGTTTAAGGTTCGTACAACATGGATACAATGAAGGGGACTTTTGGCGCATGTTCTTATTAAGGTTCAAAATACACGAAAAGTCTTTCATTAAATTTCAGTGTAAATTAGGTCCCTGTTTTTTATTCACGATTATTGCAGAGCATGATGCAACTTTTCATAAAAGTTGCTGACATTTCCGCAACTTTTCTGTATACTGTGAACATAGTGTATGAAAGTTGCTGACATTTCAACAATAATTTTTCTTTGTTTCTATAAAATAGGGACCGGATTTACAATGAAACTTTGACAGGGAAAGTTGCTGAAATATCAGCACTTATTTATAAAAGTTGCTGACATTTCAACAATAATTTTTCTTTGTTTCTAGAAAATATGGACCGGATTTACAATGAAACTTTGACAGGGATCCGCTTTACAATATGAAAGTATGATAGGGATGCCTTCCTAATTTCCACTACAAAGAATGTATAAAAGCATTGCTTTAAATTTTGTATTTATTTATTTTTCCTTATGAAAGGACAAATTAGATTAGAGGTAATATGTTGTGTACGAAAAATTTGATCAAAGGTTCAAAAGTAATTGAATTTTTATTTTGTAATAAATAATTAATAATGGAAATTCAAGTTTAATTTCAACTTCATATTCAACTACAAATTCAAATACAAATTTAATGGCGCTCTTGTAATACACTCTATTCTACTTCAATTCACTCGCATGCCGCATCATCAAAGTCCACTGTTTTCATGCCGAGAGATATTTTGTAATCTCAGTGATGCTATACTGGTCCAATTTCATGCATCGTTGAGCATCTTCATGAATCTTGTGAGTCTACGGCTAGAACGAACAGCAGAATGCGCAGTGTCGAGATGGAGAAATAAAGGAGTGTCTATATTAACATCGACGTTGAGGTCGGATTGAACAAATTCAACTCGTTGGAATGTTGAATGGTCTTATAGGGGTGGTAGCCCAAAGGATCGTTCCATTCTTGAGGTATGGGCTCCTCTTCCTAAATTTTATTCGGACTGTGATTTAAAAATCATTTTTTTCTTCATCCTCGGTTTCGATAGTTGGCAAACGAACCTAAGTAGAGTGGATGACATGTTTTTCGGTGGCAATGTCTGAATATTTGCTCCAAATATTCCAAATTAGATATAAAAACATCTCTCCTTTTTAGAACTATGTTACCGAAGTTTTAAAACAAATTTTAAACATCTGGTAGCAAAATTGGGAGTAGTTAGCAATTTTTTAGAATATATGTTAAATGAGAAATTTTAGCACATATTCTTATGATTATGAGAAATTAACATTAGGCTCCTCCAAATTTTCTTTATAAATTACATTCTTATTTTCAAAAAAACAGTGAAATTCCTGGGTTATTTGGGTAATTTTACTAACTTCAATATGTGCTTTTAGGGTATACATCTATAACTCATAACCTTCGTAATACATGTTGGAGTGATCGTTTTTAAATTTGGAAACGAAAGAAGTAAAAAAGAAACAAATTCAAAAAAGAGAGTTGTAGAAAATAGTGTCTAACACTGAAGAATGTAAAACAAATAAGTTTAGAAAAGATGACGCGTTTCTAATTTCCACATGTTAAATTCCTTGGCTCGATTCGTTCACCGATCGTCGTGGCTAGCAAAAATGTTTTTTTGACCGTCCCAACCTTCTCTAATATTGTTTCTTAACTTCTCTACTTGATGAAGTCTTTTCAATTATTATCATTTTTATTTTCGTTGATTGCTACATCTAGTACTTAACAGGTCATTTTACACAAGTTAAATCTACAGGAAATTATTGTCAAGAACAAAAAATTTCAGCGTTTTTGCCTCAAGGACAGGCCTTCAATATTTTATCATGAAGGACAATTTTTTTAGGTATCATTTTTTAGTCATTGATAGCAGTTTTTAGGTATCAGTTTGTAGTTATCGGTAGCAGTTTTTAGGTATCAGTTTTAGCTTGGTAGCAGTTTTGTTGTCCTTGTGAATAATTTTGGAAAATATTTGTCCTTATAAATAACTTTTAGGAGAATGTTTGTCCTTATGGTAAAAATATTGAGGTTGTGTCCTTGAGACAAAAAATATACAAATCTTTGTCCTTTAAATTAATTTCCCCTTAAATCTATCGGCAATTTTCTAATAAACTCCGATTTTTGTCTTTTTCCCAT
This sequence comes from Allium fistulosum, assembly GCA_030737815.1. NCBI lineage: Eukaryota > Viridiplantae > Streptophyta > Magnoliopsida > Asparagales > Amaryllidaceae > Allium > Allium fistulosum. The sequence goes on along the minus strand of CM060905.1, from coordinate 625,772,433 downwards.
TTGTTGTAAACTCCTTCGTACATATTTTACAAATAGAGTGGACTACTCCATATTTCAGTAAAATATCTGATTTCTACTAATAGTTATAATTTGCAAGAAGAGAATAATAGAATTAGAAGTGTGATGAAATTATGGAGCTGAAGTTAAAATATATAAGAGAAAATAAAAATTACATCCGAGCTATCAGCAGCTACGTCCGACGTAACATTTACGTCTTGTCCAACCGCTCCATTTTGAAGCGGCAAACGCTTGCTTTTCCATTAACGTTTACTGTCTATCCGTGAATGCCATGTTCATCTCTATACATTTGTATACCTCAATGTTCGATGAAACATTATTGACAATCAGCTGGCAAATATTAAAACCGCTACCTATACATTCACGATCTTCTCTAAAAATTAATTCAGGAAATTATTGTCAAGGACAAAATTTCCCGGCGTTTTAGCCTCAAGGACAGACATTCGGTATTTTAGCCCCAAGGACAATTTTCTTTAGGTATCAGTTTTTAGTTATTAATAGCAATTTTTAGGTATCAGTTTGTAGTTATCGGTAGCAGTTTTTAGTTCGGTAACGGTTTTGAAAAAATATTGTCCTTAAGAATAATTTTGAAAGAATGTTTGTCCTTTTAATTAATTTTTAGGAGAGTGTTTGGCTTTATGGTTAAAATATTGAGGTCGTGTCATTGAGACTAAAAATCTACAAATTTTTGTCCTTTGAATTAATTCCCCCAACTAAATTTCCATATCAATTTAAAACACATACGATCATGTAACATACGCGATTTTGATTGACGACCAACCATTGTTATTTGATAATATTTTATCGGCTGACTAAGAGCTGTAGTGTCAAAATCCGACACACTACTATATGTTTTTTAATTTTATATTACAAAAAAAAGCTTCAGGTCCCTATTTTTAATGTTGTTATAAGAAAAGTATCTGTAGAAATGAAAATGTAAATTTGGTCTCTGTTATTGAAAAATAGAAAACGCAAGGTGCCTTACACTTTTCAGACAGAAAATGCAAAATAACATTTACTTTTCTGATTTTGAAATTTTTGAAAAAAAACAAGTTAACTTACGTTTTCTATTAGTTTTCTGATTTTAAAATTTTTTTTAAAATTTTTGAAAAGCGTAAATTAACAGAAAAACGGAAGTTAGTTTGCTCTTTCTGATTTAGAAAAAACAGAAATCTAATTTACACACTTATTGCTATAATGACTTTTCTTGTAACAACATCAGAAATAGAATAGACACCTTAGATGCAAAGTCTCGTATATTTGTTGTCGCGTACCAACGCGTGGAGAGCAATTATTTATAAACAAATAAATTGCATCGTTCCAAAATACCAATTTCGCCTGTTTAATAAGACGTCCAGTAAGTATTTACACATGGCCTCATATTCATGGAAGACTATAGTTGGTAGTTTGTATGTAAGCCAAATACTATGATTAAATTTATGATAAAATTTGGAACAAACTTGTCAAATGTACCGAACGAGCTGTACAAATATCCTGACCCAGATACTACTTCAGTTATATATGATTGCGATCCATTGTATTCTATATAAAACCGAATCTAATGATTCCCGTTCACATTTTGGTCTTCCGAAGATTTTGTTTACTACTTCAATTGATATAACATTGGAGTTTTAAGCATATTTGTCTTTACAAACTTGCTAATTTTGTTATGATTTTATTATAACAAAGGCATTAGGATCGATCTTTTCAAATATATTTTTTAGGAATTAAAGGTAATTATTGCTGATTTCCACTAAAAAAATTTGTCAGTATACAATTGTTTATCAAGTTAAATTGTAGTTTTGCAATTAAGAACAGACTGCCAACTTGGGATAGACTTGATAAATGAGGCAATAATATAAATTCATTCTGTTCCTTGTGCAATTTATGTACTGAAAATGCTAATCATCTATTTTTTGAATGCAGTTACTCGTACTTTATCTGGAATCAAATCAAAGCTACTCTGGGTATAGATGACAACAGGCAAATGGATCTGATGCATATTATCAAAATGATCAACAACAAATTCAGATCTAATTCTAAGGAAACTGATTATGCTCACATTCTATTAACTACTGCAGTGTTCAACTTGTGGAAAGAAAGAAATTTGCGAGTGCACAACAAAGGCAGCAGAAGTAAAGAGCAAGTTTGGTTACTTATTAGTACCGACAGCAAAATTATTCTTAAAAAATCTAAGAAAATATTTAAAAACCAAATCAAGTTCGCTTTCCTTGCTGACGACTGGAGTTCTGAAGCTGGAAGCAAACATTTAGAAGCTTATCTTTTGCATTCGAAAAGCTTACAGACCGACAATCATGTTGACAGTATAATTCGAGAGTCGTGCTTCGTCAACCAGCAAGAACTTGTTGATAAAACTGATAAGATTTGCTCCCATGAGGCTCAGAACAACTGCTTTAACCCACACCAAGCTCCAGCCATTTGGGTAGTAATAGCAATTCGAGGATGACATCATTAGATCTAGGTCGCGATGACGTTAGATCTAACAACTCTCTGTATTTCAGCACTGCTCCCATGAGGATGAGAACAATTGCTTTAACCCACAGCAAGCTTCAGCCATCAACTTCTCGAGTATCAAAGCTAATTTGGGTAGTAATAGCAATTCGAAGATGACATCGTTAGATCTAGGTCGCGATGACGCTAGATCTAACAACTCTCTGTATTTCAGCAGTAATCTTAAAGTTTCGAGCGAATTTGAGAGTGGTAGGGGTATGAGAGATGGATTTAACAAAGCTTTATCTTACTGGGAGCGTGGTGAAACTAGCGGTGTGAAAAATGAAGAAGACTTGGTGAAGATTTAAGGAGTATCGTTCGCGATCGTTCGCCATTTTTATTTTTTCTGCTGGCTTCTCAGAGAAAAGGGTTTATGTTGGCAACCCTAACCCTAATAGAGTGTTTGTAATGTTTACGTTGTGGCTTCGGGTTTGTTATTTAACCCGTTATTTTTGTATCTGGGCTGGGCCCATTTAATTATCTTCAAAAAAAAGTTAAATTGTAGTAATGCGATTGCATTGAAATTTCATGAATATATCTTTAAATGACTTGATTTATTAGTTTGAATCACTGAAACTATCAGTGGTTTGAAATAATCATTTGAATCAGTTTAAGAGTTAATTTAACCTGGTTTGTGTTACATATTCCCAGTGGGAACATGCTTATGTTTCATTGTTGGAAACAAATTATATTCGGCTGAGTCATGTACCAGGTCACTGTCTTAAAGACGTTTCGGCGTTCTTCTCAAGAGTGCAAAGTTGTTCAACCAACGCCGCCGTCTCTAGGATAAAACAGACTCTTTTTTCTAATTTGATATCGGTCCGCTTGTACATACAAAACCGATTCAGTTGCACTCAAAAATGACTGCTCGTCTTATAATTTTAAAAAAGGGTTCATGGAGAAGAAGATAGATTTTGCAAAAAAAAAGAAAATGTCGTTTTTTTGTTCTCGTCTAAAAACTAATTAAATAGAGGGAATACCAAATCGAATGTGTTACTGAATAGTGGAATGACGTTGGCTCAAAATGAATCTGAAATTTTACTGTTTCAAATAAAATAACGGTCAGAAAATGCAAAACAAATTTCCTCCAAAAATATAAGTGCTACAGCAAGCCCAAGCCCGAGCCCGACCCGGGTCGGTCGGCGCGCGCGCGTGATGGCCATGCATGCGCTCCATTCTCAACACAAAAGTAATATTTGGATGTCCAAATGGCCCAATTTAGAAGCTAAGAAACTCACATATATATGGACACGTATTTTTCAATAATCCGTATGGTGTGCGACTCAAGCAATAAATGCACTTATTCCAAGATCTTTAAATTTTAAACAATTCACAAACCTATTTTCTTAAAACAATTTCCAACAATCACCCATTTGAATTTTTTTAAAATATTTTTCAACCAGTTTCTGAAATGCGTAAACAAAGGCATCTTTCGACTTGAACCTTTGCATAATGGATCAGAATCAATTTTTACTAGAGTGACAAGTAGTCTTGAACTCTATTCCTGACATCAAATCACACACAGTCTTTCTATAGTGCAATCAAATAAGCCCGTGCATTTATGACCATGCACGTCTATCTCAGTTTAGTGAATGCTATAAGAATTTTGCTCAAAATTCCATAAAAACAGCCACATTTCCAGATCCACATATGTGAGTCTATCAAGAGTACTCCTGAAGTTATATACTACACTCTGTATAGAGTATAAATATCATTAAGAGTTTCTATTAACTCATCCTCTAATCACTTCAGGAATACATGATTCTAAATATATAAAAATATCATGTTCAACTCATATCACTTCACAACTTGTTCTTAACCATTGAACCTAGTTCTTGGGATTTCCAGTCATTAGGTCGGGTTAGCATTGTGCGTGATTCAACAATCTAAGGGCAATAGTCTCATTCTTTTATAGGTTCTAAGAACTTTTTCTCTGGCTAGTCCTTTCGTCAAAGGATCGGCCAAATTTCCATCACTGCGTATGTGATCCACTATAACAGCTCCTGAAGAGAGTGGCTCTCTAACAGTGATGTTCTTACGACGTATCTGTCGCCTCTTACTGTTGTAATAACAACTCTATAATTTTGCAATAGCCACGGTACTATCGCAATGGATCAACACAGCTGCTATCGGTATTTCCCATAAAGGAAAAACAGCTAGCATATTTCTTAAGAAATCTGCTTCATCACTAGTTATGGCTAGTGCTATCATCTCAGACTTCATAGTGGACTGAGCCAAAATATTATGTTTCTTAGATTTTTAAGAAACAGCTCCACCAGCAATGCTAAAGATATAGCCACTGGTTGCTTTCGATTCATCAGATAAAGTATTCCAGTCTGCATCAGTGTATCCTTCAAGGACAGCTGGAAACTTTCCATAATGTAATACAAGGTTCATAGTTCGTTTTAGGTATCTCATGACCCTTTCGATAGCATGCCAGTGCTCTATACTAGGTCTACTAATAAACTTGTATAATAACCCCACAACATAAGAAATGTCGGGTCTAGTACAATCAGTTGAATACCGAAGGCTGCCAATGATGCTCGTATATTCAGACTGTCTTACACCTTAACTAGTGTTCTTAAATAGTTTTACACTAGGATCATATGGTGTACATGCAAGTTTGCAGTCAAAGTAATTGTATTTCTTTAGTATCTTCTCAATGTAATGAGATTGATTCAAAGAAATTCTCTTTTCTGACATAGTAATCTTAATTTCAAGGATTACACTCGCTTCACCTAGATCTTTCATATCAAAGTTGGCACTTAACAAAAATTTGACATTGTTTATGGCATGAACGTTTGACCCAAAAATAGGTAGATCATCTACATACAGACATATAATAGTGCAAATGTCATTCTCAGATCTATAGTAAATACATTTGTCACTGTCTTTAACTTTAAAACCATATGAGATTATTAAGTTATCAAATTTCTCATGCCATTGCTTAGGTACTTGTTTTAAACCATACAATGATTTATCTAACTTGCAAATTTTATGTTCTTGACCATAAATTACAAAGCCTTCAGGTTGGTCCATATAAATTATCTCTTTTAAAAAAACAGTTTTAACATCCATTTGATGTATTATTAAATTATGAATAGATGTTGGTGAAATTAGTACTCGAATGGATGTAATTATAGTTACATGTGAAAAAGTTTAAAAAAAAGTCTACATTTTCTCTTTGCTTAAACCCTTTAGCTACTAAACGCGATTTATATTTATCAACCGTGCCATTAGATTTTAATTACTTTTTAAGTACTCATTTACAACCTATAGACTTACAACCACGTAGTAAATCTACTAAGTGTTAAGTCTTATTGGATTGCAAAGAATCCATCTCACCATTTATAGCCTCTTGCCAAAAATCGGCATCTAAAAAAGATAAGGCTTCTTGGAGGTTTAAAGGATTCTCCTCTATAGTAAAAGTGCAAAAATATGAACCATAATCTTTTGTAATTCTTGCTCTTTTATTTCTTCTAGGTTTGTTTTCAGCAGATTCATTATGTTATGTTCTAATAGGCATAGTGTTACTTGATGTGCCCCCACTATTCCTCAATTTAAAAGGAAATCTCAATTCATAAAAATCAGCATCATTAGATTCTATTATATTGTGTGTATTCAAATCATAAAATCTATATGCTTTGCTATTAATAGCACAGTCAATGAATACACATTCATATGCTCTAGTTGCTAATTTTATTCTCTTAGGGTCAGGTATACAAACATATGCTAAATATCACCAAGTTTTAATATACACAATCGGTTTATAATTTCTTAAGATTTCAAAAGGTGAAATTTTGCTTTTTGACTTAGGGATCCTATTCAAAACATAACACACAGTCAATAAAAATTTCCCCCACCAAAGTAATGATGCACCAGAATTAAGTAAAATAGCAACTTCTAATTCAGTTAATGTTCTATTTTACCATCCATTCAGGTGAATATGGTGCTGTTCTTTCATGTATTATTCCATGTATATTTTAAATTCAATAAACAAATTTGATTCATATTCATTCCTCTATCAGTACGCAATCTTTTAACTTTCTTATTAGACTGATTTTCAATTTCAGTTATGAAAGATTTAAACATTTCAAATGCATCGCTTTTATTTTTCATACGGTATACATAAGTAAAATCAGAGCAATCATCAACGAAAGTGATAAAGTAGCGGTGTCCATTTCTAGTCAGAGTGCCATCAAGCTCACATATATCAGAATGAATCAAGTCTAAAGGTTCTGATTCTCTAATTGCATATTTATGTGGGGTTTTTGTTATTTTTGTTTGACTACAAAAAACACATTTTTCAAAATCATTTAGTGACATATTAGGGATTATACTCATGTTCTTTATTATTCGTTTATTTACATGACATGGTCTAGAATGTCATATTAAAATCATATAACATACAAGTAAAAGCGGACATTTTATTACATTCAACGTTCGGTTTAAACATGCCATCAGTTGCATAACCCCTACCCACAAACATACAATTCAATAGTGATGGTGTACATATCAGCCCCAATAGTCTGTGTAAACCCATCCCCATTAAGAAAATAACCTAAAACAAGATTCTTTCTCATCTCTAGAGTGTGCATGACGTCTTTCAGAATGATGGTCTTTCCAGAGGTAAATTTCAGCTCTACGCTTCCAATCCTAGCAACAATAGTGGTGTGAGAGTCTCCCAACAACATTTTCTTATCCTCAGTCTCCGTGTATGTTTTGAACATAGCACGGTCATAGCAGACATCACATGTAGTGTCAGTATCTACCCACCAACCCTCTGATCCCCCAACAAGATGACTCTAATCAGAAATCATAGCCGTAAGAGGCTCCTTAGTCAGGTTAGCCTGTGGTGCAGAGCTTGGCTTGTTCTGTGACGACCCGGCTTTTTCTCCACAAAAAGTCGTATCATCAAGAAGAAAGAAAGGGATAGAAAAGAGAAAAGATAGAGAAGAAGAAAGAAACACATCAGAATCTAAACAGCGGAACGAATAAATTATATTAATCAAATAAGATATTACATTGTATCATATACATCAGAGATACACAGCTTATACAACACATACTAGACAGTTATAAACATCTGTCTAGTCATTACAACTCAAATACACTCAACAAATGACTCATACAGACTAACACAGCGGAACACTATATCTACGAACGCTGAAGCCTCCTGCTCCATTGCTCCTCCAAAGATTCGTCAAAGCAAACCTGAATCCCTTGGCTACTCGTAAAAATTTGAGTACCCAAGGTTTAATAAAACAGAAAATAAACACTTGGGTCAGACATGGGTCTGGTGTGAGTAAACGGTTAAAGTTGCTTAACTTCAAAACCTTTTGAAAACAAAGGTATCACGTAAGACTCCCCACAAATAAACATGGGTAAGTTTTTACCTTACGCTAACCAAAACATTTGATAGGAAATCCAGTTATATTATAATAGGGTCTAGGGTTTTCAAGTAAAATACAGAAATAGCTGGAATGCTTACATCTCACGTTCCAACATAGTTGGGCACAACTAATACGTACGGCACTTATTGGATTTTGGATTCCATACAATGGCAGAGCTACCGGGGTACCGCTCGTCACAGTACGTGGCCTAGATCAACGTACCGAGGATCACGCCCAATCCCCTGCAACACAAGGCCGGAACATCCCTTACTGGATAATTCCCGCATAAGAAACCCCGCGGTTGGAGCCAGCAACCGCCCACACAGCCGAAATAAAAAGGGACTCTAGACAGGGGAATCTTATACTACTTGGGTGCTACCCACTAACCTTGCTGCACCTCCCCTGTTTTAGCCATTCCCGGTTTGATGAGGCTTGAGGCTATGATTACCTTTAATCAGAACACATCACTTAGAATGCTCATCGTCCACCTGACGATGTGCTGAAAGCATTCAATCCATACAAGTTCGTTCCGGGTTCGAACGAAACCGAAGGCATTATCTCGTTACACTCGTTTTGGAATCACCCTCAGAGTTAACGACAATAACCCTTGCACTCTGAATCTTCATCTTCACTTGAGATTCACGACCTATCGTTAATTTGGATCGATGTGGTATTCGGATATCCAAATCTGGAAACCCGATCCCGGTCTCATCGAATTCAAATCGCCATCTTTTAGGTCCAAGTTGTTTAAGGTTTAAACAATTTAATTCAATTCAATACTTGAATTCACACAGTATTTAATACAGATAAATATCACACATTTATCATAGATATATCCAATATCATATCACAGAATATCAAAGCATATCATCCAATAGATATCAATCCAATCGGATATTCTACACAACCATTAAGCAACAATTATTAACCCTATGTTATAATTAATTTAATTAACTTAAATTAAATTAATTACTTAAGAATTAATCATCTAACCTTGCTTAATCAATCATTAATTAATTACAAACCTTTAATTAATTAATTACTCATTAAATATTAATCATCCTTGATTAATTATTCATTAATTACATAAAGTAATTATCCTTTAATTAACTTCACAAATTAATTATTCTTAATCATTAACAGTAATTAATCTTTAATTACTCTCATTAATTTCATTAATTAATGATCCTTAATTAATTACTTCCATTAATTAATTAACTATAATTAATTACATTAACCTCTAATTAATTACTTTAATTAATTAAACTTTAATTAATACCTTCATAAATTAACCTTAAGTAATTATCATCCTGTAATTACCTTAATTAATTAACTCCTTAATTATATTAATCCATTGATTAATTACTCCATGTAATTAATCCTTAATTACTTTTACAAAATAATTATACTTCAATTACTTCCCATTAAGTAATTCTCTTTAATTAATTACATCCTGTAATTATACATTAATTGCTTATATTAAGTAATTACACTTATTAAGTATTCATACTTAATTTCTTATCAAGTGATTATCTTTAAATAACTTTACAAATTAATTAACTTAAATTAAACACATTCATTTATTAATTACAATTGAGTAATACATCCCTTAATTATCTTTAAACAATTTAATTAATTATTAATTACAGATTAATTATTCTTTTAATTATTAATTAATAAACCTTAATTATCAATAAATAAAACTTAATAATAAATTAATTTATCCTTAATTATTAGTTAATCAATTTTTAATAACAGTTAATTAACCTCTAATTACTTAATTAATTAATTACAAATTGATTATCCTTTATTCATTAATTAAATCAACCTTCATTATTGAGTTAATTAAATTAATTAATTACTCTTAATTAATTTCTTAACTAATCCTTAATCATTATTAATTAAATTAATTAATTATACCTAATTTCCTTAATTAACTTAATTAATTTCAAAACATTAAAACTTTAATTATCTTAAGATAATACATTATCTTATTAATGCCTTAATTACCATTAAAACATCTTATATCTTAATAATTAACTTTTCTTAATTAAATCATTAATTAAGGTTTAAAATAAATAATCATTTAACTTGATAAATTAAAGTTAATAAAACATAACTTCCCTTAAATGCCTTAAACATTAACAAGTAATAGTTTAAACTAGTTTTCAAATTAAACCTTAAAACTTGTTTTTATAAAAACCTTTAAAATTTCATTTTAACTTAAGTTTAAAATAACTTTAAATTTTACTTAATAAAATTTAAATTAAACAAATTTCAAAACTTCTTAATCAAATGTTAAGGAGAACATTTATTTATTTAGGAATTTATATAAGGAACTTAAACTAAATTTGTTTCTAAATTTCAAAAACTTAAATTTACCTTATAAAAACTTTTAACATGCTTATCATTCCTTTGATCTTTGCTTCGGGTAAAATCTTTACCCTGCTCGAGTCCAACCCGAGTTGCCCTCCACCTTCTTCTTAAGCTTGTGTATTATTTTATTTTTTTACAAAAATATTTAGTTCAAACTTTAAAACTATTAAAACCATAACTGTTAACACTCACTAACACGATACAGCCTCGAGTCTATCTTCCAAAATCCCGAGTATCCCTTCGAGTCGAACACGAGAAAACAACGCATCTCTCCCGATCTAACTCTTCTTCCCCAAATCCAGAAACTAACCCAAATCCACAGACGTGCACACGTGCACGTGCACATCCCCTCCGGCCACCAGAGATCGTCGCTTCGACCTTCAACACGTCGCCGAACATCTCCTCAGATGAACTGACCACCCAGATCATCTAATACAACCGGAAATCGAAATCGAACGAAAACGAGCAACTGGAACCAAACCTTCGCCAGAAATCGCCTCGAACCCAACGTCCCCGATCACCAGAGTCTCCGCGACCCCAACCACAGCTTCCCCGATCAACCACGCACCTTTTCCCCCACCACCGGTCGACTCCAATGCATTGACGACGACGCCATCACCAAATTTCCGACTTTGACTTCGAAACCCCCTTAAACCCTAATTCACTTCATTCCAGTCACCATGGTTCAAAATAAAATACAATCACATTTTTCCCATGGTCGTCAGACCTCCAGCCAACGTCGACCATGATTCTGATGAAGTTCACCATGCCGATCACCAGATAACACTAAAAGATCATATTCTGGTTAACCCAGAATAACTCGTTCGATCCAAAACTAAAAATCATGATTTTCAATTTAAAAATCATATTATCCCGAGCTGATTCGAGTTATATAATTGAAACAACAAATTAAAATACTTGATTTTTAACATACTATTAAAATTACTACTGTATCATCTTGATTCCAGGAGATTTCAAACTTAAAATACTTGAATCTATTTTTAAAATCTAGATTAAGTTTAAACTAACTATCTTGTTTGAAATCCTAAGTTTTATAGTGAACAGATAAATAGATTTGCACTTTTTTTTTATCAAAAACTCAACTTTATATTATGAACAGAGGTATGCTCTGATATATCAGACATGCATGCTTATATGCATTTATAAACACAAAGATACCACTACATATATATATACAAGCAACCATCATTCATCCCAGAGACAAACCAAACATAGAACAGGTGCATGGACATTAAATTTGGTTTGTTTCAAACCTGTAACTATGAAACAGGGAAAAACTAACATGCATAATTCAAACACAACAAACATACAGGGATTCACTTTTGTATATACACATGCAAAGCATAATTTTAATCAGGAATCATATAAACAGTTCTAATTTATTTAAGCTTTTAAAAAAATAAGATGTTTACTCACCAGTTTGAAAAATGCAGAGAGCTTAAAACTGAAATTTGAAATCCTGAGAACTTGAAACTTGAAAAGCTTAATTTGCTGTGATCTCCTTAAAAATGCTTCGTTGATGAGATGATTTCTTTTAAAGACTTGAAGCTTGTTGATCTTTGTTATAGGCTTTGAAAAGATTACAGGTTTTGTGCTTAAACTTGAAGAAGGTTTGCAGGGAAATGCCATTTCTGGTTTGAGGCATTTAAGGCTTTAGCTTGAGGAGGTTACAGGGTTTTGAATTTTCTCTGATTGTTTTGAGGAATGAACTTCAGATTTTAGTTTATGAAAATTTCTTTGGGTTGAGGAATTCGATTCTGGTTTTAGAAAATGAGGCTACAGGCTATGTTCACTTGCTTTTAAAATGAGAAGATAGAAAAAGAAATGGAAGAGAGGAGATGTTTGTTTATATAATGTAATTTATAAATTATTAAAAATTAAAAGAAATAAAAATAAAGGATGACTCTTGCTTTCAAATGTTAACACTTGTCAATTTGAATGCTAATTATCTTACACATGTATTTACAAGCCCTTACAATTAAACACTTGTAATTATTTACTTTTTATATTATTTTTAAGTGATTTTTAAAGCTTTTAAATTACATTTTCTAAATAGATAAATACATATCTTATTTTATAAATGCTTTTCTTAATTTATAAAAATAAACTTTTTAAAAGAAAATAAAATAAAAACCAATTAGATTTTAACTAAATCATATATAGTGTATTTAATCCATTTTAAATGCTAATATAAAACTTTTATATTTATCTACTATCAACTAAATACTTTATAAATTCATATAAATAAATTCCTTTAAGGAAAATGATATAAAAGAAATCTTATTTTTAAATAAAAACTTTATTCATATATTTTTAAATCCAAACTATATTTTTAATCAACTCTTTATTAAATTGTTTGAAAATAACAATTTTACCAATTAATTTAAAAGATTATCACATTTTAAATTCCCCGAAATCCCGGGATATCACATTCCTTCCCCCTTAAAAGAATTTCGTCCTCGAAATTTAAAACAAAAGATAATCTAAAGTTTTTATTTTATTTTAACCAATTTTAAAACAATTCAAGCCTACTTATCAACCATACACTATCAACAAACAACTATTCATCCAAACAAACAATTTTATCCAAACAACTATACTAGCTACCCGGACACAGATCCGGATAAGCTTCCTAAAATTTCCTCGAGTTTCCCCAAGTATATATATATATACCGGGATACTCGCTCAACAGAATCCAAACAACCAATTCTACTGAGCTACAGAGCTCCTACACAACTAGATCTATAAAACTAAACAGAATATCAGACTACAGACGAGTCTGACTCAACAACCAAATCTCTCTGAATTGCTGGTTCTAAAATCAGAGATGGATCAAACACGTACTTCCTCAAAGATACGCGATATACTCCGAATCCCAGTTATCCAAACTGACAATTCAACCAAGTAGACCAAACTCTTATCCAAATCAGAACACAGAAAAGATCCAAAACACCTCGGAGCTGACTTCCCAGACTTACCCAATCTTATAGCTTCCTTTTACCAGAGAAAACTTCAACAACAACGAAATCTCAAACTTCGAATTCCAAATTCCTCCGTAATCCACAGAACTCTTCTGACGATCCTGGGCTGCCTACATCCTTCTTGATCAGCTCATCCTTTGCCAATGCTTCTCGAAACAAACAGGACCAAAACAATCCAACAAATGAATTCTCTCAAAATCTACCCAAAATCCAGAACACAAACTCTACCCCAATCATCAGTAGACTACAACTTACTTCTCCTATCTGGAAAAGACAAAACAGATGCACTAACCAATCTGAACTCAAATCCAGAAAAATTTCCTGTAGAAACCCTCTAATCCAAACATTGCAACTTCCGGTTGCTTCCATTCTAGAACAACTGCAATCCTACTTCCGCTGCGCAACTCTGATTTGGAGTAGATAAGAATGCCGTCGATGAACTCGAGCACAGACTAGACAACTCATCCTGGAAATATGGTTCCACAGATCCATAAAGAGAAAACTCAGAAGTTCCATGAAATACTGAGTTGCTTCACCAAATCCTATCTCTAGGAATCAACCTTCAACTAGTTGAACCACCGGTTCCAATCCTGGAATTCAGTTGATAAGAAAACCCAATCTCTAAATGCTGACAAATCTCTGACTTCCCTGAAGACATCCAGAAAAATCTCTGACTACTCAAGAGAACACTCAAACTATCGCAAGTCACTTTTGCGATCAACCCAGTCCAGTATCCAAAAATATTGTTCTCTCTTAACAAATCAGAATAGCTTATGCTTGACTTAGACAATCCATCGAAGAACTGGATCCACTCTGCAGCTTCTGAACTCCACCTCTAGAAAACTACAAAGCCAAAAGATCTTCCTGCTGGAACACAAAACACTTCCGAGCTGCACTGCTGACACAGAATGCCAAAACTTCCTATCCAAAGCTTCTTGAGGAACTCGGACCTCAAACCAAACTCAACACCCTGCTGAACTCAGCCACAACACCGAAGCAGACATACTTCCTTAGACTTGCTCCAAAAGAAAACATCTTCGGAGACATCCATAGTCACTGCGTCTCATCACACAGCTACTACTTCCTGAGTTGCCAAGATACCATCACTTGCTTCTGCCTAATCGACAGATCCAACTCTACTCATCCAACTTCAAAGATAAACTCCGAACCTTAACAGGTTACCTTCAGAGATCAATGAAACCCTTACACCAAAGCAAAGCTCACTCGAGACGGTATATGGTTTACAGTCTCGACAGATACATTTCCAACCTCAAACATCCAAACTCCAACCATTGGTAGTTGTGTTACACACACACCACTACCCTATCTACCTTTATATCTTATATTGGAAAACCCGAACAGGTAACCCAACAAATAGGTAGGAATAAATATATATATAGTTATATAAAAATTACAAATACGCTCTCTCAAGATAGATAGAAATCACTACAGAGCTAGGTATTCACTCAACCTACAGCTCTGATACCAAATGTGACGACCCGGCTTTTTCTCCACAAAAAGTCGTATCATCAAGAAGAAAGAAAGGGATAGAAAAGAGAAAAGATAGAGAAGAAGAAAGAAACACATAAGAATCTAAACAGCGGAACGAATAAATTATATTAATCAAATAAGATATTACATTGTATCATATACATCAGAGATACACAGCTTATACAACACATACTAGACAGTTATAAACATCTGTCTAGTCATTACAACTCAAATACACTCAACAAATGACTCATACAGACTAACACAGCGGAACACTATATCTACGAACGCTGAAGCCTCCTGCTCCATTGCTCCTCCAAAGATTCGTCAAAGCAAACCTGAATCCCTTGGCTACTCGTAAAAATTTGAGTACCCAAGGTTTAATAAAACAGAAAATAAACACTTGGGTCAGACATGGGTCTGGTGTGAGTAAACGGTTAAAGTTGCTTAACTTCAAAACCTTTTGAAAACAAAGGTATCACGTAAGACTCCCCACAAATAAACATGGGTAAGTTTTTACCTTACGCTAACCAAAACATTTGATAGGAAATCCAGTTATATTATAATAGGGTCTAGGGTTTTCAAGTAAAATATAGAAATAGCTGGAATGCTTACATCTCACGTTCCAACATAGTTGGGCACAACTAATACGTACGGCACTTATTGGATTTTGGATTCCATACAATGGCAGAGCTACCGGGGTACCGCTCGTCACAGTACGTGGCCTAGATCAACGTACCGAGGATCACGCCCAATCCCCTGCAACACAAGGCCAAAACATCCCTTACTGGATAATTCCCGCATAAGAAACCCCGCGGTTGGAGCCAGCAACCGCCCACACAGCCGAAATAAAAAGGGACTCTAGACAGGGGAATCTTATACTACTTGGGTGCTACCCACTAACCTTGCTGCACCTCCCCTGTTTTAGCCATTCCCGGTTTGATGAGGCTTGAGGCTATGATTACCTTTAATCAGAACACATCACTTAGAATGCTCATCGTCCACCTGACGATGTGCTGAAAGCATTCAATCCATACAAGTTCGTTCCGGGTTCGAACGAAACCGAAGGCATTATCTCGTTACACTCGTTTTGGAATCACCCTCAGAGTTAACGACAATAACCCTTGCACTCTGAATCTTCATCTTCACTTGAGATTCACGACCTATCGTTAATTTGGATCGATGTGGTATTCGGATATCCAAATCTGGAAACCCGATCCCAGTCTCATCGAATTCAAATCGCCATCTTTTAGGTCCAAGTTGTTTAAGGTTTAAACAATTTAATTCAATTCAATACTTGAATTCACACAGTATTTAATACAGATAAATATCACACATTTATCATAGATATATCCAATATCATATCACAGAATATCAAAGCATATCATCCAATAGATATCAATCCAATCGGATATTCTACACAACCATTAAGCAACAATTATTAACCCTATGTTATAATTAATTTAATTAACTTAAATTAAATTAATTACTTAAGAATTAATCATCTAACCTTGCTTAATCAATCATTAATTAATTACAAACCTTTAATTAATTAATTACTCATTAAATATTAATCATCCTTGATTAATTATTCATTAATTACATAAAGTAATTATCCTTTAATTAACTTCACAAATTAATTATTCTTAATCATTAACAGTAATTAATCTTTAATTACTCTCATTAATTTCATTAATTAATGATCCTTAATTAATTACTTCCATTAATTAATTAACTATAATTAATTACATTAACCTCTAATTAATTACTTTAATTAATTAAACTTTAATTAATACCTTCATAAATTAACCTTAAGTAATTATCATCCTGTAATTACCTTAATTAATTAACTCCTTAATTATATTAATCCATTGATTAATTACTCCATGTAATTAATCCTTAATTACTTTTACAAAATAATTATACTTCAATTACTTCCCATTAAGTAATTCTCTTTAATTAATTACATCCTGTAATTATACATTAATTGCTTATATTAAGTAATTACACTTATTAAGTATTCATACTTAATTTCTTATCAAGTGATTATCTTTAAATAACTTTACAAATTAATTAACTTAAATTAAACACATTCATTTATTAATTACAATTGAGTAATACATCCCTTAATTATCTTTAAACAATTTAATTAATTATTAATTACAGATTAATTATTCTTTTAATTATTAATTAATAAACCTTAATTATCAATAAATAAAACTTAATAATAAATTAATTTATCCTTAATTATTAGTTAATCAATTTTTAATAACAGTTAATTAACCTCTAATTACTTAATTAATTAATTACAAATTGATTATCCTTTATTCATTAATTAAATCAACCTTCATTATTGAGTTAATTAAATTAATTAATTACTCTTAATTAATTTCTTAACTAATCCTTAATCATTATTAATTAAATTAATTAATTATACCTAATTTCCTTAATTAACTTAATTAATTTCAAAACATTAAAACTTTAATTATCTTAAGATAATACATTATCTTATTAATGCCTTAATTACCATTAAAACATCTTATATCTTAATAATTAACTTTTCTTAATTAAATCATTAATTAAGGTTTAAAATAAATAATCATTTAACTTGATAAATTAAAGTTAATAAAACATAACTTCCCTTAAATGCCTTAAACATTAACAAGTAATAGTTTAAACTAGTTTTCAAATTAAACCTTAAAACTTGTTTTTATAAAAACCTTTAAAATTTCATTTTAACTTAAGTTTAAAATAACTTTAAATTTTACTTAATAAAATTTAAATTAAACAAATTTCAAAACTTCTTAATCAAATGTTAAGGAGAACATTTATTTATTTAGGAATTTATATAAGGAACTTAAACTAAATTTGTTTCTAAATTTCAAAAACTTAAATTTACCTTATAAAAACTTTTAACATGCTTATCATTCCTTTGATCTTTGCTTCGGGTAAAATCTTTACCCTGCTCGAGTCCAACCCGAGTTGCCCTCCACCTTCTTCTTAAGCTTGTGTATTATTTTATTTTTTTACAAAAATATTTAGTTCAAACTTTAAAACTATTAAAACCATAACTGTTAACACTCACTAACACGATACAGCCTCGAGTCTATCTTCCAAAATCCCGAGTATCCCTTCGAGTCGAACACGAGAAAACAACGCATCTCTCCCGATCTAACTCTTCTTCCCCAAATCCAGAAACTAACCCAAATCCACAGACGTGCACACGTGCACGTGCACATCCCCTCCGGCCACCAGAGATCGTCGCTTCGACCTTCAACACGTCGCCGAACATCTCCTCAGATGAACTGACCACCCAGATCATCTAATACAACCGGAAATCGAAATCGAAAGAAAACGAGCAACTGGAACCAAACCTTCGCCAGAAATCGCCTCGAACCCAACGTCCCCGATCACCAGAGTCTCCGCGACCCCAACCACAGCTTCCCCGATCAACCACGCACCTTTTCCCCCACCACCGGTCGACTCCAATGCATTGACGACGACGCCATCACCAAATTTCCGACTTTGACTTCGAAACCCCCTTAAACCCTAATTCACTTCATTCCAGTCACCATGGTTCAAAATAAAATACAATCACATTTTTCCCATGGTCGTCAGACCTCCAGCCAACGTCGACCATGATTCTGATGAAGTTCACCATGCCGATCACCAGATAACACTAAAAGATCATATTCTGGTTAACCCAGAATAACTCGTTCGATCCAAAACTAAAAATCATGATTTTCAATTTAAAAATCATATTATCCCGAGCTGATTCGAGTTATATAATTGAAACAACAAATTAAAATACTTGATTTTTAACATACTATTAAAATTACTACTGTATCATCTTGATTCCAGGAGATTTCAAACTTAAAATACTTGAATCTATTTTTAAAATCTAGATTAAGTTTAAACTAACTATCTTGTTTGAAATCCTAAGTTTTATAGTGAACAGATAAATAGATTTGCACTTTTTTTTTATCAAAAACTCAACTTTATATTATGAACAGAGGTATGCTCTGATATATCAGACATGCATGCTTATATGCATTTATAAACACAAAGATACCACTACATATATATATACAAGCAACCATCATTCATCCCAGAGACAAACCAAACATAGAACAGGTGCATGGACATTAAATTTGGTTTGTTTCAAACCTGTAACTATGAAACAGGGAAAAACTAACATGCATAATTCAAACACAACAAACATACAGGGATTCACTTTTGTATATACACATGCAAAGCATAATTTTAATCAGGAATCATATAAACAGTTCTAATTTATTTAAGCTTTTAAAAAAATAAGATGTTTACTCACCAGTTTGAAAAATGCAGAGAGCTTAAAACTGAAATTTGAAATCCTGAGAACTTGAAACTTGAAAAGCTTAATTTGCTGTGATCTCCTTAAAAATGCTTCGTTGATGAGATGATTTCTTTTAAAGACTTGAAGCTTGTTGATCTTTGTTATAGGCTTTGAAAAGATTACAGGTTTTGTGCTTAAACTTGAAGAAGGTTTGCAGGGAAATGCCATTTCTGGTTTGAGGCATTTAAGGCTTTAGCTTGAGGAGGTTACAGGGTTTTGAATTTTCTCTGATTGTTTTGAGGAATGAACTTCAGATTTTAGTTTATGAAAATTTCTTTGGGTTGAGGAATTCGATTCTGGTTTTAGAAAATGAGGCTACAGGCTATGTTCACTTGCTTTTAAAATGAGAAGATAGAAAAAGAAATGGAAGAGAGGAGATGTTTGTTTATATAATGTAATTTATAAATTATTAAAAATTAAAAGAAATAAAAATAAAGGATGACTCTTGCTTTCAAATGTTAACACTTGTCAATTTGAATGCTAATTATCTTACACATGTATTTACAAGCCCTTACAATTAAACACTTGTAATTATTTACTTTTTATATTATTTTTAAGTGATTTTTAAAGCTTTTAAATTACATTTTCTAAATAGATAAATACATATCTTATTTTATAAATGCTTTTCTTAATTTATAAAAATAAACTTTTTAAAAGAAAATAAAATAAAAACCAATTAGATTTTAACTAAATCATATATAGTGTATTTAATCCATTTTAAATGCTAATATAAAACTTTTATATTTATCTACTATCAACTAAATACTTTATAAATTCATATAAATAAATTCCTTTAAGGAAAATGATATAAAAGAAATCTTATTTTTAAATAAAAACTTTATTCATATATTTTTAAATCCAAACTATATTTTTAATCAACTCTTTATTAAATTGTTTGAAAATAACAATTTTACCAATTAATTTAAAAGATTATCACATTTTAAATTCCCCGAAATCCCGGGATATCACATGTTCCGACACTTGCGTGCCATATGACCTCGTTTTCCACAGTTGTAACATAGAAATAACTGCCCAGAGTCATTCTTTTGGGGTAGTTTCCGTTGACCTCTTTGGTTTCCTTACTGGTTCAAATTCTATTTATTGCGGTTCTGATTCTGAAAGCTTTTGGGATTTGGTTTCAGAATTGCAGCTTTCTTAGTGTTGCTTGAAACAGCAAGCACTTCTTCCTTCATATCCTGTTTATGAGATTCCTCCTCAATACGGAGACGAGTTATCAGACTTTCTGATGAAAATTCCTTAGTATTATATCTAAGGTTATTCTTAAAACCCTTCCAACTGGGAGGTAATTTATCAATCAAAACTGCTACTTGAAACTGTTCATCCAAACTCATACCTTCGGAGATGATCACATGAGCTATTTTCTGAAGCTCATGAGACTGTATCTCTACTAACCTGTTATCCATCATCTGATACTTGAGGTAGAGGCTGACGGCATACTTCTTTGCTCCTGCTTCCTCTGTGTCGTACTTTTTCTATAGCGCTTCCCATATCTCCCTTGTTGTTTTGTTAAAGTTGTAATAGTCATAGAGATCGTCGCTGAGTCCGTTGAGGATGAAATTCTTTCACAAGTAATCCTGCTCTGTCCAGCTCTACAACTCCTTTGATTTCTTTGTCCAGGCTCTCATCTGATCTGCATCTGCTTCGTTGGGTCTGTTTGACAGTTGTGGTTTGTTTGTTGTTAGTACAGCGACCACCTTCCTCATCGTTAGAAAGAAGCCCATCTTCTGCCTCTAGTATTTGAAATAGAGGCCCTCAAACCTGAAGGGTGCACCAGACAGCATGGGAATCTAGAACATTGACGTCGGGGCAGCATCGTCTAAATTTGTAGTAGAAGTCATTGTTGTTGCTCTCGTCTTCAATTTGTTGGAAACAAATGATCATCGACTGAACTAACGCCGCTGCCTCTAGTTTCGTCAAAACATATAAGTGCTACACCACAACAAGCCCGGCCCCAACACAAAAACAACATTTGAGTGCCCAAATGGTCCAATTTAGGAGCTAAGAAACTTATATATATATATATATATATATATATATATATGGGTATCTTGCAATAACCCCTATGGTGAGGGACTCAAGCAATAAATGCACTTATTCCAAGATCTTTAATTTTTAAATATTTCACAAACCTATTTTCTTAAAACAATTTCCGACATTCATTAATTAAGCTAAATGACAAAATTTATTACATAAAGGGAAATAGTTTTAATATTAAAATAAAATGTTATATTTCTATCGAAATTAATAGATCATATTGAACAAGGGTAACTATGATATATTTAACATAAGTCTAAGCAACCCATTGTGGCTACTATCTTAATTGTGCTTCAATCCACATTTTTTGAATTCTTCTATAGTTTTTTATTTGGTTAACTGTATTCATAATGTGTATTATGTGTAGCAAGTGACCAGTATATATACTTGGGATTTCTTATAGCTTTGTTTCATTGGCATGGTATTATTGCAAACACCTTATGAAATATTGTGATGTTTAATGACAGACATGTTATTTTTCATTGTCATTGTATTAAAAAAAGGTTATTTTGAATTGTAACCACACTAAAGAACACCATGTAAAACAACTTCACTTTTGTAGCTAAACAAAAGAATATGTAAAGTATACAAAAAACACACACATTTTTTGATGTAGAAAATGCAATAGTAATAAAAAGAAAATCATATAACTGTGAATTAAAATTTAGTTTGTACTTTGGAGGATAGAAAAAATAAATTTCACTTACAATTGTTTGGATTAGCTTAAATAAGTTGCTTTTTTTTGTTTTTAAAAGCCAAAATGAATTGGTTTTGGCTTTCAAAAAGGAAAAAAAGTAACTTGAGTAAGTCCATCCAAACGGGCAAAATACCAGGAGCACACTATTAAAAGAGTATTCAAGAACTCATGATTTGTATATACAGTAATACACTAGCGGTAAAATCATCTCTTGCACCAATGGCCATTGCCTCTGTGGCAATACATGCATTCATACATACACACATACACACTCATGTATGTATAGAATTATCTCTTACTTAATATTTAATTACATACCCACATGTTTCTCTTCATAGATTTATTATTGCCATATATCATGTGCATCTCTACTTTCCATTTGCATTAATATCTATATATGTCAGTTCTGTTATGCACAACATAGTAACATATTGGATAAGCTATCTGTGTTTTAACTGTTCTAAATTTTGACTTCAATTCTGCCATCGTTTAATTCCAACATACAAATAGTTTGGTAATATTTTACATCTAATTTATCACATTTTTCATGATTTCCAAGCGATATCAATTGCCATTTTTATTCATCTTATCAACATATATCACACTCTATCACAAATGGTTTGATTATATATTTTGTTTAAACACTGCTATGTTTTTGTATTCAAGGAATGCCACCACTTGACTCTTAATGTTAATATTAATTTGTATATTTATATGCAAATTCTATGTAATATTTTGCTTATTCCAACTGATGTGTTGAATTTCAAACATGTAAAACTATCCACTTAATTCTTTATACATCCGGTAATGGTGTCAACTTTTAAATTATACTTCAAGCACTTCCATTTAGTTGTACATATGCTTATATTTGTGATGCTTCCTTATTATAGTTTGCTGCTGTTGAACCAAAAATGGCACAACACACCAAAGAAAACTTAAGTGGGGAGATCTAGCAAAATAAAGTAAGAAACACAAAGAATTTTTATACTGGTTCGACTAATCTGATACCTACGTCCATTTTAACGCTATTGCTTATAGATTTTGGTCACAAGTACAAATATTTTACTGATTTAACGGTCTAGAATAACAAAATATAATTTCCTTGTGACCAGAGTTATCATAGCGTGTGCTATAGCGCGCTATAGCGTAAAATAGTGCATAGCGCAGGATGTGCACTATTTGACTTATATAGCGCACGTGTCATCTATAGCACAAAGTAGCACGATATTTTGTCAAAGGGCAAAATAGTGCATAGCTCAAAATAGCGTGCTATTCTGTTTTTTTTCGTTTTATGTATGTATAGTGAATAAAGTCCAAAACCGGTCCAAAATATTTTTTTGAACTAGATCCATATCAAGAGAAGGAATAGGTTTGAGCATGAAAAACTATAAAGACTTGTCTTTATCAAGTACAATCAAACTTTAAAAATTCGTTTCAAGCGAAGGGATGTGGTGGATCATATTTATTTGGAAGATATGGACGATTCAAATGAGTGGATGATCCATTTCATGAAAGGGAATAATTCAGGCGTAGAAGATGAGTTAGTTTTTTGAGAATTATACACCGACTTGGGGTAATGTATCACGCATATCGGGAGCTGGAGAAAGAGTACACAAGATTAGACAACACCAAATTAAGTTGAAATGAAAAGAAAAGGTTTTAGCTTCTAGGTCAAGGCCAATATATATTAATGATGAAGAAGAGGCTAATTTTGAAGGTGATTCGGAGGAAGACGGCGTAAATTGTGACTCGAAAGAAGAAGAAGAAAAAATGGAGGAAGATTTAGATAATGATGATAGTTATGATTTGGATGGCATTAGTGATTTGGTAAAAGAGTTTTGAGGAAGAAGATGATTATGTTGAAAAGCAGTGAATGATTTTATTATCTGAATCGAATGAATAAATTCATACACTACTTGATACATTATATAAAATATTTACATATGACTTTTCCAACGTAGTACAGCTGTACATTGCTATTTACTCTTTTGCCCTTGCTGTGAAATATATACTACCGTTGGTTGCTGCCAGACTTATTCTTTTATTCTAACTCCTTCCCTCATTCGATCTAGGGTTTTGGTCTTCTTCCCAAATCCACTGTCATGGCTTCTAACTTTCAGCCCTTAATTGACAAAAATTCCTTGTCGACGGGGCTTTAGCAAGTATGTCCGCTCTTTGGTAAGGAGTCGGAACATGATTTATGCTGATTTTGCCTTTGTTTACTTGTTCTCTAACGAAATATAAGTCGATCTCCATGTGTTTGGTCCTTGAATGTAGAATAGTGTTTGCTGATAGCGATACAACACTTAGATTATCGCACCATATCACTGATTTGTTGTTTTTCTTGATTTTAAGTTCATTGAGCAGTGACTCTAACCACATCACTTCAGTTGTTGTGCTGGCCTGACTTCTGCACTTTGATTCCATGCTAGATCATGGTACGGTTGGTTGCTTTTTCTAACACCATGAGACTATGTTTCACCCAAATATACACAGTATCCGGTAGTTGATCTACGGTCATCTGGGTCGGAAGCCCAGTCAGCATAAGCAAATGCAGTTATGGTGAGATTTCTGCTTGCTTTCAGTATTATACCATGGTCTAGAGTTTCATTTAAATACCTTAACACTCTTTTACTGCTTTCCAATGATCTGGTTTTTGTTGATGCATGAATAGGCATACCTTGTTAACACTGTATGCAATTTATGATTTGCATATTGTAGAGCTCCTACTATACTTCTATATTCTTTTTCATTTAAAATTGATTCACCACTATATTTTGAGAGATGTAAGTTGATGGTCATTGTTGTTGGTAATGGCTTTGTTTTATCCATCTTTTCTTTGACAAGTAATTCCTTGATATACTTTTCCTGGCATAAATGTAGTTCTAAAGCAGATATTTTGTTGACTTCTATGCCTAGAAAGTAGCTAAGTGTGCCTAAATCTTTGATTGAAAACCGCTTGTCCAAATGCTGAATGACATATTTGATTTCTTCATCATTGTTGCCTATAATTATGAAATCATCCACATATACGAGAATGTATGTGATTGTATTGTTGCTGAATTTGATAAACAGAGAACAATCTGATTTTGCTGGATGATAGTCTAGTTTAACAAGTGTTGCCTTTAAATTATCAAACCATACTCTAGGAGCCAGCTTTAGACCATAGATTGCCTTGTGAAGTTTACATACCATTGTGCCCTTTTCTGATTGTCTGAAACCCGGTGGCTGATCCATACACACCTCCTCTTGAAGTTCACCATTCAAAAATGCATTGTTTACATCTAGTTGCCTAATATTCCATTTCTTTGATAATGCTATGGTTAGAATTACTCTTATAGCTGATGGTTTTACCACTGAAGAAAACGTTTCACTAAAATCAAACCCATGCTGTTGAGTGTAGCCTTTTGCAACCAACCTTGCTTTATATTTTTGAATTGTTCCATCTGGATTTTCCTTTAGTTTACAAGTCCACTTGCACCCAATTTCACTTTTTTTATTAGGTAGAGGAACAAGACTCCGTGTCTTATTTCTTATTAGAGCATTATATTCATCTTTCATGGCACTCTTCCATTTTTCATTGTTAAATGCTTAGTCAAAAGTTACTGGTTCATCACAGATGATACTTGCAGCGTATAATTTAGGCTTAAAGATGCCACTTTTTGAACTTTTTATCATGTGATGACCTCTGGTTGCATGTTCCTGCTACATATTTGATTGATCCATGCCTATTTATTGACTGTCATTATTTCTGTTGTTCTTCTGATTGCCTTTATTGGCTAGAGTGTCAGTAAAGTGTTGATGTGACTCTAGTTCATCTTGACCTGGTTCACGATGGGACATTGTGTGTTGATAGTCTAAACTACTCTCACTTTCTATATATTCTGGACTTTCATTGTATGAGTAAAGTGGTATCGGTGGAATAGATGCTTTTGCATTATACTCTTTCTGAGTAGTTTTTACACTTAGGATAGCAAATGGAAACACATGTTCATTAAATACAACATGTCTAGACACAAATATCTTTATACTGCTATCTAGACATTTGTATCCCTTCTGATTCATACCATAACCTAAAAAGGTGCATGGTGTAGATCTGAAATTTAATTTGTGTGAGTTATATGGTTGTAGATGGGGAAACCATAGACACCTAAATGTTTGGAGACTTTGATAATCTGGTTTTTCCTTAAGCAGCACTTTCATTGGAATTTTTCCTTGTAATACTTTGGTTGGTAATCTATTAATTAAGTAGACAGGAGTTGCAAAGGCATCAAGTCAAAATTTCAATGGAAGTGAAGCTTGTGCTAGTAAAGTTAAACCAGTTTCGACTATGTCAATGTTTTCTTTCCACTAAACCATTTTGTTCTGAAATATGAGGACATGTCATTCTATGAACTATTCCTTTCATTTGAAAAAATTCTTTTAGTGTTTAATACTTTGTACCTCCATCAGTCTGCATTATTTTTACCTGCTGATTTGTTTGTCTCTTTGCTTGCCTTATAAATTGTATTATTGGATTGTGTGCCTCAAATTTTGATTTCAAGGAAAATATCCAAGTATACCTGGAATAAGCATCTACAAAAGATATATAATATTTGAATCCATAATCTAAGTTGATAGGTGCAGGTCCTCATAAATCAGTTGCAACAAGCTGAAAGGGTTTATTAAACTCAAATTTTGATTCTAAAAATGCCAATTTATGGCTTTTTCCCGTCTGACAGTAAGTACACATATAAAAAGAAGGTATATCTTTGACTACTATTTTATTATCTGCCAATAATTGTTTTACAACTTTCACACTAAGATGACCTAACTTGCAGTGTCATACACCAAATACACCTTTGGTGGGTTGCTATAAATCTAATTCAGCTAGATTGCAACATTTTCTTGAGTTATTTGAATTACTGTCATTTGACAAGTTGAATCTGTAAAGTCCATTATGTGTTTCACCCTGCAGTAAAATTTATTTAGTCTGAATATCTCTAACTAAACAGTATTTTGGGTAGAACTCAAAAAACACATTATTATCTTATGCAAATTTAGACACACTGATAAGATTTTTTCTTATATTGGGCACTCTTAATAAGTTGTTAAGTTGTAAGATCCTTTGGCCCTTAATTTATGTGCTGCCAGTGTGTGTAATATTAAGGCAAGTGCCATTACTCATTGAAATTGATTGTTTACCTTTGTACTCCTTGCTTCCAATGTTCAGATTCTGTAGATTGTTGGTTACATAGTGGGTTGCACCTGAATCAGGGTACCAGCTCTCATTCATGATGTCTTCTTACTTTGCTACTTCACCGGTGTTTAGGTTATGTACTCTTTGTTCATCTTGTTGCATACTAGCCAAATTTGCATTTACAGGCAAGGTTCTTTGATTGCTTGAGTTTTGTGAAGTATTGTAATTTGAGTCGAATCTGAAGTAGCACTTATTTGCTGTGTGCCCCACCTTTTCACATATTTGACATTTTGGTCTGTTGTTACTGTTCCATCTGCCTCCTCTGCCTCTAAACCTTCTAGATTGATTTTTTGTATAGTTCTGTTCATTTCTTGACCCTGTTTCATGTTTGATATTGACATTTCTTTCACATCTCTTATTTCTTGCGTTGACTGCATAGTTAACTAACATTTCTGAATCAAAAGACTTCTTCTGTCCTATTCTTCCTTCACGTGCCAGCAATGTTGAGTGAACATATTGCATTGATGGTATAACCTCTTTGGATGTTATAATTGCTACCACAGCTTCATACTCGTTGTCCAATCCACTCATAATTGTTAATATTTGTTCTGTATCTGAGATCTTATGCCCAGCAGCCTCAAGTAAATCACAATAATTCTTGATCTTTGTTAAATAATCTCTCATTGACATATTATCTTTCTTTAAATTCTGCATTTGTCTCTTATAATGCATTATCTTTGCTGCTGATTATGAGTTGACACTACTAGAAAAGGCTTCTATTCCGACAGCAAGAAGCAACGACTTTCGACGGCGCTTTTCCGACAGCTTCCGACGGGCCATCGAAAGCCGCCGGAAATTCGCGAATTACAGGGCTCAGCCGAGCCTTCTTCTTCCTCATTCTCAGCCCGAAAAGTTTTAGCAAAAAACCCCTAAATCCCTCCTCTAAGCTTCCAATCTCCAATTTCGAGCTTCCAGATCCTCCACGGCTGCCTAATCAAACTCTATTGCTCTCAATCTCAGGTATAATCTCTTATTTTCGTCAAAAATCTAATTTTTACCCTAAATCTAGATTTGCATAAGTTGATAAATTATGGCTAATTAGTGATTGCAATTGTTTCCAATAGCGTAATAATGGTTTATAGCATCCCATGGTATACCTATTTCATATGTTATCGTGAAATTTTAAAGAGTATGTATAATTTGTGATTGTGTGTGTATACGTAAACCATTGTATATGTGTTTTTTATACCATTGTATTGTGTTAATTGGAATAAGACATGAGTTGTATAACATCTTGACTTGTATAACAATAATGAATTCACGAGTCTAAATTTTTTTTGACTGTATTGGAAAACAATAACAATATTAAAGTAGCCTTATTCGATAAAATATGCGGAACAAATGTGGTAAATTAATAATTTTTTGAAATGTATAAAAATAATAATTTTTTTTTTATAAACTACATTTTTTTACGTCCCTTAGAGAGTTTTTGGCCCCGTCCAACGGGTGTTGTACATGATCATTGTATAAATAGCCGTTTTTGTCACAAAACGACCATTTATATTCATCTGGTACAATGCTTGTTGGATTTGTCCCTGTATTGGACAAGTTATACACACAGTAAACAATTTCATTTCGCACATTATTTCGTTTCAAACGGTTCACAAAATTTGGCTGTCATTTTTCTTTTTTGTTTCCTGCGTACACGCATTTGTGTACAATGCAGGAAACAAAAGGGAAATGCTGCCGAAATTTTGTTGAATCGTTTAAAACGAAATAATGTACGAAATGTAAGTGTTTACTATATTTGTAATGAGAAGTAGGATGACTGATAAAAAAAAGATAACCTTAAACCAACATTTCTATATTGTATTCTTAAGTGGGGTAAAATTGACACGTATAATTTTTTGTATCGATACATTGAAAAATAAAATGTGAATTCGTAATATGGCCAATATTTATTTTTGAATTTGTGACATATTTTTTCAAATAGGAAAAATGATCGATTACTTTGTTGATCGGATGAGATGGATGTATCAAAGAAGGAGATTGAGAGGCTCAATAAAAGAAGATTTTTATAATGGTATAAACGTATTTGTTGAATTTGCTTTAAGTAATAACAGAAATGATGTAGAAATTCGTTGTCCGTGTAGTCGGTGTAAACATTTGAAGTATTTATTACCCGATATTGTGAAAGTCCACTTATGCAAAAACGGTTTCGTGCCGGAGTATTATGTTTGGGATCGTCATGGAGAAGTTGTAGCAAATACTTCTACAGAGTCCGAATTAGACATTGTTGGTAATGAAATTGTTATGACGAACAGTATAGAAAATATGGTTGAAGATGCCGCACGATCAATGTTCCCTACGGTTGAAGTTGACGACGACGATGAAAATGTTGAAGAACCAAATATTGAAGCAATTTTTTTTTATGATTTACTGGACGCTGCTAAGAAACCTCTTTGGGATAGTTGTAAAAGTGGCACCCAGCTATCAGTAACCGCATAACACATTGCGATGAAGACAAAATACAACATCAGCGAAGTCGGATTTACAGCGTTGTACAACATCAGTGGAGAGTCGTAATGTTAGACTTGAATTATGTATGGATGGTTTTTCACCATTTTCTCAATTTGGTGCTTAATATTCATCTTGGTCCATTATTATCACACCTTATAATTTACCTCCGTGGATGTGTATGAAAACGCAATATATGTTTCTTACTGTTGTCGTTCCTGACCTCGACGATCCGACACAAGGAATCGATGTTTATTTACAATCGTTGATTGAGGAGTTGAAAACACTGTGGAACGAAGCAGTAGAAACATACGATGTTTCAAAGAAAAAAAATCGTATGTTTGCTTCTTTGTTGTGGACTATAAATGATTTTCCTGCCTATGCAATGCTTTCAGGATGAAGTACATCCGGTCGTCTAGCATGTCCATATTGCATGGAAGAAACACGGGCGTTTTCTTTGCCGAATGGTAAGAAAATTTCATGATTTGACTGCCATCGATGTTTTCTCCATGTCAATCATCCCTTCAGAGGAGACAAGAAAAACTTTTTAGCTAATAGAGTAGAAACCAGACAACCACCAACGATATGGTCAAACGAAGACATATACAAACTTGTAAGGGACTATCCAAAGATATATGAAACTGGAGTGCAAACATAAATTACAGGCAAATCGACTATTCATAATTGGTGCAAATAAAGTATATTTTGGGAGTTGCCTTATTGGAAACATCTTCTGCTTCGTCATAATATTGATGTAATGCACAATGAGAAAAACGTCTTTGATAATGTTTTTAATACAATTTTGAATGTCAAGGGGAAGACTAAGGACGATTTGAAATCAAGACGCGATATACAATAATTATGCAAACGTCCCGAGCTTCATATGAAACCAAATGACAGTAAAAAACCTAAAGCATGTTACGAGTTAGATAATAATCAAGTTAAAGTTGTGTTAAAATGGGTGGAAGGATTAAAATTTCCTGATAGGATTTCATCAAATCTTCCTAGATGTGTTGACTTTAAAAATGGTAGATTGAGCGGAATGAAAAGTCACGACTGTCACATAATGATGAAAAATTTATTACCCGTTCTATTCAAAGAACTATTGCCGTTAAAAATTTGGAAGGTAATAACGGAGCTTAGTATGTTTTACAAAGAGCTTTGTTCGACAACTTTAAAAGTGCAACGTTTACGTAAACTTAAAGAAGATATTCCTATATTTCTCTGCAAATTGGAGAAAATATTTCCGCCAGGTTTTTTTTGATGTAATGGAACATTTACCTATTCATCTCTCATCTGAAGCACGACTTCGAGGTCCTCTGCAATATGGATGGATGTATCCATTTGAGAGGTATGTAATATGTTACCTATACTTTAATTACATTTAGAAATGAAAGTTAATGTAAATTAATTTTGCATAGATACTTGAATCATCTAAATAAAAAAGTGAGGCAAAAAGCACGAGTTGAAGGTTTGATATGTAAATTTTACATCGAAGAAGAAGCTTTGTTCTTTTTCTTTCGCTATTTCAGTGACCATGTGAACATATCATTTGAAAGTGTTTCTCGTAATGACGAATGCGATGAACAAGAGTCTTCTTAAACAATGTTATCTATTTTTAGACAACATGGTCGACCTTTTGGGAATTGTGTAGAAGTATGGCTAAACGATAGAGATTTTCATGTAGCACACACTTATATTCTTCTAAATTGTGCTGAGGTTGCACCATTTGTTAGGTAATCTGAAATAATAATTTATGATTTATTCATTTCCATAATGCATGCGTGTGTAGAGTTAATGCAATATTTTATTCATATACATAGTATTTATGAAACTGAACATCCGCACGGAGATCTCATTAAAAGAATTCTGAATGATTTTCAAAGTACGTTTATGAAGCGAGAAATTATGTGGTTGACGTAGGTTTGAAACATCTTGCGTTGGGACCAAAAAGAAATGTCAAGACATATCCAATATATTTCTTCAATTGATATAAATTTAACATCAAAGAATACATGCAGAAAAATTAACTAATAATACAGGTGTATTTGTTAAAGGTAGTGATGATCTAAAAAATCACATAAATGATCCAAAAAATCACACAAATGTTTAGATGCAATTGGTTTAGAAATGTTCCAAGTTTTGGAATTAATGTGCACAAGGATTACAATCTTATTGAAATAAAGCACACATCGCATTATCACAATTACGATCCTTTTGTACTAGTCAAACAAGCATTGTAAGTTTATTACGCTCCTTATCCGTCTCTAAAAAGCGATAAAGCAGATTGGTTGGTAGTTTTTATGTTGAATTCTTGGTGTATTACGAAATTGATGTCATTGATGAGATTTATTTTGCTAGTTACGTAATTTATGTCATTTATGAAACCGAATCTGCTTATCGTCATTTACATCTTTTATGGCATTACCATTTCTGCCATTTATTTAGCAATTTATGTTAAAAATGCAATGTATTCTGTTTATCGTTGGAATATGAGACCCAATCTGAATCAGGTATACTTTGCACTCTATGTACTTTATATCAATTATGTCATTTAACTATAAAATATATTTCATTATCATGTTATTGTTCTCTTTTAAAATGATGTGTCTGTGACATGTATCATGTCGTCCAGAATGAGTTCTTTCCATTCTTCAGGAGGCGATGGCAGCGGCCCATCGCAACCGCCACAACGACCTGTTGTGTCTCTAGTACCTAGAGCGGAGGGGTAAGTATTAAAAAAATTCAGCATCTTAAATATTTTATGCACGATATACTAATCTGTATCATATTTAACATAAGGGGTTTGAGCTACAGCCATCAGCTGTAGTTCTATCAGTTTCAAGAGAGGCGTACAAGAGTAGGATGTCGGCTTGTTGGCCGAAATATGATAATATCCCTCCCCACATTCTGGATTGTATTTGGAAGGATTTCATTGTAAGTATAATCTTTTGTTTTCCATTCTTAATTTGTTTTTATCGCTTATTTATTATTCACCTTTTATTGTTTAATTTTTGGTTGCTTGTTTATCATGAAACGCAGGTCGCAGTGGACATACAATCAGATGACCTGCAGGTGGTACGACATTAGCAGATATAGAAGATGAGGAAGAACTACAGGGATTCCATGTCGACAGTGAAGTATAAAGGGCAGAAGCCAAACTGGATGGGGACGAGTATGTGGAAAGGGTGGCTGGCACATTGGGATAATGACGAGGCAAAGGTAAGTGTACTAAACTTTTATTAATTATTTGATTGATACGTAAATATCAAAAAATATCTGGTAAGTAAATAATGTATTAAATATAAATGTACAGGTAGAGTCGGAAAGAAACTCTACAAATAGGAACAAAAATCCCGTCACTTATCGAGGAGGGTCAAAGTTGTTCCAGCAATATCGCCAGGAGTTGGTAAATTTATTAAATGTGAATTGTAAATATTTATTGTGCTATATAATTTTGAATATTCAATAACAACACATAATAATCAATTTCAGAAAGCTGAGGCGCATCGTCCCATATCGTATATGGATGTGTTTACCCGTACTCATGTCGTCGAGCATGTAAATCCGAACGGGACAGTTTCATATACATGGCATGACGATAAATCGAGAAAGAGCCATGTAAGCATATTTTAGTTTATGTACTATTAGTAATTGTTTTAATTGTTAAATTATAATGAACTAAGATATCATGATATTAATTTTAACTGCATTTTTATTTGTTCATGCAGGCAAGCTTTATGGAATAACGTCAGAAACTCCTGGAGGATACCGATCGAGAGCAGCTGACGACGGATGAGGAGGACGTTATTTTTGAGTCAGTCATGGATCCACCGTCACGGAACAGGCGCTACGGCTTTGGCAATCAAGTGGTAATGAATAATATATTAAGATATAACAATTTAATAATCTTTTAGTTCTAAAGAACTTCACATCGCTTTAGTTTCAGTAATAAGTTTATAGATATAACAATTAACACATTATGTTGTAACTTTGATAGTAAGATTATAGACTAAATTAAATAAGTGTTGCAGGCCAGCAGACAGAGGAGAGCCAACCAAACGGCCAGAGCTGATATCGATCTAGCAGAGATCGAAGAGTTGATAGCTTGGGTGGCACAACTGGAAGAGCAGAATCGTTGCTAGACCATCGAGATGATACAGCTACTGGATTAACATATTGCTGAGTACATGCAGCAGTATGGTGGTCGCTTTCCATCCTCTGCTGGTTCGGGAGGTTCTGAAGCTGATTGACCGGAGTGATAGGTATGTTTTTTTGTTTTGTGTCATTATTTAGTAAGTTTGGATGATACATTGAGTTGGTGGAGTTGGATTTGAAATGCTGTGTATATTGTTTGATGATACATTTGGTGGTAGTAATTCTGACATTTGGGAGTTGGTGGTGAGGAGTTGATGGTAAGGAGTTGGTGAAGGATTGATGTATATATTGTACAATTAGATGTATCTAAATTATGGTAGCGAAGTTTAGCTTGATTTTATATGAATTATGCTTGATTTATTTCTTTATGATATTTGATTATCTTTCTATGTTTTGATTTCATATTGAATATCTAAGTTGAATATATTGAGTTGGGTGAAATGTATTGTGTTTATGGATTGTGGATGGAAGGCGAAAGCGCAGCAGAAATTCAGAAAAAATGTTCCAGGTTTTCCGACAGCTTCCGACGGTTCCCGATGGTCTGTAGGCCAAAATTTTATAACGGTTTCCGACGGCTCGAGACGGAAACTTTCCGACGACTTCTGACGGCTTTCGGCACACAGCGTGATCGTCCACGTGTCTTTCGACGGCCGCCGGAAGCCGTCGGATAGCCGTCGAAAATCAGACGATGGTGTCTGTCGAGAGCCATCGGAAATTAATTTCACCGACGGATTTTTTTGCAGCGGTTATTTCCGACGACTCCCGACGGCTTCCGACGACCGCCGACGGGCAGGAGCCGTCGAAAATTGATCTGATTCTTGTAGTGTGAATATCTGCTCAACTGTTGTCCATATTTCATTTGAGGAATTGCAGCCTATGATCTGTGGTAGTAGCTCGGTGTTAATTGATGATAACAGCCATGAACCCAACAGATTGTCTTGTCTTTGATGTGTAATGAATTCTTTATTTCTTACTAACTTGCCTTTCGCTGTCTGAATTGAACTTTGGTGGTGTAGTTTTTGTACCAAGAACAAAATCTTCCCGTCCATATCCCTTAATGGCTGTTAGGATTTGAAACTTCCATAGCAAATAATTGCTTTCATCAAGATGTACTGTTATTAATTGACTTTGTGGACTAATAACAGTTTTGACCAATTCATCTACAGATGATGGTTGCTGATTCTGATCTGTTGTCTGGGCTGGTGAAGTGGTTGCTGAGGCATTATCCTCTCCTGCCATTAATGTTGATTCTTGATTCTTGAAATCAGGATCTTGGCAGAAAATTTGGGTAAGAATAGAGGCAACTGTGGTTCAAATGATGTTTTGATGAACTTAGAGGCGAGGCTTCTGTTCTTGAACAGGCAGCTACGTTTCCAATGATATTTTGATGAACTTAGTGGCGAGGCCTTGATTCTTGGGTGCTAATAGTGATACTGTCAGGTTTGAAAAATCATGATACAAACAAATAATGTAAAACTGAAATATGCAGATCTTCCGCTTCTTGATCTTTAGCCTTCTAAGGTGATGATCTTCTAATCTGATGAGAAATCAAGCACTGCTAGGTTTCAGATGATGAAATTTTGCTAATGAAACTAGTAGGATGCTTATGCCGTGTGGCTTCTTAATGCTCTGCCATAAAAGAGTTTTGAGGAAGAAGATGATTATGTTGAAAAACAGTGAATGATTTTATTATCTGAATCGAATGAATAAATTCATACACTGTTTGATACATTATATAAAGTATTTACATATGACTTTTTCAACGCAGTACAGTTGTACATTGCTATTTACTCTTTTGCCCTTGTTGTGAAATATATACTACCGTTGCTTGCTGCCAGACTTATTCTTTTACTCTAACTTTTGGCTTTAGAAACTTAGAAGTATAATATAATTTATAAGTTTTGTTATCGTAAACTTGAATCATGTTTGAATTAGTTCATTTGAATCTTATCATTGTAGACTTTATGGTATGTTATTTTTGCTAGACCTTCATATTTTCAATTTTTGGCTTTCTTATTTATATTTTTTCTTAGTTCTTGTCAATAAAAAAACTTATGCAATTGATGCAAAATCGTATTTTCCATGCATTTTTTTACAAAATTTTATCTCATTATAGATTTGCAACTCACAAATATAAAAATAAATTTCAAATCTTTTAAGATACAAATATGTTATATCCATCAATTATTTTGAATGTACAATATGAAATCATCAACTTTTTTTCTAATAATTGCGTTTTACATCAACTTTTTTTAATACATGCATGAAGTATGATAGTGTTTGTATTTGAAGTCTTGAACGGTTTGGATATGACACAAAATCTACAATAAATAACATTGACTTTTGAATAGGCAATAATACATTTGGTTAACTGTAAAAATATGCAAAATTTAAAAAATGAACAAAATAGCGTCTGCTATAGCATATACTGCAAGCCTTGCACTATTTTGCGTAATTCGTCATTGACTACCTTGCTTGTGACATGGTCGTGTAGAGGAAGAGAGTGAGAAGATGAAGTGCACAAAATTCCTCTCCTGATTACTCTAAGTCTCATATTTATAGAGAAATCGTCGCAACGAAGTCACTAGTCTACGAAATATCAATTCCAATACACGTCCAGATTCGTTTGTAAGGCGTCTAGTTAAAAAGCCAGATAACAACTGCTGTAAATAATATATTTTTTAAATTTTGAGCAGATAAGAAGCAAGACAACACATTATGATGCAGTTGCTAATTCTGCAACATCCACTACAAGGGAGACAGCTCTTTCCAACGGCTCCAAGCCGTTGGCGGCCGTTGGTAAGCCGTTGGAAGCCGTTGGAAAGGCCGTTGGAATACATTTCAACGCCTTCCAATGGCTTCCAACGCCTCCAACGGCGTTATACCAACGTTTACCAACGGCTCATCTGGCCACGTGGCAAATTTCGTTGACCAACTTGCCGTTGGTTCGCCATTGGAAAACGTTGGTTATGGCCGTTGGTAGCCGTTGGAAGCAAAATCAGGATACTTTTGGTCAAAATGCTTCCATGCTTCCCCATCAGCTGGGTGTGTTAACGTACCTTCCTCTCGTATTCTCATATTGTGCCATCTCATATGTTGCGCAGTTACAGAAGATGCATATAACCTTTGAAGTCTAGGAGTAATTGGTAAATAATGCATACGCTTATACGGGACTTCCTTTCCCTTTTTCTTTCTTGGTTTGTACCTTTCCTGATTGCATATTTTACAATGTCTAAGATTGATATCTTCCTTCCAAAACAGCATGCAACCGTTTAGACATGTATCTATTTTTTGATATGGTAAACCAAAAGCCGACATTAGTTTTTTTTACTTCATAATGATTTTCGCACATTAAATTATTGGGAGGCATATGCCGTTTCGCAGCTTGTACAACAGCTGTAAATCCAGATTCTGTGAGGTTGTATTTAGATTTCATCGCAATGTACTCAGCAGTCACTGACAATTGGGTTCCGCTTGTGCAACCTTCCCAAATGGGTTTCTTCGTCGCTTCTAACAAATCATATATTTTTTTTGCACCAATATTTGGTTCGTCTTCAGTATTACCATCGCCATCGGTTAATTGAGAAACAGGGAACATTGAACGTGCAGCATCTTCAACCATATGTTCTACGAGATTTGTCGTATCAATTTCATTACTCAATACCTCCTCAGCTTCAACACGATTAGATGCTAACGGTTCTCCATGACGATCCCAAACCAAATAGTTCGACACGAAACCGAACTGACGCAAATGAACTCTTACCATTTCTGGTACCAAATGCTTTAACAATTTGCATTTAGTACATGGACAACGGATTTCTTTGTTGTTTCCGTTATTACTTAAAGCGAAATCAATAAATACGCGAACACCATTATTAAAATGTTCACTAATTGACGTTTCACTTTCAACTCTTCGTTTTTTGTACATCCAGCTCCGATCAGTAAAATAATTGTCCATTAACCTACGTATATAGTTAAAAAGTACGATATTAATTTGCATTGACATATTATTAAAACAGTTTACAGGTGAATTTTATAATAACTGATCATTGACTCTATGGTGATGGGTCGTCCTACCTCCCATTACAAATACAATAACGTAATTAAATCGCGTAAATTATTTCAATTTAAATGATTCAACAAAATTTCGGCAGCGCTTCGCTTTAGTTCCCTGAACAGTACACATTTGCGTGTACACAGGGAACATAAACGAAGCGCTGTCGAAATTTTGTGAACCATTTAAAATGAAATAATTTACGTGATTTAATTACGTTATTGTATTCGTAACTTGTCCAATACAGGGACAAATCCAACAAATACTGTATAAGATGAATACAGATGTCCGTTCTGTTAAAAAAACGAATATCCACATAACGATCATATACAATACTTATCAGACGGGGCCGAAAAACATTCTAAGGGTTTTCGAATATATTACATATTCTGTAACATATTATATTTATAAAAAAAATTGACGTTCGATACTATACTTACTGTCATTTTCGATATTTTTTAACCGTACATTATAAAATTACTACACTATATTACTTATTAAAAAAAATCAAAGTAACCGTATATTATAAAATTAAATATCATTTTCGATATTTTCTAATCTAATATCATCATTCAACTTATCGCACTATATTTTCATACAAGCAGCATTCTACACTACGATATACACACAATACACTATACACCATACATACAACATACTATAATATACAATTAACTTACAATACATAGGTTAATAATAAAAATTAAGCATCAATAAACTAAACTACACATACAATAGTCAATACAAACATATAAATTGCAAATCTAACACTAAATTACCTAATTTAATAGAAAAGGGAATTAGGGTTTATACCTTGATTGGAGAAGATTAGGGGTTGGAGAGGGCTTCTAGATGCTACCGAGTGACGTTGGAGGTTGGAATGGAAGTGGATGGCGAATTGGGGAGGAGGATGGAGGGTTTTGGGAAAAAATTTGGTGAAAAACGAAATGGGGGAGAAGAAGCTGCTGCCGTTTATTTTGGTTCGGGCTACCAACGGCCGCAAACGGCATTTTCCAACGGCGTCCAACGGCTATCTTTTTAATCTCTTGGTAATAATCCGGAAAATACTTGCCGTTGGAAGCCGTTGGTCAATGCCGTTGGCGGCCGTTGCCCCCCCCCCCCTCCGGTTGGAATAAACAGTAATCCTTGTAGTGATCAGGTGTACTTTCAGCTGCCATAGGTTCTAGCCGGGCAGTATATTAATTGAGCAGAACATTCTCTACCCGGGGAGGTTCTAGTATGTTGAGAAGCACTTACATTTTATAAGCTATTAATAGATGTTTAAATTGTTTTGTATTTTGCTACAACACTTTCTAAAAGCTTATAATTCTTTTGTAAATGTTCTCATCTTGAAGAGAGAATGTTTACATGGTTCAAATTGATATCATGGAGTCTTTTTGATTCTTAGACTATGAACACGTTTCAGTTTCAGTTTTAGTTTCACTTAGCTTCAGTCAACTATGTTTTCTGCAGCTACTTGTAGCCTAGTGATGCTACTAAATTACATTTCTTGCTGCAGAAATAAAATAAAATGTGAAAGGTTGTGGGAATGAAAATTAACATGCTTTGTTATACTATAGGTGTTCCTTGCATGTTCGGTGTTCTAACATGTGAAGACATGGATCAAGTGTGATGTTAATTGCAAAATAAAATTAATTCTACGGATGGATGCTGTAGAATGTCTTACGGACAAAAACAGTTGTAATAAACTTTAATGAAGTGGTCTTCTGCAACGATCAAAAATAGTTGTATAAAGCTTCAAATCTATTACAACTTGACCTAATAGATTTGTCAAAAATGCAAACCCATATGTAATTGCATGTATGATGCGAAAATTCAAGGTAACCTTCCAAAGATGATTAAACATCATTAAAAAAAAGACTGAAACTACCAGAGGATAACAATGTTCACATTTTGACACTTTGTGCAACTATAACCTATGCTGCAATACTAGCACTTGTAACATCCTTTTCCTTGCAATTTCAATTTATCGTTGCTGATTGCTGCTTAAATTGTCAAAGAATTTCCATAATTGTCATTTTATTTTTCTCAACATCACAGAGAAGGATAACAATCCTATTAAACCACAAATGGTGTATCATGGAAAAATAAATAATAATAATAATTTTCAAAAAAAAAGTAACAGTAGTATTAATGAAGATTTTAATACTAACAATAACAGAAGCATTAAAATAACAGAGAGAATCTCCAAATGTGATGTGTTCTTTTTATAATATTCATCTATGTATTATTCAAAGAGCAATTATTCTAGTTTTTGTCTTGACACAACTGTAATAAACATCCCACGCTCATATTCGTACACTTTATAGTGAAATCTACTTTGTCTCTGCAGATAAAACTAATTAAAGGTTTCTAAATGTCTTTGTCTATCTCTGTTTAAGGTTCGTACAACATGGATACAATAAACGTAAAAAAGCAATGCTTTCAAGTTTGTATTTATTTATTTTTCCTTATGAAACTTCTGTTCCTTCGACAAATTAGATTAGAGGTTATATATTGTGACTGTCCATGTGTAAAATTTGACTAAGGTTCAAAAGTAATTTAATTTTTATTTTTGTTTTGTAATAAATGATTAATACTTAATAATTAATAGTGTAAATTCAACTTCAAATTCAACTGCGAATTCAAATACAAATTTAACGGCGTTCTTGTAATGCTCTCAGTTCTATTTTGATTCGTTCGCGTGCCGTATCATCAAAGTCAGCCAGCATTTTCATATCTTTTTGAAAATTCATATCTAGAGATTTTGTAATCTCAATAATGCTATACTGACCCAATTTCATGCATCGTTCATGCCATGCCAGAGCATCGGTCAATTTACGATCTCCTTGTCAAGGAACTTCACTGCTTTCAGAAGAACTTAACGACCTAAAACGCATTCTTTCCATCATTTCCACAATCTTGTGAACATCTTCATAAATGTTGTGTGTGTCTGCGGCTAGAACGAGTAGCATTATGAGCAGTGTCGGAATGACGAACTGAAGAACTGTTTACATCAACATCTATGTTGAGGTCGAGTTAAGCAAATTTATCTGGTTGGGAGGGTTGAAAGGTTTGAAAGGGTTGGTAGCCCAAAGAATCGTTCCATTCTTGAGGTATGGGCTCCTCTTCCTAAACTTTACTCGGAGTGTGGTTTGAAAATCATTTTGTACTTCATCCTCAGTTTCGATAGTTGGCAAATGAACCTGAGTGGACTGGATGACATGTTTTTCGGTGGCAATATTCTCAATATTTGCTCCGACTATTCCAGATTGAATATAAAACCATCTCTCCATTTTAGAACTATATTACTGATGTTCTAAACAAATTTAAACAAATTATAAACAATCGGTAGAAAAAGTGGATAGTAATTAACAATTTTTTTGAATAATAGTTAAATAGCTTGATTCATCCATCGGTCGTCGTCGCTATCAAAAATGTTTCTCTAACCGTCCCAGCCTTCTCTAGTTTTGTTTCCTAACTTGTTACACTTGATAAAGTCTTTTCGATTATTATAGTGTTTATTTTTGATATTCGCTGCACCTACCACTTGATAATTCAATTTACGTAGGTTAAATCTATCAGCAATCTTCTAATAACACTGCAAGATACACTGCATTTAGCAGCCGAAGGGGACGACGTACATCGACGGCTTGTCGTATACGTGACGACGGCTTGTCGTATATGTGACGACGGCTAGCCTTTTTATTATTAACCAAATTAAATAATTTATTTATTTAATTCCCATTACGTTTTAAAAAATGTTTAAAAATACTAATTTGATCCTTAATAAATAAACAAGATATTTAGCACAACTATTCAACGTAACGACCGTTCTGGTCGGTTAAATTAGTATTTTCGATGATTCTTCTTTGCGTAATTCAAATATTTAACGTTACTGAAAATTTAACTCACACGACCAATCTATGCGACTTTTAATAGATCTATTAAGCAACTTCGATAAAGTTGATTTAGTAACATTTTTACGAATTAAAATATTTTTTTAACCATCGGATCATTAATTATGAATTTTTAACTGTATTTAACATGATAAAATATCATATAAAATAAAATAACCGGTAGAAAATTAAATTTATCGGATCTTATGTTGATCTAAAGTATGGTTGACCTATTTCCATAAGATGATGAAAAAACAACAACTGTAGGCTGTCCGTCTTGAATTTTAAATTTATAGCCGTTCGTCGATATTTGGACTAAAACCTTTTGTTCGAAGGCTAGACGACCTTGGAACGAGACTAAATTCGAATTACTGATACTTTATAACGTGTTAATCCAATTCGTACGGTTGGGTTCGTAATAAATGGGCGAAAAAAATTTAACCTCAAAACATGTCATTTTGTCGAGAGTTGTTTAACACTTAAATATAACAACTCTCGACAAAATGACCTATTTAAAGATTAAATTTATTTTCGTCCGTTTTCCTTCGAATCCAACCATACGGATTGGATTAACACGTTACCAAACATCAATGGTTTGAATTTGGTCTCGTTCCAAGGTCGTCTGGCTTTCGAACGAAGGGTTTTTAGTCCAAATATCGACGAACGTCTATAAATTTAAAATTCAAGATCGACAGCCTACCGTTGTTTGTTTTTTCATCATCTTCTGGAAATAGGTCAACTATAATTTAGATCGACATGAGATCCAATAAATTTAATTTTGGACGATTATTTTATTTTATATAATTTTATCTTGCTAAATAGAGTTAAAAATTCATAATTAATTACCCAACTATTTAAAAATATATTTTAATTCATAAAAATGTTACACTAAATTAACTGTATCGAAGTTGCTTAATGAACCGACTAAAAGTTGCTTAATTAACTGTATCGAAGACGGATCATCGAAAACTAATTTAACCGATTAGAACAGTCGTTACATTGAATGGTTGTGCTAAAATATGTTTTTTATTTATAAGGGATTAAATTAGTATTTTTAAACATTTTTTTCAAAACGTAGAATGAATAAGAAAAAATAAAAAAATACAAAATGTGCCCGCCGTCGCTAGCCGACGGAATGTCGAGTTTACAGATGAAAAAACACGCGACTTTCTCATTCTTTTCAGCCTTCCCACCAAAACACGCACATGCGTAAAAGAAAAGTAAAACCCTTGTCAGCCGCCGGCGGCCGCCCTCGACTGCCATCGCCACCCGTCGACTTCGCCTAAGGCCTCCAAAGTTCACCGGAATCACCATTCTCTCAAGTTTAATCTTAATTGAGATAAAATTAAAACCCTAAGTTCGGATTTAGAACTAATTGGTACGATTATGGGTTTGAAATTGATGATTATTGTGTATTAGTTGATGATAATGGTGTATTAGTTGATTTGGAGATATCAATTAGTATTATGATTGTTTAATTTGTAATTAAAAATTAGGGTTAATTTAAAATCCAAA
Organism: Allium fistulosum; assembly: GCA_030737815.1. NCBI lineage: Eukaryota > Viridiplantae > Streptophyta > Magnoliopsida > Asparagales > Amaryllidaceae > Allium > Allium fistulosum. Next base: position 625,729,193 of record CM060905.1, on the reverse strand, counting down.
AATTAGTGTATAATTATTGATTAATATGCTTATTGATTAGTTTATGCGAATGTTTGTTACAGTTTAGAACAATGTTTGATATAGTTTACACGAAAATTAGTGTATAATTATTGATTAATATGCTAATTGATTGGTACGGTTAAACATAGTTAATTTATTTTAATTACCTAGTGCGTGTTAATTATAAGTGTTAGTGATTAGTATAAAATAAAGATAGTTTAATTTATTATAAGTGCAAACTTCAAATTTTAGTCTACAAAATAGCTAAATTAAAATTTTAAATAGTTAAATGAATTTTAAAATATATTTTAAAATTTCAAATTTAGTTAATAAAATATTAAAATGGTTCAATAAATTATAAAATAATGTTTAAAATTTAATTTGTAGTTATTAAAATAGTAATTAGTGTAGTTTTGGAAGTAGTCTGAAATAATAAATTTCTTTTGAAACAAATATTCTACTAAAATCGATTTTCTAATAAATTAAGAAATGAATATAATGTTTATTTGAAAACAAGCGTTAAGTATTATTTTAATAAATACGACAACAAATTAAAGTCTTTAGTCCCAAAAAGCTTTAATTTATTTTAGAAAATACAACAGCAACAACAACACATCTCTTGGATGCAAAGATATGCGTACAAAAGAAAGAAGTGAAGTGCTGTCGAAATTAAAGCCTTTAATCTCAAAAGGCTTTAGTTTGATTTAGAAAGAAATGAAGTGTTGTCGAAATTTCTAACATATATATTTAAATTAAGAATTATTTTCTCGAGCATACTTGGATTTATTAAGTTAGAACTAGTATGAAAAGTTAAATGAAGAAAGATTTCTACAATGGTATACACTAATTTATTAGATTCGCTAAATCTAATAATCGAAAAAATGAAGAAATTCGTTCCCCTTGTAGTAAGTACAAATATTTGAAGCATTAGAAACCTGATATAGTTAAAGTAGATTTATTAAAAGTTGGTTTTGTACCAAATTATTACTTATGGGATCGTCATGGAGAACTTGTTGCATCTACACCTAATCCTGTAGTATCAGAGGACGATTATGTTATGACGAATCCAATAAAAGATATGATGAAAGATGTAACACGATCAATGTTCTTTACCATTCAAGTTGACGATGAAGACGTAAATGTTGAAGAAGAACCGACTATGGTAGGGAAAAGAATCTATGATTTATTGGATGCTGCTAAGAGGCCGTTGTGTGATGGTTGTAAAAGCGAAACTGAATTATTAATATCTGCTGAATACATTACTATGAAATCAAAGTTCAAACTAGAGAAAATATTTCCTCCAGGATTCTCTAATGTAATGGAGCATTTACCTATTCATCTTCCATCCGAAGCACTTCTTCGGGGTCCTGTGCAATATGGATGGACGTATTCATTTGAGAGGTAATATTAAATATCCATAATATTAATTTTAATGTAAAATTCAAATAAAATTCAGATTTAAATAAGTAAATTTAAATTGAATCAATTTTATAATAGGTACTTGAATCATCTAAGAAAAATGTTAAAGACAAAAAAGACGAGTTGAAGGTTTAATTTACAAGTCATATCTTAAAGAAGAAGCTTTAATCTTTTTCTCTCATTACTTCTGTAACTATATGAACTTATCATTTATAAATGTTCCTCATAATGATAAAGCCGTTGAACAAGATTCTTCTCAAATAATGTTATCTATTTTTAGACAACATGACCGACCTACTGAAAAATGTGTGGTAATATGGTTAAACGATAGAGATTACCATGTAGCATACACATATGTTCTTCCTGATTGTGCTAAAGTTATACCATTTGTTAGGTAATATTAAATTCATATTTATTTCAATTATACTTACATATTAATTATAATGGAACATACACTACTAGAAGCACAGTAAATAGCGACGACAGTTTCCGACGGTCGACGATGGCGGGTCGCCAAATTAACGACAGCAAGCAATTTCCATGGCATAATTGAAATTAAAATAACTTAGCTGTCGGTAGCCGTTGGAAGCCGTCGCTAATGGTGCTGTTGGCGGCCGTCGGTAGCCGTCGGAAAATCGCAAATACCTGTTGCTCCAAGCCGACAGTTTCTTCAATTGTTTTCCACCCCTAAATCACCCATCCCCTCCTCCAAACCCTCCTCCAGCCTCTCCTCCACGCTGTCAACAGCCTCCCACGCCGCCAGCACATCGGAATCTTCTATTTTCAGCTAGCTCCATTACCTATTTCTCGGCAAGAAGGTTAAATTCCTAAACCCTATATTTTACTTTGATTTGTTAAATTAGCTTTAATTTGTTGTTATAGTTGTAAAATACCCCATTGATTGTTTGGTATACCCTATTGAATGCTAATTAGATTGTTATTACATTTGTTTATTATTGAAATGTTTAGAAAAAAAAATTGTTTAGTGTATATATGCGTTAATTGGTGTATATATGTTGATTCATTAGTTCATACGCGCATTAGGGCTACTTTGGATTAATTAGAGTCGATGCTCAAAATTTGGCGTATGTGTTTTCAAGATGACGAAAACGACGATCTAGTGTATGTGTTTTTTAGAATGTAAATAAATTATTGTAAAAATTGTTGTATAATACGCTTTGTTTTTTGTAAATCCCTTAGAGCGTTTTTGGCACCGTCTGACAAATATCGTATATGATCGTTGTATGAATATTCGTTTTTATCACAGAACGGAATTTTATATTCATCCTATACAATATTTGTCAGATTTGTCTTTGTATTAGACAAGTTACAGACACAGTAGTAATTATATTTTGCAAATCATTTTATCTTAAACGGTTCAAAAAATTTCGACAACACTTTCTTTTTATTCACTGTGTACACACATATGTGTACGATACATGGAACAAATGGGAAGTGCTGCTGGAATTTTGTTGAATTGTTTAAAATAAAATTATTTGCAAAGTATAATTACTACTGTATTTGTAATGAGAAGTAGGATAACCAACCATCAAAGTGTAAAACATTAACCTAAAAATTATAGATTATATTCATATAATAATTTGTGTAAATCAGTTTGAAAATAAAATTAAATAGAATAATATATATTTGTGAAAATTAAAATGCATGATTTATTTGAAAAATAAAATATCAAGACGTAAATGATTAATGCGCTTTTATGTTTTAAAGTAGAAAAAATGGTCAATTATTTTAAGAAATTCATTGTCCATGTAGTAGGTGCAAATTATAAAGCATTTAATACCGGATATGTTAATAGTTCATTTGCACCAATATGGTTTCGTGTTGAATCATTTGGTGTGGGATCATCATGGAGAACTTATAGCACCTAATCTCGTACACTCGAAGGAGGTGGATACTGAAATTGTTCTGATGAATCTCATAGAAGATATGGTTGAAGATGCAGCAAGTTCAATGTTCCCTACCGTTGAAGTTGATGGTAATGATGTTAATGTCGAAGAAGAACCAAGTATTGGAGCAATTTTTTTTATGATTTATTGGATGCTGCTAAGAAACCCCATTGGGATGGTTGTACAAGCGGTACTCAACTATCAGTAACTGCAGAATACATTGCGATGAAATCAAAATACAACTTCACAGAGTGACAGAAGTCGGGTTTACAGCTATAATACAAGTTGCAAAACGGCATATGCCACCCGATAATTTAATGTGGAAAAATCATTATGAAGTGAAAAAACTTAAGCCTGCTTTTGGTTTGCCGTATCAAAAAATAGATACATGTTTAAATGGTTACATATTGTTTTGGAAAGAAGACATCAACCATAGAAATTGTAAAATATGTAATCAGGAAAGATACAAACCAAGAAAAAAGAAGAGAAATGAAGTTTCGTACAAGCGTATGCATTACTTACCCATCACCCCTAGGCTTCAAGGCTATATGCATCTTCTGTAACCGCGTATCATATGAGAAGACACCGTGTGAGAACACTGGAAGAAGGTACGTTAACACACCCAGCTGATGGAGAAGCATGGAAGCATTTTGATAAGACATACCCCGCTTTTGCAGCGGAGAGGCTTAATGTTAGACTTGGTTTATGCACGGATGTATTTTCACCGTTCTCTCAATTTGGTTCAAAATATTCATCTTGGCCTATAATCTTTACACATTACAGTTTACCTCCGTGGATGTGTATGAAAACTCCGTATATGTTTCTCACTATTGTCATCCCTGGCCTCGATGATCCGGCACATGGAATCGACGTATATTTACAACCGTTGATTGAAGAATTGAACACATTATGGTATGAAGGTGTTGAAACATACGACATTTCAAAAAAAAGAATCTTCGTTTGTTCGCTTCTCTATTGTGGACTATAAGCGATTTTTCTGCGTATGCAATGCTGTTGGGTTGGAATACAGCTGGTCGTCTAGCTTACGATCATTTTTTTTACCGCGTGGGAAGAAAATTTCATGGTTTTACAGTCATCGATGTTTTCTCCATATTAATCATCCTTTTAGAAAAGATAAAAAGAACTTTACAAGTAATAGACTTGAGACCTTATGACGACCAACGATTTGGTCAAGCAAAGATATTTATGACCTTGTAAAGGATTATCCAAAGACACATTAAACTAGCGAACAAATTGAAATTCAAGGTAAATCGACGATTCATAATTGGTGCAAACAAAGTATATTTTGGGAGTTGCCTTATTGGAAAAATCTCCTAATTCGTCATAATATCAACGTGATGCACAACGAGAAAAATGTATTCGACAATGTATTTAACACAATTCTGAATGTTAAAGGAAAGACTAAAGACGATTTGAAATCATGACGCAATATAGAGGCAATATGCAATCGTCTCGAGCTCATGTGAAGCCAAATGACACAAAAACCCAAAACATGCTATAAGCTAGACAGTAACTAAGTTAAAGTACTGTTAAAGTGGGTGGAAGGATTAAGATTTTCTGATAGGATTTGCTCTAATCTTCGTAGACGTGTCGACTGCAAGAATGGTAAACCGAGTGGGATAAAAAGTCATGATTGTCATGTAATGATGGAACATTTGTTACCTATCACTTCAAAGAACCATTGCCCACAAAAGTTTGGACGGTTGTAACAGAACTTAGTTTTTTTTATAAGGAGCTTTGTTCAACTACATTAAAAGTTGATCGTCTACGTAAACTTGAGAAAGAAATTTCTATACTGCTCTGCAAACTAGAGAAAATATTTCCTCCGGGTTTCTTTAATGTAATGAAGCATTTACCTGTTCATCTTCTGTTTGAAGTACGTCTTCGAGGTCCTGTGCAAAAAGGACGGATGTATCCGTTTGAAAGGTATTAATATTGAGTATGTTAAATTTTAGTTTAATTACATGTAATAAATTTAATTATAATTACTCCTAACAGGTACTTAAATCATCTAAAGAAAAAGTGAGACAAAAAATATGAGTTGAAGGTTAGATATGCAAATCATAAATCGAAGAAGAAGCTTCGTTCTTTTTCTCTCATTATTTCAATGACCATGTGAACTTATCTTTTGAAAGTGCTACGTGAAATAACGAGGGCATTGAACAAGATTCCTCTGAATCAGTGTTATCGATGTTTAGATAGCAGGGACACCCTACTGGATAATGTGTGGAAGTATGGTTAGACGACAGAGATTACCATGTAGCCCTCACATATGTTTTTCTTAACTGTGCAGAAGTTGCGCCATTTGTTAGGTATTATTAAATAACACATCTAAAATTATTTACTTGAATAATACATGTGTGTCTTAATTATAATGCAATATATTATCTATATATGCCATATTTACTTATCACAGCATCCAAGCGGCGATATCAGCAAAAAATTTGCTACTTGGTTTTCGAACCACGTATATGATCCGGTAAATTGTGTGGTCGACGAAGGGTTAAAACATCTTGCGATGGGACCAAAAAGAAAAGTCAAGACATATCCAATATTCTTTGTCAATGGATACAAAATCAACACCAAGGAATATGGGGCTGAAAAATTAACTAATAATACCGGTGTATATATTAAAGGTAGTGATGATCCAAATGATCACATAAATGATTTTTACGACATGTTAACTCAAGTTTTGCAATTAACATATTTCACCAGACCTGCGGAAGAAGTTTATTGGTTTAGATGCAACTGGTTTAGTAATGTACCAGGTTCTGGAATCAACGTGCACCAAAAATATAATATTATTGAAATAAAGCATACATCACGTTATCATAAGTACAATCCGTTTATACTAGCAAAATAAGCCCTACAAGTTTATTATGCTCCTTATCCATCTCTAAAAAGAGATAAAGCAGATTGGTCGGCAGTTTTTAAAACGAAGGTAAGATTTACGTTTGTTGGAAAGAATATTCCAAATGAAAAAGCGTACCAAGCGGATATCGAGGAAAATGGCGAAATTAGAATAATATATGATCAAACCGATTTTTGACCTCTAAATGATGAATCAAATGTATTAGCAGAAGCATTTGAGACCACGGAGGAAAACAATATAAAGTACGAGACCAAGTCTGAATCAGAAAACTACGAGGACTGATTTAATAGTATACATGTTGAAAAAGGTAATTTATGGGAGTATTGATGTTACACTTTTTTTTGTATATTATATGCGATTATTGATGTTAAACCTTGATATGTTTACTCATAATTGAATGAAATGTTCTACCATAATAAAATAATATGTATATGATATGTATTACAGATGTCTTTCTTTAGGCGTCGAAGTTCTTCGTAGTCAAGTTACCCCTCTTCGTCTCAGAGAGGGACCGTTCGTAGCGGAGGTGATGACAGCGGCCCGTCGTAGGAGGCACCGCGTATGTGGTTAGATTCCTACCGAAAGCAGATGACTCGTAAGTATTAAATTTACTTTAGCATTATAAATATTTTGTATGATATATTAGTCATGATTTGTCTGTATCATATTTAATGCAGGGGCTTTGAGCTTGAGCCTTCAAATATAGAGCTAAGCATAGCTAAGCAGGCATACATGAGCCATATGACTGCGTGTTGGCCGAAATGGAGTAGGATCCCAAAGCATGTCCATGAGAGCATCTGGTAGGACTTCCTGGTAAGTGTAATATTATATAACATTATATAAATTACTTTACAATTTGCTGACTAAGTATAAATGTATAATTTATATTTTTTCAACATATATACAGAGGGCGGTAGACCTACAAGAGGAGAATGTTTCTCTTTACCAGCGCCATTGGAACTCTAAAGTTGTAAAGAATTACCAGGATACAATGTCTACCATCAGAAAATCTGGAAAGAAGCCAAGTTGGATGGGCACCAGCATATAGGATGCTTAGGTCACATGGTGGAGTAGCGATTAATTTAGGTAAGTCTATCAGATATTACTTTAATTTGTTCAGTAGAGAATACATAATTTATACTTGTGAAATATAATCTTAACTTTTAATTTGCAGGCGGAGTCAGACAGGAACTCGGCAAACAGGCAAAAAATCCAATCACGCACAGTGATGGCTCGAAATCATTTCAGCGTCATCGCAAGGACTTGGTAAATTGATTAATTACAATTACGAACATTTTTTACATTTTTTTATAAATTTGTATGAAAAACAATAATATACACCAATTATTATAGGAAAGAGCGCGTGGGGCTCATGTCTCATACATGGACGTATTTTCATATACCCATGCCATCAGGCAGACCATGACGAGGGATCGGTGACGTATGTCTGGCATGAGGATGATAAAATATACGCCGCACATGTAGGTATATTTTCAGTTATAAGTTATTAATAATGATCATTTTAATTAATTAGTAATAAAATATTATAATAATGTCATGTAATATTTAATTGTATTTAATTTTTTGTTGCAGGAATTATTTATGCAAGCATGTGCGCATATGCTTGAGCATTCGAGATGGGATGAGGAGGATGCTATCTTCGAATCTGTTATGGACCTGACACAGAGAAATAGGCACTATGGCTACGACAATCAATCGGTAATTTATAAAAATTAACCAAGTTGTAAAAATTGCTTAATTTTTATAAAAGTTACACAATAACTTAAACATATTTCGACTTGTTTTGTAGGCTCGAGTCTCACAAAAGTCTTATCAAAAGGCTTAGGATAATGCTGAGATTAATGAGCTTCGACCACAGATTGCACAACTGCAGGAGCAGGACCGCCTCCGAGCAGCACAAATGGAGCAATTGAACCAGCGTTTGACCGAGTATGTGGAGCATCATGCAGCATTCCCTTCGTCTAGTGGTTCCGGAGCCGATGACGAGCCATGAGGTATATTTTGCAGTTTTTGTTTTTGAAACTTGTGTATATATACGATGAGAGATGGTGAGGTTGATTTGTGGACATGTGGGGTTTGATGTTGATTCGTGGGGTTTGATGTTGGATATATATATATATATATATATATATATATATATATATATATTGTACATTGATGTTGGATGTAGATATTGCAGTTGGGTGATGATGGATGATATGTTTTCTATTGATTGGAAATGTTTGAGTTTAAGATGGTAATGTTTGAGTTTTATATTATTATTGATATTGATATTGATTTTAGCTTATATATCTAATATATATATATATATATATATATTAATTTTGATGCGTTGTGACATATATTGACACTAATGTGCGATTGGGCTGCTGAAAAAAAAATTATCCATATTTCCGACGGCTACCGAGGGCTTCTGACGGCCTGTAGGTTGAAATATTTCAACGATTTGCGACGGCTCCCGACGGTTTACTGGTCGAACATTCCGACGGCTTTCGACGGTTCTCTGGCGTTTTTTTAAGCCATGTGGACATCAGTACCATCGGAAAAAATGTCGGAACTACCGTCGAAAAAGACATCGGAGGCCGTCGCAAAGCCTTCGTCGATTTCATTGAAAATGGACGATATCTGTTTTATGTATTCCGACGGGATTTCCGATGGCTCGCGACGGCCGCCGATGGCTTTGAGCCATCGGAAATCCTATTTATCTTGTAGTGTATGTAGGCCGTGGTAGCTGTTGAAAAGGCAGATAAAGATATTTTTAGGAATCATTAGAACCAAAAGCTGAGAAAAAATTACAGAGGCACCCTCTTAGGCACAAAAAAGAAAAGAATAAAAGACCCGATTAGTTGAGCACTGATATTTGGACTGAATTTCTGTAGCTTTGGAATACTCCTGCCGTGAAAGTAAGTTATCTAATTTCATATTGTTATTATAATTTGTTGAAAGTTCATATAATAATTACATTAATTTAGTCATTCATATACTTAAATTTACAGAAAATTTCCGCGCTTAACTCGGCAAACATGAATAAAAATCCTGTTATACACCGCATTAGCTAATATCCTCCAACAATATCGGAAGGAATTGGTAAATTTATAAATTGCGATTATAAAATAGTTATAACATTATTTAATCATATATATATACATTGTTTATTCATATATAATTTCAGGCTAAGGAGAAGCAACGTGAGTCTACATATGCAGAGGTCTTCACACGTACTCATGCCATCGAGCACACAAATGATAATGGCTCGGTTTTATATACTTGGATAAACCTTAAATCCCAAGTCGTAACGGTAAACATGCTTATATTTGTTCTTTACTTCACGTTACATAAGTCATAAATTAAATATTTAATATGGCCAAATTATGTTTCTAATCATAGGAAAGATTTGAAACGAAGCGAGCTCGAGTGATGCAGTCCACCAACCGAGAAGAGTTAACCACTGAGGAGGAGGACAGGATTTTCGATGCTGTGACCGACCCGTCCACGCGAAATAGGCGATACGGTTACAGCAATCAGGAAGTAATCACTACAACAAAGGCTGCCTATAGCGGCAGCCTTTTACGTCGACTGGCGATAGCTAAAATAAGCGGCCGACGCTAGCCGTCCCTATCTGATGCACAAATTCCGAGTAAACAAGTCGAAACCACGAACTAGAAATCATTATCATTTCCCACCAAAAAATAAAATGACGCTTATTTAGCCACCGCACCTACCCACGTCAGCCGCGGCCAACCGCCCAGATATCGTCTAAACCCTCCAAAGCTCGTCGGTATCTTCTTCCTCTCCAATTTTAGCTTAATCTAGGTATGATTAAAACCGTAATTTCGAAAATTGGTTGATTATGGATTAGAAATTGATGATTATTCCGTATTAGTTGATTTGGAGATATAATTAAAACCCTAATTTCGAAAATTAGTTGATTATGGGTTTGAAAATGATGATTATTGTGTGTTAGTTGATGATAATAGTGTATTAGTTGATTTAAGAATATTAATTAGTGGTTTGATTGTTTAATTTGTAAATAAAAATTAAAGTTAATTTAAAATCCAATAATTAGTGTATAGTTATTGATTAATATGCTTATTGATCAGTTTACACGAATGTTTATTATAGTTTAGAACAATGTTTGTTATAGTTTACGCGAAAATTTGTGTATAATTATTGATTAATATGCCGTTAGATTGGTATAGTTAAACATAAGTAATATTTTTTAATTAATTAATTTGTGTTAATTGTAAGTGTCAGTGGTTAGCATAAAATAAATTTATTTTAATTTATTATAAGTGCAAACTTCAAATTTTAGTTTACAAAATCGGTAATTCAAAAATCTAAATAGTTAACTGAATTGCAAAATATGTTTTAAAAATTCAAATTTAGTTAATAAAATATTTAAATAGTTGAATGAATTCTAAAATTAAGAAATGAAGTGAAGTGAAATAATAAATTAAGAAATAATAAATTTTAGTTTGAAATAATAAAAAAATTTGAAACAAACATTATACTAAAATCAACAGTAGCCTTTTGCGTCGGCCGGCAACAACTAGAATAAGCGGCCGACGCTAACCATCGCTAGTCGACACAGATATGTGTACGCAAATCAAAAATCCACGAACCTGAAAACTTTTTCTTCTTTCGCACCAAAAAGTAAGGTTGATTTAAAATCCAGAAATTAATGTATAATTATTGATTAATATGCTTATTGATAAGTTTACGCGAATGTTGTATAGTTTTAAACAATGTTTGTTATAATTTGTGCAAAAATTAATGTATAATTATTGGTTGATATGCTCCTAGATAGTTAAATGAATTGTAAAATATGTTTTAAAATTAGTGTATAATTATTGATTAAAATAAGTGAAAAAATTAGTGTATAATTATTGATTAAAATTAGTGCAAACTTCAAATTTTACTTTACAAAATCGGTTCAAAATTTAAATAGTTAAATGAATTGTAAAATATATTTTAAAATTTGAAATTTAGTTAATAAAATATTTAAATAGTTGAATGAATTATAAAATTAAGAAATGGAGTGAAGTGAAATAATAAATTAAAAAATAATAAATTTTAGTTTGAAACAATAATTTTTTTGAAACAAATATTGTACTAAAATCGATTTTTTAATAAACTAAGAAATGAATATAATGTTTTAAAATTTACGCAAATGTTTGTTATAATTTAGAAAATTTTTTTTTGGTTTACGCGAAAATAAGTGTATAATATGTTTTAAAATTTCAAACTTAGTTAATAAAATATTTAAATAGTTGAATGAATTATAAAATTGAGAAATGTGAAGTGAAATAATAAATTCAGTAATAATGATTTTTAGTTTGAAATAAGCGTTAAGTATTATTTTAACAAATACAACAACAACAAATTAAAGCTTTTAGTCCCAAAAGGCTTTAATTTATTTTAGAAAATACAACAACGATATACTCTTGGATGCAAAGTTATGCACAGAAGAGAAGTGAAGTGAAGTGCTGTCAGAATTAGATAGAAGTGTGGTGTATGAAGTCTTTAGTCCCAAAAGGCTTTGATTTTGTTTTAGACAAAATTTAGGTGTTGTCGAAATTACTAACATATACTTTTAAATTAGGAACAATGTTGGATTATTTTCTCGATCGTACTTGGATGTATGAAGTCAGAACTGGTATGAAAGGTTCGGTGAAGGAACATTTCTACAATGGTGTGCACGAATTTATTAGATTCGCTACATCTAATAGTCGAAATAACGAAGAACTTTGTTGCCCTTGTAGTAAGTGCCAACATTTGAAACATTGAAAACCAAATACAGTTAAAGTACATTTGTATAAATCTGGTTTTGTGCCAAATTATTATTTGTGGGATCGTGATGGAGATTTGTTGCACCTACACCTAATCTTGTAGTGTCAAAGAACGATTATGTTATAACAAATCCAATAGAAGATATGGTGGAAGATACAGCATGATCAATGTTCCCTACCATTCAAGTTGATGATGAAAATGTAAATATCGAAGAAGAACCGAATGTGGGAACCAAAAGAATTTATGATCTATTGGATGCTGCGAAGAGGCCGTTCTGGGATGGTTGTAAAAGCGGAACCGAATTGTCAGTAACCGCCGAATACATCATTATGAAATCAATATTAAACTTTACATAAGCTAGATTTACAGCAATTGTACAAGCTACAAAACGATATATGTGACCCAATAATCTGATGTGCGATAGTCAGTATAAAGTGAAAATACTTATGTCGGCTTTCGGTCTGCCATACCAAAAGACAGATACATGTATCAAAGGTTGCCTGTTGTATTGGAAAGATGACATTAGCCTTAGAAACTGAAAAATATGTAATGAGGAAAGATAGAAACCAAGAAAAAAGAAAGGAAAGGAAGTTCCATACAAGAGAATGTACTATTTACCCATCACTCCCAGACTTTAAAGGTTGTATGCGTCTTTAGCTGCAGCATGTCATATGTGATGGCATAACGTGTGAACACATGAAGAGGGAACTTTGACACATCCATCTATTGGAGAATCATGGAAACATTTCGATAAGACGTATCCCACGTTTGCTGTAGAGAGCCGTAATGTTAGACTTGGTTTATGTACGGATGGATTTTCACCATTCTCTCAGTTTGTTAGTAAATATTTATCTTAGCCTATTATCGTTACTCCTTATAATTTACCTCCGTGGATGTGTATGAAAACTTCATATATGTTTCTTACTCTTGTTGTTCCTGACCCTGATGATTCGATACAAGGAATCGATGTTTATTTACAACCATTGAATGAATAGTTGAAAACACTGTGGAATGAAGGAATTGAAACATATGACATTTCAAAAAAAAAGAATTTTCATATGTTCGCTTCTTTGTTATGGACTATTAGTGATTTTCATGTGTATACAATGCTTTCAGGTTAGAGTACAGCCGGTCATCTAGCTTATCCTTATTGCATGAAAGAAACACGAGCATTTTCTTTACGGTATGGGAAGAAGATTTCATGATTTGATTGTCATCGGTGTTTTTTTAATCTCAATCATACTTTTAGAGGAGATAAAAAACTTTAAAGCTAACAGAGAAGAGAGAATGCTACCACCAAAGATTTGGTCAAACAAAGAAATATATGAAATTGTAAAGGACTATCCAAAGATACATGAAACTGGAGTACATACTGAAATTCCATGTAAATCGGACATTCATAATTGGTGCAAACAAAGTATATTTTGGGAGTTGCCTTATTGGAAAGATCTCTTACTTCTAGGTAATATTGACGTGGTGCACAACAAAAAAAAGTGTTTGGTAACGTGTTTAATACAATTTTGAATGTTAAGGGGAAAACTAAGGACAATCTGTATTCAAGACTTGATATAGCACACTTATGTAAACGCCCTGAACTTCATATGAAGCCCAATGATAGTAAAAAATCCAAATCATGCTATAAGCTAGACGGTAAGCAAGTAAAACTCATGCTAAAGTGGGTGGAAGGATTAAGATGTCCTGATGGGATTTCTTCTAATCTCCGTATATGTGTTGACTTTAAAAACAATAAATTGGATGGGATGAAAAGTCACGATTTCCATATCATGATGGAGTATTTGTTACATATGGTTTTCAAAGAACTGTTGCCCGTAAAAGTATGGAGTGTCATAACAGAATTGAGTTTATTTTATAAACAGCTTTGTTCGACCATGTTAAAAGTCGATCGTATACGTAAACTTGAAGTAGAAATCCATATTCTATTCTGCAAACTGGAGAAAATATTTCCGCCGGGTTTCTTTAATGTAATGGAGCATTTACCTGTTCATCTTCCATCCGAAGCACTTCTTCGAGGTTCTGTGCAATATGGATGGATGTATCCATTTGAGAGGTAATATTGAATATCCATAATATTTACTTTAGTTGAAAATTCAGATTTACATAAGTAAATTTAAATTGAATCAATTTTGTAATAGGTACTTAAATCATCTGAAGAAAAAAGTTAGACAAAATGCACGAGTTGAAGGTTTGATTTGAAAATCATATCTTGAAGAAGAAGCTTCATTCTTTTTCTCTCATTACTTCAGTGACCATGTGAACTTATTATAACACCCCATATTTTTAGTAACATTATTTAGAACATTTAATTAGGTAAATTAAATGAAATAATGTAAATTGTTAAGGGGGTGAGATTTGTGATTTATAAAGGGGTAGTCGTGCTTAGATAAACCCATGAATTAGAATGGATTAAAGACTTAAGTGTTAGGAAATAAGGGATGGGTAAAATAGGAAAGAGAGCCTTCTAATACCCTAAACCCTTAGGAAATTAAAGCACACATTTATTTCATTTTCTCAAAATAAAAACATAAGGTCAGCTACCATTAGGAAGAAAAGAGAAGCTAAACAAGTTTTCAAGAAGAAGAAGCTTAAGCTATTTAAATCAAGATCAAATCTCACATCCTAATTCACAAAGCTAAGGTGAATAATAACTACATCTCCTGTTTTCTTAATGATTTTTGGTTTTAATGCTAAATTGAATTTATTTGCAATGGTTATGCCATGTTTTTGAATGATTAAATGTTTATATATGCTTGTTGATGATTTATACTTATTCATACAGATTTTATTATATGTTTTGATGTGAAAACCCTATTTAATGACGTCCAAATGCCTTGCGAATTTAGATATAGATCAAATGATATTTTAGAGATGGGTTTCAATTTTTATAATATTCTGAATTTATGTGGATTTTATATAAATTTTCTAGTGAAGAAAATAATTTATTGGGTAAAAAATAATTTATGCTTAAATTATATATAATTTGGGTCTAAAATTTATATATGTTAGAAAACATATTAAAAATGATTTTCTAGAATTTTTGTAGAATTTTCCAAAGTGTTTTGATGAACATATAAAATTATTTCAGGTATGGGACTTAAATGTTTTATATATTTATAAAAAGGAGAAGGAGAATTTTGCAAATAATTCAAATTGTTATTTCTGAAATTGGCAGCACTTTGGAAAAGAAAACTTGCAACCAATCATAACTCGATAACAAGGCAGGTTAGGTGAAAAGAACTATTTATCAACATGCTTTTTTACTGTTTCGTTACTTTCCGCACCCTGCTTCCATCTTGATTGGCTTCCGACTTAGTAGCTCCACCTCCATGCTATCAAAACCAATGCACATAGTATCAATAACTTGGTACATAGTGAATTGGACAAAGGCGGAAAGAACTGGGTCGAAACTAAGGGTTCCGAAGGGGTCGAAGTGCCATTTTTCTTTAAATGAAGAATGCACCTGCTTGCTTTCGACTGAATAGCTTTCAACTTGGTTGGCTACCGACTAGGTCAAATGATTTAAAAGAAGGGTTTGAAATGGTTGCGCCTTTGTTTTAAAATAACTGCTATCGACTAGGTTGAAGCCTTTTGCTGCCGCTTCTACCTTTCGAAGCAATGCCTTCGAAAGGGTTATTTTTGTTTTATAAAACTCTACCGCTTCTCCAATGCTTTCGGAAGGTTGGTTTCGACGCCAACACTTCCTTACCTAGATAATAGCTTTCGAAAGAGTTGCTTTCGAACCTGTTGTTTTGTGACCCTTGGAGAATTTTAAAGATTAACTCAAAGGTTTCGAAAGGAATGGTTTTGAATGGTTTCGAAAGACATTTCCACATGTTTTAAATTGAACCCAGATGCTTTCGAAAGGTTTAAGGTTTTAATGCTTTTGAAAGGTTTTTAAGAAAGCTTTGGAAGGGGAGTTCCCTAATGGTTTCGAAAGGTTTAGAAGGAAAGGTTTTCCATCTGTTTCGAAAGGTTTGAAAGGAAATGTTTTCCAATGGTTTCGAAAGGCAATGTTTAAAGGTTTTAAAGAAGGATGTCTAAGGTTTTATAGTTTTCGAAGGAAAAGGTTTTTCAAGAGTTTTGAAAGGTTTATGTAATGGTTTCGAAAGGAAAGTTTAGACCCTTCGGCCTAGGTGAAAGAAAAGGTTTTACATGGTTACGAAAGGATAATTTCAATGGGATCGAAAGGGCTACTTTCAGGGATTTATGTGTTTTCATCAACAAAGATTTGAGTAAAGCACATATATAACATGGAAAGATGATTTTGAGTAAAGCATAGAGTATTTATATTTTCATTGTTTGAGTTTGGTTTAAATATTTTTAATCAATTTGAGAAAAGGTTTTCAAGAAAATTTTTGGGAAGATATCCCTAAGTAAAATGACTCAGATATTAGAATATCAAAAGGGATCGGTATAGAGTCACTCCCTATACATTAGGTGCCAGCCCCAGCTAATTTAGTCCAAAATTTCAGTGTGTAGGGCTTTGTCATAGGTAAGACAAAAATTATGATTACACACAGAAAGGAATATATTTTTATATAGATAGATTATTGGTGAGCCCGCAAAACCATTAGGATCAGGTGACCCTGGGAGATGTTAAATTTGGGACAGACCGTCCAAAAGAGGAGTATTTAACAGATAGTCAAGGGCACACCGTCCAGAAGAGGAGTGTCTAACAGATTCTAGATTATTTTTATTATATTGTCTGGTAGGCCCGAGTCATCCAAAGGTTAGTAGTAAGTCAAACAAAACTACAGTGTATTGACACATAGTCCATATGATAACTGATATGTACGTTTACATAATAATGCTTTATAGTTTCAACCAGTTTGATTGCAGGATAAAGAACTGTAAAAAGATATGTTTTAAAAAGAAAGGATATTAGTGAGGGGAAACCCGTTCCGCTAAGTGGCATGGTCTCACTTAATATCGTATATCCGAAATGTATAATATTATTCACACCAGACTTTATGTCTGACTCGAAGTTTATGTTTTCCCCTTAAACTCACGGGTGCTCAAAAATTGATTTGAGTAGGCTGAGGTATTAAGGTTTACAGGTTTTAGTAGGTTGACGAACAAAGCTTCCGAAGACGAGAAGGTGGCTGATGGATAGCTATTTAGGAGTTATAGATTTATTTTGATGATGTATTCCGCTGCGTTTGTATTATGTCCGTATGACTATATTATGACTCTGGTCAACCAAGGGGGCATCTTCACATGTCGTTCTTGGCATATTTATGTAATAATTATTTTACTTGAACCTAGGAAAGTGATGGGATTATGTAATTTGAATATGGAACATGTTTTAAAAATGTAATTGAAAAGTTGTTTTTTCGAAATATGTGATTTTGTTTCATATTCATGTGATGCTGATATTGAATACCATAAACATCACCGTATTTGGCTACAAGAAGTTAATACTATGGATGACTATAGCATCGTAGCGTTTAGCTTCGGGCCTCCAGATAGGGGATGTTACACTTATCATTTGTAAGTATTCCTCGTAATGATGAAGCCGCTGAACAAGATTCTTCTCAAACAATGTTATTTATTTTAGACAACATGGCCGACCTGTTGGAAAATATGTGGAAATATGATTAGACGATATATATTACCATGCAGTACACACACATGTTCTTCTAAATTGTACGGAAGTTGCACCATTTGTTAGATAATAATAATTCATATTTATTTCAATTATACTTACGTATTAATTATAATGGATCATGTTATATATATTTACAGTATTTATGAATCACAACATCCATTGGCGATCTTAGTAAAGAATTTGCTAAATGGTTTTCGAACAACGTTTATGATCCAAGAAATTGTGTCCTTGATGAAGGATTATAACATCATACGCTCGGACCAAAAAGAAATGTTAAGGCTTATCCAATATTCTTCATCAATGAATTAAAATTCAACACCAATGATTATGGTACTGAAAAATTAACATATAACAGCGATATATTTGTCAAAGGTAGTGATGATCCAGATGATCATATAAAATATTTTACGGCATCTTAACACAGGTTTTAGAATTGACTTATTATATACAACCTGCAAAAAAGTTTTTTTTATTCAAATGCGATTGGTTCAGCAATGTTCCTGGTTCTGGAATCAATGTGCACAAAGATTATAAGCTTATTTGAAATAAAGCATACCTCACATTACTATAAGTATGATCCTTTCGTATTAGCCAAGCAAGCATTACAAGTGTATTTTGCTCCTTATCCATCCTTAAAATGAGGTAAAGCGGATTGTCAGCTGTTTTCAAAACAAAGGCACGATTTATGTTTGACAGAAATAATATTCCAGACGAAGCAGCATATCAAGCGGATCTTGAGTCAAATAATGAAATAATAATAGCTTATAATATTGATTTAAGGTCGTTGAATGATGAATCAAATGTTTTAACAGAAGCATTTGAGAGTACAGAAGAAAACGATATAGAGTATGAGACCGAGTTTGAATCAGAAAATGACAAAGACTAATAATTCTGAATATCTGTATCGCTTATTGTAAAATGTATATTCTGAGTTTCTGTTGTTATTAATAATGATGACTATGTTGTGAGCTATGTATTATTATATTTTATTAGTTCTATATATTTATTCAGGAGATCTTGTTTCATTTATGATGTTTTAGTGGAAGTTTAATGTGATGATTGATCAACCATGTTTTCTAATAATAATTTTATATATTTTTTCATTATGTGAAATGATATATTTATCGTGGATATATGTCTTACAAGATACATTCTAGCAGACCTCGGCTTTCTCTTTCTCTTGGTTTGGGTGCCAATGGCACGGCGTCGGATTTACGTCCAGTAGCGGAGGTCGTTCCGAAGAGTGCAGGGTAAGTCTCAAATTTATTGCATGTATATTATTTAAAATTTATTAAATGACTACATCAAAATTTATATAGGGGTTTCAAGGTGGAGCCTTCGGACTACATTCTTCAAGTCTCCAAGAAGGCATTCAAGAGTCGGATGTCAGGGCATTGGGACAACATCTCAGACTATGTTATGAATGCTATATGGGCCGACTTGATGGTAAGTTTAAATTTATAATTCATTTGAAAGTTAATATAATGTATATAATTCAAATTAATTTCAATATGTAGGCTGCGGTACGTGTTGATCTGGAAGTTAGGGATATTTTTAGAACTCACTAGAACTAAAAGATGCAGAAAAATTATAGGGACATTCTCTCAATGGCAAAGAATGCGAATTAAAAACCCGCTTGGATAAGCACTGATGTTTGGGCTGAATTTCTCCAGCTCTTGGATACTCCTAAATTTAAAGTAAGTTATTTAATTTTATATTGTTATTATAATTTGTTTAAATTTCGTATATTAGTTGCATTACTTTAGTTAATAATATATTTAAATTTACAGGAAATATCATCGCGGAACCTTGCAAATAGGAATAAAAATCCTGATGTATACCGCGGTGGCTCTAAATCCTTCCAACAACATCGGAAGGAATTGGTAAATTTATAGATTGCGATTATAAATAGATTATTGATATTTAATCATACTGGTAACATTGTTTATCCATATATATAATTTCAGTATAAGAAGTATAATCGTGAGACTAGAGTGCCAGAGATTTTCACATACACATGTCGTTGAGCAAACATATGAGAATGACAAGGTTTCATATGTTTGAACGGACAATAAATCTCAATCTATAATGGTAAACATGCTTAATTTTTTTTACTTCACATTTCATAAGTTTAAAATTGAATATTTATTATAGCAAACTTCTGTCGTCATCGCATAAAAGATATGAAGTAGAGCAAGCTCGAGTGGTGCAGTCTACTGGCCGTGAGTTGACCTTGGAGGAGTCGAACCATATATAGGATGCTTTGATTGACCCTCCTTCATGAAATAGGCGTTACAGTTATGAAAACCAGGAGGTAAACTGCTTCATTAGCTAATATAAAAATTATATACTTAATATTGAGCATAAATTATAACTCGCTATTAACTATTTTACAGGCGATAATGACCCAGACAGCTTATAGGAGATCCCAGGCAGAGGATGGGATAGCTCAGCTAAAACAGCAGACAACATAGTTCAATGATTGGCGGAAGAGTAGAGGATTGGCGTAGCTGCTAAATGAGAAGATTGCGACATATTTAGCAAAGCACGGGAGAATGCCTAGGGAGGATAGGTCGGGAAATGACGATGAGTAGGTAAACTGTGGTGTTTGATGGATTTTGTTCGTTTTGTTTTATATTTGTTTGACATGTATCGATGGATTTGATACTTGTTTGACGATTGTATTGCTTGATGGTTTTGTGGATGTTTTGTTTGATGGACATGAGTATTTGTCAGTATGGTTGTGTTGTTTGATAGAATATAGACATTGCTTGATGGAATGTTAATGCAGATATTGATTTTTGCGTTGTATACTTGCTTATGTGTGATATGCGATGGCTGTAGTTGCAACATTGGATTTATATGTGTTGTAGATGAGATATATAGAGATATGATTATATTTGCACGCTTGAATGGCTCAAATAGAAGTTGTAGATTTAAAAAAATACATCCGATATCGTGACGGCTTGCGACAGCTAGTGATAGCCCAGTTGTTCAGGCTTGGGTTGGCTAGCGATGGCCTGCTATTGCCCATTTACCCAGTTTTGCGTCGCCTAGCGTCGGTCAGCGACAACCTAACAACCACTCTGGATTTGCCACGTGTTTAAAGTAGCGATGCTAGCCGTCACTAAATTTGCGACAATGCCCTCGCTAAACCTATTGGTCTCGACTGTTTTTGCATCGTCTTTTAGCAGCTGCCAGCGACGGCCGGTGTCGCATTCCAACCGTCGCTATTAGCAATGCATTTTGTTGTGAATATTTATCGAGTTCAACTGGTTCATTAACTAATCTATAAATTTTATTTAATATTAAGCATAAATTATAACTAGCTATTAACTAATTTATAGGCGAGGACATTCAAGCCAGTTATAGGAAATCACAAGTTGAAGAGTAGATAGCTCAGTTCAAACAGCAGATGACATAGTTGAATGATCATATTCCTACTGGAGCATTGACTGTGCTGCTAGATGAGCAAACTGCGACATATTTTTCAGGGCACGGGCAATTTCCTGGGCTGGGTCATGAAATAATTATGATGAGTAGGTATATTTGTGTTTGTGATGAATTTTGCTTGTTTTATTTTGTACTTATTTGACATGTCTTGACGGATTTGATACTTGTTTGATGGTTGTGTTGTTTGTGGACGTTTGATGGTTGTTTTGTTTGATGGATAAATGGTTATGTTGTTCGATGAAATATTGATTTTTGCAATATAAATTTTCTTATGGTGATATGTACGAAATTATACGACGTATGCGATGGTTGTGATTGTGAAATAGTGTTTATATGTGTTGTATATAAGGTGGATAGAGAGATGAATATATATGTGCGGATAGCTATTATTTTGTAAAACAGACTACCGTCGGTTAGCGACAGCAAGCGATGGTCCTTTGGCACGGGTTGATGACGGCTAGTGACCTCCAATTGGTTCGTCCATTTCGTGTCACGTGTCCAATAAGTCATCCCTAGCCGTCGAAAAATTAATGACGAAGCCGTCGCTAAAACCGTCATCTTTTTCCCTTTGCGGGGACTAAAAGTGCGACGACATTTATCGTCGTCTACTGATGGCCGCCGACGGCTATTTGCTGTCGCTAAACACGACATACCCTTGTAGTCTAAACTTCGATTTTTCACGAATAGAGTGGACTTCCGTATTTCTGTAAACTCCTCTGGACATATTTTTACAAATAGGGTGAACTGTTTCGTATTTCGATAAAATGTCTAATTTTTGCTAGTGCCAACTACACTAATTATTCCAAGGCTTCTGATTTTTGCATGGTGATAAATTCTAAAAAACATTTTTTGCATGGTGATAAGTGATCTTGATACCAATAATTTTGTATTAAACATGCATCAGAATGCAGAATATCCTGCTTATAATAATAGATAAATAATCTCAAATCAGATAAACTTCAGTCTCAAAATAATGTTCAAACTATACAAGGACATTTTGTATGATTTTTTCCGCATCCATTATAACAAGTCCATATGCATAGTATGATTTCGATGATTCACGACATTAAGAGTTTACATGGTCAATTACCAAGTGGACTTATTCGATGGTCAATTACAAAGTGGACTTATTCGACCAAGCTTACTGATAATTTTAAACATTGAAACAGTGACATATCAATTTAAGGCGTCTCAGTTTTGTGTCACAAATCTTTTTTAATTCTTCTAAAATGCATTACTATTTTGATATTTACTGAAATACATAGGTAATGTCAATATATCCATAAAATATAGTTTATTTTCTTTGTTATATACATGGTTGAGCATGTACTCTATTACGCATCCAAAGAAAATAATTGGGATGCTATACAAATTGTAATAACTTACCACATTATACCATGTTAATTATGTGGAAAATGTTGGTTTGTGTTTAGTTAATGTGCAAGGTGGAATTTTTGAAGAATATGTTCTATTATCTGTATTATCAAACTATTTAATTTTTTTAATTTCAGGACATTCGGCATAACACCATTTCTAATGGTTCTTCAGAATCAACCTTCAATTCTAAGTAAACTTTGGCGGACTAAATTTTTAACCCGCTTTCTACTGATATAATGATAGGAAGGTGGATGCTAACTTATCATCCGAACCACATTATTTGAAGTTGCAATTGCATCAGACCATCAAACTAATAGTTGTACATTTGTACCAGTTTCTTTATTTTTTGACATCAATGAAACTTATTAGAAACATAACTATATTAACTTTCACTATGTTGTTTCCATTTAATCTAAATGATGTACATTTGTACCAATTTTGATAGAATATGTAAATTTTTCTATTAATTTATGAAATATCATGTATATCTTTTATAAACGGTTAGTTATTATTAGATTGTAATGTCAAAAAATTTCCCTGATTATTAATTTATAAAAGATCTTTTATATCTTTTATAAATGGTTAGTTATTATTAGATTGTAATTTCAAAGATCTTCCCTTATTATTAGCCTACTTTCTAGGCATAAGATTGACAATGAACACTTATATATTTATGTTCAAAATCAATGAGAAGAGGCAACCATCAATTCTTACATGGTATCAGAGTCAATCTCTTCTAAACCTTATTTCTGCCATTCTCCTTCTCCATCTACCCTAATATTCTTTATCCTCTTCCTTTCTCCTTCATCTCTCCACTTTCCCATGGCTGATAAGAACCACCCCGCAACAACTCTCACAAACATTAAATTTGTAGTACCCATTGTTCTAGAGATGGAAAAGGGTCATTACTCTCAATGGGCAGAACTCTTCAAGATCCATTGTCATGTGCATCGGGTGATCGATCACATTATTCCTCCTCTTCCACCCAAGGAAGGCACCATAGTCAAGGAAAAGACTGATGAAGAATTGAAGGAATGGCAGCGATTGGATGCAATGGTCCTTCAATTGATATAGGGAATGATTTCGAATGATCTTCTCGGCAACATCATTGTCCCTGACATAACGGCTGAGAAGGCTTGGAATAGCCTTTGAGATATTTTTCAAGACAATGACAATTCCCGTGTTTTATATTTAGAGCAACAATTTAAAGACATTCACATGGATAATTTCCCTAATGCGGATGCCTACTGCCGTGAATTGAAGAATTTCGCTGACCAACTTTTAAACGTCGAAGCACCGGTCTCAAACAACCTCCTTGTTCTTCATCTGATTGCAAGTCTTACTCCCAATTATGATGGAGTTGCGATATACCTTCAACAAGAAAAACCTCTGCCTCCTTTTCATGAGGGTCGTTCACGCCTTTTCTTAGAGGAGACACGCAAAGCGAAGTAGGCAAAGGCGGCAGCAGCCCAAGCCGGCACAACCCTTGTGACAACCTTGGCTGATGATGGTTCTAACAACTCATCTTCTGGAGGTAATGGTTGCAATTTTAATAACAAAAGGAATGACAAAAATGGTGGTCATAAAGGCGGTAAAGGAGGTGACCATGAAAAAGGGAAAGGCAACGGCACCAATAATGGCGGACAACAGCCCAGCTACACCAACACTGGCTATCGGAAGCAGCATCCTCAATAGTGGGGACCGTGAAGTGAGGTCCGTAATGGCAGCAACCTTGGATGCATTAGGCAATCCCCCTTTGCCCATATACGATGCAACGGAGTCGTGGAATGACTCCTCGTCAACCTAGGATACTTGGTCCGCGTCCTCAAGCACACAACGTTCAAGCACCTTCATCTACCTATGCTCCAACTAACATTGAGGCTGCTATGCACACAATGACGCTCAGTCAACCAGACGAGAACTAGTACATGGACACCGGCGCTACGTCTCATATGATGACCAATGGAGGTACACTCTCACCTTATTTTAATACGAGCATTACTCGTAATATAATTATTGGTAGCGGTCAACAAATTCCGATTTGTGGTTATGGACAAAAATCGCTTTCTCCCCCTCACCCTCCCTTACATTTAAATAATGTCCTTCATGCCCCAAAACTCATCAAAAATTTAGTGTTTGTACGTCGTTTTACTGTTGATAATAATGTTTCTTTTGAGTTTTATCCACTTGGATTTTCTGTGAGGATCTTCAGACGGGGATGCATCTAATGAGATGAAATAGAACATGCGATCTTTATCAACTCACTACCGACTTCATCAAAAACCAAGCAATCCAGCCTTCCACCTTTGCTGCTTTATCTCCTGTTTTGTGGCATAATCGTTTGGGTCATCCTGGACCTTTAGTTTTAAACTCTCTCAAAAATAATAAGCTTATTTATTGTAATAAGACGTCTTTTTCTTCAGTTTGTCAGTCTTGTGTTTTTGGTAAACATATTAAATTGCCTTTCTACGATTATGAGTTGGAACCGGGCTAGCCCGCAGCGGAAGAAATGGATGGATTACAAAAAATTTACCATTTTGGATCATTAACGGGCCTATGAAGTCTAAACATACTTGGAAATTTTCTAAGTTTTCTTTTAAATAAAATCTTTATTTTATTCAGATTTATAACTAATTTAAATTTTAATTTAATGTGTATGTAAGTTAGAATATATCAAATATACTCTTATGTACATATTTGTGTGTAACAGTAACTTATTAAATTTATTTAGAGAAGGAAACTTTTAATTTTCTATCTCTTAAGTTATTGAATTAAGGAGGGTTCATAAATTTATTTAGAGAAGGAAACTTTTCATTTCTTTTTGTTAACTTGTTTAATTAATGAAGGGCAAATTATTTATATGGAGAGAGAAACCTTTCATTTACCTCTCTTTAAATAAATTGATTAATTATATTAAAGTCATTAATTAGCAAGATATATATGACATAAATGTGAGTATAAACAAATATTATATTATAGTGCAAATTCTGTAAGAGCAACATATGATAGGTGCTATTAATTGATGACAATGTTAGACATATAACTAGGAATAAATGGATAGTTAAACACATAAAGGAAATATGAGAAATAGATAAAGAGTAACAAAGATGATTGATTTAATTTCTCATTTGGTAAACTTAATTAACATAGCATATAAATGATAATCAATTGGCATCATGATATAAGGACATAAACAATAAACAACAAAGTATGTGTGTATTATTAACTAATTGTGTGTGTATGTTTAGATATGTATTGTTTAATGAATCCTCCAAATATACTAAATTAATTCAGCTAAGTCAACTATTATCCATTCAAGATTTATTACCAAACATGTAGTAATCTGATTTAGTAAATCAATTTAGAAATAGATCTTAATCAATAAATCCAAATGATTAACCAATATATATATATATATATGTTGATAATTTAATGTAGAATCAAATATAGATATTTATTGTAAAAAAATTTGTCCAAAGTATATTTTGTATAATAATAATATTATGTTGATTCATGTTTATTTATACATAAATACAGTGTACAAATATGTATGTGTGTGCATGTATACATAATATATATATATACATAGATATATATATATATATATATTTATTTATATTTATTGTTAATGAATCCTTTAAAATTAATAAATCAACTCAACCAAATCAATTATAATCAATTTCAGATTTATTACCAAATATGAAGTAATCTAATTTAGTAAAACAGTTTGATAATAGATCTTAATCAACAAATCTAAATATAATTTATATGTATATGTTAATAAAAAAATTCTAAAAACCTTTTAAAATATTTCAAAATTAGTTTAACACACACATACATATATATACGCATTATGTGTATGTATGAGTCTTAAAGTAGAAATCCAAATTAGAATCAATGTATACTACTATTAACAGTTAAATAAAATAAAGTTAAGTAGAATAACAAGTTAATTTCCAGATCTATATTTAGCTCAAAATCAATAGAAATTAACATAGAAAATCATGAATAGAAGTTATCAACTTCAAATGAAAACCAATTCTAATGATAACAAGGTATACTACATTAAGATCTATAATTATATGCTTATAAGGGACAACAAATGCATATATAAAATTTTCAAAATGAATTAACTACTGGATCTATAATATCATGGAAAAAATAAATAACTAATGGAATTTACCTTATTGATGTTGCCTATGATTCGTACCTTGAATGATAAATGCTTCTAGATCCGATTGGATCACCTCCAGAAATTGCAATAATCTGAAGCACCACTTTTGAATTTATTTTATTTGATTTGTTTTGATTTTGTTTTGGGAATTTTTGTGGCTTAGAAGCCATGAAATTTTGGCTAGGAAGGTAGAAAAATGAAGATGGTGGCTAGGGTTTAGAAGGAGAGTGATTGAGAGAGGCCAGTGAATGGAAGGTAACATACTTATGGAGGGATCCTTCCTTAACCTCCTCCCTTCATTTTCTAGATCCACCCATTGGATTTTAAACCTCGTTTTCTTATGGCCTTCTTTAAATAAGGCTATATGGGCCTCAAAATATTACCAAATCCATTTAGTAATTAATCTATTTAAATCCGATTTAAATATTTTATCAATATCATACATCGATATGTACATACATAACTTTTATGTACGTACTTTATTAAATACTAATGGATTCAAACAAGTCAAATAAATAAACAAACAAAAATTTAATAATTAACGTTTAATAAATATTAATTAATTTAATAAATTTATAATGGTTATAAATTAATTTAATTAATTTATAATGGTTATAAATTAATTAAATTATGTGGTTTTCGAAACATTCATCATTACGGTTGTGCGACTAAAAGGTGTAAACTCAGTCAGCGATTAATATCGAACTATTCGAATATTAATGTTGACACGTCACTTAGCAGGTGATGTGACATTTTAGCCAAATTTATCACTTACACATCTTTTAGGTAAATTCCAATTTTACTTATTATAAGCGGTACTTAATAGTGACAATTATTTACACCAATTCTCTTCGTCAAAGCTATATCACTTTGGATTTGTGGAATTTGGTAATGGTGAAATTTCCAATATCATCCACATTCAACTTTATAGTCCAAACACAAAGTCCTTGGTTCAATAATTATAATTATTATTAACCGAAATGCTTTGGCTAGAGACTTTGACTTTGAGTTAACTTCAGTTGACCGTGATACTAACCTCATATAACTGAGAAGACGAATCTTCTCTTGAATAGTGTTTCACTTCCAATGCTTTCACTCAACCCAACTATAGTCGTTCGATGGACGTCGTGCCACGATTTAACTATAATGCAAGCAGAGCTTCCACATTGAAGATCAACAGTATTCTCAAGTCGAGAGAACTGTGTAAATTAGTCACATGGATATTCTTTGCTTGACCTCAGTTATAATAACAAACAGAAAAACTATCGAGTGAGTCATTCCATGGTTATCCAATAACCATCAGTACGTAACCCTTTGGTGCCTCCAGCAGTCATGAGTAATACACTGCCCAACATTTAGAGAGCATTACATACTCTAATCTCAACGGATACATTGATATCCAGTCTCGATGCATTTTGACTAGGAACATTTAAAATGGTATATTTATTTCATTGTGATAAATTACTCACGGTTACAACATTTTGTAACTACTATCACAAAACATATCATTTATGGATTTTCTATTAAATATACTTTTAATTAAATTTATTAATTAATATAACCACATTATATCAAGTATATAATAGAAAGAAAATACTTTATTTTGGACAAGATTGGTCAATAGGTTAGATATATGTAACAAATTACATAATTGCCTCTTGGCATACCCCTAACTCTATCAATCTCCCACTTGCACTTGGGGTCACTTATGGAATCTTATTTCAACTTCTTCAATCGGTTTTCTCAAAAACAATTTGGTCAGTCCCTTTGTGAACGAATATGCTATTATGTTTTAATTATCTACTATGTCAATCAACTCTCTTCGACGGTGATAAATTATTTCATCATGTTGACCGATTTAGAGTATGTCTCTTGACTTCTAGTGAGCTATAGGTTCTATTACGAACTATATCATGATATTGTTATCATATAACAATGTTACAAGATTCTCAACATTTGGAACCAGCTCGGTTATAAATTTGTGCACTTATAATTTTTTTCAAGGCGATGTACTTAGCCTTTTCATTGAACTAGCCACAGTCTTTCATTTAGAAAATTTCCAACTTAAATATTCTTAACTTGAATTTATTATTGACATGCTATAATCAATATCACTTATGAAGTTTGAGTACGAACACTCCCTAATAAGGAGTTTTTGTTTCTGTAAACAATTCTCCAGTATTTTGTAAATACATGAGAACACTTAAAACAATCATTTAGTGATATCAATTTGAATTTGATATTTTCTTCATATACCAAATACATAAACAAATCACCTTAAACAACATAACATGTATGATAATTCCTATTGCCAATGCATAAGGAACTAATCTCACATGTTCTGTATTAAATAATTTTAACAAGGTGTCTTTGCATATCGATTGGGGATATTCCCAATATCTTTTATACTCACTATAAAAGAATTCGTTTACAATCCAAATTTGAGTATTAAAACAACTAAGATTGATTTTAACACAAGAACATCGTTAAAATCAACAATATGTTGTTATAGTTTAGAAATATCAATGTATCGTTTAACGTTTTTTCTTATGAACACACGCTTCCTCTACATTTTGATTGATAATCAAACAATTTGATATTTCTATCAAAATAGTTTTTTCAATTTTGATGCTTATAAAATGATACTTTCTGCTATTTCTTGGATCATATACAAAGACTCACAAACTCAATATCGCTCCCATGGACTTTGAGACATTTTGGTTATTATGTGTAAATAGTATACTCTAAATCATTATTTAGAATTTTCTGTTTCAATACATATGTACCAAACATAAAGTCATACTAAGTGGTAAATTTGTGAGTAAATCCAAATTAACTTGAGCACGTTGAATACCAAATCTATTATGCTAATTTCAACAATTGAAAATTGCGATATTATTCTTATCAACATTGCTTATTTAATTCTAACTACATTAGTCTTGCTCATAAAGACACAATTGCGACCGATGGATCACATCCCTTCAGTTACGACTACACTACACCAGAAAAGACTTTTGGTAGCGTTGAAAAAACGCTACCATAACTTATGGTAGCGTTTTAGAGAACGCTGCTATACGACATGCAACTAAAAGTCTAAAACTTTTTGTCGCGTTGTAGTAAACGCTACCAAAAGTCACTTTTAAATGCAACTATAGGTATTTTCTGTAGGATTTAAAAAACGCTACCAAAAGTCACTTTTAAATGCAGCTATAGGTTTTTTCTGTAGGGTTAAAAAAACGCTACCATAAGTCTTCATTTTTTGTTTATATGCTTTTTTTGATTTTCAGTAGCGTTTTTAAAATGCAACTGTATAATTTTTATATTAGTTTATACAAACAATCAATCATATGATCATCATATTCAAATAATTGCAAAAATATGCTAATCTCACAATCAAATATAATATCCATAATCAATTCAATAGTAGTTTTTCAACAAAATAAGTCACATACTACAAGCATTCACAGAAAAGTTTCCACAAATGGTACTAACAAAATACGACAACATATATAACAATTAAATTCATGTTCGTTGCTTGATTACCAATAGTTCTTTGTTGTCGACAGTCTTCGCTTCGAAATAGCTAATTACCTGCAAACGAGTTTAACAATCAACAATATATATATGTATGTGTTACATTTTCTGAATCTCCTTCTTCAACAAGATCACCTTCCACTTCAGCTGCAGCTTCTGCATATCTTTCTAAGAACTCTTCTTCGGTTTCTTCAAGGTCCTCATAGTCTGAATCCTAGTATTTATGATAATTAATCCTTTTTTATAGATGTAGAAAAAATTTAAAAATCATAACAAACGCAACATTGATTGAGAGTAAGGCATTCAAAACTGTTAAAGGGATTTTTTTTGTCAATGAAAATACAAAGACTTGCTTACCTCATCATAGGCAGACTCTTCATCATCTTCATTTCTCCATCGTCACCATCTTCTTCATTATCATCTTCATTTGAAGCTTCATTATTTTCTTCCTCCTGAACTTTTTTCAAATTAATAGTTGCCTTGAGTAGAGAGAGAGCATCGTTTATGCAAATACTCTTTATCTACTTGGGATCTTAGCAGTCGCTCAACCGGCTTTGCTAATGCAATTGCTACATAACATTACAAGGTTATCAAAAAGAAAATCTTTACCATCCTCGTAAACTGGGCTACAACAGTTATACGGATGTAAACTGTTTGATAGGCAATAAATTATGTGCATCCATATTTTAGGCAGCATTGTTTTGATTAATTTAGATGTTTTGTCCAGCATCTTTTTTGTTGAGAAGCTTATTTCTTAATTTTGTCCAGCATCGTAATAATTCATGCACACAAGAACATGCCCTCCTAGTAGCAGAAGGATAAGCATGAATACCTGAACTAACAAAAGCTGAAATGCCTTCAATGATGGAATTATGAGATAGTGATTTTTCCATGAAGAAATTTGTGTAATCGTGATCTTTATGCGATTGACAGCTTCATGGATAGAATCAAAAATCGCCAGATCCTCTGTCTCTTCCCACTCATGCCAATCTGCAATCATGTGAGCCCAAACAACTAACAGTTCTCTCAATTTCAATTCTACAACATCGTCTACAGATTTAACTGATCGCATGACAAATCCAAGCAACCGAGAAAGGTCATCTAAACATGAAAAAGCTGGGAGCAAACTGGAAGTATTTGCTTCCTGATTTCAAATGGTAAAAAAAAGAAATATATTATTCCTAAATAGTTAGAAAAATTAACATGCATGAGCATTGAGTACATTATACAATTTTCAGAACAAAAATGTAGCATCAGTTCACATTGCATCAACCAAGCATGTTGCAGTAAACTCGAAAATATTCTAGAAGAGGAAGCACAGCTCAAAAAATGGTCAGAGGCTTCCTGCAAGTCAATATCTTGAAGACAACCTTCCCATATTTGTACAATAGTAGCCAAAGCCGAAAGGCCATGTTCAACAACCTGGCATGTTGTAACGACCCGACTTTCCAGACCCAGAAAGTCGAACCATTTTAGTTAAGAAGAAGAGGTAGAAGAAGAAAAATAGAAAAAAACAACATCAGAATCTAACCATCGCAGCGGAATAAAATATAATATATATCAACAGATCTTTACACAAATCAAAAACTATATCTGTTTATATAATACATCATCAGAATACATCATCAGAGTACATCAACATCCATAACATACAACTGCATACACAGCGGAAAAATAATAACAAGTACGTGAGTATGTATCGTCATCCAGCTCGTCTCCTGAGCTCCACAGCATCATATCCTGTAACCTATAATACTCGGTCTGACCCGAGCATCATATAAAACAATACCCGAGTCAGTCTGGAAAACCAGCGTGAGAAAATCACACTCAAATTTATTATTAAAGTTTCAAAATCCCTTGAAAACAAAGGCATCTCGTAAGACCACGCCACTAATAAACATGTCGGGTTTTTACCTTACGATAGCTAAAACTCTTTATATCAAAATCCTCTGATATTATAATAGTGTCTACAGAAAGTAAAATAAAATCTAGCTGAAATGCTTGCATCTCACATTTCAACAATAGTTGGGGACAATCAAAACCGTACAGGCACGTAGGGAGAATGGATTTCCAACGAATGACTAGGCACTGGGGTACCACCTGTCACAGTACGTGGCCTAGATCACAGTACCGAGGAGTACGCCCGCTCCCCTGCAACACAAGACCGGAATCATCCCTTACTGGATAATTCCAAATAAGATCACCCCACGGTTGGGATCAGCAACCGCAACACTAAGCCGAAATAAAAGGGACATCTAGACAGGGATGACCTTACTCTCAAGTGGGGGCTACCCACGAAGCCTTGCTGCATAACCCCTGATTTTCAGTCATTCCCGGTTGATGAGGCTTGAGGCTAAACGATACCTTTTTCAGAACATATCCCTTAGAATGCCCATCGTCCACCTGACGATGTCACGAAAGCATTCGTCCATACAAGTCCGTCCCGGGTCCGAACGGAACCGAAGGCACTATTCCTACTACATCCATTTTGGAAATATCCTCAGGATTAGTATCGACTAGCCCTTGCACTTCATAGCTCCATCTTCGACTCCGAACACGTTACACGAAACGTACAAACCGGATCGAAGTGGTATTCGAGTCTCCAGACCTAGAATCCCGGTATACGGAAACTCGATCCCGGTCTCTTCGAAACGATCAGCGCATTTGGCCAATATCGATAGTCGGTTATTTAACTATCAATTAATATCCACAAACAACCATCACACAATAAATAATTTCCCACATTATTTATTTGCCCAAATATCTTTCCAAGATATATTTCCAAATTTTCAAAGCTCATTTGAAAACAATTTTCAAACAGTTTCCGCTTACGGAATACTTTTCCCCAAATATTTATTTCTCTGAAACACCAAGTACAAAACACTTTTAGATTTTAAAATAATTTAAAACACTTTATTTTAAATATATCTTATAACATTGAAATCAAACTACTTTAATACTTTATTAAAAATATATACTTTAAAATAAACCACTTTATAATATAAACTAAATTTCTCCTTTTAAAACATAATAGCAAATCACTTTTATATAATTACTATAATAATAGATTTTTGAAAATACTTACTTTAGACTTTAACATTTAGAAATAATCAATCTTCTAAAATATGCTTTTTAAAACATATTAAACTTTTAACTTGTATTTAAAATTGCCTTGGAAAAACGTACTTGGCAATCCAGAGAAATACACTTCTCATTTCCATCTTTTAAAAATAAACCAATATTTATTTTTAAACCAATCCATATCCTTTTATAAATTCCCATCTTGAATTTATATTCTCAAATATCCACTGATATTTTATTTTACTTATAAACCCAGTTTATATCTCCAAAATCTCATTTCTCTTTTAAAAATCCAAGTTTTTAAACACTTAAATCAATTTCCAATTGATTTCCATTTTACTTTACTTTGAAGTAAATTTCCCTATTTACTTCAATTATTTCAAATACATTAACTTTCATCTTTTATTTCCTTATTATGAGTTAAAACCCTTTTTAACTAAAATACCAATTCCGGATTTCCAAACTTCTTCAATTAATATTTTAATTAAATTAAATCTTTAAATTTCAATAAAATCAATTCTTTTATATTTTTAATTAATATCACTTTAGTTAAAGATTTATTTCTTCACTATTAAATTCAAAATCCTCTTTTCCCATATTTGTTCGAATTAAGAAATTTCTCTATTTCTTTTACAATTCCTTATTTAATTTATTCGAATTCACTAGAATTATTTAACTTAAATTTTACTCTTTTATTTCTTTCCAAAATTCAATTCAATTGCTTTTGATAACTCATTATACTGGGAAATTCAATCCAACCAGATTATCCAATATAAATCATCACAGGATATCAAAAATCATATCACAGAATATTTAAACAAAATTAAATATTTTGAGGAATCCAGTTGGATCCCTCCAACCTGTTTCCCTGCATCCATAGATGTTAGCACAATACCAATTTCACTTCAAAGTGGAATATCGCGGTATATGGGTTTTATAAAATATCATCCGCTATTATGCGGCGCATAGGGTCTCATCCGCTATATAATGCGGGAATATCAGCAATTCCAATATATACATATGCCAATATGTATATATTGCTATATACTACTATATATATATAGCACATCAATCAATGCAATCATCCAATCAATGATTTAAATTTATCCATTTAAATTTAAATTCAACTGAGTGAGATTAACTCACCTTATTCCGTCTGCAACCCATTTCCAAACCAGCTTGTTTCCCTTATTTTTGACCTCACAGATAACAAACGAACCCAGACTCGCGATTCGCGATCACCTCGCCTTCGATTCGCTAGACCAATATCTCCATCTTCGGTGCTGCGTGCCCTGCCTCAGGGCTGCCTCCACCTCACGGCAACAATCGCGCCACCACAAACTAGCGGAGCTACATACTCTCCTCTTTGCTCTCAAGACTCGAATTCACAAGCATGATGCAGCTCGACTTCCCATTATCGAACCCTAGAATGCTTTCGTTCAAACGCGAACCTACCTAGACTCGCGACCTCGCTGCGTCGCCCCTCCATGCCGAAACCACCGCGCCCAACACCTAGCGTACAACCCACCAGAAAATCGTGCAACCCACTCGCGATACATCGCGACTACCAACCCAAAACTACGCACGCGAGCAACTCTAACAAGGCGAACATTCGAAGGCGAAATCGATCTCGATTTGAAGGTGGGTTTTGAAATTTTGGAGAAGAGGAACGAGCGAGGCCAGCGGCCATTTTCGATTTGAAAGAAAAATTATTTTCATCGGCCATTTAAGCAAAATAGGTTTGAGACTTTATCTTCGTTAATCTCAGAGGCAATTTGCATCTTAAAGACGAACGAGGGAACATGAGTTGAAGTTTGCGTGCTGAGGAATGGACATAAGATGGCGTATTTCAGAAGGTAAGTTATAGTGATTTTGAAAAGTTACGATGTGAAATAATTACGACTGAAAGTTTGACCAATATAAATATTCGAATTAAATTCAAATTCAAATCGTCACGAATTTGCAACTCAAAATTTCGATATCCTATCGAGGCGTGCCGCTAGGCGTTCGTAATGTTATATGCCTATTCCGAAAGCAATGGAAAAGGTTTCAAGTCCAAACTCGATCGTATGGAGAGGGTAGCTTTTAGGACCAGTTATAATATTGAATTTCCGATTTAGTTTCAACGCGTTTGCTTATCGTACGCTCACATAACAACTCCAAACACTACGAAATTTGAAATCCGGTAATAAGTCAATATTACGGACCCAATGGAACTGGTTTCGTCGAATTCCGAGACTATGCCTCGGAAGGATATTTTTAAATTCAATTTTAAACGATAAAATTTCAAAACTGAACAAACTACTTTTAAATCCAATTTTAAAAGTTTCATCACCTTCAGTATTAACAATATAATTTTTTTTTGAGCTCTCAAAATATTTTTATTTAGCTTAGAATACCAGATTTACTATTTTATCCAACTTCAAATAATTTAATTTAATTATTAAATTACTCAATAAATAGCAATATTTGAAATTTAAGTTTATAATTAACCTCTGAATATTTAAAATTAATTAAATATTCCAATTTCAAATGCTCAAAAATTCCGGGTCGTCACATTCCTCCCCCCTTAAAAGAATTTCATCCCCGAAATTACTAGTTAGGAAGAATGATTCAATCCCCGTTAACTATTTTCCAAATTGAACAGTTTTAACAACTTTCCAAAGTTTTCTTTTATTAATGATACACTAATCATCTTTTAACTTTCCAACTTATTCATAAGTTCAACCCAAATCACTTACTTATCAATTCAAATCTAAATTTGAATTCAAATTTTAAATTATCAAAATTTTCTCAAAATTTTTCTAACTCCCTAAATTTCCGAAAAATTTCGCCAGCGTCTCCTTTGCGCGGCTAGCTCGGTACTACTACAAAATGGCTCTACGGCCTCCCAATCTCAAAAAGAAAACAAAAAGCCAAGTGGCTGGATCAAAAACCCAATCAAATTTCATATAGAAATTCAAATACATACCTTTTGTCGGGCCATTAAATTTATCTTCTAAAATCAAAATCCCAATTTATCCATTGCTTTTATACACCTGTATATCCTACTAAGCAATAATATTCAATCACAATTCCAAAGTCATTTTATACTTTCCTTTACAAATTTTCAATATTTGCTTTACCTAAGCCGTACGATGCACATATATCATCCGTACGCAATATCAAATCCGATCGCTCACTCGATCACACAATTTCACTTCCGAACTAGTATTGTCCACCCGACTTCCTAGTGCGGACTCAGATTTGGTTTCTTGATCAGAAACCGTCATTCTCCTTGCATAGCCACCAACTATGATAGAGAATTTCCAGAATCAATCAACAATCCATATCCAGGTTCGCCGTCGAAAATCGAGTGAAAAATCCTGATTCGGATTGATAAAACTATCTCAAAATTCTGTGCTCGAATCCGGATCAAATAGTTATGCGAATAAAATAATATACGTACATCCTACGTATAAATTCCAATTGATTATCAATTATATCAATTTCCTTTTTATTCACATTCATTTGATTGTTATTCACTTATCACACTTATCCCATTCACATCTTCAAATTTTTAATCGTCATTCAATTATTCACCTAGAATAATTTTCCTCCATACCAAATTTACTTAAGAATTCACCATTCATTTCTTAAGTCCAATATAAACATCTTATATACTTCTTGGATTTGTTTTACTTCATTTTTGAATATGGATTAGTTTCACTTACTAATTAATTTAAATCTCAATTAAAAGTTTATTTGCAAGCTTACTTTCCTTAGTTCTTTCGATTTCACTTACTTTACATTCATATTTAAACTAGATTCAATTATTCGGTTCCAATTCCATTTGCTTAGCAAATTTAGATTATTTATCGTTAATGAAAATTTTCAAAAATTTCAAAAATTTTCTAACTCCCAAAATTTACGGAAAATTTTGGCAGAGTCTCCCTTGTACGGAGGGACTTCTGCGATATCGCAGGATGCACAAATATATATATACATCGGATTCAGGCCGGAAATCACAATATATATCAATATATGCAGTTCATATCTCCTATTTTGAATTTTTGCGTAAGCGTACCTTATTATAGCAAATTTTTTTAAGCAAAGCAGTGATTTATTTAGCAATTAGTGCAACCCAAAATCAGCTATACGGCTTCCCTGAACCTGTACTTACTTACTTCAAAAATGTAAGTACCAAGATCATGCAACTTAACAACATTTTACATATTTAACTAACAAACAAGAGAATTTCCATGAGGAAAGTAGATTAAACAACACTTATAAGCAATGTTTTGGTTCCAACATTAATTTAAATTGTTACAACCCATTTATGTACGACTACATCCAATTTAAATGGTTCACATCTCAATTTCTCACATTCGGCTCATTTTAGCAAATCAAACTTATATTTAATTCAATTGATCTCAAAATCAATTTATTTAACTTCTATCAACTGATAGAATTTCAATTTACTTTACTTACGTCAAACGACGGTTTATTTTATGCAGTTTTGACGATATCCATAAGAATAAATAATTGCTTAAGTTTCATAACCAATTTAAATTGATTCCAATTCAATTTATTTTTAACTCTCTTCCATTTTAATTTAAGTGGTATATTCATTGAATCCAATATAACCTCTAATCCACATTCAATACTTATTCCTGAATTGTATTATATTAATAACAATGCCACTTCAATCATTTCTGCTTACTTGAATTTATTTACAATTCAAATTATCACTATTACACTCCAATTCCATTATTCATTTATACTTCCACTTTTATTACCAAATTCAAATTCCATTAACATATCCACTTTTCTAATTTATTCCAAATTAGCACACTTCTTTTTACAATTCAATATTTGATTTTTACTTCGAAAATCACTTAACTATTTTACTGAAGTTCGATCTATTTTATAATTCAAGTTTTGGATTTACATCCATTTTTCACAATTCAAACAACTTTTATTTTGGCTTATTTATTCCACTTCTAAATTTTATAAACCACAATTTATTTATATCCATACTTCCATCTATTTAAATTCAATCCCATTTATACTTTTACTTTTAATTAGGGATTATACAATTTATTTAACTAATATATATTTTATTTTTCTCATCATTCCATAAACATTTTAAATAAGATTCCAGAGTTTAAACAATTTCTCAGAATTTCAAAATCACTTTTGAAATCAACCATACCCAAAACCCTTTTCAATTCCAAAACCAAACTCAGTTTTGCAAACAAACACCAGCCCATACATCTAGGTAGCAATTTCTCTTTCAGAAACCCGAAAATGAACATCGATGATGCTGCAGTCATCACCGAAGTTATTTCCCAGCGACCGAAAGAGAATTTAATGCTTTTATCTCTTTAAAAACACTTTCAAATATTTTTAATTTCCAAATCTCACAAGATTTCAACTCAAAAATATTCCTGAAATAATACTATTATTTCTCCAAAACCCTTTTGAAACCATTTCCAAACTCAAAGGAATTTTAAACTTCACAAAATTCCAAATTTGAAATCCATCTCGATTTATTTTCAAATGTTCCTCTGGAATCCTATTCCCAATTATAAATCATATTTATAATTCACAGTTACAAATTTCACTTTATTATCTGAATTTATTTTCTTAACCTAGGTTATGATTCCAATTTCCTATTCAATTTGATATTTAAATGATACTAATTTAATATTATCACTTCCTAACAATCAAACATCCATATATAAGCTAAATAGCTTACAAAAACTTTTCTTTTTATATACAAAAATAATTTGGGTAAAATTATTTCATTTACCCCATTTTAAAACAATATTGTGTCGGTTTATCTTGTTTAAGAGTTTAGAAATCCCTATCGATGTTGTGGCGTCCCACACATCGACCAGAATCCATAAACACTCAACCGATAAGTCAACACCATATAAAACCATTTTATATTCACTAACAAATACGCGCTCATATCTATTAATACTCTCAAAATTCCCACCAGAGCCAAGGTTATCGCCAACCTAAGCTCTGATACCACTGTGACGTCCTAGGCTTTTCAACCATCAGCAACGGCTCACGACCGGTAGGCTTTTCAACCATCCCAGCCCCGCTGTGGCTCACAGTGATACCTCGGGTTTGCTTTTACGGCCAGCCTCTCGACTGTAAGCACCTAGCAAACCAACCCCAAAAGGCCTTATACTACCCCCGGGGACATGTAGGGGTAAGAGTCTCCCGTTCGCCACCTAACGCAAAGCGAGAACCCCCTATCACGCTGTAATGTAGCAAACCCGATCCCGGTCTCTTCGAAACGATCAGCGCATTTGGCCAATATCGATAGTCGGTTATTTAACTATCAATTAATATCCACAAACAACCATCACACAATAAATAATTTCCCACATTATTTATTTGCCCAAATATCTTTCCAAGATATATTTCCAAATTTTCAAAGCTCATTTGAAAACAATTTTCAAACAGTTTCCGCTTACGGAATACTTTTCCCCAAATATTTATTTCTCTGAAACACCAAGTACAAAACACTTTTAGATTTTAAAATAATTTAAAACACTTTATTTTAAATATATCTTATAACATTGAAATCAAACTACTTTAATACTTTATTAAAAATATATACTTTAAAATAAACCACTTTATAATATAAACTAAATTTCTCCTTTTAAAACATAATAGCAAATCACTTTTATATAATTACTATAATAATAGATTTTTGAAAATACTTACTTTAGACTTTAACATTTAGAAATAATCAATCTTCTAAAATATGCTTTTTAAAACATATTAAACTTTTAACTTGTATTTAAAATTGCCTTGGAAAAACGTACTTGGCAATCCAGAGAAATACACTTCTCATTTCCATCTTTTAAAAATAAACCAACATTTATTTTTAAACCAATCCATATCCTTTTATAAATTCCCATCTTGAATTTATATTCTCAAATATCCACTGATATTTTATTTTACTTATAAACCCAGTTTATATCTCCAAAATCTCATTTCTCTTTTAAAAATCCAA
This sequence comes from Allium fistulosum, assembly GCA_030737815.1. Taxonomy (NCBI): domain Eukaryota; kingdom Viridiplantae; phylum Streptophyta; class Magnoliopsida; order Asparagales; family Amaryllidaceae; genus Allium; species Allium fistulosum. The sequence continues at coordinate 625,688,900 of CM060905.1, read as the reverse complement.
GTTTTTAAACACTTAAATCAATTTCCAATTGATTTCCATTTTACTTTACTTTGAAGTAAATTTCCCTATTTACTTCAATTATTTCAAATACATTAACTTTCATCTTTTATTTCCTTATTATGAGTTAAAACCCTTTTTAACTAAAATACCAATTCCGGATTTCCAAACTTCTTCAATTAATATTTTAATTAAATTAAATCTTTAAATTTCAATAAAATCAATTCTTTTATATTTTTAATTAATATCACTTTAGTTAAAGATTTATTTCTTCACTATTAAATTCAAAATCCTCTTTTCCCATATTTGTTCGAATTAAGAAATTTCTCTATTTCTTTTACAATTCCTTATTTAATTTATTCGAATTCACTAGAATTATTTAACTTAAATTTTACTCTTTTATTTCTTTCCAAAATTCAATTCAATTGCTTTTGATAACTCATTATACTGGGAAATTCAATCCAACCAGATTATCCAATATAAATCATCACAGGATATCAAAAATCATATCACAGAATATTTAAACAAAATTAAATATTTTGAGGAATCCAGTTGGATCCCTCCAACCTGTTTCCCTGCATCCATAGATGTTAGCACAATACCAATTTCACTTCAAAGTGGAATATCGCGGTATATGGGTTTTATAAAATATCATCCGCTATTATGCGGCGCATAGGGTCTCATCCGCTATATAATGCGGGAATATCAGCAATTCCAATATATACATATGCCAATATGTATATATTGCTATATACTACTATATATATATAGCACATCAATCAATGCAATCATCCAATCAATGATTTAAATTTATCCATTTAAATTTAAATTCAACTGAGTGAGATTAACTCACCTTATTCCGTCTGCAACCCATTTCCAAACCAGCTTGTTTCCCTTATTTTTGACCTCACAGATAACAAACGAACCCAGACTCGCGATTCGCGATCACCTCGCCTTCGATTCGCTAGACCAATATCTCCATCTTCGGTGCTGCGTGCCCTGCCTCAGGGCTGCCTCCACCTCACGGCAACAATCGCGCCACCACAAACTAGCGGAGCTACATACTCTCCTCTCTGCTCTCAAGACTCGAATTCACAAGCATGATGCAGCTCGACTTCCCATTATCGAACCCTAGAATGCTTTCGTTCAAACGCGAACCTACCTAGACTCGCGACCTCGCTGCGTCGCCCCTCCATGCCGAAACCACCGCGCCCGACACCTAGCGTACAACCCACCAGAAAATCGTGCAACCCACTCGCGATACATCGCGACTACCAACCCAAAACTACGCACGCGAGCAACTCTAACAAGGCGAAAATTCGAAGGCGAAATCGATCTCGATTTGAAGGTGGGTTTTGAAATTTTGGAGAAGAGGAACGAGCGAGGCCAGCGGCCATTTTCGATTTGAAAGAAAAATTATTTTCATCGGCCATTTAAGCAAAATAGGTTCGAGACTTTATCTTCGTTAATCTCAGAGGCAATTTGCATCTTAAAGACGAACGAGGGAACATGAGTTGACGTTTGCGTGCTGAGGAATGGACATAAGATGGTGTATTTCAGAAGGTAAGTTATAGTGATTTTGAAAAGTTACGATGTGAAATAATTACGACTGAAAGTTTGACCAATATAAATATTCGAATTAAATTCAAATTCAAATCGTCACGAATTTGCAACTCAAAATTTCGATATCCTATCGAGGCGTGCCGCTAGGCGTTCGTAATGTTATATGCCTATTCCGAAAGCAATGGAAAAGGTTTCAAGTCCAAACTCGATCGTATGGAGAGGGTAGCTTTTAGGACCAGTTATAATATTGAATTTCCGATTTAGTTTCAACGCGTTTGCTTATCGTACGCTCACATAACAACTCCAAACACTACGAAATTTGAAATCCGGTAATAAGTCAATATTACGGACCCAATGGAACTGGTTTCGTCGAATTCCGAGACTGTGCCTCGGAAGGATATTTTTAAATTCAATTTTAAACGATAAAATTTCAAAACTGAACAAACTACTTTTAAATCCAATTTTAAAAGTTTCATCACCTTCAGTATTAACAATATAATTTTTTTTTGAGCTCTCAAAATATTTTTATTTAGCTTAGAATACCAGATTTACTATTTTATCCAACTTCAAATAATTTAATTTAATTATTAAATTACTCAATAAATAGCAATATTTGAAATTTAAGTTTATAATTAACCTCTGAATATTTAAAATTAATTAAATATTCCAATTTCAAATGCTCAAAAATTCCGGGTCGTCACACATGTGAATAAATTACTCTTTGAAAAAGGCACACATTATCCAATTTTATTCCTAGTTTTGGAATATATATCAAATAATGACAATAAACAAAAGTTACGCCTTGTTTATCTTCATTTTAACTTTACCCTTTTAAAGAATAATTACTAATTTGATTGTTTGACTATGAAAAGTTGAGACAATTTTACAATTATCGCACAATAATCTATCATAAAGTTGGAACAATTATGACCGACATAATATAGATACATCTTGTTGTTGCTACGATGTCCAGTAAGCCTATAATAGTGTGATTCCTTGACATGAAAATATACGAGCCAATTTCACTTAATTAGGAACAAATCCCAAGTAGCAAAGGCTTATAGTTTTTATATATACGTTTTTGGATACTTAGCTACATCGATTGAATATGGCGCTACAAGTTCACTTTTACAAAAGAATCCATAGACGATTTAAAATTAAAAAACAGCAAATCAGTTTTCATTATTCATTATTCACTACTAGAGATGGATCACTAAGAGAGGATATCATAGAGGGAGAGAGAAACTTATGTATATAGTTTAACTAGAAATTTGAAGGCAAAAATGTCTTTTCATAATAATGAATGCGCATGTACAAAGATAAGAGGAAATCCAATAATGGAAAGTGGAAAATAGTGTAGCAGACACAGAAGGGAACAAAAGTATGCGTCAAAAATAGTGTAGCACCTGAATGTTCATGTGATGCTCCGGATAGTGAAGTTATAGTTACAAACCCAGAAAATGTGCAGCCATGAACCATCAACCATTTACATGCAAAAAGGTTGCATGTCCTAACCATCCCAACATGTACAATCATGGACAGTCAAAGAGTGCTGAAGAATCCTATCGCCTCAGCAGGTAGAACAAGAGGCACCACCTAAGCAAAGTCTTGAGAAAACGAGAGCGGATTAGACTTTGGTGGGTAAAGAGGTCCAGACTGGTAATCTGATGGAAAATCTTGCAGCTGATAATTTGGAAGATGATTCACCTGCAACCATAGAATAGGCACAATAGTTAGACACACAGCTAGAAACCAGCGAGGAGGGAGAAGCATCTCACCGAAAACCAAATTCATACATAACCAAATGAAGCATACGTATATAGTTCAATTGATGTTATATAAAAAAAACAACCAGGGTGCTGCCTAATAAATAGGATGCTCCTGCAACGAAGAGAAGAAATACCAAACAATAAGTTAGCATGTTTATTGCCTTTAGAGTGAATAAATAGCCAAATAATCAAACTTGCAGAAGCGTTCAACAATCAGACAGTAGCATAGAACCAAGTAAGAAAACGTATAAAACAATAGATAGATTGACAACAACTTTCCCTGATAGCGGATTCTACGACTTGAACAAAGAATAATAGATCGCATGTGTTACTTGCCGTCTTATTCTACGACTTGAACAAAGAATAATAGAAGCAGTATTCATATTTTCTATTGTATTGAGAAGAATATGTAGTGAAACAAAGAACATTTAAATTCAAGTTATCAAGTATTTATAGGTTATGATGTCTATGGTATAGCAGAATGTTATGATTCCCTTTTGCATCACACTTTTGCATCAGCTCCTGTTTTCAGTTTGGGCCAGTAACCTCAGAATTGTTGTCTTCGGTTTTATGATGTGCACCCTGTTCTTGCAGACTGCCAAAACCAACCCTTATGACTACAGATGTATGCATTTTGTTTGTGCACTATTCTTGCTGCACCTTATCGCTAGACTGGCACACTCAAAAATTATTTATTTAAATATGTCTGAGTTAGTTTGTAATCCATTGTGTATTTAAATAAAGCATGACATATCTACTTTTGACTATATTATAGCTCTCGACCAATTGTGGTCAATTTTTACAGATCCAAGCAGAAAACTTTGTTATTTTCAAAACAATTTCACTTTGTATACCCTCAACAAAAAGAAATTTTCATAAAAATATTTTATCAAGGTATTAAATGGCTTTGATAAATAAAAATTCAATTATTGGTGATATCTGCCTCCAAAGCACACAAAAATTTCATTGCCATTGTATGAATATTTGTCATATGTTAAGATAAAAAAAATACTTCAACATGGAGAATGTGTAATTTCATTATCATTCATAATCTTCCATTATTACAGTGCTCTGTTTATAGTTTGTATATCTCCTATGTTCATGCTTGTCAAGTAATACATAAACCTTACTGTAGATAAGCTTCAGATAACCAATATCATGTGTACATGCACATATACAAATCTATCTATATTCTAACTTTATATATCACACAATGCTATTGTGTAACTATTCACAGAAGTGGAAATTATAGCAAGTGGGATCGTATTTGATCTGAAGACTACCATAGAGGCTGTGTTTCGAGATTATACAAATGAAGACTGTGGATTGATTTCAGAGTAAAATTTCATTTTCCCATTTGGTAAGTAAAATGATTACAACTAATAAAAATAAGCTTAACCCTCATTTTATTTTGTTTAATTAATATGAGATGTCTCATGTTTGGTGTCATTTTTACTTAAGCTTCCTGGATTACAAATTTGTAGATGATATAGCAGTATTAAAACATTTTGGGATTAAAGATGGATATCAGGTACGCATATGGTAGTTTCAGTTGTTTCATAAATTTATTTTTAGTTTAACTGACATCTTCTCATTCTTTGTAGCATGTTTATGCACCTATCAAACCATATAAAATCATCCGGTCTAGAGCTAACATGGGTTTCTTTCACTATCATACTAAAAAAGAAAGTCAAGAAGAAAACCATCAGCAAGTTTGCAAACATTGTCTTTCATGGCAACATAAGCTGCTGCTATCAATACTACCACTTTCCTCATCCCTCCTCCTAATGTTTTTCTTACTCATCTCCCTATTAAATAAATAAATAAATAATAAACAAAAAATTAGTAAATAACTAAATAAATTGAAGCAATTAGTGCACATATTCAGTTTTGAGACTCAAATATATATCACCTTGGCTATAAAGCTTCCTGAACCAACAGCAACAGATCTAACTGGTGCACCCAAACCCTCTGACAAACATTTCTGCATCTTTATTATCAATAAGTCACTTGTATACCAGGAAAAATACAAAAAAGTAGCCATAAAAGATGTAATAAATATAGCATTACAGAAACAGAATCAGCTGCTTGTACAAGTTTTGAAATTGGAACTCCCAATCCTTGTCATATTATTTTCAACCTTCAATGGAAACTTTTGAACATATATCCACATATACAAACCATATCGAACAGTATAAAATCCACATATAAAATTAGGGTTTGTGCAAAATTAGGTTTGTGCAGAAATCCACTTTATCGAACCACATAAAATCTATATATAATCACAAAATACATATATAAAGGTCCATACCGATTTAGGGTTCATGCAGAAATCTAAAATAGACGGTAGTAGATTGAAGGAGGGTCGATCTACAATGTGGAGAGGGGTGGATTGATGGAAAGGAGTAGCCCAACGATGATGATGAAGGAAATGTTGGGCTTGGTTTAATATTGATGGAGAGGAGCAGATAGAATTTTTGTAAAGTGAAGGGGAAAATGTAGAGGAGGAAACGTGGAAATGTAAAAACGTAAAAGTTTATTGCTAATGGCGGGAAGGGCGACAAATTTTGGCAGCGTTAGTCAAAATTAAATATACAAATAACAAAGTATAAAATAATAATAGTTGCACTTACCTTTGAAACGCTTCTAATAAGTGCAACTAAAGCTAGATTTTCTTGTAGTGCTACCAAAATAATATTTTGATAGCATACTTGGAATTCTTCTAGATTTGCGCATCATACCATAGAGTTAACACTCTTAATTGTTTAATTAAACAATCGAGGATTATATATTTTTGACATTGATAAGAAACTAATAATTTCTCTTCAATGTGCGAGAATACTTATTAGACACTCTAATGCATTGTGTTCATTTAGGTTAGTTCATTTCATCTCATCTAATCAGTTCTATCTATGGATCGAATCCAATTCCATTTTACTATGAGTAATTCCTCAAAGCAATTTCTTCATAATGAAGTTGGTATTTCTTAAAACAACAATTGTTTCTCAGTGCAACAAAATAGGTATTCATATATGTTTTATGAATTTCTTTATTTATAAAACTAATTTGGTTTTAGTTTGCAAAACTTATGTTCAGAATATAAATATGTCATCCAATGACAGTCTTCCAAAAACTCTTTTGGGGAGATTCATACAAGATCCCTTACAAACAATTATTATGTGCAATCTTTCAACTCACACAACCTGCCAACTCCTTGGCCTAGGATATGTTGGGGTTTCTTATAACCCTCATTTTGTGTGATTTTGTAAACGGTTATTTAGATGAAATAATGTTAACCTTGTGTACTACTTTTAAGTACATGACCTTATAGAAAGAAACTAACTCAACTTCACTCACAATTAATCACACATTGTCTAACAAAGTTCGATTACTCCTTATCGATGCATCATTATGTGTCACGTGGAGGAGCGACTTTTGAGATTGAATCTTTATTCATTTTTAGGTACGTTCGGAATATTTTCCAGTATACTCACTCATTCGATCAAATCAAATCATTTCTATTGCATGTTATTTTATTAAATACTGTTTTATATTCTATAAGTTTACCATAGACATACTACATATGTATCAAATACACATGTCCATGTCGACGATAACTCATCAGTGAATATGACGAAGTACGTGGAACCGTTTTGGTATTTATAGAATTACGATTGCATACATATTTGTGTATCAATCTGAAGAGTTCATCAACTTTTATGATACTCCCACTAAATGGGTGCATAGCCCTTTATTGTTTGAGATATAATTAACAAGTATCATATGATTCAAAATCATACAATAAAATTATTTCTCAAAACTATGGCTTGGTCTATAATTCCAAAACAAATGTAAATAATATTAGATACTTTTGTATTTTCTAATGCATTACTTTTATTAAAAAAATTACCACATTATAGTTTTATATCATAAAGAATATTCATATTGAAATATAGCTATGTCTATTTTATTTTATTTTTAATCGATACCGAAAATAATCATTATTTCATAAATAATGTATGGTAAGTTTTACGAAAAAAAATTTCGTACTATGATGCAATTAATAAGTGCTATATGGCATGCTCTCACTGTTTCCACCATTACTATAATAGCGTACTAAATTCGGAGGTCCATTATTCACTTAATACAATTTTTTATTTCATACACTACAACTATTTACAGTGGAGAGTTCATTGATCAACTATCTTGAGCTCAAAAAAATAAATCTCATAGAAAATAATTTTATATATGAAAATACATTTCAGAATAGAAATCATATTTCTTATCACTACTAGAACAACAGTAAATAGCGACGGAGCCTTCCGACGGCTGTTTCCGACTGCTAGCGACGGTTGTCGATCTCCGTGGCATTTTCGTAAATAAAATATAATAACCGTCGCAAGCCGTTGGAAATCGATGCAAACTTGCTGTCAGTGGCCTTCGCTAGCCATTAGAAATTATCGTGTATACAGGCTCCAAGCCGAGAGCTGCTTCATTATTCCTCAATCCCCCAAATCAGCAAAAACCTACCTCCTCCACATCTTCTCCGTCGTCAGCCAGCCGCCGCGCCTCCCCGAGCATCTCCAACTTCATCATTCTCCTCACTCGACAAGCCTAGGCCCTTCATCAATGTCCAATTAGGTTTTATTCCTAAACCCTAATTAATTTTGATTTGTTAAATTAGGGCTAATTCGCTGTTATAGTTGTATAATACTCCATTGATTGTTCGGTATACCCTATTCAATGCTAATTAGGTTGTTATTATTATTGTTTATCATTGAAATGTTGAGAAAAAATTTGTTTAGTATATATGTGCGTTAATTGGTGTATATTCATTGATTAATTAGCACATACGCGCATTAGGGCTAGTTTGGATTAATCAGAGTCGATGCTCAGGATCTAGTATATGCGTTTTCAAGATGACGAAAACGACGATTTAGTGTATGCATTTATTAGAATGTAAATAAATTATTGTAAAAATTTTACTTTTTATAAATCCCTTAGAGAGTTTTTGGCCCCTCTGACAAGTATTGTACATGATCGTTATATGGATATTCATTTTTATCACAGAACGGACATTTATATTCATCCGATATAATATTTGTCAGATTTGTCCCTGTATTGGATAAGTTACAAACACAATAGAGTAATTATATTTTGCAAATCATTTCATTTTAAATGGTTCATAAAATTTCGACAACACTTTCTTTTTGTTCCTTGTGTATACGAATATTGTACGATACAGGAAACAAAGGGGAAGTGCTGCTGAAATTTTGTTGAATCGTTAAAAATGAAATGATTTACAAAATATAATTACTATTGTGTTTGTAATGGAAGTAGGATGACCAACCATCAAAGTATAAAACAATAAGCTAAAAATTGTAGATTATATTCATATAATAATTTGTGTAAATCCGTTTGAAAATAAAATTAAATAGAATAATATTATATATTTGCGAAAATTTAAATGTATGATTTAATTGAAAAATAAAATGTCAATAAGTAAATGATTAATATGTTTTTATGTTTTAAAGTAGGAAAATGGTCAATTATTTATCGATTGGAGTTGGATGTACCAACAAAGAAGAGAAATTGGAGGCTCAATAACTGAACATTTTCAAAATGGTGTACACATCTTTATTGAATTCGCTTTAAGTAATAATGGGAACGACGAAGAAATTCGTTGTCCATGTAGTAGGCGCAAATTATTGAAGCATTTGATACCGGATTTGATAATAGTTCATTTGCACCAATATGGTTTCATGTCGAATTATTTGGTGTGGGATCACCATGGAGAACTTATAGTACCTAATCCCGTACATTCGGAGGAGGAGGTGGATAATGAAATTGTTCCGACGAATCTCATAGAAGATATGGTTGAAGATGCAGCACGTTCAATGTTCCCTACCGTTGAAGTTTATGGTAACGATGTTAATGTCGAAGAACAACCAAGTATTGGAGCAAAAAAATTTATGATTTATTATATGCTGCTAAGAAACCCCTTTTGTGATGGTTGTACAAGTGGTACTCAACTATCAGTAACTGCAGAATACATTGCGATGAAATTAAAATACAACTTCACAAAAGCTGGGTTTACAGCTATAGTACAAGCTGCAAAACGACATATTCCACCCGATAATTTAATGTGCGAAAATCATTATGAAGTGAAAAAACTTATGTCTGTTTTTGGGTTGCCGTATCAAAAAATAGATACATGTTTAAATGGTTTCATGTTGTTTTGGAAAGAAGACATCATCTTAGGAGTTGTAAAATATGTAATCAGGAAAGATACAAACCAAGAAAAAAGAAGGGAAAGAAAGTTCTGTACAAGCATATGCATTACTTACCCATCACTCCTAGGCTTCAAAGGTTATATGCATCTTCTGTAATCGTGCATCATATGATATGGCACTGTGTGAGAACATAGGAAAAAGGTACGTTAACACACCTAGCTAATGGAGAAGCATGGAAGCATTTTGATAAGACATACCCCGCTTTCGCAATGGAGAGCCGTAATGTTGGACTTGGTTTATGCATGGATGGATTTTCATCGTTCTCTCAATTTGGTTCAAAATATTCATCTTGGCCTATAATCGTTACACCTTACAATTTACCTCTGTGGATGTGTATGATGGATGGTTTGGTTTGTATTGATTGGAATGTCTGAGTTTGAGATGGCAATGTTTGAGTTTTATATTATTGTTGATATTTATTTTTATTTTAGCTTATATATCTATGATATATATATATATATATTGATTTTGATGTGTCGTGATATATATTGATATTGATGCGCTGCTGGACCACTGACAAAAAAAATTTTTACCCCAATTTCCGACGGCTTATAGGTAAAATATTTCAATGGCTAACCGGTCGTATCTTCCGACGGCTTCCAATGGTTTTCTGGCGTGTTTTTAAGCCACGTGGACGTCTTCACCATCGGAATAAACGTCGGAACTACCGTAAAAAAAACCGTCAGAGGCCGTCGCAAATAGGTTGTCGTTTCCATCGGAAATGGACGAAAGCCGTGTTCTATATACCGACGGCTTCCGACGACCACCGACAGCTTGGAGCCATCGAAAATGACCATATTCCTTGTAGTGTATTCCAATATTAAGTATCAATTATTATTACAATTCTCATTTCCAATGTTTCTCTATGAAGCTGAAGTGCTTATTCATTCTCTTCATCCCAACTGTACCTTAAATTACATCTATTCTTATACATTCGTTTTCCTTTCAAATTGTCAAACTATTCAAAAGAAAATCTTACTGCAATATCATAACTAACTCTTTACAAAAGTGCATTCGATTATCCTTAACATTTAAGGACATCAAATATATTGCACTTTACATAAACCAATCACAATAACATTTCAGCGATCGAGTTCTTAGATCTATCTTGTAGCCTTTGGTCTTGTGTTACATTAACACAATATGATCCATTTTGTAATCAATCAAGTTGAATACATGATCTCAAAATACTGTTTATTGGCTTATCTCCAGTGAACTATAGTCATTGAAGTATCGTACATTATGAACTATGACCGTTCACCATATAACATTTATAAATGATAGTATATGGATCAAATATCCATAGTCTTGTATTGCTTTTAGAGTTCGAAACTCATAGAGTGCAATACACGGTATCAACCAAATGAGCACATAAGTGACCATTTTATGAATGTATTAAGTAGTTGTAAAAATTAGACACTTGCATGGGTATAGAAAATATTAACATGCAATAGGCATTTACTAGTGGGTATTATATTTCCATTTATCAACTTTCAATTCAGTTCGTTTGTATATGTTAATTGATAAACATTTTATCATATCATATTAAATGCACAAATTTATCATCGTAGATAATTATAATATTATTTAGCATATGTTCTTACAATATTAGAAAGGTTAAATGTTACCATTTCATTTTTCTAATAAGGCTCCCGCTAGTCTTTTATGTTTCTCCAAACCCTAAAATGAAACATAGAAGTCTTTTGACTTCACTAATGGGTGTTAGGACTCATATGTCTTGGTATTCCGACCTTGAGTTTGCTCAACAAATCATAGCCCCACAAACGATGGACAACTCCTTATCGGTTGTATCACATACAAATCCTAACCCATGTTTTAGTGTCCTAACCTCATTTCGACCTTGAGTTTGCTCAACAAATCGAAAGAGATTATTCACTCATACCTACCATATCGTGATGGCCTAAGTATAGTATATGTACCTTGAGTTTGCTCAACAGATACATATAGTTATCTTACCTCGTCTATTCAATATATTAATAATACTACACATAACATCCCTAGCTTGAGTTTGCTCAACAACTAAGGAGTATACAAGTAATTTATTAATATATATATATGGTAGAGGACAACATTATATTGAAGATTCATAATCTTTAATATATTATATTGAGTGATATCGACTTATGGAATAATGATTTTCTTATGAAATACCCTCGTGATTCAAGTGTCAGACACATCAAAAATCAAGGTATATGTACATTTACGTATGTATTTATTCCTTAAGTCTATTTGGGTTTCTTTAATGTTCCACCTTTAGTTTGTACATTCATGTCATATAAGTTTTATTGTTATAAAACTTTTACATTTCATATTACTTATATGATAGTCTTATGTATAATATTTTATTAATTTAATTTAATTTGATTAATTTTAATTAATTAACTTTTTAATTAACTTTAATTAATTAACTCTTTAATTAGTTTTATATTAGTATTCTAATATAACTTTTATATTGGACATATCTACTACAACCTTTATAGTGTATAAGATAACCTTTATAGTATAACACGTATATCTTATATATGTGTGTTTTTATTTTATTAATTAACCTTTAATTTATTTATTTAATTAAACAATTTTAATTAAACTATATTAATTTCAATAGTTTATCTTATATACATACATGTATACTTATATTATCTTAAAACTTTAAAATAACATAACAATATCAACATATATAATACATGCATATAAGTATTAATTAATTAACTCATTAATTAATTTATCTTATTAATCTTATTAATAAATTTTAAATTTCGAAATTAATATTTAAACAGTTTCAAACATTTTGAATTTTTCATTACAGTTTCAAACATTTTGAAAACTTATGTTATATTATAACCTTTTATAATAAACATGTTTTTATTTTTAAATTCAACTTTTAAATTTAAAATCTTCTCTTAATTTTCAAAACTATTTTGAAAATTAGCCCAAGGCCTAATTCAATTGGACCTTTTTTATCAGGGGCAACCTTTGGGCTCACTTCAAATTTCAAGCTAGGTAGGTAAGCAGGTAGGATAGGGTACTTGATTACCCAATTACAATCCTAGACATCACCTTTCTAGATACCGTACTAAGTGCGCAAGCTTAATTATTTAGCTCTAATATGACTAATTTAGACCACATAGGCTATTGGGCACTGATACCATTGTTGGAATTGGGTCAACCTACAGTGGAAGAAATGGATGAATTTCAAAAAATTTACCATTTTGGATCATTAACGGGCCTATGAAGTCTAAACATACTTAGAAATTTTCTAAGTTTTCTTTTAAATAAAATCTTTATTTTATTTAGATTTAGAAATAAAGTTTATAATTTAATTTAATGTATATGTTAATTAGAATATATCAAATATACTCTTATGTACATATTTGTGTGTAACGACAACTTATTAAATTTATTTAGAGAATGAAACTTTTAATTTCCTATCTCTTAAGTTATTGAATTAATGAGGGTTCATAAATTTATTTAGAAAGGAAACTTTTCATTTCTTTCTCTTAACTTATTTAATTAATAAAGAGCAAATTATTTATATGGAGAGAGAAACCTTTCAATTATTTCTCTTTAATTAAATTGATTACTTATATGAAAGTCATTAATTAGCAACATATATATGGCATAAATGTGAGTATAAACAAATATTATTATATTATAGTGTAAATTCTGTAAGAGCAACACATGATAGGTGTTATTAATTGATGACAATGTTAGACATATAACAAGAAATAAATGGATAGTTAAACACATAAAGGAAATATGAGAAATAGATAAAGAGTAACAAAGATAATTGATTTAATTTCCCATTTGGTAAACTTAATTAACGCATCATATAAATGATAATCAATTGGCATCATGATATAAGGATATAAACAGTCAACAACAAAGTATATATGTATTATTAACTAATTGTGTAACATCCCACTATTTTGGACCATTCAAATCGACAATAAATCCACACATGTCGAACTTGAATACTTCAAAACAGTGGATTGTCAAGAAAATTTGGAGCAAATAAAATCAAACACAAAATCACGGACATAGAATACCAGAATAACTCGCAGCGGAAATAAAATACAATGGCAGTTCATGAAGCTACTATATACATACTCTCAAAACATATACAAAATCTCATAGTCAAAATAGATACAATAGAAGTCAGGATACATAAGTCAATAATACAGAGACAATACTAAATAGGAAATAACTGGAATAGAAATCGATGAACCGATAGACAAATAAGGCTCCAACAAATCTCTAGCTCCAGAAGGTGAATCCAAAGCTGTGATTCTCAGGCTGACCCGAGCGTAAAGTAAAACACAAACACTCGAGTCAGGACATACATACTTATACAATGTAAACCAACTCAAGTGAACTGTAATAGCAATGCACAATAACTTAAAGGATGCTTGGGATCGCCCATCCTTTAAGGATCCGTTAAACCATCAATTAAGCCGAAATAAACACTATCATAGAAATGTCCATATTAAAGTAAACAGTGCAAATAACAGTGTTAATGTGTGCATCAAAACAATCACAAGGAAATCAAATGGCCCACAAAGATGTGTACCCGTGGTTATAATTCAAAAATGGTTTATAATTTCGAATTTAAAATCATTCATTTAAACCATTAAAAGTGAAGTCATTATACCTTCAGATCAAATATTCAATTCCCAAAATTTTAGCCTTTTCTGAGCTCATTTATTCAATTAAATACTTCAAAATATTGAAATTTCAACTTTCGCAGCACTTAGGAAATGCTGCGGTAAGTTACATTTGAAAACAATTTAATTCAGCAAAGACAACATTTACAAAACTGCTGTAGTAGTTCAGTTACAATTAAAAATCTTATTTCAGCCAACTGCAGCACTTATCAAGTGCTACTGTAGCTCTTTTATTAGTTTCAGGTTTTAGTTTAGTTCTTGCAACCACAGCACTTACCAAGTGCTGCAATAGCCCTTAGTTAAATTTAGCCTTTAGTTCATTTGCAGCAACCACAGCACTTATAAAGTGCTGCAGTAGCCCTTAGTTCAGATTTTTAAGTTAATTCCAGAAACGATAGCATTTCTGAAGTGCTACTAAATACATTTCCAGATTTATACTAAAATTTCAGAAACAATTAAACTTCAAATTTAACCATTTTAACTTGTAAAAATCATATTTTCCACTTCAAAAATGTTCATTTAAATACCCTTTAACTTCTGATTTTTTAAAGTAAAATTTCATAAAAAAAAATACCAAATTTTCCAATAATTTACTTATTAAATCCAAGTGTATAATTTTCTTATTCTTTGCATTTTTTTTACAATTAACTCAACGCTTAAATTTAAATTACCATTTCAAAAATAAAACTTAATTTCCATTTTTTTTCTTTACTTAAACTTTCATTTTAAACCAAATCACAAATTTCCAAATTAAGTTATATTTCAAATTACAATTTAATCATTTATTTATTTAACATTTTTAACTTATAGAAAAATCACTAACCCTTTATTAAATCATTTTAAATTCAATTTAAATCAAATTATCATGTTTTTACATTTTAAAATACTTAAAATTTTCCAGAAAAAATATATAAAATAACCACGGGTCTGTATAATATTTTCTAACCTAGGTCAAGTGATACGGATAATATATCATTTCAATCCGTAATTTACAAAGAAAATCCAGGTTCTATCATTTCAAACCCGCAATCCCAAGTTAATAAAAAATAAATAAAAATCGCCCAGGCCTATCATTTCAGCCCATAACGATTTTTCCTTATTCTAAAGTCTATTCGGGTATGTATCATTTCAACCCACAGTGATTCTATTCTACAGGGAACTTGCAGTGTGAGAAACAGAAATAAATAAACAGTATAGCAAAATATAACATATCAGATGATGGAACAGGTTTATAAACAAGGTTTAACATCATATAATTCATATCACAGGCAGGTATAACATGACATAACGGTTTCTACACATTCACTTGTTGTCACTTCACAATTCTATAAGTATGGATGTCAAGCGTGAATAACTCACCTTTTTTTTAAGCTCAAATTAGCAAATCAAAACACACAAATAAATTCCAGAAAGCACGATAGCATGACTTTAGATTCAAGTGGAGAGTGAGCCAAGACTATTGATCTTGTATACAAAAATAAACAAAGCAAATATAAATATATATATTCAACACAAAATATAAATTGAACAATTTGAAATAGAATTAACAAAGAGACAAATGGCTTTACCATGCTCTAGATCAAAAGTGCTTGACCACTACTCCTTGTTTGCTTGGCCATGAATGTTTTATTGGTGGAAATGGCTCGGGTTTGGACTCAATAACACACGGCTAAGCAAGATGGTGAAGGGTTGGAGTTACAAAAACAAGGAAAGTCAAGAGACAAGGCAAAAGAAGGAGTTTTGGTGTACATAGGCTCGGCCTGGTGCATCTTCAGGTCAGGTCAGAGGTGATGGTGATGGCTAGGGGTCATGGCAGCAAGTGGTGGTGGTGCTAGGGTGGTGGCCGAGGCAACTATGGGGTGGTGATGGGCAAATATGCTCGGCTAGGCAAAATTGCAAAGGGTTTGTGGAGTTTTTGTGGTGATTGCCTCAACCAAGGTCACGGCCAGGTCTGGACAGAGGAGTATGGTGGTTGTAGGCCGAGGATGATGAGGGGGAGATGATGGTGGTTATGGCCGAGGCAACTAGTGGTGATGACTGAGCAAACATGTGAATAGATCAAGCAAAAATCAATGGAAAATGAAGAAAAAAAATGAGAAAAGGAAGCCATTAGAACTTACAAAATTTTCAGAAATGAGGATTGCCGAAAGAATGAGGATGTTGAGAAGTTTTTCACGTGAAAAGTAAAAAGAAATGCACGACTACAATAAAAGAAAGAACGACCAAGAAAATGAAGAGACTAGCAAAGGAAAAGTCATAAGTTTTAAAAGCTTTTGTCTCTTTGAATTTCCAATTTCATTTACACAAAATAAAAAAATAAAAAAAATCAAGTAAATAAAATAAAAATCAAAACAAAATAAAGTGGAAATGAAAATAAATAATTTGTCTTAGGAAAATAAGAAAATAGTTTAATTTATTGAAACTAGAATTTAAAAATTGTAAACAAAATACAACTAATATAGGAAAATTCCAAACGTAACAAAATTCACACAATTTAATTCAAAACCCAAAATAAAATAAAAGATGGCAAATAAAATAGAAAATGAAAAATAAAATGCAGATAAAATTCTGTGTGTAAAATGCTGAATTTATCAAATTTTAAAAGGTTTAAAACGGAATTCGACGAAATGAAAAGCAGAACGGATATCAGAACCAATTACTGTTTCAAAGAAAAAGATTAAAATTTAAAATTTAAAAAATTTCAATTTAAAAGTCACAGTTTGACAAAATATAACACTTCCATAAAAATCAATATTTAATTGTATTTGGAAAAATAAAATAGAAAAAATCCAAAATACATTGGAAAAATTCCAAACTTCAATTTAAAATTATTTAAAAATCAAAGTTTCAAAAAAAAAATTTAATTTAAGAATATTTATTAAAATTATGGGTTGTTACAAATTGTGTGTGTATATATGTTTAGATATGTATTGTTTAATGAATCCTCCAAATATACTAAATTAATTCAGCCAAGTCAACTATTGTCCATTCAAGATTTATTACCAAACATGTAGTAATCTGATTTAGTAAATCAATTTGAAAATAGTTCTTAATCAATAAATCCAAATGTAACCATATATATATACATATATGTTAATAATTTAATGTAGAATCAAATATAGATATTTATTGTAAAAAAAATTTGTCCAAAGTATATTTTGTATAATAATAATATTACGTTGATTCAAGTTTATTTATACATAAATACAGTGTACAAATATGTATGTGTTGCATGTATACATAATACACACACACATATATATGTTTAAAAATATTTTTATATGTATTGTTAATGAATCCTTTAAAATTAATAAATCAACTCAACTAAATCAATTGTGCAGCAATCTAATTTAGTAAACAGTCTGATAATAGATCTTAATCAACAAATCTAAATATAATTTATATGTATATGTTAATATAAAAAATTCTTAAAACCTTTTAAAATATTTCAAAATTAGTTTAACATACACATACATACATACATACATACACATACATACATACATACATACATACATACATACATACATACATACATACGCATTTATGTATATGTATGAATCTTAAAGTAGAAACCAAAATTGGAATCGATGTAAACTACTGTTAACAATTAAATAAAATAAAGTTAATTAGAATAACAAGTTAATTGCCAGATCTATATTTAGATCAAAATCAATAGAAATTAACATAGAAAATCATGAATAGAAGTTATCAACTTCAAATGAAAACTAATTCTAATGATAACAAGGTATATACTACATTAAGATCTATAATTGTATGCTTATAAGGGACAACAAATGCATATATAAAAATTTCAAAATGAATTAACTATTGGACCTATAATATCGTGGAATAAATAGATAACTAATGGAATTTACCTTGTTGATGTTGCCTATGATTCGTACCTTGAATGATAAATGCTTCCAGATCAGATTGAATCACCTCCAGAAATTGCAACAATCTGAAGCACCACTTTTGAATTTATTTTATTTCATTTAGTTTTTGGAATTTTTGTGGCTTAGAAGCCATGAAATTTCGGCCAAGAAGATAGAAAAATTAAGATGGAGGCTAGGGTTTAGAAGGAGAGTGATTGAGAGAGGCCAGTGAATGGAACATAACATATTTATAGAGGGATCCTTCCTTAACCTCCTCCCTCCATTTTCTAGATCCAACCATTGGATTTTAAGCCTCGTTTTCTTATGGCCTTATATGAATAAGGCTATATGGGCCTCAAAATATTCCCAAACCCATTTGGTAATTAATCTATTTAAATCCGACTTAAATATTTTATTAATATGATATATCGATATGTACATACATAACTTTTATGTACTTTATTAAATACTAATAGATTCAAACAAATCAAATCAATAAATTAAAAAAAATTAAAAATTAATATTTAATAAATACTAAATAATTTAATTCATTTATAACGATTATAAATTAATTAAATCGTCTGGTTTTCGAAGCATTCATCATTACGGTTGTGCGGCTCAATGGTGTAAATTCAGTCAGCGATTAATATCGAACAATTCGAATATTAACGTTCACACATCACTTAGCAGGCGGTGTGACATTTTGGCCAAATTTATCGCTTACAGATCTTTTAGGTAAAATCGAATTTTACTTATTATAAGCGGTACCTAATAGTGACAATTATTTACACCAATTCTTTTCGTCAAAACTATATCACTTTCGATTTATGGAATTTGGTAATGGTGAAAATTCCAATATCATCCACATTCAACTTTATAGTCCAAACACAAAGTCCTCGGTTCAATAATAACAATTATTATTAACCGAAATGCTCTAGCTAGAGACTTTGACTTTGAGTTGACTTCAGTTGATCGTGATACTAACCACATATAACTGAGGAGACGAATCCTCTCTTGAATAGTATTTTACTTCCAATGCTTCCACTCAACCCAACTATAGTGTTCGATGGACGCAGTACCACGATTTAACTATAATCAAAGTGGAGCTTCCACATTGAAGATCAATAGTGTTCTCTAGTCGAGAGAAATGTGTAAATTAGTCACATCGATATTCTCTGCTTGACCTTAGTTTTAATAACCAATAGAAAACTATCGAGTGAGTCATTTCATAGTTATCCAAAAACTATTAGTACGTAACACCTTGGTGCCCCCAGCAGCCATGAGTAATACAATTCCCAACATTTGAAGAGCATTACGTACTTTAATCTCAACGGATACATCGATATCCAACTCGATGCATCTTGACTAGGAACATTTAAAATGGTATATTTGTTTCATTGTGATAAATTACTCACGGTTACAACATTTTGTAACTACTATCACAAAACATACCATTTATGGATTTTCTATTAAATGTACTTTTAATTAAATTGATTAATTAATATAACCACATTATATCAAGTACATAATAGAAAGAAAATACCTTTATTTCGTACAAGATTGGTCAATGAGTTAGATATATGTAACAAATTACATAATTGCCCCTAGGGCATACACCTAACTCTATCATTATGTTTCTCATACTTGCTTGCCATTTGATATTTGCCATAGTGACTTATGGACTTCACATGTCTTAAGTACAGCCTGTGCAGTTAATGCCCCGCTATATCCCCGCTATAACTCCAATATATCTTATAGCGGATTCCTACCGCTACGATTTTTCCATATATCCCCAACATATAGCCTTTCCGCTTTAATCCCCGCTATTTCCGCTATATCCCGTTATTTCCACTATATTCCGCTATTTCCGCTATATCTTCTATAAAAAATTGGATTGAAAAATGATATTTATACGCTGTAAAAATTATGAAATTAATTAATTTCATTGAATTTTTTATATATGTTTAGAAATGATAATACTCTAATATTCTACTAAATTAAATTAAGTTATATAACAGTTTTACGTTCATTTACAATACATTTGCACATATTTTTATTTAAAATTAATTTTGTATTAATTATAATTCAATTGAATGTTAAATTTTCACATAATTACTATCTATATATTTGTAAAAACAACAAGTATGGGATTTATATGCTATTTTAGAGTAATCCGATATATCCCGCTATATCTTCGCTACATCTCCGCTATGACTTTTTGCACCTCTACCGCATTGAATCCACCGAGCGCTTTAACTGCACAGAGTACAGCAGGTCACAAGTATTATATTTTGTTTTTGGATGAATTCGTTAGTTTCTTATGGACATTTCCCCTAAGTGCTAAATCACAAGTTTACTCCACTTTTCTGAAATTCAGTGCTTACATCCGAACTCAATCTGAGCGAACTATCAAATGTTTTCAATGTGATAATGGAAGGGAGTATGATAATGATCCATTTAAGTTATTTTGTGCAAAAAATGGAATGGTTTTCCGTTTCTCTTGTCCACATACCTCATCACAAAATGGAAAAGCCGAGCGTAAAATCCGTTCAATAAATAACTTAATTAGAACCCTCCTAACCCATTCCTTCATGCCTCCATCTTTTTGGCATCATGCTCTACAAATTGTAACATACTTACTTAATATTTTACCAAACAAGATTTTGAAAAACAAATCATCCACAAAAATTCTTTGCCAAAATGATCCGTCTTATCCTCATCTTCGTGTCTTTGGGTATTTATATTTTTCTTTGCATCCTTCTACTAAAATCAATAAGCTTCAATTTCGATCCACACTGTGCATCTTCTTGGGTTATCCTCAAAATCATAGGGGCTACAAATGCTATGATCTTTCGAGCAGAAAAATCATAATATGTAGGCATGTTATTTTTGATGAGTCGACATTTCTGTTCTCTTCAATACATACTCCAACTCCTACCACCTATGATTTTCTTGATTTTGGATTTGCTCCATATTCACTCACTCCGATCCAGCCCCAACAAGCCCAAACATAGGCAGCCAATACTCCTCCTCAAAGTCCACCTCACGTGGCTCCTCCATCACCTCCTCAAAATGTTCCTAAATCTCCAAACTTAAGGAAAAACCCACTGCTCAAATCAGCCCAACAAGGCTTGCCCACCTCTCCGGCCCACCTTTTTGGTCCAGCATTTTCTCCTCTTTCAAGTCCACCTCACGTAGCACATAATTTACCAACCCAACCCACTCCATTTTCAAGTCCACCTTATGTAGCATATACAGCCCAGCCAGCCCACATTGCAGCATCAATCCAGCTGGTCCACACTACTCGTCCTATGCAGCCCACTCACTCCATGGCTACTTGTGCCCAACATAGGATCTTCAAGCCCAAACGTCCATTAAATCTGCACACTTCGGTCACTCCTCCTATTCCTCGTAACCGAAAAGCGGCTTTGTCTGACCTGAATTGGAAAGAGGCCATGTTAGATAAGTATAATGCTCTTATTAAAAATAAGACGTGAGAGTTGGTACCATGCCTTGTTGATGTTAATGTTATTCGTTCTTTATGGATTTTTCATCATAAACATAAATCTGACGGTTCTTTTGAGCGGCATAAAGCCCGTCTTGTAGGTCACTACACCTAACAGTACATTTTATAACACTTTTTCGCTTTCAATTTGTAACGGTTATAACCATTACCAATTTCTAACGGTTATCCGTTACTAACATTTATCATGGTTATTATCGTTACCAATTCTGGTAATTTCGTAAATAATTAAATTGAATATGGATAGAATTGTAATTTTATCTTCTATCACTACTTAACCTAATTCTAACGAATAATGACGTTCTTCCTCTACCGTCTTCCACTACCTCCGCGTCTACAAGTGCCTTTGCCCTTTGTTCTATTAATTTGATGAAGACGAAGGAGGATTAGGGTTGCGTTCCATTTCGGCAATCGACTGCAAACAAATTGTCAACTTCAAATCAGGCAATCACTTCAATTTTAATTTATTTCTTGAAATCAGGTAATCTCTTCAATTTTAATTTATTTTTTACATTAGGATTTGAAATTTGAATTTGTTTCGTTAAATCCTAGCACAAAATCCATATCGTTATTTTAATTTCATGAACAAGGCTGCAACTCATTTTCCACTCCATGGTTGCAATTCATTGTATAGAGACAATGCTGAAGCAAGTTTTAGCATGAAAGTGGTATATGACTTGAGCAGTGGTAATTTGTATCACTAGAAAAGTGTAAACTAATGCAAGTAAATACTCATTATCACAAACATGGATTTATATGTTAGGATTTATCTGTTTTATTTAATATATTTATTTTAATTTATTACACTTTGGTATATATAAATATAAAGATGGATTTTAGTTTACATATGCAGAACTGTGTATATTTTAGTTTATTCACACTAAATACTCCTCACTAGTTTCCTTTTACATTGCTAGAATTACATAACATATAGGCATACTGCATTGCGCCATGTATACACACAAGCATCTATCTTCAAACATGGTGCTTCATCACTTATTTTTATAGCATTGCCAATAGGGAAAACAAACACACACAGAGTAGGAAATATATAAACTTAACTCTCTTCACTTATTCATTAATCTTAGTAAACAACTCTTCCAGTTAAATATAATATACTTGTAAGTTTAAAATAGTGTGTGTGTGTGTATTTATTTATTTAGATTATATATTATATATATATATATATTCTAGTTTAATTATCCATTCACTTACTCCCTGGTTTCCTTTCCTTACATTCCCAATTCAAGGAAATACACACTTTGATGGCTGCATGTACCATATCCTAAAAATTATCTCTATCCAGTGCTTGGTTTCATTTCATGTCATTCTTCTATAGCTCGAAATTGCTGAATACTAAGTTGAATTTTTTTTCAGGAAAAAAAAAGAAAAAAACAATCATTCATATCCATTGAATGACTCACCAATATTGTTATCTAACACATGTATGACCTTTAGTTTAATGGGTGTTAATTACAAGTCTACAAGCAACCTACAGAGATTATTTATTCACAAACATGGAATGAATGACGCACGATATTTTCTAAGCTTGGTCTGCATGTATGCTTATATATTTAGAGCTTCTTTAGCTTTTTTTTTCTTGTATACAAAATGGGTGAAAAAGGAACTGTTTGTGTGACAGGAGCCTCTGGTTTCATAGCTTTATGGCTCATAAAGAAACTTCTCGAATCTGGGTACAGTGTCAAAGGAACCGTTAGAAATCCAGGTTTCTTTATATTCTCTTGTAACTTTTAGTTACTGATGATTACCATGTTTTCTTCTTTTGTACAAACATCGACCAAAAGCTTCTAAAATGACCTTTATACTACATTATATTAATTATTATATAGGAGATAACAAAAAAGTAGCACATTTATGGGAGCTGGAAGGAGCAAAGGAAAGGCTTCAGTTGCTAACTGCTGATCTCATGAAAACAGTCAGCTTAGACAGTGCTGTTATGAGAACAGGTAACTACATCAAAATCACTATCATCACTAAAATCTACTAATACAATGATAAATATTTAGCTGATATGATCTCTGTATTGCCAATTTTTGCGTCACTTAAGGACAATTTGGTATATTAAAACTTAATTAACTACTGTTGTTGTTATGGTCATGTATGTACTTGAAATTATGGTAAAGAGCCAAATACCTATGCATTACCGAGTTTTGCTTTATAATGAATACATATATGAATATATTGTAATTTAAAGGTTAGTATGAAATTACAACAAATGTTTTAACTACACATACAATAGTATAACTGAAAACATAATGACATTTATATGATATTCGTATAGACAGTTTGATTTAGTGTTGTAAAGCTAGTTTGTTTCCTATCAATTTAAATGATATTCTTGTTGGTTGCTAATTTGCTGGCTTGTCATCTAAATCCCGATTTCATAGAATTGTTTGATGTTTTGGTTAATTATATAATTGTTGTTCATGTTTTGATTTCTATACTGCTTTTTGTTTGCTTGTGATGTTTCTTACCTTGAAAGTGAAGGTAAATGGAAAACTTTTCACATGCATTAATTTGTACAGATAACGACTGAATTGATTACTTCATTGAAATTAGGAGGAGAGAACAATTGGTATTTTGCTAACTACATTTGCTAATTTAAAAAGGAGATTGTTACGTTGCTCTAAATATGAACATATGACTGTTTGTATTTTTTTCACTAATTAGATCTATATTTTTTCCCACTAAGTAGATCCATACCTCAGGTCAACTGTGATTCCCGTGATTAGATGCATGCTGAATTTATAGCTTGTGCATTTAAAAACATTAAAAGCTTTTTTTGTTTTACAATGGAAGAAGTTTGACAGATAATAATAGCCTAAAAAGTTTGATGTACGTGCTGTCCTCTTTAGTCGCTGTATCTTTCATATATTAGGATCGAGTAAAATACATGAGATGTCATTATGCCGTGTGAATTCCTAAGAAAATTCCTAAAAAGTAAATAAGTCGTATATCATCTATATAAAAAAAGGCTTGGTTTTAACGGAAAGATAACGGAAAGACAAAGAACGCTTGAGATTTACTACTACAATAGATATCAGATGGATGTTTATCAACCACCTCATCGTTGTTAACAATTTGGATAACGGCGTCATTATTTCCGCTTAACCCTTAATTCAACTGCTCCCACTATCGCACTACGTAATTCTCTTTAAAAATCATGTTAATCCACTAATCATTTGCAGTTGCAAGAAAAACTATCTATTCTACAATCTACGCCTTTCTTCTCCTATCCAATTAAGTATATTTATACGTTTACAGTTTGAGATTACTCAGTTGATTTTTCTTTATGATCCATGGCTTGAAAAGGGTATTCCCTATTCAATCTCATGTGTTTTATTTTCATCCTTTCAGATTTTATTGAAAAATCATGGTTTACGAATATGGTTCTATTGGTGGCTGAAAGATAAAATAAATGTTTATGAATTTAGGTATTTATGATAAAGCGCAATTGTTTTGTTTCTATGTTCCTAAACAAAACACTGATTTATTTTTTAGTGTTGTGGAATTTATCAAAATGCTACCTGAAGCAGCAAACAAACTTTTTTTTGGTTGCAACATTGAATATGATATTGGTATTCGAATTGGATTGTCATGTGTGTGGATAACTATTGTGAATTAACAGTGAAGATCTTTTTTCTATTTTGTATTGTATTTTAATGAATCAAAGTAAATAAAAGTAATATTGAAGAACCAGATTTTATTTTCTGATAACTTGAATATGCTTATAGTGCAATTCGTTTAGCTGGCACTGGATTTTGCACTGGATTACATAATTAATAAGACATGGAAACTGTCTTTGGTGTGAAGAAAAAGGAGAGAATCAAGTATGTTTTTCTTATTTAATGAATATATTTTATTATTGTTTAATACAACAGAGATTAATGATAACATGTATGAAAACAAAAAATTTAAATGATGATCATAACCAAATAAAATCAATAACCTGCGCTAAAAGTGAGACTGTACGGATATAAAGTGATCCTGATTCAGTTGTACTGTCATGCTTATATGGTACATAAGGGTATTCTATTATTCTACAATAATATGAACATAATGTGATGCATAATTTTACTAGCTAACTTCATTCCTTTTTAAAACGGTAAATTGGTACAAATTATCATTTCTGTTGTTTGTTTACTGATATCACTTGGGACCAAACAAATTAGCATGTTAGCATTAATAGACAAATAAGTGTCTCTTAACTTTGGCCAGCGGGAGGCATTCAGTATGTGTAACATCACTGCGCTACCATTTTATAAGTATCTTATTAATTTTATCATATAAAATCTTCTATTAAAGTGCATAGAAGCATGTGCACACACAAAAATTTCCTTACTGCGTTAACGCTGTTAAAACCACCTCAAAGTTCCTTACTGCGTCATAACTTCCTACTCCAAGATCACTCTCCACCCACTCGTCAATGAAGTGGAAATATTTTGTTACAATGACTATATGTGTTTAGCATTATATCTGGCATAGATTGGTTTAGATCATAGTGACAATACCTTATGCAAACAGTTCCTTTTGGTGTTTCCAAATTTTTCCTTCCCCTAGTTAGCGTACTATTCAGTAGTCTTTGGCAACTTCATACAGAATACACTGATAATTGTCGGTATGTTTTACAATCCTGCTCTTATTTTGAAAGAAATTTCAGAAATTGCTCATCTTTATATGGTTCGTCTACAAGGATTTTATCGACAATTTAATTTATTTTCTTAATACAATTAGCTTTTTTTGGGGATTTTACCATCACAATTCCCCAAAGTAACGTAATCATGTTCCAACAATGTGCTTCTCTATATGCTTCTTTTGTTATCTATAATTGTATTACAATTTTTATTCAGCTTAAACATTGAGTATAAATAATTAAAAAAGTTTTCCTTAACAATTCTATGATAGAATAAAAAAGCAAACTTACTGTTCATATAAAACTACTGGCTGTTGACCACACAGCGACACTTTGGCCGAGTGGTTATGGCGTGTGCCTGCTAAGTACATGGGATATCCCGCGAGAGTTCGGTGTTACTAAGTCTCCATAATAGGGAACTTTATTAAGTGTCTCAAACCCAATCGTCGCTATGTATGCTTGCGGTCTAAGTTTAGGTGTCTCTTCACCATGGTTAGCTACTAGTTGAGTTAATTCATGAGATATTTTGGTCTGTATTTTTTTTTCAAATGAAATATCATTCGGTATAATTTACTATACTGAATATGCCATTCATGAGATTTTGTTGTATGTATTCATTATTGTCTTATGAATTACTTTCTTTTTATTCTTCAAACTCTTGTATGTGTCGACACAACATTGTAGATAACTATTGTATTTTCTTTTGTTCAATCAATGAAACTGTAGTGTGAGCCTTTTATTTGAATGATTGTTTTTCTTTGACTTTTTTTATCGATTTTTGAAATGAGAAAGAGTTTTGCTTGAAATAACGAATGCAAGGGGTGGAATTTTTTAAGGAAAAATAGTCATTAAAGTGTAGTTAATGACATATGGTGGCATTCAGCGCTTGCTGCATCAATACCAACATTGGGTCAATGTGTTCAAATAGCATGATTTTTTCTTTCAGTTGCGCTGAGTGCCAAGTTGGTACCTGTGGCGTTCAGAAAATGAAGAAAATTGACAAGCTGATGTCGGACACCGTGAAAATGCAGAAAATCGACAGTGAAACACGTATAAAATCAAATGTATCATACCTAAGTTCAATATAATGATATGATGCTAATAAGCACAGCAGAGGAGTAGAGAAAAATATTAAGGAAGAAGGAGAATCAGTGGAGAAAAGAGATAAATGGAAATTTTCTTTCTTCCTCATAACTTCACATTACATTCATACATATAGCATGATTTCTAACCACCTAGCCTACGTGTCCACATGGGGACCTTCATTGGATAACAACTTGCAGAAAATAAAGAAGAAAACATAACAAACTTGCAGGAAATAAAGGAAAAAGCAGAAAACAGTGGTGCCAGTAATTGCAGCCTGCAAAATAAAGGTATGACCGTTGATTTCTTTAGCAGCTTGCATTGTCCAGTGCTGCAACTTTAGTCTAGCAGTCTTCTGGGTGGACGAATGGTACGTTTGGGTCTTGTATTAGTGTCACTTGGTGCTGTAGCTACTGTGTGCGTATCATTGCCCACCTCTTCAAGATCGACCTTGTCCTCAAGGTCGGAGCAAATAGGGGCTGGTGGTAGTGTTGGTGGTGTGGTCGGGTTGGGGCACATTTTGAGGAGGGACACGTGAAAAACTGGGTGGATGCGTGCGTCTGGTGGTAAGGAAAGTTTGTAGGCGACTGGTCCTATTCGTTCAGCGATTTGGAAGGGGCCGTAGTACTTTTTTGACAACTTGTGGTGGTTATTGCGTAAGGACATTTGGCGATACGGTTGGAGCTTAACAAACACCCATGAGCCGACGTTGAATTGTTTGTCGCTGCGATGCTGGTCTGCAAGGCTCTTCATACGGGATTGGGCTTTTTGTAGGTTGGTTTTGATAGTGTGGAGGAGTGTGTCTCTAGAGACAGCCCATGTTTCAAGGTCTGGTAGCTGTGTGCTGTTCATAATATAGTTAGAGATGGTGGGTGGTGGTCGGCCATAGACGACTTGGAAGGGGGAGAGGTTGAGGGATGTGTGCTTGGTGGTGTTATACCACCATTCCGCCCATGGAAGGCATTTGGCCCATTTGGTTGGTATGTCGCCGACAAGTGCTCGCAAATAAGTTTCAAGACAGCGGTTTACGACCTCGGATTGTCCGTCGGTTTTTGGATGGTACGCGCTACTCATCCGCAACTTGGTTCCATGAAGGCGGAATAATTCTTTCCAAAAGTGGCTAGTGAATATACGGTCTCGATCGGAAACAATAGAGCGTGGAAAACCGTGCAAACGGACATACTCTTGAATAAAATGAGAAGCTAGCTGCGTTGCCGAAACTGATGTAGGTACTGCGCAAAAGTGGGCGTATTTGGAGAGTCTATCAACGATTACCCAAATGGATGTTTTTCCGACGGATGGTGGGAGATTTGTGATAAAATCCATAGCAATATCTTCCCATATCTGATTGGGGATTGGTAGTGGTTGGAGGAGGCCTTTGTATGGAGCATTATCGGGTTTGGTTTGTAAGCAGACGGGGCATTCGTGAACAAATTTCTGCACTGACAGTGCTAGCTTGGGCCAAAAAAAATTACTGCTAACTCGAGCAATAGTTGCTTTGATTCCCGAATGCCCCCCGTCTTTGAGTTATGCATCTCAGCAATAATTTTGTTGTGTAAATCACAATTGGCAGGAATGTAAATACGGGAGCCCCAAAATAGTAAGTCATTGCGCAAGTGAAGTTTGGAATTAGGGCAGGTACCTGAACGTAATTGCGTGAGTAGTGCCTGCGTCTTCGGGTCTTCGTGCAGAGCAGCACGGATGTCAGCTAACAGAGGAAAGGTTGGGCCAGAGATTGCCGCCATGGTTGCTTCCTTGGTGAATCTGGATAAGGCGTCGGCAACTTCGTTTTGCTTGCCCGGTTGGTAGTGGATCGTAAAATCAAATCCGAGCAACTTCGTCAACCATTTTTGCTGCTCCGGTGTCTGAATCGATTGCGAGGCGAGTTCCCGAAGGCTTTTGTGGTCAGTGAAGATTTGAAACGTGCGTCCCAATAAATAGTGACGCCACTTCTTGACTGCGGATGTGACAGCAAACATCTCATGCGAATACGTCGAAGCTTTTTGGAGGTGAGGTGGCAATTTCAGGCTGAAGAAGGCGATGGGGTGCTTGGATTGAGAGAGGACAGCGCCTACGGCCATGGAAGATGCGTCTGTGGTGACAGTGAAAGGTTGCGTGAAATTGGGGAGAGACAGGGTTGGTGTGTGGGATACGGCCCACTTTAATGCTTCAAATGATTCTTGGGCTGTTGGGCTCCATTTGAAATTATCGGTTTTTAACAAGTCTGTAAGTGGTGAAGCCATAAACGCGTATTGTTTTATAAAACGACGATAATAGCCGGTGAGCCCCAAAAATCCCCGAACTGCAGTGGTTGATTTAGGGGTCGGCCAGTGGAGCATGGCGTCAATTTTGGACGGGTCTACTTGAACGCCTTTAGCGGATATTATATGGCCCAAATAATTAAGCTCGGTGAGACCGAAATTACACTTGGTGAGGTTGGCGAAAAATCGATGTTGGTCCAATATTTGTAGTGTTGTGTGGAGGTGGTCTAAGTGAGAGGTCCACGATGGGCTATAAACAAGGATATCATCGAAGAAAACGAGAACAAATTTTCTTAAATGGGGTTTGAAAATGTTGTTCATTGTAGCTTGAAATGTGGAAGGAGCGTTAGTTAGCCCGAATGGCATGACGACAAATTCATAATGCCCTTCATGTGTACGGAATGCCGTTTTTGGAATGTCGGGTGGGTGCACGCGTATTTGAAAATATCCGCTTCGGAGATCAAGTTTAGAGAAGAAAACCGCGCCATAGAGTTCATCTAATAATTCGTCGACCGTTGGAATGGGAAAACGATCTTTTATAGTAATGGTGTTGAGAGCTCTATAATCGACACAAAATCGCCATGATCCATCCTTTTTCTTGACTAATAGTACGGGTGACGAAAATGGGCTAGTTGATGGTTGGATAAGCTTGGAGTTGAGCATTTCTTGGACTTGGCGTTCGATCTCGTTTTTTTGGAAATACGGGTAACGGTATGGTTTGATGTTAACGGGTTGGGAATTGGTGGTGAGGTTAATGTGGTGATTTAAAGTGCGGTGTGGTGGAAGTTCGGTGGGCTGGGAAAAAATGTGGGTATATGTAGATAAAAGTTTTTGAAGTGATGGGTCAGTAGTGTGTACTTGGGCCGGTGTGGTAATTGGGTTGGTGGGCTGTAATTGCAGATAAAGGAAACTGGAAATTGAAGAGGTTTGCTCCAGCCTCTTTAATTGCTGAACAGAAATAGATGTGGGCTGTAAATTTTGGCCCAACCCCGTTAGGGAAATAGGCTGTTTATTGCAATTAAATGCCATCGTGAGTTTTTTGTGGTCCACTGTAATTGGACCTAGTGTCTCTAGCCACTGTATGCCGAAGACGGCATCGGATCCTGAGATTTCCAATAAATGAAAATCGATGATGAATTTGTGGCCTTGGATGTCGACTTGAACGCCGGAGCAGCTGCCGGAGCTATGAAGCTTCTCGCCGTTTCCCACCGTCACCACGAAGGACGTCGACGAGTTCGATTTCAGCCCTAAAATTTTTGCTGCTTTCGGATGGAGGTAATTGTGTGTTGAACCGGTGTCGACGAGGATGGAAATAGGATTTCCGTTGATGGTAGCTGGAAGGCGAATTGCACGTGGGTGGTTGGAGCCGGTTAAAGCGTGGAATGATATTTCTTGTGGGGTATCGGAATTTGGATCTGTGGGGGGTTGGTTGACGGCTGTAGGTGTGAGGTCGGGTGCTGGTTCAGGTGGGTCCTCGGTTGGGATTTCTTGGTCTTGGAGGTCGGGTAAGATCATGAGTATATGGGAAGGTTTACAGCGGTGGCCAAAGTGATATCTCTCGTCACAGTTAAAGCATAGCCCTTGCTGTTTACGTGCATTCATTTCGGTGGGGGTGAGTTTTTTGACGGGGATGGATGGTTGGAGGTTCTGCACTGGTGGTGTTTGGTGAAATGTTTGGTTGGGTGGTGTGGTGTTAGTTGGTTTCTGGATGTATGGTGTGTATTTCGTGGCTGGAAATCTGTATTGGTCATTGTATTTCTTTTCAATGAGTTTAGCACCTTCAAAGGCATCGATAAGAGTGGTTGGTTTAATGATGTGTAGCTCGTTTTGGATGTGTGTTTTGAGGCCGGAAATGAAGCATTGGAGGATGGATTCATTGGGGAGTGTAGTGATACGGTTACAAAGGTTTTCAAAGGTGGATTGGTAGTTTTCGACGGTTGTGATTTGTTTGAGTTTGAATAGGGTGGCTTGTGGGTTGAGGAATGTGGGTGGCCCGAAGCGTTGTTCGATTGCTTTTGTTAATGCTTGCCATGTGGGGATTTGGTTGTTACAGTGCATCCATTGAAACCATGATAGTGCTTGGTCTTGCACGTGGAAGCTAGCGAGATCCACTCGTTGGTCTTCCGGTGTGGCATAGTAGGAGAAAAATCGATTGGCTTGAAATATCCAATCGTGTGGGTTGGATCCGGTGAATGTAGTTAAAGAGCATTTGGGTGTTCGTGCTTGTGTAGGGGTGGGTAGGATTGGTGGTTGTCGATTGTTGGGTGGTGGAGCATACGTGGTTGATGCTTGGTTGGTTGGGGATAGTGTTGTTTGGTGATCTAGTTTGTGAAGGAGTTCGGTCATTTGCTTTGTGAGGTCGAGGAGGGCTGTTTTAATGTCGATGTTGTCGGTGGTGAGTGTTGCTAGGTTAGTTTGGATGGTGTCGATGGTTTCTTGGTGTTGGGTTAGTTGTTGGAAGGCTTCGTCTAAGCGGGTCATGGTGGAAGGGGTTGGTTTGGATTCTTAGGGAGAAGGGAGGAGGGATCAAGAATGAAAGCACCAAAATGATATGATGCTAATAAGCACAGCAGAGGAGTAGAGAAAAATATTGAGGAAGAAGGAGAATCAGTGGAGAAAAGAGATAAATGGAAATTTTCTTTCTTCCTCATAACTTCACATTACATTCATACATATAGCATGATTTCTAACCACCTAGCCTACGTGTCCACATGGGGACCTTCATTGGATAACAACTTGCAGAAAATAAAGAAGAAAACATAACAAACTTGCAGGAAATAAAGGAAAAAGCAGAAAACAGTGGTGCCAGTAATTGCAGCCTGCAAAATAAAGGTATGACCGTTGATTTCTTTAGCAGCTTGCATTGTCCAGTGCTGCAACTTTAGTCTAGCAGTCTTCTGGGTGGACGAATGGTACGTTTGGGTCTTGTATTAGTGTCACTTGGTGCTGTAGCTACTGTGTGCGTATCATATAATTACATATAGCGGTTTTACTAAAGAGGATCACATTTTTAGATAAGTGGGTCAAATATAATTAAGTGTGCAGAATTATTTACCTGAAATGCCAAAAAGAGTGTTACACCTTATGGTCTCTTTTTTTAATGATAACCAGAGTAGATGCCATAATTGTGCATGCTATTATTTATTTCAGCATTATGGAATCAATTTTGATGTCGGTGATCAGCTAATCGAACCATTTAAATGTCGGTGTGGTAGCAAATTATGTAGGGACAAGAGGCGATCAAGTATGTATTTTATATGCTAATTAGTATGGAATATGATAGCATGTGCCTAGTAGACACCTTAAAGTTTATCTTTTTTGTTTTTGTTTTTTTTGCTCCTGTTGAATTAACCGATAAATTTCAGTTAAATAAATACCTTAAAGTCTATCTTTATCTTTTTTTCCAAATAGACGACTGGACTGTAACGACCTAGCATTTCGAACCGTTCAAATTGACAATCATCCACTTATTTCAAACTTGAATTGCTCAAAACAACAGATTGTTAATTTTATATTTGGCAAAACTCAGCATATACAGTAAATAAATCAATCACATAATCACAGGCACAAAGTAATATAACAATAAGCAGCGGAAACGATAAATAGTAGTTCATGAAGCTACTATATAAACAACAGAGTTTGAAATAAAATACAACATAATATCTCAAATACAATGTAGTCTAGAATACAAACAGATGACAAGTCTGAACAAAACAACTGGAAAAGCTGAATAGATAAGAAAGATCTTCAAGCAAAGCTCTAATCTCCAAAGGTGAGTCTCAAATGTTGTGGCACTCAGTCTGACCCGAGCATAAAGCAAAACACAAAACACTCGAGTCGAAATTAACATTCTTATACTAGTAAATTCAACTCACGTGAAATGCCAACTGAAATACAAGTAACTTAAAGGATGTTTGGGATACCCATCCTCTAAGGATCCGTGGAACTATCTACTATGTAGTACAATACGCTATTATAATAATGTCTACAGTAAAGTAAAGTATTAAAATAGCGTTAAGGCGTTACCCATATCCCCCTTAGCACATTTTATATAATGTTGTAGTCAATACAGATACTGTAAACTCCACCCATAGGTGGGCTATCAGAGAGCACTCCATAGGTACGACACAAACCAAACTCGTAGAAGGCGTGATAAGGCATGCGACAAGGCAAATGAGGCAATGCCCAGGGTAGATATACCGTTTGCGTATCTGGACTGTTGGTAACGCATAGCAGCTACTACCGTCCACCTCGAGACGCACTCCCAAATTAAAGGTGCACCCAATCAAATCACAAAGTAATAGAATGGTATCGAAGAAATGTGCCCGATCGGAGGAATGACATCACTTAGCCCGGCGTGGCTCCTGTTTTAGCCACATCAAACTGACTCACGAGAGTCGGGGCTGCGTTAATACCTCAAACAGAATCGTCGCCAAACCATCCTACTTCGTTCTGGAATCTTCACCACGTACGCAGTTGTTAAAGCGGTTTCGGTACTGGTAGAGAGTATGACAATATCCGATCCTGGTTTTTTTAACAACCAAACGCTTATTTCTCATCGTGCTCATTTCATTTCAAATAGTTCATACTACATATCAAAATATCATATTCATTTCAAACCATATCAATTCAATATCATTATTCACTTTAAATAATATTCATTCCAAAATCGTAACACTTTCAAAATTATAACACTTTCGGAATCATAACATTTTTGAAATCATAACACTTTCGTAATCATAACAGTTCCAACTTAAACAGTTTAGATATTAAAAATAGCACATATATTAAAATAGTTATAAATTAAAATAGTCTATATATTAAAATAATTTATATTTTAAAATAGTTGTAAATTAAAAATAGTTTATATTTATTTAAAGAGATAATACTCAAATAGTTTCCAAATTAGAATTGTTTCATCCAATTCCACAAATCCATTCAAATCAACTTAAATTCCAAAATTCAATTTAAATCAATCCCAGTTCAACACTTTCAATTTAAAAGGTTAAAGTTTCAATTCAAATTCTCAATAAACCATTTCAATTTTTTTTATCGATTTCAGATCCGAGTTTGAGCTGTCTCTTCAATTCCAATAAGATTCAAAGTTTAAATATTCAAACATTTTCAATATAAGTTTCATTTAGATTTCAACATTTAACTCTAATTTTTATTCAAATTGGAAAATATTCACTTAATCATTTTAATAACAATTAAATAAAATCTCGATTTATAAATTTAAGTCAATATTAAATATTTAGTCTCAATTTTATTTAAATTGAGAATATTCGTTTAATCACTTTTATCAAATCAAGTTATTAATCATATCTTTCAAAATCTCAAAATCAATAAGTTCAAATCAATTTAAATTCAATTATTAACCAATTTAAATTCCAAGTCAACATTAATTTATCTTCCCAACCTTTAGTATTAAAGTTATAAAATCTATTTTTAAAAATATTAATATAAATTTAAATAAATACTTAAACATATTATAAACGAATTAAATTAAATTTTATTAAATTAAATCTTATTATTAAATGTATTTTTGTATTAAATCTTATTTTATATATTTTTAAATAATAAAATTATAAGAAAAATCTTAAAAATTATAATTTCAAAACTAACTTATAAATTTAAAATTTCCAAAACATATAATTTTAAATCTAAATTTTACACTATAAAATATATAATATATATATATTTTACAAAAAATCAATATTTATTAAAATCCATATATTTCATTTCAAAACCATGAAAATAATTTCAAATTATAGACTAACGGTGTCCGTATATAATTTTCTATCTTATGGTCAAGTGATACGGATATTTATCATTTCAATTCGCAAATTTAATATTTACGGGTATATATCATTTCAACCTAAAATCCCAAAATTCAAAATCAATGAAAATCGCTTGGGTTTATCATTTCAACCCATAACGATTTTCCCTTAATCTATAATATCGTTCGGGTATGTATTATTTCAACCCATAGGGATTTCAAAATTAACAGAGAACTTGCAGAGTGAGAGCGGATATGATAATAATATAACATATCAACAACAGGCATATATCATCAGTAACAAATTAAATAAATAAATAAATATATACACACACACACACACTAGGATATGATGTCATATACCATAGGTGAACAATTACATATAATGGCATATCATACTTAACAATTAAATAACTAACAATTCAAATTTAATAGCATATTTCAATCGTCATTTCAAGTGAATTAAATTAACTAAATATAAGAATGTTAATCGTGAGTGATTGCTCACCTTTCGAGGCTAGAGAATAACAATGGCGAAGATGGTGACACGGACACGTGCTCGGATACGGACACGAGCAAAGCAAAACGCCGTTGCGACTAATTTTGGACAACGACGGGCAAAAGCAAAGCACATAATTCGATAAAAATCAAATATATACCTGTGATTTAAAATCAATATCTAATTCAAAACATATATTAAAATAAATATATATGTAAATACCATTAT
The DNA here is from genome assembly GCA_030737815.1 of Allium fistulosum. Classification (NCBI taxonomy): domain Eukaryota; kingdom Viridiplantae; phylum Streptophyta; class Magnoliopsida; order Asparagales; family Amaryllidaceae; genus Allium; species Allium fistulosum. The sequence goes on along the minus strand of CM060905.1, from coordinate 625,652,694 downwards.
TTCTTCAAACACATACATTTTAAAATCAATATATACATATTATATTCAAAAAATCAACATTTAAAATCCGTATAAAAGAATAAACTTTATAGTATATACATATAATATCCCTTTATATATACTTTAAAATCAATAAAATTAAACATACTTTAAAATCAACATAATTATAAATGTATATACATATACACTTTAAATCAGTATTATTATCAACACATATATAAACACTATGCAAATAAATTTTGAAATATATATATATACTAAAATAAACGTAACATATATATATATATATATATAATTTGACAGATTTAATAAACCTATATACTGTAACTTATATAATATATTTTAATGTAATATCTTCTTTTATAAACTGCAACATGTATATACCTTTTCAACATATAATATAATACTTAAACAGTAAATTAAAATTTAAAATATATATAAATACTACGAACCTATTATAAATTGAACATATTCTTTAAACATAGATTGGAAAAAAAAGTTAAAGGCTTTCAGATAAAATAAATAAATAAATATATATATATATACATACCATAAAACGAATTGAGAGATGGGAAGATCGGAGACAAGCGGTGGTGCGGGTCAGGCTGTGCATGCGGTGGCGATGGGAGGGTGGTTGCTGCCATGAGGAATGAAGGTGATCGGTTGAGTTGGCGAGAATGACCGCGAAGTTGAAGTGGGCGGAGGAGAAATAGGTTTTTTTTTGGTGACTTGCTCGGCTGATCTGGAGGGGAAGACGTGGAGAGTTGTTCGTCCATGGCTGCCGCGTTGATGAAGGGTAGTGCTCGGGGTCGCTGCGCTGGTCGGAAGTGGAGAGAAGAAGGCGAGGCCGGCTATGGAGGAAGATGCGGAGCAGTGGTTACATGAGAGGGACAATGGGCTCGGTAGTGGGTTGCGAGGCCGTACGGGTTGAGTGAAGCAAGGTGGTGGAGGAGAGTGGGGCGGAGGCATGGGTTGTAGGCGTGTTGAGGCGGAGATGACTGGCGGATAGTGAGAGAAGAGGAGGAAGTAAGTTTGATGAGCACGGAAAAATTTTGTCGCAAGAGGAAGATGAGCAGGCTAAGAAATATAAACATTATGTATATATGAACTGTAAATATTATATTTTAAATCTCGAATGAATGCACAGAACTAAGAAAAAAGTAACCAACGAATGAATGTGAACGAACCGACAAATTATAATGAATACATGGAATAGAGAAAGTCCAATATTCATTTCTGGAACTAATAAATGCTAGTGACTGTTGGTATAATACGATGGGCAAACCAATGGACATAAAAAACAAAAAGGCACAAAACGGGTATCGATACGGTCCAACGTTTCACAGATTTCGCCGTCCACCGGACGCCGAAACATACAAATGAATATACTGCGGTGATCAGCACGACGAGACAATCAGAACGGTGCACAGACATCAGCGATACAACCATCCTATCAAAAGTCGATATTTCGTTGCCAAACTGCTGCTAATTCGCTGAAAATAAGATAAACGTAGCTAGAGCAGTCCAAATTTAGTAAAATGAAATACGACGTCTCACTCAGAAAATGATTTAATTTTTATTATATAAAAATATTCAAGTTTCAATAATATTTTATTTACATCAACTTCAACTGATTTAAATTAAAATTGAAAATTACACAATAAAACTAATTTTTATAATTTCTAATGAAAAGTTGACAGTTGCTACGTTTAAATAGACGCATTTCAAATATCTAATTTTCATTGTCAAATTTAATTGTTCAATTTTCACGAAAATTCAGTAAATTACGTTATAAATATCGTTAAAATTTACGGGTCGTTACACTCTCCCCCACTCAAAACTTTTCATCCCCGAAAAGGAACGAGATAAAAGAATAGAAGCAACCCGAAAGGAAAATAGTTTCAAAATACAAAAGGCAACAATTGATTCAAAACCATATAAATTTTATTAGTTTTTTTTTAAATTAATTAATATTCAGTAATTTTGGTTTCAATCTATTTTATTCAATAAATAACTATTCATATTATTCATATTTGTTGATTACCATTCCATGCATTTTCATTCAATTGATTTGTTTTCAATTCATTGACCTTTGTCACAAAATTTTCTTTCAAAACCAAATTTATTTTATTTATCCCATTTATTTAATCAATTTGATTTTACAGGAAATTATTGTCAAGGACAAAATTTCTCAGCGTTTTAGCCTCATGGACAGACCTTCAATATTTTATCCTGAAGGACAACTTTCTTTAGGTATCAGTTTTTAGTTATTGATAGCAGTTTTTAGATATCAGTTTGTAGTTATGGTAGCAGTTTTTAGGTATCAGTTTTTAGTTCGGTAGCAGTTTTGTTGTCCTTATGAATAATTTTGGAAAATGTTTGTCCTTATGAATAATTTTTAGGAGAATGTTTGTCCTTGTGGTAAAAATATTGAGGTCGTGGCCTTGAGGCAAAAAATATACGAATCTTTGTCCTTTAAATTAATTTCCCCTTGATTTTACTTAAGCTAATTCCACTTATAATTCAATCTCAGCTATTCCTAGATTCATAAACTTTTATTATAACTTCCAAAATTTATTTATAAATTTCCTTATCAAAATTCATTCTAGGAACATTTTATTTCATACATTTTATATTATATATTATTCAATTACATTCAAACTTTTCCCAGTAAGGTTTTATTAATATTTACTGAATGTAATTGAATACTATACAAATTTGTCTTTCATTTTCAATATTTTATTAAGCAAGAATTTAGTTTGAACATTTATGTTACTTAAGTTTCTCTTGTATAATCTTCAATTACATTTTCACCTTAACATTAAACTTTTTAAATATTACTGGTAAGTCATATATGTAAAATGTAATTGAGTATTATACAAGAAAATTTTATCCGTTTCAAGTTGTTATATATAAATTCATTTCTCTTTTCAGATTTCCAATTATTCAAAAAAAATTCTTCATTTCTATAATTGAAACCATTTCTTAATATAAACTTAAGAGTTAAATTTCCAGCTTCACTTCAACTATTTTGAAATAAATATACATACATACATACATATATATATATATATATATATTTTAAATCAAATTATACATAAGAAGTTTAAATCAAAATCCATTTTTTTCCTAAAACAAAAGTGTAGCAAAGCTACTAAGTGGTCTCTCCACTTCGAAACTCGAAAATGAACGTCGATGATGCTGCATCATCACCGAAATTATTTCCCAGCGACAAAATAGGTGAGTTCTGACTTACTTCTTTAAAATACATTGGAAACAATTTCCATTCGAAAATACTTTCAAATAGTATACTTTTTTTTCCAAAACTTTAAAAATCAAATTTGAAAATACCGAAATTTTAATTCTAAATTCTTTAGTTCAAATCCATTTCATTTGCAAATCAGACTTATAACCATGTTCTAAAAATTTCATCTTCTTATAATATACAACAATAGTTAATAATTTAAGAATGTTGACAAAACAATAAATGATAATATAGTATTATCATTTCTAACAACCAATTCATTTAACCATTAATTTCAGAAAATTATACTTATATATATAAAATATAATCATACACAAAATTAGTTCATTTACTAATTTTGAAAACAATATTGTGTCAGTTTGCTCTGTTCAAGTGTTTTGGAATTCCTATCGATAACTTTGGCCAGATGAATCGATCGAAACCCCAAATCATACTTAACAATTCAAACAACACAATATAAAACAATTCTATATCAATTACAAATACACTCCCTCACATGATGATACAAAATGGATTATAGAACAAGGGTAGAGATTCAAATTTAGAGGGACCCTAATCAAGAGAATTCTAACTACGAGGATAGGCTCGAAAGGAAAATAAGATAATTAAATTTCAAAAGAGGAAAGATGGATAGATTCATATTAATCGTCGCGACCTTATCCGGGTCAACCGAGATTCTGGGATAAGATCGATGCGGAAATTCAATTTCCCGCTTGAGAGGGAGAGAAGTGACTTCACCAAAACATCCGGAAATAGTCGGACAACAGGGGTGGAGTCAAGATCACTAGGTTGAGCATCAAGCGAAAGATAAAACTGCCTGCATAATCCTAAGGCAATCGACATTTGATCAAAAAGAATTTCCTCGGTCGTCTACTAGAGAAATGATTCGGGCTTTGCAAGAGATAACAGCATCGAAACCGAGGATGTAGAAATCTCCGGTGAACCGATGCCTGTTGTAAAAGAGTTTCACTCCTTTACAAATCATATTTAGGTTGGCAGGACCACCGAGGGGATTAGCCACACAAAGAATGAAGTTAACAGTTGAGGTTGGAGCTATGGGATGCTCTAGTAACAAAAGAATGCTAACAAGAGAAGACAATAATGAATTTTCAGAACGAAGGGGAAGGTTCCAAAATTCAAAGGAAATCCGAATCAAAGAGAAAGAGACTCAAGCTCGAACGAAGATGATTCTGTAACTAAATTTACTCTATATGCTAAGTTTTGCCTAAACCTGGCTCTGATACCACTTGTAATGACCTAGCATTTCGAACCGTTCAAATCGACAATCATCCACTCATGTCAAACTTGAATTGCTCAAAACAATAAATTGTTAATTTTATATTTAGCAAAACTCAGCATATACAGTAAATAAATCAATTACAGAATCACAGACACAGAGTAATATAACAATAAGGAACGGAAAAGATAAATAGTAGTTCATGAAGCTACTATATAAACAACAGAGTTTGAAATAAAAATACAACAGAATATCTCAAATACAATGTAGTCTCGAATACAAACAGATGACAAGTCTGAACAAAAAAACTGGAAAAGCTGAATAGATAAGACAGATATCAAGCAAAGCTCTAATCTCCAAAGGTGAGTCTCAAATGTTGTGGCACTCAGTCTGACCCGAGCATAAAGCAAAACACAAAACACTCGAGTCAGGATTAACATTCTTATACTAGTAAATTCAACTCACGTGAAATGCCAACTGAAATACAAGTAACTTAAAGGATGTTTGGGATGCCCATCCTCTAAGAATCCGTGGAACTATCTATTATGTAGTTTAATACGCTATTATAATAATGTCTACAGTAAAGTAAAGTATTAAAATAGCGTTAAGGCGTTACCCATACCCCCCTTAATACATTTTATATAATGTCGTAGTCTGTACAGATACTGTAAACTCCACCCATAGGTGGGCTATCAGAGAGCACTCCATAGGTACGACACAAACCAAACTCGTTGAAGGCATGATAAGGCATGTGACAAGGCACACGAGGCAATGCCCAGGGTAGATATACCGTTTGCGTATCCGGACTAGTGGTAACGCATAGCAGCTACTACCGCCCACCTCGAGACACACTCCCAAATCAAAGGTGCACCCAATCAAATCACAAAGTAATAGAATGGTATCGAAGAAATGTGCCCGATCGGAGGAATGACCTCACTTGGCCCGACGTGGCTCCTGTTTTAGCCACATCAAACTGACTCACGAGAGTCAGGGCTGCGTTAATACCTCAAACAGAATCGTTGCCAAATCATCCTACTTCGTTCTGGAATCTTCACCACGTACACAGTTGTTAAAGTGGTTTCAGTATTGGCAGAGAGTATGACAATATCCGATCCCGGTCTCTTTAACAACCAAACGCTTATTACACACCGTGCTCATTTCATTTCAAATAGTTCGTACTTCATATCAAAATATCATATTCATTTCAAACCATATCAATTCGATATCATTATTCACTTTAAATAATATTCATTCTAGAATCGTAACACTTTCAAAATTATAACACTTTCGGAATCATAACACCTTTGAAATCATAACACTTTCATAATCATAATAGTTCCAACTTAAACAGTTTAGAAATTAAAAATAGCATATATATTAAAATAGTTATAAATTAAAATAGTTTATATATTAAAATAGTTGGAAATTAAAAATAGTTTATATTTATTTAAAGAGATTATACTGAAATAGTTTCCAAATTAGAATTGTTTCATCCAATTCCACAAATCCATTCAAATCAACTTAAATTCCAAAATTCAATTTAAATCAATCCCAGTTCAACACTTTCAATTTAAAAGGTTAAAGTTTCAATTCAAATTCTCAATAATCCGTTTCAATTTTTTTTATCGATTTCAAATCCGAGTTTGAGCTATCTCTTCAATTCCAATAAGATTCAAAGTTTAAATATTCAAACATTTTCAATATAAGTTTCATTTAGATTTTAACATTTAACTCCAATTTTTATTCAAATTGGAAAATATTCACTTAATCATTTTAATAACAATTAAATAAAATCTCAATTTATAAATTTAAGTCAATATTAAATGTTCAGTCTCAATTTTATTTAAATTGAGAATATTCGTTTAATCACTTTTATCAAATCAAGTTATCAATCATATCTTTCAAAATCTCAAAATCAATAAGTTCAAATCAATTTAAATTCAATTATTAACCAAGTTAAATTCCAAGTCAACATTAATTTATCTTCCCAACCTTTATTATTAAAGTTATAAAATCTATTTTTAAAAATATTAATATAAATTTAAATAAATACTTAAACATATTGTAAACCAATTAAATAAAATTTTATTAAATTAAATCTTATTATTAAATGTATTTTTGTATTAAATCTTATTTTATATATTTTTAAATAATAAAATTATAAGAAAAATCTTAAAAATTATATTTTCAAAACTAACTTATAAATTTAAAATTTTCGAAACATAAAATTTTAAATCTAAATTTTACACTTTAAAATATAAAATTTATATATGTATATTTTACAAAAAATCAATATTTATTAAAATCTATATATTTCCTTTCAAAACCATGGAAATCATTTCAAATTATAGACCAACGGTGTCCGTATATAATTTTCTATCCTATGGTTAAGTGATACAGATATTTATCATTTCAATCCGCAAATTTAATATTTATGGGTATATATCATTTCAACCCAAAATCCCAAAATTCAAAATCAATGAAAATCGCTTGGGTTTATCATTTCAACCCATAACGATTTTCCCTTAATCTATAATATCGTTCGGTTATGTATCATTTCAACCCATAGGGATTTCTAAACTAACAGGGAACTTGCAGACTGAGAACGGATATGATAATAATATAACATATCAACAACAGGCGTATATCATGAGTAACAAATTAAATATATATATATATACAACATGATATGATGTCATATATCATAGGTGAACAATTACAGATAATGGAATATCATACTTAACAATTCAAATTTAACAGCATATTTCAATTGTCATTTCAAGTGAATTAAGTTTACTAAATATAAGAATGTTAATTGTGAGTGATTGCTCACCTTTCGAGGCTAGAGAACAACGATGGCGAAGATGGTGACACGGACACGTGCACAAATACGGACACGAGCAAAGCAAAACGCTGCTGCGACCAATTTTGGACAGCGATGGGAAAAAGCAAAGCTCAGAATTCGATAAAAATCAAATATATACATGTGATTTAAAATCAATATTTAATTCAAAACGTATATTAAAATAAATATATATATAAATATCATTATTTCTTAAAACACATACACTTTAAAATCAATATATACATATTATATTCAAAAAATCAACATTTAAAAATCCATATAAAAGAATAAACTTTATAGTATATACATATAATATCCCTTTATATATACTTTAAAATCAATAAAATTAAACATACTTTAAAATCAACATAATTATAAACGTATATACATATACACTTTAAATCAGTATTATTATCAACACATATATAAACACTATGCAAATAAATTTTGAAACATATATATATATATATACACTAAAATAAACGTAACATATACATATATATAATTTGATAGATCTAATAAACCCATATACTGTAACGTATATAATATATTTTAATGTGATATCTTCTTTTGTAAACTGCAACATGTATATACCTTTTCAACGTATAATATAATACTTAAATAGTAAATGAAAATTTAAAATATATATAAATACCATTAACCTATTATAAATTGTACATATTCTTTAAACATAGATTGGAAAAAAAAGTTAAAGGCTTTCAGATAATATATATATATATATAAGAATCGAAAAATCATGAAAGCAAGAACAACTCACGCAGTCTAACTTCAATACACACACACACACACAAACCATAAAACGAATTGAGACATGGGAAGGTCGGAGACAAGCGGTGGTGTGGGTCAGGCGGTGCACGCGGTGGCGATAAGAGGGTGGTTGCTGCCATGAGGAATGAAGGTGATTGGTTGAGTTGGCGAGAATGACCGCGAAGTTGAAGTGGGCGGAGGAGAAATAGGTTTTTTTTGGTGACTTGCTCGACTGATTTGGAGGGGAAGACGTGGAGAGTTGTTCGTCCATGGCTGCCGCATTGACAAAGGGTAGTGCTCGGGGTCGCTGCGCTGGTCGGAAGTGGAGAGAAGAAGGTGAGGTCGGCTGTGGAGGAAGATGCGGAGCCGTGGTTACATGAGAGAGACAGTGGGCTCGGTAGTGGGTTGCGAGGCCGTACGGCTCGAGTGGAGCAAGGTGGTGGAGGAGAGTGGGGCGGAGGCATGGGTTGTAGGCGTGTTGAGGCGGAGATGACTGGCGGATAGTGAGAGAAGAGGAGGAAGTAAGGTTGATGAGCACGGCAAAATTTTGTAGCAAGAGGAAGATGAGCAGGCTAAGAAATATAAACATTATATATATATATATGAACTATAAATATTATATTTTAAATCTCGAATGAATGCATAGAACCAAGAAAAAAGTAACCAACGAATGAATGTGAACGAACCGGCAAATTATAATGAATACAGGGAATAGAGAAAGTCCAATATTCTATTCTGGAACTAATAAATGCTAGTGACTATTGGTATAATACAGTAGGCAAACCAATGGACATAAGAAACAAAAAGACACAAAACGGGTACCGATACGGTCCAACGTTTCACAGATTTCACCGTCTATCGGACGTCGAAACACATAAATGAATATACTACGGTGATCAGCACGACGAAACGATCATAACGGTATATAGATACCAGCGATACGACCATCCTATCAAAAGTCGATATTTCGTTGCCAAACTGCTGCTAATTCGCTGAAAATAAGATAAACGGAGCTAGATCAGTCCTAATTTAGTAAAATGAAATACGACGTCTCACTCAGAAAATGATTTACATTTTTATTATATAAAAATATTCAGGTTTCAATAATATTTTATTTACATCAACTTCAACTGATTTAAATTGAAATTCAAAATTACACAATAAAACTAACTTTCATAATTTCCAATAAAAATCTGACATTTGCTATGTTTAAATAGACGCATTTCAAATATCAAATTTTCATTGTCAAATTTAATTGTTCAATTTTCACGAAAAATTCAGTAAATTACGTTATAAAAATCGTTAAAATTTACAGGTCGTTACATGGACCTTCTTCATCACAACCCAACACGTGCTGTGCCAATTATGTTTCTATACTATCCAAGACAGAAGTTGTTGTTTTATGGACATGTTGGGTTTCGATATGTTATTGGATTTATATGCACTATGTATGTTTATTTTACTAAAATGAGCATTGTTTCTGCATATGCAGGCTTTAGCAGAAGCTGCAGAAGAAAAGAAAAAAATCAGAAGCGAGTAAAATTTGACCGAGTTAGTTGATGGAAGGTTTGGTAATTTGGTCGGAAAGTCGCATTTGTTGTTTGTAAGCTTTTAGATGTTTTGTACTAGTAAAATTCGAAGTTATCATGAACTTTGTAGAAGATATGAAATATTTAGTATGTATGATGTTTGTTTTGAAATTTGGTGCAACAGATTTGAAATTTGGTTACATATTTGTCGTTAATATAAATTTGAACTTGTATTATAAATGAAATCTGTTTGATGTTTTTTGTTACATGATATGGTTTATCAAAACTAAATTTGTATTTATAAATTTGAATTTGTATTATAAATGAAATTTGTTTGTTGTTATAAATGATGTATTTTAGTAACATATTTACCAACGGTTATAACTGTTGGTAAATACATTATATACCAACGGTTATAACCGTTGGGAAGATTAAAAATTCCCAATGGTTATAACAGTTAGGAAATATGTTGTAGATGTTGTCACGTACCTATTTGTAACGGTTATAAGTGTTACAAATTTGATTTGTAACGGTTATAAGTGTTGTGAATTGCAATTCTGGTGTTGTGGTGATGGAAAACCTCAACGGGTTGGAGTGGATTATGATGAAACTTTCAGCACCGTGGTTAAGCCTGCCATCATTCGATCTATACTCAGTATTTCCTTATCTAAATCATGGTTTATCCATCAGCTGGATGTTAAAAATGCTTTTCTGCATGGGAATTTGCATGAAACTGTTTATATGCATCAACCGATGAGATTCAGGGACTCCTCTCATCCAGATTATGTTTGTTTGCTAAAAGAGTCTATATGGTCTTAAACAAGCTCCACGGGCATGGTACCAAAGGTTTGCTGATTATGTTTCGACTATTGGTTATTCTCACAACAAATCTGATCACTCTCTATTTATCTATCATTAGGGCAATAAGACTGCTAAAATCTTGCTTTATGTTGATGACAATATTCTTACTGCTTCCTCTGATGGTTTACGTCGCCGCATTATAACTCTTCTCAGTTCAGAATTTGCTATGAAAGATTTAGGCCATCTCGGTTATTTTCTGGGCATTGCAGTAATTTGACATCATAATGGCCTATTTCTTTCGCAACACAGGTATGCCGAAGAGATCATTGAGAGAGCAGGTATGTCATCTTATGCACCGGCTCCTACTCCCATTGATACTAATTCTAAACTGAGTGCATCTTTGGGGTCTCAGTATAAGGATTTTAAAAAGTATCGCAGTATCGTAGGTGTCCTACAGTATCTCACTTTTACGAGATCAGATATCTCTTATGTTGTTCAACATGTCTGTTTACATATGCATGCACTAAAACGCATTGTTCGGTATATTCAGGAACTTTCTTTTGGCCTACATCTGCATAAGTCATCTGTTTTTGGTCTTGTCTCTTATGCTGATGCAGATTGGGGTGGATGCCCGGACACTAGACGATCTACATCAGGCTACTGCGTTTTTCTTGGCGATAATCTCATCTCTTGGTCATCTAAACGATAACCCACTTTGTCCTGCTCTAGTGCAGAGGCAGAATATAGGGGCATAGCTAATGTTGTTTCCGAGTCTTGTTGGATTCGTAATCTTCTCTTGGAGCTTCACTGTCCGATCAACATGGCTACTTTGGTTTACTGTAACAATGTTAGTGCGATATATCTCTCGGGTAATCCTGTTCAACACCAACGTACTAAGCATATTGAAATGGATATACACTTTGTACGTGAAAAGGTTGCTAAAGGACAAGTTTGTGTCCTTCATGTCCCATCCAGATATCAAATAGTCGATATTTTTACGAAAGGTCTTCCGCGCGTTCTCTTTGATGATTTCAGGGACAATCTCAGCGTACGGGATCCTCCCGCTTCGACTGCGGGGGTGTGACAAAATATGTAAATTATTCTATTGATTTATAAAAGATCATGTATATCTTTTATAAATGGTTAGTTATTATTAGTTTTTAATGTCAAAGATCTTCCTTGATTATTGGTCTAATTTTTAGCCATAAGATTGGCAATGAACACTTATATATTTACATTCAAAATCAATGAGAAGAGGCAACCATCAATTCTTACAGGTTTAACCTTAATAGAAACATATTTTATTAGGGCACAAAAAGAATCTCTAAAATAACTACAAGGACTATATTTATATTATGAAAAACATCGAATACTTTTGAGCAAAATGATGAAGGTGTAGACCAAAACATAAATGTTATCTCTCCTTCACTCTTTGTATGTTGAGAGATATTACCAAAAGTACTACATTACTACCTAAAATTTAACACCACACCTTGCCAAAATTGCAACCAATGGATCCACCTTAAACGGAATTTAAGCTTTATCGCTTTCACCAACGCTCAATCCAATTAGAAAAGCATATCCAACCATTAAACATGTTCCAACACATGTTTAGAAGCAATGATTTGATGATATTGGATTTTAAAATGTTGAAAAACAAATACATGACCCGATTACAAGATGATACGAAGAAAAGTGGGAGGAAAACGCCAAGTACATTCATCAGTTCCGATCCACGGTACAGATCTGTACCGATTTATAACTTCATCAATAATCAATGAAGTCTTGATATATTCTGGCTTTGGAGCATGCATGTAACGACCCGTAAATTTCAGTGGTTTTATTTATTTAATTAATTGAATTTGTGCGAAATTTTAAACAATAAAATTTTGAAATATAAATTTGATATTTGGAATGCGCCTAATTAAACATAGCAACTGGTAAATTTTCATCCGAAAATATGAAAATTTATTTCGCGCGTAAATTTACTTCAATTTAATCAGTTAAAAATTGGTGATAATAAAATGTTTTCCAAACCTAAATATTTTTACATAGAAAATTTATAAATCATCTTCTGAGTAAGACGTCATCTTTCGTTTCGTCAAATTGGGACTTCTGTTGCTCCGTTTATCTTAATTCTGTTAGAATAGCAGCATTTCTGGTACCGGTTATCGATTTTTGACTGGATGACCGTACCACTGATATCTGTGTACCATGTTAATCGTCTCGTTGTGCTGATCTCTGCGGTATATTTATTTCTATATTTTGAAGTCCGGTAGGTGACGAAAACGATGGTAACGTTCCATTGTAGCGGTACAAAATTTGTGACTTTCCTCTTTCTTACTTTTTAAATTCAAACGTGCTAAATCAATGGATAGCTGTACGTCCCTTTGCTTTTGAATTTATATCTAAAAATTTCGGTGGAACGTTTCTTCGGCCATTTTCTCTCCTTCGTTTTTGAACGGTTCATTTCTTCACGTTCACGTTCAAAACTGTTGGTCTACTCATCCACGTCTTTGTATACGTTCATACTACGAGATCCACACGCCTCTCCTCATCAACGTTCCATATTTGTTTTCATTTGGAAAGCCTGTTCATCTTTTCATTTTGACACCACTATTGGTATAATAAGACAACACTCTCTCTCATTAATCTTCCTCTCTCCTCATTTTTTTTTTCGTTCATACTGTCACGTTTCGAAAAAAATTATGTATGAAACTAAGCTTTCTTGTTCCTGTAGCCTGCGCCAAGACCAAAGCACACGTGCCTCCTCTCCATGATTGTCCACGCAGTCGAGATCCTCCATCGCCCACTTGTCTTCACAGCCACGCCTTGCACGCCACTGCCCTCTCCCCTCCGATACGCATCACCTTTCCCTCACGCGTATTCTTCCGACCTGCAGCCTCGTCACATCCTAACCCCTCGCACCGGCCTCCCCCTTAACCGCTGCTCCACCTCTCCTCTGTTCTCACACGTCGCCACACGAACCCATCATTCGCCTGCATCTCCAGATCCACCCAGGTTCGGCCATCCCTTTTCCTTTGCCTTGCCGCCAACTCCAACCCACCTTACTTCTCCTTTTCAGTGCCGAGCGCCCATCCATTGGCCATACTTCTTTGCCGCCAGCCCCTGCTTCTTTGATCCACCGCCCAGTTTGGCCAAGCACCTTGCTGTGTCAGACTTTGTTGGTTTAAAGGTTGGTTTAAAGCATAATGTAATTTTATTATGTTAAGGTGTTATAAAATATAAGAATTTTATATACTAATTTATACAAGTATGTTATATTCCAAGCGGCTGTTTATATTGTTAAACATTGAAGCTGTTTGTATATATTTGTATTAGTTGTATATAATATGTTGTTTCTAAATATATGGGTTTATACCAAATGCTATATTAAATATTGTTTAAAGTATGCATATTTTATAACTGTTGTTATGGTTCAAGTACATATACTTATATAACAGTGGAAATATCTATATGTTTTGTTACTTATAAAAGCATAAGTTAATTGGTTTAGCTTGTATATATATATAGTTGTATGTTGATTTTGGTTGAATACTTGTTGTAATATAAAAAGCAGTGTTATATACATAGTATAATCTATATGTTATATATATAGGTTATATAGTATATATGTTGTATGCCTATATTGTTTTAGGATTTGTTGGATACGCATATATCTATATAAGTATTACACCAAAACTGGTTGTTGTATATTTATATAAACTTGGGTAAAGGCTTAGTAGGTTGTAAAACATTTTTTTGTTTTTTTTTGTTATATTAGTGTATATAAAAGTATATATTGTTGGGTGTTAGTTGTCTGCATGATAAGCTATTTTATACGATGACAGTGGGCATAGTATAAGTACATTAATATGTTGATGAATAATAATATACATTAGTTTATTTATACGTGTCGAGGCATGTTTTGCTGTTCATTTAGATGCATATTATAGGTAGTATATCAGTTAGGTCTGCATTTGTAGAGATATTAGTTTGGGTCCATTTAACCTCATTTTATAGTACATATTTTAAAACTTAGTCTACATATATATATGGTATATATTACAGTTAAATGCCTTATACAGTGTAAGTTCCATCTATTGTTATGTAAGATTTTATATACAAAACTCTATATATATAAAGTTAGATAGGTTTGAATACAATTTATTATTGTGTTTTGCATAGAGGGTGTATACGTTAAGTGTCTGCATAGTGTATATTATTTTAGTTTGTATGACAGTTGTGTCAATATATGTATTGATTGTATAAAGTATATGGGTTCATGGTTTAGTCGGTTTATATAAATAATAATTAGCTTATATGTTTTGTCGGTTGAGTTATGTTGGTTTTATAACATTTTGTTTGTATTTGTCTGTAGTTATATATAATATGTATGTTCATATGTATGTATATGCGGTTTTGAATACAGCATTAATTTTATAATAAAGTATATTTATATTTGTTTTAAAATTTAAAATTTAATTCATCAATAATAATAATAATAATATATATCATTGTTGCTTCTATCGTGTTGATTCTGATTTGTTCCCATCAACATCTTGATTTATCAGCTTTGCTCTTCTGATTCGTGCCAATTTTGCTTTGCATGGATTCGTAACTCAATTTCAGTGTATGTTTCTCTGAGCGTATCCATGTCATCTCCTGTTCTCTCTAGCCTCGGAAGGTGAGCAATCACTCACGATTAATATTCTTATATTTATTAAATTTGATTTCAATTGAAATGTCAATTGAAATATGCTGCTGTTAGTTATTTACATTGTTATATATGTCATTTTCTGTATCTGTTCACCTGTGACATCTGACACCATTATCTGTTATTTATATTGTTGATATATGCATGTTACTGTTGTTATTTTAT
Organism: Allium fistulosum; assembly: GCA_030737815.1. Lineage (NCBI taxonomy): Eukaryota > Viridiplantae > Streptophyta > Magnoliopsida > Asparagales > Amaryllidaceae > Allium > Allium fistulosum. Next base: position 625,637,367 of record CM060905.1, on the reverse strand, counting down.
TTTCATATCTGTTATCACTCTGCAAGTTCCCTGTTAGTATAGAATCACTATGGGTTGAAATGATACATACCCGAACGATCTGTAGAATAGGAGAAAATCGTTATGGGTTGAAATGATAAACCCAAGCGATTTTCATTGAATTGAATTTGGGATTTCGGGTTGAAAAGATATATACCCGAATATGTTTTAAATTGCGGGTTGAAACGATAAATATCCGTATCACTTGACCATATGATAGAAAATTATATACAGGCACCGTTGGTCTATATATATAAACGTTTTGAAAATGATTTCTATGGTTTTGAAAAGAAATATATGGTTTTGATAAATATTGATTTTAAAGATTTATTAAAGTTGATTTAAATAAAGTTGATAAATAATATATTTAAGTATTTACTTAATATCTATATTTTCAAATATAGAATTTATAATGATTTGAAATTGATTGAAATTGTATTTATTTAAGAATTATACTTAAATAAGTTTGATTTGAAATGTATTGAATTTGAAATTTAAATAAGTGATTTACAACTTGAAATTTGAAAAGGTGACTTAAATGGATATTTCAAACGTATAAATATTTAAATGAGATCTTTTGTTTATTTAAATTGTAAATTGAAATTGTATTCAAATGTCATGGAAATGTTAAGTTAATATTTCAAAACTAAATAATTGTAAAGTGAATCTGATATGTATATAAATTTATCGAATTTAGTTTTGAAATGTTGAATATTTAAAGCTTTGAAATATATTCAATTTGAAATGGCTTATTTTATGGTTTAGATTCGTATTTGAAATGGTTTATTTAGAAGCTGAATCGAGTTGAAACAGATGATTTGGGATTTTGATTAAATTAAATTTTGGAATTCAAGTTAATTTGAATCGATTTGTGAAATTTGAGGAAACTGATTTATTTTATAACGAAATTTTAATATCTAAACTGTTTAAAAGGAAAGTGTTATGATTTCCAAAATACTGTGATTTCCAGACTATGATTTCGAAAGCATTATAACTTTGGAAAGTATTATGATTTGAAAATGGATATATTTGAAACGAAATGATATCGTATTAAATTGGGTTTTGAAATGATAATGATATTTTGGTTTTGAAGTATAAACTACTTTGAAATGACCACGGTGTTATAATAACGATTGGTTGGCAAAGAGACCGGGATCGGATATGGACATACTCTCTGTCGATACCGAAAACCACTTTGACAACCGTGTACGCGGTGGAGATTCCAGAATGAAGTAGGATGGTGGCGGCGTTCTTAAGGTATGTTACGTGGACCCAACTCCCGTGAGTTGGCATAAGGTGGCTAAAATAGGAGCGATCTCGGACCAGTGAGGTAGCACCTCTTCTCGGACGCATTCCTTCGATATTATACTCATACTTGTGATTTGACTAGATGGCCATCCTCCGATTTGGGAGTGTTGTTCGAGGTGGAACGGTAGTGGCTGCTATGCGTATCCATCAGTCCCTGTGCGTAATTGGTATATCTACCCTGGCATTGCCTAGTTGTGCCGTGTCACCTACCATATCGAGCTTTACTACGATTATGATTTTAAGATCCGACCGCGTTAAGGTTCTCCATCCCCTTAACGCTATTTTCCGATATGATTATACTTTACTTATTTAGACACTACTGTATATAGCGTATATTACTACATAGTAAATAGTTTAACGGACCCTTAGAAGATGGTTATCCCAAACATCCTTTAAGTTACTTGTATTTTAGTTGATATTTCACTTGAGTTGGATTTATTTATATAAGAATGTTAATCCTGACTCGAGTGTTTTGTATTTTGCTTTACGCTTGGGTCAGACTGAGTGATACAGCATTTGAGACTCACCTTTGGAGTTGGAGCTTCGCTTGGAGATCCAGCAATCTATCGATCCTGCTTTCAGTTATTCTGTTGATTCCAGTGATGTATTCAGATCTTGTATTTGATTATTGTATTGAGGCATCTATTGTATTCGAGACTTCTGTTGTACCTTGTCTAACTCTGTTATATATATAGTAGCTTCATGAACTACTATCCTTTTGTTTCCGCTGCAATATTGTTATATTACTCTGTGTCTATGATCTGTAATTATTTTATTTACTGTATATGCTGAGTTTTGCCAAATTTTATTTACAACACGGTATTTTGAGCAATTCAACTCCGGCATGAGTGTCTACCTATACACTTATAATGGATGCGAATGGTTGAAAATAACGGGTCATTACATGTGGTATCAGAGCTCTGGTTTTAGGCAAACTCAGCATATGTAGTAAATTCAATTACAGAATCACTTTCGTTCGAGCTTGAATTCCTTCTTCTTTGTTTCGGTTCCTTTGAATTTTGGAACGTTCACTTCGGTTCCAAAGTCCATTCGTGTCTCCCCTATTCGTGTCTTTTGATTCTGGAGTACCCCATAACTCTACTTCGAATGATCCCTATAATAAATCGGCGGTCTCGCCAATCTTCGAATAATTTGTACTGTGGTGAAACTCCTTTACAATCGGTATTGATTCACCGGAGATTTCTGTATCCTCGGTTTACGATGCTGCTATCTTATGCTATACCCGAATTCTACCTCTGGTAATCGAATGTCGATTTGCTTCAGAATTCTACATCGATCTTATCTATGAAGTCACGGTTTACCCGGTTAAGGTTGCCCGCGATTTATACAACTTTATCCATCTTCCTGTTTGAAATGCAATCATCTAACCTTCGTTTCGAGCCTATCTATTTTTAGATTAGAATTCTCTTTGATTTAAGTCCCTCTATATTTGGATCTCCATCCTTGTGTTGAAATCCAATTCTGGAATCATCGTGTGAGGGAGCGTATTTGTAATTAATATAAAATAGTTTATGTTTATAGGGTGTTGTTTGAGTTGTTGATGTTGGTTTGGATTTTCGATCGATTCGTCTGATCAACGCTATCGATAGGATTTCCAAAACACTTGAACAGAGCAAACTGACACAATATAATTTTCAAATTTGATAAATGAAATAAATTTGTATGATTATATTTTAAATATATAAGAAAAAAATTTCTGGAATTAAAAGTTAAATAATTTGGTTGTTGAAAATGATAATATTTGATTATCATTTTATTGTTTTGTAAGTCATTGACTATTGCAAAGTGACTGTTGTTTTTAGATTTATTTGGAATTGGAATGAATTTAAATTGAGAAATTTAAGAATTAAATTTCTGGTGATTTCAAATTTTGTTTTAAAACCTTAAAATGTATATTATTTAAAGTATTTTCGAATAAAATGGTTTTCAAAGAATTTTAAATGTTTAAACCAATGCTCTTCTCTTTGTCGCTGGAAAATAATTTCGGTGATGACGGCCGCATCATCGACATTCATTTTCGAGTTTTGAAGAGGGGAAACTATTCTGTAGCTTTGCTACGGTTTGTTTTGAAAAAAAAAAACTTTTGATTTGAATTTCTTCAGTATAATTTGATTTATATATATATATAGGTACCTTATTTTAAAATTAAATTTTTATATAAATATATTATATATATCTCTAAATTGTTTGAAGTAAATCGGAGATTTAAATTCTTAAATTTTAGGCTTAAAGATGATTTCAATTATAAACTAAAGTCAAAATTCTTGGATAAATAATTTAACTGGGAATAACTGAATGGTAAAATCTTATTTGTATAATACTCAATTACATCTCAACATAACTTACCTAAAATTTTCATAAGTTAAAATGTAATCGGGTAATATACCATATAAAATGACTTTATAAGGAAAGATTTAGTGTTATAGTAAATGTTATACACTTAAATTTTAGTATAAAGATGTTAATAGAGAGAAATAGAATAATAAGTTAATTGAATATTAGATGAGACAAATAAAATCTGTTTTGAAAGAATTAATAAAAATTGAAATTAGATTAACCTATGGAAATACCTTGAATTTTAAGTCAATTATTGAATATAAATTAATTTAAATTGAAGTTTATATGGTTTAAATTAATTTATATGGTTTGAATATATATGATAAGATATTAAGTGGAATAAAATTAATAATAATTAGGAATAAAGAATTTAATTTGTCGAATAAAACATGAGTATAATAAATGATGATACAAATTTGATGACTTAGAAATTGTTAATTGAGGATGACTAGACATAAGGTAATGAATTGAGAAATAGATAGATCGATTTAACTTAAGAAGAAACCAAGTGGATTAAATCAAATTGTTAAATATTAATTAGTTTAATTTGAAATTATATGGTTTAAATTAATAATCTTATCTTGTCTTTTAATCTATTTTTTTTTTCTGTTGGTTGCTTCTACTCTCCTACCTCCTTCCTTTTCGGGGACGAAAAGTTTTGAGTGGGGGAGAGTGTAACGACCCGTAAATTTCAATGGTTTTATTTATTTAATTAATTGAATTTGTGCGAAATTTTAAACAATAAAATTTTGAAATATAAATTTGATATTTGGAATGCGCCTAATTAAACATAGCAACTGGTAAATTTTCATCCGAAAATATGAAAATTTATTTCGCGCGTAAATTTACTTCAATTTAATCAGTTAAAAATTGGTGATAATAAAATGTTTTCCAAACCTAAATATTTTTACATAGAAAATTTATAAATCATCTTCTGAGTAAGACGTCATCTTTCGTTTCGTCAAATTGGGACTTCTGTTGCTCCGTTTATCTTAATTCTGTTAGAATAGCAGCATTTCTGGTACCGGTTATCGATTTTTGACCGGATGACCGTACCACTGATGTCTGTGTACCATGTTAATCGTCTCGTTGTGCTGATCTCTACGGTATATTTATTTCTATATTTTGAAGTCCGGTAGGTGACGAAAACGATGGTAACGTTCCATTGTAGCGGTACAAAATTTGTGACTTTCCTCTTTCTTACTTTTTAAATTCAAACGTGCTAAATCAATGGATAGCTGTACGTCCCTTTGCTTTTGAATTTATATCTAAAAATTTCGGTGGAACGTTTCTTCGGCCATTTTCTCTCCTTCGTTTTTGAACGGTTCATTTCTTCACGTTCACGTTCAAAACTGTTGGTCTACTCATCCACGTCTTTGTATACGTTCATACTACGAGATCCACACGCCTCTCCTCATCAACATTCCATATTTGTTTTCATTTGGAAAGCCTGTTCATCTTTTCATTTTGACACCACTATTGGTATAATAAGACAACACTCTCTCTCATTAATCTTCCTCTCTCCTCATTTTTTTTTTCGTTCATACTGTCACGTTTCGAAAAAAATTATGTATGAAACTAAACTTTCTTGTTCCTGTAGCCTGCGCCAAGACCAAAGCACACGTGCCTCCTCTCCATGATTGTCCACGCAGTCGAGATCCTCCATCGCCCACTTGTCTTCACAGCCACGCCTTGCACGCCACTGCCCTCTCCCCTCCGATACGCATCACCTTTCCCTCACGCGTATTCTTCCGACCTGCAGCCTCGTCACATCCTAACCCCTCGCACCGGCCTCCCCCTTAACCGCTGCTCCACCTCTCCTCTGTTCTCACACGTCGCCACACGAACCCATCATTCGCCTGCATCTCCAGATCCACCCAGGTTCGGCCATCCCTTTTCCTTTGCCTTGCCGCCAACTCCAACCCACCTTACTTCTCCTTTTCAGTGCCGAGCGCCCATCCATTGGCCATACTTCTTTGCCGCCAGCCCCTGCTTCTTTGATCCACCGCCCAGTTTGGCCAAGCACCTTGCTGTGTCAGACTTTGTTGGTTTAAAGGTTGGTTTAAAGCATAATGTAATTTTATTATGTTAAGGTGTTATAAAATATAAGAATTTTATATACTAATTTATACAAGTATGTTATATTCCAAGCGGCTATTTATATTGTTAAACATTGAAGCTGTTTGTATATATTTGTATTAGTTGTATATAATATGTTGTTTCTAAATATATGGGTTTATACCAAATGCTATATTAAATATTGTTTAAAGTATGCATATTTTATAACTGTTGTTATGGTTCAAGTACATATACTTATATAACAGTGGAAATATCTATATGTTTTGTTACTTATAAAAGCATAAGTTAATTGGTTTAGCTTGTATATATATAGTTGTATGTTGATTTTGGTTGAATACTTGTTGTAATATAAAAAGCAGTGTTATATACATAGTATAATCTATATGTTATATATATAGGTTATATAGTATATATGTTGTATGCCTATATTGTTTTAGGATTTGTTGGATACGCATATATCTATATAAGTATTACACCAAAACTGGTTGTTGTATATTTATATAAACTTGGGTAAAGGCTTAGTAGGTTGTAAAACATTTTTTTGTTTTTTTTGTTATATTAGTGTATATAAAAGTATATATTGTTGGGTGTTAGTTGTCTGCATGATAAGCTATTTTATACGATGACAGTGGGCATAGTATAAGTACATTAATATGTTGATGAATAATAATATACATTAGTTTATTTATACGTGTCGAGGCATGTTTTGCTGTTCATTTAGATGCATATTATAGGTAGTATATCAGTTAGGTCTGCATTTGTAGAGATATTAGTTTGGGTCCATTTAACCTCATTTTATAGTACATATTTTAAAACTTAGTCTACATATATATATGGTATATATTACAGTTAAATGCCTTATACAGTGTAAGTTCCATCTATTGTTATGTAAGATTTTATATACAAAACTATATATATATAAAGTTAGATAGGTTTGAATACAATTTATTATTGTGTTTTGCATAGAGGGTGTATACGTTAAGTGTCTGCATAGTGTATATTATTTTAGTTTGTATGACAGTTGTGTCAATATATGTATTGATTGTATAAAGTATATGGGTTCATGGTTTAGTCGGTTTATATAAATAATAATTAGCTTATATGTTTTGTCGGTTGAGTTATGTTGGTTTTATAACATTTTGTTTGTATTTGTCTGTAGTTATATATAATATGTATGTTCATATGTATGTATATGCGGTTTTGAATACAGCATTAATTTTATAATAAAGTATATTTATATTTGTTTTAAAATTTAAAATTTAATTCATCAATAATAATAATAATAATATATATCATTGTTGCTTCTATCGTGTTGATTCTGATTTGTTCCCATCAACATCTTGATTTATCAGCTTTGCTCTTCTGATTCGTGCCAATTTTGCTTTGCATGGATTCGTAACTCAATTTCAGTGTATGTTTCTCTGAGCGTATCCATGTCATCTCCTGTTCTCTCTAGCCTCGGAAGGTGAGCAATCACTCACGATTAATATTCTTATATTTATTAAATTTGATTTCAATTGAAATGTCAATTGAAATATGCTGCTGTTAGTTATTTACATTGTTATATATGTCATTTTCTGTATCTGTTCACCTGTGACATCTGACACCATTATCTGTTATTTATATTGTTGATATATGCATGTTACTGTTGTTATTTTATTTTCATATCTGTTATCACTCTGCAAGTTCCCTGTTAGTATAGAATCACTATGGGTTGAAATGATACATACCCGAACGATCTGTAGAATAGGAGAAAATCGTTATGGGTTGAAATGATAAACCCAAGCGATTTTCATTGAATTGAATTTGGGATTTCGGGTTGAAAAGATATATACCCGAATATGTTTTAAATTGCGGGTTGAAACGATAAATATCCGTATCACTTGACCATATGATAGAAAATTATATACAGGCACTGTTGGTCTATATATATAAACGTTTTGAAAATGATTTCTATGGTTTTGAAAAGAAATATATGGTTTTGATAAATATTGATTTTAAAGATTTATTAAAGTTGATTTAAATAAAGTTGATAAATAATATATTTAAGTATTTACTTAATATCTATATTTTCAAATATAGAATTTATAATGATTTGAAATTGATTGAAATTGTATTTATTTAAGAATTATACTTAAATAAGTTTGATTTGAAATGTATTGAATTTGAAATTTAAAGAAGTGATTTACAACTTGAAATTTGAAAAGGTGACTTAAATGGATATTTCAAACGTATAAATATTTAAATGAGATCTTTTGTTTATTTAAATTGTAAATTGAAATTGTATTCAAATGTCATGGAAATGTTAAGTTAATATTTCAAAACTAAATAATTGTAAAGTGAATCTGATATGTATATAAATTTATCGAATTTAGTTTTGAAATGTTGAATATTTAAAGCTTTGAAATATATTCAATTTGAAATGGCTTATTTTATGGTTTAGATTCGTATTTGAAATGGTTTATTTAGAAGCTGAATCGAGTTGAAACAGATGATTTGGGATTTTGATTAAATTAAATTTTGGAATTCAAGTTAATTTGAATCGATTTGTGAAATTTGAGGAAACTGATTTATTTTATAACGAAATTTTAATATCTAAACTGTTTAAAAGGAAAGTGTTATGATTTCCAAAATACTGTGATTTCCAGACTATGATTTCGAAAGCATTATAACTTTGGAAAGTATTATGATTTGAAAATGGATATATTTGAAACGAAATGATATCGTATTAAATTGGGTTTTGAAATGATAATGATATTTTGGTTTTGAAGTATAAACTACTTTGAAATGACCACGGTGTTATAATAACGATTGGTTGGCAAAGAGACCGGGATCGGATATGGACATACTCTCTGTCGATACCGAAAACCACTTTGACAACCGTGTACGCGGTGGAGATTCCAGAATGAAGTAGGATGGTGGCGGCGTTCTTAAGGTATGTTACGTGGACCCAACTCCCGTGAGTTGGCATAAGGTGGCTAAAACAGGAGCGATCTCGGACCAGTGAGGTAGCACCTCTTCTCGGACGCATTCCTTCGATATTATACTCATACTTGTGATTTGACTAGATGGCCATCCTCCGATTTGGGAGTGTTGTTCGAGGTGGAACGGTAGTGGCTGCTATGCGTATCCATCAGTCCCTGTGCGTAATTGGTATATCTACCCTGGCATTGCCTAGTTGTGCCGTGTCACCTACCATATCGAGCTTTACTACGATTATGATTTTAAGATCCGACCGCGTTAAGGTTCTCCATCCCCTTAACGCTATTTTCCGATATGATTATACTTTACTTATTTAGACACTACTGTATATAGCGTATATTACTACGTAGTAAATAGTTTAACGGACCCTTAGAGGATGGTTATCCCAAACATCCTTTAAGTTGCTTGTATTTTAGTTGATATTTCACTTGAGTTGGATTTATTTATATAAGAATGTTAATCCTGACTCGAGTGTTTTGTGTTTTGCTTTACGCTCGGGTCAGACTGAGTGATACAGCATTTGAGACTCACCTTTGGAGTTGGAGCTTCGCTTGGAGATCCAGCAATCTATCGATCCTGCTTTTAGTTATTCTGTTGATTCTAGTGATGTATTCAGATCTTGTATTTGATTATTGTATTGAGGCATCTATTGTATTCGAGACTTCTGTTGTACCTTGTCTAACTCTGTTATATATATAGTAGCTTCATGAACTACTATCCTTTTGTTTCCGCTGCAATATTGTTATATTACTCTGTGTCCGTGATCTGTAATTATTTTATTTACTGTATATGCTGAGTTTTGCCAAATTTTATTACAACACGGTATTTTGAGCAATTCAACTCCGGCATGAGTGTCTACCTATACACTTATAATGGATGCGAATGGTTGAAAATAACGGGTCGTTACAATGCATTAAAGCAAGTATGAAGCATTGATGAATCGATGAACAAACGAAGTACACAGCGAAGCAAACTGATCCGAAAAGACCCGAATTCGAACCGAACCATACTGATCCGAACCAGACCCGATGTGTCTCGGGTCATGTTTGGGTAATGAAAAATACAATAAAAATCCGATCAGACCCGACCCGACCAAAAAACAATGAAATGTGCGCATTTTTAGTGCTATTATCCAAGCGAAGCTGAACCGGCCCGATCCGATCCGAACCGAAGCTCGAATCGGGTAGAGTTTAGGTTTTTGAAATGTGTAGTTTGAATCCAACAAAACCCAACCGTTCTAGAACCAAGACCCACCGGGCCGAGTCCAGCCCATTGGGTCGGGTCTGATTGCCACCCCTATCTATGGGCAAAGTCAATTCTTTCTCTAATATATCTCCAAGTACTTGTGGATCTAGAATAAACATATTTTGATCGACTTTTCAAAGAGAAGAACTCGACTTCAGAGCTTAAATTCATCCGTCTATGCTTATAAATACAAAGGCACATCAAGTGAGAAATGGAGATTCTGCCATTTTCTAGTCTCAGATTAGGCGGGTTTTGAGATTTTGAGGGTTTTGAGATTTTGGTTGTAATAACCTTTGGATATTAGTGAAAAACATAATATAATGTGAAAAAGTGTGCAAATATCTCACCATTGTAATTTGTTGTGCTGTTTTTCTTGTTCGTACTGCATTTTTCTTCCTATTTCGACATATTTACTTATTCTATAGATCTATGGATACAAAGCTCATAGACGATGATACGTAGAAAGATGGAGAAAAAAAGGCAAAGTAAATCGATTGATACATATGCATGCATGGCATGGATCTTTTAGGGCCTTATGTCCATTTTTTTCATATCTTGATGTCCAATACCACCATCTCGAATTGAGAAATTGCTTCTGTTCTGTCTCAATTTTTGGTCTTAAATTAGGTTTGCTCTTGATTTGCAGAACATACCTTGCTCACATTAGCACAATTATCATTCGATCAAACAACTTCTACTTGATTGAACCAACACAGGAAACATTCATCTGGCAAACATTAGCTGATTCCATTTTATCAGTTTGCTTCTTATAATCTTTGCAGCCTTCCTTATTCTGGTATATATATATGGAAACATGCACCTAAACTAAACACGTTATTTACTTCTTCCATTGTCAACACACCGAACACAAATATGTCATATTCAATGCCAAGTTGCCAACAATTGGCTTTTCATTACTGTTATCGCCTTGCTTATTTTTACCTTTAGCACTTTCAAAAGTTAGCTATCTCTTGTGAGCTTGTTGCAAAATCTTTGCACAGGGATCAATTTTTGACAGTTGCATCACTTGAAGTCATTTTCTACGTACTATAAATTCTTCTAATATGATTCTTTCTTCATAAATAAAGCTCTTCGACGAGATTGCGCTTTTTCTTTTCATCCTTGAATCATTCTTCTCATCTTTTCAATAAGTAGACCACCAGCAGTTAACATTGAACTCAGTGAAACAACTTTATTCAAATCTGAGTTCTTCAAAAAAACTATCTACCAATGAACTCATCAACATCAATGTTTATTAGTTCACTATAGCTTGAAACCCACTTAGATGTTTGTAGTTATACACGCTTTTAGAATAAAATACCACTCTTATATGTGGGAAAATATATTGGAACATAAATATAATGCAATTTCTTCCATATCGCATTGGTCAATATTCAGCCTCTAATCCTCAACTTTGCTGTTGAGCCCATTTTCCAAATTAATGAAGATTTGTCAAAATTGCAAAGCCATATATAATTGCATTTGTGATGCGAAAATTCAAGATAGCCTTCCAAAGATAATTAAACATCATTAAGAAAAATTCTGAAAATACAAGAGGGTAAAAATGTTTACATTTTGTGCAACAATGACCTATGCTGCAATACTAGCACTTGTAACATCCTTTGTCCTTGCAATATCAATGTATCGTTGCTGATTACTGCTTAAATTGTCAAAGAATTTCTTGCCATAATTGTTCGAAACAAATTAGGACAAAATTTCAAATTCGGCCCGAGAAAATAACCTATTTCAAATTTAAGCCTCATTCAAAATTTATTACAAAAATAAACATTTTTTTGCTTCATACAGCATTTTATATTTGCGCATTTCAAAAATACGTAAATAAATTTTATTTTATTTTCAAAAATAACACTTGCGCATTTCAAAAATGCTAAGCATAATATTTTTTTAAATAACACTTGTGCATTTCAAATTTGCACAAATATAAATTTGTTTTAAAAAAAATACATTTGCGCAATCCATATATACGCAAAACTAGACCTATTTTTATAATAAATTTTAAACGAAGCCTAACGTTGAAATAAGTTATTTTTCGTGGTCTAATTTGAAAATTTGTATTTTGATAGAAATGTAAAATAAAACGGTATATCAAAAATTTCTTGCTTCCTAATTTGATTAAAGGGTAATTTGTTTATAACAAAAATAATTTTGCCCATAATAAGAAGAGTGAAAATAATGAGTTTTAATTTCAACATTCTCAAAAAGGTAGGCCCAAATTTATACATTTTGAAATCTCAAATGTCCATCTTAAAAGGAGACTCAATGGGCCTTTAACGAATATAGTTTCATAAACCAAAGGGCTAAGCAAACAAAGGCCCACTTTAAGAACATTACATAATATTCCAGCATCATTAACTTCATCTAACCCACGACTTATCCCAATTATCAGGAAAACATACATAAACATTTCTGAGAGCATGACGTGTCATTTTAGTTTTCTTAACATCACAGAGAAGGATAGCAATCCCATTAAAATACAAATGGTGTATTATGGAAAAATGAATAATAATAATAATTTTCAAAAAAGGTAATAGTAATTTAACGAAATTTTTTAATACTAACAATAACAGAAGCATTAAAATAACAGAGATAATCTCCAAATGTATGTTTTTTTATAATATTCATCTGTGTATTATTCAAAGAGCAATTATTCTAGTTTTTGTCTTGACACAACTGTAATAAACATACCACGCTTATGTTCGTACACTTTATAGTGAAATCTACTTTGTCTCTGCAGATAAAACTAATTAAAGGTTTCTAAATGTCTTTGTCTATGTCTGTTTAAGGTTCATACAACATGGATACAATGAATGTATAAAAGCATTGCTTTCAATTTTGTATTTATTTATTTTTCCTTATGAAAGGACAAATTAGATTAGAGGTAATATGTTGTGAAAACAGATTAGATTAGAGGTAATATGCTGCGAAGACAAATTAGATTAGAGGTAATATGTTGTGAAGTTGTGTTCAAAAATTTGATTAGAGGTTCAAATGTAGTTTAATTTTTATTTTGTAATAAATGATTAATACTTAATAACTAATAACGGGAATTCAAATTTAATTTTAACTTCAAATTCAACTACAGATTCAAATACATATTTAACGTCGTTCTTGTAATACTCCTGATTCTATTTCGATTCACTCACATGCCGCATTATCAGTCTAGCGTTTTCATAACTCTTTAAAAGTTCATGTCGAGAGATAATTTTGTAATATCAGTAACGTCGTACTGGCCATATTTCATGCTTGAGCATTAGTCAATTTACAATCTCATTGTCAAAGAACTTCACTGCTTTCCGAAGAACTTGGCGATTTAAAACGCATTCTTCTTTCCATCATTTGCACAATCATGTGAACATCTTCATGAATGTTGTGCAAGTCTACAGCTAAAATGAGCTGCACAATAAGCAGTGTCGGAATGACAAACTGAAAAAGGACCGTCTACATCGACGTTGAGGTCGGTCGAGCAAATTCGTCTGGTTGGGAGGGTTGAAAGGTCTGGAAGGCTCAGTAGTTCAAAGGCTCTTTCCATTCTTGAGGTATTGGCTCCTCTTCCTAAACTTTACTCGAAGTGGGGGCTTGAAACTCATTTTGTACGTCATTTGCAATAGTTTCAATAGTTGGCAAATGAACCCTAGCAGAGTGGATGACATGTTTTTCAGTGGCAATATTCTAAATATTTGCTCCAAATATTCCAGATCGGATACAAAAACATCTCTCTTTTCAAAGTATTACTGATGTTCTAAACTAATTTTAAACAACCGGTAGGAAAAGTGGACAGTAATTAGCAAAATTTTGAATAAATTTAAACAAATTTTAAACAGTTTTCTGTGCGTCCGTGAATGCCATGTTCATCTCTATACATATGTACATTTCAACCTTTGATGAAACGCTGTTGACAATCAGCTGGCAAATATTAAAACCGGTACCTGTACATTCACCATCTTCTGTAGATTCCCAGATAAATATAAAACGCATACGATCACTTAACATATGCGATTTTGATTGACAACCTACCATTGTTATTATTTGATAATATTTTATCGGCTGACTAAGAAGAAACTGTTGTGTAAAAATCCGACACACTTGCAGATGTTTTTTTAATTTTATATTAAGCCATCAGGAAGTTGTTTAACTGTAAATGTAAACATGTTGCAATATATTTTATTGTCGCGTACCAACGCGTGGAGAGCAGTTACATATAAATAATTGCATCGTTGCAAAATACAAATTTTGCTTGCTTAATAAGACGTGTAGTAAGTATTTACACATGGCCTTTACTGCAAGGGGATGTGGTTTATTCTATTAAGGCTAGTTTTTTTGTTAGTTGACAATCCAGTTTCATAAGACTATAGCTGGTAGTTTGTATGCAAGCCAAATACTATAATTAAATTTAGGACAAATTTTCGAAGTGGTACAGTTTTTGAAACTATATCGCGAATAGTGCTGATTTTGAAACTTATTATCAAACAAGATTAATTTTTATCCAATCAGCGTCCAGCCCTAAGGCTGTTATGCTAACGTGAAATTTACCATTACCATATTATTACTAGTCAATCGGTTATCATTTTAAAGTAAAGTCGGTATACCAGTATAATCGGTATGTTAACGGTAAATTTACCATTTTCTACGGTAAAACATCGGTAATATTTTTTCAAAACCAACGGTAACAGTAATTTACCAGTCCGTTCATAATACATTAATATTCATGAAAGATGTTTTATCACGGGTATTTAGAAGCAAGAAAATGATTCAATTTACTTTAGTAATTTAACTCAAATGATGATAAATACACTTTTTTTCTACGTCCTTTATTCAGCGACCCATTGAGCTATATAATGAAGCATCGTTCAGTGTAAAAATATATCAACTTATTATTTTTCTAGACAAACGGTAATTTAGCATTACCAGTGTAACGGTTACCAGTTTATCGATATACCAATCATCGGTATATCAGTCAATCGGTAGCGGTAACGGTAAACAATTTTAGTTTACCAGTAAAAACGGTACGGTAACGGTATTTACAAAATAGTAACGGTAACCATTACCATAACAGCCCTATCCAACTCAACATTTTGTAACTGCTTCGCCTGAGCGCAATTCTTAGTTACGTCTAATTTTTTTTATAGTTTTTTTATAGGCACAACTCTTTGATGCGCCCCATCAAATATTTTTGCTTTCATCAAGGCGCAACTATGAGTTGTGCCAATGCTATAACATAGGGGCGCAACTCAAAGTTGCGCCCAAACGTATATTATAGATGCAGCAGCCTAATATCCCACCACACACCTAACTAGGTTGTTGTAACGGTTATCCAATATTTAATGTATTACTTTTTGCTTGTAATGTTTATTTATTGTTTGATGTATTACTTTGTTGTTGTTCCACTTCCACGTTACGTACTGGGGATATTACGTACAAAAGCTGTATACAAAATAAATCAAAATTACAAAACATAACAACTAACTTAAATGTTCAACAAAAGATAGCTTTTAATATCAAAGTAGCGTACATAATAAAAATAGAATTTATACAGTACACGAATGACATAAGTAGTAAAAACAATCAAATTAGTTATTGCTTCCCGCACGTTCTTCTCTTATGACCCAAGTTACCACATTATCCACATCTGTCTTGTCTTCCGTCCTTCATTTCGTCCATGACCCCCTAATTCTTGTGGACCTCGATCTTCCTGTATTCCTACATGTTGGTGGCAGGTGTATAGTTGGGCCTTCATGTACATCCCAATATCTACTGTCGAGCACAAGATGAAAAACCGAAGAATAAATATGTCTATAACTGTCTACTGTAAACCAGTACGAAATAAGATCAATGTAAGCTCTGTTTTTTCCTCCTCTACATTGTGCACATGTAGCCAAAACATGAGAACATGGAAAATGAGCCAGAATAAGAATATTGCATGAACAGCTGCAGTTGCCATTGGTAATATTTACTGTGTAGGTACATGCGTTTGTGTCTGTTACTTGCCACTCCGTCAAGCTGAATCTGTTAATGCTCATATTTCGTGTTTCTGCTGTATATTTTCCCTCGTTTTTTCATACGTTGGCGTGAGCACAGCTGTGTACTCCAGTCCATCAGTACGTTTTCTATAGAAGTAGCTATTAAGACGATAAAAGGTATGTGCTATCAACGCATTTACCGGTAATGATCTTGCACCTTTTAGAAATCCAATGAAACTCTCTAAAGCATTGGCGGTCATCATACA
This sequence comes from Allium fistulosum, assembly GCA_030737815.1. NCBI lineage: Eukaryota > Viridiplantae > Streptophyta > Magnoliopsida > Asparagales > Amaryllidaceae > Allium > Allium fistulosum. The sequence goes on along the minus strand of CM060905.1, from coordinate 625,621,133 downwards.
AAATCGTTTACCGTTGTCTTTGTAAAGAGTCCACTGTTCGTCCTTATGTTTGAGATTTCTATCAATCCATCTGTCAGCAGCCGGACTTACATTTTTTTAGTTGCTCTGTTAGTTTTTTGTATGTTACATCGTCTCTTGCTTCAGCATAAGCATGGAATAAGTTTTGCAAAATTTTGCTACCAAAACCAGCCTTTTTGAAGTTTGCTTTCAAATGACGAAGGCAGAAGCAATGATGATGCGGTCTTCTCCATTTCTCTTGCAAGGCGGTTGGAATTCCTTTCATTCTATCAGAAATGGATGTAATGCATCTTGTATTTAAAGATGGAATTAAGTATCCCATGCATGAAAAAAACCATCCCCAAGTCTCCGTTGATTCGGTTCGTACAATAGCAAATACCAAAGGAAAAGGAGAGTTGTTTGCATCAACTCCTATGGCCACAAGCAACGTACCTTGATATTTATCATAAAGATGTGGTCCATCAATAGAAAGAATATGACGACAATGCTTGAAACCTTCAATGCTCGGTCCAAATGCCCAGAAAGCCCCCTAAAATTGAACGCCTTCTGTATGAACATGATAAACAGTTCATGAATTGCATTTCGGTATTGCACAAAGAAATTGTGACAAGTCATTGTATAAAGATTCCCAATCATCAAATATTTTAGACACGGCTTTGTTTAGTCCTTTCCAAGTTCTCATGTAGCTTATTTGATTTTTGTACGTATTTTCCATAAGCTCTTGGACGGATTTTGCAATGTAACTTGAGTTCGATCGAACATGTGGACGGACTTTGGTACAGATGAATTTGGCTGTTGCTTATTTGTGGTTCGATTTGATGATTGGATTTGAGCATGTGTGATCACCAACGTATTTTTTTATCACCCATCATCCAGCATGATCTATTTTAGAAACAATAGCATGAAGCCACCATGGACAATTATCATTAATATCACTCATATAGCACTAACTATCTAGCACGAGACTTTATGTTTTAAATGAAACCGAACATTTTATCGACCATTCACTTATATGTTCAATTAAAGATTCCGTTGATTTAAAAATCCTACCGACTCGAGGGCCTTTCTCTACACATTCCAGTCCAAACATTTCATCGATAAATTGAACTTCTTGCATAATAGATCGTTCCATGATTGTGTCATTTAGTCATCCTCTAACGGTTCTTCCATATCGATATGATCATCAATTTCCTCTGAAATATCCTAAAGGAGCATCATTGCTAACATTCATAGCATCTATCCATGTCTCATCTTCAACAAATAAAGTAGCGATTTTCATGCTATATAAATTTGATACATCATTATTAGCATTTCCACCATCCATATCTTCAGTTTCAACATTTGGACGAACATTTGGATGACCAATAGAAATACACATCCATGGCCAAACTTGCACATTATCGGTGTTAAAATGGGTTAAGCAACCAACTAACCCGTCCGACTTCCTTAGTGCCACATTATCCAACTTCTTATATAATGCGCATAAAACCACGCTACCTCACGAATAATCAGAAATAGTGGCAAACTCATGTAGCATATTGTACAATCATTTGACACTTACTCGACCCTTCGAATGGTTTGAAAAAAGACGGGATGCTATAAGAAGAATATAACAACCTGTGTGAACTTTCTAGCTCCTCCACGGATGAATCGACGGTAATTTCTCGGCTAATTATAAGGTCATCTATCCATTTGACCTTCAACTCTCTTCTATTAACCACCACTTCGATGGGTGGAATTTCACCAAGCAAAGGTGACAAACATCATCGATGTTCACATTACCACCGTAATTTAGAACGGCGCCTTCTATAGGAAGGCCGGGCAAACTAGAAACATCTTATAAAGTAATTGTCATTTCTCCAATAGAAAAATGAAAGGTGCAAGTCTCGGGCTTCCATCTATCGCATAATGATGTCCGTAAAGACCTATCAAATCTGATATACTTTATTTGTATAAAATACCAAAAGCCCGCTTGATGAAGTAATTATTGAACTCGGTGATCATTAATCATCTCCATTAGATCTTTGAAACTCTACGAATGATCCAAATAGTCGACGTGTTTTGCACTCAACAAAACAAAGAATTATAACGTATAGTTAATTCAAAATGCTAAAAATCTTAAACTATTTACTATATTTGCAATATAAAAAATATTACCCACATTAAATCTTCAACATTTATGCGGTGATTATCCTGCAAATATAGCACGGTACCATCGACGAGTCTACTTTCCAGTTCTGAAAGTTCATGCAACAAAAACCCATATTTTTAACATCGTTTACAATAAATGATCGATTCAACTATACGAATTAGATTATTAACACCTAGGACAAGCAAATTGACAATATTTCTTACAAATAGAAACAAATCATACACAAATTAGAAATTAATAAAGAAATTAAGGTTTAGAGATTACCAAAATCATATTGTGTTGAAGAAGATCCTGCTTCCATTGTTATAGATTTGTTCTAATCAAAGAATGGTGAAGAAATTTGTAAATATTGAGTGAAAATGATGGAAAAAATCAAGAATTAGGGCTTGAGTATGTTGGGTTCGAGCTGCAGCAAAGAGGGGAGCAAGTTGTTAAAAATGAGATTGTGTGGAGGTTTGGGTTGCTGCTGCCTTTATATGGCAGCAACAACCTTGTGCAGGCGCAACAATAAGTTGCGCCAGTAAGAAAAAACCAGGCGTGTAACTCATAGTTGCGCCTAGGATGAAATTAAAAATAATTGACGGGCGCAACTAAAAGTTGCGCCCATACAAAAATTAAAAAAAATTGGCACAACTATGAGTTGCGCCCAGACTAGACAGTTACAAGATGTTGAGTTGAATGTTGACTGGGTAGAAACTAGCCTTGTTTGGTAATAAGTTTCGAAACCAGCACTAATCGCGAAATAGTTTCGAAAATTGGCATACTTCGAAAATTTGTCCTTAAATTTATGATAAAATTTGGACCAAACTTGTTATATGTATCGAAAGAGTTATACATACATCCTGACCGTGATACTTATACACACAGTTATCCTTATGTACAGGGCTCTCAATGAGTATGCGAAAAATTCAAAATTTGCCCATATCCGAAATATAAAAAATTATCCGATATCTGAAAAAAGGATACGGATGTAGATATGACTATATCCGTGTTTGATAATTATCAGTTCAGTTTTTATCAAGATTATAGTTATTTTTTTATGTATCTTAGTACATAAAATGATCGTCATTTAATATTTTATCCAGGTAAAAAAATTAATATTTATATAAAAATCAAATATTTTATCCAAAATGATTGTTATTTAATATTTTATCCAAGATAAAAAATTAATATTTTATCCGATATCCGTTTGCATCCGTGGATATGGATATCTGATATCTGAAAATGATTTTGGATACGGATATGGATATGACACTATTCGTATATGAAAATATCTGTTTACAGACCTACATATATATATATATATAAATATATACTAAGGGCATCTCTAATAGCATGTAAATATTTAAGCATTTGCAACTCTCCAAGGGATAAATTTATGGTGAATACATATAGTAATATTCAATTTGTAATACATAATTCTGAATTTGAGTCTAAGCATCTATTTAATAAGCGTGTAATACATGAATGTCTATTTAATAGGCGAATGACATTATGCGTATATTAAATAAGAACCTAACAATCTCTTACTTAATAAGATATTAATCGTCAAATACCTATATTCAAGATATTTCTAAAACTTAAACGCCTATTAAATAAATACTTGAGATTTAGACACTTGTTTAATAGGCGTTTAAAAGTGAGATGCCTATTAAATAAAAGTTAGACCACTTGATATTTTTAGCTTATTCAAAACCAAATGTTCATCTCCCTAAATAGTTGAATCGGTTGGAGATGATATTTGAGTATTAATTGAAAAAAGCAGATAGGTAAATACAAACATAGAACCATTTCAATATCAGTTCTTTGGAAGAAAACAAAAATTAAATTGTATAATGAAAAATATTATTTGAAAATAAACACGGTGCCTAGACATAATAAAATAGCAATATTCTAAAGGTAATAAAAATTATATGGACATTTGTCATAAGCACATAACATATATCCATGTTCATATATGTTTTTCTTTTCTTTTACCAGACATGGAATTTTGAGTTTTCCCTGCAACTTCGTACCGTTCATAAGGCTCCCGTTTCAAAGTTTACCCCGCTCCCATTCCGAATGCATCTTGACCTCGCAACGGAAAATTGGCCCCCTGTGGGAATGCATGAAAATGTGCATTCAAAGCTGTTTAATAAGTTGATTAGTTCAATTTAAATTTTTATAAATAACTTGTGCAAATGAGGCCCGGTTGAGACGCGGTTTTTTGCGTTGCGATCATATCAAAATATTTTATATTATGGAGTTGGTTTGAACTGAATCCAAACAATTTCAAATTTTATAATTTTATTTATTTATTTATTTATTTTTGTAAATTATTGATACATATCATTCAATAAAAAACAATTGATTAATTAATTATAAATCAATTTTATTTTAAAATATACAATTTAAATACCTCGCTCAAATTCTCCAACCCTAACACATAAATGCATTCTTTGCTCAAATGTCATGTTCAAAATTTCCATTTCCTTCGCAAAGAAATGACATTTGAAGGGGTTTAACGGTCAAAAGAACACCGAATATAGTGTTAACCTTTGCTATCAATTACTGTTTCTGATCCTTTGAGCTAAATATTTGCTTATTTTGATCTGACAACAAAGGAGAATAGTATATAGAATAAGAACTCTATTATTAAATTCTTGTGATAATATTTTCATCGAAAGAACAAAGAATGCAGTCTTCGGCTTTGTTGTAATGATCCGTATTTTTAACTATTTTAAATTATTGAATTTAATATGGTTATTTAATAAAATGGTTAGAAATAAAAATTTGATGATTTATTTATGTAGTTTATTGAATATAATAAAATTTTGAAATAAACAATTCCGTAGATTTTGGCAATAACTGTTATTTAAATGAAATTCTATGTATTGATTGTGTTTATAATTAATAACTGGAGTTGAATAATAAATGTGAATTATTTAGATAGAAATAAAATAATTGTTGATAACTAAAATTATTTGAAATTTAATGATTTATTAATATCGATTTATTGGATAATCATATCGTTTAAAATTTAATATTGGAAATTATTTAAATAATTGAATTCTGAATATAATGTGAATGAAAATGATATCGAAAATTGATTTAAATTTTATTTAAACAAGAATGATTGTTAAGTTTTAAAATTGAGTTTAAAAGTGAATAAATAGAAATGAGAAATTTTATATTTTAATTAATGAGTAAAAATAGCCATTTGGCCACTGTCTCGGATTTCGACGAAACTAGTTTCATCGGATCCATAATGGTAAATTATTGTAGGATTTCAAGTTTCGTAGCGATCGAACTTATCATTTGGTCATGCGAGCTTGAAACGCAAAGAAATTAATTACAGGAATTCAATTAAAATTATTTGATTTTGAAAAGCTATCTTCTGCATACAATCGAATCAGGCCTCGAGACTAGTTTCATTGTGTTCGGAATAGGGGTAAAACATATAGAATGCTAGGCGGCACACTTCATTTGGAGCTGAGAATTTCAAGCATTAATAGGTGAGATATTTTCTAATAATATAGATATTTCTTCCTTACTCCAACATATCGTGCAGGCAGCCCCCTTTTGTCTACCTTGTACTTCATCTCCTTTCCCTCTCTCTTTTCAAAACTGTAGATCGGAAAGAAAAAAAGAAATAAAAAAAATCGCGCAGCCTTTAGCTTGAGCACGAGATCGAGGAGGAGCGGTGACCGTTGGTTGCAACGGCGAGGTCGACTGCGTTTAGGGATTTGGGCGATTCAATTTCCACGCACGTCGGCGATGGGTGGCTATGAAGGCGTGGAGGTGCGCACGTAGGTCAGGCTCGGTCGGCGATAGCCTGGGGTGGTCGGCGGCGGCCTCAGGAGATGTCGACGCGACAGTCTTTCGCGTTATATATATATATATATATATATATATATATATATATATATATATATATACGAAGCATGATTCACGACTGGGAGAAGGAGAGGGAGATCACAGGCTAAGGAAGAATGCGTGTGGCCAGGGATTAATGAGGGTAATTAGTTGTTAATTATTTTATTAAGTCAATTTATATGTTAATTATAATCGTATATTAATTATCGTAAAACTTTTGCATGTGAGGCCCGTTTTGGATGGAACAAGTCGCGTTGCGACCGTATCGACGTCGTCTACGGCATGGAGTCAAATTGGAATTTATTTAAAGCTGAAAAATTTTCAGTTCAAATAAAAGGTGAGTGTTTTATACGCTCATGAAGTACTAAAATAATTTTTATGTTAGTTAAATTTATACCGTGAAGTGATTTAAATTTATTGACTGTTGTTTGGTAAATTTAACTGGTACTTAAATTGATATGAATTAAAATGATAGGAATTTGAATTGACGGTTCAAATTTGAAATGGGAATTAAATTGCTAGTTAAATTGTCGATTATTGATAACTAGTAAATTGTTATGATATTTTCACTAATTTGGATGTTGATTATGATGGATGCTATTGATTGATATTTTGGATGATTTGCATGTTTATTTATTTGATATATCCTGTTATCACCGTATATTATTTAACAGTATATAAACCTGTTAATTGAATTATTTCGAATAAATTAAGAAATAGATTGAAATGATATATACCTATGAGATCTATTTTGGATTAAAATGATATATATCCATCCCTGAAATTAAAATCAACATAACTGACCACCTGGCCATAGGATAGAAAATTATATACGGACACCGGATTGGTTAAATTAAATAATTTAAAAATCTTCGTTTTGAAATTACTTAAATGATTTTAATTTAAAGAAATAATAATCGAATTTATGAAGATTGAATTAATTACGAATTCGAGTTTGAAATGTTGGAATTAAAATTTGGGTAAAAGAAATTGTTTTAAATAACTTAATTGGATTTTGAACTCATGATGGAAAGATGATTTGAATTATCGCAACTGAATAGTTTACAAAGATTTGAATTTTAATTGAACTTCAAAGTTATTTAAGTAATGGTATTTAAATCGATATTTTAAATTTGAGCTTGGAATTGAATTATTCTAAAGATTTGAAACTAAAATTCGAACAATGAAGTTTAATTTGAATTAAATAAATTAAATCGATATCTTGAAAGTGAACTCGAAATTGATATAAATTGAAATGGTTTAAAATTAGAGTTGAATTGAAATTTAAACCATTGAATTGAAGTGCTGAATCGAATTTGAAGTTAAAAATGAAATTTGGAATTGAAATGGATTTGAATTGGAATTGGAATCAAGTTATTTCGAAATGAAATCGAAATTGAGTCTATTTGAATGGAATTAAAATTGAAGATAATTTGAATTGAAAGATTCGAGATTGAACCAGTTTGACTTTGAAACTATTTTCAAATAAATCATTTTAATATAAACCGTTTAAATATATCTTTTTAAATATTCAGATATTTTGATTTTCCAAGCTATTTTATTATATAAACCATTTTCAATACTCAAACTATTTTATATTAAACTATTTTAACTATTTAAACTATTTTAAAACTATTCAAACTATTTTCTAAAAATTCAAATTGGTCAGAGTGGGAATTGTTTAAATTTAAATCATAGATTTAAATACGAATTGGGATAAATCAAAGTTATAACCTAAATTGTAATTTGAATTGCATTTTGAAGTAAATATGATAATTTCAAAATGAAATTTATTTTGAAGCTAATTTGATATTTTGATATCCAGTATGAATTGTTTTCAAAATGTAAAAGTACCAACCGGTGTGTAAAAGGACGTTTGGGTGTTAAAGAGACCGGGACCTCTCATTTAGCATACTCTCTGTCAATATTGGAACTACTTTAACAACTGTGTACGCAGAGGAGACTCCAGAATGAAGTGGTTGGATTTTGCGTCGTTTGCTGGATATAAAGAAAGAGAACGATGATGGATAGATCCCGACACTTGTGCCAATTTGAAATGACTAAAATAGGATGGCTTGACTTAACCAAGCGGGCTAGCTACCCCTAGCGGACATCCGTTCTTCGATTTTCTTGGACTCGGTCCGTTTTATTCCTCTTGTTTTTAGTTTCGATTGGTGCACCTTGATTTTGGGATAGCCTCCCTTTGACTCGATATAGGATGGATGTATGCGGTAGACGGTCATAGCTGCGATGCATTACTACCAGCCCTGCGACCCGAACTGGTAGTATCCTACATTGGGCATTGCCTCACGTGCCTTGTCATACTTTTATCCCTATACGAGACCACTACGATTTTAGTTTAGTGTTGTCGTATCACGGCGCATCCCTATTCCTCGACGTGCTACTGGGGAGTTATATGCAAACTCACTACAAGAGAAAGGGTTGTTTCCAACGGCGGGTGGCCGTTGGAGGCCGTTGGAAAGGCGTTGCTCGTCGTTGGAAATACCGTTGGTATACAATTCAACGGCTTCCAACGGCCTCTAACGGCACCAACGGGGTTATACCAACGGCCTCCAACGGCAAGTTTGCCAACGTGGCAAATCCTGTTGACCAAATTGCCGTTGGAATGCGTTGGAATTTGTCGTTGGTAGCCATTGGAAGTTGGTGACCATTAGGCCGTTGGTAGCCATTGCTCGCCGTTGGAAATCTGGAGTTATTTTTTTTCCCCCAACCAGCAGTACTTGTTTCCAGCCACACACAACCACAATTATATCAAAACACCTCTATTTCGAGCATATATATATAACAACTATACCAAAACATTTCCAAACATATAGATATAACCAAATCATGCATATTTTTCAACATCAACCAATATCCAAACATAACCAACATCAAAAAATCCACACCAACATTCACAACCAAACCATCAGAATGTATCAACTCCAAATATACACAGAAACCATCAGAATGTATCAAATTCTCACCAACTCCAAAATATACATGACAATAACAGAACATACCTAAATCACTCCGCACCAGAACCACCAGATGAAGGAGGCTGTCCATACTATGCGATGAACTCCACCATACGCCGGTTCATCTCCTCCGTCCTTGCTTCATGCTGCAAATTGCGTTCCCGCATCTCGGCAAGCTCGGCTCGTAGCTGCGCAATCTCTTCCTTATCTTGAGCCTTTTGATATTCTCTTTGCGCTGTCTGAGCCTGTAAACAAATTTAAATTATCAACTACACTAAAAAAATTAGTATTAAAATAATTGCAAATTAACTAATCTATATATATTCGCTAACAAATTGATAAAACAAACTACGGATATGGAAGCGTCTGCCGCGGGTATAAGGATAGTTCAAAATATGAATGGAATACACTAGTATAAGGATATTTACTAACTTAAAATTTAACTTAAAATTACCGATTGACTTCCATATCCGTAGCGTCTGCCGCGGGTCACTGGATCCATGATAGACTCAAAAATGACGTCCTCCTCATCGGGGGTCAAGTGAGCTCGTCCCGTATCCTCAAGTAAAGCTGTCCGCGCTTCCTGGAACTTTTGCTGTCATGCAAAATATAATTGAATTTAGTTAACGTTATTTCAATTAACTTGTAGGTTTTAGTTACTTATGTTATACTTACATAGGCAGCACACGCTTTATCATCGTGGTCCCAAGAGTAAGAAACTACGCCGGAATCATCAACCTGAGTAAGAAATTGAATTTAGTTAACGTTATTTTCATAAAATTTAAACTTTTATATATCAATAAACAATATGTTGAATCAACGCATATATAATTATTTTTTCCTAAAACAAAAAAAAATCCAGTGTGTGCGCGCAACGTATAAAATAAACAAACATTGTTATACATATAATCACATCACAAATCACATCCAGTCATGCACAAAATGTATCACGTATATATCGTATCATAACATGTCAAAAGTGAACAATTTATAGGTCAATATCATCACTTTCTACGTACGATTTTACGCAATTAAATCGCTAATATAATAACAAGTGTGGTTCATGCTTAGGTTAGTAACAATTATTAAGTTTGACACTAATTTAATAATAAACCTAATTTAACAAATCATAGTTAAACATGCAATAATTAGTTTAGTAACAATAATTAAGGTCCAATACACTACACTACGCAATCAATAGCACAATACATACACAAAAATTATCAATTTAACCTAAATTAAAAATTTACCAAAATTAGGGTTTTAGCAAATAATACCTGATTTTAGAGGTTGTGGAGCTTGCAAACGAAGATGGAGATGCTAGAAAGTGTAGAAGGGGATAAAATGGGTTTGGAAATGTTTGAGGTGGGGGAAAGGGGAAAAAATTGGAAATTTTCGTGTGTAATTGAAATGAGGAAGAAGGAGCCTGGGCTGCAGGTTAGTCTCGGCTTTCCAACGGCGAGCAACGGCCGCCAACGGTAATATTCCAACGGCTTCCAACGACATGTGTTTTTTGTTATAAAAAATTTCGGGAAAAAGCTTGCCGTTGCTCGCCGTTGGTCATGGCCGTTGGCGGCCGTTGCCCCCCCCGGTTGCTATATATAGTAATTCTAGTAGTGACTGTACGGCAATACTTAAAAACGCATTAAGGGAGATTAATGTAAAGCCTTAACGCTAAGAAAAATATTTATTTTACTAATTAGACATTATATATATAGCATATTCTACTATATATAAATAATTTGACGAATCCTTAAGAGATGGAAAGTCCCATAGCATCTCTTGAGTTATTGCACACGTTATATAGTGGATAGGAGATGTGAAATCCCAAATACATATCTGATGCTATTACACCCATGTTATGTGATATCGATTTGACTGACATAAGGATATTTTAGTTCTGGCTCAAGTGTTTTGTTATTCATTACACTAGGGCCAGTCCTGAGTTTTTCAATGCATTGAAGATTATTCTTTGAAGGACGAAGACGAGGATTTGGTATATTATTATTACTAATATTATTCCCAACATCATGTTGTTCTACTGCATCATATTTTGTTTCTGTTGTATATATAACTCTGATAAATGTTGTATAAATTCTAATCAAATGTATAATAAACAGCTTCATGAACAGTTTATTTGATTATTATATTTTGTCTTTCCGCTGAGAGATTCTGTGATGTTTTCTTCTTCCTTTCTTATTTTTCTTAATTAACCCCATTGATTATCTATGTTCCGGATTGTTTAAGTTGGACATGTGTGGATTATTGGCAATTTAAACCTTTCGAAATGTAGGCCGTCACAGTTGGTATTGGAGCTTTGGTTTAGCGATAACCTTACCTTTGTGGGGTTTGACTCATTAGAGATACTGTAGTAATACCGTAAAATGAGTTGTTTGAGTTTGTGTGTGTGTATATATATATGAGAGCGCGTACTTGTTAGTGTTATAAAATGTTTTATATTGTGTTTCCTTATCCATTGAGTTGTTTATGAATTCTGGTCGGTGCGTGGGATGCCATGTTATCGATAAGGGTTTCTAAATACTTAAACGAGGCAAGTCGACATAATATTGTTTCAAAATCGGGTAAATGAAATAATTTTACCTAAATTATATTATATATATATAATTATCATAAGCCTGTATAATTATTAATGAATGTTAGTTGTTAGAAGATGATAATATTTAATTATCATCGATTATTAGTTAAATTAAAATAAAACGAATACTTTTTGAATTTTATTTCACGAAGCGTTTGATAATTAAATTAAATTGAAATCTAATTATAGTAAGAATTGTACGAAATAAAAAATTTGTAAATTAACGAAATATTTTCATAATAAAGTAATGAAATTGTATAAGTATATTTATAATATAGCTTATAAATAGGAAGGATTTAAAAGCTAAAATTTTAGAATTAAAAATCCCATTGATTTTCAAATTTGTTTTCAAAGCCTTCAAAATTAATAATAATATTCTTTGAAAGTGTTTTGACTAGAGATATATTTTGAAAAGATTTTTAAAAGAAATAAAAGCATCGAACTAGCTTTAGTAGTTGGGAAATAATTCTAGGGATGACTGCAGCATCGCTAGTATTCATTTTCAAGTTTCTGAGTGAGAATTGCTGCCAAAAGAAATTTATTTTCAGTTAAAACAAGTTTTGATTGTGAAAAAAATATTCCAAGTATGATTTGAAAAATATATGAAAATTATTTTGAGCTTATAAATAGAAATGATATGAAAGAAAAATAAGTTTATAATTTATGAATTCGAATCGGAAAATAAAATCAAATTTTAAAATGGTTAAACATTTTGGTTAAGCAAACAAAAAAAATTAAATTTGAGATATGAAATAAAATAATTAACCTATGAAATGTTAAATAAATTGAGTTAGTGTAATGAAGTAAATAAAATGAAGTCTAACTCAAGAAAGCTTAAATAAAAGTGAATTGTATTTTAAATGAATTAGATAAAATATGAAATGAAATTTTAAATGAATAGGTTTGTATAACTTATAGGTTTGAGAAATATTAAGGTAAAACAAATTTAAATTTGTTCAATGTGAATGATAAGAAGAATAAACTTAAAATGGAGTTAAATAAATTGAGAAGTGGATTAAATGAAATAATTTAACTTAATAAATATTAAATGAATTGAATTGGATTTGAGAGGAACTAGATGAATTAGTAAAGTGAATTAATTCTACTTAAACTATAAAATGAGTTAATTAAATGAATACAACTTGAATTATAAAATGAAATGAAATTTGAATTGTGAAAGAAATTAAGTGAGAATAAATGGGTGTAAGTAAAATTTATATGATTGATTGAATTTGGGTTAGATCAGATGTAAATAAATTAAATGCAAGTGGAGTGAGTTTAAATAAATTGAATGATAACTAATTGAATATGAAATAAGTTAATGAAATGAATTGAAAGATGAAAATTAACTTAAGAGAACTTGAATAAAATTTATTGTGATAAAAATAAAATTATTAATATGAATATGAGCTATAAAATAAAATTTTCTTAAGTAAAGTTAATAATAGACTAATGAATGCGATTGTGACAAAAAGGGAAAAAAATTATTTATATGAATTTGAGTTATAAAATAAAATTCACTTAAGTAAAATTAATGATATGAATGTGAATATGAACTAATGAAGTGAATCAGTGAGTTAATATGAACTTAAGTTATGAAAAGAAAAACAAATAAACATGAGTTGCATCTTATAAAATAGTTGTAATAAACTTAAACGATTTTATGAAATGGCTTAAAAATGATATTAGTATTAAAGAAGTATACTAAGTGGTAATGAAATAAAATTTAACTTAAATAAGAATTAAATGAAATCAATTTTATAAAATGGTTCATAGATGAATTTATATGAAAATATGTTAAAAAAAGTGAAACAATTGGAATTTAACAAATCGAATTGAATAAATAGATGTGAATAAATTTGAAGCTAACCGATTAAATGTTAATAAAAATTGGATGTTTATAAGAAACGAGGTGTATAAATTAAATATTGACATTGAATAATGTAAATTCACATAGTTATGAATTAATTGGATTAATTGGATGAATATTGATGGTTGGTTCAGGAAATATTTGCAAACCCTTTTATTGCGTTTTCATGGCTGCTCCCGCCCATCCTTTTCCCCATCCCCTGTCCAATCACACTGTCCTTCCCATTTCGTCAACTGTTCCTCCTTCTTCTTCTCCAACGTCCTCTATTCTGACCTCTCCGCAATCCTTACCACCCCCTGTCCCTCCTCCAGCCTTACCCGATCCTTTCAACATTTCAGCCTCCTCTTCCTCAACCTGGTCATCTCTTTTCAAAACCAAACCACGTAATGCTGGTATGTACTCTCCAGTTGACATTCCTCTTACCTTTGATGGTCCTGCTATGGTACCACCGAGTGATGTGTTGAAAGTTGGTAATGCAGTGTGGTGTGAATGGCTGGTGGGCTTCTTCCTTGACAAGCCGCTGTCTTATTTTACTGTAATCAATCACTTAAAGAAGCTTTGGAAGCTTAAAGGGGAAATATCTGTCAAGTCTGATGGAACCTTGTTCCTTTTCCATCTCTCCTACGCTGAGGACAGAAGGAAAATAGTTGAAGCTGACCCAATTTTTCTTCGGAACAAGATTTTCATCATCAAGGCCTGGGATCCCTATATAGGGAACAGCTGCAGCACAATTAGATCTGTGCCTGTTTGGTTAAAGCTGTCGAATATTCCTCTTTATGCCTGCTCACCTTGGAATTAATTGGCTTGCATCAAGAATTGGAAGACTCCTCTGTCTGGACTCTTCCACTGACAAAATGGAAAGGATTGGATACGCTAAATGTTTGGTGGATGTTACTCTGTATCAGGATTTGGTTGATGAGTTCCTAGTGAAACTAATGGATGGGTATACTCACATGGTGCACGTTAGCTATCTCTGGAAACCTGAAATATGTTCTCACTGTAAAGAATTTGGTCGCTTAGTTAATGTTTGCAAGAAACAAGGTGGTGTTAGTTATAGGAATGAGGTTGAGACAGTAAATGAGAAGAAAGTACAAGAAGGCAATATTGCTGAGCATAGGGATGGGAAGCAAATTAGCAAAAGCAAGCAAATCTGGAAGAAAGTGGTGAACAAAAAAGCAAAAGCTGGAGTTGGTAATTTCATGAGGCTGTCAGTGATTAATGAAAAAACCGATGTTGATGACAGAGTTGATGCTGATATAATTCAGCATCAGATGAAGAGTAAAAGCATTGCGGACCTTAGTGGTAGTGATTTACATATCGAGGAAGGTGAAGAAGGAGTTGACCATGTCTCTGCTTTGATAAATAACAGGTTTAAAGTGTTAAGTGATGTGGAAAATGGTGTTGTAATGGGGATAGTAACATCCAATGAAAAGCAAACTGATGAATTGGAAACAATTACAGTTGATCTACCTGTAACAAGCTTAGGGGTGGACAAGCATTTTGATCCTGAAATTAAATCTTCAACTTGAGATGAAATACAAAACTTGCGGATTCATGTGGGAGAGTCTGATACTTTTACTGTGCATGCTGCTGCACAGATGCAACCAGGTATCTACATGAATATGCAATTTCCAGAAAATGTTCTTAACAAACAGCAGGCTCTCCCCTCATGTCAAACAAATAACATCTCAGTTTCTGACATTCAAGAAGAGCATTTCTGTGAATCTCTGCAAAAGCAAATTTATGAACTTATATGCTCCATGCACTCTCCCTCTTTCTCTCATGTCCATCCCACCATCTCTTCTCCTCCTCTGCCAAGCATTTCTACCACATGTCATCCCTATGTCTTCTTGGGATCTATTCCTGGTTGGAAATCCCCCTATTGATCAACCAGATAACACCTGTCAAGGATCTAAAAATGTAAAAAGCTTAAGGCTCAAAAAATCAAAGACCAGTACCCTAAGTTTTTCCAGAATCAACTCTCCCATTACGAGGAGCATGACAGAAGGTGATCTCTCTTCATTACATTAATTATGTTACACAATTTTGGAGCATGGAATATTAGAGGATGTCACAATTTCCTCAAGCTTGATCAAGTAAAACTTTTAATAACCAATCATCATTTGTCTATCTTTGCAATTCTCGAAACTAAACTAAACCTCCCCCTCACTTTATCTGCTGCCAAATACATTGATCCATCTTGGGCTCTCTCCCACAACTTTCATGATGCTTGTTATGGGAGAATTTTGGTTCTTCATAACCCTGCTCAGCTTTCCCTTGACCTCCTTCTTGCAACTCCTCAGTTAATGCACTACCATGCTAAGTATTTCAATTCTTCCACTTCCTTCTATATCTCTTTCATCTATGCTTTTAATTCTCCTTCAGAAAGGCAATCCCTTCTTAACCTTATTCCTGCATTGCAGCAAGAAACTCACCCTTGGGTAATTGCTGGAGACTTCAACTGTTGTCTATCATTGTCAGACAAGCATGGTGGCATCCCGCTTATGCCTAGGGATGTCCTCCCTTTAAATACTGCTATTAACAATTCTTCTCTAATTCCCATTTGCAAAAATGGTGCTCTCTACACATGGAATAATAGATCTAGGAGTGGTGCTCGTATATTTTCCAATATTGATCATGCCTTTTCGAACTTTAAAGCCCTTTCCACTTGGCCTAACATCCCCACTTTTATACCCCATCCCATTCTCTCTGACCACTCTCCAATTATCTTGACAACTGGGAAGCAGTCGCTTGGAAACAAAAGAGGGTTTAAATTCATCAATGCTTGGGTCCGTGATCCAGGGTATAATGACATTATAAAAAAAGCTTGGTCTGTTAAGTTTTTTGGAAATCACATGTTTATTTTTTGCAGTAAGCTCCGCGCAGCAAAGGAAGAATTAAGAGTTTGGGCTAGAAGAAAGTTTGGAAATGGCAACCTTCAGTCTACCTCTCTTTTGGTCTAGCTTAAGGATGCTCAGGAGCAAATGATGTCACATCCTGATAATGTTGAGATGGCGGAGAAGGAAGCTGCCCTTTACAATGACCTCAATCACGCTTTGGCTAATGAATGTGACATGAAGAAGAAGCAGCTCAGAATCATGTGGGCGGCTGAAGGCGATAGGAACACAAAATTCTTTCATGCATCCATTAAGGTTAAACACTCTGTTAATAACATAACTTCCATTTTTGATGAAGCAGGAATGCTGCACACTTCCCCTGAATCAGTAGAAAAGGCTTTTCTCCTGTATTATTCATCCCTTCTTGGGAATGTTAATCAATTTGATCCGGAGTTGGATCTTCTTTCCAGCATTCCACTGCCTAAGATCAATTTTGATGAAGCTACTAATCTGATAGCTAAGGTGACTAATGAAGAAATTAAAAATGCTCTCTTTGCTATGAATAGGAACTCCTCTGGAGGTCCAGATGGTTTCAATGTCGTCTTTTTTATCACAAGCTGAGACAATGTGGGAGGGAAATTTTGCAAGGCAAGTCATAACTTCTTCGATAAGTTCAAGTTGCTCAGGTCAGTGAATGCTACCAATCTAGTGTTAATCCCAAAGACCAAACATGACTCATCTGTTTCATCTTTTAGGCCTATCTCTTGTTGCAATGTTGTATCTAAGTGTATCTCGAAGATTATTGCAACGAGGCTTGTGTCTGTTTTGCAACGAATTATTTCCAACAATCAAGTGGCTTTCTTGCCTAGCAGGAATATTCTTGACAACATAATGATAGCCCATGAGCTCTTAAAAGGTTATCCCTGTGCTAATGCTACGCCTGCTGCTATGTTGAAACTTGATTTGTCGAAGGCATATGACTCGATTCATTGGAAGTCAGTTGTGAGAATTATGTCTCTCATGGGCTTCCCAAAAATTTTTGTTGCCTGGATTTATGAATGCATATCAACTCCCTCCTTTACTCTGATTATCAACGGTTCTAGTAAGAGCAATTTTGTTTCCAAGCAGGGCATTAGGCAGTGGGATCCTATATCGTCTTACATTTTCATCATGGTAATGGAAGTCTTCACCTGTATGTTGAGGCCATTGTTTCACAATAAGCAAATCCTTTACCACCCCAAATGTAAGGAACATGAGATAACTTTCCTCCTTTTTGCTGATGATATCATGATATTCACCAAACCCAATCTGCAATCCATTGAATCTATAAAAGGTGCTCTCCACAATTTCTTCAGGATGACAGGCCTAAAACTAAATCTTAATAAGTCAAGTATTATGTTCTCTGGGACATCGAGCTTGCAGCATTCAAGTCTTTCTTCCCTTGCTGGTATGCAATCCATGGCTACTGATATGTCTTACCTTGGGCTTCCTCTTTATTCCTCTAGGATTTCCTATGCAAAATGTTTACCACTCTATGAAAAAATAACTGCAATCATGGATTGTTGGGCTAATAGATTCTTGTCTCAAGCTGGTCGTTTGGTTCTGGTCCAATCTGTCAGTTTCTCCATCATGGTCTATTGGGCACGGGCCTTCATCCTTCCTCTTAAGCTGTTGAAGTTGGTTAGGAGGGTTATGTTGAGATTTTTTTGGTTTGGTTCGATACATACGAAGAAAGTGTTTCCTTGTTCATGCTCTATATTTGAGAAACCTAAAAGCAAAGGAGGGTTGGGGTTGCATAGCATAGAGGTTTGGAATAAGGCTGCCTACAGCCATCATTTCAATGCATTGCTTAACAAGAAAGACTCTCTCTGGGTGAGATGGACACTCAGGTATAATGTTGGAGCTAAAAACTTTTGGCTAATGGAGGTTCCGCAATCTTGTAGTTGGATTTGGAGGAGTTTGTTAAACTTAAGATCCTGTTTCAAGCCTTTAGTTCAAATTCAACTATCTGCTGATAGTTTGTGCAAGTTTTGGACTGAACCTTGGATTGAAAAAGGTATAATCCTTGATCATCTTCTCTCATCCCAGCAGAAGTATCAATCAGGCATTGGAAATAACGCTCTGGTAGTACATCACATTGTAAATGGTAAGCTTGTGATACCTTTCTCAAGTAATCAGTTTGTCAGGTATATTTGGAGCACCTTTGAATCAAGTACATATGCTTTTAAAGATCATGATAGTGTTCAGTGGAATGGTAAGGTTCACACCATTTCTACTGTTTTTGAAGTTTTACAAGGTGTGGATTTAATGCCTAATTGTAAGTGGAGAAGGGTGACGTGGAATGCAATCTCCGGTAACAATGATAACTTAATGTTCTGGAAAGTCACTATAATGCTTTGTTGACTATGGATAAACTCATCAGATTTGGGATGCCGGTTAATCCCATATGTGAATTATGTAAACAGCAAAGTGAGAGTGTCCTGCATTTATTTTTCGAGTGTCCATATGTTTCTGATATTTGGTGCAATTTGGTTGCTTGCAGTCAGAGGGTGGCCTCTCCTATCGCTAACAATCATTGGAACTACATTGAGAGTGCCATAAAGTGGAACGATGACAACATGCATCATTTTTTCTTTATTTTGAAAAAGCTCATGATGGTAATTCGGAGGGAAAGAAATAAAAGGTGTTTTAAAGGAATAAGCAGAAGCAAGGAGGTGGTATGGGCTGTTTTGAAGCATGATATATTCATGGGGATGAGAGATAGTGCGCACTCTTTTTGTGATGACCACATTGAGCCATGGATTCCTTAGTGCTTCCTCATTTCTCTTTTCTCTATTTGTTGGTGTTTGTTCTCTTTGTTTTTTCCTCTTTTCTTTTTTCCTTTCTCTTGTTCTATATCCTCTTTGTTTTTTTAATAAAGCTGGTAGGGGCCCAGTTTAACCCCGCTTAATCTGCAAAATAAATAAATATTGATGGTTGAATGGTTTCTTTTGTTGCAAGCCATTGTTATTACTGTTTTTGATTGCATATGATTGCTGTATGTTGCATATTTGTGCTTGTGTTTATCGTTCGGATTCAAAATTCATGTTATATAGTTATATTAAACTTATACATGCTTTTTATATCTTTTATATGCAACTAATATTCTAAATTGATTTGAGAGAGGTACATACGAAGACCGTTTGGACGTATACACTGATTTATTTTGCTTTTGCTTGCTTAATACAAACAAACTCGCTCGTATTAATAATAATAAGGTACACATCTCGGATTACATACCGCACTGTTATATTTTTCCCTATAGGATGCCTCATCATTGAGATGAGATGTATATTTGATATATTTGGTATATATATGTGTTATATATTGTATTGGAAAAAATTTCCAATCGAGCCGCGCAAAGGAGACTCTGCCGAAATTTTCCGTAAATCCGGATGTTAGAAATTTTTTTTGAAGTTTTAAAATTTTATAACTTGTTTTATAAAATAAGTTATAATTTCCGTAAAGCCGATAAATTTTAACGGCAACGGCGCCAAAAACTTGTTTAACGGCAAATTTTCTATCGATTAGAAAATCGTCGATAAATTTTGAAATAAATTTTACTGTAAGCGCACGGCGTACTATCGTAGTACGTAGTGAGTACGGGTCGATCCGCAGGGAATTGTAGATTTTAACTTTCTATTCAATCAAATTAAACCAAAGTTGAAAGTGATTAGCTAGAAAATGTAAAAAAAATGACAAAAAGAAAGTGAGAAAAATATGAGAATAAATGACAATTTAGAGATAAATCCACTCTCTAGATCATGTAGTTCAACAAATTATGAAATTATTATCTCTCTTTTTTGGTCATAAGTTAGTTTAATTGATGTGCTTATCATAAGTATGGCCCATTTGTGCTATTAATTAGCTCAACATAAGCCATCAAACCATAACACACCATTTAAACTACTTTTCAACTCTCATGAAATATGACAACAAAGTTGAAAGCAAAATATATTTTAAGTATGATCTATTAACTATTAATTAGAAATATAGACCATCAAATTTGAATTTAAACATTCACTTCTTTGCCATAATCATATTTAGATGAAGAGGCAATTTTTGTTTGTGATTATTTAAGCATAGCCTATTTGTTATGAACAACATAGACTATCAAATTCAACATGAAACAATAAATCACATCAACATTCATTTAAGCACAAAAGAGAGAAATAATTATCAAAATGTTGAAGCTACATGATTAGAGGCTTCATTACCCCTAAATTGAAGGGATTAGCCTCTCATTTGTGTTATCATATCAACACTTGTAGCTTGCAACATGAAATAAAAAAGAGGAAAAAGAGAGTAAAATGAAAAGTGTAACGACCCGCCATTTTGGACCATTCGCGTCCATTATAAGTGTATAGGTAGACACTCATGCCGGAGTTGAATTGCTCAAAATACCGCGTTGTTAATTTAAATTTGGCAAAACTGAACATATACAGTAAATAAAATAATCACAGATCACAGACACAGAGTAATAATTGCAGCGGAAATAAAAGAGATAGTAGTTCATGAAGCTACTATATGAATATATAAAATACATCAGAGTTTACAACAGAAGAGTAATACGATACATCAGAGTTAAACCAGATACAACGGAAGAGTAACACGATACTTCAGATACAAATCAGAATACATCACTGGAATCATCGAATACTGAAAGCAGAATAGATGGCTGGATCTTCAAGCAAAGCTCCAACTCCAAAGGTGAGTCTCGAATACTGGTACACTCAGTCTGACCCGAGCGTAAAGCAAAAACACAAGACACTCGAGTCAGGATTAACATTCTTATATTAATAAATCCAACTCAAGTGAAATAGCAATTGAAATACAAGTAACTCGAAGGATGTTTGGAATAACCATCCTTTAAGGATCCGTTAAACTATCTACTATATAGTAGTGTACGATAAGTAGATAATGTCTATCAGTAATATAAAGATATCAAAATAGCGTTAAGTCATGGCCCATTCCACCCTTAACACATTTTTATTCCCACAAGCATATACAAGACCGTAGTTTCCCCAAAACCGGAAGTCACCAGAGGGCAATCCATATACTCAAGGTACAAAACAAATTCGTAGTGGTCGCGCATAAATGGAATACAAGTATGACAAGGCACATGAGGCTATACCCAAGATAGTGATACTACCGTTCGCCTGATCCGGGCTGGTGAGAACGCAACGCCGCAGCGCCCGCAACACCGTGAGACAACACTCCCAAAATCAAGGGTGCACCAATCGACAATAAGTATAAGTAGTTCGAAGAAGTGTGTCCACTTGAGGTATCAATCCTCCATTGGCCCGGCACAGCTCCTGTTTTAGTCATTTCCAATTTGACACAAGTGTCAAGGCTATCCATTATCGTTCTCTTTCTTCAGTCAACACGTACATCATTCCAACCACTTCATTCTGGATCATCACTCCGCGTATAGTTATTAAAGTGGGTTTCGGTTTAGATAGAGAGTATATCCATAACCGAATTCCGGTCCCTTTAATAACTTCCGTAATTATTACACCGATTGGTCGTTTATTTATTTCAAAACCAAATCAATTTCAATTTCAAATAGAATTCGTAAACCAACATTTCATTTGTCTTTCTAAATCAATTTCCAATATTTACGTTTCAAAAACTTCCAAATTATCATTTCAAAATCTTATAATTCAATTTCAATTTCTATTTAAAACAATTCCAATTTTGACTCAAGTTTGTATATAAGTTTCATTCCGAAATCATTTAAATTATTTTAATTTAACATTCAAATCAATTTAAATTCATTTATCGATTTCATTCAATATTCATTAAGTAAATTTATCATTCAAAACAATTTCTATTAAACTTCCAATTCATTAAATCAATTTCTTAAGTTCAACTTCATTATATCAAAACTTACAAATTGAATTAAATTAAATTCGTCAAATCAAATTCTTCAACTTTCAAGTCTTACATTAATTTCAATAAATCACATTTTATTTCTTGTTAAAGAAATTCAATCTCACTTATTTACTTACTTAAATAATTTTCCAAAACTTAATTAATAAAGAAACTCAATTTCAATTCTTTACGAAGTAAAATTCACTTATTCAAAAGTTCAATTTTTCTTATTAAATAATTCCAATTCAATTTAATCATTTAATAATCCATTATTAAATAGTTCAAAACTTAATTATTAAATAATTTCAAAGTTTAATAATTTCAAACTTAATTATTAAATCATTTCAAAGTTTAATAATTTCAAACTTAATTCAATCATTTCTCAAATTAAACAACATCCTTTCATTGATTACATTGTTAATCCTCTGTTTCAGATTATTAAATATTACCATTTTCCTTTCATAAAAATTCAAATTTCAACTTCATTTCAAAACCCTATCATTTATTCAAATAAAATCTTCGTTTATTTTTAAATCAAATTATTGACCAATCGGGTTTTATTTAATTTTCTTTCCTAGGTCAAAGTTCAATTTGGGTATTTATCATTTCAACCCGATTCCAAATCAATTCAAAATCAAAGTATATCAAAGGGAACTTGCAGTGTGATAACTGGGATGGTGTCAAAGTAAATAAACAAGCAATAACAACAAACAATAACAGTCAAATAATCAATTCAAATAATCCCGAAATAACCGCATTAATTCGCATTGTTATTTGTACGAATTAATATAATTATTTCTAGAATCTACTCTATCATTTCAAGTAGATTAAAGATTATAACATTTCGGTTTCACTTGTCGTCTATTACAATTTCATACATCATCAGTTTAAACAACATACAATTGATGGTTCAAGGTGTAGTTAACAATCCTACGTGTCAATAAATTTAACAGTTAAAGGGGTTGTATTATACAAATGTCAGTTAATTAAATTTAACATTTAATTATCCTATATCAAGTTCAATTTCATACTGTTTATCATTTTAACATTAACAATTTAACGTCCAATATAAACATCAACAATCAATCAATTAACAACCAAACTGGATTATCATTTCATATATATAACAGATAATGGTGTCAGATGTCACAGGTGAACTGATACAGGTAATAACAGTGTAAATATCTAACAGCAGCATATTTCAATTGTCGTTTCAATTGAAATCAAATTTAATAAATAAAAGAACGTTAATCGTGAGTGAGTGCTCACCTTTCGAGGCTAGAGATGGACGAGAATAAGATGAGTTACGAATTCCAGGCAAATTTGGATTGGCACGAATTTGACGTTCAAAGCTGACGGCAAGGAATTGACGAAGTCGAGTAAGAGCTGGATCGATGAAGATAAACGGTATAAATGAACTTATATATATATAACTATTTATAAATATATATATACACACATAAAGTCATACTCAAAAATCCAAACATACATTAAATTAAATATATAGGAATTTCCAAATCCATTGGTTTGAAAATAAACTCGAGAGTACTGAAGTCGAACATATATCAAAAACAAATTATGTTTTATATTTAACAATATTTATTATAAATTTAGTACGGATAAAATTTACTTAAATTCTAAATAGTATATATAAAATAAAATTAATCTATGCAAGTTATTTATTCATGCAACAACTATATTCATTTTTCTCAAAATGTACGCCGACTCAAAACATATCAGTATAATTTGAAACAAATGGACATATACTAAAAAAAACAAATACGTAACAGTCTATATAACCATTAACCTATGCAATCAGTATATATCAAAACCCAAAGATTTATAACCCAGCAATACATATATAAGATAATGGTTTAAATATGTAAGCCTATACCTCTTGTACCGCTAAAATATAAAACAAATATAAGACACAGCTTATTTATCCAGCATATACTAACAAATATTGTAGAATATAGACACTGCAACCTATATGTCTATCTATTTATACATGTTTATAGAAGTACAGTTATACACACGTTATATCACACTTACATACATTAAATATACAACAACCAGGTTACACATAATTTATATAGACTTTTGAAATACTATTATATTTTATATCTATAATATGCATACGACATGTCCCTACTTCAAAAATATCAGCAGGTTATATGATTATATTCATGCTCTCTAAAATCAACATGGGAGAGGAAAATAATTAAAATGGAATTTATTAGTTTACTACCAGCTCTAAGTCAGTATCCAAACCGTATACATGAGAAGGCATACAATTACAACCAAGCTAATCTTCGTTTCGAAATCGGATTTTTCTAAATAGAAGATGAAAAGTATACTCTTATAAACATCTATACATAACCCGATCTATCATTTATATAGACTTTTATATAGGTAGAACTTAGACATTATCCCAACAGTTTAATATCCAACAACATACATAATAAATATATTATATATACTGTGAAATTTTATATAATGTCGTAAATACCTACAACTAGAAGAAGATGTAAAGCTCGTCGGTGAAGTGAAGATCGGTGGCAGGGAGTAGTGCGGCACGCTGGGAGGTGGGTAGGCGTGCGTGAGTGGTGGGCTAGGGTCTCGGCGCTTGGCCGAAGGGATGGGTGCATGAGTTCGGTGGCCAATGTCTGGGTGCGTGTACAGCTGCTGGGGAAGTGGAGTTGGAGGGCGACGAGGTGCTGTCGAAGCCGGAGGTGGCTGGCTGTGCTCGGGTGGAGGGGTGAACGGGGTTGCTCGATTGCAGGTTTTGCCGCAGGGAATGAGTGGAAAAACGGCGGAGCGTGCTGGTGGGTCGTGGCCAGAGAACGGTGGCCTAGGCGTTTAGGTGGGGAGGAACAGTTGTGAGTCTATGAGGTTGGGTGGCGTTTGGGAGCAAGGCTGTCTCGTGGAAGGCTAAAAGTGAAGTGGAAGAGCTTGCCCAAGTTAGGGTGATGGGAAAAAGTTGTCAAGGAGACTTGGCTCAGCAAAACGAAATGAAAAATTTATATTCTCTGATTGAAAAATGATGGACCACAAATGTAAATTGAAACCAGAGGAAAGTGAGGAAGAATGCATACACCTGCTTTGTTTATTTTTTCGTGAATGTAACTGAGAAGTAAGTTGAAAGGGCCAAAGCAGATAAATATCAAGGAATGTGAATAGAATACGAATTGAATAGATGGAATTATAAATGTTAAGTGGCCATTCAAACGTAGGTGGAAACCAGCTATGTGAATTGTAACCGGGAATGACAAAAGTTATATATGAACAGTTGTGAATATTAATGGTAGACGGTTATTCCTATACAAGTTTGACAACGAAAGGACAAGAACCCAAAAGGCATGAAACGGGTACCGATACGGTAGGCGTTACGCAAAGTGCAACGTGCAACGGAACTCCGAATTTGAAAATCGAGTATACCGTAGGGATCAGCACGACGAGACGATCAAAACGGTATATAGAAATCAGTTGTACGATCATCCGATAAAAATCGATATCGGTACCCGAATACTGCTATTTTGCAGAAAATAAGAACGACGGAGCCAAAGATGTCCGAATTTGGAAAAACGACAAACTGAAATCTTGCTCAGAAGATGGTTTAGAATTTTTCTATGTAAAAATATTTTGGTTTCGGAAATATTTTATTTTCATCGCTTTTTAACTGATTAAATTGAAGTGAATTTACGCGCGAAATAAACTTTCATATTTTCGAACGAAAATTTACCAGTTGCTATGTTTAACTAGACGTATTCCAAATATTAAATTTTTATTTCAAAATTTTATCGTTTAAAATTTCACAAAATTTCAACTAATGGCGTTATCAACAGTTGAAATTTTACGGGTTGTTACATTCTCCCCCACTCAAAACTTTTCGTCCCCGAAAAGGAACGAGGTAGAAGAATGGAAACAACCAGAAAGAAAAACAGATTTTGAAATACAAAATAACAATTAATTTAAACCATATAAATTCAAAATTTAAATTAATTGATAATAATTTAATCCATTTGATTTTCTTAAGTTAAATCAAGCTTTAACTATTTCTAGATTGATTTTCTTATTATCCAATCATCTTTAATTAACAGTTTCAAAATCATAAATTTGAATAGTCACTTATTACAATCATATTTTATTTCAGCAATTTAAATTCTTCTTTATTCCAAATTATTGTTAAATTTATTCTACTTAATATATCTTATCACATATATTTAACCCATATAAATTGATTTAAACCATAAAAGTTTCGATTTAAATTAATTTATATTTACTAATTTCTTTCAAATTCAAGGTATTTTCAGAAGTTGATCAAATTTCAATTTTTCTTTTCAAAACAGATTTATTTCATTATTAACTGAGTTTACCTATTATCCTATCTAACTCTATTAACATTTTATAATCAAAATTTAGTGTATAACATTTATTATAAACACTCAATTTTTATTTATAAATTCAATTTATTTTATGTATAATCCAATTACATATTCAACTTCTGAATGATTTAGGTAAGTTGTAGTAGAATGCAGTTGAACAATATACAATAAAATTTCCTAATTCAATTATTCAAGTTTAAATATTTACTCCAAATTTTGGTTTTATTTATAATTAAAATCATCCTTTAACAAAATTTAAGAATTAGATTTCCGATTAACTTTAAATAATTTAGAAATATATTTAACTTCAAATCAAAAAATATATTTTTCAAAACAAAACCGTAGCAAAGCTACAGAATGGTTTCTCCACTTCGAAACTCGAAAATGAACGTCGATGATGCGGCCGCCATCACCGAAATTATTTTCCAGCGACAAAGAGAAGAGCATTGGTTTCAACATTCTAAAGTTCTTTGAAAACGGTTTCTATTTGAAAATATTTCCAATAATATATACTTTAAAATTTTGAAACCAAAATTCGAAATCACCGGAAACTAAATTCTCAAATTTCTGAATTAAATTCATTTCAAATTCCAAATCAATTTATAAACCGTATTTGTAAATTTATTTAGAACAGTAAATGATAATCAAATATTATCATTTCAAACAACAATTTAATTAACCCATTAAATTCCAGAAAATTTTAACTTATATTTTTACAATATAATCAACAAATTTATTAACACTTAAATTTCAGAAAAATTTATACTTATATAAAATATAATCATACAAAACTATTTTATTTACTAAATTTGGAAACAATGTTGTGTCAGTTTGCTCTGCTCAAGTGTTTTGGAGATCCTATCGATAGCGCTGATCAGACGAATCGATCGGAAACCCAAATCACATCAACAACTCAAACAACACAATATATAAAACATTTTTAATAAAAATTTACAAATACATTCCTTTGCTCGACGATACAGGAATGAATTTTCAAACTAAGGATAGGGATTCAATTTTTTTTTTTTTTGTTGACTCAAATCAAAGAAAATTTCGATTCGACGATAGGTTTGAACAAAGACGAGATAATTAAATAACAAAATAAGGCGATGGATAAGTTTATATAAATCGCGGGCAACCTTAACCGGGTCGACCGTGACTTCAAGAACAAGATCGGTGTAGAGTTTTGAGGCAAACCTACATTCAATCTCAAGAAATAGAATTCAGGTATAGCAGGAGATAGATAGCATCGTAAACCAGGGACACAGAAATCTCCGGTAAATCAATGCCTATTATAAAGGAGTTTCACCCCTTTACAAATAATTCGAAGATTGGCGAGACCGCCAAGTTATTATAGGGATCATTCGAAGTGGAGTTATCGGATACTCCGAAATTGAAAGAAGACGGAATAGTGAGGGACACGAATGAATTTCGGAACCGAGGGGAACGTTCCAAAAATTCAAAGGAATCGAGTCAAAAGGAAGAGATTGAAACTCGAATGAGAGTGATTCTGTAAATACATTTACCCTATATGTTAAGTTTTGCCTAGAGCTACCAAAGCTCTGATACCAACTGTAACGACCCGCCATTTTGGACCATTCGCGTCCATTATAAGTGTATAGGTAGACACTCATGCCGGAGTTGAATTGCTCAAAATACCGCGTTGTTAATTTAAATTTGGCAAAACTGAACATATACAGTAAATAAAATAATCACAGATCACAGACACAGAGTAATAATTGCAGCGGAAATAAAAGAGATAGTAGTTCATGAAGCTACTATATGAATATATAAAATACATCAGAGTTTACAACAGAAGAGTAATACGATACATCAGAGTTAAACCAGATACAACGGAAGAGTAACACGATACTTCAGATACAAATCAGAATACATCACTGGAATCATCGAATACTGAAAGCAGAATAGATGGCTGGATCTTCAAGCAAAGCTCCAACTCCAAAGGTGAGTCTCGAATACTGGTACACTCAGTCTGACCCGAGCGTAAAGCAAAAACACAAGACACTCGAGTCAGGATTAACATTCTTATATTAATAAATCCAACTCAAGTGAAATAGCAATTGAAATACAAGTAACTCGAAGGATGTTTGGAATAACCATCCTTTAAGGATCCGTTAAACTATCTACTATATAGTAGTGTACGATAAGTAGATAATGTCTATCAGTAATATAAAGATATCAAAATAGCGTTAAGTCATGGCCCATTCCACCCTTAACACATTTTTATTCCCACAAGCATATACAAGACCGTAGTTTCCCCAAAACCGGAAGTCACCAGAGGGCAATCCATATACTCAAGGTACAAAACAAATTCGTAGTGGTCGCGCATAAATGGAATACAAGTATGACAAGGCACATGAGGCTATACCCAAGATAGTGATACTACCGTTCGCCTGATCCGGGCTGGTGAGAACGCAACGCCGCAGCGCCCGCAACACCGTGAGACAACACTCCCAAAATCAAGGGTGCACCAATCGACAATAAGTATAAGTAGTTCGAAGAAGTGTGTCCACTTGAGGTATCAATCCTCCATTGGCCCGGCACAGCTCCTGTTTTAGTCATTTCCAATTTGACACAAGTGTCAAGGCTATCCATTATCGTTCTCTTTCTTCAGTCAACACGTACATCATTCCAACCACTTCATTCTGGATCATCACTCCGCGTATAGTTATTAAAGTGGGTTTCGGTTTAGATAGAGAGTATATCCATAACCGAATTCCGGTCTCTTTAATAACTTCCGTAATTATTACACCGATTGGTCGTTTATTTATTTCAAAACCAAATCAATTTCAATTTCAAATAGAATTCGTAAACCAACATTTCATTTGTCTTTCTAAATCAATTTCCAATATTTACGTTTCAAAAACTTCCAAATTATCATTTCAAAATCTTATAATTCAATTTCAATTTCTATTTAAAACAATTCCAATTTTGACTCAAGTTTGTATATAAGTTTCATTCCGAAATCATTTAAATTATTTTAATTTAACATTCAAATCAATTTAAATTCATTTATCGATTTCATTCAATATTCATTAAGTAAATTTATCATTCAAAACAATTTCTATTAAACTTCCAATTCATTAAATCAATTTCTTAAGTTCAACTTCATTATATCAAAACTTACAAATTGAATTAAATTAAATTCGTCAAATCAAATTCTTCAACTTTCAAGTCTTACATTAATTTCAATAAATCACATTTTATTTCTTGTTAAAGAAATTCAATCTCACTTATTTACTTACTTAAATAATTTTCCAAAACTTAATTAATAAAGAAACTCAATTTCAATTCTTTACGAAGTAAAATTCACTTATTCAAAAGTTCAATTTTTCTTATTAAATAATTCCAATTCAATTTAATCATTTAATAATCCATTATTAAATAGTTCAAAACTTAATTATTAAATAATTTCAAAGTTTAATAATTTCAAACTTAATTATTAAATCATTTCAAAGTTTAATAATTTCAAACTTAATTCAATCATTTCTCAAATTAAACAACATCCTTTCATTGATTACATTGTTAATCCTCTGTTTCAGATTATTAAATATTACCATTTTCCTTTCATAAAAATTCAAATTTCAACTTCATTTCAAAACCCTATAATTTATTCAAATAAAATCTTCGTTTATTTTTAAATCAAATTATTGACCAATCGGGTTTTATTTAATTTTCTTTCCTAGGTCAAAGTTCAATTTGGGTATTTATCATTTCAACCCGATTCCAAATCAATTCAAAATCAAAGTATATCAAAGGGAACTTGCAGTGTGATAACTGGGATGGTGTCAAAGTAAATAAACAAGCAATAACAACAAACAATAACAGTCAAATAATCAATTCAAATAATCCCGAAATAACCGCATTAATTCGCATTGTTATTTGTACGAATTAATATAATTATTTCTAGAATCTACTCTATCATTTCAAGTAGATTAAAGATTATAACATTTCGGTTTCACTTGTCGTCTATTACAATTTCATACATCATCAGTTTAAACAACATACAATTGATGGTTCAAGGTGTAGTTAACAATCCTACGTGTCAATAAATTTAACAGTTAAAGGGGTTGTATTATACAAATGTCAGTTAATTAAATTTAACATTTAATTATCCTATATCAAGTTCAATTTCATACTGTTTATCATTTTAACATTAACAATTTAACGTCCAATATAAACATCAACAATCAATCAATTAACAACCAAACTGGATTATCATTTCATATATATAACAGATAATGGTGTCAGATGTCACAGGTGAACTGATACAGGTAATAACAGTGTAAATATCTAACAGCAGCATATTTCAATTGTCGTTTCAATTGAAATCAAATTTAATAAATAAAAGAACGTTAATCGTGAGTGAGTGCTCACCTTTCGAGGCTAGAGATGGACGAGAATAAGATGAGTTACGAATTCCAGGCAAATTTGGATTGGCACGAATTTGACGTTCAAAGCTGACGGCAAGGAATTGACGAAGTCGAGTAAGAGCTGGATCGATGAAGATAAACGGTATAAATGAACTTATATATATATAACTATTTATAAATATATATATACACACATAAAGTCATACTCAAAAATCCAAACATACATTAAATTAAATATATAGGAATTTCCAAATCCATTGGTTTGAAAATAAACTCGAGAGTACTGAAGTCGAACATATATCAAAAACAAATTATGTTTTATATTTAACAATATTTATTATAAATTTAGTACGGATAAAATTTACTTAAATTCTAAATAGTATATATAAAATAAAATTAATCTATGCAAGTTATTTATTCATGCAACAACTATATTCATTTTTCTCAAAATGTACGCCGACTCAAAACATATCAGTATAATTTGAAACAAATGGACATATACTAAAAAAAACAAATACGTAACAGTCTATATAACCATTAACCTATGCAATCAGTATATATCAAAACCCAAAGATTTATAACCCAGCAATACATATATAAGATAATGGTTTAAATATGTAAGCCTATACCTCTTGTACCGCTAAAATATAAAACAAATATAAGACACAGCTTATTTATCCAGCATATACTAACAAATATTGTAGAATATAGACACTGCAACCTATATGTCTATCTATTTATACATGTTTATAGAAGTACAGTTATACACACGTTATATCACACTTACATACATTAAATATACAACAACCAGGTTACACATAATTTATATAGACTTTTGAAATACTATTATATTTTATATCTATAATATGCATACGACATGTCCCTACTTCAAAAATATCAGCAGGTTATATGATTATATTCATGCTCTCTAAAATCAACATGGGAGAGGAAAATAATTAAAATGGAATTTATTAGTTTACTACCAGCTCTAAGTCAGTATCCAAACCGTATACATGAGAAGGCATACAATTACAACCAAGCTAATCTTCGTTTCGAAATCGGATTTTTCTAAATAGAAGATGAAAAGTATACTCTTATAAACATCTATACATAACCCGATCTATCATTTATATAGACTTTTATATAGGTAGAACTTAGACATTATCCCAACAGTTTAATATCCAACAACATACATAATAAATATATTATATATACTGTGAAATTTTATATAATGTCGTAAATACCTACAACTAGAAGAAGATGTAAAGCTCGTCGGTGAAGTGAAGATCGGTGGCAGGGAGTAGTGCGGCACGCTGGGAGGTGGGTAGGCGTGCGTGAGTGGTGGGCTAGGGTCTCGGCGCTTGGCCGAAGGGATGGGTGCATGAGTTCGGTGGCCAATGTCTGGGTGCGTGTACAGCTGCTGGGGAAGTGGAGTTGGAGGGCGACGAGGTGCTGTCGAAGCCGGAGGTGGCTGGCTGTGCTCGGGTGGAGGGGTGAACGGGGTTGCTCGATTGCAGGTTTTGCCGCAGGGAATGAGTGGAAAAACGGCGGAGCGTGCTGGTGGGTCGTGGCCAAAGAACGGTGGCCTAGGCGTTTAGGTGGGGAGGAACAGTTGTGAGTCTATGAGGTTGGGTGGCGTTTGGGAGCAAGGCTGTCTCGTGGAAGGCTAAAAGTGAAGTGGAAGAGCTTGCCCAAGTTAGGGTGATGGGAAAAAGTTGTCAAGGAGACTTGGCTCAGCAAAACGAAATGAAAAATTTATATTCTCTGATTGAAAAATGATGGACCACAAATGTAAATTGAAACCAGAGGAAAGTGAGGAAGAATGCATACACCTGCTTTGTTTATTTTTTCGTGAATGTAACTGAGAAGTAAGTTGAAAGGGCCAAAGCAGATAAATATCAAGGAATGTGAATAGAATACGAATTGAATAGATGGAATTATAAATGTTAAGTGGCCATTCAAACGTAGGTGGAAACCAGCTATGTGAATTGTAACCGGGAATGACAAAAGTTATATATGAACAGTTGTGAATATTAATGGTAGACGGTTATTCCTATACAAGTTTGACAACGAAAGGACAAGAACCCAAAAGGCATGAAACGGGTATCGATACGGTAGGCGTTACGCAAAGTGCAACGTGCAACGGAACTCCGAATTTGAAAATCGAGTATACCGTAGGGATCAGCACGACGAGACGATCAAAACGGTATATAGAAATCAGTTGTACGATCATCCGATAAAAATCGATATCGGTACCCGAATACTGCTATTTTGCAGAAAATAAGAACGACGGAGCCAAAGATGTCCGAATTTGGAAAAACGACAAACTGAAATCTTGCTCAGAAGATGGTTTAGAATTTTTCTATGTAAAAATATTTTGGTTTCGGAAATATTTTATTTTCATCGCTTTTTAACTGATTAAATTGAAGTGAATTTACGCGCGAAATAAACTTTCATATTTTCGAACGAAAATTTACCAGTTGCTATGTTTAACTAGACGTATTCCAAATATTAAATTTTTATTTCAAAATTTTATCGTTTAAAATTTCACAAAATTTCAACTAATGGCGTTATCAACAGTTGAAATTTTACGGGTTGTTACATTCTCCCCCACTCAAAACTTTTCGTCCCCGAAAAGGAACGAGGTAGAAGAATGGAAACAACCAGAAAGAAAAACAGATTTTGAAATACAAAATAACAATTAATTTAAACCATATAAATTCAAAATTTAAATTAATTGATAATAATTTAATCCATTTGATTTTCTTAAGTTAAATCAAGCTTTAACTATTTCTAGATTGATTTTCTTATTATCCAATCATCTTTAATTAACAGTTTCAAAATCATAAATTTGAATAGTCACTTATTACAATCATATTTTATTTCAGCAATTTAAATTCTTCTTTATTCCAAATTATTGTTAAATTTATTCTACTTAATATATCTTATCACATATATTTAACCCATATAAATTGATTTAAACCATAAAAGTTTCGATTTAAATTAATTTATATTTACTAATTTCTTTCAAATTCAAGGTATTTTCAGAAGTTGATCAAATTTCAATTTTTCTTTTCAAAACAGATTTATTTCATTATTAACTGAGTTTACCTATTATCCTATCTAACTCTATTAACATTTTATAATCAAAATTTAGTGTATAACATTTATTATAAACACTCAATTTTTATTTATAAATTCAATTTATTTTATGTATAATCCAATTACATATTCAACTTCTGAATGATTTAGGTAAGTTGTAGTAGAATGCAGTTGAACAATATACAATAAAATTTCCTAATTCAATTATTCAAGTTTAAATATTTACTCCAAATTTTGGTTTTATTTATAATTAAAATCATCCTTTAACAAAATTTAAGAATTAGATTTCCGATTAACTTTAAATAATTTAGAAATATATTTAACTTCAAATCAAAAAATATATTTTTCAAAACAAAACCGCAGCAAAGCTACAGAATGGTTTCTCCACTTCGAAACTCGAAAATGAACGTCGATGATGCGGCCGCCATCACCGAAATTATTTTCCAGCGACAAAGAGAAGAGCATTGGTTTCAACATTCTAAAGTTCTTTGAAAACGGTTTCTATTTGAAAATATTTCCAATAATATATACTTTAAAATTTTGAAACCAAAATTCGAAATCACCGGAAACTAAATTCTCAAATTTCTGAATTAAATTCATTTCAAATTCCAAATCAATTTATAAACCGTATTTATAAATTTATTTAGAACAGTAAATGATAATCAAATATTATCATTTCAAACAACAATTTAATTAACCCATTAAATTCCAGAAAATTTTAACTTATATTTTTACAATATAATCAACAAATTTATTAACACTTAAATTTCAGAAAAATTTATACTTATATAAAATATAATCATACAAAACTATTTTATTTACTAAATTTGGAAACAATGTTGTGTCAGTTTGCTCTGCTCAAGTGTTTTGGAGATCCTATCGATAGCGCTGATCAGACGAATCGATCGGAAACCCAAATCACATCAACAACTCAAACAACACAATATATAAAACATTTTTAATAAAAATTTACAAATACATTCCTTTGCTCGACGATACAGGAATGAATTTTCAAACTAAGGATAGGGATTCAATTTTTTTTTTTTGTTGACTCAAATCAAAGAAAATTTCGATTCGACGATAGGTTTGAACAAAGACGAGATAATTAAATAACAAAATAAGGCGATGGATAAGTTTATATAAATCGCGGGCAACCTTAACCGGGTCGACCGTGACTTCAAGAACAAGATCGGTGTAGAGTTTTGAGGCAAACCTACATTCAATCTCAAGAAATAGAATTCAGGTATAGCAGGAGATAGATAGCATCGTAAACCAGGGACACAGAAATCTCCGGTAAATCAATGCCTATTATAAAGGAGTTTCACCCCTTTATAAATAATTCGAAGATTGGCGAGACCGCCAAGTTATTATAGGGATCATTCGAAGTGGAGTTATCGGATACTCCGAAATTGAAAGAAGACGGAATAGTGAGGGACACGAATGAATTTCGGAACCGAGGGGAACGTTCCAAAAATTCAAAGGAATCGAGTCAAAAGGAAGAGATTGAAACTCGAATGAGAGTGATTCTGTAAATACATTTACCCTATATGTTAAGTTTTGCCTAGAGCTACCAAAGCTCTGATACCAACTGTAACGACCCGCCATTTTGGACCATTCGCGTCCATTATAAGTGTATAGGTAGACACTCATGCCGGAGTTGAATTGCTCAAAATACCGCGTTGTTAATTTAAATTTGGCAAAACTGAACATATACAGTAAATAAAATAATCACAGATCACAGACACAGAGTAATAATTGCAGCGGAAATAAAAGAGATAGTAGTTCATGAAGCTACTATATGAATATATAAAATACATCAGAGTTTACAACAGAAGAGTAATACGATACATCAGAGTTAAACCAGATACAACGGAAGAGTAACACGATACTTCAGATACAAATCAGAATACATCACTGGAATCATCGAATACTGAAAGCAGAATAGATGGCTGGATCTTCAAGCAAAGCTCCAACTCCAAAGGTGAGTCTCAAATACTGGTACACTCAGTCTGACCCGAGCGTAAAGCAAAAACACAAGACACTCGAGTCAGGATTAACATTCTTATATTAATAAATCCAACTCAAGTGAAATAGCAATTGAAATACAAGTAACTCGAAGGATGTTTGGAATAACCATCCTTTAAGGATCCGTTAAACTATCTACTATATAGTAGTGTACGATAAGTAGATAATGTCTATCAGTAATATAAAGATATCAAAATAGCGTTAAGTCATGGCCCATTCCACCCTTAACACATTTTTATTCCCACAAGCATATACAAGACCGTAGTTTCCCCAAAACCGGAAGTCACCAGAGGGCAATCCATATACTCAAGGTACAAAACAAATTCGTAGTGGTCGCGCATAAATGGAATACAAGTATGACAAGGCACATGAGGCTATACCCAAGATAGTGATACTACCGTTCGCCTGATCCGGGCTGGTGAGAACGCAACGCCGCAGCGCCCGCAACACCGTGAGACAACACTCCCAAAATCAAGGGTGCACCAATCGACAATAAGTATAAGTAGTTCGAAGAAGTGTGTCCACTTGAGGTATCAATCCTCCATTGGCCCGGCACAGCTCCTGTTTTAGTCATTTCCAATTTGACACAAGTGTCAAGGCTATCCATTATCGTTCTCTTTCTTCAGTCAACACGTACATCATTCCAACCACTTCATTCTGGATCATCACTCCGCGTATAGTTATTAAAGTGGGTTTCGGTTTAGATAGAGAGTATATCCATAACCGAATTCCGGTCCCTTTAATAACTTCCGTAATTATTACACCGATTGGTCGTTTATTTATTTCAAAACCAAATCAATTTCAATTTCAAATAGAATTCGTAAACCAACATTTCATTTGTCTTTCTAAATCAATTTCCAATATTTACGTTTCAAAAACTTCCAAATTATCATTTCAAAATCTTATAATTCAATTTCAATTTCTATTTAAAACAATTCCAATTTTGACTCAAGTTTGTATATAAGTTTCATTCCGAAATCATTTAAATTATTTTAATTTAACATTCAAATCAATTTAAATTCATTTATCGATTTCATTCAATATTCATTAAGTAAATTTATCATTCAAAACAATTTCTATTAAACTTCCAATTCATTAAATCAATTTCTTAAGTTCAACTTCATTATATCAAAACTTACAAATTGAATTAAATTAAATTCGTCAAATCAAATTCTTCAACTTTCAAGTCTTACATTAATTTCAATAAATCACATTTTATTTCTTGTTAAAGAAATTCAATCTCACTTATTTACTTACTTAAATAATTTTCCAAAACTTAATTAATAAAGAAACTCAATTTCAATTCTTTATGAAGTAAAATTCACTTATTCAAAAGTTCAATTTTTCTTATTAAATAATTCCAATTCAATTTAATCATTTAATAATCCATTATTAAATAGTTCAAAACTTAATTATTAAATAATTTCAAAGTTTAATAATTTCAAACTTAATTATTAAATCATTTCAAAGTTTAATAATTTCAAACTTAATTCAATCATTTCTCAAATTAAACAACATCCTTTCATTGATTACATTGTTAATCCTCTGTTTCAGATTATTAAACATTACCATTTTCCTTTCATAAAAATTCAAATTTCAACTTCATTTCAAAACCCTATCATTTATTCAAATAA
Source organism: Allium fistulosum (assembly GCA_030737815.1). Lineage (NCBI taxonomy): Eukaryota > Viridiplantae > Streptophyta > Magnoliopsida > Asparagales > Amaryllidaceae > Allium > Allium fistulosum. The sequence continues at coordinate 625,583,374 of CM060905.1, read as the reverse complement.
AATCTTCGTTTATTTTTAAATCAAATTATTGACCAATCGGGTTTTATTTAATTTTCTTTCCTAGGTCAAAGTTCAATTTGGGTATTTATCATTTCAACCCGATTCCAAATCAATTCAAAATCAAAGTATATCAAAGGGAACTTGCAGTGTGATAACTGGGATGGTGTCAAAGTAAATAAACAAGCAATAACAACAAACAATAACAGTCAAATAATCAATTCAAATAATCCCGAAATAACCGCATTAATTCGCATTGTTATTTGTACGAATTAATATAATTATTTCTAGAATCTACTCTATCATTTCAAGTAGATTAAAGATTATAACATTTCGGTTTCACTTGTCGTCTATTACAATTTCATACATCATCAGTTTAAACAACATACAATTGATGGTTCAAGGTGTAGTTAACAATCCTACGTGTCAATAAATTTAACAGTTAAAGGGGTTGTATTATACAAATGTCAGTTAATTAAATTTAACATTTAATTATCCTATATCAAGTTCAATTTCATACTGTTTATCATTTTAACATTAACAATTTAACGTCCAATATAAACATCAACAATCAATCAATTAACAACCAAACTGGATTATCATTTCATATATATAACAGATAATGGTGTCAGATGTCACAGGTGAACTGATACAGGTAATAACAGTGTAAATATCTAACAGCAGCATATTTCAATTGTCGTTTCAATTGAAATCAAATTTAATAAATAAAAGAACGTTAATCGTGAGTGAGTGCTCACCTTTCGAGGCTAGAGATGGACGAGAATAAGATGAGTTACGAATTCCAGGCAAATTTGGATTGGCACGAATTTGACGTTCAAAGCTGACGGCAAGGAATTGACGAAGTCGAGTAAGAGCTGGATCGATGAAGATAAACGGTATAAATGAACTTATATATATATAACTATTTATAAATATATATATACACACATAAAGTCATACTCAAAAATCCAAACATACATTAAATTAAATATATAGGAATTTCCAAATCCATTGGTTTGAAAATAAACTCGAGAGTACTGAAGTCGAACATATATCAAAAACAAATTATGTTTTATATTTAACAATATTTATTATAAATTTAGTACGGATAAAATTTACTTAAATTCTAAATAGTATATATAAAATAAAATTAATCTATGCAAGTTATTTATTCATGCAACAACTATATTCATTTTTCTCAAAATGTACGCCGACTCAAAACATATCAGTATAATTTGAAACAAATGGACATATACTAAAAAAAACAAATACGTAACAGTCTATATAACCATTAACCTATGCAATCAGTATATATCAAAACCCAAAGATTTATAACCCAGCAATACATATATAAGATAATGGTTTAAATATGTAAGCCTATACCTCTTGTACCGCTAAAATATAAAACAAATATAAGACACAGCTTATTTATCCAGCATATACTAACAAATATTGTAGAATATAGACACTGCAACCTATATGTCTATCTATTTATACATGTTTATAGAAGTACAGTTATACACACGTTATATCACACTTACATACATTAAATATACAACAACCAGGTTACACATAATTTATATAGACTTTTGAAATACTATTATATTTTATATCTATAATATGCATACGACATGTCCCTACTTCAAAAATATCAGCAGGTTATATGATTATATTCATGCTCTCTAAAATCAACATGGGAGAGGAAAATAATTAAAATGGAATTTATTAGTTTACTACCAGCTCTAAGTCAGTATCCAAACCGTATACATGAGAAGGCATACAATTACAACCAAGCTAATCTTCGTTTCGAAATCGGATTTTTCTAAATAGAAGATGAAAAGTATACTCTTATAAACATCTATACATAACCCGATCTATCATTTATATAGACTTTTATATAGGTAGAACTTAGACATTATCCCAACAGTTTAATATCCAACAACATACATAATAAATATATTATATATACTGTGAAATTTTATATAATGTCGTAAATACCTACAACTAGAAGAAGATGTAAAGCTCGTCGGTGAAGTGAAGATCGGTGGCAGGGAGTAGTGCGGCACGCTGGGAGGTGGGTAGGCGTGCGTGAGTGGTGGGCTAGGGTCTCGGCGCTTGGCCGAAGGGATGGGTGCATGAGTTCGGTGGCCAATGTCTGGGTGCGTGTACAGCTGCTGGGGAAGTGGAGTTGGAGGGCGACGAGGTGCTGTCGAAGCCGGAGGTGGCTGGCTGTGCTCGGGTGGAGGGGTGAACGGGGTTGCTCGATTGCAGGTTTTGCCGCAGGGAATGAGTGGAAAAACGGCGGAGCGTGCTGGTGGGTCGTGGCCAAAGAACGGTGGCCTAGGCGTTTAGGTGGGGAGGAACAGTTGTGAGTCTATGAGGTTGGGTGGCGTTTGGGAGCAAGGCTGTCTCGTGGAAGGCTAAAAGTGAAGTGGAAGAGCTTGCCCAAGTTAGGGTGATGGGAAAAAGTTGTCAAGGAGACTTGGCTCAGCAAAACGAAATGAAAAATTTATATTCTCTGATTGAAAAATGATGGACCACAAATGTAAATTGAAACCAGAGGAAAGTGAGGAAGAATGCATACACCTGCTTTGTTTATTTTTTCGTGAATGTAACTGAGAAGTAAGTTGAAAGGGCCAAAGCAGATAAATATCAAGGAATGTGAATAGAATACGAATTGAATAGATGGAATTATAAATGTTAAGTGGCCATTCAAACGTAGGTGGAAACCAGCTATGTGAATTGTAACCGGGAATGACAAAAGTTATATATGAACAGTTGTGAATATTAATGGTAGACGGTTATTCCTATACAAGTTTGACAACGAAAGGACAAGAACCCAAAAGGCATGAAACGGGTACCGATACGGTAGGCGTTACGCAAAGTGCAACGTGCAACGGAACTCCGAATTTGAAAATCGAGTATACCGTAGGGATCAGCACGACGAGACGATCAAAACGGTATATAGAAATCAGTTGTACGATCATCCGATAAAAATCGATATCGGTACCCGAATACTGCTATTTTGCAGAAAATAACGACGGAGCCAAAGATGTCCGAATTTGGAAAAACGACAAACTGAAATCTTGCTCAGAAGATGGTTTAGAATTTTTCTATGTAAAAATATTTTGGTTTCGGAAATATTTTATTTTCATCGCTTTTTAACTGATTAAATTGAAGTGAATTTACGCGCGAAATAAACTTTCATATTTTCGAACGAAAATTTACCAGTTGCTATGTTTAACTAGACGTATTCCAAATATTAAATTTTTATTTCAAAATTTTATCGTTTAAAATTTCACAAAATTTCAACTAATGGCGTTATCAACAGTTGAAATTTTACGGGTTGTTACAAAAAGAAAAGCTAAGTAAAAAGAAATGAACACTAAGCTACTAACAACATAAGAAAGTGAGCATGTAAATGTAAAAGAACATTAACTAACATTGCATAGAAAGAAAGATTAGTTACATGAAAGAAATGGCTAAGTAGCCATGAAAAGAAAAGAGAAGCTTTATTTTATTTCTAAGCTAAAAACTAACTAAGAGGAAGAGGGGGTTACATGAAGATATTGGGTATTTAAATAAGTTAGAAACCCTAATCCATATTTTTGGGGAATGCCCAAACTACCCCTTAGGAAGTGTGGTGACCAAGTAACCATTAGCATCCACTAATCATCCAATAAGTGTGCATGAAGATTTAATGGTCTTTTAGCATGTGCATTAGCTCTTAAGTGTAAATTAATGTAGGTGGGTAAGTGGGGTCCTCCATGATCTTCACTTTGAATTATTTTCATCTTCATTTGTTCTCTTCACTCTTGTGCATGCATATATCATCATGAAACTACTTGTAAAATTCACTAAATTTCCTACAAAACAACATAGAAAATTCCAAGTAAATTTTTACAATTTAATAAATGCATAAAAATGACCATTTTGCCCCTATATGAAGATGAATATGTGACAATTTGAAAATAATTAAAATTTTGGTTTAAACAAGTTAAAATACCCAATAAGATCATTTATTAAATTTAAATAGATTAAATATGGTGGTAAAAATATGCACATCAGTGGCGTAGTATAAGCGTAGTAAAGCTTTTGTAAATAAGATGTTATGTTTATTTGTTGATTATTTTGAGTAAAATATATCGTATATCAAATTCTCTACTTAACCCCTTTTCGAGGACGAAAAGTTTTGAGTGGGGGAGAGTGTAATGACCTATAGTTTTAACTATTTTAAATTACTAAATTTAATATGATTATTTAATAAAATGGTTAAATATAAAAATTTGATTGTTTATTGAATATAATAAAATTTTGAAATAAAAAATTATGTAGATTTTAGCGATAACATTTTTTGAAATGAAATTCTATGTATTGACTGTGTTTATAATCAATAATTGGAGTTGAATAATAAATGTGAATTATTTAAATAGAAATAAAATAATTTTTGATAACTAAAATTTATTTGGAATTTAATGATTTATTAATATCGATTTATTGGATAATCAAATCGTTTAAAATTTAATATTGGAAATTATTTAAATAATTGAATTCTAAATATAATGTGAATGAAAATTATATCGAAAATTGATTTAAATTTTATTTAAACAAGAATGAAATTTTTAACTTCTAAAATTGAGTTTAAAAGTGAATAAATAGAAATGGGAAATTTTATATTTTAATTAATTAACGAGTAAAAATAACCATTTGGCCACTGTCTCGGATTTTGACAAAACTAGTTCATTGGATCCGTAATGGTAAATTATTGTAGGATTTCATGTTTTGTAGCGGTCAGACTTATCGTTTGGTCGTGCGAGCTTGAAACGCGTAGAAATTAATTAAAGGAATTCGATTAAAATTATTTTATTTTGAAAAGCTATCTTCTGCATACGATCGAATTAGGCCTCGAGACTAGTTTCATTGTGTTCAGAACAGGGGTAAAACATATAGAACATCAAGCGGCACGCTTCATTTGGAGCTCGAGAATTTCAGGCGTTTATAGGCGAGATATTTTCAAATTATAATAATATAGATATTTCTTCCTTCCTCCAACATATCGTACAGGCAGCCCCCATTTTGTCTACTCCATACTTCATCTCCTTTCCCTCTCTCTTTTCAAAACCGCGGATTAAAAAAAAAGAAATAAAAAAAAATCGCGCAGCCTTTAGCTTAAGCACGAGATCGAGGTGGCGCGGCGGCCGTTGGTTGCAACGGCGAGGTCGGCTGCGTTTAGGGTTTTCGGAGATTCAATTTCCGCACACGCTGGCAATGGGTGGCTGTGAAGGCATGGTGGTAAGCGCGTAGTTCAGGCTCGGTCGGCGATGGCCTGCGGTGGTCAACGGCCTCAGGCAATGTCGGGGCGATCATCTTTCATGTTTTTTATATATAAAAAAATATACGAAGCATGATTCGCGACTGGGAGAAGGAGAGGGAGATCGCAGCCTAAGGAAGAACGTGTGCAGCCAAGGATTGATGAGGGTACTTGGTTGTTAATTATTTTATTAAGTCAATTTATATGTTAATTATAATCGTATATTAAATATCGTATAACTTTCTCGTACGAGGCCCGTTTTGGATGGAACAAGTTGCGTTGCGACCGTATCAACGTCGTCTACGGCATGGAGTCAAATTGGAATTTATTTAAAGCTATAAAATGTTCGGTTTCAAATAAAAGGTCAGCGTTTTATACGCTCACAAAGTACTAAAATAATTTTATGTTAGTTAAATTTATATCGTGAAGTGATTTAAATTTATTGACTGTTGTTTGGTAAATTTAACTGATATTTAAATTGATATGAATTGAAATGATAGGAATTTGAATTGACAGTTCAAATTTGAAATAGGAATTAAATTGCTAGTTAAATTCCCGATTATTGATAATTAGTAAATTGTTATGATATTTTGACTGATTTGGATGTTGATTGTGATGGATGTTATTGATTGATATTTTGGATGATTTGGATGTTTATTTATTTTGATATATCCTGTTATCACCATGTATATTATTTGACAGTATATAAAACAGTTAATTGAATTATTTCGAATAAATTAAGAAATAGATTAAAATGATATATATACCTATGACATCTATTTTGGATTGAAATGATATATATCCATCCTTGAAATTGAAATTGAAATAACTGATCACCTGGCCATAGCACAGAAAATTATATACGGACACCGGATTGGTTAAATTAAATAATTTTAAAAGTCTTGGTTTTGAAATTATTTAAATGATTTTAGTTTAAAGAAATAAAATCAAATTTATGAAGATTGAATTAATTATGAATTCGAGTTTGAAATGTTGAAATTAAAATTTGATTAAAAGAAATTGTTTTAAATAACTTAATTGGATTTTAAACTCATGATGGAAATATGATTTGAATTATCGAAACTGAATTGTTTAAAAATATTTGAATTTTACTTGAACTTCAAAGTTATTTAAGTAAAGGTAATTTAAATCGATATTTTAAATTTGAGCTCGAAATTGAATTATTCTAAAGATTTGAATCTAAAATTCGAACAATGAAGTTTAATTTGAATTAAATAATTTAAATTGATATCCTGAAAATGAACTCGAAATTAATATAAATTTAAATTGTTTAAAATTAGAGTTGAATTGAAATTTAAACCATTGAATTGAAGTGCTGAATCGAATTTGAAGTTAAAAATGAAATTTGGAATTGAAATGGATTTGAATTGGAACTGGAATCGAGTTATTTCGAAATAAAATCGAAATTGAGTCTATTTGAATGGAATTAAAATTGAAGATGATCTGAATTGAAAGATTTAGGATTGAATCAGTTTGACTTTGAAACTATTTTCAAATAAATCATTTTAATATAAACCGTTTAAATCTATCTTTTAAATATTCAAATTATTTTGATTTTCCAAGCTATTTTATTATATAAACCATTTTCAATACTGGAACTATTTTATATTAAACTATTTTAATTATTTAAACTATTCTTTCTATTCAAACTATTTTCTAAAAATTCAAACTGGTCAGGGTGGGAATTGTTTATATTTAAATCATGGATTTAAATACGAATTGAGATAAATTGAAGTTATAACCTAAATTGTAATTCGAATTGAATTTTGAAGTAAATATGATGATTTCTATATGAAATTTATTTTGAAGCGAATATGATATTTTGATATTAAGTATGAATTGTTTTCGAAATGTGAAAGTACCAACCGGTGTGTAGAACGACGTTTGGTTGTTAAAGAGACCGGGGCCTCTCATTTGGCATACTCTCTGTCAATATTGGAACCACTTTAACAATTGTGTATGCGGATGGGACTCCAGAACGAAGTGGTTGGATTTGGCGTCGTTTGGTGGATTTGAAGAAAAAGAACAATGATGGATAGACCGCGGCACTTGTGCCAATTTGAAATGACTAAAACAGGACGGCTTGAAGGGCCAAGCGGGCTAGCTACCCCTAGCGGACTTCCGTTCTTCGATTTTCTTGGACTCATTCCATATTATTCCTCTTGTTGTTGGTTTTGATTGGTGCACCTTGATTTTGGGATAGCCTCCCTTTGACTCGATTTGGGATGGATGTACGCGGTGGGCAATCATGGCTGCGATGCGCTACCACTAGCCCTGCGACCCGAACTGGTAGTATCCTACCTTGGGAATTGCCTTACGTGCCTAGTCACACTTTTATCCCTATATGAGACCACCATGATTTTAGTTTAGTGTTGTTGTATCACGGCGTATCCTTATTCCTCGACGTTCTACTGGGGCGTTATATGCAAACTGTACGACAATGCTTAAAAACGCGTTAAGGGGGATTAATGTAAGCCTTAACGCTAAGAAAAATATATTTATTTTACTGATTAGACATTATATATAGTGTATTCTACTATATATAAATAATTTGACGGATCCTTAAGAGATGGAAAATCCTGTAAAATCTCTTGAGTTATTGTACACACGTTATACACTGGATAAGAGATGTAAAATCCCGAAAACATCTCTGACGCTATTACACTCATGTTATGTGATATCGATTTGACTCACATATGGGTATTTTAGTCCTGACTCGAGTGTTTTGTTTTTCATTATGCTCGGGTCAATCTTGAGTTTTTCAACGCATTGAAGATTATTCTCTAGAGGACGAAGGCAAAGATTTGGTATATTATTATTACTAATATTATTCATGTTTGTACCAAAATTGGGCACAACACTCTTCGGAAGTGTTTGAAGAGATAAAATGAAGAAAGTAAATGTAAAAAGAGGATTATCTAACAAACACTCCAAACAATAATCAGAAAAACAACAAAAGAACATAGAGATTTAGAGTGGTTCGGCGTGTTGCCTACGTCCACTATGAAATGATTGACTTTTATTAACTTTTGCTTGTTGGTTACAGCGGTTTACAACAGTAAATTTCGAGTACAACAGCGATTTTTGAATGCAACAACGGTTTCAGCAGAGTCTGGACGTCAAAGAGCCAAAAGATCCCTTTTCTGTAGGTTCGGGGCTGCTATTTATAGGCCTAGGTAGCAAATATCTCGCTCAGATCTCGGGAGACCTTTTCTGGCACGTGGGTGGGCCCACGCAATCGATCCCATGCAGTGTGCACTCGATCTGTGATCGATACGAATGAATTTCGTATCGATCGTAATTTGGTCCAATCGAGTCGAGATCGACCTTGAACATTCTTGAGGATGTACGCAAGCTTCTGTGAAAATTTGGTAGCATTTGGACTTGTAGATTGTGAGTTATGATCGATGTAACCTTGTGTTTTCTCTAGGCCGTTGAATTCGCATCAATACCTTTCGTATCGATTTGTTCGTGTCGCTTTTTGGGCACGTGCTTGCAAGTTGACATGGCGCTAACTCCTCGGATCGATCCACTTTTCATGCCGAGTGACTAAGTCGTTTATTGGAGTGTATCTTGTTCGCATCGATCACCTTTGCCTTGTTCGTATCGATTGTCATTGTTATGTTCGCATTGATCGCTTAATGGGTTACTTCGTATCGATAGCTGGGGGCCGTTTCGTATCGATCGTTTGATGTTTTATTCGTATCGATCATTGATTGATCGATACGAGCTGTGCAATTGGGATCGATACGAATTGATTCCAATTGATGGATACGAAGTTGGGCGTACGTGTTGGATACGAACAACATATAATTGATGGATACGAAGCGATGTTCATTGATGGATACGAACAATATATAATTAATGGATGCGAATTAATTCCAATTGATGGATACGAACAACAGTTAACTGATGGATGCGAACAGACGAAGCTTGATGGATGCGAACAAGGCCTCTCAGTTGATGGATACGAAGGGTGTGGTTCCAGATGGATGAAAGCGGAATCGATGCGAAGAGAGCGCAATGATGGATTCGAATGAATCAACTTCCTTGGCTTGCATCGATCATATCTTGAGCATACCGACTCGGATTGACTTGAAATTTGGAACGTTGACTTCCATAGCTTTACATATCATGTCATGTTGATTGTAGCTTGATCCGGACTTAGACAAAATTCGTCAATATCCATAGCAGGCCTGCATATAACCGATCTTCGGGACAGACTGTCCTCGGTCTCCGGTTAATTTTTTGGTGTCACGGCCTTGCCAAAAGGCGAGATAACAATTCCCAGCATCACGTTGTTTTGCTACATCATATTTTGTTTCTGTTGTATATATAACTCTGGTAAATGTTGTATAAATTCTAATCAAATATATAGTAAACAACTTCATGGACTGCTTATTTGATTATTATATTTTGTCATTCCGCTGGGAGATTCTGTGTTGTTTTCTTCTTCCTTTCTTATTTTTCTTAACTAACCACGTTGATTATCTATGTTTCGGATTGTTTAAGTTGGACATATGTGGATTATTGTCAATTTAAACCTTCTGAAATGTGGTTCGTCACATCTGTTATCAAAATAATATCCTAAATTGGGTTTGACTCGTTTCCAGATCATATTGCTCGAAAGAACATCATATTATTCGAAAGAACATAGAATGTAGTATTATAACTTATGTATCACACAAAAATGCCAGGGTGCAACTCTAGTCACACAAGAGTTCTGCTAGTCTATGTCCCTCATAGTAACCACTCTTACTTACCATTAAACTCTGAAAGAGTTAGTGGTATGCCATTGTAGAAATTATGTAATTTGTTATATATATCTAACTCGTAGTAACGATGTCCGTTTTCCTTTATACATTTTGTTTAAATTATAATATAATTAACTAAGTAATTAATTTAAAGTATATAATAAGAAAATTCTTGAATAAAATATTATGTGATTATAATCGTAAATAGTTGCAATCATCCGCAGTTAATCAAAAAATAAAATGCATTTCGTTTTAAATATTCTTGGTCAAGATGTGTCGAGAAAAGGATTTCAATTCATCCGTTGATACTAGAGTGTGTAACGCACTTCAATTTTGGGCAATGTATTACTAGCGGTTGTTGTAGGGGACCAAGAGGTTACGTACTTGTAGTTATTGGATAAATATAGATTGACTCGTTCGAAAGTTTTCTAGTAGTTGATAACAAGTAGGTCAAACATAAAATCTCGGTATGATGATGTTACATGGTTCTCTCAACTTAAAAATATTGTGGAACTTTAATGTGGATCCTCCACTTTGATTATAGTTAAATTATGACATGGCTATCCATCGAGCGACTGTAGTTAGGTCTGAGTTGAAGCATTGAAAGTGAAACACTATTCAATAGAAAATTCATCTCCTAGGTTGTATGAGGTCACGGTACATTGTAGTCAACTCAAAGTCAAAAACACTGGCCATAGTAGTACGATTAATAATAAATGCTATTATTGAACCAATGACTTTGTTTTGGACAAACTAAATTGAATATGGATAACATTGAAATTCAGACTAATATCAAATTTCATATATCCTAAAATGATATAGTTTTGACGAAGTGAACGTGTGTAAATAATCGTCACTAAAAAGTACCGCTTAAGAATGTGTGATATCAGCACTACAAGTCTTAGATAATATACTGTTAGAAGTGAGCCAGCCCGCAACGGAAGTTATGGGTGAATTTCAATTTTTATTATCCTATTGGATCTTTATAGGGCCTATAAAGTCTAGTTTATTTAGAACATTTCTAAATTTTATTTAAATAAAATCTTTTATTTTATTTAAATTTATAAATTGGTATATTTTAATTTAATTTATGCTATAATTTATATATATGTGTCATTTACACATATATATGTATGTGCATGTGTAACATATCAATCCGTACAAGATATAATATGCTCGTATATAGAAGATTACATCACAACAGTTATGTTAGCTCATCTAATATGCAAATCTCTTGTCCAAATATATGTGTGTGTATACACTTTTGATTTTATAAAAAATAGTACAATATATATGTATATATTAAAATTTTATTTCTATATAATTTTGTATAAACATACCAGTAATAATATATGAACATGACTATATAATATTAACAAAATGTTTATATTTATTAATATATAAATATGTTTATATCATTTAAAATACGATAAGTAATTTTTTTGCTGTAATGTTGAAAATAGAATTCATATAAGTATAAAAGATATTAATACACACACACATTTATATATATATATATAATTGAATATGTTAAATGATTATATATATGTATATATATATATGTATAATAAATATGTATACAAGCATTATGGCATGTGCTTCGCCGGTGAATTATATTTCGACAAATTTTATATGTTTAACATAGGGGTGGGCATAAACCGCACCGCTATACGGAAACCGCCCGAACCGAACCGCAAAAACGGTGCGGAAACCCGCACCGAATCTTCTAACCAAAGCAAATACCTCAAACCGGACCGACCCGCATTGATACGGTTCGGTTGCGGTTTGGACGATTGAACCAACCATATTAAACCGGACCGAACCGAATATTTACACTAGTAATTTATGATAAAAATATAAGCAATCCTATCTTATTTTAGATTCTAACGATGTATATTCTATTTTTAGCGTATGTTGTTATATTAATAATATTCGCTGTCATAAAGGAAGAAGTTATAGTTTTGGTATAATATTTTTCATCGTTTTTTGATAAATGCTGATTATAATCTTATTCTAGTCATTTTCCTTGATGATTATGCATTGATTAATGTTGATGTTTGTTTAATCTACCAAAAAAATCTCACTTGTAGCTAAATGTCAAATTGAAATATTCATACAGTTAAGAACTAATCTTTCATTTCAGTATAACATTGTGTGTTTTAACCTTTAAGTGTATAAGCTTCACATAGTTGCCTTCGTAGATTGATTGTTGATGTAAGTAATTCTCTTATTTCATATTTAATGTGGGTTCAAACTAGACCGGACCGAAACTGTACCGTGTTACATTCAAACCGAACCGAAACCGAACCGCTTAAAAGATTAGTATAATGGTTTGTATTTTTGATTAACCGTTTGATGCGGTGCGGAAGCGGTTTGGACTCCAAACCGACCCGCGCCCACCCCTAGTTTAACACATTCAAAAAAAAAGATTTACATAAATGTTTAGCTATATTTTTGCACTGTTATTTTGAATTTTTATTTCTAAATTGCAGCATCAAAATTTTTGTTAGTTTGACTTTTATTTATATTACTAAATGATAAAAAACGAATTTTTAAAGGAAGTTTATTTGTTAGATCATATTTTTAAGTGACGTTAAGGTTAGATAATATTTGTAATGCATTGTGAATTTGTAAAGGAAGTTTAATTGCTACATCCTATTTTCAAGTTTAATTTGTGAAGTAATTATTTTTCTACAAATTGTATATGTTTAATACATTCGAAAGAATGATTTGCACAAATATTTAGCCATATCTTTGCATTGAAATCATGTGTAGTTAGTCTAAATTTTTATTTCTAAGTTGCTAATCTAATTTTTTGTTAGTTTGAATTTTTATTTATATTAATATTTTCAAGTAAAGGAAGTTTATTTGTTAGATCCTATTTTTAAGTAATATTAAGATTTGATAATATTTGCAGTGCATTTGGAATTTGTAAAAGAAGTTTAATTGCTAGATCATATTTTCAAGTGATATTAAAATTTGATAATAGTAATGAAGGGGCATTTTTGGTAGTTCATGCTGACACTAAAAAAGTTTGTCACCAAAGATATTACAATATTATTAAAGATGCATTAATATAAATAAAATTATGAAATAATTTCATTTATATATATATATAGCTGGTCTTGCGCATAGATCATGATATTTTTTTATTTTAAATTTTAAATTTTTTTATTGAGAAAACGGATGTGTAGTGCGAGACTACATAGCCAAAAAGCATATATTAAAATTAAAATAATCTTTCGATCAACAAGCATGATCGGTAGTATCAAAATGCGAGCACACTAAATAGATATGAAATACATCGCACTAGTCATAACAAGAACAAAGTACATGCGATATACATAAAACAAAATGAAACGGCACTACACAACATCAAAAGGAGAAACAAAATACTGGCAGTAGACACCAAGAGGCCAAGAGCGAGAGCGGCTAGTCCACATCAGATGGGTTGATATCACCTGTAACTCGCAGGAGGGGCACATCACAGCTGTTAACCGATTCATTGTTAGGCGCAGCGCTGCCTAACCTGAGCTATAGAGAAGAAGAGCAACTCCCTGTAAAAAAAGAGAATAAATGAGAAATCTTATAACATAAATCCATACGAGGACGAGCAGTGTTGCTGAAACATCTAGAACTCCTCTCCATCCAGATAATGCAGCTAAACATGGAGAGGAAGGTGTTGGCTACTCTGGAATGGGAGTTTTAATGCAAGTGCTCATAAAATGACTGAAGAAGGGATAAAATTAAGGAGGTGAATAGCAGAGGTGGTCCAAATGAAGAAAGTCAAACCACAGTCGAAGAAAAGGTGCTTTATACTCTCGGGGGAGGAGTTGCACATCGGACAGGATGGATCAATGCGAAGGCCCAAACGAATTAAGCGATCTTTGGTGTTGATCTTACCATGCATAAGAAGCCACACATGAAATTTAACTCTCATGGGGACCTTGCATTTCCAGCATCTAGGGAAGCTGGAGTGTCTTACGGAGTTGGAGAGGTGGGTGTAGAGTGACTTGACAAGGAAAATGCCATTGGAGTGGATGCCCCAAACATATCGGTCCAAGAAAGGAGATGTAGTGAGGCTATGAAGTGGAGATTGGAGAAGGAGAAGCTGGGAGAGGGTAGGGCTATAAATGGCCTGATTGGAATGAAAACTGTTGATCCTCATTCTAAGGGCCTCACGAACAGTGATGGAATGGTTGTTGACAATGGCGAAGAGGTTTGGGAAGGTGAGGTAGAGAGGGGAATCTTTATACTGGAATCCAGCCAAAGGTTGCAAGAGGCCCTATTACTAATTCTCATAGAGATGGAGGATTTGACCCAGAAAGACAAACAAAGAACACCGGACTAGAAAGGCGAAGGATGACCGGCAGGAGTGAAGTGGAGTGAAGGAACCGGGCCGGCCCGTAATGGAAAAAATGGGTGAATTTCAAATTTTTTTATTCTGTTGGATCTTAGTTGAACCTATAAAGCCTAATTTAATTTGAACATTTCTAACTTTTTTAAATAAAATGATTTATTTTATTTAAATTAGTTAAAGGAAAGTTTAAATAAATTTAATTTTAAATGTATAGTGTATTAAATACACCTAACATGTATTAATAAGTATTAATATATATAGGGAAGGAAACTTTCATTTCTTTCTCTAAAACAAGTAATTAATTGAAAGCATTAATAAGATTTAATGTATATATAGGAAAGGAAACCTTTCATTTCTTTCCCTAAAACAAGTAATTAATTGAGAATTTCAATTGTAACAAATGGAGAGATGAACCTTTCATTTCTCTCTTTAATATGAATTGATTGATTAGATTTAATTCACGTATATATGTATTAAATACATACATACATACATACATATATATGTATGCATGTGTAACATGATAATCCATGAAGAATATAATGTGCATGTATATAGATGTTGGGATTTACATTGCAATGGACACATTAGCTCATTTTACTGTAGTTTGTCTAAATATGTGCTTGTACAATATTAAAAATTATAATATTAATATATGTAAATGAATATACATGTATATGTATACATTATATATATATATATATATTATTGAATAAAACAGTTTCTGCCATAATAAATTAATGTAAAATAATTATATGAAAAATTACAAGTTTCATAATTTTAGAAAATCTGGAAACACATTTTGGGTTTAAAAATACTTTATGAAATTTTCTCAATTAAAATAATATATATCACTAAATAATTGATAGAAGCCCAAAATAAAATTAATTTTTAAAAATATGAAATCAAGTTAAAAATTTCTAAATCTTTTTCTAAATGTACCTGAGATATATTTCAAGGTTAGAAAAATTTCTGAAATTTTTTCAATTGAAAATATATTTTTAATTAAATAATTGATTGCAGACCAAAAAAAGTTATTTACAAAAATTATTAAATTAAGTTATAAAAATCCAAAAAAAATTTAAAGGTACCTGAGAGAAATTTTTGGCTTAAGAAAGTTTTCTAGAATTTTCTCAATTGAAATTATATTTTTAATTAAATAATTGATTGTAGGCTGAAAGTAAATTAATTTCAAAAAATAATAAATTAAGTTTTAAAAATCGGAAAATTTTACGTTAAGCTTCTTGTATGGTGCAAAAAATTTAAAAATGAAATTTTGAACCATTAACTATTTTACATATAATAAACAACACACAAAATAGTTAAATAATAATAACATATGAATAAACATATCTAATAAAATATTTTTATTATTCATAATAAGTATAAATCATCATAAGAAAATTTTAAGATCAAATATATATGATATATAATCATACATACAATTATACAAATTGACAATTTGTAGATCTCTGTACATTTAGTCTAAATATATAAATATAAATTAATTATTTTTTTCAGAAAGTTAATTCAACAATAAATCAATAAACAAAATATTACAATAAGCACATAACCAATCCAATTATAACAAATACATGTATCCACAAAAATCTCACATAATCTAAATAATAAACAGATCTAAATACAAATAGATGGTTTGGATGTAAAACAACTTTTATATGATAAACTTAATATCAAAACAATAATAATAAATGAAAGTTCACCTCTTAATGAAGCCTTTGATTCCACGTTGAACAATGATTTATCTTTTTAGAACAATTCCCAATCTGTCAGGTTGCCAATTCGGGATTGGAGACCTTCTACTATAAATTAGTATTTTTAATTTGAACTAGATTTGAGATATTTTTTTGGGATTGTTTTAGAGGATAATTGCTGCCATTAAAATTAAGGAAGAAGTAGAAGATAGTGGCAGCTCAAAAATGAAATTAGCCTTAGATTAGGGTTTTGAGATTAGTATTTATATGCGTAGGATAAGAGAGCAAACTATGTAAGTTTCTCTCTAAATCTTAGCCACACATCTTCAAACCCTAATCCTATCTTGTAGCCGCCTCTAACCTCTCTCAAACCAATGCCTATCCTCTCCAAATTTCAAGGGTTGTGAGACCATTTAACCCACATTATAAATGTACAATCATATTTAACCTGTTTTGTTATCGATATCCCATATCGGTCAATATATTCATAACTTTTATAAATATATGCAACAATTTTATTTCTCAAATGACATTCAAATTTCATAATTAATATTTCATAGATATTAAATTATTTCATTAATTTATAACAATTATAAAATAACTAAATAATTTAATCTAAAGTGAATTCATCGTTTCGTTTATGTGACTCTTGGGAGTAAATTCGGTCAGCGATTAACGCCGAACTATTCGAACGTTAACATTCATACTTCACATAGCAGGTGGTGTGATAATATGGCCAAATTTATCACTTATTCATTTTCGAAAAAAATCTGATTTTAATTTAATAAGCATTGCCCAGTTCCGACAATTATTTGCACCAATTCTCTTTGTCAAAACTATATCACCGTGGACTTATTGAATTTGGTAATGGTCAAAATTCCAACATCATCCACATTCAATTCTATAGTCCAAACACAAAGTCCTTGGTTCAATAATAATAATAATAATTAACCGAACTACTTTGACCAGAGATTTTGACTTTGGGTTGACTTCATTTGACAACCAACCCAATATAAGTATGGAGACGAATCCTCTCTTTAATAGTGCCTCACTTCCAATACTCCACTCGACCCAACTATATTCACTCGATGGACGCTTTGTCATGATTTGACTGTAATCAAAGCTGATATTTCATATTGAAGATTCATAGTATTCTCAAGTCGAAAGAACTACGTGAATTATTCACATTGATATTTTCTGTTTGACCTTAGTTGTAACAACCCGCATATTTTACGATTTGTATATTTAAATATAGAATCGTTAATCGGATTGAAGTCTGAAAAGCTACTTTTTGCAAACAGTCGAATTGGGACTCGAGACCACTTCCATTGAGTCCAAAATGGTGTTTGTGACTTTTTTGAGTATAAGCTTCGATATGTTTGGAGTTGAGTGAATTTTGCTATTTTCGGTTGGGCTTTTTGGGTTTGGGTTTCAGCCCACTAACCCATCTAAATACCCTAACTCAGCCCTCTTCTCTTCATTCACTCTCATTTCCTTATACTTTCAAGCTTTTGAGAATAATAGGGGAAAAAGATTGGAAATAGAAATTCCCAAACCCTAGCTTTGATCTAGAAACTCAAATTCAACTCCAAAATCAAGGTGAAGCTTAGGTAAGCCTTCTTTCCACCTTCTCCATCTCAATCTCTCTTCGGTTTTTGAAATGTTCAAAATCCTAACTTAGGAAATGTTTTCTTTTGAGCTTAGATTGAAGCTCCTTGGGTTGAAATTGAAGAGTGATTGTTCTAGCCTTGCTCGGTAGCGTCTCTCTTGTGTTTTTGGAATTAAAGATGAGATTTTTGAACTCACGTCTAAGCTTATAGCTTTTGTTGTTGTTGGGTAAGAATTCCTAACATCCATTAATGTTCATTTGTGTTCGATTTGGATCGATTTGATGAATTGTCCAATTTTTGGTTTTGGAATCCAATTTTGTGAAAAATCCAATCTTTGATGTTTGAACACGTTAGCGGAGTGTTTCGGAGGGCCATACAAGCCTGGGTTGTCGCTTGACGTAAGTCCTTGGCCGTGGTCGCTCGCTCATCGCTCCCGTTCCGTGTTATCGGATTTTTCCCCAAAGGGGGCTAGATTGATTCTGCCCAGGAAGCAAGTTCAGTCGACTGAACCAGTAGGTCAGTCCACTGAACCAGGGGGCAGAAAACGTTCTGCCCCTGTATCAGTCGACTGACCTCTGGGTTCAGTCGACTGACCTGGGGGGACAGATATTCCTTGCCCCTGTGTTAGTTGACTGACCTGGAAACTAAAAGTTTCCAGGCACTGGTCCAGTGGACTGACCCTCTGGTTCAGTCGACTGACCTGCTTGTCTCAGCTCCATTTGTTATTTTGCTTTGGTTTTTCCAATTTCAATCGATTCGTGTCGATCCAATCAGTTGTTATCGCATTTTTGACTTTGATGATTCCTTCTTGATTTCATACACGGGTTTTTATAAAATGATCTTTTTTTAAAGTGTATTAAAAGCTCGTCTCTCCAATTTATAATTTCTATTTAAAACACACAAACAATTTTTCACTTCGAGCGAAGAGGGAGGAGAATTAAATGATTAAATAAAACGAATGCTATGAACACATGCGTTTATCTTTTCAGTTAATTCCTAATCTATTCGTTTGGCCGTTTTGACCTCTGGGTCTGGTTTACCGATGAGATGAGGTGAACTTTGTACTGCTTTGAGTGTGAAATTGACTAACGGTTAGTAAACCGTTTAGTGCGAACGTGGGGTATGGGACTCACGTTAACATTTTTTGGGTTCCTTTCTGAGAGTTGTGACACATTCCGCCAGACAGTGGTGTCCAGTACCGCCACTGCGGTTTGTTGCCTTCGGGCGTTGCCTCTGGGCGTGTGGCTTTGTCTATGTGGACAATTGCTCCTATGTGGGAGTAGAGGCTTCA
The DNA here is from genome assembly GCA_030737815.1 of Allium fistulosum. Taxonomy (NCBI): domain Eukaryota; kingdom Viridiplantae; phylum Streptophyta; class Magnoliopsida; order Asparagales; family Amaryllidaceae; genus Allium; species Allium fistulosum. The sequence goes on along the minus strand of CM060905.1, from coordinate 625,564,315 downwards.
TGCGTATCGCCTCTGGGCGTTTGGCTTTGTCTATGTGGACAATTTCTCCTATGTGGGAGTAGAGTCTTCGTGCGTATTGCCATCGGGCGTATGGATCCTTGTTATACAGTACTGAGCTCGAGCATCTTTTGTTTCTTTAACAATTATATTTCCCTAGTGTATCGCCTTTCGGTGTAGGTTCATTGAACCACACGAGATATAGCGATTACCTTGTGGAAACTTGTGTACCTTTGTTGGTAATTGTTATTTGCCTTTTGGCTTGTTTTGGGATATGATATCCTTTGTTTATTGTGATTGCCGATATGACGGGTTTTGGAATATCTCCTAAGTGGGAGTAATATTCTACCAACCATCTTTATTACTATTGCATATTGCCGATGAGATGAGGCTTATTATTCGACATTATGTGATGTCGATTCCTCTTTGGAGGATTTATTTATTTGCTAAGTGACTACGTTTTCACTATGTTAGTAATGTGGTTATTGTTGCACTTCTCTTTGGAGGAGTATTATATCATCATCTTATACCACATTATTATTATCTAGCTTTATCTAACTGATTTGTTTAGCTAGACTGACCTGTGTATTTTATACTCGGGTCAGACCGAGATGTTTCAGGTTAGGTACTTTGGACATAGCCTATTTTGCTTCCGCATGGACTATTCTGCTAGCTCCTTTTTGTCATAGCTTTTGTGTAGTCCTTTTAGTCTGTAACTCTGATATATACTATATTGACTCGTCTGTATATTGTGGTTTGCTTTACCACTTGACATGTACCATTTTGTAAACTCTGTAATGTATCTGTATATGTGTAAATGCATGTGGTGATCTTCTGTTCTGTGATGTGTATTACATTTGAGTTGTTGTATTTTCTTCTGATAGATCCTTCAGCCACCTAAGGCTTTGTATTAAGTATTTATTGGAGATGTCGATCCATTTAAGTAAGAAGTGGCATTGTCGGCGTATTCAATAGATAGTTAAGATAGGGTTATAGATGGTCGCTCCTATCCAGCTCTATTCTCCGTATTAGCAGACGGTGTTACCTAGTAATACTCTTTGCTAATGTGGGTCTCGGAGTGGGGCGTTATAGCTTGGTATCAGAGCCAGGTTCAGAACAAAATATGATAAACATAGAACAGAGACACATATTACGGTATATCAAAGTGTAGTACGAATGTTACGAATCTTTGAATCATCGTGCCATGGGAATTAGTTCGAGTCGTCGTACCGTTATATCCTATTTTCTTCTTATGATGCCTTGTTTTATCAATCACGTTTGTTTGATATTCATTCTGAGAATAACCTTTTTCCTCTTCTGTCTTTTCTTAAAGAAGAAGAGATGGTTAGATCTGGCAGTCCCAGCGCCGGTCAATCCAGTAGTCCTTTTCTGGATGGCGTATTTATGACTGCTCAACAACTTTTGGATCTTGTAAAGAATCAAAGGTTTATCTGTGCTTTAGGTAAGAACCTTGAAAAGGTTTTGCCTTTGAAATTAGAAGTGCCTTTCGACCAGTTTGAAGATATCGCTCTTCGACTTGAAGAGGCCGATAAAGATAATGATGTTGAAGTTGTGGATGCCAAACAAAACTTCAACATCAACGGGAAGAGGCATATTAAGTTCAAAAGTCCTAATCCCAACAAAAAAGGGAAGCAGGCAATTTCGATAACAAAGACTTCTACCACTAGTCGTGGACGATGCTACAATTGCAATTCTCAGGATCACCATGTAAATAGGTGTCTGAAACCTCTCTTCTGTCGTTATTGCAAAGGTTTGGGTCACCGTTTATCTTCATGCCCCAAACTTCAGAGTAGGAGGGAGGGGAAGCTAAATGTTGCACAAGCTTCTAGTAACCCTTCTCTTGGTCAAGGTAATTCTTCTTCTATCCTTGATGGCATATATTTTATTTCATGATCTTCCTATTTGGTTTCTTTTGATACGGGTGCGTCCTACTCTTTTATATCAAAAGAACTTGTTGATTCTTTTTCTTTATATATTTTGGGTTTGATGACTTCACTGAGAACTGCGAATCCGGTTGGTGGATCCGCAACACTCAGCTTGCTTTGTAAAAATGTCGAGATTATTTTTGTGATTATTCTTTTCGAGCCGGTTTGCATGTTATGTGTTATTAGGCTTCGAAATTGATTTTTGAGAAAGGATTGGCTTAATTTTTATGAAGGCCATATCCTATGTCCAATGTGGACTATTTATCTTCAACATCTTCAATCTAAGCAGATTTCTTTTGTTCTTAATGATTTTGATTTCCAAATTTGGTGGCATCATTTTAATTCTTTAAACCTACGGGATGAGGAAAATATTATTTCTCTCATTCATGTAGTTGTGAATTTTCCGGTATTTGAGCTTGTCTTAGTATTATCACCTAAGCAATCTATTGAATGGTGCTAAGATCTTTTCAGCTCGACCTTGCCACCGGTTTTCATTAGCTACGAGTTGCGGAAGGTAGCATCCTCTTACCGCATTCGGCACTCGTTGTGATTTTTGTGTTTGGTTCGTTATGTCATTCGGTATGACGAACCTTCTACCTTATTTCTTCCATTTTTGTGAATCGAGTATTATACGAATATCTCGATTAGTTTATATTTATATTTATTGATTATGGATGAAAATAACAAATTTAAAATTTGCAAATCCTTTTAATAAGATATTTATAAGCATAATTGGGTTTTGTTCTTAAACGAGCAAAGAATATTTGTAAATTTTATAAGAGTCATGGTTATCATATAGAAAATGATTTTGTGTTATTTTGCCCTTTTAGTGCTTTAAGAATTCTGGTCGATGCGCTTGATCAACGTTATCGATAAGAATCTCCTAAACGCTATGATGAGACGGTCAAACACAATAAATTGACTTGTAAAAAGTAAAATTTTCTAAAAAGATGATTGCATAAAGTTAATTATAATTTTGAATGTCTTAGCTTTTCGGGAAAGAGAATCGATTAAGGGAACTCTTTTCCAATGCTTTTATTCTTGCGGTTCCCGAAGGGAACCAAGACTTTATTGTTCGTACTGATACTAGTCGTATTGGTTTTGGTGTCATTCTCTTGCAAAGGGAATGTGTTATCGCATTTTCTTCTTGACAATTAAAGCTTGTCGAGACTAGATATGCCATTCATGGTCTGGGGCTCGCGACTATTGTTTTCGCTCTTAGATTTTGGCTCATTATCTTTTGGGAGAGAAATTTGTTCTCTTCTCCGATCATAAAACTTTAAGACATTTGTTTTCTCAAAAAGGAACTTAAATTGCGTCAACAACGTTGGCTCGAGTTCCTTGCATCTTATGATCTTGATCTTCTTTGTACTCTGGAAAAGGGTAATCGTATTGCCGATGCCCTTAGCCGAGAGCAGCAAGCAGTTGTTTCCATGATGATATCCGAATGGAGTGATCTCGAGACTTTATCCACTTGTGAGATTCGAGATCGTGAATCTAATTCATGTTCATCTCTTGATTTGTGTAGCCTTGAGGCTCGTCCTTCTCTTTTTGACTATACCTCTTTTGACTGAACTCTATGTCATGTTATATTGCATGGAGTTCTTACTTCTATTGATTAGCAATCGTGATCCATTACTTTTCTAGTGGATTTTGGTAAGGTCTTCAAAAGCTTTGAGAACAAAGCTTAATTTTTAGCATCGCTTATCGTCCTCAATCCGATGGATAAACTGAGCATGTGAATCAAACTCTTGTAGATCTCTTTCATGCATGTGTTCTTGATTTTGGTGGAAGTTAGGATGATTATATGTCTCTTGTTGAGTTTTCTTCCTATAATAAGCTTCCAATCTTGTATTGGTATGGCACTTTTCGAGGTACTCTACGGAAGGTCATGCCGATATTCTTTGTGTTGGCTTGAATCCGGTGAGAAGCTGGTTTTAGGTCCAGATTTTTATTGGTGTTCATTTGTGTTTCACCTTTGATGGGTGTTGTGCGTCTCAGTCGATCGGGAAAATTAGCACCTCGATATGTTGGTCCATTTCCCATCACCGAACGCAATGTTTCCGTGGCTTATCACCTCTTTTATTATCGGCTCAATTCTTTTGTTATTCTTGACGTTTTCAACATCTCTCAACTACGGAAATTCCTTAGGGATTCCGATTCTGTTCTTGAGCCCGGAGTAATTGAAGAAATTGAAGTTTCACCAAATTTGACTTATGAGCAACATTCTATTCGTATCATTACTTCGGAGGTTGAACACCTTCGAAATAAAGATGTTCTTCTTGTGGGAGTTCAATGGTCCTCAAATCTTAAGAATTGCTATTGGGAAACCAGAAAATCCATTGAGCGAACACATCCAGACTTACTCTTTCGTGCTCTTTATGGTGGACTTCTTATTTCATATTTTCTTTTGTGTTGATATGCTTTTATGGTTGTTACTCTTTATTTTCTTCTTAAGTATTGCGAGGATGCAATTTTTTTAAGGAGGGGAGTCTGTAACAAACCGCATATTTTACGATTTGTATATTTAAATATTTTATTTAAATATAGAATCGTTAATCGGATTGAAGTCTGAAAAGCTACTTTTTGCAAACAGTCGAATTGGGACTCGAGACCACTTCCATTGAGTCCAAAATGGTGTTTGTGACTTTTTTGAGTATAAGCTTCGATATGTTTGGAGTTGAGTGAATTTTGCTATTTTCGGTTGGGCTTTTTGGGTTTGGGTTTCAGCCCACTAACCCATCTAAATACCCTAACTCAGCCCTCTTCTCTTCATTCACTCTCATTTCCTTATACTTTCAAGCTTTTGAGAATAATAGGGGAAAAAGATTGGAAATAGAAATTCCCAAACCCTAGCTTTGATCTAGAAACTCAAATTCAACTCCAAAATCAAGGTGAAGCTTAGGTAAGCCTTCTTTCCACCTTCTCCATCTCAATCTCTCTTCGGTTTTTGAAATGTTCAAAATCCTAACTTAGGAAATGTTTTCTTTTGAGCTTAGATTGAAGCTCCTTGGGTTGAAATTGAAGAGTGATTGTTCTAGCCTTGCTCGGTAGCGTCTCTCTTGTGTTTTTGGAATTAAAGATGAGATTTTTGAACTCACGTCTAAGCTTATAGCTTTTGTTGTTGTTGGGTAAGAATTCCTAACATCCATTAATGTTCATTTGTGTTCGATTTGGATCGATTTGATGAATTGTCCAATTTTTGGTTTTGGAATCCAATTTTGTGAAAAATCCAATCTTTGATGTTTGAACACGTTAGCGGAGTGTTTCGGAGGGCCATACAAGCCTGGGTTGTCGCTTGACGTAAGTCCTTGGCCCTGGTCGCTCGCTCGTCGCTCCCGTTCCGTGTTATCTGATTTTTCCCCAAAGGGGGCTAAATTGATTCTGCCCAGGAAGCAGGTTCAGTCGACTGAACCAGTAGGTCAGTCCATTGAAGCAGGGGGTAGAAAAAGTTCTGCCCCTGTATCAGTCGACTGACCTGGGGGGACAGATATTCCTTGCCCCTGTGTTAGTCGACTGACACCCTAGGTCAGTCGACTGACCTAGAAATTAAAAGTTTCCAAGCACTGGTCCAGTCGACTGACCCCTTGGTTCAGTCGACTGACCTGCTTGTCTCAGCTCCATTTGTTATTTTGCTTTGGTTTTTCCAATTTTGATCGATTCGTGTTGATCCAATCAATTGTTATCGCATTTTTGACTTTGATGATTCCTTCTTGATTTCATACACGGGTTTTTATAAAATGATCTTTTTTTAAAGTGTATTAAAAGCTCGTCTCTCCAATTTATAATTTCTATTTAAAACACACACACAATTTTTCACTTCGATCGAAGAGGGAGGAGAATTAAATGATTAAATAAAACACGTGCTATGAACACGTGCATTTATCTTTTCAGTTAATTCCTAATCTATTCGTTTGGCCGTTTTGACCTCTGGGTCTGGTTTATCGATGAGATGAGCTGAACTTTGTACTGCTTTGAGTGTGAAATTGACTAACGGTTAGTAAATCGTTTAGTGCGAACGTGGGGTATGTGTGATAACCCTGATTTTGTAAGCAGATTCATGATTTAATTTAGCTTATATTTGTTTGAAATTGCATTGAAAAGATAAGCATAGGAAACTGATTTGCAGATACATTGATTAAAACATGTACATGTGCATAAGATAGTGCACATACATGCACACAGATTTCTGTGTAATAAAATTTAGCAGAAATCAATAAATTAATTAAAATAACTGATTTAGAAATACATATGCATAAAGATATAATTTTATCTTTAAATAAAATATGGTACAAAGAAAATAAAAGCTAGGCAGAAATAAACTCAAAATTATTTAAAGAAAGAAAAAAAATAAAAGACTTAGGTATACATGTGTTATACATGTATACAGTCAACCAATTTCTGGAAGAAAACAGAAGTTACATGGAAATGGCATGAGTCCTTAAACAAACACTTTATCTATTTCCAGTAATTTCTTTAATTTAGGAAATAAGAAGTCATGAATATAACATGACCCGGGGAAAGATTAAAAAGAATGAGGCTTATTTCTGAAAATGAAAACAAGGACCACATACCCTCTTATCTCCTCGAATCAAATAGGAGGCAGGCTATGTTTTGTATGGGGTAGAACTGACATTGGGTAAATTCCATAAACCCTAGTAACAGCCAGGAATTATATAAAGAGGCTTAGTGTAGTGAGATCATACCCATCTGTTCCTCACCACTTAAGGAAAAAAATATATAAGACATAAGCCAGAGAAGATAAGAAGTACTAGCCATTGGAGTTAGAGGAAGGCAGAGGATCAAAAGAAGAGTAAGGCTTAGGAGAAAAAGGAATTAAGGGTGAGTAACCTCACTGAAAACTTTGGCATTAAGTCCTGAATATTGAGGCAGCCTATTTGAACTAATCATTCATTTTCTTTTACAAGTTATGTTCATGATTTGATGACTTTGGTTTGTTAATGATCTGTTTAAGTGTAAAATCCCTCACTGTGATTTACCCAGAAAGATAAGGGTCATGGATTCATGTTTTAAATGTTTATCTATGATATGGATTAACTTTGAGATGGAGTGATTTCTTTTATAAGTTTTCTTCATAAAGTTGTTTATAAAATCCCCGGATTCATGTGGTAGATATATGGTCTGGAAATAGAAAGAAATATGGGACTGCAACATTGTGTTTTTGCTTATGTCTCATTTTAATTAAAACAAAAGAAAATGTAGGCGTGCAATGTTGTACATGTGCTGAGATCCTATGTTTTATGAACTACCCAAATCAAAATATACTTATGGTTTAGCCAGATCTACAAGATTAATATGAATCTGATTGAACCAGAGGTAAGAAAAGATAACTAGTAAATTACTTAGGACCATATGTGTACAACTGGATCCATTATAACCCACAGGAAAAATGATATACTAAGAAATCACATCTGTTTTCATGATTAAATATTTGCTTCTGAGAATATGACTTACCCATCTCTGGATGAATACCTGTTGGTTGAATTGTTTATGTTCTTCTGATTGAAAAGTGAGATACAGAAGGGGTTAGCACAATTATGAAAAGGGAAAATTAACGCTTAGTAATTTAACTAAGGATTTTGGACCTTAGGGCTATAAAATATAGCTTGGCAAGGTGAACATTGCAAGCTCACACATGGTATGTTTATACCCAAGGGGCCTGAGTGTGCTGGGTTAACAGAGAGATGTCCCAGGCAGTGTGTGTTTAAAAAAAAGTAGCTAAAGACCCTATTATATTTGATAGTGAACTTTAGAAATAGGTTCAGTAGGGGCCTGGGCAAAATCCCTGATGGCCAGTAAAATTTGTAAAGGGGGCTTGATGGCTGAATTGATGATTGCATTGGTTGGTTTATGATGTTTTATTGGTGAATCTTATGATTGTTTTCTATGAACTAGATCATTGTGATCATATATAATTTGTTTAACACTGATATGAATGCACATGCCTCACAAAAACATGCACAAAGAGGACACTGAGTTTCTTTATTCATACAAGTACTGGAATATAAATAAAATTGAATAAGATCATGTTTTCAGTTAGATTATTCATACCAGACAATTAGTCTGACCCTTGTGTGTTTTATGCACCATCGGGTGTCTCATGTTTATATGGGGCAGTTCATGGTTATTTTGCAGGAAAGTAGGAATGATTTGATCAGGCTTTGGATGTTTAACTGCTTAAGGATTGGATGCTATTTTTAAAAAGACTTTGCTGCAGTAAATTAAATATTCATGATGAACTATGTTAAGATATTTTGTTTAAGTTGCCTTGAGAAACCAATGTATTGTTATTTGTTGTTTTGTAAGTGTTGAATTTATATGTGTCAGCTGGAAATTATGTATTTTGTTTTGAAAACTGCTTTGCTAAGAAAATGAATTTTAAGCTTCAAGAAAAGTTAGGCTATAATGGTAGAAAAATCTGAGAATAAAGGATTTGTGAATTGAATATATATCCAAAGAATTGACATAAGAAAATCCATGTTTAAGTAAAGAAAAATCTGGCAAAAAGGTTTTGAGTTGCCTTAGAGAAGAAAACCAAAGTAACATGTGTTTTGTCGAGAAATAGTGCAAACTGAATAGGGCTAACATAGCCATTTTCTTGAGCCTGGGTTAAGCCAGCACTAAAGAATTTTTAGTTAAGTTTTTAGCCATGTTTATCACCCAAGTATAGGGTAGACTTAGACATTTTGTTAACAAGAGAAAAAATAATAATAAGGCACCTGAACTTTCCTTCTGATACACATGCACAGGAACATGCACACACACATGCACAAGCAAAAGCACTATTCATGCAGTAATAAAATTATGGGAATTCATGTAAAATGCCAAGTCTTAGATCTGAAACAAACAGTCATGCAATAATCCATGTATATTTAGAAGATCTGAGTTTTGAAACTTAATTGCTATGTAGGGATTATTTCTATAAAATGATCCCCAAACAGATTTGTTTTTCCAAACTTTTGTACTCTGATTCAAGTAGGAAGTATCTTATGTATCCTCATATATATAAGTTTAAATGATTTAAGCAAACCAATATTCTTATTGGCATCAAGATCCTGGATAGAAGAAAATTGGAATGAAATATTTTCTTGTTCAAATGGCCACTATATAAAAAAAAAATTTAAGTGGGTCATTTCATTTGGTATCAGAGCTATGTTGTTAAATAACATAGCAAAATTTTGTATGAACTTGTTTGCATTGGATGTATGGAAGTGTTGACTTCTTTGGATGCTTTGTTTGTTAATGTTTACACTATTAATATCTATTATAACAGAATAGTGATAGATTAAAATGAATAAATCTGTAAAGTATTAGACAAAGCAGACTAACCTAAGTATTATATCCATAGAATTATGGTAGGACCCAGACATCAAAATGTAGGAACAAGTGAACCACCCATGGTGAATGTGCAAGAATTCATGAGAGCCATAAGAGATGGAGTAGGCAACAGGCAGGAAAATCCACATGAGTAACTTTCCAAACTACTCAAGACTTTTACCAATCTTGGAGGCAAAACTTTTGATGGCACAGAAGGAGTTATGGGAGTTCAAAATTGGCTTAGAATTTTGGAAAGAATCTTTGCAGACATGCAAGTTGAAGACCAAAAGAAGAGGCAAATTGCATCTAGGAAATTAAGAGGAGCAGCTTTGGATTGGTGGGAGGTTATCATAGCTGGAAGACCTGAAGGAGAAGTGACATGGGATCAATTTAAAGCAATGTTGGAAGGTAGATTTGTCCCTGCATCAGCCAAGGAATCTTTGCTAGAGGAATTTATCAAGTTAAGGCAAGGGGCTATGAGTGTCACTGAGTACACTTAGAAGTTTGAATCATTGGCAAAGTATGGTGCAGTGCTCATCACTACTGAGGAGGCTAAGAATGGCAGATATATTCAAGGGCTGAACCCTAGCCTTAGTAGAGCCATGCTACCATACAAGGACAAGACTTTTGATCAAGTTTTGGATTTGACTCTGAGCATTGAACAACATGATAACGCTAGAGAAAATTTCAGGGCATTCAAGAATAACCAAAACAAGAAGGGAAAGAGTAAATTTCACCCTTATGATAAGAAGAAAACAGACATAGCTTCCACCAAGAAACCAGAAGAAGTCAGGGCTACTGAAGTTAAGAAGAAGATCACTTGTTATAACTATGGTCAAGAGGGGCATATGAAGAATAGATGCACAAATGTTAGGCCTGCATCCTTCAATTATCACCATTGTGGGAAGGAAGGTCACATAAAGAGGAATTGTCCAGATTTTAAGCAAGGAAAATTAGGGGCTTTGGAAGGAAAAGGCAAGGCAGCTGAGGGATCAAGTGCTGAAAAGCATGGTCAAGTTGAAGGTACTTTGCTTATTCACTCAATACCTTTTGCAGTAGTGTACGACACTGGGGCTACACACTCATTGATCTCCCTTGATATTGCACAACAATTAAAATTGAACTGTATGATTTTTGATAAGCCATTGCTAATTAGAAGCCCTATAGGTAGTTCATGTGTTCTGGGTATGATATGTATGCAACTGGGATTAAATATAGGGGGACATGTGTTTGAGTCAGACCTATATGTTTTGCAATATCTGGGCATAGGGATTATTTTAGGAGTTGATTGGCTGAGTAGATATAAGGCTATCATAAATATGGAGACATCAACCATATCATTGAAAGTTTCTGATGGACAAAGAATAGTTGTTCTTTGTGAGGCAAACAAGAATAGAAGTATAGCCAACCTTTCTACATTGTCTAATGAAAAACCCATGCCTGCATTAGAAGAAATCCCCATAGTGAATCAATATGATGATGTGTTTGGTGAAGTGAGAGGAGTTCCAAACCACAGACCAGTTGAGTTTTCAATTAGAATAATTCCAGGAGCTAGCCCAGTAGTTAAAAGACCAACTAGAATGGGGCCTAAGGAGTTGATGGAGTTGAAAAACCAATTGGTTGAACTAGAATAAAAAGGTTTTATTAGACCCAGTAGCTCATCATGGGGAGTACCAGTAGTCTTTGTTAAGAAACAAGATGGATCCCTTAGGTTATGTATTGACTATAGGGAATTAAACAAAATCACAGTTAAAAATAAATATCCCTTACCAAGAATTGATGATCTCTTTGATCAATTGAGTGGTGCAAAGATATTTTCTAGGCTTGATTTAGCTTCAGGCTTTCATCAGATGAAAGTAGAAGAGGAAAGCATAAAGTATACAGCCTTTAACACAAGATATGGACTTTATGAATTTTTAGTAATGCCATTTGGCTTGACAAATGCTCCTTCCTATTTTGTTGATTTGATGAATAGGATTTTTAGAGAATACTTGGATAAGTTTGTATTGATATTTATTGATGATATACTAATTTATTCTAAGTCAGTTAGAGAGCATGAAAATCATTTGCATATGGTATTTGAGACAGGAAGACTTAAAAGCCAAATTTTCAAAATGCACTTTTTGGCAAAATGAAGTAAATTTTCTAGGTCATATTATATCAGAGAAAGGAATATCTATAGATTCCAATAAAGTCATTGCAGTGCAAGCTTGGAAGAGGCCTACTAATGTCACTGAAGTTAGATCATTCATGGGAATGGCTGGTTACTATAGGAGATTTATAAAAGATTTTGCAAAAATCTTAATTCCATTAACCAGATTGACCAGGAAGAATCAAGTGTTCACTTGGACAGAAGAGTGTGAGAAAGCTTTTGGGAAATTAAAGGAAGCACTAGTACAAGCTCCAATTCTTAAAGTACCTGAAGGAAATGAAAACTTGGTGGTGTATACTGATGCAAGTGGACAAGGGCTTGGGGCAGTATTGATGCAACAACATCAAGTAATAGCTTATGCTTCTAGGCAGTTGAAATCAAGTGAGGTAAGGTATGCTACTCATGACCTTGAATTGGCTGCTATAGTGTATGCTCTTAAGTTATGGAGACACTACTTGTTAGGAGCAAAATTTGAAGTGTATACAGACCATAAATCACTTAAATATTTGTTTTTACAAAAAGAATTAAATATGAGGCAGCAAAGATGGATTGAACTCTTAGCCTCATATAATTTCGAAATATTGTACACACCTGGTAAGGCTAATAAAGTAGCAGATGCCCTAAGTAGACTACATGCTAAAGTAGCTAGATTAATGATGGAAGAATTTAACACTTTATCATTATTAATTGATTCAGAGATAGAAAGTGATAACATAGAAAATATGAGCTTATGTAGTGAGAATGTAGAAATGGGAAAATTAAGTTTTATTACTCTTGGATCAGAATTGAAGAATAAAGTTGTAAGGCTACAAGACCAAGATCCATTTTTATTTGAAAGGAAGACTCAGATATTAAATGGTAAGGTAGTGGAAGGTTTTCAGTTGAATGATCAAGGCCATTTGAAGAAAGGAAAAAGATTATGTGTTCCAGCAGTTGATGAGTTGAAGCAAGAAATCTTGGATGCTTACCACAAAAGCAAATACACTATACACCCAGGAAGCACAAGAATGTATCATAACCTCAAGAGAGATTATTGGTGGAGTGGTATGAAGAGTGCAGTGGCAACCTATGTATCCAAATGTATGGTTTGCCAACAGGTGAAGGCTGAGTATCAAAAACCCTCAGGGATGCTCCAACCTTTGCGAATACCACAGTGGAAATGGGAAGACATATCAATGGATTTCATTGATGGTTTGCCTAGAACTAGGAGGGGAAATGATAGTATTTGGGTAGTGGTTGATAGGTTAACCAAGTCAGCCCACTTTATACCAGTGAAATCAGAAAGAAATGCAAATACACTAGCCCAGTTGTTTATTAAAGAAGTAGTCAGGCTGCATGGTATACCAAAGACCATAGTAAGTGATAGAGATACCATCTTCACTTCAAAGTTTTGGCAGAGTTTTCACAAGGCAATGGGGACTGATTTATGCTTAAGCACAGCATACCATCCTCAATCTGATGGTCAAACAGAAATTGTGAACAAATTGCTTGAAGATATGTTAAGAGCTTGTGTATTGGATTGGGGAGGAAGTTGGGAGGATCATATCTTTTTAGCTGAATTTGCATACAACAATAGCCATCATAGTAGTATAGGCATGTCTCCCTTTGAATCTCTCTATGGGAGACCATGTTTATCACCCTCAAGTTGGCTTGAATCTGGGGAGAAAGTAGTCTTAGGACCAGAAAATGTGAAGGAAACTTCTGAAAAGATAGCTTTGATCAGAAAAAGAATTGCTTCTGCCCAAGATAGGCAAAAGAAATATGTAGATCAAAGAAGGAAGGTAGTACAATATGATGTGGGAGATTATGTATTTATCAAAATATCACCCATGAAAAAGGTTCTAAGGTTTGGAAAACAAGGAAAGTTGATTCCTAGATATATAGGGCCATATAAAATTCTAGAAAGAATAGGAACTGTAGCCTATAAGCTAGAGTTGCCAGAAGAAATGAGGGCAATGCATGATGTTTTTCATGTGTCTCAACTAAGAAGATGGGTTCATGATAAGGAGGCAATCCTAGAATTCTCTAAGTATGTGCAGATTGATCCTAGAATGATCTATGAAAAGGAGCCAGTGGGCATAGTTTCTAGAGAAACCAAGAAATTGAGAAACAAAGAAATTAAATTAGTGAAAGTGCAATGGAGTCTTGACCCAAATGATTGCACATGGGAAGTGGAGGATAAAATCATAAATGATTATCCACAACTGTTTGATTGAATGAAAGGTAAATTTAGATATATATTAATGAATGTGTTGATTGAATATGCATTGTGATTTTTGTCTTGTATTAATATACATAGTGTTTGAATAAGTGATTGGCTTGAGAATGGTTTTGAGATCAGAAAATTGATTTTTCTGAAGTAATGATACTTAAGTTAAGTATGAGAGAATTGTGGGACACAATTCCTAAAAGGAGGGGTATATGTGATAACCTTGATTTTGTAAGCAGATTCATGATTTAATTTAGCTTATATTTGTTTGAAATTGCATTGAAAAGATAAGCATAGGAAACTGATTTGCAGATACATTGATTAAAACATGTACATGTGCACAAGATAGTGCACATACATGCACACAGATTTCTGTGTAATAAAATTTAGCAGAAATCAGTAAATTAATTAAAATAACTGATTTAGAAATACATATGCATAAAGAGAGAATTTTATCTTCAAATAAAATATGGTACAAAGAAAATAAAAGCTAGGCAGAAATAAACTCAAAATTATTTAAAGAAAGAAAAATAAACGACTTAGGTATACATGTGTTATACATGTATACAGTCAACCAATTTCTGGAAGAAAACAGAAGTTACATGGAAATGGCATGAGTCCTTAAACAAATACTTTATCTATTTCCAGTAATTTCTTTAATTTAGGAAATAAGAAGTCATGAATATAACATGACCCGGGGAAAGATTAAAAAGAATGAGGCTTATTTCTGAAAATGAAGACAAGGACCACATACCCTCTTATCTCCTCGAATCAAATAAGAGGCAGGCTATGTTTTGTATGGGGTAGAACTGACATTGGGTAAATTCCATAAACCCTAGTAACAGCCAGGAATTATATAAAGAGGCTAGTGTAGTGAGATCATACCCATCTGTTCCTCACCACTTAAGGAAAAAAAATATATAAGACATAAGCCAGAGAAGATAAGAAGTACTAGCCATTGGAGTTAGAAGAAGTCAGAGGATCAAAAGAAGAGTAAGGCTTAGGAGAAAAAGGAATTAAGGGTGAGTAACCTCACTGAAAACTTTGGCATTAAGTCCTGAATATTGAGGCATCCTATTTGAACTAATCATTCATTTTCTTTTACAAGTTATGTTCATGATTTGATGACTTTGGTTTGTTAATGATCTATTTAAGTGTAAAACCCCTCACTGTGATTTACCCAGAAAGATAAGGGTCATGGATTCATGTTTTAAATGTTTATCTGTGATATGGGTTAACTTTGAGATGGAGTGATTTCTTTTATAAGTTTTCTTCATAAAGTTGTTTATAAAATCCCCGGATTCATGTGGTAGATATATGGTCTGGAAATAGAAAGAAATATGGGACTGCAACATTGTGTTGTTGCTTATGTCTCATATTAATTAAAACAAAAGAAAATGTAGGAGTGCAATGTTGTACATGTGCTGAGCTCCTATGTTTTATGAACTACCCAAATCAAAATATACTTATGGTTTAGCCAGATCTCTAAGATTAATATGAATCTGATTGAACCAGAGGTAAGAAAACATAACTAGTAAATTACTTAGGACCATATGTGTACAACTAGATCCATTATAACCCACAGGAAAAATGATATACTAAGAAATCACATCTGTTTTCATGATTAAATATTTACTTCTGAGAATATGACTTACCCATCTCTGGATGAATACCTGTTGGTTGAATTGTTTATTTTCTTCTGATTGAAAAGTGAGATACAGAAGGGGTTAGCACAATTATGAAAAGGGAAAATTAACACTTAGTAATTTAACTAAGGATTTTGGATCTTAGGGCTACAAAATATAGCTTGGCAAGGTGAACATTGCAAGCTCACACATGGTATGTTTATACCCAGGGGCCTGAGTGTGCTGGGTTAACAGAGAGATGTCCCAGGCAGTGTGTGTTTAAAAAAAAATTAGCTAAAGACCCTATTATATTTGATAGTGAACTTTAGAAATAGGTTCAGTAGGGGCCTGGGCAAAATCCCTAATGGCCAGTAAAATTTGTAAAGGGGGCTTGATGGCTGAATTGATGATTGCATTGGTTCGTTTATGATGTTTTATTGGTGAATCTTATAATTGTTTTCTATGAACTAGATCATTGTGATCATATATAATTTGTTTAACACTGATATGAATGCACATGCCTCACAAAAACATGCACAAAGAGGACACTGAGTTTCTTTATTCATACAAGTACTGGAATATAAATAGAATTGAATAAGATCAGGTTTTCAGTTAGATTATTCATACCAGACAATTAGTCTGACCCTTGTGTGTTTTATGCACCATTGGGTGTTTCAGGTTTATATGGGGCAGTTCATGGTGATTTTGTAGGAAAGTAGGAATGATTTGATCAGGCTTTGGATGTTTAACTACTTAAGGATTGGATGCTATTTTTAAAAAGACTTTGCTGAAGTAAATTAAATATTCATGATGAACTATGTTAAGATATTTTGTTTAAGTTGCCTTGAGAAACCAATGTATTGTTATTTGTTGTTTTGTAAGTGTTGAATTTATATGTGTCAGCTGGAAATTATGTATTTTGTTTTGAAAACTGCTTTGCTAAGAAAATGAATTTTAAGCTTCAAGAAAAGTTAGGCTATAATGGTAGAAAAATCTGAGAATAAAGGATTTGTGAATTGAATATATATCCATAGAATTGACATAAGAAAATCCATGTTTAAGTAAAGAAAAATCTGGCAAAAAGGTTTTGAGTTGCCTTAGAGAAGAAAACCAAAGTAACATGTGTTTTGTCGAGAAATAGTGCAAACTGAATAGGGCTAACATAGCCATTTTCTTGAGCCTGGGTTAAGCCAGCACTAAAGAATTTTTAGTTAAGTTTTCAGCCATGTTTATCACCCAAGTATAGGGTAGACTTAGACATTTTGTTAACAAGAGAAAAAATAATAATAAGGCACCTGAACTTTCCTTCTGATACACATGCATAGGAACATGCACACACACATGCACAAGCAAAAGCACTATTCATGCAGTAATAAAATTATGGGAATTCATGTAAAATGCCAAGTCTTAGATCTGAAACCAACAGTCATGCAATAATCCATGTATATTTAGAAGATCTGAGTTTTGAAACTTAATTGCTATGTAGGGATTATTTCTATAAAATGATCCCCAAACAGATTTGTTCTTCCAAACTTTTGTACTCCGATTCAAGTAGGAAGTAGCTTATGTATCCTCATATATATAAGTTTAAATGATTTAAGCAAACCAATATTCTTATTGGCATAAAGATCCTGGATAGAAGAAAATTGGAATGAAGTATTTTCTTGTTCAAATGGCCACTATATAAAAAAAAATTTAAGTGGGTCATTTCAGTATGGGACTCTTGTTAACATTTTTCGGGTTCCTTTCTGAGAGTTGTGACATATTCCGCCGAACAGTGGTGTCCAGTACCGCCACTACGGTTTGTTGCCTTCGAGCGTTGCCTCTGGGCATGTGGCTTTGTCTATGTGGACAATTGCTCCTATGTGGGAGTAGAGTCTTCGTGCGTATCGCCTCTGGGCGTTTGGCTTTGTCTATGTGGACAATTGCTCCTATGTGGGAGTAGAGTCTTCGTGCGTATTGCCTTCGGGCGTATGGATCCTTGTTATAAAGTACTAAGCTCGAGCATCTTTTGTTGCTTTAACAATTATATTTTCCTAGTGTATCGCCTTTTGTTAGCGCCAAAATTGGTCACTAACCCCCAAATCCAGATGAAAGCACCAAATACCAATCACAGCTCAGAGATAGAATGTATGTAGAGAGTAATAATGTGAAGAACAGTTAAAACTGAAATGAAAGCAGTAAAGAACAACAGATTTTATAGTGGTTCGGCTAACTCCGGCCTACGTCCACTCCAGAAGTTTTCTTTTTATTGCTGTAATAATCGATTACAGTTACAAAATGGCAGAGTTGCCTTAGCCTTAGAAAAGAGAAAGTAAGAGAGCAGGAAGAAGATCCCCTTTTACTGTGCCCCTGCCTCTCTATTTATAGACAAAGATGGGTTGGACTTCCCTGGTGGGCCTAGTAGCCGAGTACCTCAGCCCAAATGGTGTGGTCTCCATATGCCGAACCATAGATGCCGAACAAGGTGTGAATGCCGAACGATCTCCTCATGTCGAACGTTGGGAGGTGCGAGGTACCAAGGTACCGAGGTGCGAGGTATGGAGGTGCGAGATATGGAGGTGCGAGGTGCAATGTCGAGCGAGGTGAGGTACGCCGAACGACCCATCCAATGCCGAACGCTCCTTGATGTCGAACGATCCATCCAATGCCGAACGCTCCTTGATGCCGAACGATCCATCCAATGCCGAACGTCTCCTTGATGCCGAACGATCCATCCAATGCCGAACGTCTCCAGATGCCGAACGTTGGTTAATGCCGAGCGCTCCATCCAATGTCGAACGTCTCCAGATGTCGAACGTTGGTTAATGCCGAGCGCTCCATCCAATGTCGAACGTCTCCAGATGCCGAACAAGATTCATGCCGAACACTCCTTCTAATGCCGAGCACTCGTTCAGTGCCGAATGATCACTCTATGTCAAACGACGATCTCTCTATGCCGAACAGCCTTCAATGCCGAACCATCCCAATGCCGAACGTCATCTGCCAAACTGCCTATCATCATTTTAAACCGAACCCATCATACTTTAGTCTCGATAGTTGTGAAGTTGTTTAAGTTAAATCCGTCTGTCCGCGGCCTTGCCAAAAGGCGGGTTAACACCTTTCGGTGTAGGTTCGTTGAACCACACGAGATATAGCGATTACCTTGTGGAAACTTGTGTACCTTTGTTGGTAATTGTTGTTTTCCTTTTGGCTTGTTTTGGGATATGATATCCTTTGTTTATTGTGATTGCCGATATGGCGGGTTTTGGAATATCTCCTAAGTGGGAGTAATATTCTACCAACCATCTTTATTACTATTGCATATTGCCGATGAGATGAGGCTTATTATTCGACATTATGTGATGTCGATTCCTCTTTGGAGGATTTATTTATTTGCTAAGTGACTACGTTTTCACTATGTTAGTAATGTGGTTATTGTTGCACTTCTCTTTGGAGGAGTATTATATCATCATCTTATACCGCATTATTATTATCTAGCTTTATCTAACTTATTTGTTTAGCTAGACTGACCCATGTATTTTATACTCGGGTCAGACCGAGATGTTTCAGGTTAGGTACTTTGGACTTAGCCTATTTTGCTTCTACATGGACTATTCTGCTAGCTCCTTTTTGTTATAGCTTTTGTGCAGTCCTTTTAGTCTGTAACTCTAATATATACTCTATTGACTCGTCTGTATATTGTGGTTTGCTTTACCACTTGACATGTACCATTTTGTAAACTCTGTAATGTATCTGTATATGTGTAAATGCATGTGGCGATCTTCTGTTCTATGATGTGTATTACATTTGAGTTGTTGTATTTTCTTCTGATAGATCCTTCAGCCACCTATGGCTTTGTATTAAGTATTTATTGGAGATGTCGATCCATTTAAGTAAGAAGTGGCATTGTCGGCGTATTCAATAGATAGTTAAGATAGGGTTATAGATGGTCGCTCCTATCCAGCTCTATTCTTCGTATTAGCAGACAGTGTTACTTAGTAATACTCTTTGCTAATGTGGGTCTCGGAGTGGGGCGTTACATTAGTTATATTAACCAACAGAAAACTACTGAACGAGTCGTTCCATATTTATCCAATAACTATTAGCATGTAACCACTAGGTACCCCTAGCAGTCATGAGTAATACACTGCCCAACATTTGGAGAGTGTTATGTACTCTAGTCACAATGGATACATCGGTATCCAGTCTCAATGCATCTTGACAAGGAACATTTAAAATGGTATACTTGTTTTCATTGTGATAAATTACTCACGGTTACAACACTTTAAAACTACTATCACAAAATGTAATAATTTTGGATTTTCTATTAGATATACTTTAATTGAATTAATTAATTAATATGACACATTATATAAAGTATATAATAAAAAGAAAACACCTATTATTCTGAACAAGATTGGTCAACGAGTTAGATGTTGATAGAGTTAGGGGTATGCCCTAGGGGCAATTATGTAATTTGTTACATATATCTAACTCGTTGACCAATCTTGTTCGAAATAAAAGGTATTTTATTCCTATTATATACTTGATATAATGTGATTATAAATTAATTAACTTAATTAAAAGTATATTTAATAGAAAAATGCATAATTGATATATTTTGTGATAGTAGTTACAAATGTTGTAACTGTGAGTAATTTATCACAACAAAACAAATATACCATTTTAAATGTTCCTAGTCAAGATGCATCGAGACTGGATATCGATGTATCCGTTGAGACTGGAGTACGTAACGCTCTCCAAATGTTGGGCAGTGTATTACTCATGACTACTGGGGGCACCTGCCTATTACGTTCTAATAATTATTGGATAACCATGGAACGAATCATTCGATAGTTTTCAGTTGGTTAATATAACTAAGGTCAAATAGAAAATATCGATGTGATTGATTTACACAGTTCTCTCAACTTGAGAATACTATGGATCTTCAATATGAAAGCTCCGCATTGATTATATCCAAATCATAGCATGACATCCATTGAGTGACTATAGTTGGGTCGAGTGGAAGTATTGAAAGTGAAGCACTATTCAAGAGAGGATTCGTCTCCTTAGTTATATGCAGTTAGTATCACAATCAACTCAAGTCAACTCAAAGTCAAAGTATCTGGCCAGAGCATTTCGGTTAATAATAATTTTTATTATTGAACCAAGGACTTTGTATTTAGACTATAAAGTTGAATGTGGATGAGGTTGGAATTTTGACATTACCAAATTCCATTAGTCCAAAGTGATATAGTTTTGACGAAGAGAATTGGTGTAAACAAATGTCACAATCGGGTAACGCTTATTAAACTAAAATTGGATTTTACCGAAAATGAGTAAGCGATAAATTTGGCCATAATGTCACACCACCTGCTAAGTGACATGTGAACGTTAACATTAGAATAGTTCGATGTTAATCGCTGACCAAATTTACACCAAAGAGTTACACAGCCGAAATGATGAATTCCCTTAAGACCGAACGATTTAATTAGTTTATAATTGTTATGAATTAATTAAAATTAATTAATATTTATGAAATATTAATTACAAAATTTAAATATGATTTGAGAAATAAATAATGTTATATATATTTATAACAGTTATAAATATATAGATCGATATACAATATCGATAGGCGATTAAATTAGATTTAATTGCATAGTATTTTGGTTTGGGCTTAGATGGGTTTAAGGCCCATCATTAGGGCTGCAAAATTTCGGTTTTGGAAAGGTCTAGGGGTGGCTAAAACATAGATAATTGGCTTGGAGATAATGGGTTGAGATGAAGTGAGAATGGGTAAAAAAGGTTTCCTCGTTTCTCTCTAATACAACCCTATATATGTATGCATGTATGTATTTATGTATCTCTAAAAAACAATTACTAATCTTTTTGGCCGCCATTATGTTCTACATTGCTGGTTAAAACATAGCTCTCAATCCACTCCAAAATTCTCAAATATATTTCAAATTAAAATAATACTATTCGATAATTAGAGGTCGGTGATTCTGGATTTGCAATCTAACGAATCAAGAACAGTAAAAGGAAGAGAAGTCATTGCTTCAACGTAGATTCAAAGGCATCATTAAGTTGGTAATTTTAATTTATATTACAGTAATTAAATTATATTCTATGATCCTGTAATGAGCAATTTCATATCTATTTAAATATATTGCTACTATATGTTTAGTTAGGTGAGATTTTTGTAAGTATATGTGGTTGTCACAAATCAGTTTGGTTATGTGCATAATTTTTTTATTATACTATTTGATTTATGTATAGGCAAATGTTTTTTACTATACAAAATAAAATTTTGTCACTAATAATTGTTATATATATATTTATTAATATATTCATATATATATATATATATATATTAGTTCTCTCTCATAATTAGCATATATGCATATGTAAGATATATATATATATATATATATATGATTTAAAAATTTTAGTTCACTTATTTATATATAATATGAATTTAAAAATTCAAAAATTAATTATCACACATATATTCATATTTTTAAATTAACATTTATAGAATTTTTGAATTGTTTATTATATATAAAATAATTAATACATTTTAAAATTCAATTTTATATTTTTTACAAGTATTATATCATTTCAGAAACATATAGAAAAAATTTAGGAATTTTTCAATAAAGTTTATTATTATTAATAATTAATATTATTTCGGAAAAACTGTTTATGATTTATTAAAAATAACAATTTAATTGAAAAATTCTTAAAATTTTTTTATAACCTTTCATTCATGATCCTAGGATTTCTAAAGTTTTAAAATTTTAATTTTTAATAATATATTATTTTATATTAAATAATTATTGCCAAAATCAATTCATTTGTTTTTAAAAATAATATTTCAACTTTGAAAAATCTTTAAATTTTTTCTAAGCTCTATTTTATGATCCTAGATTTTTAAAATTGTAAAATTTGGATTTTCATTAATAGATTATTGTATTTTAATTATTTATGGAAGAAAACATTATTTTATTCATAATATATATACAAATTAAAATACTAAAATTATTATTTTTGCAAAACTAAGTTAATGTTAAATTATAAATAATTTTTAATAATTGTTCTCTCTCCATATATATATTTATCTATATATAAATGTTTTATGTTCATATATTATATATAATATATTTATACATACATATGTGTATATATATAAATATATTTTGTAACACATATACATGCACATATTTGGACAACATACATGACATACAAAATGAGCTAATATGTCTGTTGCGATGTAAATCCCAACATCTACATATTGCCGTATTATACCTTTCATGGATTATTATGTTACACATGCACTCACACATATATGTATATGATACATTTTTTTTTGGAAATGGTACTTTATATACAACATGTCACTGGGACAACATATCACATGTCAAGAAACGTTCGAATCACGCTACGCAAGTTTTGAACTTGTGACCTCTCGCACCAAAGCCGAATCACTTAACCGCTTGGACAATGATGCTTGTCTATGATACATTTAGTATAAACTAAATCAAATAAAATTAATTTCATATCTTAATATATTTGAATTTAAATAAAATAAATAATTTTATTTAAACGAAATTTAGAAATGTTCTAATTCAGTTAGACTTCATAGGCACAATAAAAGATCCAATAGGGTAAATTTTTTGAAATTCACCTATAACTTCCGCTGCAGGCTAGTCCAGTTACAACAATGGTATTAGAGCCCAATAGCCTATGCAGTATAAATTAGTCATATTAGGGCTAACTAATCAAACTTGCCCACTTAATACGGTGTCTAAAAAGGTAATGTCTAGGATTGAAATTGAGTAATCAAGTACCATGTCCTACCTGGTTACCGGCCTGGCCCGAAAGGTGAAGTGAGCCCAAATGTTGCTCTTAATAGAAAAGGCCCAACTTAATTTGGACCTTGGGCTAATTTTCAAAATCGTTTTGAAAATTAATGTTAAAGATTTTAAATTTAATAGTTAAATTAAAAACATGTTTATTATAAAAATTATAATACTACTTAAGTTTTCAAAATGTTTGAAAGGATAATGATATTTTTAAAATATTTGAAAATATTTATATAATAATTTCAAATTTTAAATTTATTAATAAGATTAATAAAATAAATTAATTAAATATGTTAATTTATTAATGCATATATGCATGTATTACATATGTTGATATATGTTATGTTATTTTAAAATGTTTAAAATAACATAAGTATACATTTATGTATACAAGAGAAATTTTGGAATTAATAAATTTTAATAAAAATTGTTTAATTGAATAAATTAATTAAAGGTTAATTAATTAAATAAAATACACATATATATGATATATGTGTGTTACACTATAAAGGTTATAGTATACACTATAAATGTTATAGTAGATATGCCCAATATAAAAGATATATTGGAATACTAATTTAAAATTAATTAAAGAGTTAATTGATTAAAATTAATTAGATAAGATTTAATTAATGATATATTATACGTAAGACTACCATATAAGTAATATGAAATATAAAAGTTATATAACAATAAAACTTCTATGATATGTGTATAAACTAAATGTGGAACATTAAAGAAACCCAAATAGACTTGAAATAAATACATATGTAAATGTACATATACCATGATTTCTGACGTGTCTAACACTTGAATTGCTAGGGTATTTCATAAGAAATATATTATTCTATAAGTCGATATCACTCAATATATATATTGAAGATTATGAATCTTCAATATAATGTTGTCTTCTACCATATATATATATTAATAAATTACTTACATACTCCTTAGTTGTTGAGCAAACTCAAGCTAGGGATGTTATGCGTAGTATTATTAATAAATTGAACAGCTGAGGTAAGATAACTATATTTATTTATTGAGCAAACTCAAGGTACATATACTATACTTAGGCCATCACGATATGGTAGGTATGAGTGAATAATCTCTTTCGATTTGTTGAGCAAACTCAAGGTCGAAATGAAATTAGAACAAGGAAAAATGGGCTAGGAGTTGTATATGATACAACCGATAAGGAGTTATCCATCGTTTGTGGGGCTATGATTTGTTGAGCAAACTCAAGGTCATAATACCAAAACAAACGAGTCTTAACACCCACTAGTGAAGTTGTAAGACTTCTATGTTTCATCTTAGGGTTTGGAGAAATATAAAAGACTAGTGGGAGCCTTATTAGAAAAATGAAATGGTAACATTTAACCTTTCTAATACTGTAAGAACATATGCTATGTAATGTTATAATTATCTATAATGATAAATTTGCGCATTTAATATGAGTGATAAAACGTTTGTCAATTAACATATATAAACAAATTGAATTGAAAGTTGACAAATAGAAATATAATATATACTTACTAATAATTCTAATTGCTTGTTATATAATGTTTCTATACCTATGCAAGTGCCCAATTTCAACTACTTAATACATCGTAAGTTGGTCACTTATATGTTTATTTGGTTTAGACCGTGTATTGCATTTTATGAGTTTTTGAACTCTAAATGCAATTCAAGACTATGGATATTTAATCCATGTACTTTCACATATAAATGTTATATGGTGAACAGTCATAGATTGTGGGGTACAATATCTCGATGAAGTTAGTTCATTCGAAGTAAGCCAATAAAAAGCATTTTAAGATCATGTATTCAACTTGAATGATTCAAAAGGATCATATTGTGTTAATGTAACACAAGACCATAAACTACGAGATACATCTAAGAACTCGATCGTTGAAATGTCATCTTGATCGGTTTACATAAAGTGCAACATATTTGATGTCTTAAATGTTAAGAATAATCGAATGCGCTTTTGTAAAAGGTTTGTTATGATATTGTAGTAAGGTTTTCTTTTGAATAATTTGACCATTTGAAAGAAAAACGAATGTATAAGAATAGATGTAATTTAAGGTAAAGTTGTAATGAAAAGAATAAATAGTCACTTCTGCTTCATAGAGAAATATTGGAAACAAGAATTATAATAATAACTGATACTTAATATAGGAATATGAAATATGATTTTTTATTCTAAAATGTATTTTCATATAGAAAATTGTTTTCTATAACATTTATTTCTTTGAGTTCAAGATATTTGATCAAAGAACTCTCCTCTGTAAACTAGTTGCAGCATATGAAATAAGTAAAAAATATTAACAATATTAAGTGAATGGTGGACCTATAAATTTAGTATGCTATTATAGTAATGGCGAAAATAGTAGGAGCATGCCATATAGCACCTAAGGATTGCATCAAATTACGAAAATTGTTTTTGTAAAATGTACCGAACATTATTTGTGAAATAATGTTTATTTTTTTGGTATTGACTGAAAAATAGATATAACTATATTTCAATATGAGTATTATGAATATTTATTATGAAATAGAACTATATTATTGAATTTGTTTTCATAGTAAAAGTGATGAAAATACATATGTATCTAATATTATTTACAGTGTTTTGGAATTATAGACTAAGTCGTAGTTTTGAGAAATAATTTTACTATATGATTATGAATCATATAATATAGGTTAATTATATCTCAAACAATTAATGGCTATGCACTCATTCAGTGGGAGCATCATAAGAGTTGATGAACTCTTTGTGTAACGACCCGCCATTTTGGACCATTCGCGTCCATTATAAGTGTATAGGTAGACACTCATGCCGGAGTTGAATTGCTCAAAATACCGCGTTGTTAATTTAAATTTGGCAAAACTGAACATATACAGTAAATAAATAATCACAGAACACAGACACAGAGTAATAAATGCAGCGGAAATAAAAGAGATAGTAGTTCATGAAGCTACTATATGAATATATAAAATACATCAGAGTTTACAACAGAAGAGAAATATGATACATCAGAGTTAAACCAGATACAACGGAAGAGTAACAGATACAAATCAGAATACATCACTGGAATCATCGAATACTGAAAGCAGAATAGATGGCTGGATCTTCAAGCAAAGCTCCAACTTCAAAAGTGAGTCTCGAATACTGGTACACTCAGTCTGACCCGAGCGTAAAGCAAAAACACAAAACACTCGAGTCAGGATTAACATTCTTATATTAATAAATCCAACTCAAGTGAAATAGCAATTGAAATACAAGTAACTCAAAGGATGTTTGGAATAACCATCCTTTAAGGATCCGTTAAACTATCTACTAGGTAGTAATGTACGCTAAGTAGATAATGTCTATCAGTAATATAAAGATATCAAAGTAGGGTTAAGCAGGGCCCATACACCTCTTAACCTGTTTATTCCCAAAAGCATATACAAGACCGTAGTTTCCCCAAAACCGGAAGTCACCAGAGGGCAATCCATATACTAAAGGTACAAATCAAAATCGTAGTGGTCGCGAATAGGATAATCAGTATGACAAGGTACATGAGGCGATACCAACTAGGATACTAGTAGTTGCCTGATCCGGACTGATGTTGGGCATAGCAGCTACTACCCCAACACCGCGAACAACACTCCCAAATCGAGGGGTGCACCCAAATCGAATCACAAAGTAATAGATATGGTATCGAAGAAGTGTGTCCGCTAGAGATGGCGATCCTCAATGGCCCGGCGCGGCTCCTGTTTTAGTCATGTCAGGGGTCATCCGAAATCGTTCTCTTTCTTCAGTCAACGCGTTCACCAAAACCATCCACTTCGTTCTGGATCAACACTCCGCGTATAGTTATTAAAGTGGTTTCGGTTCAGATAGAGAGTATATCCATTACCGATCCCGGTCTCTTTAATAACTTTCGTAATTATTACACCGATTGGTCGTTTATATATTTCAAAACCAAATCAATTTCAATTTCAAATAGAATTCGTAAATCAACATTTCATTTGTCTTTCTAAAACAATTTCCAAATTTTCGTTTCAAAACTTCCAACTTACCATTTCAAAATCTTATAATTCAATTTCAAACTTTATTTAAAACAATTCAAATATTGATTCAAATTCGTATATAAGTTTCATTTCGAAAAACATTTAAATTAATTTAATTTAACATTCAAATCAATTTAAATTCATTTAAATAAATTCTATTCAATATTCGTTAAGTTACTTTATCATTCAAAACAATTTCTATTAAATTTCCAAATCATTAAATCAATTTCTTAAGTTCAACTCCATTAAATCAAAACTTACGATTTTGAATTAAATTCAATTCGTCAAATCAATTCTTTCAATTTCAAGTCTTACATTAATTCCAATAAATCGCATTTTATTTCTTGTTAAAGAAATTCAATCTCACTTATTTACTTTCTTAAATAATTTTCTAAAACTTACTTAATCAAGAAATCTCAATTTCAATTATTTACGAAGTAAAATTAACTTATTCAAAAGTTCAATTTTACTTATTAAAGAATTTCAATACAATTTAATCATTAAATAATTTAATCTTATTTAAGAATTAAATAATTCAAAACTTAATTATTAAAAATTCAAAAGTTTAATAATTTCAACTTAATCATAATTTCAAACTTAATTATTAAATCATTTCAAGGTTTAATAATTTCAAAACTTAACTACAATTTCAAACTTAATTATTAAATCATTTCAAGGTTTAATAATTTCAAAACTTAATTACAATTTCAAACTTAATTATTAAATCATTTCAAAGTTTAATAATTTCAAACTTAATTACAATTCTCAAATTAAACAACATTCTTCCATCAATTACTTTGTTAATATTTTATTTCATATTTAAATATTAACATTTTCCCTTCATTAAAATTCAAATTTCAACTTCATTTCAAAACCATATTATTTATTCAAATAAAATATTCATTTTATTTTTAAATCAAATTATTGACCAATCGGGTTTTATTTAATTTCCTATCCTAGGTAAAAATTCAATTTGGGTATTTATCATTTCAACCCGATTCCAATTCAATTCAAAATCAAAACATATCAAAGGGAACTTGCAGTGTGATAACTGGGATGGTGTCAAAGTAAATAAACAAGCAATAACAGCAATCAATATCAATCCAATAATCAATTCAAATAATCCCGAAATAACCGTATTAATCCGCATTGTTATTTGTACGAATTAATATAATTATTTCTAGAATCTACACTATCATTTCATGTAGATTAAAGATTATTACATTACGGTTTTCACTTGTCATCTATTACGATTACATACATCATCAGTTTAAACAACATACAATTCAATGGTTCAAGGTATAGTTAACACTATTCTACGTGTCAATTTATTTAACAGTTAAAGGGGTCATATTATTCAAATGTCAGTTAATCAAATTTAACATTTAACTATCCTATATCAAGTTCAATTTCATACTGTTTATCATTTTAACATTAACAATTTAACGTCCAATAAATTCAACAATCAATCAATTATCAGCCAAACTGTATTATCACCGCATAAATAATTAACAGATAATGGTGTCAGATGTCACAGGTGAACTGATACAGGTAATGACATATATAACAGTGTAATTAACTAATAGTTGTATATTTCAATTGTCGTTTCAATTGAAATCAAATCTAATAAATAAAAGAACGTTAATCGTGAGTGAGTGCTCACCTTTCGAGGCTAGAGAGAATTTGACGATGAAATCGAATTACGAATTCCAAAGCAATGCTGGATGGACACGATTCGATGGAGAAAACCGGCACGACGGACAAAGCTGATAACAGGAATCGATAAAACGAGTCAGAACCAGATTGATGAAGATAGATGGTGTAAATGAACTTATATGTAAAACTATATATAACTATTTACATAAAATCATATTTTAAAATTCAAACACATATTAAATTAAATATATATGTATTTCAAAATCATTGTTTTAAATTTAACTCATATGTTAAAGTCAAATATATATACATAATATATGTTGAAATACTATACACATATTAAAATATATACACATCATATATCTAACTAATGTTTATATATTTAAAATCATATACAGACCCGCACTTTATTATATTATACTTCTAAACAAACTAATATATACAACATATTAAAACTGTAACTTTATATATAAACGTAAATATATATACAATAACAGAAACTCATCCCAAAATGACGCAAATATATAGCACATATATATAACTCGCGTATATAACCATTAGCTGTAACAAATATATATAATACTAACAACCAAATACTTGTGATATAATAAAATGAAATATGGTATAATATAATACATTAAAATATGATTTAACATAATATAGTACAATATAATATTATATATAGTAAACGCACAATACTGTGACTCAGAATATGCGTAGTTTATATAAGCTGACCCAGTAAACACATACACATATACGGTTGTAAATATATACTCCTGTATATATAATATAATATCCATGTCGAAACTAATATATATATAGCTTTCGCACATAATATATAACATTAATTACAACAACTTTATATAACTTAAAAAAAAAAAAATTAGTTTTAATACAAACCCAGAGAACAACAGACAAACTATATATAAATGTTATATACTATATACATACTTATATGTATAAACTGCATAAGTTTTATATTATAACGTGATAACAACATGCATAAACTAACAACTCGAAAACCGCTATATCAAGCACCACTAACACTAACAGCATGAAATATATATATTCAAACAATATATATGAAATCCGTACCTACATATTTTATAAATATATATTACAAGCAAAATAACATTTATATGTTATAACTAAATATATAAAACAAACTGTTAGATGTATATATAACTTAAAAACAGACAGAAAGTAGACTATAGAGAAATGAGATGCTCACCGCTTAGAGAAAAGCAAGGGGAGGCCGCTATTGGTGGTGCTAGTAGGTCGCCGGAGACAAGGCGGAGGCTTGATGGTGATGCTCAGCTTTGGCGTGAGCTGAGGCAGCCATGAAGAGATCGTGGTGGGCGAAGGCGGGCTGTGGTGTGGCTATACGGAGGAGGTCAGGGAGCAGTGGCGAAGCGGGGTCGGTGAGGTGGCTGTTCGGCTAATGGCGGGGCGTGGGTGCTCCGGTGGATGAATGGGAGGGTGATGGTAGAGGATGACGTCAGTGCGGAGGTGGTTGCGCTGCAGTTGGTGATGGGCGAAGGCTGGCCGAGAAGGTGCTGGGTGTTGAACTGTCGTGGTGCGTTCGTGGTGGGGATGGACTGTTCGTGGCCAAGAGAAAGTGTGGTTCGCGAGCATGATTGCAGGAGGGGCGGGTTCCAGGCCGTGGATTGGCTTGTGAAGAAAAATGAAGAGTGGAGGGGAATCAATACGTGTGCATGTTGGCTTGGGAAACTGATGTTTCGCATGCTTTAGACTTTGGGAAATGAAGGGGAAGGCCATGGGTTTGATACTAGAGTGACGTTCAAGCTTACAAAAGATGAACAGGAGCAAAAATATGAGCTGGCACACCTCAAACTATACATAATATAAATTCCTAATGAAAGCAGTGAGAAAAGAAAGTGAACGGCTGGACTAGAAATAAGTGCTAATTTAGGAAAATGTGTAAAGGAAATAGCTGTTAGACTATGCTGGGGACAATTTGAAAGGACACCGTATAACAAAAGATTTAAATTTCGTAACCGATACGGTAGGCGTTACGCAAAGTGCAACGTACACCGGAACTCCGAATTTGACAATCGAATATACCGTAGAGATCGGTACGACGAGACGATCAAAACGGTATATAGAAATCAGTGGTACGATCATCCGATAAAAATCGATATCGGTACCAGAATACTGCTATTTTGCAGAAAATAAGAACGACGGAGCCAAAGATGTCCGAATTTGGAAAAACGACAAACTGAAATCTTGCTCAGAAGATGATTTAGAATTTTTCTATGTAAAAATATTTAGGTTTCGGAAACGTTTTATTTTCAACGCTTTTTAACTGATTAAATTGAAGTGAATTTACGCGCGAAATAAACTTTCGTATTTTCGGACGAAAATTTACCAGTTGCTATGTTTAACTTGACGTATTCCAAATATTAAATTTTTATTTCAAAATTTTATCGTTTAAAATTTCACAAAATTTCAACTAATTGCGTTATCAACAGTTGAAATTTTACGGGTTGTTACATTCTCCCCCACTCAAAACTTTTCGTCCCCGAAAAGGAACGAGGTAGAAGAATGGAAACAACCAGAAAGAAAACAGATTTGAAATACAAAATAACAATTAATTTAAACCATATAAATTCAAATTTAAAGTAATTGATATTCAATTATTGATTTAATCCATTTGATTTCACTAAAATCAATCTCAACTATTTCTAAATTCATTATCTTATTATCCAATTATCTTAAATTTATAATTTCTAAAACCATAAATTTGAATAGTCTTTTATTATAATCGTATTTTCTTCAACAATTTTAAATTCTTCTTTGTTCCAAATTACTGTTAAATTTATCCTACTAAATATATCTTATCACATATATTTAACCTATATAGATTAATTTAAACCATAAAAGTTCCGATTTAAATAAATTTATATTCACTAATTGCTTTTAAATTCAAGGTAATTTCATCAGTTGATCAAATTTCAATTTATTAATTAACCTTCAAAACAGAATTTATTTTTCAATTATCTTATTATTCTATTTATCTCTATTAACATTTTATAATTAAAATTTAAGTGTTTAACATTTATTAAAACCACTCAAATTTTATTTATAAATTCAATTTATCTTATATATTATCTAATTACATATTCAACTTCTGAATGATTTAGGTAAGTTGTATTAGAATGCAGTTGAACAATATACAAATAAAATTTTCCCAATTCAATTATTCAAGTTTAAATATTTATTCTAAATTTTGGTTTTATTTATAATTAAAATCATTTTTTTTTTTTTTACAAAATTTAAGAATTAGATTTCCGATTAACTTTAAACAATTTAGAGATATATATAATATATTTATATCAAATCAAATTAAATTTTAAAATAAGATACCTATATATAAATCAAATTATACTGAAGAAAATCAAATCAAAATATTTTTCAATATGAAACCGTAGCAAAGCTACAGAATGGTTTCTCCACTTCGAAACTCGAAAATGAATATCGATGATGCGGCCGCCATCACCGAAATTATTTTCCAGCGACAAAGAGAAGAGCACTGGTTTCAACATTTTAAAAAAAATTCTTTGAAAATGATTTCTATTCGAAAATACTTCCAATACTATATACTTTAAAAATTTTAAAAACCAAAGTTCGAAATCACCGGAAACTAAATTCTCAAATTTCTGAATTAAGTTCATTTTAAATTCCAAATCAATTTATAAACCATAATTATAACTTCATTTAGAATAATAAATGATAATCAAATATTATCATTTCAAACAACCAATTTAATCAACTAATTAAATTCCAGAAAATTTTACTTATTAAATTCCAGAAAATTTTAACTTATATTTTTACAATATAATCAACAAATTTATATCATTTACCAAATTTGAAAATAATATTGTGTCAGTTTGCTCTGTTCAAGTGTTTTGGAAATCCTATCGATAGCGTTGATCAGACGAATCGATCGGAAACCCAAATCAACATCAACAACTCAAACAACACAATATATAAACATTTTTATATAAATTTACAAATACACTTCTTTGCTCGACGACACAGGGATGAATTTTCAAAATAAGGATAGGGTTTCAAATTTTATGGACTCAAGTTAAAGAGGATTCTGATTTAAATACAAGTTCGGAAGAAAAGATTAGATGATTAAATTGACAGAATCAGGTTGGATAAGCTTATTTAATTTACGGGCAATCTTAACCGGATCGTCCGTAACTTCAAGAATAAGATCGATGTAGAAATTTGAGGCAAATCGACATTCGATCTCAAGAAATAAAATTCAGGTATAGCAGGAGATAGATAGCATCGTAAACCGAGGATACAGAAATCTCCGGTAAATCGATGCCTATTATAAAGGAGTTTACTCCTTTACGAATTATTCGAAGATTGGCGAGACCGCCGATTCATTATAAAGATTATTCGAAGTGGAGTTATGGGATACTCCAGAATTGAAAGGAGACGAATAGTGAGGGACACGAATGAAATTTGGAACCGTAGGGAACGTTCCAAAATTCAAAGAAATCAAGTCAAAAGGAAGAGATTGAAACTCGAATGAGAGTGATTCTGTAAATACATTTACCCTATATGTTAAGTTTTGCCTAGAGCTACCAAAGCTCTGATACCAACTGTAACGACCCGCCATTTTGGACCATTCGCGTCCATTATAAGTGTATAGGTAGACACTCATGCCGGAGTTGAATTGCTCAAAATACCGCGTTGTTAATTTAAATTTGGCAAAACTGAACATATACAGTAAATAAATAATCACAGAACACAGACACAGAGTAATAAATGCAGCGGAAATAAAAGAGATAGTAGTTCATGAAGCTACTATATGAATATATAAAATACATCAGAGTTTACAACAGAAGAGAAATATGATACATCAGAGTTAAACCAGATACAACGGAAGAGTAACAGATACAAATCAGAATACATCACTGGAATCATCGAATACTGAAAGCAGAATAGATGGCTGGATCTTCAAGCAAAGCTCCAACTTCAAAAGTGAGTCTCGAATACTGGTACACTCAGTCTGACCCGAGCGTAAAGCAAAAACACAAAACACTCGAGTCAGGATTAACATTCTTATATTAATAAATCCAACTCAAGTGAAATAGCAATTGAAATACAAGTAACTCAAAGGATGTTTGGAATAACCATCCTTTAAGGATCCGTTAAACTATCTACTAGGTAGTAATGTACGCTAAGTAGATAATGTCTATCAGTAATATAAAGATATCAAAGTAGGGTTAAGCAGGGCCCATACACCTCTTAACCTGTTTATTCCCAAAAGCATATACAAGACCGTAGTTTCCCCAAAACCGGAAGTCACCAGAGGGCAATCCATATACTAAAGGTACAAATCAAAATCGTAGTGGTCGCGAATAGGATAATCAGTATGACAAGGTACATGAGGCGATACCAACTAGGATACTAGTAGTTGCCTGATCCGGACTGATGTTGGGCATAGCAGCTACTACCCCAACACC
Source organism: Allium fistulosum (assembly GCA_030737815.1). NCBI lineage: Eukaryota > Viridiplantae > Streptophyta > Magnoliopsida > Asparagales > Amaryllidaceae > Allium > Allium fistulosum. The sequence continues at coordinate 625,529,976 of CM060905.1, read as the reverse complement.
GCGAACAACACTCCCAAATCGAGGGGTGCACCCAAATCGAATCACAAAGTAATAGATATGGTATCGAAGAAGTGTGTCCGCTAGAGATGGCGATCCTCAATGGCCCGGCGCGGCTCCTGTTTTAGTCATGTCAGGGGTCATCCGAAATCGTTCTCTTTCTTCAGTCAACGCGTTCACCAAAACCATCCACTTCGTTCTGGATCAACACTCCGCGTATAGTTATTAAAGTGGTTTCGGTTCAGATAGAGAGTATATCCATTACCGATCCCGGTCTCTTTAATAACTTTCGTAATTATTACACCGATTGGTCGTTTATATATTTCAAAACCAAATCAATTTCAATTTCAAATAGAATTCGTAAATCAACATTTCATTTGTCTTTCTAAAACAATTTCCAAATTTTCGTTTCAAAACTTCCAACTTACCATTTCAAAATCTTATAATTCAATTTCAAACTTTATTTAAAACAATTCAAATATTGATTCAAATTCGTATATAAGTTTCATTTCGAAAAACATTTAAATTAATTTAATTTAACATTCAAATCAATTTAAATTCATTTAAATAAATTCTATTCAATATTCGTTAAGTTACTTTATCATTCAAAACAATTTCTATTAAATTTCCAAATCATTAAATCAATTTCTTAAGTTCAACTCCATTAAATCAAAACTTACGATTTTGAATTAAATTCAATTCGTCAAATCAATTCTTTCAATTTCAAGTCTTACATTAATTCCAATAAATCGCATTTTATTTCTTGTTAAAGAAATTCAATCTCACTTATTTACTTTCTTAAATAATTTTCTAAAACTTACTTAATCAAGAAATCTCAATTTCAATTATTTACGAAGTAAAATTAACTTATTCAAAAGTTCAATTTTACTTATTAAAGAATTTCAATACAATTTAATCATTAAATAATTTAATCTTATTTAAGAATTAAATAATTCAAAACTTAATTATTAAAAATTCAAAAGTTTAATAATTTCAACTTAATCATAATTTCAAACTTAATTATTAAATCATTTCAAGGTTTAATAATTTCAAAACTTAACTACAATTTCAAACTTAATTATTAAATCATTTCAAGGTTTAATAATTTCAAAACTTAATTACAATTTCAAACTTAATTATTAAATCATTTCAAAGTTTAATAATTTCAAACTTAATTACAATTCTCAAATTAAACAACATTCTTCCATCAATTACTTTGTTAATATTTTATTTCATATTTAAATATTAACATTTTCCCTTCATTAAAATTCAAATTTCAACTTCATTTCAAAACCATATTATTTATTCAAATAAAATATTCATTTTATTTTTAAATCAAATTATTGACCAATCGGGTTTTATTTAATTTCCTATCCTAGGTAAAAATTCAATTTGGGTATTTATCATTTCAACCCGATTCCAATTCAATTCAAAATCAAAACATATCAAAGGGAACTTGCAGTGTGATAACTGGGATGGTGTCAAAGTAAATAAACAAGCAATAACAGCAATCAATATCAATCCAATAATCAATTCAAATAATCCCGAAATAACCGTATTAATCCGCATTGTTATTTGTACGAATTAATATAATTATTTCTAGAATCTACACTATCATTTCATGTAGATTAAAGATTATTACATTACGGTTTTCACTTGTCATCTATTACGATTACATACATCATCAGTTTAAACAACATACAATTCAATGGTTCAAGGTATAGTTAACACTATTCTACGTGTCAATTTATTTAACAGTTAAAGGGGTCATATTATTCAAATGTCAGTTAATCAAATTTAACATTTAACTATCCTATATCAAGTTCAATTTCATACTGTTTATCATTTTAACATTAACAATTTAACGTCCAATAAATTCAACAATCAATCAATTATCAGCCAAACTGTATTATCACCGCATAAATAATTAACAGATAATGGTGTCAGATGTCACAGGTGAACTGATACAGGTAATGACATATATAACAGTGTAATTAACTAATAGTTGTATATTTCAATTGTCGTTTCAATTGAAATCAAATCTAATAAATAAAAGAACGTTAATCGTGAGTGAGTGCTCACCTTTCGAGGCTAGAGAGAATTTGACGATGAAATCGAATTACGAATTCCAAAGCAATGCTGGATGGACACGATTCGATGGAGAAAACCGGCACGACGGACAAAGCTGATAACAGGAATCGATAAAACGAGTCAGAACCAGATTGATGAAGATAGATGGTGTAAATGAACTTATATGTAAAACTATATATAACTATTTACATAAAATCATATTTTAAAATTCAAACACATATTAAATTAAATATATATGTATTTCAAAATCATTGTTTTAAATTTAACTCATATGTTAAAGTCAAATATATATACATAATATATGTTGAAATACTATACACATATTAAAATATATACACATCATATATCTAACTAATGTTTATATATTTAAAATCATATACAGACCCGCACTTTATTATATTATACTTCTAAACAAACTAATATATACAACATATTAAAACTGTAACTTTATATATAAACGTAAATATATATACAATAACAGAAACTCATCCCAAAATGACGCAAATATATAGCACATATATATAACTCGCGTATATAACCATTAGCTGTAACAAATATATATAATACTAACAACCAAATACTTGTGATATAATAAAATGAAATATGGTATAATATAATACATTAAAATATGATTTAACATAATATAGTACAATATAATATTATATATAGTAAACGCACAATACTGTGACTCAGAATATGCGTAGTTTATATAAGCTGACCCAGTAAACACATACACATATACGGTTGTAAATATATACTCCTGTATATATAATATAATATCCATGTCGAAACTAATATATATATAGCTTTCGCACATAATATATAACATTAATTACAACAACTTTATATAACTTAAAAAAAAAAAAAATTAGTTTTAATACAAACCCAGAGAACAACAGACAAACTATATATAAATGTTATATACTATATACATACTTATATGTATAAACTGCATAAGTTTTATATTATAACGTGATAACAACATGCATAAACTAACAACTCGAAAACCGCTATATCAAGCACCACTAACACTAACAGCATGAAATATATATATTCAAACAATATATATGAAATCCGTACCTACATATTTTATAAATATATATTACAAGCAAAATAACATTTATATGTTATAACTAAATATATAAAACAAACTGTTAGATGTATATATAACTTAAAAACAGACAGAAAGTAGACTATAGAGAAATGAGATGCTCACCGCTTAGAGAAAAGCAAGGGGAGGCCGCTATTGGTGGTGCTAGTAGGTCGCCGGAGACAAGGCGGAGGCTTGATGGTGATGCTCAGCTTTGGCGTGAGCTGAGGCAGCCATGAAGAGATCGTGGTGGGCGAAGGCGGGCTGTGGTGTGGCTATACGGAGGAGGTCAGGGAGCAGTGGCGAAGCGGGGTCGGTGAGGTGGCTGTTCGGCTAATGGCGGGGCGTGGGTGCTCCGGTGGATGAATGGGAGGGTGATGGTAGAGGATGACGTCAGTGCGGAGGTGGTTGCGCTGCAGTTGGTGATGGGCGAAGGCTGGCCGAGAAGGTGCTGGGTGTTGAACTGTCGTGGTGCGTTCGTGGTGGGGATGGACTGTTCGTGGCCAAGAGAAAGTGTGGTTCGCGAGCATGATTGCAGGAGGGGCGGGTTCCAGGCCGTGGATTGGCTTGTGAAGAAAAATGAAGAGTGGAGGGGAATCAATACGTGTGCATGTTGGCTTGGGAAACTGATGTTTCGCATGCTTTAGACTTTGGGAAATGAAGGGGAAGGCCATGGGTTTGATACAAGAGTGACGTTCAAGCTTACAAAAGATGAACAGGAGCAAAAATATGAGCTGGCACACCTCAAACTATACATAATATAAATTCCTAATGAAAGCAGTGAGAAAAGAAAGTGAACGGCTGGACTAGAAATAAGTGCTAATTTAGGAAAATGTGTAAAGAAAATAGCTGTTAGACTATGCTGGGGACAATTTGAAAGGACACCGTATAACAAAAGATTTAAATTTCGTAACCGATACGATAGGCGTTACGCAAAGTGCAACGTACACCGGAACTCCGAATTTGACAATCGAATATACCGTAGAGATCGGTACGACGAGACGATCAAAACGGTATATAGAAATCAGTGGTACGATCATCCGATAAAAATCGATATCGGTACCAGAATACTGCTATTTTGCAGAAAATAAGAACGACGGAGCCAAAGATGTCCGAATTTGGAAAAACGACAAACTGAAATCTTGCTCAGAAGATGATTTAGAATTTTTCTATGTAAAAATATTTAGGTTTCGGAAACGTTTTATTTTCAACGCTTTTTAACTGATTAAATTGAAGTGAATTTACGCGCGAAATAAACTTTCGTATTTTCGGACGAAAATTTACCAGTTGCTATGTTTAACTTGACGTATTCCAAATATTAAATTTTTATTTCAAATTTTTATCGTTTAAAATTTCACAAAATTTCAACTAATTGCGTTATCAACAGTTGAAATTTTACGGGTTGTTACACTTTGAATTAATACATATTGATGTATGCAATCACAAGTTTATTAATACCAAAAGGGTTCCACATACTTTATTATATTCATCGATGATTTATTACCAGCATGAACACGTATTAGATATACATGTAGTAAGTTTATGATAAAATCATAAAATATAAAAGAAAAGTAAATAAAATAATATGCAATAGAATAAAAAGATTTGATTTGGTCGAATAAGTGAGTATATTAAAAAGAGTTCCAAATGTACCTAAAAATGAATATAGATTCAATCTCAAAATCACTCCTCCATGTGATACATAATGATGCATCGATAAGGAGTAATCAAACATTGTTAGACAAGTTACGATTAACTGTGAGTGAAGTTGAGTTAGTTTCTTTCTATAAGGTCATGTACTTAAGATTAGTACACAAGGTTGATATTATTTCATCTAAACAACAGTTTACAAAATCAACAAAACAAGGGTTTGTAAGAAATCCCAACATATCCTGAGCCAAGGAATTGGTAGGTTGTGCGAGTCAAAAGATTGCATGTAATAATTGTCCATGAGGGATCTTGTATGAATCTCCAAAAAGTTTTTTGAAAAGGCTTGTCATCAAATGACATATTTATGTTTTGAACATAATTTTTGTAAACTAAAATCAATTTTATAAATAAAAAGGTTCAGAAAGCGTTTATGAATCCCTATTCTATTTGCACTAAGAAACAATTGTTGTTTCAAGATATATCAACTTCATTGTGAAGGAATTTCTTTGAGAAATTTTTGGTAGTTAAATGGAGTTGGATCCGATTCATAGATAGAACTGATTATATGAGATGAAATGAAATTAACTAACCTAAATGAACACATAGCATTAGAATGTCTAATAAGTATTCTCGTAAATAGAAAAGAAACTATGAGTTTCTTATTAATGTCGAAAATATACATTACCCTTGGTTGTTCAATTAAACCATTAAGATTGTTGACTCTATATGGTATGATGCGCAGATATGAAAGAATTCCAAGTATGCTATCAAAATATGATTAAAATACTTATTCAATCTTGATGCTTACAAAATGATACATTCGGATCATTTCTTAGATCATATCCAAAGACTCACAAACCCAATATGGCTCCCACTGACTTCGAGGCATTTTTGGTTAATATGTGTAAACGGCTTACTCTAAATCGTTATTTAGAATTTTCTGTTTCAATACATAAGTACCAAACACTATGTCTTATCGAGCGATAATTTTATGAGTAAATCTGAATTAACTTGAGCATGTTGAATACCGAATCTGTTATGCTAATTTCAACAATTGAAATTTGTGATATTATTCTTATCCACATTGCTTATTTAATTCCAACCACATTAGAATTTCCAATAAAGACACAATCTCGGCCGATGGATCACATCTCTTTGGTTATGATCACCAAATAGAAATATCAAATAGTTTGATTTTCAATTAAAGTGCGGAGGAAGCGTGTGTTCATAAGAAAGAAGGTTAAAAGGTACATTGATATTTCTAAACTATAAGTAAACAACACGTTGTTGATTTTAACAATATGCTTGTATTAAAATCAACTTTAGTTGATATAATACTCAATTTTGGATTGTAAATGATGTCTTTTATGGTGAGTATAAAAGATATAGGGATTGTCCCAAAACGATATACAAGAGCACCCTATTAAAAGGAGAACATGTAAGTTGGATTCCTTATGCATTAGCAATAGGAATTATCATACAGGTTATGTTGTGTATGATATTGTGTTTTGTTTATGTATTTGATACATGGAGAAAATATAACATTCAAATTGATATCACTAAATGGTTGTTTGAGGTGTTCTCGCGTATTTATGAAATACTAGAGAATTATTTATAGAAACAACGAACTCGTTATGATGGAATGTTTGGACACAAACTTTTACAAGTGATATTGAGTATAACATGTCAATGATAAAATTCAAGTTAAAATCTTTAATTTGAAAATGTTTCAAAATTAAAGTGATTGTGGTCGATCCAACGAAATGTTGAGAACATTAACTTGAGTAGCGATACAATAAACCAATGTATATAGATATAAATGCACAAATTTATAATTGAGCCAAAGGTGATTCCAAATGTTGAGAATCCCATAATATTGTTATAAGATAACAATATCATGAAATCGGTCATGATAGAACTTAAAGCTCACTAGAAGTCGAAAGACATACTTTGAATCATTCCACATGATAAAGGCAGTTTATCAGTGTTAGAGAGAGTTAGTCGACAAAGTAGATAATTAGAACATAATAGCATACCCATTCACTAAGGGACTGACCTAATTGGTTTTGAGAAAACTGATTGGAGAAGTTGGAATTAGATTCAATAATTCACCCCAAGTGCAAGTGGGAGATTGATAGAGTTAGGGGTATGTCCTAGGGGCAATTATGTAATTTGTTACATATATCTTACCCGTTGACCAAGCTTGTTCGAAATAAAAGGTATTTTCTTCCTATTATATACTTGATATGATGTGATTATAATAATTAATTAACTTAATTAAAAATATATTTAATAGAAAAATCCATGAATGATATATTTTGTGATAGTAATTACAAAGTGTTGTAACCGTGATTAATATATCACAATGAAACAAATATACCATTTTAAATGTTCCTAGTCAAGGTTCATCGAGACTGGATATCGATGTATCCGTTGAGACTGGAGTACGTAATGCTCTCCAAATGTTGGGCGGTGTATTACTCATGACTACTGGGGGCACCTAGGGGTTACGTACTAATAGTTATTGGATAATGATGGAACGACTCACTCGATAGTTTTATGTTGGTTAATATAACTAAGGTCAAACAGAAAATATCCATGTGACTGATTTACACAGTTCTCTTGACTTGAGAATACTGTGGATCTTCAATATGAAAGCTCTTCTTTGATTATAGCTAAATCATTGCATGGAATCCATCGGTGACTATAGTTGGGTCGAGTGGAAATATTGAAAGTGAAGCACTATTCAAGAGAGGATTCGTCTCCTCAGTTATATGCGGTTAGTATTACTATCAACTCAAGTCAACTCAAAGTCAAAATCTCAGGCCAGAGCATTTCGGTTAATAATAATTTTTATTATTGAACCAAGGACTTTGTATTTAGACTATAAAGTTGAATGTGGATGAGGTTGGAATTTTGACATTACCAAATTCCATAAGTCCAAAGTGATATAGTTTTGACGAAGAGAATTGGTGTAAACAAATGTCACAATCGGGTAACGCTTATTAAACTAAAATTGGATTTTACCGAAAATGAGTAAGCGGTAAATTTGGCCATAATGTCACACCACCTGCTAAGTGACATGTGAACGTTAACATTAGAATAGTTCGATATTAATCGCTGACCAAATTTACACCAAAGAGTTACACAGCCGAAATGATGAATTCCCTTAAGGCCGAACGATTTAATTAGTTTATAATTGTTATGAATTAATTAAAATTAATTAATATTTATGAAATATTAATTACAAAATTTAAATATGATTTGAGAAATAAATAATGTTATATATATTTATAACAGTTATAAATATATCGATCGATATACAATATCGATAGGCGATTAAATTAGATTTAATTGCATAGTATTTTGGTTTGGGCTTAGATGGGTTTAAGGCCCATCATTAGGGCTGCAAAATTTCAGTTTTGGAAAGGTCTAGGGGTGGCTAAAACATAGGGAATTGGCTTGGAGATAATGAGTTGAGATGAAGTAAGAATGGGTAAAAAAGGTTTCCTCGTTTCTCTCTAATACAACCCTATATATGTATGCATGTATGTATTTATGTATCTCTAAAAAACAATTACTAATCTTTTTGGCCGCCATTATGTTCTACATTGCTGGTTAAAACATAGCTCTCAATCCACTCCAAAATTCTCAAATATATTTCAAATTAAAATAATACTATTCGATAATTAGAGGTCGGTGATTCTGGATTTGCAATATAACGAATCAAGAACAGTAAAAGGAAGAGAAGTCATTGATTCAACGTAGATTCAAATGCATCATTAAGTTGGTAATTTTAATTTATATTACAGTAATTAAATTATATTCTATGATCCTATAATGAGCAATTTCATATCTATTTAAATATATTGCTACTATATGTTTAGTTAGGTGAGATTTTTGTAAGTAGATGTGGTTGTCACAAATTAGTTTGGTTATATGCATAAATCTTTTATTATACTATTTGATTTATGTATAAGCAAATGTTTTTTACTGTACAAAATCAATTTTTTCATTAATAATTGTTTTATATATATTTATTAATAAATTCATATATATATATATATATTAGTGTATATTTCTCTCTCATAATAGCATATATGCATATGTAAGATATACATATGATTTAAAAAATTTAGTACACTTATTTATATATAATATGAATTTAAAAATTCGAAAATTAATTATCACACATATATTCATATTTTTAAATTAACATTTATTGAATTTTTGAATTGTTTATTATATATAAAATAATTATATCATTTAAAAATTAAATTTTATATTTTTTAAAAGTACTAATCATTTCAGAAACATATAAAAAAAATTTAGGAATTTTTCAATAAATTTTATTATTTTTAATAATTAATATTATTTCGGAAAAACTGTTTATGATTTATTAAAAATAATAATTTAATTTAAAATTCTTCAAAAAAATTTGTAACCTTTCTGTCATGATCCTAGAATTTATAAAATTTTAAAATTTTAATTTTTAATAATATATGATTTTATATTAAATAATTATTGCCGAAATCAATGCATTTGTTTTTAAAAATAATATTTCAACTTTGAAAAATCTTCAGATTTTTCCAAAGCTCTACTTTATGATCCTAGATTTTTGGAAATTGTAAAATTAGAATTTTCATTAATATATTATTTTATGTTAATTATTTATGGATGAATACATTATTTTATTCATAATATATATACAAATTAAAATGCTAAAATTATTATTTTTGCAAAACTAAGTTAATTTTGAATTATGAATAATTTTGAATTATAAATAATTTTCAATAATTTCTCTCTCTCTTTCTTTATATATTTATCTATATATAAATGTTTTATGTTCATATTTTATATATAATATATTTATACATACATATGTGTATATATATAAATATATTTTGTAACACATATAAAGGCACATATTTAGACAACAAACATGACATACAAAATGAGCTAATATGTCCGTTGCGATGTAAATCCCAACATCTACATATTGACGTATTATACCTTTCACGGATTATTATGTTACACATGCACTCACACATATATGTATACGATACATTTATGTATAAACTAAATAAAATAAAATTAATTTCTTTTCTAAATATATTTAAATTTAAATAATTTAAATGATTTATTTAAATGAAATTTAGAAATGTTCTAATTCAGTTAGACTTCATAGGGCCAATAAAAGATCCAATAGGGTAAATTTTTTGAAATTCACTCATAAATTCCACTGCGGGCTAGTCCAGTTACAACAGATATATGCAAAAAATTACATAATTGCCCCTACGATATACCTCTAACTCTATCAATCTTCCACTTACACTTGCATTTGGGGTCAATTATATCATTCCAACTTCTCTAATCGGTTTTCTTATAACAAATTGGGTCAGTCCCTCAGTGAACGGGTATACTATTATGTTTTAATCATCTACTCTGTCGATTAACTATCTCCGACGTTGATAAACTACCTTTATCATGTGGAACAATTCGAAGTATGTCTCTCGACTTCTAATGGCACTTAGTTCTGATATGAACTATATAGTGACATTGTCATCATATAACAATGGTGTAAGATTCTCAACATTTGGAATCACCCTCGGCTCAGTTACAAATTTGTGCATTTATACGCACAAAAACACACACAACTTAGCTTTATCGTGGCGCTATTCAAGTCAACAAATCAGCCACAATCTCTTCTATTTGGAACATTTCCAACTTAAAGATCCTTAACTTGAATTTATTATTGACATATTATACTCAATATCATTTCTGAAGTTTGAGTCCGAACACTTTTTCATAAGGAGTTCATTATTTCTGTAAAAGATTTTCTAGTATTTCATAAATACATGAGAAAACTGCAAATAACCATTTAGTGATATCAATTTGGATTTGATATTTGCTTCATGTATCAAATATATAAACAAATCACGCTATCATAGACAACATAACATGTATGATAATTCTTATTGCCAATGCGTAAGGAACTTATCTCACATGTTCCATATTAAACAATTTAATAAGGTGTCTTTGTATATCGATTTGGGACATTCCAATATCTTTTATACTCGCTATAAAAGACATCTTTTACAATCCAAAGTTGAGTATTAAAACAACAAAGGTTGATTTTAACACAAGTACATCGTTAGAATCAACAACGTGTTGTTTACTTATAGTTTAGAAATACCAATGTACCTTTTGACTTTCTTACTTATTGAGCACACGCTTCCTCCATATTTTGATTGACAATCAAACTATTTGATATTTTCATCAAAATGTTTGTTCAATTTTAACGCTTATAAAATGAGACTTTCTATCATTCCTTGAATCATATCCAAAATCCCACAAACTCACTATCGCTTCCACTGACTTTAAGACACTTTGGTTGTTATGTGCAAACAGTCAAGTTTAAATCTATATTATGAACTTTCTGTTTCAACGCATATATACCAAAACCTAAAGTCATACTTGGTGATAATTTTGTTAGTAAATCCGAATTATCTTAAGTACGTTGAATGATGAATCTATTATGTTAATTTCAACAATTGAAATCTACGAGGTTATTTTTATTAATGTTGCTCATTGAATTCCAACTGCATTAGTCTCCTAAGATACAATTGCGACCAATGGATTACATCCCTTCTAATAAAACTACCAAAATCATACTTTGATAACGTACTTGGAATCCCTTCGAATTTTCGCATCATACTATATCTTGGAGTCAATACTCTTAATGGCTTAATTGACAACTGAGAATTGACTATTCTCGAACTCATAGTTTCTCTTCATTGTGCGATAATACTTATTACATATTTTAATGCGATGTATTCATTTAGGTTAGGTTAATTTTATTCATCCCACATAATTAGTTTTATCTTTGGATCGTATCCAATTCCATTTTACTATCTATAATTTCTCAAAGACCTTCATAATGAAGTTGGTATTTATTGAAACAATAATTGTTTCTCAGTGCAACAGAATAGGTATTCATAAACACTTTATGAATTGTTTTTTATATACAACTGATTTAGTTTACAAAACTTATGTTCAAAACATAAATATGTCATCTAATGTTAGACTTTTTCAAACTCCTTTTAGGGTGATTCATACAAGATCCCTCACGAACAATCATTATGTGCAGATATTCGACTCGCACATCCTGTCAACTCCTTAACCTAGGATATGCTTGGGTTTCTTATAAACCCTTATCTTGTATGTTTTGTAAACTATTATTTAGATGAAATAATATTAACCTTGTGTACTACTCTTAAGTACATAACCTATAGAAAGAAATTAATTCAACTTCACTCATAATTAGTAGTACTTTCTCCCAAAAAGTTCGATTACTTCTTATCGATGCATTATTATGTATCACATTGAGGAGTGACTTTTGAGGTTGAATCTTTATTCATTTTTAGGTATGTTCGGAACCTTTTCCAATATACTCACTCATTCGATCAAATCGAATCATTTCTATCGCAGGTTATTTTATTTACTTCTGTTTTATACTTAATGAATTTACCATAGAATACTATATGTGTATCAAATACACATGTCCATTTCGGTGATAACTCATCGGTAAATATGACGAAGTACATGGAACCATTTTGGTTTTAATAGACTTATAATTGCATACATCTATATGTATCAATCTGAAGAGTTCATCAACTCTTATAATTCTCCCACTAAATGGGTGTATAGCCCTTATATGTTTGATATATAATTAACTAGTATCATATGATTCATAATCATATGGTAAAATTATTCCTCAAAACTATGGCTTTGTCTATAATTCCAAAATAACTTTAAATAATATTACATACTTCTTTATTTTTCATTGCATCACTTTTGTCATGAAAACAAATACCATATTATAGTTATATTTCATAACGAATATTCATAATATTCATATTGAAATATAGCTATGTCTATTTTTCGATCGATGTTCGGTACATTGTACAGAGAACATTTTTCATAGTATGATACAATTAATAAGTATTATATGGTATGCTCCCACTATTTACGCCAATATTACAATAGCATACAAAATTCGGAGGTCCATCATTCACTTAATATGCAATAATCTTTTATTGGTGGTTATATGTTATATTTCTGTTTGTCAATCTTCAATTCATTTGTATATCTCAACAAACCGAAAGAGATTATTCACTCCTACCTACTATATCGCGATAGCCTAAATATAGTATATGTACCTTAAGTTTGCCCAACAAATACATATAGTTATCTTACCTCTTCTATTCATTAACATCTCTAACTTGAGTTTGCTCGATAACCAAGGAGTATGTAAGTAATTTATTAATATATATATACACACACACACACACGGTAGAGGACAACATAATATTGAAGATTCATAATCTTCAATATATTATATTGAGTGATTCACTTATGGAATAATGTATTACCTATGAAATACCTTTGTGATTCAAGTGTCAAACACATATGAAATCACGGTATACGTTCAATACGTATGTATTTATTCCCTAAGTCTATGTAGGGTTTCTTTAATATTCCATATTTAGTTTATACTTTCATATTACATAAGTTTTATTATTATATAACTTTTATATTTTATATTATTTATATAATAATCTTATGTATAACATTATATTAAATAAATCTTATTTAATTAATATTAATTAATTAACATATTAATTAATTTTATATCAATATAACATTTATACTTAATATTTGAATTGGACCTTGGGCTAGTTTTCAAAATTGTTTGAAAATTGAAAATATAAGATTTTAAATTAAAAACTTAAATTTAAAATAAGATATACATATGTTCTAAAAGTTATAATATAATAAAAAAATTCATATTGTTTGAAAAATAATATAAAATTTAAATTTATTAATAAGATTAATAAAATATATAAATTAATTAAATAAGTCAATTAATGAAAAATATATACATGTATTATATATTTTGATATATGTTATGGTATTTGAAAATATTTAAGATATCATACGTATATATGTATGTATATAAAACCATTTTCGGATTATTATAATTCAATTGAATTTTTTTAATTAAATTAATTATTTAAAGGTTAGTTAATTAAATAATATACATATATATGATATATGCATTATACTATAAAGGTTACAATATATAATAAATATTTAATATAATGTTATATTAAGATAACATGAAATTAATTAAAATGTTAATTAATTAAATGAGATTTAATTAATATAATATTATACATAATACTATTATATAAGTAATATAAAATATAAAAGTTATATAATAATATAACTTATATAATATGACAATATAAATTAAAGGTGGAACATTAAAGAAACCCAAATAAACTTAAGGGATAAATATATACATATTGTACGTATACCATTATTTGAGATGTGTTTGGCACTTGAATCATGAGGGTTTATTATTCCATAAGCCAATATCACTCAATATAATATACTAAAGATTATGAATATTCAATATAATGTTGTACTCTACCATTAATAAATTACTTGCACACTTCATAGTTGTTAAGCAAACTCAAGCTAGGGATATTATGTGTAGTATTATTAATATATCGAATATACGAGGTAAGATAACTATATGTAGTTGTTGAGAAAACTCAAGGTAAATATATTATACTTAGGCCATTGCGATATGGTAGGTACGAGTAAATAATTTCGTTTTGATTTGTTGAGCAAACTCAAGGTCAAAGTGAAATTAGGACAAGATACCAAGAATTAGGAGTTGTATATGACACAACCGATAAGGAGTTATCCATCATCCATGGAGCAATGACTTATTGAGAAAACTCAAGTCAGAATTCCAAGAGGGATGAGTCCTAACACCCACTAATGAAGTCGAAAGACTTCTATGTTTCATCTTAGGGTTTGGAGAAACATAAAAGACTAGTTAGAGCTTATTAGAAAAATGAAATGATAACATTTAACCTTTCTAATATTGTAAGAACATATGTTATATAATGTTATAATAATCACATTGATAAATTTGTGAATTTAATCTGGCTGATAAAATGTTTATCAATAAGATATACAATTGAACCGAATTGAAAAGTGACAAATCAAAGTATGACATATACTTACTAATAAATGCTGACTAAACACGTTTGTAATTTGGTCATTTATGTATGATTACTAATAAATGCTTATTGCATGTTAATGTTTCAACACTCATGCAAGCGCCTGATTTTAAAACTACTAAACACGTTTGTAATTTGTTCATTTACATGTTTATTTTGTCGAAACCTAGTATTGCATTCTATGAGTTTCGAACTCAAAAGAAATGTAAAACTATGGATATATAATCCATTTAAAATTATGCATAAATGTTATATAGTGAACGGTCATAGTTTGTACTATACGATACTTTGATAAAATTAGTCTATTTGAAGAAAACAAATAAATCATACTGTGAGATCGAATATTCAATTTGATTGATTGCAGTAAAGATCGTATTGTGTTAAATGTAACATGGGACCAAAGCTACAAGAAAGATGTAAGAACTCGATCACTGAAATATCAGTTTGATCAGTTTATGCAAGGTGTGATATATTTGATGTCCTTAAATTTTTAGGACGATCAAGTGCGCTTTTGCAAAGAGTTCGTTATGATTTTGTAGTAAGGTATTTCTTTTTAATGGTTTGACCATTTAGAAAGAAAAATGAACGTACAAGAGTATATGTGATTTAAGGTATTATTCTTAAAGTCTAGTGATATTATTTTTAATGACATTCTTTGAAAACCTTTCAAATAAACATATTCAAATGGCGGAAATTGTTACATTGGTTAAATTTAACGGCATAATAGGTTTAAAACTAAAACCGAAGGAACTTTATAGGAGATTTGGATTTCCAATGAATAGCGAGTTAAGGGACTACTTCATGTACAGCGCATCTCTAGGGGGATGCACCGAGGATCGACATCTTTGAAACCTCTACAAATTAAGACCAGCCTATCCAAAACCAACAGATGGTACGAATAACACTGAGTATGATATCACCCTGGTCGTTCCCGACCTATCCGAGAGCTCTCATACCATACACCACATATTTTTATACCCGATGTCATAGCGGGCACAAAATAAATCTAGAAAGGTGATATTATACGTTAACGGTTGCGGTCCACTTAGCCTTAAAGCAACCCCTGTTTCACAATTCCCCGGGTGTAAGGCTAGAGGTAATGTTTACCTTTCTTAGAACATTTTTACTTCAAATGTCACATTGCCATTTCCAACAACAAGCTATTGATGTTTACAAAAGTACAACCTCTGAGTTACTACATCTCAGAGAAGGGTGTTAAGTATAAAAGAATTTACCTTCTACACCACCAAACAGATGCACATTTGTAGATATCAATGCACTGTGGTCTTAGAAAGACATTCATACATACATGTTGTCCAGAAACATGACAAATCGATGGCACTCTCCTACCACATCCTATCGAGAATTACTCCTACGATTAGTAGAGAATGTCCTTGTTTACGAAGATCCTAGAATGAAGGGACCACTGCTATTTATTTATCTTGGAAGCTACACCAAAATTATCAACAAGCAGTCCTTTCGTTATGAAGATCCCCACCTTCAACTTCATTGTCTTTAACATATCTTCACTTTCGAACTTGTAAATTGGTTCAAAGTGGTTTTTGAATAGGAATTACCCAAATCTAATTCTGGTTCCTTCGAACCACATCGATAAAAAGATGTTAAGTAGGTAGGTGCTTGTCATTTGATTAATTACTTTCTCTTTATCAAAAATATCTGCTGGAGATATATATCTTTAAAACATTTCCTTCCGGTATATACAGAATCATTAAACTTCTCTTATCAAATCCTTTGATTACTTAAAACCTTTTTAAATCTTGAAATAATTCCAAATAATTTCATCCTTTATCGAGGAAAATATTTTTAGATCATTTATTTAAATCTTTACAAAGATTTTCTATTTTTAAATCATAACTTTTAAATGGGTCAAAAATAATTTTATTTAAGAAATCGTTTACTGTAAACAAAGACAATTAATTTGAAGTATAGGAATTAAATTAATTCCAAATCATTCATTTAAATATTAACTAAAGGTTTCTTATTTCCAACAAATATCTTTTAATCGGTTGAAACCATGTTATCTAAGATGGTAAATCCAAATTAGTTAGTATTCAATTAAAACGAATCGATAGAAATTATACTAATTCTGCTTAACATCAAATTTCATATTCAGCCTTTACTATCCATCGAATAGCGGTGAATCACCTTTTAAATTCACACGGATAGTACGGGTTCCCTCCTCGAAATTTAATATAAAGTATAAGAAGATTATTTCTATACAATCCAAGTTATATTAAATTTGGAAAAATTAAATCTTTTACATGTCTCGTTTCTGACATTTCGACCTTATCTATTCCTTGCCTAAGAAAGAGGCCAGGTGAGCCAGGACACTGGTTGCTCCAAAACATCTTCTTAGTTTAAGCATCTCCCATCCGGATCTCATGAATAGAAAAATCCAGTCTACTCATCGGCTTTTAGAGCCAAGGTTTGATCACTTGATTTTAACAACTTTTCTTTAAATCGTTTATTTTACTCTTTTAAACTAAATTATAAAACCTCCATGTTATCTTTAAAATTATTAATTATTTATTTTAAAACATTTATAAAAGATTTGGAAAAGAATACTTTTAAAGCCATATTTCAAAAGTTATTAAAAGTGCTGCAAATAGTGCTTTTAAGCTTATTTGACCAAAACAACTTTTCTATCATTTAGAAATCCATTTTTATAACTCAATTATCCTTTAAAACAATTTAACAGATTTATAGAATTTATGCAATATTTTTAAAGAATTAAAAATATCATTTTTAAAGATTTTATCGCTTTGGTTTCTGAACTGCCAAACTACGACTATTTTGAAAACTTGTTTTGCTCATATTTCGAAATCTACTAAATGAAATTTTGATCTTTTTCTTTGGTTAGAAAGCTATGATTATAAGAGTTCAAAAAAATTCTTATTACAAAGAATTCCGACTCTGAATCCAACGTATAAATGGATTTAACTTTCTACGGCGCGAAGTCGTGAACTGCCATTACACGACGCGTCTATTTTTGACTCAATTTCATAATTTGTCAAAAATTCACATAACTGGATTTTAGTGTTTATAAAACATATATAAACCATTTAAAATCATTTCAAAGGGATTTAATGATCCTATATCACTTTTATAACTTGATTCGGAAAGTGATTTCCTTATGGAATATCGACGCATATTTAATGTGGCATGTGTACACAATTAAACAACTATATTAAAACAACCAATACTTGATGATCGAAGCATAGTAAACATCCATAGCAAACATATCATATCATCATTATCATACACACACACACATATAAATATAGAGTTTCTGTAACGTATCAGATTTTTCACGTTCGAAAATCGACATCCGTACTTCACATTGTACTAGAATGCCGTAGAATCGACCGTTCAAATCCGATTCGCCGGAGCTTATAACACAGTAAGTATAACAACACAGCGGAATAAAAATAGATGATATCATATACAACCCAATGAATATAATATCCAGTATGATATACAACAATGATATCAATATGATACAACAATATCAGAGATAAATACAAGAAATAGCAGCGGAAAGAAAATAGATAACGCCAGCAGCAGATAGAATGTCTCCAATAGAATGCTCCAATCCATAGCTAGCGGAAAGCAAGGTCAGTCGTCAAGGACTGACTAGCTCCAGGTAATCTACTAAACCTGAATATCTGAGAAACCCAACTCTAGACTGCTCGTGTGGAAAATTATGAGCACCCAGAGTTTAGGAAGGGAACAATAAACTCCGGATCAGTCATGGGACTGGTGTGAGCAACAAAAACAGTTTATCTTTAAAACAAACAACAAAAGAGTTTTAAACATTGAAACCCACAATGCTTTTGAAAAATGAAACTACCATAAGACCTCCCGCCACACACACAATGCAAACGCAGAATTGGAGGAGATTTCTTCTTATGATAGTCAAAGATGCTTACTACGCAAAAGAAAACTCTTTTGATATTATTACTAGTGCATAGTGGAAAACATTTCGAAAGTATAATATTAATCTTAGCCAGCATACAACATTTCATCGTATGCCTACTATAGCTACTATGTTCAATAGCAGGTTACCGCCACATTCCATAGCAGGTAATACAACTAAAACCGTACAAGGTTCGTATTGTTTCTTTAGATTTTCCAACAAATGGTTAGGCTAAGGAACTTCCTTCCGCCCGCATGGGATCGCCTCTGGCGGGACGTCCCGAGAGACAAACTGCTCTCTGCCAACACAAGGCCGGGTTACCCCTATAACAGGTAACTCACGAATATGCCACCTCCTGGTCCTTTGGGACCTTTATCCGAGGCCTCGATAACCAACATCACACATAATAATAAAGTGTGTCCACATGAGTAAGTATCTGGGCTCCATACCATGATACCACCCTTTTCCAGAAGGAAATGACATACCCTAAAGGGCGCGACCCTCATAACCTTGTCGCATATTCCTTTTTCGACCATTTTCGGGTTGTGAGGCTCGACGAAGTCTCGTCCACAAAGCTACGCTTTGACACAAAGCCATGCTTTGGGTCAACAGATGATCAACCTATGATCAGAAAGATAAATGATCAAACAAATGATCATATCACAAATGATCAAACACTGATCATCACACAGCAACACTCAGCATGCCACATTACCAAATTGGGATATATCGCTGATAACCTTCAACTACATAACCTCTGAGCTCGTACGTCTCAGAGAAGGGTGTTAAGCTAAGAGAATAAATTCTCCGCCACCAACAGAAATGTATTTGAAAGAAATCGGCTTTACATCTCAAAGTGTAATGTCAGACATGTAACCATACAAGTCTGTTCCGGGTTCGAACAGAACCGAAGGCACTTCCAAAGAAGCCCTTGCAAATCCGGATAATTTTCTAATCACGTCCGGACTTCCCATCACAAAGGGTGCTAAAATCTCTATATCGGGGACCAGTCGATGCAGAGACATTCGACGAGTTGTCCTTTCGTTTTCGAAAATATCTGGTCTTCACCACCGGTCTTCAAATGTAATCCATATACGATGTATCATTATTCAGAATGGGTTATATGACACAAAGGTCCTCTCCCGGCTAAACCAAATAATGAGCGCAATACTTTAAAACATATGGATATTGGGATTTCAATTAAGTCACAACTTATTACCCAAAATCTTTCTTCAAATGGTTTAAACAAATTACCATTTTTAAATCTTTAAAAAAAAGATTCATTTTAACAACCTTCAATGGTTTAAACAATTTCCACACTTTAATCTTTTAAACAAAAGATTCATTCACAGATTTTTCAAATCAATTTTCCATTACAATTTGATTAACTCATTAAATCTTTAAATCAAAGATTTAACTTTTAGCTTTCAAACCGATTCCATTTCAAATGGTTTACACAAATCATTATTTTTTAAATCTGTTAAAAATAAACAGATTCAATTCATAGCTTTCAAAAAGAATTCATTCATAACTTGAAAAACTATTTTTTTTTCAACTCAAACTTGAAATTCCTTTAATTAAACTGGAATTTCATTTCTTATCTGAAAGCTTTTATTCTTTTAAAACAAACAGTTTTCATTTTGGAAATCTGATTCATTTATACGAGTTAAGGTTCTTGGGTTAAATCCAAAATCTCAAAATTTTACTTTTAAAATGGTTCAAATTCATATAACATCTTTAACCATAATTTCCAATCATTGAATTCAATCCTAAATTTTGAATTCAATTTCAATTAAATTATTTAAATTGGAAAACTTTACCAAGTTATTTAAAATAACTTTTATCTTTGAAAACACCTTTTCAAAAGCTTTAACATTTAACCCAAATCCATTTTTAAAATCAATTGAAATTAAAATTTCAATTTCAAAAATATTAATTTTAAATTATCTGTGACTTAACCGATTTCCACGTGAAATCCATATTTGTATGTGTATGGTGTAGTCCAGGGTTTAACACACAATAGTGCAACATCATTCAATCATCATAGATTAAAATACCGAAGTATAGCTGATAAGCGATATAAGCTATAACGCTTATCACTCATTCACAGATCACAGATATATATACAGATGTATCATAAGTAAATGAATAAATTACACACAACTAAATCCATAGAACAAAATATCACAGATCAGATAGGACAAACAATTCAAGGTATCTCATACAATACAATCATTCCTAAGTAAAGTCAAGCATTCAATAATCATTTATAAACAAGATTAATTAATTGTTTAATCCTAATTGATTCAATTTATTTCCAAGTAAATTAATTACTTATAAATTAATTATCAAATTCTGATTAATTAATTACAAATCATTTGATATAAATTTATTTATCAACCATCTTAATAAATTAAATCATTCCTGATTTATCATATTTATTACGTCAATCATTAAACTAATTTCATAATTAATTAACCCCTTAATTTATTACAAAAGTAATTACCCAAATTACTTTATTTATAAATCATTTCTACTAATTATATTCTAGTAATTATCATTTATTACTTCCTTAAGTAATTATCTCCATTTATTCAACTAAGTAATTACACTTATCCAACTATCAATTGATTTTCTTAAATTAATTAGACTAAATTAATTATCTTTAATTAATCAAAATATTCCAAAATCAATTACAATAAGTGATCAATTCCTACTTACTTTCATTTAGTATTTAAACAATTTACAATTGATTATTTAAATTAATAAGTCATCCCTTAATTACGTTATTAATTAAATCATTTTATTTACCTTAATTATCTCTAAGGTAACCCATTTATTTATTAATGACTTAATTAACATCAACGTATATATTTTTAAACATTTACTTTTGAACTTACAATTTAGTTCAAATTTGAATTTAAGTTTAAATCAAATTATTTACATTCCAGCTTTAAAGATAAATTGATTTATTTAACTTACAAATTTAAGTTAATCTAATTTATTTACTTTTCATCCAATTTTACTTTTAAAATTTCATTTTTAAATTCAAAACTTAAAATGAAATACCAGTTTATCTTTAATAAAGTTTACCCCTAAAATTTTAAAATTTGAAACTTTTAAATTTATACTTCCTACTTAATAAATAAATCATCATCTATCAAAAAGAAAAATTCCAGAAATTTCTCTATCTAATTCATTAAAGCTTTAAAACTGGAAATATAAAAATTCCCCAGGCAACCCGAGTGTTTCCCC
Source organism: Allium fistulosum (assembly GCA_030737815.1). Taxonomy (NCBI): domain Eukaryota; kingdom Viridiplantae; phylum Streptophyta; class Magnoliopsida; order Asparagales; family Amaryllidaceae; genus Allium; species Allium fistulosum. The sequence continues at coordinate 625,507,856 of CM060905.1, read as the reverse complement.
GAGCTGGACCCCCACGAACTCGAGCTCTACTTCGAGTTTTCCAGAAATCGACCCGAGTGACCCAGAATTTTACATTTTTAAAATTTCTCTAAGTATATTTTTTCTTTCGCATCAGGATCTTGCTTCGAGTCCTCTGCCCTACTGCTTCAAGTAAACAACACGAATGACTCGAGTCTTCCCCGAGCTTAACACTCTACACACAACAAGATCATCAGAACTTCAAAATGCACGGTGCACGTGCACTGTGGCTCTGGCCATCTCCGGCCATCCACCAGCACTCCCACACATCGCCTACCAACCTCTGACATGATCACGATCATCTAGATCCATCACAGCAACTCGAATCAAAAACGAGTTCTCCAAGCAAACCTGGAACTAAACACTTCCAATTTTCCAAACCTGGCAACAGTTCATCCTCGCTGCTCCGACCTCAAGATCGCCAGCACCTCCGGCCACAGCCTCGACTACCACCCAGCTTCCATCACACTAAACCTCGTCGAACTCGATCATCTCTAGAAGTCGCGATGATCAAATTTCCAATCGACAGAAAAACTAGGGTTACAAGCTTCCCAGATCAACCCCCATCGCCACGTTGATCTGCTCCACTGTCAAACATTTTTCCCATCAACTACAAACACTCCTTCATCAATATCCAAATTTCCGACCCCTCTAGATACAATGATCATCAGAGAATCCAAGTTTCCTAATTTCAGTTCAAACAAGAACTGCACCTAACCCCTATAACTAAAAATCTTGATTTTAGTTTTAAAAATCATGTCTAAGTGTAAGAATTTAGTTTATAACCCTGAATCAATGAATTAGAGTGTTTGAAATTTTCACAAAACTCAAGCTTTCTTGTTCTTAGGGTTTTTCAGAGCAAATTTAAATTTATTTTAACTTAAATATAATTTTAAAAACTTACTCTATGATTCAACAACAATTTTTTTTTAAAACTTAAACCCTAACAAAGATTGGATCAAGAGATAAAGAATTTTATTTAAATTTTTTGAGTTTGAAAACAAAGAACAGAGATGTTTCAGGCATGCACACACAGCTATACATTCATATACAAAAACAGGAACTCATACACATATATCTTCACACAAACATACTTATCCCAGAAATCAACATGCAACCAGATTCCAAAAACTTAAGCTTTTTAAAAAGAAATGTTACTCACATTGATTTTTTTTAGGAAGAAGAACAGAGCTTTCATCATTTTGAAACTTTCTTGAATTGCAAGCTGAAGTTCTCACCTTAATTATCTGGCTTGACTTTGTATTGTTGTTTAAGTACTGGATATTTGTTTGAGTTTAAAAAATGATTCTTACTTCAATTTTTCCTTCTTTTGCTCAGTTAAAAAAAAATAAACGAAATCGAAATGAGGAAGGTTGATGTATAAAGAAGATCACAGGTTGATGATGATATTTGTACAATACAAAGTAATATCTTTGTACAATAGTCAGTAACATTTCTTTGCTTTGGGGCTGAAGACATTTTCGAGTTGACAAAATGTTGCCAGCATTTAATGCATGAGTCCTTTATGTCTCCATGCCTATATTTTTTTCTTCTAATTTATTTGTTTGTTGTCTTGTTTGCTCTATCATACTCATCCTTGTATATCTATTCAAACTTGTGTATTTGTCTCCAGGTTACATTTTTAAATATATTTTGATGTCTTCTTATCTTTAGTCATATTGCTTTCTTTTGTCTTCTTTTCTTGTTGCAAGTGCATATATATATAAAGTCTTGTTGTCAATACATATATATTTGTTATTATCATTGTTAGTACATTTGTTTGTATATTTATTTTACTTATATATTTATTTCTATTTTTATTTCTAATATAAACCATCAAATTCTAATTTAAATTATTTGTTTACTTACTTTTATACTTGTGTCAATATCTATATTTCAAAATTATCTTTAAACCATTTACCTGAGATTTTAAACTCAAATTCAATATATACATATATATATATATATAATTTCAAATTAACTCATATATCACATATACATATATATTCACATATATATACAATATTTAAATTTAATTGATTTAACACAAATTTATTCGTCTCGGGGAAACTCGCAATCTATTTACCGTTTTATTTCACAAATTTTATTCAAAAATTCAATAAATTATCATTTTAAATTCAATTAAAATCCGAGGTCGTTACAGTTTCTCACCTTCATTGGTTTCTAACTTCACGAAAGTTCGCTATAGCTTCGCTACGATCGAATCAAAGCCTACGGAACCGATCCATGGACCTATGAATGGGCACGGCCTTGGTGGTAGGAGGTGGTGGCTGTGGGTTTTGAGCGAAGAAAGGAGTTATTTTCCTTGGTTTTGAAGTGGATTGCTTATGTATACATACTTATATAAATTTAATTTCTTTTTGCAGTAATTTTCTTTAGAATTTTCTTAAGGTAGGAAGCCATTGAAAAGCTTGAAATTGAGGAAGAAGATGAAGTAGAATAGTGTGTAAAATTATGAAGAGAATGGTAGGTATTTATAGGAAAACTTTGGAAATAAATATATAAATGTATAAGGACCAAAATGCCCTTGCCCACACCCACTTCATACCCTTAAGACGCACGACAAGGCCACCCTCCTTGTGTTTCTATATATGTGATGATAATGGTGTGTAAGTGAGTTGATGTTTGCTTTTTAGGGTAGAAAATATCTTGGATATTTATACTTTTTACTATATGTAAATCCTAATGTAAATGGTAAGTATATTTGTATATATATGTGTGTTTATGTATATGTTAGGGTTTGTATGTTATATATGTGCATAAGACATATAATAAGGTTGCAATAATTTTGAACAACTTTAGTTCGTTAAACCGTTGAGAATCAGGATGTCGATTCTCGGTCACATTTTCACTTATAAATTAATTTACATATAAATGTAAACAAAATTTAAAAACTAATTTCTTATCATTTTTAACTAATTAAAATAATCACATTTGATTTATAAAACCATATAAGTTAATTTAAATAATTGTTTACAAAAAGTGCTGTTATATCGATAAAGCGATACAGATTTTCTTATATTTTCAAATCAAGTATATATCTTTATAAAACTATTACAATTAATTTACTATCACTATATAACTAATTAAAATGAATTATTATCATTTTAAAATAATCATTTGAATATTTTATAATAATTATTAAATCATCAAATCTCAATTTAAATTCATAAATCCATAATTAAATATGATGCCATCATTGATGATGTCATAAATACATTTTATTTCCAAAAATATAATAAATAATTTTATTTCATACTCTTGTTTAAATGGAAAAATAATTATATGTATCCAACTCTGTGCGTGACTTCTGAAAATTATAGAGCTATTTATTGATAAAACGGTTTTCGGTCATTTTATCGATATTTTTTCCAACGTATATATTTTCGTAAATACTTATTCAAAATAAGATTACGATCATTATTTATTGTTCAAGACAACATAATCTATTTTGAAAAGCTTATATTTGAATATTTTAAAAATAAATATAATTTATCAAAGTGATAAATTTGCGGGTCGTTACAAGTTTGGACCAACCAATAATGCTTGCACGTCAATACCAAGTGATGCTCACAATTCGGTACCGAGTTGTTATTATTTATGAGTTGTCCACGATCTCTCACCTAGAGCTTCATGTTGGAAGTGGATAATGCGGGGAGCTTATTTCAGTGAGTTTTGTGATAGTTTTTGTCTATAAATTGGAGGAGAGGTGCAAAGGAGGGGAAGCTTCTCTTCATAATCTTTTTAATCTGATTTTACCTTGAAACTCTATTGAATCCTAATTACATTCATAGGAAATCGAGTTGTAATTTGATCGTTGAGTCCTAATCAGAGTTATAGGAAATTTCTCCAACCTTGAAACTCTATTGAATCCTACCTTGAAACTGTGTTGAATTCTAATCTGAGTCATAGGAAATGGAATACTTGGAGGAGAGAGATGAAGACGATGAGGTTAGGAAAATATGGTTCTCTTTTAATTAATCACTTTATTTCTAATTAATATCAATATAATTAGGCTACGGTTGTACTCAAGAGCTTTCTTAAAGTACATAAAGGTTGAATTTTTCTACTTACTGGTCGGAGTATAATTGGCATTTTTAGCAATTTCAAAATAAGTAAATAAATAAGAGTTATTCATACCAATATAATGAGAACTAGACATTATTATTAAAGGGTCTATATCAATCTAGACACTTATCTAAAAACTAAACAATTAAGGACAAGGAGTTTGGAAATATAAATATTTTTGTATTAATTGCATAAGTATATATAATTTAGTTAAATTGAATAATACTTTTAATGTATCAAAAATATATTAATTTACCGCATTATTAAATGCAGTTAAATCTTTAACAGCTTCTAAGCCTAGAAATATAAATAGTTTTTAAATAAGTCAAATTATTAATTTAACTGCATAAGTAAAATACAGCTTTGTTAAACAATTACCTCCAAAGCTTATGTTTTTCTAATATATTTATTTGATGTTTTTTACATATGCTTATAAGGAAAATGAAGTTTGAAACTATTCCGTGATTAAACTAATAATTAAAATATTTAAGGATACATTCCCTAGATACTTTTGAATTAACCGTTTAAGTAAAATGTAGTTAAACTTAATAACACTTTTTAGTAGATTATAAAATGCGGTTGATTTTTGACTTTTTTGAACTTAGAAATATAAATATTTTTTTAATAAGTACAAATATATTTTTAACTTCTTATGTCGAATGTAGCTAAATGTACTAAAGCTAATGGTTTTCTAATATATTTATTGATTGCATTTTAAAATGCAATTAAATTTTTTATTTAGCTGCATAAGTCAAATGCAAGTATAATTTATAGTAAAACTATTTTAATTTATTGTATATTCATTTATTGGATTTACGAATGCAGTTAATATTTTATCTGGTTTTATTAGTAGGAGTACACATATTTATTTATATATCAAATGTAGTTAAACGTCGATAATAAACTCTAAAACTTGTAATTTTATAATATATTTATTTATTGCATTTTAAAATGCAATTAAATTTTTAGCTGTTTTCAAATGTAGTTAATCATAAATAATTATAAATTAAATTAACTTATTTATTTAGTTGCATAAGTCAAATGTAGTAAAATTTAAACAATATACAATAAATGTTATAATTTTGTAGTATATTTATTTACTACATTTATAAAAGTAGTTAGATTTTTTATGATGTAATTTGTTTCAATTATTTGAATTTTGATTTTATATTAATTTTTGAATTAAGTACTTAAGTAAAATGCAGCTAAACTAAATAATACCTTTTAGGGTTGTCATATTACAAAAATATTAATTTATTGCGTTATAAATGCAGTTAAATTTTAACTGTTTTTATGCATAGAAATATCAATAGTTTTCAAATTATGAATAATTATATGTTAACTGCGTACGTCAAATGCGGTTAAATGTAAATTGTAAACATGTACAGTAGACTCTAATATAAGAGGTATAAATCAAGTTTCATTGGTTATTTAGTTGCATAAATATAATGAAGTTAAACATGAACATTAAATTTTAATACAACGATTTTAACAAGTTATGCAATAACAAATCTATGTTTATATACTGGCTAATTATGACAAACCAATGATTTTATACAATGATTTCAAATATTTTTTTATTACAACACTATTAAATCTAACAAAACTATTATTTCAAATATAATATTGTTGACATGTTCTTTTATTATACCCATAACTTTGACATACGCCACATTGTCATTTTCTTTTTGAAACTCTATTTGCAATATTTAATCTGCGTCATGCGGATGGTCTTCTAGGTTATCTTTTGTATTCTGGAGGATGTAGCAAAATAGTCTCTGGAACTTCATTTTTATTTTGTAAAGTTGGAATTGGCTTGATGTCAAGAAAATTAGCTAAATGATAGTAAAGTGTCTTTAAGTAACCCTAAATGCAATCATAAACCGTGAGACTTTGACTTAGTATAACACTAATTGCATGATAACATAGGAAGTTGTCCATAAGCTATATATTACAAGAGCATGTACGGAAGTTAATATCTGTTATTTTAACTTTTCCATTGGTTGTCTGTACTTCAAAAACAAAATCAATGATTTATTCACTATCCAACCCACGCTTGTATGAAATGAAATTTTTCTTTAATTTTGGACAATGAATAGTGTTCCAATCTTTTGATTCTTCTCGTCGATTTGATATTAAGGCCATTATTTTGTTTCGTATAGCATCCAAGGTGTTGGGGTATCGCACATTATGTCTGGGTAATGTGCGCACCAAGTAAAAAAGAATAGTCCCACATCGTGAAAAGTAATGAAGGTGGTGTGGTATATATATGAGTTTGGTCGCATGTAACAAAAAGGGATTCCTTTTGTTAAAAGGTGTTGAGCAAACTCTATGTTGCTTCCATGGAGGGATGTGCAGACTGGATTTCAACATCGTATCGGAGCCGATGGTAACACCTGAGACAATGGACAATGCACAAGTGATCTGTAAATCATGGTGGCTAGCAGTATAGGCTTAAGTATTCAGACTTAAGGTGGAGCTAGATCATGGTATGTTAGATCTAGTAGAATTACACGAGAATAAAGTCTCTATATGGTGCATGCATTATATTAGCGTATTGGAAGATGCAGAGATGGATACGAACCAATGTGGAGATTTGTTGGGATGTCTCGCATTGTGTGTAGGTAATGTGCACACATTGGGAAAAAGAATAGTCCCATACTGTGAAAAATAATGGAGGTAGAGTGGTATATAAATGAGTCTGGTTGCATGTAACAACAAAAGATTCTTTTTATTAAAAGGTCCCCATGGAGGGATGTGCAGACGGATCCTAGAATTTCAATACAAGGATGAAGTTATTGGCAAACTTCTTCCTTTTACTATCCAATTGTTGAAAAATTCTACCATATTTGATGCGATTTCTCCATAATGGTTTCCAGGAAATAGAGCAGACATACAATGTTCAGGAGGTAAATTTAAAAGCAATTTGGCATCAGTTTTTTATATCAATTAATGTAAATGTCTCAATAGCTTTATTGTATTAAGAAAAAGTTAGCGCACAAGCACATTTTGTGAATAATCTTACTATCCATCCTCTGTTACCTAGATAGCTTTCCAAAGAAGCTATTAGATTTTGTTTTAAATGATATAAGCAATGGCTATGATAAGCATTTGGGAAAACTTTGGAATAAACAATTTGATTCCATGATGTCTATCTAACATAAAAACATATATTCTATTATCATCAACAAGCATTTGACAAAGATGTTTTAGAAACCAATACCAATTATCTACATTTTCACTAGAAACTATAGCTATTGCCAACACAAACATACCTTAAAAACATACATAATATGTTAGTAAAATTATATGCAAAAAAAGAACAAAATATTTATAACTACAACTGTGTTATGCGGTTATTATTTACAATATTTACAACATACAGAAATGGTTATAAGCATTCATTTTTTGCAGTTATAATGTGCGGTTACTATATGAATATAAAAATATATTTAATTTAATGTTTTTTTACCTTCATTTCCATCTTTTGCTAATGCTGACATAAAACATCCTGAAGTATTTTTTACAGGACAATGGTGTTTGAAACCAAATGAACAAGCCTTTAGTCTAATGAAAACTTGCTCAAATCTTCTACTTAATAATTTTCTATCAAAGCAGTTGTGCTACTCGGATTTTTTTTTGTTCACTGAATTAATATATGCTACTAAATGATGATATGATAAATGTGAAGTTCCATGTAGCTCTTTAATTTCCAAAAATTTTCCTTTATAAGCATAATAGTAGCTAAGAACGATCTTGATTTAGAATTATACTGTGTGATAACATCTCTTATTTTCTATAGAAGGATTAGAACAAATATAACTTATAACTAATTCTTTAACAAATTTACTTGAAATTGGAGGATGATTTACATCAAAAATCAAGCACTACATGTATGAATATTGTTAATAGTTTTAACAATAATAACATCTTGATTAGTAAAATGACAGGATGCATGAATTCTAAATTTGCAATCAGGTTGAGCTCATTTTGCACTAATATGCTTCTTCTCATTTTTCACATTTTTAAGCTTATATCCATTGACAAGTTGATAGAGCATCAACTTGTCTTTAAACTCTTTAATAGTGTTAAAATATTAACCAACTCCTATAAAAATTTGAATAGGACCATTGCGGTCGATTCTAAGAATATTCAATAATCCACTGGTAGTATTGTCAGAGAAAACTATTTGAAACTAACATCTTCTACATAATTACTTGAGATGAAAGCAGCTATGTTAGAAATAGATGATGATATACCTTTTACATTATATTTATGAAAATAGAATCCAAGTTGTTAGATGTTAGATTTTGAAGATGCAATATTTCCATATTTAAAAAGATTTGGAAGATAATAGTTGATTTCAGTGATATTATATTTCCAAGTAAAGAAGATTTAGATGATATTTGAGATAATGAATCAACTATATTGCCTCTTTTATTATATTAAAGAGAGCAATGAATTATCTTCATGAGAAGGAGAGTGATTTGAACGATTGAACTAATCAAACGATTCCCTAAAACATGACTAATGGAGGAATCTTATTGGATGTGTGTAAATTGGAGGAAACTGAAAAGTCAAAATGATAAACATTTTCCATCTAAATAAAGAAATTGATGAGGCTTTGATTTATAACCATAAATCAGTTACTTCAACCATAAGTAATAACCTCTATATAATGATAGCCATGTTGCAGAGATTGGAATCATCCTTACAAGTTGTATTTCTTATTCTTCTTCTTAGCTTCCATTATCAATCTTGTAAAAAATTTCTTAGAAAGTAATAAAATCTCCTCCTTCCAAAGTGGATGTACACTATCCCACGTTAGTGAAACCACTACAAATCCATATGTGAACTTTCTATCTGCTTTCTTCTATGATTTGTTATTTTTTATTCTCTTGTTGTTGTTTGTTTTATCGTACTACAGCACGATCTTATTGCTTCTGCATTTGTTGTGGTTGATTTACAATCATTTGTGTAAAATTACCCCAATAGTCTCATATTAGAGCTTTGAAGCTTCTTGTTGAAGTTTAGGGCTAGAAGGTGATCGATAAGATGGCAGGATCTGAAAATGGAAGTGAGGTTAGACCTACCCAGGAGTATGCACCCTAAACTATTGGTTCATATGCAACATCTAGTTCGCAATTGGCTATAGAGAAGTGGAACAAAGGTAATGATTTTGAGAAATTGAAAAGGATGATGAAGGTGATGTTGGGAAGAAATCATGTTCATCAGGTTGTGTTAGACGCAGAATCATTACCACTAGATATCTCAGAATTGAAAAGGAAATAGATAGAATAATGGGCTTTTACTACTCTCCAATTGGACATGAGTGAGAACATCATTCCATAGATTAGTAGTGAAACTATCGCTAGAGGCTTGTGGAAGAAATTGAAGGATCTCTACATGAAGAAGTCAATCATTAATATGCTAATTTTGTTGGCTTTCTATACTTACAAGATGCAAGAAGGCATGTCATTGAAATAACATCTTAACTTCTTCAATGACTTGATGATAAAGATGAAAGTTGTTGTTTTGAATTTGGACGAAGAGCAAAAGGATATGGTGGTATCGTGCTCTCTTCAAGAGTGATACACGGTATGCTCTAACAGCTTGATCTATGACAGAAGCATGCTGACATTAGAAGATGTAAAGACGGGACTTTTGAGTGAAGAGATGAGAGATCAAATGAAACTTATGAGAAAAAGCGTAGAAGCTAGTAGTGGTCAACGGCTGTTCATGAAAGAGGCAGAAAGGAGAAGAAGAAGAAGAAGGAGAATAATTTCAAAGAACATTCCAAGTCGAGCAAGCCTGAAAGTGGTTGGGGAGGCAATGCTAATGACAACAGGTGTCATCATTATAAGAAGCATGTCCATCGAAAGAAATATTGTCCAGATAAGAGGAAAAGAAATGAAACAGATGGTTTTTCATCTATTGTAGTGGAGAAGGTTGTTTCTGATAATGTATTGACTACATCTGTTTCCGCTATATCAGACCATTGGGTGCCGAATTCAGGGGCGTTTTTCAGCATAATGTCTAGGAAGGAGTATTTCTGTTCTTATGAAGGTAAGGAGGGAAATTCCATATTGATGGGGAACGATGCTACTTGCAAGTCATTAGAAGGAGGATCGATGCGTATTGGTATGCATGATGGCATGGTGCGCACTATCACTGGAGTCTGCTATGTTTCAGGTCTAAGGAAATCTCTTCTATCTTTGAGTTAGCTGGCATATTTGGGTTACAGGATTACGACAGAGTTGGATAGCTTGAAGTTGACACGTTGTGCTCTTGTATTAATGAAAGGAGTAATGGTCCAGAATCTTTATCTACTGAAAAAATCTACAATTCTTGGAGAGTCATGTGTTGGAGTTGATCATTCACAAGCTTTGGATGCCACTAGATTTTAGCATCTTAGGTTGGGTCATGTTTCGAAGAAGAGCTTGGAGCTGCTTTATAGAAAGAAGATTATCAAGGATGAAAGCTTCAACCATTTAGAATTCTGCCAAGAGTGTGTATTGGAGAAACAAGTGAAGGTCTCTTTTGGTGTCGGTAGACATGAGTCCAAAGGAGTACTAGAGTATGTCCATACAGATGTTTGGGGCTCGGTAGCTGTAGTTTCTATTGGAGTAGCCAAGTATTTCATCTCTTTTATCGACGACTACTCTCGAAAGGTTTGGGTGTTCATAATAAAAGCTAAGTCGGAGTCATTTGAGAAGTTCAAAACTTGGAAGGAACAGGTAGAGATGAAGTCTAAAGGAAGTTGAAGGGGCTAAGATCTGATAATGGCTGTGAGTTCGTTTCTAAGGAGTTCATAGATCTTTATAAGCAACATGGAATTCAGAGACACTTCAGTATCCCCGGAGATCCACAATCAAATGGAGTCGTTGAAAGGATGAATAGGACTATATTGGAGAAAACTCGTTGTTTGAGATTGAAGATGGGTTTATCTAGAAGCTTTTGGGCTGAAGCTTTATTGACTGCAGTGTATATTATCAATCAAATTCCATGACCAGCCATTGATGGGAAGATTCCAGTGGAAAGGCGGAGAAGTACATTTATACATATTAGTTATTTTCGTATATTTTGTAGTCTTGTGTATGTTCACCATACAGAAAATGACAAATTGAAGACCGGAGCATATCAAGGCATATTTTTGGGCTATACAGAAGGCATCAAAGGGTATCGCATTTGGAACCCTATCATAGGAAGGTAGTGCACTCTAGACATGTCACATTTGATAAGTCCGCTATATTCAAGCCAAAGGAGAATCCACCTAGTTCAGCAGATTCAGAAGCTAAAAGACCTAAGGATATGGAAATGCAATATATCAGCCTAGTAGTAGAGTCAGAGCAACAAAAGAAGACGGTGTAATTGTAGTCGTTGACACATTACATGAGGGGTAATGATGGTGATAGTCGTGGAACTAGAGATGATTTAGCTCAAGGTGGAATTGACAGAAGCTTAGACAAAGTTCCACTATTCGAGCTAGCTCTAGAGTTAGAAGGCTATCAAATAGGTATGGAGACTAGAACTACGCAAATCTTATCCTTGATCAATTTGAATATGCACTACATATAGTGAGAGATGAGCCTTTCAATCTTGAAGAAGTTATGAGTTTGAGTGCCAGCTCGAAATGGATGCATGCTATGGAGGAGGAGATAGATTCGTTGAAGAAGAATCAGACTTGGAAATTGGTACCACCCACTCAAGGAAACCGAGCCCATAGGATGCAAGTAGCTATATAAGGTTAAGAACGGTGGGAGATACAAGGCTAAACTTGTTATAAAAGGCTTTTCACAAAGGAAGGGGATGAAGTATGATAAGGTGTTTGCTTCGGTTTTTAGACATACTTCTATCCGGGTATTGCTAGCTATAATTGCAACTCATAACATGAAGTTGGAACAATTAGACATAAAGATGGCTTTTTTGCATGGGGATTTCGAGGAGACCATCTATATGAAGTAGTCAGAAGGATTTGTAGAGGATGGAAAGAATAAATGGGTTTGCAAGTTGAAGAAGTCTCCATATGGTTTGAAGCAATCGCCTAGGCAATAGTACAAGTGGTTTGACTCTTTTATGTTTACTTTTGGTTTTGATAGAAGGGTTAAAGACACTTGCATTTAGTTTAAGCATATGAATAATGGTAACTAGAAATATTTACTCTTGTATGTGGATGATATGCTAATCGCTTCTAAGGACAAAGATGAAATTGACAAGTTAAAATTAAAGCTAAAGGCAGAATTTGCGATGAAAGACCTTGGCGAAGCAATGAAGATTTTAAGGATGGAAGTCTAAATAGAGAGAAAGCTGAAGATGTTGAGATTGACACAAAAATAATATATCCAAAAAGTACTAGCTCGTTTTAGCATGGAGAAGGCAAAGGCAATCAATACTTCCATGCCTTTGCACGTTCGCTTTCAGAGAAGAACTCTCCGATCTTAGACAAAGACAAAGCTTATATAGAGAAGGTACCTTATGCTAATGCAGTTGGAAGCATGATGTATGGCATGATTTGCATGAGACCAGACATTGCATAGGCGGTTGGTTTGGTTAGTCGTTATATGACTAATCCCAGGAAACCACATTGGGAAGTAGTGAAGTACATTTTGAGGTATCTTAGAGGAACAACATATTATGGGCTTGTTTTTTACAGTAGGGAGAAACATTTCAACTTGGTCGGATTTTATGATTCCAATTACGACGAAGACAGAGATCGAAGGAAGTCAACCTCAGATTACGTCTTTACACTTGGAAAGACAACTATTAGTCGGAGAGCGATTTGCAGACTATACTTGCCTTGTCTACTACAGAGGCGGAATTGATAGCTGATGTTGAAGTGGCTAAGGAAATACTTTACTTGAAATGATTGTTGTATGATTTAGGATTTGTTCATGGGAATATAGTAGTAAATTGCGACAGTTAAAGCGCAATACATCTGGCTGAGAATTTGGCATTTAGTTTGAGGACGAAGCACATAAAGGCAAGAGAGTCTTTCCTTGTCTCTATGAATGAAGAGAAGATGGTACATCTTTAGAAGATTCACACCGAGGAGAATGTAACAAACATGTTCACTAAGTCATTGCCTATCGCAAAGTTCGAACATTTCCTTATCTTTCCTTGTCTCTATGAATGCTGAAGCGCTAGGTGCCACTTAGTGGCACATAGGGAAGAGTGAGTTGATAGATGGAGACGTTGGTGGAGATTGATAGGTCCTACATGTTGAGAGTACTTTCAAAACTTTATTGGCGGGCGGTGACCTTACCGAAGTTCGTTGACAAAGTGCAATGGGTGATGACTATGTCAAAGCTCATTGGGGAAGTATCCATGGTATCTTGTTCGAGAGTTGCATGGAATAAAAGAATGTAGGTGGAGTTGGTAGGTTTAGATGGAAATATAGTATCAATGTGAAGATTGTTAGATTTTAGTGATATAATATTTTCATATTAAAGAAAATTTGTAAGATATTGTTGATTTCGGTAATATTATATTTTCAAACAAAGAATGTTTGGAAGAAATTTGAGATAATGACTCAAATTATTACCTTTTATTCTATTAAAGAAGGCAATGAATTATCTTCATGAGAAGAAGAGTGATTTGGAAGATTGAAGTAATCAAACAATTCCCTAATCGGTTAATTAAAGAAGGAATTTTATCAGGTGCATGCAGATTGGAGGAAATTGAAAAGTCAAATGGAAAAACGTTTCCCATGTGAATATGAGAATTGACGAGGCATTGATTCATGACCATAAATCAATTACTTCAACCCTATGTAATAATCTCCATATAAAGATAGTCATTATGTAGAGATTAGAATCATCCTCTCAAGTTGTATTTCTTATTCTTCTTCTTTGCCTTCATTGTCAATCTTGTAAAATTCTCTTTTCTTAGAAAGTAATAAAATCTCCTCTCCCCAAAGTGGATGTATAATATCTTGTGATAGCGAAACCACTATAAATCCGTATGTGAACTCTCTATCTGTTCTCTTCTATGATTTGTTATTTTGTATTCTCCTATTACTGTTAATTTTACTATACTACAATATGATCTTATTGCTTCCGCATTTATTTGAGTTGATTTACAGTCATTTGTGTAAAATTACCCAACAGTTGGATATAGAATGGCACAACAAAGCTTGCAAATCAAAATCTGATTTAGTAGCTCTTTTTTTATCTTTAATATAAGATAAATCCCATTGTATGGAGTTAAGATTTTTCCATTTCTAAAATATTAACTCGCAAATTCTAGTTTTGAATCTTGGAAAAGACGAACACCATAACTATTTCCTTTGAACATAAAACAGATAAGAATGGAAGGTGTTTCTGATCTGCAACTGAAATAAATAAATTATTTTAGCTATATTAAAGTTTAATGTATAAGTCTTCTGTAATTAAAAGTACATCAGTCTAATCTATAAGTATAATGTTAAGAGTAATTTATAATACGATTTAGTAAATTCAATTTTACTGCATAATTCTAATGCAGTTAATATTTTAATTTAAAATTTTAATTTGCTAATATACAAATATATGTATTTACTGCATTTTATAATGCAGTAAGGTATTAACTATTTTTAAGGTTGGATGTATAAAAACTTCTGAATTAAATACAATAATAATTTAAATACTTAAGTATTAGGCAATTAAAATTTTAAATGTCATAAACACTCAAAAAGATTAATGTTTTTGAATTAAGTGAATTCAATTATTTAACTACTTAAGTAGGATGCTGTTAAATATACAAATTAATATATTGAAATTTATAATCTAAAAATATTTTATTATTCGATTGTTTTATAAGTTATTTTGTTTATCCAACTGAATAATTTTTTATGCAGTTAAATATATAAATTAAATTATTAAAACTTATATATTACACACATACATACACATACACATATACATAGTTGCTGCATTTTAAAATATAGTTGAATTTTTTAATTACATATATATGGTCCAAAATTTAACTCATTTTTAATTAAATTAAATTATTTATTTAATTACATAAGTGTAGTGTAGTTAAATGTAGATAAACATAAAAGTAAACTCTATACTTGATAAAATTTTAAATGCATAAGCATAATGAAGTTAAAGATGAATATTGAAGATCTACAACAATAAAATTTCGTACTGCAACCGAATTGATAGTCTTAATTTTTTTATTATTTTGAATATTTTATAAGCTATTTTATTTATTTAACTGAATAAATCTTAATGTAGTTATGCAATCACACTCTCATACTGCATTTCAAAATGCAATTAATTTTTTTAATTACATATGTATGGTCAGAAGTTTGACAATTTTTAATTAAAAAATATTATTCATTTAATTGCATAAGTGTAACGCAGTTAAACGCAAATAAAAATTAAAAGCGATCTCTGATAAAAAATTTAAATGCATAAATGTAATGCAGTTTAGAATGAATATATTTATGTTATATAAGTAATATAATTATATAATTTGATAAAAAATTTCAGTACCTGTCCATATTAGGTTATGTAGCTATAATTGGATGTTGATTTAAACCCAATAATGACATTGAAGATTTGGATTCTTCCAAAGATCTAAATTCTTGTGGTGGAGGTTCAAATAACTAAAAATTATGGAATTTAATATTTGGTTTAGCTAGTAATTTATTTTCTAGCTATACCTGATTTGTAATTTCGATTAGATCAGAAGTTCGTCGACTAGTTTAGATGTTCGCTGGTTTATTGGATTTAACTTTTTGAATTGAGAATGAATTTAAAATACACGAAGATGGTAGCTTATATAAAGATTGAAAATGAAACGGAATTAAGATGAAAATGAAGATGGGTACGTTTGGAATTTTAATATGGATTTTTCGTTCGTAAAATTGGCAACGATCTAACTTTTATAAATTTCATTACATGGGCTACTCGTTTGTAAAATTGGCACCAATTTAATTTTCAGGAAATTATTGTCAAGGAAAAAATTTCTCAGCATTTTAGCCTCAAGGACAGACCTTCGGTATTTTAGCCTAAAGGACAACTTTTTTTAGGTATCAGTTTTTACAATTTTTAGGTATCAATTTGTAGTTATCGATAGCAGTTTTAGGTATCAGTTTTTAGTTCGGTAGCAGTTTTGAAAGAATGTTTTTCTTTATGACTAATTTTGAAAGAAT
This sequence comes from Allium fistulosum, assembly GCA_030737815.1. Classification (NCBI taxonomy): domain Eukaryota; kingdom Viridiplantae; phylum Streptophyta; class Magnoliopsida; order Asparagales; family Amaryllidaceae; genus Allium; species Allium fistulosum. The sequence continues at coordinate 625,491,610 of CM060905.1, read as the reverse complement.
ATTTGTCTTTATGAATAATTTTTATGAGAATGTTTGTCCTTATAGTTAAAATATTGAGGTCGTGTCCTTGAGGTTAAAAATATACAAATTTTTGTCCTTTAAATTAATTTTAATTTTAATATATTTCATTACATGGGCTATTTTGTGAATTTTAATTATTAATAAGGGCTTCTCATTCGATTCCTCTAGTAAAAAATAATGACTTCAAAGTCAAATGAACAAATTTTTTTATCAACGTCAATGTCTTACTTTTGTTTCTTTCATCAGCATTTCATTTTGTTCAGTGATTGCTAGGAATTCTTAGTACAATTTTATGTGCTACAAATTTCCTTTGCTTTTTCATTTTAGAGATATGATTTAAAATGTTCAGATTAAAGTTTACTTTAAAGACAACGGTTGTAGATTAATTATCATAGATCGCAGCCACTGATGCTCACAGCTTCATAGGATCCAATAGAGGTGGACACCACTTTAATAATAGTTGTAATAACTTTGATGTCACACTTTTTTTGTATCAACGTGAACTAGGGTCGTCAACGGATACTTTCAGATACGGATAATCCATATCTGTATCCGCTTAATTTTCGGAAACGGACGGATATCGGATATTTATCCGCTCCTCCATAATCAATAAATTTAAAAGTATAAATGGAAAGCTTTAGATCAACATATAACAGTTTTTGTACTAATGTTCATAAAAAATCCAAGGAATACAAAATGTGATGATAAAACATAGTTTTATACTAATATCCGTATGCGTATCCAAAAATATTCAAAAATTAAACACTAAAGCTGTCTGTTTTCACTAAAAATGAGCAAAAAACCATACCGTAGTAACATCCAATGGTCAGGAAATAGTTGGAAAATCATATATTAATTAAATACAATTTTAATTATATATATATATATATGCGTGTGTGTGTGTATATATATATATATGCGTGTATATATATATATATATGCATCAGTTAATCGAACAGATATTTTTCGGATACGAATACCACAATAACCATATCCGTATCCGGAAAGCTTTTCGGGTATCGGATATCCGTATCTGCTTTTCGGATAACGGATATTTTTCATATTTTCGGATACGAATTCGGACGGATATTCGATTTTTCGGATATCCATTGACAGCCCTAACGTGAACTACCAAAATCGACTCTCTATATATTATCAAATATTAATCACTTAAAAATAAGATATAATATTAAACTTATTTTACAAATTCAAAACGCCCCTAAAAGTAAGATCTAACAATTAGACATGCTTACAAATTCAAAACGCTTCTAAAAGTAGGATTTAAAATAAAATTTTCTTTAAAAATTCAAAATACTCTTCTACAAATATACAAATTTTAATATCTTTTGAAAATAAAAAATTATTTTTTTGACAGATTTAAACATATACAATTTATAAGGATAACAATTCACGCGCGAAGCGCATGGCGTAGCGCTCGTGTATCTGTGTATTGTACCGCAAGTATTAGTAACATTCAACATATTACATGTCAGTATATATCCATTAATTCGAATATGCGATATGCAGGATTCAAAACTGTGATCTTAGAGATCAAAATCAAAGCGTCTGGCCATTGGAATAGCGTTGTTGTTGAAGACACCTGAAAGGTGAAAATAGTTTAGTACAGAGCATCTAAGTGTGTAACCAACCTTTCATAGCAATAGACGAGTAGACGGCATTAGTCACAAGTCACTACTTATCCTCTCACCATTCCTACCACAAAAATAGCGCATATACCATGCATGAATGTGTGAGTAAGCTTTCCACAACAGAAAACGTAATTACCTGACCTTCTACATTAAGCAACAAAGTGCAGTTCCATTTCCATTTCACTTTTTTTATTCAATCCATTTCAAGCATCGAAACGCGTTGAAACATTCTAAACTATAAAGCAGCTTAAGTAGTTCTAACACATTTTCTCCCCCAAATACGTGGACGGCGAGGATTCAGGTCATATGTAAACAATTATTATTGCAAAAAAAAACATGTCGCACTTCCAGAACAGGATGTGATTTGAATCATTTGATTAATATCATGTTTGATCGTTGAGCAAACAGATATCGCACAAGATAGCGACGTAAAAACATCATAAAATCTTAAAAGTGGGATCGTCGATTATGCGTCACAATTTTAGTAACGTCAACGCGGAACTTATGTTCTTTGATGCAGTCAGCACTATGAAACACATTTTACACGTCAAAACAGCTGAAATGTTCAAAATCAGTTTGTTACGCTGCTACTTGCACGCTTCTACCTTTCCTTATTCGCTGCCAAATTCTATTTTTTTTGTCATTCAATCCAGAGGAGGTGCGTGTCTTTGTCGTAGTTAGTCTACATTCATTAACGGTTTTGCGCTCTAGCACAGATATTCCAAGGAATGACTGCCAACTCCCCAGAATTAAAAGATGATGGAAGAAAAACCAATTCAAAAAAATCATGAAAATTAGGTCTCTCTTTTTAGTTTTTGGTTAATTTATGCTACTTTTGCTCATAATTTCAATGTTGGACCGATTTTCTAGAAGGGGACAGTTTGGTAAAAAATAACAAAACAGGATCTTAATTTACCTGGATTTATGAGTAGGGATTTTTTTTGCATTGGATTTTCTAAAAGGGGACAGTTTGGTAAAAAAAATCTACATTTAAAAATTTATCGCCATCCCAACATCTGAACAGAAAACTACAACACTTCGTTTCTGCAAACACCTTCAAAAATATGCAAGTTTGGACGAGTTCGCCTCTACTAAACACTATTAGTGTGTGCACAACAACAGTAATATTAATCTAGTTGTGCAATAGCAACATATAATTTCGGTCGTACAACTTATGTTATACAAATTGAAACTGAAGACCTTCTAAGGCTATTTTTAATATTTTTACATATAACTTATACTTTAAACGTCATATTTTTCGAAAGACAAAAAATGCAGGATTGTAACCATTCACATGTAATAAGAAAATTACGGGGCACTGATCGGATATGGACCAGACTATTAAACGAGGTACAACATATTAACATGGCTGCACACAGTGCAAGTAGTAAATGTTTTGGCATGTTACTGAAGATGCAAACAAAATGCAAAGGTACAAAACCACAAGATGAGATAGGTTGTACAAGTAATCCAGTACAGATAAGAAAACTTTACCTGTAAACTGTTATGTTTGTATTTCGGTTAGCTACTATTATTCAATTTTCTCAGACTATTTGCAAAGCTTTCTTTCTAAATCCGACAATGTATTTGAATATACATAGAAATGTCAGCATTAAAAATTGCTAACTATTTAATAGTAGCACTTTTGGATTCACCATTTCAAGCAAAATATACTTATTTTTATCAGAAATAGAGGACATGTGTTAAGTCTTAATAGAGCCATCTGGTCCTCATATTTTTTTAACTGTGTACAGTACTAATGATGCATGTATAACTATATGTTTATGATCATTTTTTTAAGTGTATACGTATAGTAGAATGGAATTCTGTAGAAGCTTAAACTAATGTAGCCTTTGTTTTTGCCAAGTCATACCACAGAAAATATATACTAAAAATAAAATACATTAAAACTTAAAACCTGTCATATCATGTTTGGTTAATAACAATTAATATTATCATAAAATGATGCATTACTATAACTAGACCAACAAATCAAAATACTAGGCGGTTTCATGCAAAATACGGGCAGTTGAGTTCCACAATGATCGCACACCCGAAACTGGACCCGATAAGCAAAGAGTTGTTTGGTTTAAGTTACGATGTGATCAAGAAGCCGTACCTGAAGTACTTTTGGTTCAGTTCAAACGGTGAGAAGTCTGATGATGTCGAGATTCAGCTCGATGAACCTACTATGATGCACGACTTTGCTATAACCGAAAACTTTGTTATTGTTCCGGATCAGCAAGTGGTTTTTAAGCTGCAGGAGTTGATCAGAGGAGGCTCGCCTGTAGTTTACGATAAGAAGAAAATGTCGAGATTCGGAATTTTGCCTAAGTATGCGAAAAATGGGAAGGAGATGAAATGGGTAGATGTGCCTGAGTGCTTTTGCTTTCATTTATGGAATGCATGGGAAGATGAAGAAACTGGGGAAATAGCGGTGATAGGCTCATGCATGACTCCGGCTGACTCTGTGTTTAACGAATGCGACGAGAATTTGAAGTCGGTGTTATCGGAAATAAGGCTGAATCCGAAAACCGGTAAGTGTAAAAGAAAGGCTATAATAGAGGAGTAGGAGCAGGTGAACCTCGAAGCGGGTATGGTGAACCGGAATCTACTGGGTCGTAAGACCCGGTTCGCCTACCTTGCAATAGCCGAGCCATGGCCGAAGGTTTCAGGGTTTGCTAAAGTGGACTTATTTACAGGACAAGTTGAAAGGTTTATGTATGGAGAGAACTGTTATGGTGGTGAGCCTTATTTTGTCCCTAAAGATGTAGGATATGATGGTGAAGACGAAGGGCATGTCCTAGCATTTGTGCATGATGAAAAGACAGGACAGTCGGAACTAAGGGTAGTCAATGCAAGAGATATGAAGGTTGAGGCAGTGGTGAAGTTGCCTTCGAGGGTGCCTTATGGGTTTCATGGAACTTTTATTAGTTCAAAGGACCTAGAGACACAGGCGTAAATATTTATTTTCACTGACTAGGGTTTATAAGTCCAGAGGGATATACACTGCAGAGGTCCCCGGAGTTCATCCCTAGCTCATTGGATTATGGTATTAGTTCTGATTTTCAGTTGGTAGTTAATTAGTTACGACAGAGTACATATTGACTGATTGATAGCTTGCTTTGTAGTTAGTTGTTGATGAGTTCAGCTTGTATTTGTAAGTATTACTGCTGTTATGTCATTATACATGTTTTACATTTTATATGCAATTGGAAGATAGAGGATTTCTTCCTCGGACTTTTTAACAGCTTGTGAATATTATACAAATTAATGTCTAGTGCATTTTATTTTATAATTAACGGTGAAACACCCGCTATTGTCTAACGGCCATAACCATGGTTTCCATAACCATAGGTTCGAAGGGTACCCGTGACTTAAACTGGGTTGGTGCAAGATCAAAGGTTCAAGCGGTTCAACTAGTGGGACTGTGAAAACCGTGTTAATCGTTATTTTCTGTTTTTTTGATTTAAATGTAAAATTGTTTCAATTAATGTTAAAATTTAATCAATTATAATTACAGGAAATTATTGCCAAGAACAAAAATTTTCAGCGTTTTTGCCTCAAGGACAGGCCTTCAATATTTTATCCTGAAGGACAACTTTCTTTAGGTATCAGTTTTTAGTCATTGATAGCAGTTTTTAGGTATCAGTTTGTAGTTATCGGTAGCAGTTTTTAGGTATCAGTTTTTAGCTTGGTAGCAGTTTTGTTGTTCTTATGAATAATTTTGGAAAATGTTTGTCCTTATGAATAATTTTTAGGAGAATGTTTGTCCTTGTGATAAAAATATCGAGATTGTGTCCTTGAGGTAAAAAATATACAAATCTTTGTCCTTTAAATTAATTTCCCCACAAATTAAAGTCTCGTGCATTTTATTTTATAATTTACAGCGAAACACCAGCAATTGTCTAACCGCCATAACCATAGTTTCAAAACCGAACATGACTTAAACTATGTTGGTGCATGATCTAAATGTAAGATTGTTTCAATTAATGTTAAAATTTAGCCAACTATATTAATATATGGAAGTTTAAAACAATTATTATTGAACATTTCATAACAAATATTAATTGAAATAATTTTATAACAATATTTTTAACGTAAAATTGTAAATTTTTTTATTTTTTGAAATGAAAGAGGTTCAGTTCAATAAATATTCGTAAATTGTACACTAATAATGTATCATATCGTCTAAAATTGATAAGGTAATTCAATAATTTGGTAGCTAAGATTATAAAATTATTTGTTAAATTGATTATATGCAAAAAAATGAAGAGTGAAGTTATATGTTTTCCTCAAATTTGAAGAACCGTGTGGTTCAACGAGGTCGGTCCAGAGGTTTTTTTTTAATGTTTTAAGGTTAGACTGCGGGTTCATGCACACACAAGATTATTTCATTTTCAAAATCATGATGCTTCAAGGTTGAAGGTTAACCGTAGCCAAACCGAGGTTGAGTTTGGTATTTAAAACACTGCTCATAACCCTGAACTGCGGAACAAGGATTAATTTACAGTGTGTTTCACACGCATATTTTCATTAATATAAACAAAGTTATTATTATTGTAATCAAACAGTTAGAGAACAAAAAATTCACCTTTTCGATAGGACCGGATATTTGTTATGTAGGGAGAGATGAAAGGACAAACGTGCATATTGTGTATTGGCAAAGTTGATAAATTTGTCGGGTGGATGATAAAGATCCTCGTTCCATGTACACATGATGATCCACAAATATATACACGTAATTAGTTTTATATTTAGGAAACTGCAAATAATTAAACCATGATTTTAATTGTCAAAGTGACCAATAGTACAAGTATACTGTATACCCACATGCAAAACAGATTATTAGCGTATAAAACTCAAGTTCCACATCTGATGCCTTAGATGTGTTCCATGTGATACACGCGAAAATGAAATCAAGGACAATAAAAATTTGTTTGGCAAATAATTGGAAATTAGTTCATTTTACGTTAGTCAGAATGCGATGCTGACCGATGTTTGATACAAACAACATTTCGATTTAATTAAACTATGAAATGATGAAAGAATGTGTCATGTACTCGAAGAAAATGGAGCGGGATTTTGGTTTGATTTCAGTATCGATCCATCAAATATACGATTTTGGTCTGATTTGACACGTTCTTTCTCCTAACTTCTCGAATTGACTACAAGTAGAGTAGTGATAAAAGAAGGTGGAGGTGCTAGAGCACATTAAAGGGAGAATGAAGAACAAACCTCGACTCAACCGGAAGTTATAGTGAAACCGGAATTGGATAGGATAACGACACATATAGATAAGAAGGTATAATTATTTCAACAGACATCATGGTAGAGATAAAGAAGCAATTTTCTTACCCCATCAAGGAGAGGGACCCGTCCGAAGTATCACGATGATAGAGGGGATTCTTCCTTTGAATTAAATGAGGAAAGTTCTGCAAATCGACATAGAGCATGGAATGATAAAGCTTGAGATGGGAGTGTAGGAGGGTCTAGGAGAAACAGGAAGAAAGTTGGAGTTGAAGCCCTAATTAACTCGATGATGGGTCAATACTGACCCATCATGGATCGGTACCGATCCATGAGCTTGATGATGTTGAAGATGGACAGGATGAGAGTCCTTGGAATGGAGTCACTGGTAGAAACACAACGGAAAACACTCACGGAGGATGCAGTCCGAACCTGTGCAGTTAATGCCCCGCTATTACCCGGCTATAACCTTGTTATATCTCATAGCGGATTTCTACCGCTACGATTTTTCCATATAGCCCCACCACTCTAAGCTCCGCTATTTCCGCTATATCCCATTATTCCCGCTATATTCTGCTATTTCCGCTATATCTTTTTTAAAAGAAATGAATTGAAAAATGACATTTATACGTTATAAAAATTATGAAATTAATTTATTTAATTGAATTTTTAATATATTTTTAGAAATGAAAATACTCTAATATTATACTAAATTCAATTATATTATATAATAGTTTTACGTTTATTTACAGTATATTCATACAAGTTTTTATTTAAAATTATTTATGTATTAATTATAATTCAATTGAATGTTAATTTTTCATTTAATTACCATTTATATATATGTAAAAACATTAAGTACAAGTTTTATATGCTATTTTAGATTCATCCGCTATATCCTCACTATATCCCCGCTATGACTTTTTGCACCTCCACCGCATTGAATCTGCAGAGCGTTTTAACTGCACAGGTCCGAATTGACATCGAAGGAGGCCAAAACGATTGGACTCTCTAGAAACAAAGGGACCTAGACGTCATAGTGCTAGTTGTGATCATTCGAGGAGTCGAACACATGGTGAAGTATGTGATGCCCGTCGTTCAGTGCATGATGAAGGAAATGAGGAGTTAATAGCTGAAACAATCTAGAGATTGGTTTAGCTGAGTCAACAACATGATGGTTGTAACGACCCGTATTTTTACGGATCGACAAGTTCGACAAAGTCTGGAATTTTAGAGTTTTTGAGCCATTTTAGATTTTAGGCGAAAATGCCAAGTCCTGAGTCGTGAACGACTTAGTGTAAGTCGTGAGTCGTATACGACTTAGGGGATAGGAGCGACTCAGGGGTTTGGCTAGTTAGAGGTGTAAGGATAAGTCGTTTGAACGACTTAAGGGGTAGGCGCGACTTAAGGACTGGGCGAGATAAGGCTTAAGTTGTAGCAGTTAAGTCGTGACCGAGTTAGGTGATGAGTCGTATCCGAGTCATCTCATGAGTCGTACCCCAAGTCATCTGATGAGTCGTATCCGAGTCATCTCATGAGTCGTACCCCAAGTCATCTGATGAGTCGTATCCGAGTCATCTGATGAGTCGTACCCCAAGTCATCTGATGAGTCGTATCCGAGTCATCTGATGAGCCGTACCCAGGTTACCTGATGAGTCGTAAACGAGTTAAGGGATGAGTCGTAGCCTTTGTGATGAGTCGTATACGAGTTAGTAGTTGAGTCGTCTAACCAAGTAAGGCGTGCACATTTAAGTCGTAGACATGGGGTCTGGTGAGTCGTAGGCGCATGCTATAAGTCGGAGACGACTTAGGAGATAACTGTTTTGTCGTGAGTCATAGGCAGAAGTGTGTTAAGTCGTTGAGTCGTAGGGCTTTGAGTCGTGAGTCGTAGACGACTCATGGAGGCAAACGAGATAAGGATTTCAGCTATAAATAGGAGGGCTTCTCTTCATTTTTGGGATCCGGATCTTGAAGCGACGAAGTGCTGCCATTTTGAGAGCTCGACTTCTACACTTCTTCACTTCTTTTCTCCACTCTAATCTAGTGCTTCCTTCCATCCAAATCAAAGATCAAGATTGAAGATTCAAGAGCTAAAGTTGAAGATCTTCATCTTTTCAAGAGAGATTTCTTCGTTTGAAGCGGATTCGTGATAGATCAAGCTTGATCCTTCGCTGTCCAGATCTGAAGCGTATTGATTTGAGGTTGTTTAGGTGATTTGGTGAGTGGTGATTATCTCTCACACGGATCCAAAGGAGTATATCGGATTGTTGGCTCGATTTGGTGTTAAAATAGAGATTTCCATGCATTTTCTTCATCCTATGTGTAGATCCATATAGATCCATTGTTCATGATGATGTTACATCCATTTTATCATATGTTAACCTATGCAAGTTCATTCATCAAGTTTGTAGAGATATAATCCATGTTTTCATGCTTATTGGACTTTCAACTCTTTAATTACGAAAATGCCATTATTGTTATAATTGTCTACTTAGATCATTTTAGAATGCTTGATTGCTTGGATTGATGTTTGATTTGATTGATTGTTATGAACTAGATGATTGATGATTAGATTTAGATCGAAGGTGATTCAAAAGCTAAGGGAAAGGCTCTTGAATTGGAAAAGCTGCTCGTGGCATATGTAGCGGGATGATGAAGCTCTTATGCATAGATTTGATGATGTGATGTTGAGATGAGGCTTTGCGAGGATGTAATGAAGCGAGGCAATCATGTGATGAAGACTTGGTCTAATCCAGACGGGATCATTCCAAGCATGTTGATAACTCGGTGATATGATTCGAGTTGAGGATAATGAATGGATATGAGAATAGTCGTCGAGGAGGATGACTAGGAGGCTTGGATAGCATCGTTGTTGAAGGTTCTAGCATGCTCTAAGCAAGAGTACGTTTGGGCAGATTCGATAGTCCCAACGGCTAACTGTTGATGGTCGAGTACTCTGGGCAGATTCGATAGTCCTAGGCACGGGCTGCGACGACGTGCGGGAGTTATGTCTAGAACCGGGGTTTCCATTAGCCCTTGACGGACGGCTGAAAGAATGTGCCGGTCATTCAATTAACGGTGATATCGAAGCAATGATAACAGTGATAGCCAGAGTCATGGATGTTTGGTTGTATCGTCATTCGGACTCAAGAGCGGTATTTTCTGGGTGCTTATCTGATTTAGGCCTTGGTACTTGGAAAACATCGCCCTTGACTCGAGTGATAGTAGCTTTACTTTAAATTGTATGCTCTGCTATGTTTGCTTCTGCTTAGTGTGTGTCTGGGGGCTATCACTGTAGAATGAGGTTGGAGTGGGAGGGTTGTATTCCTATTCCTTTTCCTTTATGCTCTTTTGGTATGTTGTTAGTTAATTTACTGCTCACTAAGACTGTTGTCTGACTCAAGGCTTTATGTTTTAATTCTTATTGTCTTGGGCTGTTCGTCCATTTTGGGACGGGCAGACTAGGTAGCAGGTGACAGGTGTTGTTCTCTTCTCACGATGCTGATATCGAAGATGAGCTGGAGGGTTGCATATTATCTTCTTTTTATATGTACTGGATATTCCGCTGTTTTGTATTCTCTGAGAGATATGTAGTGAGGCCAGATGTATTGACTATGTGGATGCTTGTATTCAACTATTATGGAGTTTTATATGATGTCATTTTGTTCTGTAAAGCTTCACTATACATATGTTCTATTGTATTTTGTCCATGCGCTGTGAGTAATACTATAGATTCTGTTGTTTTAAATCTTACCTTGACAATCGTCCATGGTCGCCTGGCACACTTTACAACGCTCTATCTTTAGATTCGGTGCAGGGGTCATGGGCGGTCGTCACATTTGGTATCAGAGCATTGGTTAATCGATTTTACCCAACGCTCGCCGTCGTAACTACGTATGAGAGACGTAATTGTATTTTGATGGATGATTACTATATATAATATAGTAGCTTAGTAGAGTTTGAGTCCTTTATGCAGTTGTTTCTCTAGATGTTCTAATCATTCCTTTTTATAGATATTGAGAATGAGTCGAAGAGGGAGACCAGCTGCTAGGGAAGGCCGTGCTACTGAAGAGACTGCTGATTATGCAGCCATGTTCGAAGCTATGATGACTTTGATCATGAGAAGGATACCAGTTCCGGGGCAGCAGTTGATGTTGGAGTTCAAGTTCAAACTCCGAAACCAGTGGATTTTGCTAAGTTGTGCAAGGACTATACTGCTCTTGGAGGGAAGGTTTTCTTGGGAACAGAATCAACTATCGAAGTCCAGAGATGGATAGATGCTTGTAGAAGGATCTTTGGTGATTTGGGAATTGATGATGCAACTAAGAGGAAGTTGGCATCAAGGCAGCTTCAAGGGAGAGCCTCTGATTGGTGGAACTCTATTACCATCACTACTCCGGAAGAAGAGATTACTTGGGAGCAATTCCAAGTCAGATTTGAAGCTAAGTTCATTTCTACAGCTCAGAAGTCTGTTCTGTTCAAGAGGTTTGTGGAGCTCAAGCAGGGTGGAAGATCTGTTCTTGAGTATGTTTCTGAGTTTGAAGCTTTCTCCAAGTATGCCCGGTCATATATTGAGTCTGCTTATCAGAAGAATGAGAAGTTTGTGACCGGCTTGGATAGTTATCTTGGGAGACAGTTGGTGGATCATTTGGACGATTCATTTGAGAAGCTTGTAGAGAAAGCTCTTAGGCATGAGAGTCTGTTTCCTAAGGAAGGATCTGTTGTTGCTGTGACCAAGGGAGAATCTAAACCATAGCAGGGTGGAAACCAGAAGAGGAAGCAGCAGCAGCAGAAGGGTAAGGATGGCTAGAAGAAGCCGAAAGGCGAGGTGACTTGCTACAACTGTCAGCAGAAGGGCCATTTCTCGAAGGATTGTAAGAATCCTAAGGTGCCGATGAAGTGTCATAACTGTGACAAGCCGGGGCATTTCAGGAAGAATTGTCCAGAACCAAGGAAGGACAGGCAGATTGTGCAAGCCTATGCTTTAGGAGTTGTTCCGTCGTCTTCGAAAGCTCCTACTGCTGAAGAGAAGGGAAAGAGTGTGGTTGTTCAAGGTACTCTTTTCCTATGTGGTGTTCCAGTTAGAGTTTTGTTTGATACTGGAGCGTCGCATTCGTTTGTTTGTAATGAACTCGTAGGCCGGTTAGGTTTGGCACCGGATATTGTTGATAGGCCATTGGTTGTGACTAATCCAGTTGGGGGTTCGTCTTGTTTGTGTATGTTATGCCGTGGTCTAGTTGTATCGAGTCATGGTTGCTCTTTTGTTTGTGATTGTTTTGTTCTGAACTTTGCGGGGTTCGGAATTATTTTGGGTATGGACTGGCTTAGGAAGTATGCGGCTAAGGTTGATTGTGAGAGGCTGGAGGTGACAGTCGAGAATGTGGAGGGGCGAAAGATTGTGATACGATGTAAGCATGAAGAAGGCGTCTTCATGAACTTCATGTATTCGCTAGTTGTTCCACGGGATGGACTGTCTTTAGTGCCAATCGCAAATGGATTCGAGGATGTCTTTGACGAAGTCAAAGGGTTGCCGCCGCATAGAGAGATCGAGTTTCGTATAGATCTAGTTGAAGGAGCCAGACCTGTTGTGATGCCTCTTAGGCGGATGGCGCCTAGGGAACATCAGGAGTTGAGGGTGCAAGTTGATGATCTTTTACAGAAAGGATTCATTCGGCGTAGTGTGTCCGAGTGGGGTGCACCAGTTGTGTTTGCAACCAAGGCAGATGGGTCGTTGAGATTGTGTGTGGATTATCGTGAGCTGAATAAGGTAACTAAGAAGAACAAGTATCCATTGCCAAGGATAGATGACTTGTTTGATCAGCTTCACGAAGCTAAGGTGTTTTCTCAGATGGATTTGGCAACGGGATTTCACCAGTTGAGAGTAGCTAAGGATAGTGTGCCGAAGACTGCTTTTAGGACACCATCCGGTTTCTTTAAGTGGCTGGTAATGCCGTTTGGATTGACTAACGCGCCAGCATATTTTGTGGATCTTATGAATAGAGTGTTCAGAGATCAGTTGAACAAGTTTGTACTTGTGTTCGTGGATGATATTCTGATTTATTCCAGAACGGAAGAAGAGCACAAGACGCACTTGCGTATTGTTTTGGAGATCTTACGGAAACATCAGCTGAAGGCTAAGTTTTCGAAGTGTCACTTCTGGAAGAGTGAAGTGAGGTTCTTAGGCCATGTGATTTCTGGAAGTGGAATAGCGGTTGATCCCGCTAAGGTGGCAGCAATCCAGGATTGGATTAGACCTAAGAATGCATCTGATGTGAGAAGTTTTCTTGGATTAGCAGGATATTATCGACGGTTTATCAAAGACTTCTCCAAGGTAGCTGCACCATTAACAGGATTGACGAAAAAGAACCAAGTGTTCAGTTGGGATGCTAAGTGTGAGCAAGCTTTCGGAATCCTGAAAGAGCGATTGACGAGTGCTCCTGTTTTGACTATTCCTAGTGGGAATGATGAGATGGTGGTTTACACCGACGCATGTGGTACGGGACTTGGAGCAGTGCTGATGCAGAAGGATAAAGTTGTTGCGTATGCCAGTCGACAACTGAAGCCGCATGAAAGGAATTACCCAACTCATGATTTGGAATTGGCGGCGATTGTATTTGCTCTGAAGATGTGGAGACATTATCTGTTGGGAGTTCGATTCGAGTTGTTTACGGATCACAAGTCGCTGAAGTATCTTTTCTCCCAAAAGGATTTGAATCTTCGGCAGCAACGTTGGCTAGAGTTTTTGGTATCATATGATTTTGGTATAGCTTATACTCCGGGAAAAGGTAACGCAGTGGAAGATGCGTTAAGTCGAAGGCATGCAAGATTGGGAGCCATGTTTTCTGAATGGAAGAATCTCGAGTATTTAGCTGGATTTGACTTCAGGCCTAGATGCGAATTGGAACCTGAGATGTTGGCAAACTTATCAATAAGACCCACTCTTGTGGAAAGGATTGGCGAGAGCCAAAAGCGAGATGATAAGCTTGTCAAGATTATCCATGAATTGGAATCTGGATTGGATCCAGAAAAGGATAAAGGATTCGAGGTCGATCGAGAGGGTTGGCTTCTGAAGCAAGGACGACTAGTTGTTCCCGATATAGATGAATTGAGGAGTGAAGTTCTGAAGGAAAGTCATCACTCGAAGTTGACAATTCATCCAGGTGGAAATAAGATGTATCGGGATATGAAGAGAACCTACTACTGGGAAGGTATGAAGAAGGATGTTGGAAATTTTATTTCCAAATGTATGAACTGCCAGTTGGTAAAAGCCGAACAGAAGAAGCCAAGTGGATTGCTTCAGCCATTAGAAGTTCCTACATGGAAGTGGGAACAAGTGTCGATGGATTTTATTGATGGATTGCCTAGAACCAGAATGGGAAATGAAGGAATTTGGGTCATTGTGGATCGTCTGACTAAGAGTGCTAGATTCATTCCGTCCGATCGGCTAGGACTGCATCAAAGTTGGCTGAGTTGTATGTTAAGTGGATAGTTCGATTCCATGGTATTCCGAAAAGTATAGTGAGCGATCGAGACCCATTGTTCACTAGTGGATTTTGGAAGAGCTTCCAGGAAGTTTTGGGAACCGAGTTGTGTTTAGAGTACAGCTTATCATCCCCAAACAGATGGTCAGACCGAGAGAGTCAACCGAGTTTTGGAAGATCTCCTCAGAGCTTGTGTTTTGGATTTCGGAGGATCATGGGAAGATCACCTTCATTTGGTGGAGTTTGCATACAACAACAGTTACCAGTCAAGCATTGGTATGGCACCGTATGAGGCATTGTATGGAAGACCGTGTAACTCTCCAACATGTTGGTTGGAAATTGGAGAAAAGCTGATGCTTGGGCCAGAGATGATTCGTCAGACTTCAGATTGTATAGAGATCATTCGGCAATGAATGAAGGCAGCCCAAGACCGTCAGAAGAGTTATGCTGATAAGCGTCGAAAGGATTTGGAATTCGACGCAGGAGATATGGTTTTTGTGAAGATTTCTCCACTAAAGAATGTTATTCGATTCGGGAAGAAAGGAAAATTGACTCCGAGATTTGTTGGACCATTCCCGATCATCGAGCGAATTGGAAAGCTCGCCTATAGACTGGAGTTACCTGAGAAGATGTCGAGTGTGCACAATGTTTTTCACATATCATATCTACGGAAGTATGTGCACGACTCGAGTACGGTGGTTTCTGCTGATAGCTGTGAAGACTTCGAAGTTGATCCAGTCGATAGAAGACCTCGTAAGCCGCTTCGGGTTGTTGAAACCGACACGAAACAGCTTAGGAGGAAGGTAGTTAAGTTGCTCAAGATACAATGGAGTGACGATGATAACGACTGTACGTGGGAGGTGGAAGAGAGGATGAAGGCAGCTCATCCTGAACTCTTCAAGGTATGGCCCTAAGGTGTCGTATCATCTAACAACATTGTAACTTGTTCTAAGTCTTAGAATTCTGTACGCTAAGCTAGAATTGGATGCGTGGTTTGCTGATTGTTATGGTTGGTAGGCGTACAGAATAGTCTTCGATTGCTTTGTTTGTTTGGAATTTCGGGGGCGAAATTCCTAAGGGGGAGAGAATGTAACGACCCGTATTTTTACGGATCGACAAGTTCGACAAAGTCTGGAATTTTAGAGTTTTTGAGCCATTTCAGATTTTAGGCGAAAATGCCAAGTCCTGAGTCGTGAACGACTTAGTGTAAGTCGTGAGTCGTATACGACTTAGGGGATAGGAGCGACTCAGGGGTTTGGCTAGTTAGAGGTGTAAGGATAAGTCGTTTGAACGACTTAAGGGGTAGGCGCGACTTAAGGACTGGGCGAGATAAGGCTTAAGTTGTAGCAGTTAAGTCGTGACCGAGTTAGGTGATGAGTCGTATCCGAGTAATCTCATGAGTCGTACCCCAAGTCATCTGATGAGTCGTATCCGAGTCATCTCATGAGTCGTACCCCAAGTCATCTTATGAGTCGTATCCGAGTCATCTGATGAGTCGTACCCCAAGTCATCTGATGAGTCGTATCCGAGTCATCTGATGAGCCGTACCCAGGTTACCTGATGAGTCGTGAACGAGTTAAGGGATGAGTCGTAGCCTTTGTGATGAGTCGTATACGAGTTAGTAGTTGAGTCGTCTAACCAAGTAAGGCGTGCACATTTAAGTCGTAGACATGGGGTCTGGTGAGTCGTAGGCGCATGCTATAAGTCGGAGACGACTTAGGAGATAACTGTTTTGTCGTGAGTCATAGGCAGAAGTGTGTTAAGTCGTTGAGTCGTAGGGCTTTGAGTCGTGAGTCGTAGACGACTCATGGAGGCAGACGAGATAAGGATTTCAGCTATAAATAGGAGGGCTTCTCTTCATTTTTGGGATCCGGATCTTGAAGCGACGAAGTGCTGCCATTTTGAGAGCTCGACTTCTACACTTCTTCACTTCTTTTCTCCACTCTAATCTAGTGCTTCCTTCCATCCAAATCAAAGATCAAGATTGAAGATTCAAGAGCTAAAGTTGAAGATCTTCATCTTTTCAAGAGAGATTTCTTCGTTTGAAGCGGATTCGTGATAGATCAAGCTTGATCCTTCGCTGTCCAAATCTGAAGCGTATTGATTTGAGGTTGTTTAGGTGATTTGGTGAGTGGTGATTATCTCTCACACGGATCCAAAGGAGTATATCGGATTGTTGGCTCGATTTGGTGTTAAAATAGAGATTTCCATGCATTTTCTTCATCCTATGTGTAGATCCATATAGATCCATTGTTCATGATGATGTTACATCCATTTTATCATATGTTAACCTATGCAAGTTCATTCATCAAGTTTGTAGAGATATAATCCATGTTTTCATGCTTATTGGACTTTCAACTCTTTAATTACGAAAATGCCATTATTGTTATAATTGTCTACTTAGATCATTTTAGAATGCTTGATTGCTTGGATTGATGTTTGATTTGATTGATTGTTATGAACTAGATGATTGATGATTAGATTTAGATCGAAGGTGATTCAAAAGCTAAGGGAAAGGCTCTTGAATTGGAAAAGCTGCTCGTGGCATATGTAGCGGGATGATGAAGCTCTTATGCATAGATTTGATGATGTGATGTTGAGATGAGGCTTTGCGAGGATGTAATGAAGCGAGGCAATCATGTGATGAAAACTTGGTCTAATCCAGACGGGATCATTCCAAGCATGTTGATAACTCGGTGATATGATTCGAGTTGAGGATAATGAATGGATATGAGAATAGTCGTCGAGGAGGATGACTAGGAGGCTTGGATAGCATCGTTGTTGAAGGTTCTAGCATGCTCTAAGCAAGAGTACGTTTGGGCAGATTCGATAGTCCCAACGGCTAACTGTTGATGGTCGAGTACTCTGGGCAGATTCGATAGTCCTAGGCACGGGCTGCGACGACGTGCGGGAGTTATGTCTAGAACCGGGGTTTCCATTAGCCCTTGACGGACGGCTGAAAGATTGTGCCGGTCATTCAATTAACGGTGATATCGAAGCAATGATAACAGTGATAGCCAGAGTCATGGATGTTTGGTTGTATCGTCATTCGGACTCAAGAGCGGTATTTTCTGGGTGCTTATCTGATTTAGGCCTTGGTACTTGGAAAACATCGCCCTTGACTCGAGTGATAGTAGCTTTACTTTAAATTGTATGCTCTGCTATGTTTGCTTCTGCTTAGTGTGTGTCTGAGGGCTATCACTGTAGAATGAGGTTGGAGTGGGAGGGTTGTATTCCTATTCCTTTTCCTTTATGCTCTTTTGGTATGTTGTTAGTTAATTTACTGCTCACTAAGACTGTTGTCTGACTCAAGGCTTTATGTTTTAATTCTTATTGCCTTGGGCTGTTCGTCCATTTTGGGACGGGCAGACTAGGTAGCAGGTGACAGGTGCTGTTCTCTTCTCACGATGCTGATATCGAAGACGAGCTGGAGGGTTGCATATTATCTTCTTTTTATATGTACTGGATATTCCACTGTTTTGTATTCTCTGAGAGATATGTAGTGAGGCCAGATGTATTGACTATGTGGATGCTTGTATTCAACTATTATGGAGTTTTATATGATGTCATTTTGTTCTGTAAAGCTTCACTATACATATGTTCTATTGTATTTTGTCCATGCGCTGTGAGTAATACGATAGATTCTGTTGTTTTAAATCTTACCTTGACAATCGTCCATGGTCGCCTGGCACACTTTACAACGCTCTATCTTTAGATTCGGTGCAGGGGTCATGGGCGGTCGTCACAATGGTAGTTTGGAGACCGCCGCTTGAAGAAATCTGTTCAATGCGGAGATTAGAGTGGCCTAATACCCTAGGAAGTTTTTCATGCCGATGATGCCTTGTTACAATGGGTGGATTGATACGATGCAACACTTGATGAAGTACGACTATCATATGTATGGTGCTAGAGCTGAGAATGATGTGAAATGTAGGTGCTTTCCCTAGTTTCTAGAGGGGCTGACGACGATGTGGTTTTGCAGGTTGGATCCCAACTCCATTTCGTCTTATGACCAATTAGCGAACAAGTTTCTAGATTAGTTTCGTGTTCTTTCGATTCAACCTAATGATGTGATATCATTGGCAAACATCCATCAACGATGTGGAGAGGCTTTGAAAAGTTTTTCGAAGAGGTCAATGCTGTAGTGATGTAGGTAAATACCCAAGAGATGATGTTGTGTTGATGAAGTCGGTTAGTGGAGTGAATAAAGTGATTATTTTGGGAGATGGTTGTAGATGAAGAAGCCAACCACTTTGAAAGGTTTCTATAGAAAAGCTAACCAATTTAAGTGCTTGGAAAAGGCATATATGAAATAAGAATTGGGTGTTGGTGGTTAGGATGGATTGAGTAGTGTCGTGAAGAGTAATGTGGCTGTCAAGCAGAACGGTGATAGCGGGAACGGTAAGGTTGGGAATGATAACAAGTGAAGAAACAACAATGCTAGAGGGAAAAATCAAGATCTAAGGCAGTGTTTCATGTTCAATCTCGATGGAAAATACATGGAGTTGACTGACTCTGTTGAGAATATGTACCTTACGACTCAAGATAATGTGAGATACAAAAAGCCTGCCCCGAGAGAGGCTATTGATATGGAGAAGCTATCAGGCAAATATTATAGGTACTATGAGATGCATGGTAACATTATAAATAAATGTTGTCATTTGAAGGACATGATCGAGGAGTTGATAAGGAAAACACGGCTCCTACAATATGTTAGAAACCTACATGAAGGCATGAAGGAAATGTTCAACTTCCATGGTAGCTGTCTAAGGTAATCAGGAAGACCAGTGGTGAGGTCCAAGGTCGCCAAGGAAAAATTTGGTGATAAATACTATTTTTGGAGGTTCACATCCAATGAAAAAAAAAGTTGGAATAAAATGGAAAGGCATAGGAACTCGCTATAACACTCTTCGTAGGAGATATGGTATGTTATAGACAAATGTGCTCCCGTAAAACAACAATGGATGATAAATGACGATATCATCTTCCCAACAGGGATGCAGATGGGGTTGAAGCTCCAATATTCGATCCAATGGTGATAACGAGTGTGATTGGTTCTAAAACTGTTTGTTGCATGTTGATAGACAACGAAATCTCAGAGAATATCCTTTTTATGTGAGCATTCGACGAGATGTAGCTTAATGAAAAGGATCTGCTGCCTTGTAAATTCATACTTCAAGAATTCACCAAAGAGGCATCAGGTCTAATAGTTTGCATCAAGTTAGCCGTTCAACTAGGGTACTAATCCCGTAAGACAACATGGGTTGAAAACATCATTGTGGTGGATGGAATTTCTGCCTACAACATATTTCTAAACTGACCAACCCTATCTAATTATAGGGTTGCTCTCGCTCTATGGTTCTTGATGATGAAGTTTCCAATGGAAGGCAATGTAAATCACTTCAAGGAGACCAAAGCATTAGTCGTGAATGCTACATTACAGAACTGCATGAGGCATGGCATAAGGAGAAAGGGAAGAACACATAGTGTGCTCTCTGTTTTAAAAATCAGAATGCATAGCAACCACCATTCAAGCCTTGGCTTGGGTCCATTAGTGGCTAGTACAAAGCTATGTACCCATAGAAAGAGTCGGATGAGGTGAGGGCGGGATTGGTGGAGTTGATGGATGAGATTCAAGTGGATGAAGGTGATCCTTCTAAGATTTTCAAATTGGATCTCAACTCGGCTTGAGGATCAAGAAGAAACTTGTTGGGTTTCTAAGAGCGAACAAGGATGTGTTCATTTGAACTCACTCTGACATGTGTAGAATTTCATATGAAGTGTGTGCTATGCACTAAATGTCAATCCAACCTTTGTCCCGGTAAAAGAGAAACAACGTAGCATGGAACCATAGTGATCCACTACGTTGAAAGAGGATGTGATGACTGCCTTACACCACCGTTACCTAATGTAACTAAATAGTGCACTGTTGTAGTTCCCTGCCAATGTAGGATGATCATCAAGGGTTGTAAATGAGGTAAAACATCACAGAAACTGTCGTATTTCTTACAGCGCATGGACTAAAAAATAATATACACCACAAAGATAAAACATGAGAGATGATAATAACTAAGTGAACCAGATATTAGAGCACAAATTCACAACGTTATACAACATAGTAATAGAGTTTATACAAAATGGAAATAAACTCAAATAAACTGTCTCATAGAAGAAGCAAACACTATCTAGTCTCTACAGTGTTGTACAACGAAATAAGCAAAATATTCATATAACACGAGAAGCTTCATCTTGCTCGTCCTCTGCACTATACTGCATACACCAGGACCTACTATCTAGTCTACTCATTTAAGAGTACCCGAGATAATATAAAGCAAAGCATAAAATCGTGAGTTAGACAATAGTCTGGTGTGAGCGATAAATGAATATCAAAATACTATACAAGTCGATATTATAAGGGACAAGGGTATATGAATCATGCGTGACCTATCCCTACAACGAAAGAGTTAGCACATAACGAACATAATATGCTACTCTACGAACATCATAAAGGTATACTGCGAACTAAGTACATTAATGGGTGTCCAAGTATCTCTATCCCAAATATCTATCTCGAGCTACATCCCTAGAGTGATAGACTATGGAAGAAGACAGTCTAAACAACCATAGCATTCATCAAACAATCATCACTATCACTCAATGTGTATATGATAACTCGTATGAACTTTCTTCTACCAGGGACTAATGGAAATCTCGGTTTTCAGTGTACTTGCCTTTAGCCCGAAGCTAATACTAGACCCATTCCACTAGTCTAGGGTATATGGATCTAAACAACCGATCCGGGATAGCCAAACAAATTACCCATGAGTGTTCTTACAATACCCCTACTTTCGAGTACATCAGAAAACACTCCGACTATCAATGATCCCTTAGCATGCATATTCAAGTCCTTTCTTTACTCCATCTCATTTCCATTATCCTCTAGGAATCATTCCACACTCCTTCATTCGACGATAGAACCATTCAACATTCTATCCATGGGTCACCCTTCATAGAACCAGCCCTTTGTGGATAACCATCCTCATGACTCTTTTGACATAAAGCTGCCATAATCAAAACCTTACTCCATTCACCGTCGAGTTGCCATCACCGAAGTCTCGAAGCAATCATTGTGCTACTATATCACCATCAAACTTAAGTGAACAAATGAACACCTTCATCACGACCTGTAGATATGCTTCCTTTCTTGAAAGTTTCACCCCGATCCCATCAAAATAAACCTCTTGGCACCGATCATATCCTCTTGGTACCGAATGGTATACTTGGCTAAGTTTCTTCCTTGTTTCTTTCCTGGAGTTATCCTCTTGCAGTACTCCATCTTCCAAGTGTTTAAACCCCGACCACTCTCCAGAAAAGCTCTCAGTACCACTCCAAAGCTCTCGGTATTGAATCCAACACTTAGCCAAATTTTAGCATTTGGCTTTTACTCATCACTCCTAGCCCCAACCCTAAGCACCAACTCCCACCGAGTAGTTTCCCTACCATCCAAAACCTCTCGGTCCTGACTCCTCCCCTTTGCTTCAAATTTGGTGCGACTTGAACCCTGGGCTCCTCCCATGCTCCAAAGCTCCTCCTATAATTTTCATCCAATTTCGACCATCTTTGCCTTTGATTTTCCCGATTCGACAACTTCTTTATTAACTACCTAAAAGCACTAGAAAACCATATCAAAGCACAACATATAAGCATGAAATATCATACATATACATCCATTCATACATGCAATCCACCAATACATGATAATTAAGCAAATGCTACTTTAAATCTAACTTTTACACTAATATGTCAATATGAACAGAAGAGGTTGAAAACCATTTAAAAACCATTTTTAAAACCTTTAAATTTCATCCATAAACATATATGAAAATGTGATTAAAGTTAGAAAACATTTTAGGATCAAAATTATTTTAAAAACATCATTTTTAACTATATAATCATGCATAGTATAGTGAGAGGTCAAGAACTACTCACCAAATACCCAAAATACTATTTTTCCCCTTAGATCTGAAGTGGAAAACAAGGAGGATGAATGCAAATCAGCCAAAATTGATAATCTCTAATCCCTCTATGCTAATTACCCCTCTAATGATGATCTGTCTAAGATTAGTAAGGAAAAAAAATGATTTTTGAAGAGATTATTATTAATGGAAGCTTAGAACTATTTTGGAGAAGGTGGAAATGATTTAGATCAGTCTCAACAACCTTCCCTTAGCATAATTTTTGAGATGGATTAGTGGGCCCAAGTATGATTTTAGTTAGTTACCCACTAATGCAGGTCAACAGCAGCTAGAATTTAAAACAGCCATAACTTTCAAACGATAAGTCCGTTTTTCTATTATGACCATTCTACAAAATGAGAAACCATCATTCTAAAGCAACGAAAGTGCTTTGAGACTCTAACTTGGCTCCTATTAAAAGTTATTGTCCATACAAGATTTTCAGGGTTAAAATGGTCACATAGAAATCTGATAAAAATCATAGATGTGTAAAGTGTCTATATGTGTCATTTTCCAAAAGTATAGATTCATACGACCTTATATGAATAAAATAAAAATATTTTATGATCTTCCAATACATAAATACGGGTCGTTGTAGAGGAAGTGGATAAATTGTTGTTAAACAACTTTATCCAAGACTCACTCTACCGGAAATGGGTAGTTAATCCCGTGTTGGTTAAGAAGGCACCAGAAAGTGGTGGATATGTAGTGACTATCCAAACTTTAATAAAGCATGCATGAAGGATTGCTTTCTGCTTACATGGATCAACTAACTCGTGGTTGGTTGGAATAGCCAGACATGAACTATTGTCATTTATCGGTGCATACTCCGGCTATAACAAGATAGCGATGCACGTCCCCGATCAAGAGCATACGAGCTTTATCAAGGACTTGGAATGGTATTTCTACAAAGTCATGTTGTTTAGTTTGGAAAATGTTGGAGCTGCCTACTAGCATTTGGTTAATAAGATTTTTGTGAAACAAATCGAGCATACTATGAAAATCTATATGGAAGATATGCCATTAAAGTCACAAAAATCAGCAAACCAAATAGATGACCTCTCTGAAGTGATTAATGTGCTTCAACAGTATGGAATGAAGCTGAACTCCACGATGTATTCTTTTAGAGTCGCATTCGGCAAATTTCCAGGGTTCGTTGTGAACTTAAGGGGCATTGAAGCTAATCTAAATTAGATTGAAGCTTTAAAAAAATTTACAACCCCGAGGACAAGGAGGAAATATAGAGCTTCAAAGATAAAGTTCCCACATTGAGGAGGTTTATCTCAAAGGTGACCGATAAATGTATACCATTCTTTAATGCTTTAAGAAGAAAACGTGGAAGTTTTTGATGAATAGACGAATGTGAAGCTGATTTTCAAAAACTGTTGGAACATCTTTAGAAACCATAGTTCCTATCGAACACTTTGGAAGGAGAGGAATTATACATTTATCTAGTAGTGTCAACTCATGCATTGAGTGCAGCATTGGTATGCGAGGAATGTTAGATCCAAAGGTCAGTTTATTATATTAGCAAGCGGTTCACTAGATTAGATAAACGTTATCCGAAATTGAAAAAGTTGGCGTACTGATAACATCAAGAAAGTGGAGACCATATTTCAGGCTCATCTGATAAGATGGATCAATCTCTTAGACATGTATTGCATTCATCATTCGGAATGACAAGATGGAAAATGAGTTGGTTAAGCTTTCTCAATCGATATTATACATTGACGGAGCATCCAATGACCATGATTCTAGAGCAGGAGTAGTCTTGATCACTCCAGAAGGTCAAAAGATATGTTATGTGTTAAAGTTTGAGTTCCATGCTAAAACAATAAGGCATAGTATGATGCACAGATAGCGTGACTCAAGATAGCAAAGAAGTTAGGAGTGCATGCAATACATATCTTTAGTGACTTCCAATTGGTGGTTTGCTAGGTTAAGAAGGAGTTTTAGGCTAAGGGCACAAGGCTTGCCTCTTACCAGAAAAAAGTTTTGGAACTACTAGATGATATCAAGCAATACACGACAACGCACATCCCCAAAGAGGAAAATGTTGAATCATAAGTTTTGATTCATAACAAAGAGCACAAGTCAGTAAATGAGACTATATGGGCAAGCGATAAAAAGAGAAAGAAATATGCTGTTAAAGCTACAAAGGGGACAAGGCTACAAAACTGAGTATAGTATATTTGTCGAAGTTTTTTTAGTCTTAGAATTGTTAAAATCTATCCTCAAGTAGTTCACTTAAACCAAAGTTGTTTTAAGCATTAAACTCTTTTAACATATAAGAGAACTGTGCACTGACTGTCAGGTCAGTCGACTGACCAAGTATGGCCAGTCGATTGAATCTGCCCAGGTGCACAGAAACTCTTTTTTTTACACAACTTTGAACATTTAGTTGACTGGTCGTTTTGGGTCAGTCGACTGAATTCTTTCAACAGCTTTTTTTCCTGAATGGACACTTCCATTTACCAAGAAATACGATCTAACTTGAAGAGGTATGGATGCTTCTTTTGATCAGAACTCTTCATGAATGGTTGCATCTCTTTGTATACTATATAAACATAAAAAATTCACTTCACAAATCACCGAATTTCAATTTGCTTTCTAATCATACTCTCTACTATCTCTGCATACTACAAAGCAATCACAACTTACATATATTGCTAGAATATCTAAATCAATTAACTTATTCTTTGGTTCAAAGCAATATTCTCTTTTCTAAATCTTTACACACACATATATACTTGAGGAAAATATTATAGGAAGGTTGTACTATCAAAGACAAATCCGTGTTATCAAGAACACAAAGTGTCAAAGCAATTTTACTGAAACTATTGAAGTCCTGTTCGGTTGTTCAGGCGGGTGAAGTCCTCTTTCGGTTGTTAGAGGCGGAAAAATCCTGATCGGTTGCTCAGGTGTTGTATACCTATTCCTCTGGGTTAAGTGAGGGGTTATTGTGAGAAATTCCAGAGGGAAGACTGGGACTGGACGTAGAACGGGAAGTTCGAACCAGTATAAAAACTCCTGGTGTGCTTATTCTTATTTACTTTACTATTATTATCTTTTTCCGCATTTAGATTATAATACATTCCATATTACACGATCCTAAGTGATATCTAGCCACATAGTATTAGCTATACGACAAAGTAGTCACCTTCAGAAAATACAAATATAGGTTCATTAGCCAAATTGGCAAGCTCTGACGATGTGCAGATGTCAGGGATCAATCCAGTGGAGGTGTTAAAATCACCAAGCATTAATGAAATGAAAATTGACTAAAAGACAGATAGTCGTGAATGACTCTATTTAAGGATCATCTACTAAAGGAAACTCTCGTGAAGAATTAGAACAAAATGCAAAAGCTCTTGCATAAGGTACCACACTACATTATGCAAGAAGAAATGTTGTATAGGAGAGGATTCTCTACCCTCTCCTAAGGTGTGTCAATAAGGATGAAATTAAGAATATCCTAGAGAATGTTCATGAAGGAAGATACAACAATCACATAGAGAGGTAGAATAGCAAAAAATTGCTTCGCTATAAATATTTCTAGCAAATTGTCAATTAGGATGTAGTTGAGTACCCGAGGAAATGTGATGTAACACCTCGTAATTTCTACGATTAATAATTAAAATGAAATTAATTAATAAATAGTAACATCGGAAATAGAATTTTTATAGATGTTAGATATTGGCTACGAAACTTGCCCATTGGGTTCGTGGCTATTTTCTAATCAATTTTCATATATAAGGTTTTCCAATTGAAGTTCAAACAAAAAAGTTATTAACGTTTGAAGTTTTCAAATTGGAAATAATTATATATGCATTAAGGAAATAAATATAATAAAATAATGTTGATTAACGTTAACGGTCAGTTAATTACTTCATGGCTAAGTATAATTAATGCCAATCAAAGCAGAAAGAAATTATATCAGCTGTGCGTAAAAGGAAATTAATCAACAGAATAAAACGATGAATAGTAATTAACCAAAATACGTCAATTGGTCGACCCCTTAATTGGGACCGGTCGACCGCTAGCGGTCGACCGGTGGCATAAGGGCGGTTGATTGGTGGATGTGTCGGTTATGAAATTTGATGTTAACGAACAACCCAGATTTAAAATAATTTAATCTAATAGCCAGCATTGATTCGAACCCCAATAGATACGGATCCAACCCTCACTTTTCTTCTCATATTTTCTAGAGCGATGATAGAGCTTTGCCATTTTCTCTTCTCCATAAATTATTAATTCTAAATATAAGTATAATTTATATACGTATATACAAGTGGAGAATAGCAAAGGATAATTGAGAATAAGAATAGGGTCGAATTAAGTCGTCAAATACAAGGTAAATTATAAATCCAGATCTAAAATTTAAATTAAATCCAAATCTCTTCTCTGATCTATATTTCTGATAGAAATATGTATGCTCACTATATATATATATATATATTCAAATAGGGAGAATAAGGGGAGCCAAGCTGGAATAACAGGGATTAGATCTGGAGATTTGGAATGCTAAAAAGGTAAGTCAAAAATTATATATTTTTATATAATATTGGATTTATATTGTTGTAAATATATTTATGTATGTCTAAATGTAAACTTGGAGTTGCAGGCTAAAATCGTATACGTGTAGCGATTTTGTAAATCATGCTTACATATTATGTGATTGACAATTTATTTTAACATTGTATGTATGTGAATCTGGAAAGTATTGGGTAGTAGCAGTCCTTGAAATTGATAAATTATGCGGTAGTTCCAGATTTGTCGGTTTAAATGACTTATGCAAGAAAAATATAAATTAGAGTTGTTATAATAAATTATGAGGGTTTAAGTGCTATTTTAATTCACTGGAAAGTAGAGTGTTGCAATAAAAATTTATGTAGATTATGAAGTTCGGATTCATAAATAAAAGTGTATCGTTTGAAATAACAAGGAATACGCCTAAAAGAAAGAGATGTACAAAATAAGGATATTTACCGTATTTTGTACCGTCTATTTCAATAATTATGAAAAAGATAATTCTGTGTAATTCCAATCGTAAAACAAATTCTTTTTTTGGATAAAACGTACAAATTACAGTGTTAACCTTTCCTTTGAGAGAGATGTAATTCCAATGTATTAAAATGCAGAAATCCCTAAGGATTAGTTAAAGAATCGTAATATATATGCAAAAGAGGCAAGACTGAAATCAAATAATAAACAATAAAAGGGTAGGCAAGTAGTAATTTAAATAAAAAGGGTATGGAAAGTCCGCTAAACAAGGGAGGGTAGTAAAGGTTAAAAAGGGATAAAAATGGAAATTCAATAAGGAATGAAAATGTAAACAGGGAAGATATTTAGGTCTTTTAATGAAAGAAGTAAATGACATTAAATTTGTATTAATGGAATAAGAAGTAAACGGATGAAGAAGTAAGGGATATTACTAACAGTTGAATATAGGAAGTGTAATAATTAAACACGTATACATATACATATATGTAGCCTCAAGTATGTGTTTATGACGGATGTAAATTATTAAAGTTAGTAAATAACTTAGATCAGATGAGAATGACATAGTCATTAAAATGGGTTGGAATGCGAGGTCAGTAGTATCACACAATAGAAGTCTGCCCACCACAAGGGGCTACCAACAGTTGTGTATATATTGTACTGATGTGGGACATATCCAACTGTAGTATTCGTGGAGTTATATACATTCACGTTTAGGTCATGCACCACCATGGTTGTTTTCTAGATTGTTTGTTAGGGTTAAGGTTAGATAACCCTTTATGAAAGTCTTTCAAAATGGATAGAATACGACTAACTATCGTGACATCGTTGTTACGCACTATGGGAGTTCCTTGGTATGTACGATGACGAGGATGTGATACTGCATTGACGATGGATCCAAACGAGGTGCTAGGTTACATATACTAGCGAGGATGGTATCTTGGTCTAAAGGGGGACTGTGGTACTTATATATATATAAGTAGTTATGGTCTTCTTCGGGTTGATGAGGCATATCATACGCTACGTGGAGTCGAGACGACTAAGTAAAAATAAAATAAGAGACATAACATGTAATGGAAGGTAATTAGCATAAACTATTGTTATGTATAAAGTGTGTAATTTACCAATCATTAGAACATTGTTCTGACACCCTCCTCATCATAACCTACATGATGAATTTAGACGAAAAGGTACAGGTATAAGGCGAGAATGGTAGAAGGACATATTTCCTTATACATGTTTGATACTAACAAGGACACTAGATCTTAAAAGTGTCAACCTTATTCAGTAAATATATGTTTTATTATACTTTACTATTCCGCTGTGAGTTTATATCGATAGTGCTCTGATATGCATTTGTTTATTGCAGGATACCAAAACCAACGATTTGTACTTTGATGCACTTGGATTTTTGATTTAGCAAAAATTCAAGCCCACTAGGGTATGGGTTGTCATATATGACATGTGCTAGAGATTTGCAAAGATTAGCGAGAGCCCTATAAAACAAGTATTCGCAGATGGTGCCCATCGTTTGTGATTTGGGGAATCAATATTATGTGAGTGCTACCAATGCTACGTGGAGAAGCGAAACATGCAATTTTCACGATGGACTACTTAAGAAAATGGGTTGAGGTGGAGCCCCTCACCACAATCAATTCGAGAAAGTGACCGATTTTGTAGTCAAGAACATTTTATGTAGATTCGGAGTGCCACTTAATATTATAAAGTGAAAACTCAACTAATAATGTATAATTTTATAAATTCTGTGCTCGATATTGAATTGTGAAGAGCTTCTTCTTGGTCGCACATCCACAAGCGAATGAGTAGGTGGAGGCAGTGAAGAAGATCATCACATCTGTCATAATGAAGTGTTTGAAACAAGCAAAAGGAAATTGGCTGGATGAGTTACAACTGGCATTAAGGGCTTATCAAACAACCCAAGAGTCCGCAACTGGACATACTTCATTCGCTTTGGCTTACAGTACTGAAGCAATGGTACCTAATTAAACTAAAATCCCTTCTCACCGATGGATACATTACAAACCCAAGGTGGATAAGGAGCTATCACGTGCTTCCCTTGAGTTGGTGAAGGAAAAGCAAGAAGAGGAAAATCTGAAGGTAGCTCCTCACCATCAAACAGTAGTAAGGCAGTCCAACGGCAAGGTCCGAAGCCCTAGTTTTGTGATTGATGACATTTTTCTAAAACGTTTCTTTGCTAGTATGAGGGAACTTGTCCGATTGGGAAGGACCCTATAGGATAAAAACTTAGAGACGACACTTTCAAGCTATCAACAGTCGATGGGGACCCAAATCCGTGGGTGTGGAATAGGAAGCACTTGCGTTGTTATTTCACTTGATTTCATTCTTTTTTATTAGGCATTTTTTTCATTTGGATTGGATGTAATAAAGCGGCTTTCGCTATTGCATATTGAAATAAAGTTAGCTTTATTAATTAATGGAACCATATTCATTGAGTTTGAGTTTGTGCTACAATTTTAATAGCATAAACAAACATTTTATGTTCTGAAAACTGGATGTCTATGTACCCGGATATAGGTACCACTAGACTCCTTTGAACCATGATCGGCTATATGGAGTATAATTGGACCGGGGGCAGATCGGCTCTATGGAGTATAATTTAACTTTCTTCCCATCTTCAGGAACCGGAGAGAGCCTAGAAGTAGCAGAGGTAGATGGGAAAAACCAAAGAATTCCTTATTATAACCTTCAGTAAGGGAAGTAGCAATCGATATAGGTAGCACATACATAGCAAGAGCGACGACCTCAGAGCTAGTCACCAAGATAACAAAGATCTCCTTCTAGGCCTCCTAAATAGTGGCAACAAGTATTTCTTCAGCTGTCTCCTTCAAGAGAGGCTCAATGAAATCTCCAGTAGGCGTTTGTGCCACATCCTCTCCAGCATGTTGTTCCCTTCTAGCTTTCATAATTTCAAGGTCTTCATCATCAAAAAGGGCATCTACAATGTCATCTTTTTTGAATTCTTGCCCTTCACCTTTAGCTCTTTCCTTTTCCTCCCTCATAATCTCATCATATACATCGGTCAAGATGCATGGGTAAGTGTTTCTGAGCCGTTTTAGTCCCTTAAACTTTAACATATTGACATAGAATATGAAAATCACGTGTTCAATCTCTTATCTACGGGCCTCATCTTCTTCGGCTACTTGGACCAATTTATATTCCAGACCAGTGACTTTTTTCTCGAGCACCTTGTTCTTCTCCTTCAGCTCAGTGTTATCTTTGGCATATTTTTTGGCTCTATCCTCTTGCTTTTCAATCATAAGCCTGAACTTAGCTATCTGTATGTTGGCATTGGTGAGTTGTAGATTAGTGGATTCATTACTAGCCTTGAGTTGTTCCATTTTTTTACTAGCTTTCCATTTCTAATATGGGCTTGCTCCACCCGCCCTTGAATCACAAAGATATTATTGGTGATTGCTTGGATTGCAACTTTGTGGTCTTCTCTTTCTTTTTCAAAAGGCCTCTTTATTTTCTTTCGGATCTTTTTCGGCCTTATTTAGCTAATTGGATAGATTAATTATTATTCTCTTGTCATTCTTAGCTTCTTTCCCTACCGCCGTAAGGAGTAGGCGGTTCTTTCAAATTATTTTGGCCAAGCTTTTTGCTAATTTCCTTTAGGATTTATGATGGTCCACCGTGATTTTATAGATGGCCACTCACTTCTAGATGTTCTCGTCTAGAATGTCATTTAGAATGTACTCAAAATGGATCTCGGTTAGGTCCATGTCAAGATGCTTGAGCTGCATTGCAGAAGGGTGAGTAAGGGAAGGCGCCATTGGAGGTATAGTAGCAATAGTGAGCTTTCACAGGCTTTTGGATATGTAAAGTATAAGAAGTCGCGAGTTGGTTTTGATAGAGTGGGCCTGGAATAGGAGCGAAAGTAGACTTGCCTTGAGAAGTGTGGATAAGGGCTGAAGGTGTTGGAAGGCACTCACTACTGAAGGTCGGGTTGAAAGAGGTGGTGGTTGAGTTCTCCTAGAAGGAGAGCGACATCAATAGGGGAGTGAGCCTTTGGAGTTGCCTAAAGGAGACTGGTGCTTAGAGTGATAGGAAATGGAGCCTCTACGAGAATACTGGCACTCCTTGTCATCTCTTTCATGACCATGACACTCCATGTTGAAGGAGACTAGCACATCGGCTCAATCCTTCATCTGTCCGTGAATTCTTGACCGTCTAGGTTTAGCCCTTGAAAATCTACGGTCCTCAGGTCGTCTAGAAGGATGAAGGTATTATCATGAATCATGGCTGGAGATGACTCTCTAGTTTGACTTTGACTTGGCCTAGGGGTTTGCTTGGGGTCCCTCATTTGAAATGCTTTAGCTGCGGGCAGGAATTGAGGTTTCTTCTTCCTTAATATTCTCCATAATCGACCCATTTCCTTTTTCCTCTTCTTCTTCTTCTTCTTCTCTTCTTTCTTCTTCTTCCTCTTCTTTTTCACTTTCTTCTTCTTCATTCTCTTTGTCCAAAGTGATGTTTATAGGCTCCTCCTCATTAATGACTTTATAGTAGGTCGGGTCTGGAGGAGGTACCTTAGCCTTTGAATAGCCTAGGAAGCAGCATGTGGAGGACCGAGAGGAGCTGGCATGAAGTATACTCTTCGGCCGTTGTATAGAAGGTGATGTTGGCAGAGATGAAGATCGATGAGAAGCTAGGTCTTATGCTTGTTTTAAAGGATGACTTTTAGCCTTGTAGTTGATATACCATATGCCTTAAGTCATGATCCTTAATTCTTGGAGGGATAACTACATTATCAAACATTGGTAGATAGCTATCTGAGTGAAGTGTATTTGGATAAGGCGGAGATTGAAATAGGCATAAGACTTACAACTAGATAACCACATTTTGTGGAAGCCAGTAAGGCATCGAACGAAGAAGTACTCATTATTGAAGTAGCTCCCTTATTGTAAAGATTTATCACCACATTACAATCTCTAATGGCTTCGAAGAATGTTAGAGACAAAGTATCAGATTGGCATTCGTAGTTGTATAAGTAGCTGATTTCACCAAGTGAGGGCTCTCTTCTAAATGCCTTGCAAAGATCATGTAAAGATTGAGCAGTACTACGTAGGTGTTCAAGTGTATTTAGGAGTGGACGGGCCTCATGGACTAGAGAATGTATCTGAGGAAGGGCTTGAAAGGAAGTACTGCCTTAAAGGGACACATATATTGGCTATAAGCCATGTAACTAATATGAGGATTATGAGAATGATGATGAGGTTTAGGCAGTATCAAATCGTCCATTGGAATGCCATGCCTAATATAGATTCTTTGAAGTTAGGAAGATGTCACTTTGGAATCCGAGGGATCCAAAAGATTGGCTAGGACCATGATTCCAGTTAGGTCAGCGTCAACAACAATTCAATTATGTGGATCCTCGACTATCATCAATAGAGCTATATCGGGAGAAAGTACATAACAATGGCGGGGTTAGTGTGTCTCTACATGAGCAGAAGTAGAAGCCAGTGCTAAGCTGGAAGTCACGACTGGAGGATTCAATGATGAAGCAGCCGTTGCCACAATGGAGATATGCTATGAGCATATGAGCAATTCCATTGGATATTGAAAGCTTAGACGATGGGCATGGTCAGGTAATTTTGAATTCGTATATTAACTTGAATGAATCTTTTGCCCATATTTGGTCGATGTATAGCATCCAACAACCTTCTACATATGTTGACCCATTAGATTATGTACATCGACTGGGGGCAGTGTTATATCCTTTGCAGTATGTACATCCTGTGTCCTGGGAACGGTGTACAAAATCACTCTATAGAGAAGCTTGCTCATGCTGGCAAAGGAGCTTTGGAACACGATGGAACTGTATGTTAGATATTACCCATAAACGTAGGATTTAAGTTAACAGAACCATATGGAACTAAATACTATGACGCAACTCTATCTCTATGATGGGTCGGATAGACGATTCCATCTTTTTCGGACAGAGGATCTTTGATGGATGAATTAGAGCATCGGTGGTATTCACATCATAGGACACATCGACCTTTGGTTTCAATGGAATCTGGAATGTATTTCTTAAAGCGATTTGATGAATCGTCCCAATGGTTGATCAAAGCTGATCCACAGCCACCAACATTCAAAGGATTCGCTTCTCATCCACCATCACCAATACCAAAGCCCTATAGATATTTCCATAAAGTCATGACCAATATTAGTTAATAGAATCGATCGACGGTGGTGGGGAGATGGTTTGGCGATAAAAGATGGTGGCAAAGGAAGAAAGCAGTTAAGTCATGGCTATGGCGGCAACAACCTATATTGATGGTCAATGACGGCGAGCCCTAACTAGATTTTATTACATATTAGATCGAAGGTTGAAGAATGGAATGGGTCAGGTTTGAATTCTTTGATGGATCAGCTAGGGAACAGTTGCTTGAATCTGAATTCAACAAAGAATTAAAAATTGATTCAAACTAAAAATCAAGATGAAGGTGGTTTCTCTTGAAGTAGCTAACACAAATAAATGATGAAGATGGAGTAAAGGTGGATAAAACACCCAAGGTTCATAAACTTTATATATGTTTGGATCTAATGGATTGATACTGATCCATATAGATCGATACAGATCAATCAAATGATGTTATTTTTTATAAAAGGAGGAGAAGAATACAGAGACCTACTTAATCATACATTGGAAGAACACTCAGAAATTCTTCAATGACAAATTAAGTTTTTGGATAATAGATTTCAATATTTATATCCACTGAGAAGGTGTGACTCGATTATCATTTGGAATGACGTGCTGATATACTCAATGAAGAGGCAGTGCTCCATGGAACTATATCGAGTAACAAATTTGTGTTTATTGGTCCAAACTTGGTCACTTATCTCCATTCTATGCATGCTTGTGTTCACAGAAGTATGCTGTAGGGGAAAAGTATTATCTGATACTTGACCTTAGCAACATTTCGATGTTATTGGACAATGAAATGGCAAAGGATTTGTAACACCCCATAATTTTGACGGTCGAATATTTAAATGATTGATTTAAATATTTAATCGTTAAGCGACAGAATGCTCCTTATATTTGATTTTTAAAAACGAGCGAATTAGGACTCCATACATGCGTAGTTGAGTATGCCTTTTCGACGTGAGTAAAATGAGTATAAAATTGACTATGTTTGGAGTCGATGGATTTTTGGAGTGAATAGTAATTTTTGGAGAATGAAGTGAATTTGGGCTTAGCCCATAAGCTAGCCTATAAGTGACTAATCTCTTCCCACTTTCATTTCATTTCCTCATTCACTTTTCATTCTTCTCCACTTTCCTAATCACTTTCATAATTACATCCAAATCCCCTAATCCAAGATCCAGTAATCCATGCCCAAATAAATTCCGATAAAATAACCATAATTCTTCTCATGGGATTTTCTACAAAACCTATGAAGGAATTGGCTTGACTTGGATTTTGGAATTTCGTTTTGGATTTCAAGAGAGCACGAAGATGGGTTTTGGTGATTAAACTTGTTTTAGTGAAAGAGAAGGTGAGTGGAATGATTCTCCTTATTAATTTAAGTGTTAATCTTTATATTTTCATTTTTTGATAAATATGAAATCACATATATTGGTTTAGAGATTGTCTTGCTATGGTTTAGGCTTGTATTCATGTTATATACATGTTTCCCTCGGCTAATTAATTGTTTGAACCCTTATGTTTTGAAAAGTTAGTAAGTCCTAATTTTGATTATGGGTTAAGTAAATGGTTTTGGGTGAGGTAATAATAGATTAGTGGCTAATTGCATGTGATAATTGAGTGCATGCCACTAGTTAGTAATAATTAAACTAAGTGAAATGGTTTTGAAAATAGTTAGTAAGCTAATTTAGTTAGGTTTGTACTCTACACTTATTATTAAAGTGATTAGAGGGTTAATGAAGCTAAATTAGTATTTATAAGCATTGGTTAAGTGGAAGAATGATTTTTATAAGCAAAGAAGTATTTTATAAAACAATATGATGTTTTATCAAATAGCAAATGAAGTGCAATTTGTATTTGTAAAATGGTTAAATGATTTTATAAATGAAGTATAGATTTTATAAAATGGAAATGAGATTTTATAAAATAGTAATATGAAGTATACTTAATTTCAAGTTAGGTAATTAAGTATTTAAAAGCTCAAAATTGTTATTTAAGCCAATGACACATTTTATAAAACAGAAGTAAGATTTTATAAATTGGTATAAAACTATATTAGAATTTTATTGAAGAAGTTTTGTAAATAAAAGTAAGTTTTGATTGAAGTAATAATTGAATTACTTATCTGAATATACATGTACGTATATATGCACGAACGGGTATACATGTATGTGCATATGGAGCTAAGCTACAATTAAAACAAATATAGTATTGTAAATAGAATTATTATATGTTTGATTAGTTTTATACATTCGTAATTGTTTTATTATATAGGAATATAATTGATTACAAGTCCGTTGCGGGTATTTTACATAGTCATAGCAACTATTGCATGCGCTAAGTTACGTAAGAGTATACCGGGCTGAGTGATCGCCCCAATGAAGTTCGAAATGTGATTTGTGTAATTGTTATGCATTGTGTAAGCGTGTGTGCATAAGCATGCAAAAATGAGTGTATCGATACATGCATAAGCTATGCACGAGGCAAGGAGGCCGAGTATGTTGTTTTAGCGTGTTAGCGAAAGCAGGGTCGCTATAATCGTCTGTTGAACTCTACTAGTGCAAAAGTGGATTTTGGTGTCAAAACCATTTTTCGATTACTTATTGAATTCACTTCCAAAACATCAACCAATGAACTTGGAAAGAGGTCCGATGCGATGAAGGTAGACTACGGGAGCTAGGCGACACATTAGATGAAGAGACGGAGGAGGCCGAGCTCAAATCGCCAAGGCATAGTGCAAGACCCAGGCTTTACTGCCCAGGAAATGCCCCCATCGGTCGACCGGTAGTGGACTGACCTAGGCAATAAAGCCTAGGTCAGGTGCATTTTATCGGGGATTTCCCCTGTCTCATGTGCGGTTCTTCATGAGCCATCGACTTGACTTCGAGAAGACTTTGAGCTACTCGTGGAAGTGGAGTGCATGAAGTAGTTTGGGATCCGAACATAGGTGCAATGTAATCAATGACGATCAAGCACGAGGTCGGTACGATGACCGACTATGTGATCACGTCCGATGAGCGTGTACAATTGAATGAAGTGAATCCATACCTTCGGGCTTTGACTCAGGGTAGGTGTAATTATGTAATTTGTATCGATCTTATATTAGCGATCAATCACCGTATTGGCCTTATATTAGTGGCCATGCCTATTATTAGTCTCATAGTTTAAACCATCCGTATTAACATACAATGATAGGATATTAGTCTTTGTCTGTGATAAATATATTTGAATACCTGGCATTATATTTGATATGTATATATATATATATATCTGTATGGCATCAGTATTCCTTAGTGGTCCCGATAGACTATTATACGGGATACACCCGTCGTTCTCTTCTGTAGGGACATTATGCGAGTTTATTAAGAAATCCTGGACAGCCGAGGGGAAGACGACGATGATCATCTATTAGTGGATTTGATATCACTTATGCTTACTAAGGGGTATGGTGAGATCCACCTAGGTTTCAAGTAGATAGTGTAGATCATATATCACTTATGCTTATTAAAAGGGTACAATGAGATCTATACGAGGCCCATTACTATGGATGTAGCTCGGGGTCTATGGTACACTGAGTTACTGACTCTATTTATTTTTGGCCCTCGATGAGAATCATTGGATTGCGATTGTTGTATAACGTAGACTCAAGTTTTAGGTATATAGAGTAGGTCAGAGATCACTTATGCTCACCGAGGGGTACGGTGAGACCTACACGAGTTTGACCACACTGGGTTTGACTGGGGGTCTATGGTACATTTAGGTGCCAACTCTATTTATCTTGGGCGAGTATACCACAGACTCCAGTCAGTAGTAATGATGTGTATCAATTTATATTCTTTATTTACTGCTTGTAGTTATATTGTGTTTTATATTAGTTGTTTGATAACATTGTTGTGTGTTTTAGGATATGCTTATATTATGGTATTTATAGTGTTTTTGCATGTATATATTGAGTCACCATATCATGGTATATCGTTATGTTTCAGTCATATTATATTAATTATGCTGACTCGTTGATCACAGGGAAGTGAAAGTTATGGTATAATCTTCTATCTGTTGGATAGGTTTATTGTACCTATATTTTGGCCGTTCAGATTTCCCTTGAGCCATGTTTATGGAGAGGGCCTGTTGTGATTTAACAATTCCTGTATATTTGTATGTAGTTTTAATATATAGTATTTTAAGATAGTTCTCCTTACCCCTGGCTTTATGTCTGACCCACGTTGTTTCTTTGTCTATTTATGCCATGACAACTCTTGAGTACTCGATTGAGTAGTTTGAGAGTCAGGTGCTTTTGAGGATACGCTATCAAAGTGCGTAGCTAGAGCATTTTGGAGGTGTGGCATCGATATTTTGAGATATATTTTCTTGTTATTTTATTTTACATGACAGACCTGTTATTTGTATATGAGACCGTTGTATCAGATATTTATTCAGAACTCCGTTCTTTTGGAGTTGGTGTATTCTGACTATTCTGTACTGATAATTATTTATCAGTTGCTTCTGCTAATGCGGTCTCTTATATTTGTTATGATATTCCATTTATGTATATTCAGTATATTATATACTGTTATTCCGTTGTGAGTCCTATCTATGTCTTGGTTTAGTGTTTTGTTCTAATTTTACCCCAACAATCTATCTTTTAGGTATTCCCCGAAGGATGGGTTGTTACAGTTGGTATTAAAGTAAGGCTCAACACTCGGACCAAGTGGACTAGTTTGAGTTAATCAATCTGGTAAAAAGGAGATACACAGAGAGAGCATACTTGTATTTTTCTTTTATATTATGCTGTATACACCACTTGTCTTCTGGACTTTATTTGTTTCCTATCGCTGGTCGCTAAAGTATCTTTGTTAGGCTATGATTATGAGAGATGGAGCGCATGTGTGACTGCGAACAGGCAGTCTGAGTTGCTCGATTAGTTTAGAGACTTTTAGTTATCACAAAAGACGTTCCATCATCCGTGAACATTTCTAGTAGATTGCAGTTAGGGCCAGAATTGGTGTGATCTTTTGGGCATCAATATTTCTAGCTGCACCAGCTTTAGACTCTTTGAAGTAGTGCCGGATCTCCTTAGCCTTAGAAGGGAGCTATATCTGGGTCCTAAGGCTGTTGCTGCGGCCCGGTCTTAGACACATGCATGAGAAGGCTTCCATTGAAGTATGTCTAAGGAATGTTCTCATTAGGATGATTGTTTCTCGACATTTTGAGAAGGGAGTCTTTGGCTGGGTGGGATGCCATGTTTATGTAGATAATAAGCAGACCTATGGTTTATATTTTATTCAAGCGTCGCTTTAAGTTCTCATTTCATTTCTGATATGGAAAAGAGCATGTAGCTTGAGCATTCCATCCATCTTCAGCATGATAGCTTATTAGTAAAAGAGTGTTGACCAACTCAATCTTTTGTTTTTGGGGTTTGAGGTCGTCGATACTTCGTTGTTGTGGGCAAAGAGATTTTCCTTAGTTCTTAAGGATTGGTTGGCAGTTCATTGCTTAGCCTTGTCCCTATTAGGGTTTACTTCTAAATATCTCATTAGGATGGTTCTCCTTCATGGGAATGCCTATGAGAACCGTTGAGGTAATGAAAGTGGAAAACAACCGAAACTCCAACCGAGGCGAAATGACCATGACACAAGGAAGGCATTTCGCCATGGAAGTCATCCAGCTAAAGCAGAGCGTAAGTGCTTCAATTGTGATCGGCTTGATCACTTGAAGAATGACCGTCCTACATTTTCATAGGGTGTGTAAGTGATGATGACTTGTGCCTTTCAGGTATTCTTGGGTCATAGCAGGCTTACAGCTCAGGAGAATCGGAAGGAGCTTATGTAGTGAGGTATGCTTTATTTTTGGGAACTCATTTCTGTTCCTTTCGACATTTGAGCGATATATTTTATATACTGCTAGTTACTCGGTAGATAGGCTAAACTTTACACCTTTTATAGGAGGTGAATTCTTTAGTAGAGATAAACCTTGTATGAGTCACCTTAGTTGCAAAACCTAGGTGAAGCGACCGAAAGTGTTACCATTTGAACTTGATGCACGAGCTTTTAAGTTGAGCGTGTTTGGTCGTTGTAGTGTGACTTGGATTTATATCCAGGTAGGGTTTGATGGATGCCCAGTAATGAGCAGATACCGAGCGAATAACTTATAAGCATTTACCTAGAGTTGTTTGTGTTATAATTATTTTTCTCCGTGTCTGTAAACCTCAGGTGACAGAAGTAATCCTATATGCCAAAAAGGATATTTTCTAAAGATTGGCCCATTCATGTGCCAGTTCTTAACCTATAGTTCAAGCATATAGTTTCTAGGTGATTTGCACTAGTTAGAAAAGGGCTTTTCACTTGATTCTGATAGATGAGCATGTGAGTCGAATTCTTGAGATGATTGAAAGGTTTCAAAACACGACCTTGTTGTGCAATGAGATTTCAATGGTCGGTTCAAGGAATCGGATCAAAGTTCGCATGCATAAAGTCAGTTAGCCGATCTTAGTTTAACAAAGAAATCTTGCGAGCAAATGAAGGGTTAGAACAGGCATCATATTATTTGGGATGACCTTTAGTTATTGTAAAATTTTAATGTATTATTATTATTATTATTATTATTATTATTGAGTGGGATAGTTTGGGGAACGATTTCTCAACTAGTTTTTTGGCAATTCGGATAATCTCCTAAGTGATGAGATGATACTAGCCTAGGCAGGCGTCGTAGTGCAATTAGTATATTACCCTTATTAACATTGTGTGGTCTAGATGAGTTTGAACCCGAGTAAACCCAGGTAATTGTAAATCTTTATTTTAATGATGAGTTAACTAGTATAATTTTCTCCTTTGGAGAATGAGTTCTCGAAAGAAAAGGAGAGTTAAGGCATTGATTACTGGATTTGTTCGAGAGTTTTGAGACTCGATGATCTTGCATATCGTATAGGTTTTCCTTATCTTAGCCTGTTATGTAATAGTCTTTCGTGTATTATATTCACAAAAAAGGTTACATCAGTTAGGCATTTATTCCTTTTGAATGTCGAAATGGACTTATTGGAGTTTATGGTTTTACATGCGCGTTTGACTCTTGGTGGTTACCGGGCATGCTGGTATAGGCTCCTTTTAAATATTTCATTGTTTGTATATTTGTTGTTTTTTTGTTGATTTTCTATTTCTGTTTGCTATGGATTGATCATCATTTGTTTTTTATTGCTTTTTACTTTTTGTTGCTTGATGCTTGCTGTTGTTTGCTTGCTAGTATTTGATGTTGTTTGATTTTGCTATTGATTGATATTGGTTGTTGTTGATTTTGTTGATTTCTTGCTTGCATGTTTAATAATTTGTATGCTAGTTATTGTTGATTCTTCTTGCTTGCTATGGTTTGCTAGTTACTTTGTTGCTGGTTGCTTGTTATTGCTCGTTGTCTGATTGTTGTTTGTAGCTATTGCTATTGTTTGATTGTTGCTTGCCTTATGTATTTGATTGTTTGTATGGTAGTTATAATTTCACAATTTTAAATAAGATTCGAAGAGTGATACCTACAGCTATCTGGAATAGATTGCATATCATCCATGCCTACTGTAGGGTCGCGATGGGATCTATACGAGTTCACTGCCTTTTCATGTGACTCAAAGTCCGTGGTATATTTGATACCGACTCACTTAAGCATACTCTATAATTGACGGTCATATATGACTATAGTAGTATCGGTTACTACACTGAGGTTATATGTGTTTGAATTCTGTGTTTGTGCACAATCCTCTTTGCATAGTACAATTAGGTACTTAAGAGCTAATATATAGCTATTTAAATGCTTATTTGCCTAGATTGGCATTTATAAAGTGAGAAGCTTTCTTAGGAGAGGTATAAATTTTTAGGACTGTGGGATGAAGTAGGTCATCGCATATCTCATATTGTGTGATGCATTCTAATTTGGGAGTTTCCATGATGCTGATTGCATAAGGGAAGGTACAGTTGGAAATTTCCGAATCTGAGGTTCAGGAAGTTTGGTCAGTCCTGTTACTTTCTCATACTTATGGGAATTTCAGGAACGAAATTCTTTTAAGGAGGGGAGAAACACCCCGCTATTTTGACGATCGAGTATTTAAATGATTGATTTAAATATTTAATCGTTAAGTGACGGATTGCCTCTTATACTCAATTTTTACAAATGAGTGAATTAGGACTCGATACACCCATAGTTGAGTTCTCTTTTTTGACGCAAGTAAAATGAGTATAAATTTGAATATGTTTGGAGTCAATAGATTTTCAAAGTGAATAGTGATTTTTGGAGAATGAAGTGAATTTGGGCTTAGCCCATAAGCTAGCCTATAAGTGGCTAATCTCTTCCTACTTTCATTTCATTTCGTCATGCACGTTTCATTCTTATCCACTTTCCTAATCACTTTCATAATCACATCCTAATCCCCTAACCCTAGATCCGCTAATCCATGCCCAAATAAAATCCAGTAAATTCCAATAAAATAACCATAATTCTTATCATGGGGTTCTCTACAAAACTTGCAAAGGAATTGGCTTGACTCGGAGTTTGGAATTTCATTTTGGATTTCAAGAGAGCATGAAGATGGGTTTCGGTGATTAAATCTTGTTTTAGTGAAAGAGAAGGTAAGTGGGATGATTTTCCTTGTTAATTTAAGTGTTAATCTTCATATTATCATTTATTGATTATTATGAAATCATATACATTGGTTTGGAGATTGTCATGCAATGGTTTAGGTTTGTATTCATGTTATAAACATGTTTCTCTTAGCTAATTAATTGTATGAACCCTTAATCAACATGTTTTGAAAAGTTAGCAAGCCATAATTTTGATTATGGGTTAAGTAATTGGTTTTGGGTGAGATAATGATAGATTAGAGGCTAA
This sequence comes from Allium fistulosum, assembly GCA_030737815.1. Classification (NCBI taxonomy): domain Eukaryota; kingdom Viridiplantae; phylum Streptophyta; class Magnoliopsida; order Asparagales; family Amaryllidaceae; genus Allium; species Allium fistulosum. The sequence goes on along the minus strand of CM060905.1, from coordinate 625,449,141 downwards.
TTGCATGTGATAATTGAGTGCATTCCATTAGTTAGTAATAATTAAACTAATTGAAATGGTTTTGAAAACAGTTAGTAAACTAATTTAGTTAGTTTTGAACTCTACACTTATTATTAAAGTGATTAGAGGGTTGATGAAGCTAATCTAGTATTGATAAACATTGGTTAAGTGGAAGAATGATTTTTATTAGCAAATAAGTATTTTATAAAATAATATAATGTTTTATAAAATACCAAATGAAGTGCAATTAGTATTTATAAAATGGTTAAATGATTTTATAAATGAAGTATAGATTTTATAAAATGGAAATGAGATTTTATAAAATAGTAATATGAAGTATACTTAATTTCAAGTTAGGTAATTAAGCATTTAAAAGCTCAAAATTGATATACAAGCTAATGATACATTTTATAAATAGAAGTACGATTTTATAAATGGTATAAAACCATATTAGACTTTTATTGAAGAAGTTTTGTAAATAAAAGTAAGTTTTGATTTAAGTAATAATTGAATTACTTATCTGAATATACGTGTACATATATGTGCACGAGCGGGTATACATATATATGCATATGCATATGAAGCTAAGCGATAATTGAAACAAATATAGTATTGTAACTAGAATTGTTGATGTTGGATTTTTTTATACGTTTGCAATTGTTTGATTATATAAGAATATAATTGATTACAAGTCCGTTATAGGCATTTCATGTAGCCATAGCGACTATCACGTACGCTAAGTTGCATGAGAGTATACATGGCTAAGTAATCACCCCAGTGAAGTCCAAAATGTGACTTGTGTAATTGTTGTGAATTGTGTGAGCGTATGTCCATAAGCGTGCACGAATGAGTGTATAAACACACGTATAAGCTACGCACGAGGCAAGGAGGCCGGGTATGTCTTTTGGCGTGTTAGAGGAAGTCGGGTCGCTATAATCGCCCGTTGAACTCTACTCGTGCAAAGAGTGTATTTTGGTGTCGAAACTGGTTTTCGATTACTTATTATATTCACTTCCAAAACATCAACCAATGACTCCAGAAGAGGTCCGATGTGGCGAAGGTAGACTACTGGAGCTAGGCGACACATCGGAGGAAGTAACAGAGGAGGCCAAGCTCAAATCGGCGGTGCATGGTGCAAGACTTGGGCTTTACTTCCTAGGAAATGCCAACATCGGCCCACTGGTGGTGCACCATTAGTCAATTGGTGGTGGAGTGACCTGGGAGTAAAGCCCAGGTCAGGTGCATTTCATCGAAGATTTCCCCTCGGTCTTATGTGCGATCCTTCATGCGGCTTCAGCTTGACTTTGAGAAGACTCTGAGCTACTCAGGGAAGTGGAATGCACAATGAAGTTCGAGATCCAGATACAAGCGCAACGTAATCAACGACGATCAAGCACGGGATCGGTACGATGATCGACTATGTGTTTACGTTCGACAAGCGTGTACGATTTGAACGAAGTGAATCCGTAACTTTGGGCTTTGACTCGGGGTACGTATAATTATGTAATTTGTATCAATCTTATATTAGTGATCATACACCGATTAGCCTTACACTAGTGGCCATGCCTATCATTGGTCTTATAGTATAGACCATCCGTATTAACAGACGTAACATGATATTAGTCTTCATCTATGATAAATGTATTTGAATACGTGACATTATATTTGATATGTATATATATCTATATGGCATCAGTATTCCTTAGTGATCCCGATATCCTATTATATGGGATATGTCTGTCGTTCTCTTCTATAGAGACATTATGTGAATTTATTAAGAAATCCTGGATAGCCGATTGGAAGATGACGATGATCATCTATGGGTGGATTAGATATCACTCATGCTCACTGAGAGGTTCAGTGAGATCCACATAGGTTTCAAGTAGATATAGTAGATCATATATCACTTATGCTTACTGAGGGGTACGGTGAAATCTACACAAGGCCTATTACTGTGGATGTGGCTCAAGGTCTATGGTACACTGAGGTATTGACTCTGTTTATTTTAGGCCCTCGATGGGAATCATTGGATTGTGATCGGTGTCTAATGCAGACTCGATTTTTAGGTATATAGAGTAGGTCAAAGATCACCTATGCTCACTGAGGGGTACGGTGAGACCTACACGAGTTCGACCACACTGGGTGCGACTCGGGGTCTATAGTACACTGAGGTGCTGACTTTATTTATCCTGGATGAGTATACCATGGACTCCAATCATCAGTAATGATGTGTACCGATTTATATTCTTTGTTTACCACTTACAGTAATATTGTGTGTTATATTAGTTGTTTGATAACATTGTTATGTATTTTAGGATATGCTTATTGTTGAATATGCTAGTATATGACTTTGGTTTGATGATACTAAACATATATATATATATATATATATATATTCATTCAAATGTATTTGTTATTGTACTATTTTATTTTTCACATAATTAAATAAATATTTGTTGAATAAATTAAATAACACAGAATTTAAATTCAAACAGATATTTCAATCAAACAAATATTTTATTACAATTTTTGAGTAGTACAAAATTTGAGCTCCCCCTATATATACAAAATTTCAAATACAATACAATTTCAAATCACAACACAATTTTTCACTATACAATTGTTATTTACATTTGTACCTCACTACATATCACTCATTCACTCGTATTTATCTTCAACTCTATTCCAGATTGAATCCAGCATCTGAATTATCTGCAAAATAAACACTGACACAATAAAATTGGAAAAGAAATATTTTTGCAGTATAAAATAAAATGTGTACTTTGAAAATATTATTTGCCTCAGTTATTTGGTTTGTTCGTCATCATTTATTTTGAATTCATCTTATATGAACAGCTTATGACATGCACAGTGTATGACTGTACATGCCACAAGGCCGTGCACACCAATATACACTTGATAAAACTGCAGGGACAGGTGAGCACAAGGTCAAACCCGAGCCATAAGTTGGATTCAACTACAGTGCAATACAAAAGCATCACAAAATTGTTGAGCACAAGTTCTCATGCAACAAGAATCCAAAACCAGACCATGCTAACAAGTGCACAAATGTGTACACATGAGAACAAACTCGACAGTGAAGTCATGAAGCAATATGAAATGAAAACAACTCAACCATTCAAACTCAAGGCAAGTGCAACAATCAGAGGCATGCACAAGACAACAGACTTATGAAGTTCAGACCAAACATGACATGCTCAACAAATATGGTCTGGTGCAAACATAACATGTCAACCAGAATAAAATGTACAAACCACCAGTGAAACAAAAAGCTTCAGACTCAAATGAACTCAAATGTCAATGGCACCAGGGCAGTGCAACATGTACAAAGGGATACAACAAGATTCAAGCATACATGAAGACCCACTTGAATAACACATCTACAAGGCTCAGTACAAAACAGAAACATGGATGAGCATGATGAACTAAACCAGATCACATGTTCGAAGTGATCTAAATGTAAACGACCAGATAACCTCAAAGGTAAGTCGTGTTACAACGTGAATTGGCTCGAAGATCAGACTCAAGTAAATCACAACCAAAGGCAACAACAGATCAACAACACATACATACACACCTACATATGTATGTATGTACATATATGGTGATACAGTGAGTTCATACACAACAAATGAAAACAATCATCACAGAAATATGCAGTGGAAACCAGACTAGACTTCAACTCAGGGATCACATATAACATCAAACTAAATGAAACAAAACAGTTCAATTCGAAACAACTAAGGAAACGACATATACAAAACTCAAGTGCAGTCACAAGTCAAGTCAGACAATGAAATGAAAACAAAATGGCATATGTTTACATATGCATATGGACATGACTCAAAGCAAACAATGAACTGGCTCGAAGCAACAACCCAGTACAAGGCTTAAGTGAACATGCAACAAAAATGAAGTACACAACATTCATGAATGCATATATATATATATATTGTGTGTGTGTGTTATTAGTGACAACCAGATGAAGATTGAACCGGTGATCAAGGAAAACTATGAACACAATGACTTCAACCGGACAAGTGCAATCAGTTCAAATCCAACAACATACTTAAACCAGAACAGTACACATGAAACCTCACAAACATACATCAGGATAGATGCATACAGAGGGATGAAGAAGTCATCATGTATGCAACAAAGTGAAATACAAGACTACACAAAGGAGCACTTGAAGCTCACATGAAATGCAATCAGACTCAACCAAATTGATCAAGCTGAAGAAGTCAGAGAGCAACACAAAAATTGTAACAATGTCATGATTCAAAAGTGAATGAAACAACAATCAAAATAAGTTCAAAATGCCAATGATTCAAAGCGGTGGTGACCAAGGCAAAGTTCGAACAAGTCAGAATCAAAGCTAGATGATAACACGTATGAACAAAAAATCAAAAACCAAACAAGCTGTGGTAATCAAGCAAAGAAATATTCGAAATTGAACCGGTCAGGATCAATCACAAGCAACCAATCAAAATCGAATGGCCGAGCTAAAGTAACAGAAGAATTCAAAAAATATATTCGAACGAAAATTTAAGGAATTAAACCCTATAAATGCCATCAACATCATCGGCAATAAAAATCATCGAGTTCATGCATATCAACGAGAGTAAATAAAGGAAATTGCATACCAGTATTACTCGATTCGAATTCGATCGAGAAGTAGTCGCGATGGAACAAAAGAAACAGAAGATTTGAGCCTCATTTCTTACAAGTGTACAACATTCAATTCAATCAATTTCAAGGCAACTACTTGAATTCCAAAAACCCTAAATTGTTGAAAGAGGAACGAACGAAGAGGCAACCATTTTCACAAAGGATACGAGCTGAACAAATGAATAGAAAAGGACATCTCCTTCTATTTTAAATTGGGCCGGCCTTTATTATTTTGGGCTTAAATTTTATTTAGGGTTTTGTATTTTTTTTATTTTGTAAATTACTTTTAAACTTTTATTAAATTCTAGTCGTGTGACTAGGGGATGAACTACGGTGGTGTAGTTCGAGAATTCGCTACTCAGTGGTGGAGTTGTGGCAGGGTTTTGAGCATAGAGTTAGGTTAGTCGATAGCGGGTGTTGCAAGTTTACGTGTGTAAGCGTCTGACTACTTAATTTCTAGTAGAAACCTTGGGGGCGTCACGTAGGTAGGGTTTTGCCGAAGCTGGGTAAATCTGTGTTATTCTATTGCTGCTTTTATTATTCTGCTATTATCTGTGTTGTAATTATTTTATATATTTCCACATTAAATTTTATAATTCTTAGCATCACCCTATTCACCCCCCTCTAGGGTGAGATCGATCCTACAAGTGGTATCAAAGCAGGTTAATAGCAAGGATGACTAACCCTAGTTGCAAATCTAGCAAGAGTCAGTCCAATATTATTCTCCCTATTTTTGATGGAATAGATTTTTTAAATTGGAAATTAAGAATGGAATTTTATTTAAAATCTATTAATTTTAAATGTTGGGGATATTATTGAAAATGGGTATGATATAGTAGACAAGAAAAATACTTCGATTAATGCTCTTGCTAGGAATATACTATATTCACATATTAATCATGATAATTTTAACTATATCTCTCATTGTGAAAGTGCATAGAAAATCTGGAATACTTTTGATGTAATATATGGTGCAAAAGTCAACAACGGTGAGAAATCCTTCACAATCTACTCAGTTGAAGAAACGTGCTTGACAGGATTTGCAAAAGATAGTAGTGATGAAGATTCAATAGCCGATGAGATAAGTGATCTTTCATTTAATGATTTAGTTCTCTTGTGCCTAAAATTAATTGAAAATAATAAAGCCCTTGAGATGAAAAATAGCAAGTTGAAAAGGGAACAATCTAAACTGCGTTAGAAAAATAATGATTTGGAAAATGAGCTTAAAAATATTAAGAAAAATAAAAATTCTAATTGCAAAAGGTGTTTGGACCATGAAAAAGAATTTGCCTGTTTTCAAGAAAACTTCCAAAAGTTAGAAAACGAAATTTTAATTCGAGAGAAAATTAAAACTGAGTTGATTTGTAAAAATAACATCTTGCAAAAAGAGTTGGATAGTTTTAAGAAGTCAAAAAGTTCTAAATGTGTGATTTTTGAAAAGGAATTAAATGAATTCAACAAAAATTTCAAAACCCTTGAAAAAGAAAACGTGATTTTGAGAAAATATGAAATTATTCAATTAAATCATGAGTTTGAAATGGAGATTGAAAAAATCAAGGATTTTGAAAAAATTGAATTTAAAAAACTCCAACTCTTTGAAACCGAGATGCAAGAAATTGAGACTAAAATTAGAGAGCTTAAAAATGAAAACATGGACTTGAAAATGAAGAATTTTGAAAAGAGAGATAGTACCATTAGTTGTTGTTCAAAGCTAATAAATGAAAATAAACTTTTAAAATCCAAAGTTAATAAATTTGAGTTGGTTACTCGGAAATTTTACACTAGAGATAAATCATTTAATATGCTCTTAGAAAATCAACCCTTCGAGAATAAAAGGAAAGGTTTTGGAATTGCAAAAGTGTTAAAATATGAACAAACAACTAATAACACTGTTAAGGGGAAAAGTGTGATACCTAAATACGTAAAGTGTGGAAATATTGGACATGGCAAGAATAATTGTCGAAATATATAAAAACACAAAACCATACCAATCTGGGTTCCAAAAGGTACGAATATAAAATTCCTTAAGGTCAAACAAATTTGGGTGCCAAAAGGAACAAATATAAATTGTCTTGGGTCTCCACAAACTTATTTTTCGAAATCTGTTGTCACTAACAACCACAGACCTATAAAAACAAATAGGTCACAAAAATATTTTCTCGTGTAGGTATGGTGGTAGACTAAGGAACAACAACAGTGTTACCTAGATTCTGGCTGTTCTAGGCACACGACGGGCGACAAATCAAAATTCCTTAGCCTAGTACAAAGGTGGCAGAGTCACAATGGGTAACAACGAAAAATTATCGTGAAGTTAAAATAGGTAACAATACATTTATCTTGAACGATATATTAAATGCGAAAATCTGCACCATAATCTGATTTAATTCAGTTAGTTATGTGATGAGCAGATAAATGTTGATTTTGATTCTGAATTATGAAAATTGTTGGCCAATTATCTTTTTATGCTGAGAACACTATAAGTACCTCTAGAGTCTCTGAACTAGTTCATATAGATTCGTTTGGACTAACGATATTGCAAGAGATATTGTCTTGTATTGATTACTCTAGATACACGTGGATATATGTGTTTATCTTACTGCTTCTAGATCTGACACTATGTTCACTGTTTGTTTATTTGCACGGTTTCAATTCAAATCCAAAAGAATTTCATTTAAAAGCTTTAAAATGATTTTAAGGTATATGTTGCAACTTCACGGTCTGGTCTATAACATCCAACTAATGATAATCTTGAGTCAAAGGGAAATTCGGATGCAGATTACACCGGTAATCTAGTTGATAGAAAAATTACTAGTGGAACGTGTTTTATGAAGAGACATTTATTAGTTGCATCATTTTCAAATAAAATATCTGCATATTTTTCACTTCGAATGATTTTCAATCAGTAGATATTTTCTTTTATAAAACACCTTCCAGAAAATAGTTTTTGTCGACCTTGTTTTAGATTAGTCATTTTAGAAAATTTGATTTTATAATTATTTTTGGATTTGATCTTAAATGACTACATTAACTAATTTGACTCCCTACTGATTATCAAAAAGATAAATAGTGAGTGAAAAAGTGATGAGTGTTGATATTAATCATATATTATGACTTGAGACAGTATATTTAGTAAAAAAATTTAACAAAATTTATAATAACTTTTGATGGGTAAAAATTCCATGACCATCTCTATTTCTCTCATATTTCTAACGACCATTACTCATCATAATCCAATATAGTATGTCAAAACGTGGTATTTTAAACAGGAAATTATTCGTTTTTATTTTATTTATTTATTTTTAACATCCAAAGTATTCACTCTCATTTAAAAGTCCTCACGGTTATGCATAGGTGAATTACTTGGAATATTTGTTTATGTGCTTTCATGGTCATTTAAAAGTCCTCACGGTTATACATGTATGGAACACATATCAAAATTGGTTATTAAATAGACGAGTTGATTCTAATCCCATTTAAAAGTCCTCACGGTTATGCGTGGTTAGAAGATACTTGAAATTTGTTTTTTGTTTTTTTAAAAATTGGGAATACTACTAATCTCATTTAAAAGTCCTAACGGTTATGCATGGTTAGTAGATATTCAAGTTCCTGATATAAATATACCACAAATAGACACAACTATGCGCCTAATAGAGTATTTATGATTTTTGTTTGATTTTTGTTTATTGAAATTTAATATTTATACTCGATTGGGTATTAATATTGTATTAATGTCTTTAACTCTATTTTTCTAACACTATTACTCTTTTGCTGATAACAAAAGGGGGGGGGAGAAAAGTTAAGATTTTGGCATATAAAGATCAAGTATTTTATTTTTTATTTGCATAGTTCCATCTAGGTTTATTTGCATATTTTTATTTATTTTCATGCATATATGAAGGGGGAGCTTTGTTGTAGAGAGGGAGCATTCAAATAGGTGGAGCAAATGGATTTCATCAACGACCAAATACATTCAATAAATTCAAAATCTTAATATATGTTTGTTATCATCAAAAGGGGGAGATCGTTGACTATGCTAGTATATGATTTTTGTTTGATGATAATAAACATATATATATATTCATTCAAATGTATTTGTTGTACTATTTTATTTTTCACATACTTAAATAAAAATTTGTTGAATAAAATAAATAACATAGAATTTAAATTCAATTAGATATTTTATTCAAACAAATATTCTATTACAATTTTTGAATAGTAAAAAATTTGAGCTCCCACTATATATACAAAATTTCAAATACAATACAATTTCAAATCACAACACAATTTTTCACTATACAATTGTTATTTACATTTGTACCTCACTACATATCACTCATTCACTCGTATTTATCTTCAACTCTATTCCAGATTGAATCCAGCATCTGAATTATCTACAAAATAAATACTGACACGATAAAATTGAAAAAGAAATATTTTTTACAGTATAAAATAAAATGTGTATTTTGAGAATATTATTTGCCTTAGTTATTTGGGTTGTTCGTCATCATTTATTTTGAATTCATCTTACACGAACAACTTGTGACATGCACAGTGTATCACTGTACATGCCACAAGGCTGTGCATACCGATATACATTTGATAAAGCTGCAGGGACAGGTGAGCACAAGGTCAAACCCGAGCCATAAGCTGGATTCAACTCAGGAGCAATACAAAAGCATCACAAAATTGTCGAGCACAAGTTCTCATGCAACAAGAATCCAAAACAAGACCATGCTAACAAGTGCACAAATGTGTACACATGAGAACAGACTCGACAGTGAAGTCATGAAGCAATATGAAATGAAAACAATTCAACCATTCAAACTCAAGGCAAGTGCAACAATCAGAGGCATGCACAAGACAGCAGAATGAAGTTCGGACCAAACGTGACATGCTCAACAAATATGGTCTGGTGCAAACATAACATGTCAACCAGAATAAAATGTACCAACCACCAGTGAAACAAAAAGCTTCAGACTCAAATGAACTCAAATGTCAATGGCACCAGGGAAGTGCAACATGTACAAAGGGCTACAACAAGATTCAAGTATACATGAAGACCCACTTGAATAACACATCTACAAGGCTCAGTACAAAATAGAAACATGGATGAGCATGATGAACTAAACCAGATCACATGTTCAAAGTTATCTAAATGTATATGACCGGATAAGCTCAAAGGCAAGTCCAGTTACAACATGAACTGGCTCGAAGATCAGACTCAAGTAAATCACAACCAGAGGCAACAACAGATCAACAACACATACATACACACATACATATGTATGTATGTACATATATGGTGATACAACGAGTTCATACACAACAAATGAAAACAATCAGCACAGAAATATGCAATGGAAACCAGACTAGACTTCAACTCAAGGATCACATATAACATCAAACTAAATGAAACAAAACAGTTCAATTCGAAGCAACTCAGGAAACAACATATACAAAACTCAAGTGCAGTCACAAGTCAAGTCAGTGAACAATGAAATGAAAACAAAATGGCATATGTATACATATTCATATGGACATGACTCAAAGCAAACAATGAACTGGCTCGAAGCAACAACCCAGTACAAGGCTTAAGTGAACATGCAACAAAAATGAAGTACACGACATTCATGAATGCATATATATATATATATATATATATATATATATCTGTGTGTGTAGCGACAACCAGATGAAGATTGAACCGGTGATCAAGGAAAACTATGAAGACAGTGACTTCAACCAAACAAGTGCAATCAGTTCAAATCCAATAACATACTTGAACCAGAACAGTACACATGAAAACCGCACAAACATACATCAGGACAGATGCGTACATAGGGATGAAGAAGTCATCATGTATGCAACAGAGTGAAATACAAGACTACACAAAGGAGTACTTTAAGCTCACATGAAATGCAATTAGACTCAACCAAATTGATCAAGCCGAAGAAGTCAGAGAGCAACACAAAAATTGTAACAATGTCATGATTCAAAAGTGAATGAAACAACAGACAGAATAAGTTCAAAATGCCAAAGAATCAAAGCCGTGGTGACCAAGGCAAAGTTCGAACAAGTCAGAATCAAAGCCAGATGATAGCACATATGAACGAAAAATCAAAAACCAAACAAGCCATGGCAATCAAGCAAAGAAATATTCGAAATTGAATCGATCAGGATCAATCACAAGCAACCAATCAAAATCGAACGGCCGAGCTAAAGTAACAGACGAATTCAAAAAATATATTCGAATTAAAATTTAGGGAATTAAACCCTATAAATACCATCAACATTATCGGAAATAAAAATCATCGAGTTCAAGCATATCAACGAGAGTAAATAAAGGAAATTGCATACCGGTATTTCATGATTCGAACTCGATCGAGAAGCAGCCGCGAAGGAACAAAAGCAACATAAGATTCGAGCCTCATTTCTTACAAGCGTACAACATTCAATTCAATCAATTTCAAGGCGGCTACTTGAATTCCAGAAACCTTAAATTGTTGAAAGAGGAACGAATGAAGAGGCAGCCATTTTCACAAAGGATACGAGCCGAACAGACTGAATAGAAAAGGACATCTCCTTCTATTTTAAATTGGGCCGGCCTTTATTATTATTTTGGGCTTAAATTTTATTTAGGGTTTTGTATTTGTTTTTTATTTTGTAAATTACTTTTAAACTTTTATTAAATTCTAGTCGTGTGACTAGGGGACGAACTACGGTGGTGTAGTTCGAGAATTCGCAACTCAGTGGTGGAGTTGTGGCAGGGTTTTGAGCGTACAGTTAGATTAGTCGATAGTGGGTGTCGCAAGTTTACGTGTGTAGGCGTCTGACTACTTAATTTCTAGTAGAAACCTTGGGAGCAGCACATAGACAGGGTTTTGTCGAAGCTGAGTAAATTTGTGTTGTTCTATTTCTGCTTTTATTATTCTGCTATTATTTGTGCTGCAATTATTTTATATATTTCTGCATTAATTTTTATAATTATTAGTATCACCCTATTGACCCCTCCTCTAGGGTGAGACCAATCCTACACATATATTGTGGTATTTATAGTGTTTTTGCATGTATATATTGGTCACCATATCATGGTATATTGTTACACTTTAGTCACACAATATTAATTATGCTGACTCGTTGATTATAGGAGAAGATCATGTTATGGTATGATTTCCTATCTATTGGATAGGTTACTATACCTGTTTTTAGGCAGTCAATATTTCCCCTAAGCCATGTTTGTGGAGATGGCATGCTGTGATTTAACAGTTCCTGTTTATTGGTATATAGTTTTGATGTGACGACCTGCCCTTTTGACCCCCAAAAATCGACATAAATACACTCATTGTATAACATGTCGAACGATCGATGCCGGAAAGACAGATTGTTGAAGGGAAAGAAAGTAGGTAGAAGTAGAAGAAACTAAACAAAACAGAATCTCACAACGGACTGAATAACATATAATATAAATAGTTACACAAACCAAAACTGTAATATACATATCTCACATCAGAGTACACAAATCAATAATTACCAGACTGGACAGTTATAACACCCTGCCCTCACAATTGCTGGTAATTTCAACCAAAAACACTACAGCGGAAATAAACAAGTACGAGAATACGTCTCGATCTCCAGTGCGTCTCCTGAGTCCATAGCATCCTAACATGAACCTGAAATACTCGATTTGACCCAAGCATTATAATAAAATAACACCCGAGTCAGTTTGGAAAACCAACGTGAGAAAACACACTCAATTTGAATTATAAAAGTTAAAATAAATCCTTTGAAAATCAAAGGTCTCTCGTAAGACCACGCCACATAAACATGATGGGTTTTTACCTTACGATAACCAAAACATTTCATATCAAAATCCTCTGATATTATAATAGTGTCTAAGTACAATTACTTATTCAAATAGCTGAAATGCTTGCATCTCACGTTTCAGCATAGTTGGGCACAATCAAAACTGTACGGCGCTTATTGGAGAATGGATTCCATCTGAATCACTAGGCATTAGGGTACCACATGTCACAGTACATGTCTAGAAACACTATACCGAGGACCATGCCAGGATCCCCTGCTACACAAGACCGGACTATCCCTAACCAGGATAGACCAAATATGCTATCACCTCGGGTGTTCCCACCCTCTTTCGAGCTCCTTCCATACATCGTAGTAATAAAATAATATCCGAGGTTATCTAGAAAGGTGATAGACATACCCTACTTGGGTGCGACCCACTTAGCCTTGCTGCATCTCCCCTGATTTTCAGTCATTCCCGGTTGATGAAGCTTAGAGGCTACGATTACCTTTTCAAGGAAATATCACTTAGAATGCTCATTGTCCTCCAATGACAATGTTCTGATAGCATTCGTCCATACAAGTCCGTTCCGGGTTCGAACGGAACCGAAGGCACTATTCCTACTACATCCATCTTGGAATCATCCTCAGGATTAGTAGCGATTAGCCCTTGCACTTCACTGCTCCATCTTCGACTCTAAGCTCTTGTCTTCATTTCGAAAAAATGTACTCGTTGGATCAAAGTGGTTTTCGGATCACAAATCCGATCCTGGTCTCTTCGAAACAACGTTTGCTATTTTCGATAAACTCAACCCCGGTTCTTTAGGAAATACATAGACAAAAATAAGATCGGAGATCACCTCCTAACCGTTTGTGGAAGGATTTCCTTATAAACGTCCTAGAAGAATGAAATGAGTTCATACGTACAGTATAGCACCTCGAATGGTAACTGTACCATATAATCCCGTGCTTCTTCTAGTATTCCCAAAGTTACATTTAGGTCCAAATTTTGATAGTCGGTTATTTAACTATCAAATAAACAATCAATTCAACCAAACACTTCAATTTCATTGAAAAACAACAACTCTTGTTTAAATTATATTTTAAATAAATTAAATCTCTTTATCCAAAGCTTGTACTTATCTTATCGAATTCAGTATATTCACAAAGTATCCTTTTTGAAAATATTTACAAACCCCTTTAAAAATAATGTGGAAAGTACCACTGCGGTATCAAACCATGGATCACATCTCAATTGTTACATCTCTATCCCAGAGAAATCCAAGACTTAACTGTAGGCATTCATTGCCTCCAATTTACGCTACGCGAGTATACCATTACTTCCAAAAACTTTATTTAAAACTTATCTCAAAATAAGGCTTATAGTTTCTAAAATAAATTTCCAAGTTAAATCTAGGTAGTTATACTTAAATAAAAGTTATTAAAAAAGCCATATTAATATTTAATAATTTATCTTTTAAAAACAAAAATGCAGACTAATTCTTAAATAATCATAAATCCTTAAAAATCATTATAAAGTAACTATTAATAATTAAATGTGCTTTAAACAGTTTAAAATAATTTAATAACTAATTTCCAGATTTTTTAACACTTTTAAATTTACCAAATTACTAATTGAAAATCCACTTTTTAAAACAAGCCCATCTCTCGATTTTTCACTTCACTTCGTAAATTTGGAAATCTTACTCGAACTCCAGTATAACCAATTTATACTTATTTCCAAAGTCACTTCATTTTTTCTGACTCGTTTAAAAATTCCGATTTTAAACCCTTCTTTATTTTAAACAAGTGCCACTTAAGCATTTATTATAAAAATCCCTTTTATAAACTTTATTCCAAAATCCCTATTCACAACACCCGATGCATTACAATTTCAACACAATTTACTTTACCCAATAGATTTAACAAAAAACTCTATATAAACATTTTACTTCAAAAATCCCCTTTTTAAAATTCTTTCAAATTCAAACCATATATATTATTGGTATTTTAAAGTACCAAAATCAAAGCCCAACAACCATAACATCCAATCAATATAAATCCCACAATAATCTATCACAGATTATTCCAACAGAACATATATCACTATATATGAAATTAAATTCAACATTTTGAGGAATCCAGTTAGATCCGTCCAACCCGTTTCCTTGCATCCATAGATGTTAGCACAACATAAAAATACCAATTCCGCTTCGAGGCAGAATATCGCGGTATATAGGGTCATCCGCTATTATGCGGGGCGCATAGGGTCTCATCCGCTATATATATGCAGGAATATCAATCACTCCAATATATATATATTTACTATTATATATAATATCACGTCCATCTGATAAAATGCAACAATTTAACCAATCAACTACTTATAAATTTTAACTATTTAAAATCAATCACTAGCAGTCCAAAATTGAGTGAGATTAACTCACCTTGAGTTTTAAATTCGCCAAACGCTCCAATTTTTCTAATCTAAAATTTTTGCTAGCTCTGATCGACTCCATATCTGCACTACAGCATAGTGCTCGTCGCCGCGATTCCGTCGCCGCTTGTTTCTTCCGATTCCGACCTTGTACGACCAAGATACAAGATTTTAAAGATTTGAACATAGATTATATAAATTAAATTCTTTTATTTTATTTAATACCATGAGAAACATTCTGGGCCCTTGCTTTTGAAACAAGGGATCGTGGCCGTTCTCCCTTCCATCCCCTCTCGTATGTCCCCAGGAACAAGTACCCATCGACAGCCTCGTATATCCCATCGCTGCACCCACCACCCGCAGCCTGAAGTCAATCCAGTAGCACCACTTCGAAGCCCCACGCGAGCCTCACCAACGCCAGAAAATCGGTCGCTTGAAGTTCACCCAACGTCGAGCATTTTAAGGTTGAACGGCGCGACTTCGAACCCCTACTTGGACCACCACGAAGCGCCATCACACATCTCGATCATTGGATTTCTAGATCTTCCCATGCACATCGATGTTGTAGTTGGAAATTTTCGCTATAGGTGAGTGGATTTGGTAGAAATCGAGGGGGAAGACGGAAGCTTATCGGCCATTAAAATAAAAGAGGCGGTTGCGCTATATCTCCTAGGGGTTAGTGTGCTGCAAGCATATATATACATGTACATAATATTATTTTAATATTATTTTCAATTTTAACGAGCTTTTTCAAACGATCTACAAATGAAGCATGCCGCCTGGCATTCATAATGTTTTACCCCTATTCCGAACGCAATGGAACATGTTTGGGGGTCCAATTCGATCGTATATGGAAGATAACGTTTTGAATCGATTTAAAATATTAAATTTTCGATATTTATTTCAATGCGTTTCTATTTCGTACGACCAAATGGTAACTCCAAACGCTACGAAATTTGAAATCCTGAATTTTTGGCAATATCAATTTAATAATCTTTATTTATAATTAAATTGATTTGTTGATTTTATTTTATAAATTGACAAGTTTAAGTCTTTAAAAGTTAATAATATTTTAAATTGGCAATATTTATTAATATCTATTATAACAATTTAAAATTCGTAAGATTCATCTTTCAAAGCTAATAAAAATGTTTTCTATTTATAATGTATATATATATTGGTATATATATTATAAATAGGAAGTCTTTAATTTAATAAAAACTATGTTTTTAAATTGTAATATATATGTATGTATATATTGTGATTTGGATTTATGTTTTAAGATTCAAACTAATGTTAAAATGTTTTCCATTTAAAATGTATATATTTGTATATATTGGAAATGGAAAAATATTGTTTTAAATTTAATAAAGTGTTTTCAAACTTTAAATATATACATAGTTTATAATTTGGAAATTTTGTTTAATATAATGTTTTCCAAAGGTTATTTGAAATTTAATTTTATAACAACAAGGATAATTTCTTATTTATTTAAAAGATATATTTTTAGGTTAAGTTCTAAATAAGATTTAAATTAGAAGTTCATTTTCTTTTGTTTCCAATATTCTTTCACTTTTAAAATTTAAACATAAGATAATTTGGTTTGAAATATATATATATATATAGAGTTAAAATAAAATTCTCAACCATATAAACATATGATACATTTATTTGGATCAAAACATAAGTATTTATAAACAAATATCTACTTAAATTCACTTTTGTATATTTATTAAAAACTAAAAGCTTATTTATATATAAAAATATATTTTATATACATGTAAATATTTCATAAATACATATATTTGGTTTAAATAAATTAATAAAAAGGAGTTAACACTTGTAAGCATCATAATACATATTAAAGACATTTGTAAAGATAAATGCATATGTGTAAGCTAATTAACAAATAAGGGGACAAATGGCAATTTCTCTTTGTAAATTAAAAATATGAAAGAAGAAGATCTGTTTTTTTACTTTCAGCTCTAATCTATCTTCTCTTATTTTTCTACTAAAAATAAATTCAAATCTAAAAGAAATAAAACCTGGAAATCAAAGATCAAAGGTGAAGTAAAACTGGAAATTCAAATCAAAAGAAATCAAAGGCAAATGCAACATCAGTTTCAAATTCTTCAAGTGCAATAAATCAACAAGCAACTGAATTCATACATCAAGCAACTAGATTTAAATTTCAACAAGAAAAGAGAAATTCTAGAGTCTGGAAAACAAGCTTGGAAATAAAAATATGTTCTTTGTCCTCTGCTTTAAACTGGTGAGTAAACAAAGTTTAAAAACAGTTTTAAAATCCTGAATTTCATTATGGATGTGTGAATGAAAACCATGCTATTACCTAAACTAGTGTGAACCCGTGCTACGCACACGGGCTACATTTATATATCAATATTGAAATTAAATTTACCAAAATCTTATCAGTTGAGTCAATTCTTATTTTGAGTATTTTAAAATGATAAGATGGTTTGAATCCATTATACACACACAGTTACATACACATATAAGTATATATGTGTCTAAGAGAGAGATTACACAAATCGTTTATTTACTATCTAAAAGTAAAAGAAGACTTGCTTTAGACAACTAATATTTACCATATTTTAATAAAGTCTATGCGGGATCAAAGCTTATTAGACAAATTTGTAGAGAATTAATGGTTGCAACGGTAGTAAAAGAAGACTTGCTTCAAACGAATCTTTAAGTGCCTAACAATTATAATTCAAGATTCATATTACAACAGGATGGAACTATCATATCAACGGTCGGTCTGGTTATTGCAGTATATAAGCATCGCCCAAAAAAAAAATTATTTTTGTAAATATGGATTAGTTGCCAATGAATATTTTGTCATGCACCCATAATATGTCTATCAATCACACGAAAGTGACCGATGCCCAACTAAAACTTATGAGCAATACCCAGAAAAAAACATAGAAAAGTTACAAAGTACAAAAATTTCTAACAAAAGTAAAACATAACTAAAATGTGAACTTTAGTAGATGGGTTTTTGTATAAAAGTATTCTTGCATGGTGTACAATCCTATGAAGTAATTCAAAAAATCAAGAAAAAATAGGCAGTTTACAATTTAAAGCCCTTACAATAAATAACCAAAGAAACATAAACATGACTAATACAACCAAAATACATCAATATTTCATCTTAAAAGGTTGTATGAACAGGTTGTTGCTTTATAACCGTAGGACTAAGGCTCTTTCATATATTTGTTGTTGCATCATGTCCTTGTTGTTAGCTGCAGCCTCACTTCCCAACTGTGGGAGTAGAAAGAAATTAATGAAATAGGTTATGTTCAAAAAATGTACAGTAGTATTCCCCAATTGGGAATTTCACCAAAATGCATGGCAATAAAATATTCACCTCTATTCGTATATATTCAGCATCGGACTGTCAGAAACTATAAATGGCAGCTTTAGATTTCAATGCTCTTTCTTCATGCTTATAGTCATTTCTTCGGTAGTGGCTTCAGCAATTAACAATTTGAGCATCACCCACTCTTCAGTCAGACCATTTGTCTCGGCTACACTATGAACAACTTCCTGCAATTACGCTCCATATATATTAGCTCATTAAGTTAGTCAGTTTATTACTTCAATGGCAGTCCAATCAGTCTACGTTAGCCTGATTTACACCTGACTACCTAGTTTGACTTTCACCCGACCGCTTTATAAAAATTATAGTAGTTACGATTACAGTAATCTATCAACCTACAACCCTCGCAATTATCGTAACCGCATATTTTGTACAATTACAATATATTGAAACTTTTTTGCTGCTTTTCTCTTACCCGACACTACGTTGAAGATACTCTCTAAACTAAACCACCACTTGTTGTCAAACAGCTAAAAACAAATCTATGTAAACATGAAATTGAATCTGCTCATGATTTGTTATACCTGAAGCACATATAGTGGTATAGTATGGTTTCAATACTATTTACCTTTATTTCAACAATAATTGACCAAATGACACTAAATTTTATGTTATAGCTGATTTATGATGAGTTTATAAGAGCATTTCCTCTTCCAACTGTACGAACGAAATATACCTGAAATTGGGACAATTAAATTTTTTTCGAAATTTGAGTATTCATATATTTAGAACTCAAATTAATATTGAGTTTCTTTTGCAAAAGTTGAAGCTTAATAGTCTTTTTTATTATATGTGCCATTTAGTTTCATTTTGGTCTCTCTTAAAACCAAAATGGAACGATTGAAATATCAGCATTTTGATCGAAACCTCAAACCTTTGATTTTACCTCATTAAATTTTTATTTATTGCCGAGCAGCTTACAAACAGATGAGGCAGCATATATAGTTGTTGTGAATCTTGTATGTTATAGACTACCAAAAAGTAGCAAGAAAGCATCAAAAACCAAAAAGAAAATGTTCCTAAAGTTTAACACTTACAAATTTGCATTCTCAATACGAAAATGCCAAGGAAGGAAATAAAATATTGGCAAAAACATACACTAAATCTAGTAATGGTTTAGTCCTTTAAATAGGATGCAAAGCAGAGGTTTACATTAATTTGACCATATTTTCTTGTCTTTGGTATAAATAGCTTATAAATATTTTTCCAATTTAATTCATTGCCATAGTTAAATGCATGTGCAATGAATTTGAAATGCTTATAAATTTTCTACTTATATTGTAAGTCAAGTACCATTAAATGTGATATGTAGCTAAACATTTAAATTAAAGGTGGTCCCTAAATGAGTTTCCTTTGATCAAATGACAGATGCAGGAAATCAAATTCATTGCATAAAGTCATGATAAATCACATTAGCAATTAAATACTACAAATCGCATTAGCAATGAAATACCACTGTTTCATGAGAAATTGGCGTTTGAAGAATAACCTAATATCTACAATGACTAAGACTACAAAATTGGAAAAGCAAGGCAAATGCTTAAGGGATTATTTTTTTACTCCCAAAATAGTAAGTAAATTGTGTACCTTTATCGCAATAAAATAATATTAAGCATAAATGAAGAACAGTTGCAAGAAGCATGAAGATGCTAAGAGTAACATAAAAGATTAATTGGCTTAGAACAAAGAATAAATGAAATTAATGATAGTAAATTCATTAATTACTTGTACATCAATGATAGTAAATTCATTATAAGGTGAACTTCAATTATGAACTCTGTAGTCTGGACCAAACCCCATTCAGTTTGGTCTTCACCACCCATCTCATCTCACCCATATAATTATTGTAAAATAGATTGATTTTTCTTAATTAATTTGAACACATAGATACAAAGTTTTAGTTATAATAGAAATCTTTTCCCATCGAATTTGCTATACATAATGTCTACTAAACAATCATATAGGGAATATCATCCTAAGAGCTAAGGTAAATTTAAGTGTGCTGTATGTGACCTTTATTAATGTCACAAAGGATCTTCTGTGTGGCAAGTTGTCTAACTGTAACATGCATTTCTCTCATCATCTATAGGTAAATGAAGAAGGAGGTTGAAAATTAGGAACTTCTGTCAGGAAGTTTAAAAAGTAAATATTGTTAAGCATGGTGGATATTTATCATTTAAGAGAAAAAGTACTATAAATCGGGTTTATGATCAAATATGAATGAAGACTTTATTAGAACAGAATCGCTATGATTCAAGATTGATTACCCACAAAGGAATAATAAAATAGACAGATTGAGCGTAGCATGGTCTCTCAAGCTCTGAATTCCAGTCTAAAATAACTTAAAAACAAAGTATGAACAATTTTAACTTGGACATGAAAATTTAAGCACACAAAATTATACTAAATTTTCATACCATCTTGTTTAAACCTGAATTATTGTTTTATATTTTGTGCGCGTGTGTTTGCACACAGATGAAAACTAAAGCATGCATAAATAAACTAAATTTTCAAATTGTCTTGTTTAAACTTGAAGTTTTATTTTTTTTATTTTGTGTGTGTATATAACTATATACACACAAACACATGCATGCATGTATATATGTGGACATGCTTGTGTGTATGTGAACAGGTTTTCATGCTTGGTTCTGTGGTGTTAATTTTGAATGCCTATACATGCTTGATAATAGAAAAGGATAGTTTAGATCATGATGTTAGCATGATTGTGTAACAAAAGCCTAACCGACAGCATGTGTCGTGCATCATATACCTATATTTTCACACAAATATCATTTAATATTCCAGATAGATAAAGCATAACTATATGGGATTGTAGTATAAAATCAAGTTAAGGAATAAGAACCTTTAAGAAATGAGTTGTCCGTGTTTTTTGATCTCTTTGGCTTTTACACCATCTACAATAAAATCAACATTTGGAGCCACCAAAAGGTCTTGCTAACCTGACTATTGCATAGCTTGTACCCATCTTGAGTTTTCTGTGCAATGTATAGAGCATGTTATGCATTGCTTCCAAACAGACAATGACTTAACATAGAAATCATTTTACTAAATGACATAGGAAAAAATAAGTCGAATTTAAGGTAGAGTTTGGTAAAAATTTACCTCGCTAGTTGCAAACTAAATCGTATTTATGAGCATGTCACTACCATCTTCGAGTAGGGTCGGAATTCAAACTACCAAACTTTTCATCCAATCACTAGACAACGTGGTGTATACTGCTGGACTAAACGATTCGAATTCGATATTTCCAAGTCCTAGAGAATCTTTCACTAATTTTAAGTTTAGAAAATTTTCCATGTTTGAGAAATCATAATAGAGACTCCATTCGCATTGTTTTCTGATGTCATAATACTAAAAAAATGATGGTACAAAGTTAGATAAAAATTAAGACTTTGACTCATAGGGCAGCTGCGTTTATGTGCTTACATTTTGTGGAACATTACCACTACAGATTAAAGAAAAAACACATTACATAGGGTATATAAATCAAATTGGTAATAATATGCAATATTACAGACCTGCATTTTCTAACAGAATTGTGTAATTGATGATTAGTCATGCGTCTTCTGGGGTGATTTAAGACGACCAAGTCATTAGAGTCCGAATGTATATAATGCATCAATGCTAGAATCAGTACCTCCGCATGGATTAAAATTAAACTGGGCAAAAACACATTACATCGACATACTAACAAACATACTAATTATTTTTTAAGAAAATAACTTCCAGGGTTCAACCCTAAATTACTGATGCACAATAAGTATTCTGCAAATTACTGGCAGAGCAGATAATTGCATTGTAGCCATGTACAGAACCATATGCCAAATAGGAAGGTGTGATCGAATAAGCAGCACAAAAGCGCATTATTTCGACCGATAAAGACATCAGTAAGCTAACAACGATGTAAATGAAGGGTTTTTACCTCAAAGTGATGAAATTATTATGAATTCAGCGGACATCACAAAAAGCAATGCAATGGAGGTCCTTTTTTGCTTGGCTAACCGCTCAAACAGACAATATTAACAGCAACTACGTTTACTATTAACCAATTGAGTATTTAACAATACAATTATTGCTCTTCCAAAAATTGAAAAACAATTGTGGTAATTTTACTATCAAAAAGGTCAATGTGTCACTTCTATATTTGTCTACAGACACAAAAAGAGTAATATAAGAAAAGCAATCACGAACCTTAAAAGGAGTTCCCACGCAAGTACCTTTTTTGATGAAGTTCCAAAGCAAGTATTGAGTACAGTAAATCGACTTGCTCGATCTATTAAAAAGGAATTTTAGTATCTGAATGATTAAAATAAAAACCATTGGAAAGAAGGAAAAGCATACCTAAAACTCGTCCGAAGGTAGGCGGAATCGATGAGGTCGGATATCAACCATAGGCGGTTGCAGCAAATGAAGAAAACAAATGAAATTAAGTTAGTCAAAAGAAGATACTCAAAAATTCAATTTGGGCAGAAAGCATACCAAAAAGGAAATTAGACTACATTTTGAACATCAAATATGTGGCAACGACCATTGCAAAGAGAAAAAATTCAGTAAAAACAAACAGCCAATTAATTTTTTAGTTTAGAACCATAGAAATTTTGAAAAGAGGATACTGGACAATTTGATTTTGGCTAGAAAACATGCCAAAACAAATATTGATAATCAAAGAATTGAAATAATAACTCAAATCACAATATGGATTATACCAGTGAGGAATCCATCGTTGCTAAATTAGGGAATCCAGCTCAAGGTGATTCGGCGGCAGCTTGAAGAAGAGTAATTATGGTTTTTGGTGAATTTGGTTGAAGGGAAAAGGATTTAGGCGATTGGGTGAAAACCGTGAAATCTTAAAGAGGAAAACCTAATATGGGCTGACGTAAAGGAAGAATCGTACGGAGGAAAACAAAGAGAGAAGTAAAAAGAGAGACGGTTGGGTTGCCAAAATTCAAGGGGCTTGTGTGAGCTTTGGGATAGTCGGGACTCTTCAGTTGCCAAATTTCAAGAAGGCATGGATGAGCTTGAAAGTGAACTCACTAATAATAATATAGTATAGATGTTTGGATTAAAATGGATGCATGTATATATATGAATATTGAATGCCTGTGTGTATATAGATATAGTCTCTATTGATTTTGTCAGAGCTTGAATTCTTTTAAAATCCAATTTCTCATCATTTAGTCACTATTAGCCTTTGGTTTGTGAATGATAAATGTTCGAAAACATGTAGCATAACTCCTAAAAATAAGATCTGGAATTTATATTAAGTATTCGTCTCGAAATTTTATAAAGAACAGTAAAAATATAAATTGGGTCAAAAATTTATGAATTCAATTTTTAGTTTTGATTGCATGATTGAAATAGTAATATAAAATCATGAATTTTAATGTGAATATCTCGATTTTTAGTTGGATAATCGGTTGGGTTTCTTGAGTTGAACGGATCGACAGTTTTGATCGATTGCCGTCGATCAACGACGAACTGGTCGTTGTGGTTGGGCTTGAGGGTAGAGGGGAAGGAGAGGATCATGAGATAATGCTATGGTGATTTAGTGTTGATCGTGATGGCCAAGAATCGATGGGGTAGGGTTTAACACCATATGATTGTCGTCGAAGTTCATTTGGGTTTCGCGGCGACGAGAAGCGATCGAAGTCGATCGCGAGTTGTGTCGTGGGTGCTGGAAGGTGTGACGAAGCGACGGAGAGAATGGCGTGATGTCTCAAGGACTAGATCGTCGGTGGTGGTCGATATTCCGGTGATGTTTGTTACAGGCTGTATGGGTTTTTATCATCGAATTTGATTCTCGAGCGAATCGAGATTGATGGATGTTCGCGTGTTGTTGCCATGGTCATAGGCGATGCGTCGGAGGCCGGAGTGGAGTTCGTCGGCGACCAGAGGCATTGTGCACGTGGATGTGCATGTTTTTCGTGCATCTGGGTTGGTTTTGGGAAGAGAGAGCGAGTACTCGGGTTTCTCTTCGGGGACGCTCGTGTTTTACTTGAAGTAGGAAGAGGGTGGGGAAACCTCGGGTTTCGTTCGAGTAAATGGAAGTTTTGCTCGGGTTTTAGTGGTGAGCAGGTTTTAGAATTGAACAACAAATGTTTAAGTTTTAAAAACAAGGAAATTGATTTTTGGAGATGTTTCTAAGTTCAAACAAAAGTAAAACAAGTTTTTACCTATAAAACTAAATGGTTTTCAAGGATAAAAGTTTAACAAGTTATATATATATGTTGATAAGTTTTAAAAAGGTAGAATAAGTGGGTTTTCAAAATAATGTTTGTTTTGAAAATTTATTAAACAACTTTGGGAAGTTTTAAAAGATTTTAAAAGTTAATTAAATTGTTTAAATTGTTTTAATTATAATTGATTTCCAAAAAAATGTTATATTTTAAATATTATTTATGATAAGGATTCAATAATCAATTATAATAAAGAGTTTATTTTTAAGTAATTAAGAGATTTTGATTTATTAAAGATTTTAATATGTGAAATTAACAAGGGTAATTTTACTATTGTTAATGATTTAAGAGTAATTAATAATTTAATTAAGATAAATGAATTTCTTAATTAAGGATCTTTTTAAATATAAGAAGTTAAGGAATTATTTAATTAAATTTAAATGATTAGTTAAATAATTAAGTAATTAATTAGTGATTAATTAAAGATAATCACTTATGAATTAATTAAGTGTAATTACTTGGTGAAGTACTTAAGTAATTAATTACTGGAGATAATTAAGTAAAGGGTAATTATTTAATAAAGTAATTAGAGGTTAATTAGTTTATGAAAGTAATTAAGTGGAAGTGATTAAGGGTTAATCAAATAGTGTTATTAAATAAAGAATTTATTAATATAATTAATTAAAGGTTTAAATTATTTAATTAATGGTTAATTAATTAAAGGATTAAGAGAATTTAATAATGTGATAAATTACTTGTTAAGGTAATTAATTAAAAAGGAATTTAATTAATGGAAGTAATCATTAATTAATAACTAATTATAAATTAATAATTAAAGGATAATTAATCTATAATTAAGGGTTAATTACTTATTGTAATTAAGAAATAATTAATCAAGAGTGATTAATTGAAAGGGTAATTAAAGGATAATTACTTATAG
This sequence comes from Allium fistulosum, assembly GCA_030737815.1. Taxonomy (NCBI): domain Eukaryota; kingdom Viridiplantae; phylum Streptophyta; class Magnoliopsida; order Asparagales; family Amaryllidaceae; genus Allium; species Allium fistulosum. The sequence continues at coordinate 625,423,675 of CM060905.1, read as the reverse complement.
TAATTAAAGGATAATTAATCAAGGGAGATTAATTAAGGAAGATAATTAAGAGATGATTAATTAATTAATTTGTAATTAATTAATGATAAGTAAGTTGGATTAAAGGTAATCCAAGTGATTGAGTTAGAAATTAATTTAGGTTTAATTAATTAAAGCTAAGTGATTAATAATTGATTAATTAATGTAATTAATTAATGTAATTAATTATGATATAATTAATTAATGAGATTAATTAAAGATTAATTAATGTGAATGGTTTAAGGATGATTAAAGGATAATTACTTAAAGTAATTAAAGAATAATTAATCAAAGATGATTAATTAAGATGGATGATTAGAGGAGGATTAATTAATTAAGTTGTAATTAATTTATGTTAAGTAAGCAGGATTTAAATGTAATTAAAGAATTAATTTAATTTATTGGTGGTTAATTAAATTAATTAGAGATCGTGTGACTAAGTAATCTTGCTTATGGATGATTGAAAAATGTTGAATGTTTGGATTATTTGATATCTCTGATATATATGACTGCTCTGTGATATGAGATGCTTTGGTTGAATTATGATGATATGGATTATCTATCTGTGATAATGTGAATTATCTATCTTTGTGAATATAGATAATGAATTGAATTGTTTTAACTTTAAAACAACTTAGACTTAAAAGACGGCGTTTTGGATTCGGTGAGACCGAGATTGGATTTCCGAATTGGATATCCGAAAACCACATCGATCCAAATTAACAATAGGTCATGAATCTCAAGTGAAGATGAAGATTCAGAGTGCAAGGGTTATTGTCGTTAACTCTAAGGGTGATTCCAAAATGAGTGTAACGAGATAATGCCTTCGATTTCGTTCGAACCCGGAACGAACTTGTATGGACTGAATGCTTTCAAAACATCGGCAGGAGGACGATGAGCATTCTAAGTGATGTGTTCTGATAAAGGTAATCGTAGCCTCAAGCCTCATCAACCAATAATGGCTAAAACAGGGGAGGTGCAGCAAGGCTAAGTGGGTCGTGCTCAAGTAGGACAAGATTTCCCCTGTCTAGAGGTCTCTTTTATTTCGACGTAGTGGGCAGTTGGATCTGCAGCCAACTGCGGGGTTGTCTTGTTCGAGACTATCCAGTAAGGGATGGTTCCGGCTTTGTGTTGCAGGGGTCGGGAGTGATCCTAGGTACAGTGATCTAGGCCCAGTACTGTGATGGGTGGTACCCTAGTAGCCCTGCCATTGTATGGAATCCAATCTCCAATAAGCGCCGTACGTTTTGATTGTCCCCAACTATGTTGGAACGTGAGATGTAAGCATTCCAGCTATTTCTATATTTTATATTGAAAACCCTAGACCCTATTATAATATAACTGGATTTCCTATCAAATGTTTGGTTATCGTAAGGTAAAAACTTCTCCATGTTTATGTGTGGAAAGTCTTACGAGATACCTTTTCTTTCAAAGGTTTTCGAAGTTAAACAAGTTTAAACCGTTTACTCACACCAGACCCATGTTTGACCCAAGTTTTTATTTTCTGTTTTATTAAACTCTTGGGTACTCAAATTTTTACGAGTAGCCAAGGGATTCAGGTTAGCTTTGACGAATTCTGGAGGAGATTTGGAGCAGGAGGCTTCAACGTGTAAATATATAGTGGTTCCGCTGTGCTAGTGTTGTATTTGTATTTCTGTGATGTACTTGAGTTGTAAGGACTAGACAGGTGGTTATAACTGTCTAGTTTGTGATGTATAAGCTGTATAACTCTGATGTATATGATACTATGTAATATCTTATTTGATAATATAATTTATTCGTTCCACTATGAGATTCTAATGTTGTTTAGTTCTTTCTTTTCTATCTTTTCTCTTTTCTATCCCTTTCTTTCTTATTAATGATGCGTCTTTTTGTGGGATGAAAGACGGGTCGTTATAGGTGGTATCAGAGCATAGGTTGAGCGAATACCTAGGCTCTAGAATGGTGTCTAACTTGAGAGAGCGTACTTGTAATTTATGTATATATATATATATATTTATGTATCTACCTAATCCGTCGGGTTATCTGTTCGGGTTTTCCAACATAAGTTATAAAGGTAGATGGAGTAGTGGAGTGTGTATATCATGACTACCACTAATGGAAGAGGCTCATATGTAGAGGTTGGAGGTGTCTGTCGAGACTGTAGACCTAATACCATCTCGAATAAGCTTTGCAGCTTGGTGAAAGGATTTCATTGATCTTAGAGAAAGTCTTTGCAAGGATTGGGGTATATTCTTGAAGTGTAAGTTTTGTTTGCTCTCGTGTGCGCAGATTTCCAAGAGTTGAATCTGTTGGATGAGCAGAAGCAGTTGATGGTATCTTGGCAACTTCAGAAAGGAGTAGCTGCGTGATGCGATGCAGTATCCATGGATGGTTCTTTTGTGGTATTGATTTGATAACTTTGTGGTTCAAGTAGATTTTGGATAAGGAAAGTCTTTCGGCTTAGAAGTACCATTGAGGTGAAGTTCGGAAGCAGTAGTGCGGACCCATTTCTTCGATGATTCAGAAATCTTTGGGATTCTACTATCAGCAGTCCGGGTAGATAGTGAAGGCTTATCCATTTCTTCTGGAAGCTCAGCGAAGCAGGATGTCTGTTTGAAGGTGAACTATTAGTTTTTCTGATAAATAAGCCATTCTTGAAGGATTAATTTTGATTAGGAAAGCTGTTCTAGTTGGTGAAGAAAGAGCAGTTTCTTTGGAATCTGAACAGGGTAAGATCGCAAAAGTGACTTGCGATTAGTTTGGGAGGTCATTTGAGAAATTTTTGTTTGAGATTGAGGCATCTCATGTGGAGATAAAAGCTATCAAAGTGGTCAGAGATTTTCCTGATGTTTTAGAGGAAATCAGAAGTTTACCCGAATCGAAGATTGAGTTTCCTTATCGACTTGGATTCCAGAAGCAGTACAGATGGTTCAACATAGAAGAGGGATGGCTCTTAGGGAGAGAAGAGATTAGTGAAGCAGCTCAGGATTCTTTGGAGAGGGATTGACCACACCTAGTTTTCTAGTTGAGATTCTGCTGGGATGTTTTTGACCTAGTGGAATGGGTCACTAAGATTTTATGGGTCTAATGAACTGTGTATGGATCAAGTTTGTGCTCAAATTCTCTGATGGTATTCTCATTTGCTTCAGATCAGAGTTGTGCAGCGAAAGCAAGGTAGCAGTTGTTTTAGAGTGGGAGCAACCGAGAGTTGCAGTTTCTTGGATTAGAGGATTTCTATAGGAAATTCAAGTGTACCTCTAAGTGTGAAGGAATTTTCAGAATTTGAAAGCAAGATTGTAGAGTGTACCTGTTTTGGCTTATCCAGATGGGAGAAGTAGGTTCGAAGTCTACTGATGCTTGTGGAGTAGAGCTTGCATTCTAGATGTCGAGGGATCTTGGGGGGACCATTTTGTTGAGTAGGATTTGGAATTTGGAATTTGAAGATGAAATTTGGATATTGTTTAAGTTTTCTTCGATCAAAGGAAATATAAGATTTGGTAAGGCTAGGCAGTTAGCTTCGAAAGTATTTTGGGATTTTCTTGTGTTCTCGAGAGGATTAGTTCTTCGATCTACAGGATTGAATTGCTAGTTTGGATGGCTGGAATTCACATTTGTAATTCAAGTATCTCTGAGGGAATACGTGTATGATCCGTCACTGGTTATAGAATTAGCAGTTTAGTAAGATATGGTATTTGAGATGGTCTTGAGTTTAGTCTGATATCTAGTTCTACTTGTAGATGTTGATGAGTAGGAGTTCTGGATTAAAGTAGTATAGTTAGTTAAGATCCTGTAGAGCGAGTATTCCAGTATATACCTGGGAACTCTAGATAGTATTAGGAAGACCTATTCTGGATTTTTTTAGAATAAGTTAGATTTGGTTGTTAGAAATAAATGGTTGCTATAATTGATAGTGTATGATTGACATGTATGGTTGCTGTTTAAATTAAAAATTTTGCTGGGTTATTAAATTATCTTTGCTTTTAAATTTCGAGGATGAAATTCTTTTAAGGGGAGAGGAATGTGATGACCCAGAATTTTTGGAAATATCAATTTAATAATCTTTATTTATAATTAAATTGATTTGTTGATTTTATTTTATAAATTGACAAGTTTAATTCTTTTAAAAGTTAATAATATTTTAAATTGGCAATATTTATTAATATCTTTTCTAACAATTTAAAATTGGTAAGATTTATCTTTCAAAGATAATAAAAATGTTTTCTATTTATAACGTGTGTGTATATATATATATATATATATATATATATTGGTATTAATATTATAAATAGGAAGTCTTTAATTTAATAAAAACTATGTTTTTAAATTGTAATATATATGTATGTATATATTGTGATTTGGATTTATGTTTTAAGATTCAAACTAATGTTAAAATGTTTTCCATTTAAAATGTATATATTTGTATATATTGGAAATGGAAAAATATTGTTTTAAATTTAATAAAGTGTTTTCAAACTTTAAATATATACATAGTTTGTAATTTGGAAATTTTGTTTAATATAATGTTTTCCAAAGGTTATTTGAAATTTAAATTTTTAACAACAAGGATAATTTCTTATTTATTTAAAAGATATATTTTAAGCTTAAGTTTTAAATAAGATTTAAATTAGAAGTTCATTTTCTTTTGTTTCCAATATTCTTTCACTTTTAAAATTCAAGCATAAGATAATTTGGTTTGAAAAATATATATAGAGTTAAAATAAAATTCTCAAGCATATAAACATATGATACATTTATTTGGATCAAAACATAAGTATTTATAAACAAATATCTACTTAAATTCACTTTTGTATATTTATTAAAATCTAAAAGCTTATTTATATGAAAACAAATATATTTTATATACATGTAAATATTTCATAAATACATATATTTGGTTTAAATAAATTAATAAAAAGGAGTTAACACTTGTAAGCATCATAATACATATTAAAGACATTTGTAAAGATAAATGCATATGTGTAAGCTAATTAACACATAAGGGGACAAATGGCAATTTCTCTTTGTAAATTAAAAATATGAAAGAAGAAGATCTGTTTTTTTACTTTCAGCTCTAATCTATCTTCTCTTCTTTTTCTACTAAAAATAAATTCAAATCTAAAAGAAATAAAACCTGGAAATCAAAGATCAAGGGAGAAGTAAAACTGGAAATTCAAATCAAAAGAAATCAAAGGCAAATGCAACATCAGTTTCAAATTCTTCAAGTGCAATAAATCAATAAGCAACTGAATTCATACATCAAGCAACCACATTTAAATTTCAACAAGCAAAGAGAAATTCTAGAGTCTGGAAAACAAGCTTGGAAACAAAAATATGTTCTCTGTCCTCTGCTTTAAACTGGTGAGTAAACAAATTTTAAAAACAGTTTTAAAATCCTGAATATCATTATGGATGTGTGAATGAAAACCATGCTGTTACCTAAATGCTTGGATTAAAATGGATGCATGTATATATATGAATATTGAATGCCTGTGTGTATATAGATATAGTCTCTGTTGATTTTGTCAAAGCTTGAATTCTTTTAAAATCCAATTTCTCATCATTTAGTCACTATTAGCCTTTGGTTTGTGAATGAAAAATGTTCGAAAACATGTAGCATAACTCCTAAAAATAAGATCTGGAATTTATATTAAGTATTCGTCCCAAAATTTTATAAAGAACAGTAAAAATATAAATTGGGTCAAAAATTTATGAATTCAATTTTTAGTGTTGATTGCATGATTGAAATAGTAATATAAAATCATGAATTTTAATGTGAATATCTCGATTTTTAGTTGGATAATCGGTTGGGTTTCTTGAGTTGAACGGATCGATTGTTTTGATCGATTGCCGTCGATCAACGACGAACTGGTCGTTGTGGTTGGGCTTGAAGGTAGAGGGGAAGTAGAGGATCATGAGAAAATGCTATGGTGATTTATTGTTGATCGTGATGGCCAAGAATCGATGGGGTAGGGTTTAACACCCTATGATTGTCGTCGAAGTTCATTTGGGTTTCGCGGCGACGAGAAGCGATCGAAGTCGATCGCGAGTTGTGCCATGGGTGCTGGAAGGCGTGACGAAGCGACGGAGAGAACGACGTGATGTCTCGAGGACTAGATCGTCGGTGGTGGTTAATATTCCGGTGATGTTTGTTACAGGCTGTATGGGTTTTTTTCATCGAATTTGATTCTCGAGCGAATCGAGATTGATGGATGTTCACGAGTTGTTGCCGTGGTCATAGGCGATGCGTCGGAGGCCGGAGTGGAGTTCGTCGGTGACCAGAGGCGTTGTGCACGTGGATGTGCATGTTTTTCGTGCATCTGGGTTGGTTTTGGGAAGAGAGAGCGAGTACTCGTGTTTTTCTTCGGGGACGCTCGTGTTTTACTTGAAGCAGGAAGAGGGTGGGGAAACCTCGGGTTTCTTTCGAGTAAATGGAAGTTTTGCTCGGGTTTTAGTGGTGAGCAGGTTTTAGAATTGAACAACAAATGTTTTAGTTTTAAAAACAAGGAAATTGATTTTTGGAGATGTTTCTAAGTTCAAACAAAAGTAAAACAAGTTTTTACCTATAAAACTAAATGGTTTTCAAGGATACAAGTTTAACAAGTTTTATATATAAGTCGATAAGTTTTTAAAAGGTAGAATAAGTGGGTTTTCAAAATAATGTTTGTTTTGAAAATTTATTAAACAACTTTGGGAAGTTTTAAAAGATTTTAAAAGTTAATTAAATTGTTTAAATTGTTTTAATTATAATTGATTTCCAAAAAAAAGTTATATTTTAAATATTGTTTATGATAAGGATTTAATAATCAATTATAATAAAGCGTTTATTTTTAAGTAATTAAGAGATTTTGATTTATTAAAGATTTTAATATGTGAAATTAACAAGGGTAGTTTAACTATTGTTAACGATTTAAGAGTAATTAATAATTTAATTAAGATAAATGAATTTCTTAATTAAGGATCTTTTTAAATATAAGAAGTTATGGAATTATTTAATTAAATTTAAATGATTAGTTAAATAATTAAGTAATTAATTAGTGATTAATTAAAGATAATCACTTATGAATTAATTAAGTGTAATTACTTGGTGAAGTACTTAAGTATTTAATTACTGGAGGTAATTAAGTAAAGGGTAATTATTTAATAAAGTAATTAGAGGTTAATTACTTTATGAAAGTAATTAAGTGGAAGTGATTAAGGGTTAATCAAATAGTGTTATAAATAAAGAATTTATTAATATAATTAATTAAAGGTTTAAATTATTTAATTAATGGTTAATTAATTAAAGGATTAAGAGAATTTAATAATGTGATAAATTACTTGTTAAGGTAATTAAATAAAAAGGAATTTAATTAATGGAAGTAATCATTAATTAATAACTAATTATAAATTAATAATTAAAGGATAATTAATCTATAATTAAGGGTTAATTACTTATTGTAATTAAGAAATAATTAATCAAGAGTGATTAATTGAAAGGGTAATTAAAGGATAATTACTTATAGTAATTAAAGGATAATTAATCAAGGGAGATTAATTAAGGAAGATAATTAAGAGATGATTAATTAATTAATTTGTAATTAATAATGATAAGTAAGTTGGATTAAAGGTAATCCAAGTGATTAAGTTAGAAATTAATTTAGGTTTAATTAATTAAAGGTAAGTGATTAATAATTGATTAATTAATGTAATGAAATAAGAATAATTAATTAATGTAGTTAATTATGGTATAGTTAATTAATGAGAATAATTAAAGATTAATCAATGTGAATGGTTTAAGGATGATTAAAGGATAATTACTTAAAGTAATTAAAGAATAATTAATCAAAGATGATTAATTAATTAAGCATAATTAATTTAATTCATTGGTGGTTAATTAAATTAATTAGAGATGGCGTGACTAAGTAATCTTGCTTATGGATGATTGAAAAATGTTGAATGTTTGGATTATTTGATATCTTTGATATATATGACTGCTCTGTGATATGAGATGCTTTGGTTGAATTGTGATGATATGGATTATCTATCTGTGATAATGTGAATTATCTATCTTTGTGAATATAGATAATGAATTGAATTGTTTTAACTTTAAAACAACTTGGACTTAAAAGATGGCGTTTTTGATTCGATGAGACCGGGATTGGATTTCCGAATTGGATATTCGAAAACCACATCGATCCAAATTAACGATAGGTCGTGAATCTCAAGTGAAGATGAAGATTCAGAGTGCAAGGGTTATTGTCGTTAACACAGAGGGTGATTCCAAAATGGGTGTAACGAGATAATGCCTTCGGTTTCGTTCGAACCAGGAACGAACTTGTATGGACCGAATGCTTTCAAAACATCGTCAGGAGGACGATGAGCATTCTAAGTGATGTGTTCTGATAAAGGTAATCATAGCCTCAAGCCTCATCAACCGGGAATGGCTAAAACAAGGGAGGTGCAGCAAGGCTAAGTGGGTCGCGCTCAAGTAGGACAAGATTTTCCCCTGTCTAGAGGTCCCTTTTATTTCGGCTTAGTGGGCAGTTGGATCTGCAGTCAACTGCGGGGTTGTCTTGTTCAGGACTATCCAGTAAGGGATGGTTCCGGCTTTGTGTTGCAGGGGGTCGGGAGTGATCCTAGGTATGGTGATCTAGGCCCCGTACTATGATGGGCGGTACCCCAGTAGCCCTGCCATTGTATGGAATCCAATCTCCAATAAGCGCCGTACGTTTTGATTGTGCCCAACTATGTTGGAACGTGAGATGTAAGCATTCCAACTATTTCTGTATTTTATATTGAAAACCCTATACCCTATTATAGTATAACTGGATTTCCTATCAAATGTTTGGTTATCGTAAGGTAAAAACTTCTCTATGTTTATGTGTGGAAAGTCTTACGAGATACCTTTTCTTTCAAAGGTTTTCGAAGTTAAACAAGTTTAAACCGTTTACTCACACCAGACCCATGTTTAACCCAAGTGTTTATTTTCTATTTTATTAAACTCTTGGGTACTCAAATTTTTACGAGTAGCCAAGGGATTCAGGTTAGCTTTGACGAATTATGGAGGAGATTTGGAGCAGGAGGCTTCAATGTGTAAATATATAGTGGTTCTGCTGTGCTAGTGTTGTATCTGTATTTCTGTGATGTACTTGAGTTGTAAGGAATAGACAGGTGTTTATAACTGTCTAGTTTGTGATGTATAAGCTGTATAACTCTGATGTATATGATACTATATAATATCTTATGTGATAATATAATTTATTCGTTCCGCTGTGAGATTCTGATGTTGTTTAGTTCTTTCTTTTCTATCTTTTCTCTTTTCTATCCCTTTCTTTCTTATTAATGATGCGTCTTTTTGTGGGATGAAAGATGGGTCGTTACACCATTTTACTTACTTAAGTCCATTTACATCTTATAATCACCACTTTGGATTATATACATCACTTTATAACTTAAGTATATTCATTCCATTCATTAATTACAACCTACAATTACATCAGCATTTTACATCTCAACTTTATATTCCAATTCAATTCAATCCTATTTCCATTTTATTTAACTTATCCTATGTTAAATTCCAACATATCCTGTTCACTTAAATTTGCTCAAGTTAAATTTTAATTCCATGATTAAAATTTTTATTCCCTTTACTCAACTATATCCACATGAATTTATAAGTTCAATAACTGATCTTCTTAACTTTTCAAATCTTTTAAATAGAATCCCATAATTCAATTACCCGGTTTTATTTAAAAACATTTTGAAATTTTAAATATACGTATATTCCCTTGGTATATCAAATCATACTTTTGACATCTCAAAACCACTTGGTTTTTCCCAAAATAATTCCCCTTTGGAATTCCTAAAACAAAACTTGTCTATCAAACAAGTCCAAAACAAGTAATCATACCCAACCACCATGGCAGCAATCCATCACCTAGAAACTCGAAAATAAATACTGATGATGTGGCCATCATCACTAGGATTATTTTCCAACGACTGAAGTGAGTTCAGTGCTTCCTTACTTCCAAAATTCAATTTAAAACAATTTCTTTTCAGGAATATCTCCAAAATAATATCACCATTATTCCTTTCAAACACTTGGAAAACATTTCAAAAATCTCTAAGATTTAAAAATTTCTCAAATCTTAGTTCAAATCCAATTTAAAACATTTTCCAGAATTTCCAGGATATAAATTCTGGTTTGAATCCAATTTTAGTTATACTCCTTTGTATAAATCATACTTATACAGTTTTCTATTTGGTTATATATATAACCATTTCAAGTTTTATAATCTATTCTAATTATAATATTAACAACCAAACATCCAAATATATATAATAATTTTAGAAAATTATTTCCTTTATATACAAAAATATTATTTTGGATAAAATTATTTCATTTACCCACTTTAAAACAATACTATGTCAGTTTACCATGTTTAAGAGTTTAGAAACCCCTATCGATACGGTTGTACTTCCCGTACCGACTAGAATTCATAAACACTCAACCGATAAGTCAATACAATATAAAAACATCTTATATTCACTAACAATTACACGCTCATATAATTAATACACTCATCTCATTCTAGAGTACTACTGACACTATCTCTAATGAGTAATCCCCACCAAAGCCTAGGTATATCGCCAACCTAAGCTCCGATACCACATGTGACGACCCGTGCTTTCGACCCTCGAAAATCGACATAAATACGCTCATCGTATAACATGTCGAACGATCAATTGCCGGAAAGAAAGATTGTTGATGGGAAAGAAAGTAGGTAGAAAAAGAAGAAACTAAACAAAAGAGAATCTCACAGCGGACTGAATAACATATAATATAAACAGTTCTTTACACAAATCAAAACTGTAATATACATATCTCACATCAGAGTACACAAATCAATAATTAACCAGCCTGGACAGTTATAACACCCTGCCCTCACAATTGCTGGTAATTTCAACCAAAAACACTACATCAGAAAAAAACAAGTACGAGAATACGTCTCGGTCTCCAGCTCATCTCCTGAGCTCCATAGCATCCTAACCTGAACCTGAAATACTCAGTCTGACCCGAACATTATAATAAAATAACACCCGAGTCAGTCTGGAAAACCAGCGTGAGAAAACACACTCAATTTGAATTATTAAAGTTTTCAAAAATCCTTTGAAAATCAAAGGTATCTCGTAAGACCACGCCACACATAAACACGACGGGTTTTTACCTTACGATAACTAAAACATTTCATATCAAAATCCTCTGATATTATAATAGTGTCTAAGTACAATTACTTATTCAAATAGCTGAAATGCTTGCATCTCACGTTTCAGCATAGTTGGGCACAATCAAAACCGTATGGCGCTTATTGGAGAATGGATTCCATCTGAATCACTAGGCATTGGGGTACCACATGTCACAGTATATGTCTAGAAACACTATACCAAGGACCATGCCAGGATCCCCTGCTACACAAGACCGGACTATCCCTAACCAGGATAGACCAAATATGCTATCACCCCGGGTGTTCCGACCCTCTTTCGAGCTCCTTCCATACATCGTAGTAATAAAATAATATCCGAGGTTATCTAGAAAGGTGATAGACATACCCTAGTTGGTTGCGACCCACTTAGCCTTGCTGCATCTCCCCTGATTTTCAGTCATTCTTGATTGATGAAGCTTAGAGGCTACGATTACCTTTTCAAGGAAATATCACTTAGAATGCTCATTGTCCTCCAATGACAATGTTATGATAGCATTCATCCATACAAGTCTGTTCCGGGTTCGAACGGAACCGAAGGCACTATTTCTACTACATCCATCTTGGAATCACCCTCAGGATTAGCAGCGATTAGCCCTTGCACTTCACTGTCCATCTTCGACTCCAAGCTCTTGTCTTCATTTCGAAAAAACGTACTCGTTGGATCGAAGTGGTTTTCGGATCACAAATCTGATCCCGGTCTCTTCGAAACAACGTTTGCTATTTCCGGTAAACTCAACCCCGGTTCTTTAGGAAATAAATAGACGAAAATAAGATCGGAGATCACCTTCTAACCGTTTGTGGACGGATTTCCTTATAAACATCCTAAAAGAACGAAACGAGTTCATACGTACAATATAGCACCTCGAACGGTAACTGTACCATATAATCCCGTGCTTCTTCTAGATATTTCCAAAGTTACATTTAGGTCCAGATTTTGATAGTCGGTTATTTAACTACCAAATAAACAATCACTTCAACCAAACACTTCAATTTCACTGAAAAACACCAAGTCTTGTTTAAATTAAATTTTGAATAAATTAAATCTCTTTATCCAAAGCTTGTACTTATCTTATCGAATTCAGTATATTCACAAAGTATCCTTTTTAAAAATATTTACAAACCCCTTTAAAAATAATGTGGAAAGTACCACTGCGGTATCAAACCATGGATCACAACTCAATGGTTACGTCTCTATCCCAGAGAAATCTAAGACTTAACTGCAGGCACTCACTGCTTCTGATTTACGCCACGCGAGTATACCATTACTTCCCGAAACTTTATTTAAAACTTATCTTAAAATAAGGCTTATAATTTCTAAAATAAATTTCCAAGTTAAATCTAGGCAGTTATACTTAAATAAGTTATTAACAAAGCTATATTAAAATTTAATAATTTATCTTTTAAAAACAAAAATGCCAACTAATTCTTAAATAATCATAAATCCTTAAAAATCATTATAAAGTAACCATTAATAATTAAATATGCTTTAAACAATTTAAAATAATTTAATAACTAATTTCCAGAATTTCTAACACTTTTAAATTTACCAAATTACTAATTGAAAATCCTCTTTTTAAAATAAGCCCATTTCTCGATTTTTAACTTCACTTCGTAAATTTAAAAATCTTACTCGAACTCCAATATAACCAATTTATACTTATTTCCAAAGTTACCTCATTTTTTTCCAACTCATTTAAAAATTTTGATTTTAAAACCTCCTTTATTTTAAACAAGTGCCACTTAAGCATTTATTATAAAAATCCCTTTTATAAACTTTATTCCAAAATCCCTATTCACAACACCCGAATAGTTACATTATAATTTCAACACAATTTACTTTACCCAATAGATTTAACCAAAAACTCTATATAAACATTTTACTTCAAAAATCCCCTTTTTAAAATTCTTTCAAATTCAAACCATATATATTATTGGTATTTTAAAATAACAAAATCAAAGCCCAACAACCATAACATCCATTCAATATGAATCCCACAGTAATCTATCACAGATTATTCCAACAGAACATATATCACTATATATGAAATTAAATTCAACATTTTGAGGAATCCAGTTGGATCCCTCCAACCTGTTTCCGTGCATCCACAGATGTTAGCACAACAAAAATAAATACCAATTCCGCTTCGAGGTGGAATATCGTGGTATATAGGGTCATCTGCTATTATGCAGAGCGCATAGGTTCTCATCCGCTATATATATGCGGGAATATCAATCACTCCAATATATATATTTACTACTATATATAATATCACATCCATCTGATAAAATGCAACAATTTAACCTATCAACTACTTATAAATTTTAACTATTTAAAATCAATCACTAGCAGTCCAAAATTGAGTGAGATTAACTCACCTTGAGTTTTAAATTCGCCAAACGCTCCAATTTTAAATTAAATCGAACATGTTCGATTTATTCTAAAATTTTTGCTAGCTTCGATTGACTCCAGATCTACACCACAACGTAGTGCTCATCGCTGCGATTCCGTCGCCGCTTGTTTCGTCCGATTCCGACCTCCTACGACCAAGAAACAAGATTTTAAAGATTTGAATATAGATTATATAAATTAATTTCTTTTATTTTATTTAATACCATCAGAAACGATCTGGGACCTTGCTTTTGAAACAAGGGGTCGTGGCCGTTCTCCCTTCCATCTCCCTCTCGTACGTTCCCAGGAACAAGTACCCATCGACGCGTCGTATATCCCATCGCCGTACCCACCACCCGCAACCGGAGGTCAATCCAGTAGCGCCACTTCGAAGCCCAACGCGAACCTCACCAACGCCAGAAAAACGGTCGCATGAAGTTCACCCAACGTCGAGCATTTTAAGGTTGAACGACGTGACTTTGAACCCCTATTTCGACCACCACGAAGCGCCATAACACATCTCGAACGTTGGATTTCTAGATCTTCCCACGCTCTTTGAAGTTGTAGTTGGAAATTTTCGCTATAGGTGAGTGGATTTGGAAGAAATCGAGGGGAAGAAGGAAGCTTATCGGCCATTAAAATAAAAGAGGCGGTTGCGCTATATCTCCTAGGGTTACTGTGCTGCAAGCATATATATATATATACACGTACACAATATTATTTTCAATTTATAACGAGCTTTTTCAAACGATCTCCAAACGAAGCATGCTGCCTGGCGTCCAAAAACTTGTTCGTCGATGGAAATTCTATCGGTTTAGAAAACCGTCAAACGAATTTAGAAATAAAATTAACTGCAAGCGCACGGCGTACACTTGTAGTACGTGGCGAATACGGGTCGATCCGCAGGGAATTGATAATTTTAAAATTCTATTCAATCAAATTAAACCAAAGTCGAGTGATTGTTAACTACCTAAAAGAAAGTAAAAACAAACTAAAACTGAGGATAATAAAAAGATGAGATTAAAGAAAAATTTAGAGGCAAATTCCCTCTCATGATCATATAAATCAACATAATGACATTATGATCTCTTTTTGGTCATTTGTGAGTTTAGTTGATGCATTTATCATAAGTATGGCCTAATTGTGTTATTAATTAACACACTTAAACCATCAAACTTTAATGCACCCTCTAACGCACTTACTAACTTCAATGAAAATGATATGAAATCAAAAGTAGAATCTATTTTAAGCATGGTTTATTAACTATTGGATTAGAAACATAAACCATCAAATTTTGATTCTAAATCCACTTCCATTACCATGATCATATGTAGATAAAGAGGTAATTAATGATTCATATGACTAAGCATAGCCTATTTGTTTTAAACAATATAAGCTATCAAACTCAATATTAAACACAAAACCACACAAACATCTACTTTCCATTAAGCACAAAAGAGACATAAAAGAAATTATGTTGCATCTACATGATTCAAGAGAGCTTCTATAACGACCCGTAAATTTCAACTGTTTTAATAACGCAATTAGTTGAAATTTTGTGAAATTTTAGACGATAAAATTTTGAAATATAAATTTGATATTTGGAATACTTCTAGTTAAACATAGCAACTGGTAAATTTTCGTCCGAAAATATGAAAATTTATTGCGCGCGTAAATTCACTTCAATTCAATCAGTTAAAAAGTAATAAAAATAAAATGTTTCCGAAACCTAAATATTTTTACATAGAAAAATTCTAAACCATCTTCTGAGCAAGATGTCAGTTTGTCGTTTTTCCAAATTCAGACATCTTTGGCTCCGTCGATCTTATTTTTCAGCGTTTTTCTTGCATTTTCCGCCAGTAGAAAAATTCGAATTTTATAAATCAAATTGTAACACTGATATCTGTATACCGTTTTGATCATCCTATCGTGCTGATCTCTGCGGTATATTCATTTCTGCAGTCGGAGTCCAGTACGTCGTGGAAACATGAAATGGTTTGCCATATCGGTATCCGTTCGTATTCTTTTGTTTACCTATATCTCTTCGTTATCCCCTAGACAACCAAACAGCTTTTTCTTTTAATAAATTACTGAATTCAATTTTTGAGTATCCGTTCACTTTCATTTATTGAGGCAGTTCGAAAATATAAAAAGAAATGAAGCGTGCAGTGCCTATTCAATTTTCTCGTTGTCTGTTGTTTTGAAAGAACTACACATCTCCCCACTTGGTTCTCTTCATTTCTTTCCACCCTCTCTATCTCCGACCTCCGCCATTTTTACGTGGCAGCCCGTAGCATCATCCACCATCTTCATGTCTGCTCTTCATTCACCTCACCGTGCAACCGACCCTCCAACCTCCTCCTTGCTCCGGCCTTCACCAAACCCTCCACGTGACAGCCTGAACCCATGCACCCACCTACGGCATTCTCTGACTGCCACCAAACTTCTCGCCCATTCTCCTTACCAACCACCGTGCCTCACCCACACCATTGCCCACCGAAACCACCAAGCCCAGCTCTCCACCTCCACCATTCTTCCCATCGCCGAGCTTTACCGAACTCCTCCTCCGCTCCTTCCGACTAGTCACCTCCGACTTGACAGCACACGTACAACCGCAACCTTAGCCAACTGCCTCTCCACTTCGACCTCGCCAACTTGACGCCGACAGCCGAGCCATCGCGAGCTCCATCTGCCGACCCGCCTTCAGCCGATCCACCTCATCTATTCTTCTCCGCCGAGCGATGTCCATCTCATCTCTACTACACGTATGTATTTTATATATGTGGTAAATGAACTGCAAGCTGTAGGCTATATATATTTTGGTTTAAGAATTTGATATTTGAAAATTTATAATGTTTAAAAACATATATAGGAAGATTTAGTTTTGATGAATAAGCTACCATAGTTTTAATATATATCTGCATGTTTTATTTATGAATTGGTTATATATATAATATACGTATGTTTTTCAAAGTTCTGTAGAGATATATATAGATTTATGTGTTAGCTTATATGTATGATTACCAAATAAGGTGTTAGTTTGCATGTTTATGTACAAGGTTAGATTTAACATACATTTAGTTTTACTTATGGGTTTGACTGTGCACTTATATTAACCTGTATAGTATATTAGTGGTAGTTTACCCGTGAGTCTGCATTCATATGTATGTATGATGTATATACAGAGCTTTTAAAAAAAAAAATTTGAGTTATTTTTTTTCTTTCTTGTCAGTTTAAATGTTGATTTGGCAAAGTATATATAGTCTGCATATTTTACATTTATTTTGAGTATAGTTATACTAGTTTTATAATATATTAGTATACTTTATGTATAGCATCTGTACATGTATATATAATGTGTGTAGACAAATTGGGTTACATGCATGGGATCGAAGTATATTTCCTTTTAAAACTTGTTCATATAGCCGTACAGTAGTTGTAGTGTTTGAAAGTGTTTATATATGAAAGGTTTCTGTAGTATATAGTATAAAGGAAGTTTGTCTTTTTTGATTTGTTTTACAAAGTATATATTATGTAAATTTTATATAAAGAATACATTTTGTATATTTTTCCCAGTTGCGTGCTATTCATCCATCTTGTTTTGTTACATTTTGGTCTACTTAGCATATTTCGTTTATTTACTGTTGATTTTAAACTGTTGCCATATATGGCTATTTTAATGACAAAAGGTATATATGTTGGATTCTAATATATGTGGTTGATTTAAAACATTGACATTATATATATACTTACTTATACCATTACCTTCCTCGACCCCATTCTGATTTGTTCCATCTACTCTTATTATCAGATTTGATCGTTGAATTCGTGTCGATTTTTGCTTTGCTTCGATTCGTCATTCAAATTCAGTGTCTGTATCAGTGTGCGCATCCATGTCATTTTCTGTATTCCTTAGCCCCGAAAGGTGAGCACTCACTCACGATTAACGTTCTTTTATTTATTAAATTTGATTTCAATTGAAACGACAATTGAAATATACTGCTGTTAGTTAATTACACTGTTATATATGCTATTACCTGTACCAGTTCACATGTGACATCTGACACCATTATCTGTTAATTATTTATGCGATGCTAATACAGTTTGGCTGATAATTGATTGATTGTTAATATTTATATTGGATGTTAAATTGTTAATGTTAAAATGATAAACAATATGAAATTGAACTTGATATAGGATAATTAAGTGTTAAATTTGATTTACTGACATTTGTATAATTTGACCCCTTTAACTGTTGAATTTATTGACACGTAGGATTTGTTTAATTACATTTTGAACCACTGAATGTATGTTGTTAAACTGATGATGTATGAAATTGTAATTGAATGACAAGTGAAAACCATAATGTAATAATCTTTAATCTACATGAAATGATAGTGTAGATTCTAAAAATAATTATATTAATTCGTACAAATAACAATGCGAATTAATACGGTTATTTCGGGATTATTTGAATTGATTATTGGATTGTTTTGTTTGATTGTTATTGCTTGTTTATTTACTTTGACACCATCCCAGTTATCACACTGCAAGTTCCCTTTGTTATGCTTTGATTTTGAATTGAATTGGAATCGGGTTGAAATGATAAATACCCAAATTTGAACTTTGAACTAGGATAGGAAATTAAATAAAACCCGATTGGTCAATAATTTGATTTAAAAATAAATGAAGATTTTATTCGAGTAAATAATATGGTTTTGAAATAAAGTTGAAATTTGAATTTTAATGGAAGGAAAATGTTAATATGTAATAATCTGAAACAAAATATTTACAAAGTAATTGATGGAAGAATGTTGTTTAATTTGAGAAATTATTGAATTAAGTTTGAAATTATTAAACTTTGAAATGATTTAATAATTAATTTTGAAATTATAATTAAGTTTGAAATTATTAAACTTTGAAATGATTTAATAATCAAGTTTGAAATTATAATTAAGTTTGAAATTATTAAACTTTGAAACGATTTAATAATCAAGTTTGAAATTATAATTAAGTTTGGAATTATTAAACTTTGAAATTATTTAATAATTAAGTTTTGAATTATTTAATAATTAAATAAGATTGAATTATTAAATGATTAAATTGAATTGAAATTCTTTAATAAGAAAAATTGAATTTTGAATAAGTGAATTTTACTTCGTAATAATTGGAATTGAGTTTCTTTATTAATTAAGTTTTGGAAAATTATTTAAGTAAGTAAATAAGTGAAATTGAATTTCTTTAACAAGAAATGAAAATGTGATATTTTTGGAATTAATGTAAGGCTTGAAATGTAAATAATTTGATTTGATGGATTTAATCTAATTCAATTTGTAAGTTTTGATATAAGGAAGTTGAATTTAAATAATGGATTTAATGGATTGGAAATATAACAGAATTTGTTTTGAATAACAAATTTACCTAACGAATATTAAATGAAATCGACAAATGAATTTAAATGGATTTGAATGTTGAATTAAATTAATTTAAATGATTTTCGGAATGAAACTTATATACGAACTTGAATTGATATTTGAATTGTTTTAAATGAATATTGAAATTGAATTATAAGATCTTGAAATGGTAATTTGAATGTTTTGAAATGTGAATTTTTGGAAATTGGTTTG
This sequence comes from Allium fistulosum, assembly GCA_030737815.1. Classification (NCBI taxonomy): domain Eukaryota; kingdom Viridiplantae; phylum Streptophyta; class Magnoliopsida; order Asparagales; family Amaryllidaceae; genus Allium; species Allium fistulosum. Next base: position 625,404,416 of record CM060905.1, on the reverse strand, counting down.
AAAGACAAATGAAATGTTGATTTACGAATTCTAATTGAATTGAAATTGATTTGGTTTTGAAATATATTAAACGACCAATCGGTGTAATAATTACGGAAGTTATTAAAGAGACCGGAATCGGTTATGGATATACTCTCTATCTAAACCGAAAACCACTTTAATAACTATACACGGAGTGATGATCCAGAATGAAGTGGTTGGAATGATGTACGTGATGACTGAAGAAAGAGAACGATAATGGATAGCCTTGACACTTGTGTCAAATTGGAAATGACTAAAACAGGAGCTGTGCCGGGCCAATGGAGGATTAACTACCTCAAGGGGACACACTTCTTCGAACTACTTATACTTGTTGTCGATTGGTGCACCCTTGATTTTGGGAGTGTTGTTTCACGGTGTTGCGGGCGCTGCGGCGTTGCGTTCTCACCAGTCCGGATCAGGCGAACGGTAGTATCACTACCTTAGGTATTACCTCATGTGCCTTGTCATACTTGTATTCCATTTATGCGCGACCACTACGATTTTGATTTGTACCTTTAGTATATGGATTGCCCTCTGGTGACTTCCGGTTTTGGGGAAACTACGGTCTTGTATATGCTTTTGGGAATAAAAATGTGTTAAGGGTGGAATGGGCCATGACTTAACGCTATTTTGATATCTTTATATATTACTGATAGACATTATCTACATAGCGTACATTACTACATAGTAGATAGTTTAACGGATCCTTAAAGGATGGTTATTCCAAACATCCTTTGAGTTACTTGTATTCCAATTGCTATTTCACTTGAGTTGGATTTATTAATATAAGAATGTTAATCCTGACTCGAGTGTCTTGTGTTTTTGCTTTACGCTCGGGTCAGACTGAGTGGTTCAGTTTTCGAGACTCACCTTTGGAGTTGGAGCTTCGCTTGGAGATCCAGCTATCTATCCAGCTTTCAGATATTCGATGATTCCAGTGATGTATTCTGATTTGTATCTGTTGTATCGTATTAGTCCTCTGTTGTAAACTCTGATGTATTTTATATATTCATATAGTAGCTTCATGAACTACTATCTCTTTTATTTCCGCTGCATTTATTACTCTGTGTCTGTGATCGGTAATTATTTATTTACTGTATATGTTCAGTTTTGCCAAATTTAAATTAACAACGGGGTATTTTGAGCAATTCAATTCTGGCATGAGTGTCTACCTATACACTTATAATGGATGCGAATGGTCCAAAATTCTGGGTCGTTACAGCTTCATTACCCCTAAATTGAAGGGATTAGCCTCTCATTTTTGTTATTAAATCAACAAATGTAGAAAGCAATATTAAACAAACAAGAAAAAAAAGAAAGGAAAATGAAAGCAAATGGAAAAGTAAACTAATCTAATTGCATAAAAGAAAATTTACACTACTAGCATGAAAGGAAATGAACATGTAAGTAAAAGGAAACACTAATTAACATTGCATAAAAAGAAAAGAAAATTACATAAAATAAAAATGACTAAGTAGCCATGAAAAGAGAAAGAGAGCTTTCTTTTATTTGATCTAAACTAAACTAAAGAGAAGGAGGCCTAAGAGAGACTAAGAGAGAGAAGAGGGTTACATGAAGATATGGGGTATTTATACAAGGGTTAAACCCTAATTCATATTTTTGGGGAATGCCCAAAATGCCCTTGTAGGAAGTGTGGTGGCCAAGTTATCATTAGCTTCAATAATCCCTCACTTAAATGTACATGAAACCATTAATTCCATAAGCATGTGCATTAGCCTCTAATTTGTACATTAAGGTAGGTGGGTAGGTGGGGTCCTCCATTATCTTCACTTTGAATTATTTCCATCTTCATTTGTTCTCTTCACTCTTGTGCATGCATATGTCTTCATGAAACCACTCCTATTTGTGATCAAATTCCTACACAAATATATATAAATTTCCAATTAATTTTTCTCAAATTAATATATGCACAAAAATGACCATTTTGCCCTTGGATGAAGATGAATATGTGACGATTTGAAAATAATATGAATTTTGGTTTAAACAAGTTAAAATACCCAATATGATCATTTATTTAATTTAAATAGGTTAAATATGGTGGTAAAAATAAGCACATTTACATGCACATCATTTATAATGTTTTAACCCTATTCTGAATGCAATGGAACGTGTTTAGGGGTCCAATTCGATCGTATGTGGAAGATAACATTTTGAATCGATTTAAAATATTAAATTTTTGATATTTATTTCAACGCGTTTCTATTTCGTACGACCAAATGGTAACTCCAAACACTACGAAATTTGAAATCCAATAATAATACACTATTATAGATCCAATGGAACTAGTTTATTCGAATTCCAAGACTGTGCCCCAGAAGGCTATTTTAACGCATCGCTTAAATCGAGCGATTTTCAAAATCGTCGAAATCATTTAAAATTTCAATTTTCAAAACTTACTAACCCATTTATAATTCAAATAGAATTTATATCCATATTTGAAATCATTCCGATTTATATTAAATCAAAATTCGATTATTTACACTATCCCCATATATTAAATTTCACTATTTAATTAATATATAAATTTCAAATTTTAATTTATCGACTTTAAATTCCATTCAAAAGCCCACTATCATCACTCTAAGCCAAACAGAGTTTAAAATCAACTTAGAAATCATTTCTATTCATATCTAACCTGGATTCCCATTTTTACCCAATTTCCACTATTAAATTCCTGTTTTACCAGATCAATTAAATCGTTATATTTGGAATTTTAATACTATTTTACTGATTCTTCCAAAATCTCCATATTCAAAATCAATTAATAATTCAATTTCGACATTTAAAATAAATTAATTGTTCAAAACTAAACGACCAAAATTCCGGGTCGTTGCATTTGATATACAGTACTTTGAGACAGTTCCCCTTACACCAGTCCTTATGTCTGACCTGCGTTATGTCTTTTTATACTTTTGTCATAACAACTATTGGGTACTCAATTGGGTAGTTTAAGAGTTAGGTGCTTTTGGGAATAGGCTATCGGAGTGCGCAGCTGGAGCATTTTGGAGGCGTGGCGTTGATATTTTGAGATATATATATACTTGTTATTTTATTATACATCTGTTATTTGTATATGAGATTGTTGTATCAGATATTTATTCAGAACTCCGTGCTTTTGGAGTTGGTGTATTCTAACTATTCTGTACTCATAATTATTTGTCAATTGCTTCCGCTTGTGCGGTCTCTTATACATTGTTATGCTATTCTTTTCATGTATATTCAGTATATTATAAATTGTTATTCTATTGTGAGATTCTGTTAATGTCTTGGTTTAGTGTTTTGTTCTAATTTTACCCCAACAATATGTCTTTTGGGTATTCCTTAAAGGGCGGGTTGTTGCACAATTGGATTCTAGACTTAAACAAGATCAACTTATAAAAGATAAACTTTTTGGCTAACACCATGGATTAGTACCGATCCATCAAAAGGTCAAAATGCTATAATTCAACTTGTACTATGGATCTACATGCTATTTTGGAGAATAAGACAATTTTTAAAGATGGGGGATGGATCGACACTAATGGATCAAAAGTAAAATTCTGCTCCAAAGACCCAAAGCTTGAAAATTCAAGCAAAAATGGAGGAAAGAAACAATTTTGGACCATGTCATGGATCAGTACCGATCCATGGATAAATCAGAATCGATCCATCAAATTTATGATTTTGGTCTTATTTGACATGCTCTTTCTCCTGACATCTTAAATTTGACTGTTCAATAAATTCAAACTAGTTCTGGTGATTCTAACATATGGATTTAACTATAAGTAATCTCCATCATTCGAAAAGGGACTTTTGGCAAATTCATTCGATCTTTGAACTTCTTGTTAAGGAAACTCAGCCAAATTCGAAATCCATCACTTGTATTCTAGGAATTGCAATGTAATTTGGTCATAACATTGAAAAGTAATCAATAAAAACTATTAGGTGGACCAAGGACAGAGATTGGCTAAACCACTATAAAAACTTTGTGTATTTTCTCTTTCTTTTGTATTGCTTATTCTTTTTTTTATTTCATTGTGATCATTTGGGATGTTAGTCTATTTTGAAGGCTTACAATTCCCTGCCCAAATCGACTCTTCTTTGCTCCCCTTCTTTATAAATCCCTTTAAATCTTACTCCTTCATTAACCATAAAATTTTAATTCAAGCCTTTTTAATCCTTTAGTTGATTACATTTTCAAGTAAATTCTAGTGTATTCAAGTTTAAATTTGTGTTATGTTTTGACATACATTTTCTAATGTTTTTTCTACGATTTCTGTAATTTTTCCCAGAATATTCTCCTCTAATTCATTGTGATCCAATGCAAATTGGACCCCTCAATGAACATTTTGGTTTATTAATTTTTTCTTGTAGATGTTATCGACGGACAAAGTATCAGTTAACACTCGGTACTCTTATCTAATGATATAATTTTTTAACAAGTGATGCCTTGATTTCAATAATTCACAAATGAAATAATTTGTAGCTTGATTTACAATATCGGCATTTTTAACTACTTGTTGAAAAAGGTTATTGAAGTATGAAAGCATATATTGTTGATCATACTGATCAGTGATGGGCGATGATTCAAACTTTGCTTCATGATTACGTTTGGATAGCTTAATAAGATATTTGTTTCAATGTATTATGTAAGAGACGTGTAGTTACGATGATCGGACATAACTTTGGTAATTTTGTTATTCAGAATTATATAGACTTGCTTAATGGTGTGGAAACTGAATTATTGTCAAATTCCATATATACACAACCAAGACTGGGATGGCATGATGATCTGCCTACGACATTTAGAACTAGACTAAGGTCGAAACAACACATCAAGAAAAATGATCGATTACATTAATGGTTTGGTCATTTGAAATTTATAGAAGATGGCAAGTCATGTTCATCATTCCAAATGAGCTTTCAAATTTGGATTCCATTGACAGTTTGAGTAATAAGAACGTTTTTATGACGGTTCATCAGGAGTAGTTTTTAGGGTCAATCCCCTTGAAAATTAGTTTAGTTTTTCGCCAAATATTTTCTTTATTATGTGCTTATTTCTTTTAATTAATTAATGAATCATGTGTTGTCACTTTAATTTAACTAATGATTTTTCATATTTAATTTCACGTGTCTAATTTATTTTAATAAAAAACGTTTAAAATATATTAATCATTAAAAACAAATAAAAAATGCACAACCTCATTTGCAACCATCTCAAAATAAGAAAACATTGTTCCTCCTTTTCCAACCTCATTAGCACTTCAATTCAGAGATGAAAGAAGAAAGTATATCTTAAAACTAATTTTGTAGCATATCATTAAAAATCAACTTATATTTTAATTTTAATTAAATCAAATGTTTACTTTTTACCTCCCACTTTAACACATGTCATGTTTATTTATGAAATAATATATGTCATGTTTATCTTTAATTAGTGTTAGCACCAAAGTTGGTCACTAACCTCGTTGAGAAAGATTGTGTAGAGAGATTAATGAAGAAGATGAATTAGAACTAAAAAATAGTGTAATTCAATGCCAAAAGAACAACAAAAACGAGAACACAAGATTTATAGTGGTTCAGCGTAACTGCCTACGTCCACTTTGAGTTTTGATCTTTATTTCTTTCATAAGTAGTTGAATACAGATACAATCCATATATTGATGACTTGAATGCAAGTTTGAACTGAAAATAATCAGTCTTGAAAGTGGCAGAGTCTCCCCATTGTTCTCCCAAAAAAGGACCCTTTCATTGTGCTACTGCCCTCCTATTTATAAACGAGATGGGTTGGACTTCCCTCATGGGCTTAGGAACAAGGTGCCTCTGCCCATAGTAGGTGAATCTGCGCACCAGGCCAGGCAGGTCGAATGCTCTTGCTTTGTTGTGGGCCTGACAATTTGCTACCACCTCCAGTCTCTCCTTGATCAGAATCTTGTCTAGTGCTAATGATAATTTATTCAACTGTCGTTTTGTAACCGGGCCAAGATGCCGGTTAACATTTGCCCCCCAAAGTGTGTTGTGTGAAGCAACACAACACGCTTTGAATCAGCGAGTATTCCTTGTCTTCAGAAAGAAATCCACCGTGTTTCTTGAATAGTCATTATCCTCCAATTTATCCTCCCAAGGTGTTGTATCCTTCTTTGGTCATCGTGATGCTTGGTCGATTCCCAATATTATAAATCCAGGGTTGTAGTTCATCAGTGGCCATCCGTGTCTGATTTTGCAGAGCTAATAAGCTTCGGCTATCTGATCTAGTCTTCTCTTAATAACCCTTAGTGATAATTCAATTTCTGTTGATTTCAAGAAGTCGAACTTTTTTGGATGTACACATGCACGTTCGGGTACATGTTCTTGCCATTGGCTTGCGGATGCGTTTTATATGTTCATAAGTCATCGCCAACTCCATCTAGTTTAATTGCAATTCAATCGCGATTCCTTGTTTGTATTTTCTTTGAAATAAGGGTTGCAATCAGCCACTTGAGGAGTTTTCCAAACCTCGCTTCAGTACAGACTCTATGATTTTGTTCACAGCTTCAACCTGTCCATTTGCAGTTATAATGGATTATGGAAGGTCATAAGGACAGATTACGTTACGAATAAAGAAGTTGATTATTTTCTTCATCTTGGTCGTGGTTAAGAGTTCTTCATCTGCCCATTTAGTGACGTAATCAACTGCTATGATGGTGTATTTCGCACCACCTTAAGGATTGACAAGAAGATGATTTCAGTGCCCCCAAGTGGCAAACGGCTATGAACTAGCCATTTGAATAATTTCCATCGGCGGGGTTCCCAGATTTTTTGCAAACATCTTGCACTCGTCACATTGTCTAGCATGATCAACCGCATCTGGGTTGATAGTTGGCCAGTAATACCTGTAGCAGAGTATCTTCTTTATCATGGTTTTCCCCCTGATGTTATTACCGCATTCTTCTTCATAGACTTTGCTCAAGATATCATCATGGGCGATATGCCGAAGCATGGGGATGGATAAACTCCTTTTGACACACGACTTATTCTTAGATGATTTGGCGTGAAGCTATGAGGAGGATCTGTCGTTTTCCATTCCTCCATTCAGTAAGAATTCCTCATTGTAGATAGTCTTTGATAGGAGTCAACCATGACACCTTTTCATTTTGTTCGTTGAGTACGTGTGTAATGATGTAATACGTGAAGTCGGTTAGTAGTTCTTGGACTTGGCCGAGATAAGGAGCAAGACAATGCCCCCTAGCAAGATCAACTTCCTTAAATTTGTATACTACCAATCAAGAATCACAAAAGATATGTAAAGTTTTCACTTTAAATCCTCTGGCAAGTTTGAGGCTGGCAGTCAAGGCTTCATACTAAGCATCGTATTTTGTTACAGGTAAATCGAGTTTTAGGACGTAGTAGATTGATCGTTCCTCAGGAGTCATTATCATGACTCCTATGCCATAACACTGATCATTGGATGCTCCATCCGCGTACATTTTCCATCTTATGGTTGGTTCTCTGCTACTCTTTGAGTAGTCATCTAAGGTAGTGAATTTGGGTGTGAGGTCTGCTAATTTCCGTCCTTGGATAGCCCTTCGTGGGAAATAAGTGACATCAAATTAGCTTAGTTCGATATTATATTTAAGTAGTCTTTCAGACGTCTCAGGTCATTGTATTCCCTGTCGCAACGGCTGGTAGGCATAGACATTGATGGGGTGAGCCTAAAAGTAAGAGTGGAGCTTTCATGATGAAATCAATATAGATTGTGCTAGCTTTTGTAGCTTCGGGTTGATATCCAATGCATGGCTCGCGATAGTTAATGAAATCACATATGCATGTCAGAATGGGTCCAAGGGAACATATCATCATTTTTTTAGAAAAATCCAACTAATTCTTTTATCATCACTGCACTGAGCTGTGATCCGATATTCAGCACCCGGAAAGGGTTGCCATGGCTGGCTGTAATGTCGACCGTCAGCTTAGCAGGTGCCATCCGGATTCTTTGAGTAAAGATGTAACTATTTTACATAACATTCAATGTGAAATATGGTTGGGACGGCCAATGTTGATGGTTACTCTAGTCGAATCCTAGAGTCTTGTCATGAGTTATTGAGTCTAATAACGAAGGGCTCAGAATGCTCTAATATATTATCAGCAAATGGCCAAAAGTCAAGCTTAAAAGCGCATTAAAGGAAATGTCGAGTGGGGGTCAGCCTCGAGTGGCATGCAACTGTATAGCTGGATTTTGCTATGAGTTTGAATTTGCTTGTGCATTCGAGTAACGCACTTTCTATTCAATGCATTCATGACTCTTTACCCATCCTTCGGGTTGGAGTGAAAGTCAATTGCCCATGAGCTAAGGTATCGATTTAACGATTCTATCTCTAGGCATCCTTTCGGTCATTGCCTTGAGTAGCTGTAAGCACTATATATAAGTCTAATACTGAGCTATCTTTGCCAGTTTTTGGACGACCATGCGTCTTCTCCCAGTCTCGGGTTGATAAATGTACTGCATGGACGGTTGAGTCTCGTCCTAGCTATGTTTATGTTTTCACCTAAACTCCAAAGACATAGAGGTGATTGGTGAATAGTCGGTTCACATTCATCTTGCTTCTCGCTCGTGCCCCCAGCATTGATTTGGCCAGGTCACTAGTTGGATGGTCGAACTTCATCCTCAGCGGGTTAATAATCCTCCTGTCGATTCCAGGCCGAAGTTTGCGGAATAGAAAATGGTCGGAATCCACTCGTCTATTTATCGATGTTTATACACCACTCTGCATTCTGGTGACTTAGTGTTATTCTCGCCCCGGTTGACTCGCGCCCAATTTGTGTTCATGCTTCGGTCCACGCTCCGGGGACTTAGAGATTTGTCGAACGGTTTATGCTTTAGTCCACAGTTCGAGACGCAGAGATTTTCGTCAACTCGTTTATACTCTAGTTCGCACTCTGGGAACTTAGAGTAATCTGGTCCGCTTCTAGGATTTAGGGATTTTTCTGAAGTCGTCTATAATCTAGTCCATGCTCCGGGGACTGAGAGTACTGTAGTCCGCACTCTGGGGACGTAGAGGTTTTTGAGTCATTTATACTCTAGTCCGCACTCAGGGACTTAGAGTACTTTAGTCCGCATTCTGCCTCCCATTCCAGAGGGTGAGACCCCCCGGATGGCTGAGATTTTGCCTGAACCTGGTAGATAATCCTTCTCTTTAAGATTTCGAAAGTCGTTATTCTTTATGCAGGACTATTGCATTCTAATGCTTGTTTTCCACGATTTTGTGCAGGCCGTTCTGACCCCGAGCCCACTTCGAGGAGCGATGTCGCCAAGGAAATAGGGGAGAAAACAAGTGAAGCCACTCACGCAGGGGAGGGTCCTGGTCCAAACGCTCAGGTGATCGGAGCGATTGATGAAGACAAGTCTGAGACCTCCTCTCCTACCGATAGGGGTTATGAAGTAGAAATTACAGGCGCCTCTGAGCACACATCTGAATTGAGCATGGAGGAGCGGCTCGAGAAAGAGACTGAGGAGATAGTCAAGGTCATAGTAGAGCCCCGAGTTGTGGACTTGGACGATCCTTTGAACAAGCCGTTGAAGGTCATCCTTCCTAGCGGGTCCAAGCCCATGGAAGGCCCCCGTACTCCTTCAGTTGCTACCCCTCTATCAAAGAAGAGTACCAAGGGTAAATGCTCTGGAGAGGAGCCGTCTGGAAAGAAGTTGAAGAAGCACAAGAGGTGATTACTATCCTCGTTCAACGAGAGTTAGTTTAAGTCATGTAATTATTTTCATCTATTTCCTTAGTCCTTGTAAATAGAATGTCGACTCCGAACTTTGGAGGGGTTGTAATAGAAACTCATTTCTGAATAAGGTTTAGTTCCTTTTTCTGTCTTACAAAAGACTCTTATTGTTCAGTTTTCTTTGTGATTGTGATTTTAATCCAAGCAGTTGTGAGTAACATAGACTTCTCATTCCATCTTCATATAACTCAAAAACTCTTCGGGAGTCGTTGAGCTTCCATTCTGTGCTTCGAGCACTTAGAATACTTTCTAGCCCGTATGTCAGGGATTTGACAAACTCAAGTCATCCGTGTCATAGTTCATATTTAGGGAACTTGGAGACCCGATTCGCTTATATTCGAGTCCGCACTCTGGGGAGTTAGAGTACTCCAGTTCGCACTCTGGGGACTTGGAGGTTTAAGTCATTTATACTCTAGTCCGCGCTCTTGGGACTTAGAGTATTCTAGTCCGCGCTCTGGGGACTTGGAGGTTTAAGTCATTTATACTCTAGTCCGCGCTCTGGGGACTCAAAGTACTCCAGTCCGTGCTCTGGAGACTTGGAGGTTTAAGTCGTTTATACTCTAGTCCGCGCTCTGGGGACTTAGAGTACTCCAGTCCGCACTCTGGGGACTTGGAGGTTTTAGTCATTTATACTCTAATCCACGCTCTGGGGACTTAGAGTGCTCCAGTCCGCACTCTGGGGACTTGGAGGTTTAAGTCATTTATACTCTAGTCCGCGCTCTGGGGACTCAAAGTACTCCAGTCCGTGCTCTGGAGACTTGGAGGTTTAAGTCGTTTATACTCTAGTCCGCACTCTGGGGACTTAGAGTACTCCAGTCCATGCTCTGGAGACTTGGAGGTTTAAGTCGTTTAAACTCTAGTCCGCGCTCTGGGGACTTAGAGTACTCCAGTCCGCACTCTGGGGACTTGGAGGTTTAAGTCGTTTATACTCTAGTCCACACTCTGGGGACTCAGAGTACTCCAGTCCGTGCTCTGGAGACTTGGAGGTTTAAGTCGTTTATACTCTAGTCCGCGCTCTCGGGACTTAGAGTACTCCAGTCCGCACTCTGGGGACTTGGAGGTTTAAGTCGTTTAAACTCTAGTCCGCGCTCTGGGGACTTAGAGTACTCCAGTCCGCACTCTGGGGACTTGGAGGTTTAAGTCGTTTATACTCCAGTCCGCGCTCTGGGGACTTAGAGGTTTAAGTCGTTTATACTCTAGTCCGCGCTCTGGGGACTTAGAGGTTTAAGTCCTTTATACTCTAATCCGCGCTCTGGGGACTTAGAGTACTCCAATCCGCACTCTGGGGACTTGGAGGTTTAAGTTGAGAGTAGTCGTATTTCCACTCTTTAATTTGTATTCATCTACTATATCGAGGCTAATGTTGTCGAATGAACAATCGAACCACGTTTGCTCACAAAATGGGATTCTGCCCCCAGGATGGGGGACGGAATTTGAAAAATGGATGATCGATTCTCGTCAGCTTGGTGATTATTGCTCTTCCAATCAAGTCAAGGAAGGGGGTATACGACAGATGGTTGGATCACATCCATGTTGGGTTAGATAGCCAAATCTATTACAATTGCTCCGTATCTCCTTCTAGAAAATAAGGATAATAGATTGTTGAGTAGACAAAGTAAGTTGCATCTGTTCCAAGGTGCAGTTGTGTCCATATATTGAGAGCGATGGTTAACGAGCAGGCAGTCTACCATAGCTACTTCAAGTTGGGCATTCGAACAACCTTTTGTGTTCAGGGTAGGGTTTGATGTGTAGATGATCAAATCACGTCCACTTTAGATGGATCGCGGCGTCACTAAGCTTCATGAGGGGTATCTGTATTTTGTCGAACTTTGTTCTATGACTCAATTGGAGTGGATGATCGGTTATGTTGGCTTTGTATTGGGCTCTGACCGTGATGAGATTTTCAATCTCTAGTCCTTGGCCCCAAATCAAAGGCACATGGTTGATGATGAGCGAACGAATCATGCTCGTCTTGATGAAACTCCACAAATCTGATTAAGGTCTGCGTGGATTGGTTGGAAGCTAACTTTGAGTACTTGGTCACCTGCATCATTTTGGAAGAAGTTTAGTTTAAGTCTGTTGCAATTCAAAGCACATTTCAAATTGAAATAGAAAATAATCCAAAGAAGTTTGGGATAAATCTCATTGATAAGTGGAGCAGCATCGTGTGCTTGCTGTTCAACTCTGCCCCTAGCCCCTTCTAGCGGGATGCCGACTGCCAACTGTTCAATTATTAATTATAGTTCTTTATTGATGGGCATCCGCAGTTCCTGGCTCGCCCTTCTATGAGGCTTGCATGTACTACTGAAGCTTTCTTTTCCGAAAAAGCTTTTCGATCACACCTCGGAGGTGTTTGTAATCGCCGATGTCAGGATCAGTGTGCATCTTGGAATATACAACATTCCTCCGATTTTCTCTGGACTTCGATGGGCTCTCTCGAGGTTGGTTTCCAGTACCAATTTGAGTCGTGAGCTTCCAAGCAGAGGCTATCGATTGAATCTATCAAAGAGCATATGAGTCGAATTTTGAGATCTTGTTTTGTCTACTAGAATCAATGTCCTTAGCCGACAGGCCTACATTGTTATTTTTCCTAGTATGCTCCACTCCACCTCACTTTAGTTCTGATTCATCTAGAGGTTGAATTTACTCAAACGCGGTCAGTATGATACCCTTGTTAGTATTTGGAATAAATTGCTTAGAGCCAAACATTGGTTTGCTTGGAGTCACTAAATTCAAAGTGCTGGGTCAGCGAAGAATGGTGCTTGGAGTCATCTTGATGTTTGCTAGAGTCATATCATCTATGTTCTCCAACCTTTGGGAGTACCGTTTGAATAGCGGTTGCTTGGCCGTTCATAAGCTACCGCTAGATCCTCTATGCCCTGGTCGATCATGGGATGTCAAGTAAGAGGATAGAATGTTCCTTTATTAAGTTGAGTTTTGAATTCACTATCCGGAGGCATTGCGCTGCGGCTGCGTTTGCTAGAGTCATTTTCGAAAATTTGGGTCGTACCCGAAAAAGATTTTTTTTGTAAATAGGGGTCGTATAAGAGACCGGTGTAACTTAAGTTTCGATCGGCATTGAGGGCCATTCGGCATGACAAAGTTGCTCGGCATACAAGATTGTTCGGTATCCACACTGTTCGGCATCCACACTGTTCGACATTCCACACTGTTCGGCATTCACACTGTTCGGCATCCATACTGTTCGGCATTCCACACCATTCGGCATTCCACACTGTTTGGCATTCCACACCGTTCGGCATCCACACTGTTCGGCATTCTACACGTGTTCGGCATTCACACTGTTCGGCATTCACACTGTTTGGCATCCACACTGTTCGGCATTCCACACGTGTTCGACATTCACACTGTTCGGCATCCACACTGTTCGGCATCCACACTGTTCGGCATTACACACGTGTTCGGCATCCACACTGTTCGGCATCCACACCGTTCGACATCCACACCGTTCGGCATCCACACTGTTTGGCCTGGAGGTATGGATCGGCATTCGGATGTCGCTCGGCCTGGAGGTATGGATCGACATTTGGATGTCTCTCAGCCTGGAGGTATGGATCGGCATTCGGAGTCGCTCGGCCTGGAGGTATGGATCAGCATTCGGATGTCGCTCGGCCTGGAGGTATGGATCGGCCTGGATACCGCTCGGCATAGGCATTTTCTGGAGCGGTCGGCATACGCCTTTTCTGGAGCGGTCGGCATACGCTTTTTCTGGGGCGATCGGCATACGCCTTTTCTAGAGCGGTCGGCATACGCCTTTTCTGGGGCGATCGGCTGAATTGCCTTTAGAGGGGGTTCGGCCTTCATTCAACTTGAGTGCAAACTTCAACGTCCAATCCCCAGATCTTGCGTACATCAGTGAATCCAATCTACGGCTATCAGCTTCCTTTAGATTTCTTTCAAATCTGAGTAGAATAGGAAGTTTTCTAGTAAACAACTGGATCTATCTTGCGAATATGGAAATCCACTAGTAGACGATGAGATCCAATCAAGCTGAGAATTCAATTCTCAGTGAAAGCACCAAAGTGTTAGCACCAAAGTTGGTCACTAACCTCGTTGAGAAAGATTGTGTAGAGAGATTAATGAAGAAGATGAATTAGAATTGAAAAATAGTGTAATTCAATGCCAAAAGAACAACAAAAACGTGAATACCAGATTTATAGTGGTTCGGCGTAACTGCCTACGTCCACTTTGAGTTTTGATCTTTATTTCTTTTACAAGTAGTTGAATACAGATACAATCCATATATTAATGACTTGAATACAAGTTTGAACTGAAAATAATCAGTCTTGAAAGTGGCAGAGTCTCCCCATTGTTCTCCCAAAAAAGGTCCCTTTCATTGTGCTACCGCCCTCCTATTTATGAACGAGATGGGTTGGACTTCCCTCATGGGCTTAGGAACAAGGTGCCTCTGCCCATAGTAGGTGAATCTGCGCACCAGGCCAGGCAGGCCGAATGCTCTTGCTTTGTTGTGGGCCTGATAATTTGCTACCACCTCCAATCTCTCCTTGATCAGAATCTTGTCTAGTGCTAATGATAATTTCTTCAACTGTCGTTTTGTAACCGGGCCAAGATGCCGGTTAACAATTAGGTTGTAAATATTTAGTATATGTTATGTATTATTTTTATAATGTTGGATCAGGTGCATTTGCAATGGGGGTAAAAATGGGGAATTTTAAAAAACTCATTTTTATTAATTTGCACTAGATCATAAGTTGTGTTTGCATGAATAAAATATTTGCACTAGATCAATCCCAAGATCATTTCTACAGTGTCTCGAGAAAGAAACCGCTAACTCCAATTGTACAAAGACACATGCCAGCAGGATTAGATGCGTGAATGACAAGTTAATCCCTATCCGTAGGCATGAACTTGAGGGGAAAATGTTGCTCAATTTTCTTGCAAGTAATGTGTGTCTGCCCGCTTCTTGGCCCACGTCTAGGTCCGCATCTTGGCTCACACGGTTCAAAATATAAGCATCTCGGCCTGCATGGTTCAAACTATTAGCATCTTAGCCTACATGGTTTTGATGGATCGCACCTCAGCTCACTTATTTCATTGGGTTCGAACTTGCTCAAAGCACAAGGCCTCTGCTACAAGAAAAAAACTCATTCAACACCAGAACTGCATGAGCCATACAATGCTCACGATGTCATCAACATACCTTGAGAAATAGCATCTTAACATGTAAATTACTATCCATAAGTGGTGACCTAGGCAACACTACCTCGCCCATGCTTAGATTAACCTAGATGGTTTCATCATCCTTTCTTCAACGAGGTTCTCCGTCCTTGTTCCACCTCAGCTGTCCACGCCTTTTTAAGCTCCCTTATCTTGATGTGGCCATCTTTGGCTATTGGCGCCCTATTGCCCTTACAAAAGAAGTTACGCCAACACTGTTTGTCTAAAGAGAGTGATGTTAGAGCCATGTATTTTGATGTTTTGATCATGACAACTGTATAAGTATATATTATATGAACTAACCAAATTTGAAGGAGAAGATACCATTCTACTCGATGATAGATCGAAGACCAAGATTTCAAAGAGAAAGTTTCAAATTTTATAAATGGTTTTTCTATAGTCTAGTTAGTAGTTAATCAATGTTAAAATCTCTCGTAAGTGGTATATGCACACACACATGGTTTTAAATTACTTTTAAAATCATATACACACTATAGAAATTAATTATAATAAGTTACTAATCAAAAACCTTCCAACAAGAAGTTTATATGGCAGAAAACACCTGTTTTAGTCGACTGAACATGTGTGTCCAGTCAACTGAAACATGCACAGGTGCACAAATAACTTTGAAGGTTCAGTCGACTAAATACCCCCATTTAGTCGACTGAACCAGGTGTCTTTTCAAAATAAATTTAAAATTCGAAATTGTTTGAATTTTCAGATGACTGAATTTCTCTCCTCAGTCGACTGAATATTCATAACGGCTATTTTCTGAACGTTCACCTTCTTTTAACGAACAGAAACAACTTTTAATCCAACATTTGTTTCTGTATCTTTTGGCCGTAACTTTTCATGAAAAATTGCATCTTTTTAAGCTCTATATATAGCCTTGAATTCAGTTGTTTTCAATAACTTAATACCCTGATTCTATTCTAATATTCTTGCTATCTAAATTCAGCCATTTGCTTTCATAAACATATTCTAATTACTCGCACATTCAAGCACAATTTATTTGTGATTAAAATTACTTCCAATCTTCAGAACTACACTATGTACCACAAAGGAAAAGATTATAGGAAGGGTGTACTCTAAAGACTTATCCACGCTATCTACAGAGCACAATCAGTCGAGAAAACTTTCTGTATTGTTGAAGTCCTGTTTGGTTGCTCAGGCGGTAGAAGTCCTATTCGGTTGTCTAGGCAGTAGAAGTCCTGTTCGGTTGCTCAGGCGGTGTAATACCTATTCCTCCAGGTTAAGAGAGGGTTGATAGTAGAATTCCAGAAGGAGTTTGGGACTAGACGTAGAACGAGAGTTCGAACCAGTATAAAAATCCCTGGTGTCATTTACTTTACTATTTACTTTTTATATTCATATTCCGCACTAGTAGATAACTTAGATTATATCCCATATTACGATCCATAGTAGCACTTTCATTTGGCATCAGAGAAAGGCCTTCATATAACCATAACACCATTATATGATACATAGTTAATATGGAAAATAACACTAACACAAGTTTTGTTGAAGGTCAATCTACTGCACGACCACCACTATTTAATGGTTTAAATTACAATTATTGGTTAACTCGAATGAGAATTTTTATGCAAGCAAATAGATATTATACTTGGAATATCACTCAAAATGAATACACTATATCCACTACACCCTTTGCATAATGGTCAAATACACAAAAGATAGATGCTACATCAAATGCAAAAGCTATGAATATGTTATTTTGTGCCTTAGACAAAAACTAATTTAATAGAGTTAGCGTGTGTACAACTGTTAATCAAATTTGGAGAACTCTTAAAGTCACACATGAAGGAACTAACAAAGTTAAACAAAGCAAGATTTCTATGCTTAAAAATCAGTTCCAAAATTTCAGAGTGAGACCAGATGAAACTATAAATGACATGTATTCTAGATTTCAAGACATAAATCATTCACTATTGGAATTAGGAGAAATTTTTTCAAATTTTGATATTGTTTCTAAATTTCTAAACTCTTTAACGGATGAATGGGAATGAAAAGTCTTAGCTATTGAAGAAGCTAATGACATTTCTACTATTAAACCTGAAGAGTTAATTGGAAACCTTATGTCATATGAAGTGAATTTGCAGGCTAAGTGAGATCAACCGCAAGACAAAAAGAATATTGCATTCAAAGCTGAACAAGAGGAGTCAGATTCAGATGAAGATGATATGACATTGATCACAAAGAATTTCAAAAAGTTTCTAAAATTCAGAAAGAACAAGTAGTTTGGAAACAATAGGAGAGACAACTCCAACAAACTGCCAGTCTCAAATCTCGAATGCTACGAATGTCATAAGAAAGGTCACATGAAGAAAGAATGTCCTGATAGAAAGAAAGATAGATTTAAGAATAAGAAGGACAAGTACAAAAAGAAGAAGGCATTCTCAGTTACATGGGATGATTCAGAATCATCTTCATCATCAGACAGTGACATAGACAGCAATTCTAAACAATCTAACTCCGCTTTATGGCTTCAACCAACAATGTAAGTGATTTATCTTTTGATGATTTAATTGAGATAAATTCAAAACTGTTAGATAAACTCAAAAAAGTTAAAAGAAAGTATAAAGATGCACTAGAAAAATTAAACAGAACTGAAATAGAAGTTAATATGCTAAGAGATGAAATGAAAATTTTAGAGGAAGAACTTGTTAATACACAAGAATCTTGTTCTAATGTTTATTCTCAACTTACTATGCTAACAAATGAAGTAGAAGTACAAAAGAAAAATAATATGACATTAGTTTCAGAAAATCATGATCTAAAATCAAATGCCAAAATTCTTGAACTAAAAAATACTAGTCTCAATACTTAGTTAGAGAATATTACTAAAAATGTAACTAATTTTAATAAAGGAAGAGAAACTCTTTCTAAAATTATTAGTAATTCTCAAACTACCACTAATAAGAATGGATTAGGATATAAAAGTTCTTCAAAAACAATTTCAAAGAAGAATAGTATATCATATAAAAACTTCAATTTGCATAATAATTTTGTAAAAGCAAAAACAAAGTCAAAGGTTGTTACTCAAAAGGAAATTGGCAAAACAAATACTATAAAAATTTTGGTACCAAAAACTAATAATAATTTAATCAGAAACAAGTATATAAAATCATTTATAATTCCTGTTCATAAAAATAAAAATTTTACTTATAAAGGGAATTTTAAACCCTCTTGGATTTGGCTTCTTAAGATCTAACTCTTAGGACCCTAACAAAAATTTGTGTACCAACGTCATTCATATATTTTTTGGAGGTAACGACTAAGAAAAGAGGAAAGTGGATACTAGACAGTGGTTGCTCAGAACATATAACATGAAATAAAGATATGCTAACCAACATTATCTACTCGGATGGAGGATCTCTCACATTTGGAGATGATTCCAAAGGGTATATCATCGGTAAAGGTGATGTGAGCAATGACAGTACATCTAACTTACCTCTTATTACAAATGTTTTGTTAGTTAAAAATTTAAAACATAATTTGCTAAGTATAAGCTATGTGATAAAGGTTTTAATATAACTTTTTCAGAAAATAAATGCAACATTTTTGATCAAAATAATAATCTTATTTTTGAAGGAACCAGAGAAAGAAATATTTATATATTAAATATGAAAGTCAATCACAACACAAATATGTGTCTAATAGCTATAAAAATGATCCTTGGTTATGGCATAAAAGATTTTGTCATATGAATTTTAAAGCTGTTAACAAATTGTCTAAGAATAATTTAGTTAGAGGTTTACCCAAGATGAATTTTAAAGTAAAAAATATTTATGATACTTTTCAATTAGGGAAATTAACAAAATCTTCTTTTAAATCAAAGAAAATGATTTCTACATTACAACCACTTGAGTTATTACATTTGGATCTACTTGGACCAACTCAAACTCAATCTATAAATCATAATAGATATGTTTTTGTAATAGCAGATGATTTTTCAAGATATACTTGGGCAATATTTTTGAAAAATAAAAGTGATACTTTTGAAAATTTTAAAATATTTGCTAAAAGAATTCAAAATATTAAGAATTTAAAAATTAAAAATATCCGAAGCGATCGCGGTGGTTAATTCGAAAATGAATCTTTTGAAAATTACTGTAATAAGAAAGGAATTGTTCATAATTTTTCATTTCCTAGAACTCCACAAAAAATGGGGTTGTAGAAAGGAAAAATAGAACACTTCAAGAATGTGCTAGGTCTTTCTTAAATGGAAGTACTCTACTAAAACATTTTGGGCAGAAGCTGTAGCAACTGCTTGTTAGAGTTTCCATTAGACCATTAACTAAACACACACCTTATGAGCTTTTTAATGGAAGAAAACCTAACATATCATATTTTATAGTTTTTGGTTCAAATTGTTTTCTATTAAACACAAAAGATAAACTTCGCAAATTCGATCCAAAATCTAATGAAGGAATATTCATTGGTTATTCGAAACGAAGCAAAGCTTACAGAATTTATAATAAAATAACTAAAGTAATCGAAGAAACACTTCATGTGTCATTCGATGAAAATTTCAAAGTTAACCATAAAATAAAAGATGAAGAAATTATTTCTAAATCAAATGATTCAGATGATGATATTGAAATAAATTCAAAAAATAATTTACAAAATCATAATGATATAAGATCCCCACCAAGACTTCAAAGAAATCACCCTACTGAAAATATTATTGGAGAAATTCATACCAACGTAAGAACTCGAAATCAACTAAATCAAATGGGTCACATAGCTTTTCTTTCAAATATTGAACCCAAACATGCTAAGAAAGCTTCAACTGATGATTACTGGATTATAGCTATGCAAGAAGAATTAAATCAATTTGAACGTAATGGCGTTTAGGACTTAGTTCCTAGACCAAGTAATCAAGCGGTTATCGGAACAAAATGGGTTTATAAAAATAAAGCCGATGAGCAAGGAAATATTATTAGAAATAAAGCTAGGCTAGTTGCTCAAGGTTATAATCATGAAGAAGGAATAGACTATGATGAAAAATTTTCACACCTAGCTCATCTAGAAGCTATACGTATTTTATTAGCATATGCATGCTTTAATAATTTTAAACTTTATCAAATGGATGTAAAAAGTGCTTTCTTAAATGGTTTTATAAAAGAAAATGTATATGTAGAACAACTTCCTTTATTCACACATGAAAAATATATAGATCATGTTTACAAACTAGAAAAGGCTTTATACGGTTTAAAATAGGCACCTCGTGCTTGGTACGACTGTCTTAAAAGTTATTTAATTAATTTTGGTTTTAAAATTGGTATAGTAGATCAAACTTTATTTATAAAACAAGATAAAAATGATATTTTAATAATTCAAATTTATGTAGATGACATTATTTTTGGTTCCACAAATGAAAAATTATGTCAAGAATTTTCAAAAATTACGACGAGAGAATTTGAAATGTCTCACATGGGAGGACTTTCATATTTTCTTGGTTTACAAATTAAACAATTAAAAAATGGAATTTTTATAATCAAGAAAAATATTGTAATAACCTCATAAAATGATTTGGTATGGAAAATACTTCTGCTAAACCTACTCCTATGAGTACCATATTACATCTCGATAGATATGGAAATGGCAAAAGTGTTGACCAAAAACTATATCGTAGTATGATTGGTTCATTACTGTATTTAACTGCCAGTAGACCAAACATAATGATGAATGTTTGCTTATGTGCACGATTTCAAGCAAATCCCAAAGAATCATATTTGCGGACAGTGAAGCGAATTTTGAGATACTTGAGCAAGACTAAAGTATAGTGATGCTGATTTTGGAGGATATCCTTTTGAGTTAGTATCCAAAAGAATGTCCTTTTGAGTTAGTATCATATAGTGATGCTGATTTTGGAGGATGTCAAACGGATCAGAAGAGTACTAGTGGTACTTGTCACTTTATTGGATAATCTTTAGTATCTTGGTTTAGTAAGAAACAAAATCGTGTTTCACTTTCAACGTGTAAAGCAGAATATATCTCTGCTGCTTTGACATGCACTCAAGTAATCTACATGCAACAAACACTTCAAGATTTTTGGAATAAATCCTTGTAATTCTACAATCTATTGTGATAATACAAGTGCAATAAATTTATCAAAAAATCTAATAAATCATTATATAACTAAACACATATATATAAGACATCATTTTCTCAGAGATAATATAAAAAAGGCAATATTTCATTAGAATTTATATCTTCAGAAAATCAAATAGCCGACATATTTATAAAACCTTTAAATGAAAATATATTTAGAAAATTACATCGAGAATTGGGTATTATATCTTTACATGATTTATAATTTCAAATAAATAATTTTTTAATTTTTTTAACAAAAATAAACTTTTGCCAAAAAAATATGTTGCTGCTGGCACTCGAACTCAGGTTGCTGGTAAGGTAGTTGTATATTTTTCCATTATGCTACAGTATTTCTTGTTATACCAACTACCACCTTCTTCAAATAAACTGTACTGTTCTTATTCCTCAACGTTTTCTATCTCATATTATTTCTTAGACATAACGATTCAATTATTTTTCTCCTCCAATTTTTTCACCTGAAATAGTACATGCTCCTATATATAAAGGCTCATATTTCAATCCTTTTTCCACACCAATCCTCCCAATACATTTTCTTACCTCAATTATTTTAAAATTCTTGTTTAGAAACTCCAACATGTCTTCACAACAAGATCCAAATAATTCATCCATCGTTTTTAGCACACCCTCCTCTGAATCGTCAAGGAAACCACTTCGGTTTATTTTCCAGTTAAAATCACACCATCACCTACACATCATACTGGATATACTCCTCAAGGAATACGAACTAAATGTATTTTACATTTTGGTTCCCCATCAGCAAAGGAGAAAATTGACAATATTCATCAATACCAGAGAATGACTCTGGAACTGCAACGCGAACTTTACTACGAACAAAAAGTAAATGCTAAACGTTTAAGCTTTATGGAACAAGTCGCGTTAAACTTTTATGGGTCTTCATCGAAGCAGTGCGTACATCAACCATCGCCACAACGTTCTCAAGCTCCACTAAATTCTTGGGAATGAAGCCCACAATGTCCTTAGATGTCTCTGAACTCCTGGGAATGCAATATTGTTTGGTCTCCAATCCAACCATTATAAGAAATAACGAAGGCTGAACCACACTCTGATGATTCACACTCTTCTAGAAACTAGGAATTTATGTATATTGTTTTTAAATGAATGTTGTATTTTTATATGTTTTATATGTTTTAAAATAAGGTTTTTAATATATAACATTTATAAAATTACCAAAGCATTAATATTATTTTGTTTTTATAAGAAAATATTTAGCATGATAGGGTGAAAATGCATATAAGCACGGTTTCAATCGACTCAACCTATAATCCCAGTCGACCGAAACTTCAATGCAAAAATTTTTTATATAAGGAATTTCAGCCGACTACCTTAGATAATTCAATCGACTGAATTGGGACTTTTTTAGGCTATTTGATGTGGCAAAAATTTCTCTTCACATTAGTCGACTGAATTTTAATTTCAGTCGACTGAACACTCTTGAGCACTTGAAAATTTCCAGATTTCAGTCGACTGATCTTATATTTTAAGTTGACTTAATTAATCAATTTTTAGGCAAAATCTTTCGGGTCGAAAACCTGTAACATTCAGTCGACTGCCCCCAAACAATTCAGTCAACTGAATTTTTGTTTTCTGGTTTTTTAAAATTATATTACACAACTCCCAACCCACATTTTCACCCACCCTATATATTCATCTCCTTTATTCCAAAACCCTACCTCATTTCTACAAGCAAACCCTAGCCCCCACTATCTTCAATCCAATTTTCTCTTACCTCAACTCAACTCAAATCAAATGACACCTAAACAAAATAAACTCGACAATCATCGGCCGGACCATCCGAAAGCCAAATTAGGTCATGGCTTCATGATGACACTACCGTCGTCCGTTTCAATGCCATGAGAAGCTCCCGAATCTTCGATGGCACTTTTGTTGATTATTCGAACTTCAATGCTTACACCATTCGAGAAACAGCGGAAGCAAGCGGTCTTGAAAGCTTGATTAGTTTTGCGGCCAACAACGTCAAAATCTACCCTCTACTCATTAAACTCTTCTTTGCTAATATGAACTTGGATCACTAAGATCCAAGAAATAAGGACAATTGCATCTGGACACTAGTTTGCGGCATCCGAATCTACCTTCCTCCCCAACGTCTTGGTCATATTCTCCATCGCCCTTCCGAAGGAGTCCACACCAATGACGTTGAGGTCGACATGGACAATTGTGATGAGGTCAGCCATCGATTTCTCTCCGACGATATGACCGTTCTCAAATCCATCGCCTTACGACCAAAGGCACAGATCCTTCATCGTACTCTTGTCCGCTCCATTCAACCTCGTATAGGAAGCTACGAGAAAGTCCACAAACGCGACTTCCAAGCCCTCTATGCTATCTACTCCTCTCAAAACGTCAATTGGGCCAAAGCGATTCTTGATGAATTTCTCACGGTCAATCACAAGAGGAGCTACAAGACAATCTTTTACGAAGCCTACATTATGCAGATTCTCATGAACTTCAGCGTAAGCGTAACTATCCCCGTTGCCGATTTCATTACCGTCGGTGAGCTAAACACTAAGATGTTAAGTCTTATGGGCTTGCTAAAACGCCCAACGCCTCAAGAAATAATTAGCTTCCAACAATGGGTAGCTAATCGGGCTCAAGGGATTCCGTAACCCCATGAGACTCATATTGGCTCCTCCTCCTCCCAACCTTCCCACCAAGTCGAAGAAGAAGACGACGACGACATCATAGAGCTCCATGGTGATTTTCCTACAAAGCAAGGTTTAATCACTGTATCTAGGAATCAAAGAAAGCTAAATCGACGTTTGGTCAATGTCGAGAAAATCGTCGTCAAGACCAATAAGAAGCTCAACTCCATCAAAGGCTTCTTAAATAAAATTTGGGAAAAAATCTCTTGCACCGGTTCTGCTTCCACAAGTATTGCCGAAAATCGCCCAGCTCCTTTCTCTTGGACAATTTCGAGGAGGAAGAAGATGAAGAATCTAATAGTGAGGAAGTTTAGTCCATTTTTATCTTATGCTTATTTATGTTTTTTTGTTGTTATTGTTTGTTATGATGTATCCATGAACAATTATTGTTATGTATGTTGTTTGTTTTTAAATCAATGTTGTTCTCTTGATGTTTTGTTAAGTAATATGATGTTTAATTTCTTTTGTTATTGATTCACGTTATTCATGTTTACCATGTTATCATTGTTAAGTAATATTCATATTCTTCCATATTCTCATGGTTATACAATTGATATTCCTTTTTGTCGATGACAAAGGGGGAGAAATATGAAGATAAGCAGGTAGTTCATTGATTCAGGGGGAGTTTTAATTGCTTTTTATAAATTTTATAAACTTTTACACTTACATAGTTGTCATCATCAAAAAGGGGGAAAATGTTTTAGAACCTTGTATTTTCATGTTTTGATCATGGCAACTATAAGTATATATTATATGAACTAATCAAATCTGCAAGAAAAGATACTATTCTACTCGACGATAGATCGAAGACCAAGATTTCAAAGAGAAAGTTTCAAATTTTATAAATGGTTTGTGTATAGTCTAGTTAGTAGTTAATCAATGTTAAAATATCTCCTAAGTGGTATATGCACACACATGGTTTTAAATTACTTTCAAAATCATATACACACCTTAGAAATTAATTATAATAAGTTACTAATCAAAAACCTTTCAACAAGAAGTTTATATGGCAGAAAACACCTGCTTCAGTCGACTGAAACATGCACAGGTGCACAAATAACTTTGAAGGTTTAGTCGACTAAATAACCCCATTCGGTCGATTGAACCAGGTGTCTTTTCAAAATAAATTTAAAATTTAAAATTATTTGAATTTTCAAATGATTGAATTTTTTTCCTCAGTCGACTGAATATTCATAATGACTATTTTATGAACGGTAACCTTCTTTTAACGAATAGAAATGACTTTTAATCCAACAGTTGTTTCCGTATCTTTTGGCCGTAACTTTTCACGAATAATTGCATCTTTTTAAACTCTATATATATCCTTGAATTCAGTTGTTTTCAATAACTTAATACTCTGATTCTATTCTAATATTCTTGCTATCTAAATTCTGCCATTTTCTTTCATAAACATATTCTAATCACTCACACATTCAAGCACAATTTATTGATTAAAATTACTTCCAATCTTCACGACTACACTATGTAACGACCCACTATTTTGGACCATTCAAATCGACAATAAATCCACATATGTTGGAAATTGAATTGCTCAAAATATCACATTGTTAATTTAAATTTGGAAAAACTCAATATATACAGTAAATAAACAAATCACAGAATCACAGACATAGAGTAATAAACAATAAGCAGCGGAAATAAAAGAATAGTAGTTCATGAAGCTACTATATATATAACAGAGTTAAACAAGATACAACATAAGTCTCGAATACATAGATAACTCAATACAATAGTCAAATACAAGATCTGAATACATCACTGGAATCAACTGGATAACTGATAGCAGAATCGATAGATAGCTGGATCTCCAAGCGAAGCTCCAACTCCAAAGGTGAGTCTCAAATGCTGTATCACTCAGTCTGACTCGAGCGTAAAGAAAAACACCAAAACACTCGAGTCAGGATTAACATTCTTATATCAATAAATCCAACTCAAGTGAAATATCAACTGAAATACAAGTAACTCAAAGATGTTTGGGATAACCATCCTCTAAGGATCCGTTAAACTATCTACTATGTAGTAATATTTTGCTATTATAATAATGTCTAATAATAAAATAAACTTACTTTTTAATAGCGTAAAGGGGTTACCCATATAGCCCTTAACACGTAATAGTCCCAGTAGTCTATCCAGTATAGCATACTCCCAAAATGGGGGCTACCCTTGATACTCCACAGGCTACGGGAGAAATCACAACTCGTAGTAAAGCTCGATATGGTAGGTGACACGACACATAAGGCAATGCCAGGGTAGATATACCAATTACGCATCCGGACTGGTGGTAATGCATAGCAGACACTACCGCCCACCTTGAACAACACTCCCAAATCAAGGGGTGCACCCAATCAATCACAAAAGTAATATAATGGTATCGAAGAAGTGTGTCCGATCAGAGGTGCTACCTCATTGGCCCGTCGATCGCTCCTGTTTTAGCCACCTTATGCCAACTCACGGGAGTTGGGTCTACGTATATACCTTTAGGATCGTTGCCACCATCCTACTTCATTCTGGAATATCCACTACGTACACAGTTGTTAAAGTGGTTGTCGGTATCGACATAGAGTATGCCTATATCTGATCTCGGTCTCTTTAACAACCAAACGTTATTATAACACCGTGGTCATTTAAAAAGATTTATCTTAAAAACCAAAATATCATTTTCATTTCAAAAACCTAATACATACGGTATTATTTCCATTTCAAATATGTCCATTTTCCAAAATTCATATCACTTTCCAAAGTTATAACGCTTCCGAAATCATAGTCTTTTTAAAAATCAGAACACTTTGGAATTCACAGCTTTGAAATCATAGCATTTTGGAAATCATAACACTTTGAAATCATAGCATTTTGGAAATCATAACACTTTTCCCTTAAACAGTTTATATATTAAAATTAGTATATATAATAAAATAGTTTATAAATAAAATAGTTATAAATAAAATAGTTTATATAAATAGTTATAAGATAAAATAGTTTAAAATAAAATAATTTATATTAAAAATGATTTATATTAAAATAGTTTATATTAAAATAATTTATAAAGTAAAATATCAATAGTTTTAAATATAATTTAAAATTACTTTATAAAATAAAATAGTTTCCTCAAATTTCACAAATCGATTCAAATCAACTCGAATTCCAAAATTTTAATTTAACCAAATCTCAAATCATCAATTTCAGCTCGATTCAGCTTCTCAATAAACCATTTCAAATTATCGATTTCAAATACATATCTGAACCATAAAATAAGCCATTTCAATTTCAATATATTTCAAAGCTTTAAATATTCAACATTTCAAAACTAAATTCGATACTTATATATATATATATATATCAAATTCACTTAACTATTATTTAGTTTTGAAACATTTACCTAATCATTTCAATAACATCTAAATACAACTTCAATTTACAAATTTAAATAAACAAAATATCCCATTTAAATATATATAAGTTTGAAATATCCATTTAAGTCACCTTTAATCAAATTTCAAGTTGTAAAACATTTCTTTAAATATCAAATTCAATACATTTCAAATCAAACTTATTTAAGTATAATGCTTAAATAAATATAATTTCAAATCAATTTCAAATCATTATAAACTCTATATTTGAAAATATAGATAATAAATAAATACTTAAATATATTATTTAAATCAACTTTAATGAATCTTAAAAATCAATATTTATCAAAACCATATATTTCTTTTCAAAACCATAGAAATTAATTTCAAAATATTTATATATAGACCAACGGTGTCTATATATAATTTTCTACCCTATGGTCAAGTGGTACGGATATTTATCATTTCAATCCGCAATTTAAATATATACGGGTATATATATTTTCAACCCGCAATCCCAAATTCATTTAATTGAAAATCGCTTGGGTTTATCATTTCAACCCATAATGATTTTCTCCAATTCTACAAGATCGTTCGGGTATGTATCATTTCAACCCATAGTGATTCTATACTAACAGGGAACTTGCAGAGTGATAATAGAAATGATAATAAAATAACAATAGTAACATGCATGTATCATCAATATAAATAACAAATAATTGTGTCAGATGTCACAGGTGAACAGATACAGATAATGGCATATATATAACAATGTAAATAACTAACAGCAGTATATTTGAATCGTTGTTTCAATTGAAATCAAATTTAATAAATATAAGAACATTAATCGTGAGTGATTGCTCACCTTTCGAGGCAAGAGGATAGACAAAGGAGTTGGGTTACTAATCCAAGCACGAATTCCAAACAAAGCAAAATTGGCACGAATTTGATAAGTTGATAGATAAGAATTGATGAACTAAATCAGAATCAGTTTGATATAAACAACAATTATATTATTATCATTATGAAATCAATTTTTTTTAAAACAAATATTAAAATAACATATTTAATTAAAATCAATGTTTTAAATAATATATTGCCTATATAAACTTATAGAAATTCTATATATATATATATATAAAACAGAATATATAACTAACTGTATATATAGTCTAAAATCCATATTAACTTCTGAAACCCAAAATAAAATATGTATTAAAATTTCAAAAGCAATACTTAACGCAACATTTCTAAAACAATATTTGTATAAATCAGACATAAGGATTGCAAAAGTAATGAATGCGACAATGTTAAATGAATAGTAATACATAATATATATATATATATATATATATATATATATACTAAGACAAATAGATCCAAAGTTCATACCAAGGTATATATAGTAGACTTTATATAAAATAATATAACATATTATATATAATCATTTTAAACTCACGTAGATAAACCTATATATATATACAGATAATGAGGTTTGTAAAACTTTATATACATATATATTCCAACGTACAAGCTATATTTTATATTTCGAAATCTATATACATTTAAGCTAAATCATCAATATATATATATATATATATAGTATTTAAAATTCAAATATCATAATATATAATGAAGCACATATATATATGCAAGCATATTTAAGATCAGAACATATATTGCATTTTAAAACAAGTATATATATATAGATCGGACTTTGAACAAGAGATATGCAAAACAAATATTTATAACATGTGTACTGACATATAATATTATATTTTAATACCATCTCTTCTTTTATAAACTGCAACAATATGTACCTTTCCAAAATATAATATTCCAACATATTATATATACTGGCATCACATAAGCTTGAAATTGGATAACAAATATATGGTTTCGACCTCCAATACTTATGCAATCTATAACATACATAAGTTTATATTAACATACAAGACAAAATATAGGAGGAAGAATATACTTAGACAGGTATATACACTGATGTGTATATATAACAGAGCAAAAGAAAGAGGTTGTACGATCTGGTCGAGGAAGAGAAAGTGTTGCGAGCACGTTCAGTTGGTGTTGGACGTGGTGGAAGGCTGACGAGATGTGGCAGAGGGGATGAAGGCTGAGAAGGGGGTGCAGTGGAGTTCTCTGGTGATGGCCGAACAAATGCAAGGTGGAAGCCATCGCTTGGGATGGCTGGAAACATGGCTGCTATGGGTTCAGTTGTCGGCCATGGCTGCGGTCGTTGAGGTGGGGAGAAGAACTAGGTAGCAGGTTTGCAGGGAATGAGAGAGACGAGGGGAGCTGGTCTAATTTATGGAGGAGCAAGTTATAAAAATGAAAGCCGGCTACAAATTATAACGTAGCTTTTATATATCCTTTGTGATAGAAGAAGAGTAACCGAATGTCAAGGAGCAGAGAGAGTTGAACCAATAATTTGAACGGAACTAGAAATGAAATTTGAAAAGTGGGAATAGAAATGGTCAATCCGGTAATCTAAAAAATATAAATGTTCACGGCTGTGTGTACTATACGGTGAAAATGAAAAGTCACAACAACCAACAGTCACAACGGGTACAGGTATGGTGAACCATCTCCCATATTCCATTGTGCGCCGGATATCAAAACGCAGAATTGAATATACCGTAGAGATCAGCACGACAAGACGATCAAAACGGTATACCGATATCAGTGGTACGATCATCCGATCAAAAGTCGATACAGACACTGATATACATTGCTATTCCATACGGAAAAATCCAAACGGAGCTAGAAACATCCGAAATTTGCGAAACAAATTTCGCAGTCTTATTCAGAGTGTTCTAAATAAATTTTCCCATGTTGACATATTTAGGTTTCGGAACACTTTTATTATCATCAATTTTTAACTGATTTAAATTGTAATAAAATTACACAAGAAAATAAACATCCATATTTTCTGATGAAAATTTACCAGTTGCTATGTTAAAACAGACGCATTTCAAATATCAAATTTTTATTACAAAATTTTATTGTTTAAAATTTCACAAAATTTCAATTAAATATATTAATAAAACAAATAAAAATTATTTAAAATTTACGGGTCGTTACACACTATATACCACAAAGGAAAAGATTATAGGAAGGGTGTGCTCTAAAGACTTATCCGTGCTATCTATAAAGCATAACCAGTCAAGAAAACTTTCTATATTGTTTAAGTCATGTTTGGTTGCTCAGACAATAGAAGTCCTATTCGGTTGTCTAGGCGGTAGAAGTCATGTTCAGTTGCTCAGGTGGTGTAATACCCATTTCTCCGGGTTAAGAGAGGGTTGATAGAATTCCAAATGGAGTCTGGGACTGGATGTAGAACAGGAGTTCGAACTAGTATAAAAATCCCTGGTGTCATTTACTTTACTGTTTACTTTTAATATTCATATTCCACACTAGTAGATAAATTAGATTATATTCAATATTACGATCCATATCAGCACTTCCAAGTGACACATTAGACATTGTAAATCTAACAAAGTGGCATTGTGATACCCATTCCTTGTCTTTTTCTACCACCCTGGCCAAGTGCATCTGCACCACCACTCCCTGGTCCTATGATGCCTGTCCTTGACAAAGGCATGCTCATGTGCAGATTGCCAATTGGCAAACACCCGAGCCCTACAAACCAATTGGAATCCTAGCTCGCATAGGTGTCAGCCGAACAACTCTATCCATGACCCAAAGAAAATTCAGGATTGTAACCGCCTCATCCTTACCGTTCATTATGCATTCTAGCAGTTATAAATATATCAAATCATGCATTTTAATAAAGATTGAATTTCTCAAGCACTCATGCATTGTATATTCTTGTTATTGTCTCTTGCAATCATAACTATTGTAAGAGAAGAAAAGTAAAAAGAACATGATCATAGTAGATGTAGATCACTTAGATCGAACCACTCTAAATCTTGTGTTTTTTAACTTATCATACTTTATTTTCTTATTTTCCTTTGATAAATCAAGGTGTTAATGAGTTACCTTCTCCAACATCAAATATTTAACTATAATTTCGAGGTTGCCTAAATTTTTAATCAAAATTTTGGCGCTAAAGGACGGTCTACCTTAAAACCTCTCGTTTTTCTTCTCTACGAACCCCTCTCACATTCACATTAGGAAAAATCATTGTGAGAACGAAGCTGAAAATTCCAATGGTCATAACGCTAAAGGAGCCACTGGGCTAGTGCTATATGCCATATCCTGTGATGGGCAATGATTTGTGGCTTTGCAAGATAAACAGCTTGACCGGCATAGGGACGCTTGCTCGTAATGTAATTGACCTCAGGGTCAAGATGTACGCCTAGACAATTGTAAACTTCAGTCTGGTATTCCTATCGGTGACTAGAAGATCCCAATCCAGCCTACCGTTCCCAGCACCAACAACATAATGCATGACACCCGCAAGATTTTCGTGCTAAAGACTCCAATTAGAAAAGCTCTTATCTGTGTCAGAAGCATACATATGACACACGAGCAAGGGTATGATAGAAGGACCTAGAACCTGAACTAGTTATGTATCAAGAGGCCCAAGTAGATAGTCGCTCTCCCTCTGTTGAAAGTTTATCCGTGTTTGATCACCTTCAGGTAGCGGATAGGGTACTCGACTTTCATTTTGACTTTCTAAGCAGTGATGGACGAGCTAAAAACCTTAAACAATGGAAATCATTGGTCCACTCTTAGTGGAAAAGGAAGGCGCCCTAGCCTAGATCCCAAGAACGGTGAGCCCGTTAGTCAATTTCTTTATCACAAGACATAAATCTCCTACTCCAGCCGATTACCATTGTTCCTCCTTTCCTTATCATCACCACAAACTCCCTTTGCAAGGTAGGCATTGAGGGAGTCGCTACCAAATTAGGGGCCAGCGGTACCCGCGGCATGAGAAAGCTAACCTCAGAGAAAAAATGATAGCCTTGGGCCAGCAAATGAATTAGATCCAAAAACTGGAATATAGACGGAGAAGACCTTTCTGCTGACAAAAATGGAGAAAATTTCTCGAAAGAGATATTGAGCACCCACATCCACCAAATATATGCTTTTCCTCTCATTAAGTAGTATGACGAGCGCACCGACCCGTCTAACCGCATCACAACGTTTAACTTCATAACCCGTGATGGTCAACTTTTCGACACTAAATGCCTCCTTTTCCTTTCCACGCTGACCAGACCGGCCTTCCACTAGTTCCTTCACCTCCAAGCCAGCATCATACATTCATGGGCCTAGCTACGTGTAGACTTCAAGATTCACTTCTTCGCATCAAAAACAAGAATCATGATGGTGAGCGAGCTAGGAAATATCATACAGGGATCGAATGAGTCTCTCTGCTCATACATGAGTCGCTTTAATAAATACTATACCAAAGCGAGGGAAGAAGATAAGAATAACCCGGTAGTCACCTTACGTTTAGGGGTGAAGTACTGATTTCGAATATGGAAAGAATTACAAAAGCAGCCAACCTCTTCTTTGACTGATTTCCTCTAAAGGTCGAACGGTATCACGAGGGTGGAAGATGTCGATATCTCCGACAATGATGAGGAGAGTGGAAAAAAAAATAAAACTGGCCTAAGGGAAGATAACATTTGCCAAAAGGATGGTTGACAGGAAAACTGCATGAAGCGTTCCAAAGATGGCACATGCTTCACACCCCAATATGCAAACTATGCCACATTGAATTGTGATTTAGAAACCATATATCTTACCATGCGAGATTGCATGCTGTTTCAACGACCCACTCCCTCCCGATTTGGGCAGAGGGAGGAGCCTGAGGAAATGGAAAATATTGTAAGTTTCATCAGTCAATAGCCACTATACGAATGAGTGTCGACGCTACAAATATTAGATAGCGTGGCTGATCCATGAAGGGTTCTTGCATAATATGTGAGGCAGATGTTCGAGATAAGAGCTACTTGAGAAAATTCATCTGGCCTACCATAGCTACCAGACTATAACAATGTAGCCACAATAACACCTAGATTTTGTAAACCAAGATTATAAGGTAAGCTAGACTATGAATGCCAACTTATAAGGCGATTGCCTATTTTGTAAATATTCTCTTTTGTATACATAAATAGCGCGATTCATCTTTGCAGTATTTGACAATCATACGAGCTACCAACTTTCCACTAGCCATTCTGAGTAGGTGTACGAGCATAATGCCTCTGCCCTCATCAGGGGAAGTTACTCACATTCAACTAGTCATCCTGATTTGGTGTACGAGCATGCAATACATTTTCCCGCATCGAAGGGAAGCTACTAGAATTCAACTAGCCATCACGAGTCGGTGTACGAGCACGCAATGCCTCTGTTCGCTTCGAGGTGAATCTACTAGCATTCAATCGACGTCCTGAGGGTGTATGAGCATATAACTCCTTTAGTAACATCTGGATAAAGCTATGAACATTCTGACTAGTCCTGTGAGGATGTACGAGAAAATTCATGCCTCCTTCCTTGGTGAAGTCAATGAAGAACAAATGGAGGAACCACCTCCGCCGGTGTACCGATTCTTTCTGCCATGATACCACCCATACCGCTAGCAAGACATAGCTTCGGTGCTAAGACGGATGCTGTTAACCATAATGTAACCCCGAATCTGGCATATGTAGTACTAGCCACCTCAAGCAACTAAGGTGGCCATTTAATAGAAAAGTCCGTCCCCTCCTAGCACCTCGAAAATAAAGAGAAGGCTATAACGTCCCTCACTCAGTTACTCAAAAATAAACGCCGATGATGCTGCAGTAATCACCGAAATTATCTTTTAGCGACAAATCGAGTTTAGTATTATTTTGCACAACATAAGTAAATATAACAGCTAACTAAAATTTTCATTTCATCAATTTTAATTACATAACTCATTACATCATTTTAACCCAAACAATTGCCCATGTAGAGGTAAATATAAATAAACATAGATAGAGAAGTGTTGTGTCCAGCATATGAAGATGCCAACACAACACATAACCAGTTATAAATCCTAGTTTTACACAGCGGAGTTTAAAAATACTTTTACTATAAACAAGTCTCCTATTTTGTCTTCGAAGTCTTTATTCATCCTTCAGAAAGTACCCGTCTAATCCATAAACTTAGCCTACTCGAATGAGTATTCGTGAGTTTATGGAAAATAATAGAAATACAGATTAGGCATAAAGCCTGGTATGAGTAAAATTTTACCCTAGCCATCCATAGTGAGACCATGCCGCTAATGCATAATGGGTTTTCCCCTTACTTTATCATCACGGCCATGTACTTCATATCATATAAACAAACATAATTAATAATTTATCATAAGTATGAGATTTCTTTCATACAAGCACGACTAACTTCTATAGTCTTATTTTCAAATCAGCAAACAAGCCTAACTTTATTAGTTCAATTTCTTGTTCTTAACCCTTATGGGTTATTCATAAGTGTTTTATCCTTAAATTATCATAAAAAGATAATTAGGTTACCACATAGGCCTTACATCATTATTCCCAGATTTCATTGTAGATAGACAATTGGATGTTACACAAGCCTTACTCCCACCTTCTCGCATAATGTCATGAATAGACATGGGTTTGCCACACATGCCTTCTATCAATGGTACCAATTATAATGTTATGAGTTTGACACTTGATAGCAACACATGCCTTCCTTCATATACAACGTCAAATTTAGACATATGATTGCCATTAAGGCCTTACATTACACATCATCGAATAAAAAATTGGGTTACATCTTATTGCCCCAAAGGCCTTCCATTTGCATTTATATTCTTATAAATGGATTCATACATTGTCACATAACTTAGTTAAGCTTAAACCCTTTTTACCCTATAGTTAAGTCATTCTTTATTAACTTATCATCTCCTAAGTCCATTTCATACTTAGGATTAACCATCACTTTGCACTTAGCCTTCATAACTTATTTAGTTTATT
Source organism: Allium fistulosum (assembly GCA_030737815.1). NCBI lineage: Eukaryota > Viridiplantae > Streptophyta > Magnoliopsida > Asparagales > Amaryllidaceae > Allium > Allium fistulosum. The sequence goes on along the minus strand of CM060905.1, from coordinate 625,369,301 downwards.
AATTCAACTAACTTTCTAGGTCGTCGTGAGTTAAATCTCCAATGGACATCGCATGTTAAGATAACACTAGCCATCACATATAAAAAATAACTTTTGAAAGTGAAAAATGTAACTATCCAAGTTTGATATGAACATAGCTTTCAAGCTCTAATGAAAATTTAACTTTCGTAGGTTAAGAGAATATGGCAATCGAGCCTTACTAATAATTCTTCGTAAGTTAAGAAATTATGGCTATCGAGCCTTTCAAATAGCTTTCATGAGTTGACTCCCCTGTAGCCCTTGCGCCTTACTAGTACATAGCCATCGCGCGTTATCTTTATCCTAACTTATCGTGTATTAACTTCCTCAAGGTCATCGTGCATTATTTTTCCCAAGGCCATCGTGTCTTATTTTTCCCAAGGCCATCTTGTTTTAGTTATGCCTCTATTTGTGGGTTTATTTCCTTCCCTGAGCCTTCACATATTATACGAATCATCGTGGGTTAGTATATATACCATGGTGGGGGTAAAATGACATGGTTGTAATTATATTGAAAATCGTTTCCTTGCTTTATGACGTAATCTCTTTATACTAAATCCCATTTGTTATCGAATTCTTATTGGTTAATGTTTATATTTATAGTTCACTTTTCAGGATATGTGCTAATATCATCTTCTAATTATTAATTGATTATCATTAATTAATTATCCTTTTCCTTAGTCAATTAATTCATATAAAATTGAAAATTGATGGAAAAATCCAAAAAATTCACAAAAGTCAATTTTATCATATTTTACCATTTCCTAAAATTTCAGTTCAAAATAATTAATTTTATTATTTTTAATAATTAATTAACCCGAAATTAACTATTTTCTCAAATTCGAAAATTCAAAAAAATTTGAATTAAATTCTAAAAATTCTGAAATTTAAAACCCATCTTTATTTCATCATATAAACTTCATATTTCAACTTCGAGTTATCTCACTTGGATTAATTCATGTTTTACATTAAAACATAAACAAATTTACTTTATTTGAATTTCTAAACACACCCAAATAATGTTTAATCATTCAAACATGTTTCACATCACTAAAAAATTCATACAAAAATCAAATCTAAACCCGGTAGTTTAGGATAGGTTTTAGAGAAAATTTTATTCACCTTTGCTTAAGAAAGCTTATTTAGTCTTCCTTTTTCCTTAAAGTTGAAAGCTTGATTTTCTAGCCTTTAATTCCCCTTTTCTCTTGCTTTCTTTTCTTTTGTTGTGTGGAATAGTGAGAGAATGAATTAAAGTGCAGATGCTAGGGGGTTAGTAATTTCGGCTTTAGGCTAAAATCTCATTCTAGCCTATTCTTATTAATTCCCCTAACTCTTCATTTTAAACTCATTCTCTATTAATTTGCTTGTCTTTATTTTTCACTTCATAATAGTTTAATTAATCACTTATTTAATTAATTTCCCCACATGATAGGACTCCAAAATATGAGGTGTTTCAGTCTCATCTCCTTATAAGAATTTTGTCCCCGAAATTCGAAAAACGCAGGATGAAATCAAAATCATCAAAACAATGTACACACGGTATAGTAATTGCACTAGTTCCCCATTAGGGTAAATCATCAAACATCAAATATAATGTGTTAGCAGTTCTTCTAACACAGTTAAAAAATCATTTCATAACATCATACTAGCCTCACTACTAGTTTATATATCACAACATACATGTCTCAGTCATACATGTCAAAATAAATTAGGAAAACTATTTCTAATTTTATCCTTTACCTCCCAAGTACAATCTTCTACATCATCACTCCACTAGACGCAAACAAGTTTAATAAACTTGTTTTTTAAATGTTTCATATTCCGACCTATCATTCCCTTTGGTCTTTTAACTAAGTCGGATCTGATTCTATAGATAAACCTTCAATTGCCCTCGATTCCACCATCGAACTTGGATCGTGTACACATTTCCTCAAATGTGATATGTGAAAAAAATTATGCACACCTGCTATGCTATTTGGTAGCTGGATTCGATATGCGAGTTTACCTATCCTCTCGATCATTGGGAACGGTACTACATATCTAGGGTTTAACTTCCTTGCCTTCCCAAAGCACATAACTCCTCGCATCGAAGAAATGTTCATGAATACATAATCGACCATTGCGAACTTGGTATCTTTCCTTCGCTTGTCGGCATAACTCCTTTTTATCGATTGCACTACTTCCACCCTTGCACGAATCAAGTCTACTTTCTCGGTAGCATCTCTTACAAAATTAGGCCCCAACACAAGTCCATCTCCTACATTCAACCAACAAACTAGTGACTTACACGTCTACTATACAACGCCTTGAACGGTGTCATCCCGATACTTGCTTAGTCACTGTTGTTAAAAGCAAACTATACCAGATGTAGATGATCTTCCCAAGATCCTCCAAAATCCAAGGCACATGCTCTTAGCAAATCCTTGAGTACACGGTTCACCCTCTCTATTTGACAATCAGTCTATGGGCGGTAAGCCGCATTCAAGCTCAAATCCGTACCCAATGCATTCTGCAAACTTCTCCATAACCCACTGGTGAACAATGGGTCATTAGTGCTAATGATACTACTTGGTATCCTATGTAGTCTCACTACATTCTTTATATATAGTCTCTTCAAACCAGCTGCCATTCTTGTCGACTTTGCATCGATAAAGTGGGCACTCTTACTCAATCTACCGACTATCATCCAAATGTTAACATTTCATGTTCTCATTCTTGGCAACCCATCTATATCCATAGACATGGAATTCCACTTCCTATTCGGTATTTTCAAAGGTTGAAGTAAATCGCTTGGTTTCTGATGATTAGCTTTTACTTATTGTCAGGTGAAGCACTCTTTCACATATTCTACTACATCTCTCTTCATCCATTCCCAAAGAAGACTCTCTTCATACTATGATACATCTTTGTGTGTCGGGTTAGATAATAAACTTCGATCAATGACTTTCCTCCAAGACTTCCTTCTAAAGCTCTTTTATATCCGAAACGCATAATTTTCTTTCTTTCTTAGCCATTCTCTCGAGTCAATCTCGAATACTTTTAGATCCTATTCATCTGCCCCTACCTTTAATTGCCTAATTCTTTCTATAGTTAGTGGGTCCTCCTTCTACCTTGCAGCAATCTTATCCACAAGTGTTGAGCGTACCTCCAAATTTGTTAGCATACCCGGATCTCTGCTTAATCTAGTAGTCTGCCTATAATGCACTCCGCAAGAGGATAATATCTCTAATGTCTTCCATTCTTCAATCATGGCTAACGCATCATTCTATTGCTTCCTACTCGAAGCATTGGCAAACTTATTCCCTTTTCCTAGCGTATATTATATCCCAAAACCATATACCGCCAAGAATTCTAGTCATCTCTATTGCCTCATATTCAACTCCCTTTGAGAGAATAAATACTTGAGGGATTTGCAGTCCGTATACAAATCAAACTATTCTCCAAACAAGTAATGTCTTCAAATTTTCAGTACAAACACCACCACTGCCAACCACCAGTCAAGAGTTGGATATCTTACTTCATGCGGTCTCAACTAACTTGATGCATAAGCTATCACTCACCCTCTTTGCATCAGCACTGTCCCAAACCTATTTTGCAAGCATCAGTATACACTATCAGATCTTGGTTCTCTTCTGGCTTGATGAAGATAGAAGCATTCATCAATAACCTCTTCAACTCCTAAAATGATCCTTCTCACTTATCCACCCATACGAACTTCTCATTCTTCCTGGTCAACTTGGTTAAGGGTACTCTTATACATGAGAAATCTTTAGTGAATTTACGGTAATAGCCAGCCAATTCCAAAAAACTTCTCATCTTTGTGACCGTCTCTAGCTTCTTCCAACCATTAATAGTTTCTATCTTCAATGGATCCATCGCTAATCCATTTTCTAAAATGACATGCCTAAGAAATTTTAGCTTCCATTTTCAAAAGTGGCATTTCGAAAATTTCATCTTCAATTTGTGCTATCTCAATGTCTCCAACACCAATCTAAGATGGACTTCATAGTCTCTCTCATTCTTAGAATACACCACAATATCATCAATGAAGACCAACACCAATTTATCCAGCTAATCGCGAAAGATTCAGTACATAAGTTCTACAAAGAACGTTGGGGCATTAGTCAGTCCAACGGAATTATTCACTACTCATAGGAGTCATACTTTGTTCGGGACGTAGTCAATGGAATACTATCCTCAACTACCCTTAGTTGATGGAATCCCATTTCCAAATCTAGATGTGATGGTATTCTTTCTCCACTCAACTGATCAAACAAGCCGTCTATCCTAGGAAAAGGGTAATGATTCTTCTCCGCTAGCTCATTTAGTTTCCTCTATTCAATGCACATCCATAAAGATCCATCCAACTTCTTTACAAATAACGCACGTGCTCGCTACGCGAACCACTCGACCTAACGAAACTTTTATCCTCAAGTTTGACAAGCTACTTTTTTAATTCCTCCATCTCCTTGGGTAGCATTCTGCTAGATGGTCTACTACAAGACTATGCCTCGGGCATTAAATCTATTCAGAATTCAATCGCTCTTCTCAACGGTAGCCCCATTACTGGTTTAAAGACATTCATGAACTACTAGGACTCTACTTATCTCATTCTCCAGTCCCTCCATCAGACACAACAATAATCCAAATTGTTCGCCCTTCATATTTAATGCCACCATGATCCTTTTTCTATCACTTGGTTTCCGTAAGGTGATAATATATTAGCATAAAAGATTCTAGCATTGTTATGCGCAAACCAATCCATACCTAGAATAACCCTGTACCCTACGAAGAAAAACACATATGGGTTACAAACAAATACATGACCACATAAATCAAACATAAGGTCCATGCACCTTAATCTGAGAGTAGCATACCCACCAATCAGATTAACCATACGTAAAGACGTCACTAAATGGCGGTTACTAACTTCAACCTATCTATTAAATCTTTTGAGACAAATGAATGAGTAGCACCAGTATCAAAGAGAACTCTAAAAAGAGTACTAGAAATCGAAATCATACCTCCTAACACAACTTCCTTTCCTTTCTCCTTAGATGCTGACCCGACTGACTGTCCGTCTAAGGAAAAAACCTTCAGCCGCTTTAACTCAAGAATAATCTTTCTTCTTATGTCCAAGATTATAATAACCAAAGCATTTAACCTTCACCGCTCTTACCCGCTCTGGACAATTATTTGCATAGTGTCCTTTATGCCTACAATTATAACAAGTCACATCAGCAACCTCCTTTCTTTCTGCTTCTCTTCGAGCCTTTCCTTTCCACTTTTAGTCCTTCTTGCCTTTGTGGAATGGGGTAAACTTCATTTTATTCTCAACTTCAGCCTTTTGCCCCACACCATGCCTTTCAGCATACATCAGCTCATACCTCCTTGCCATTTCTACCACTTCATTGAATGGAAGTGCTAGATGAGCGATCGTTTTGTCACTCAATCTCGGCCTCAATCCTAGGATAAAATTCTCCACCTTCTTCCTTGGAGTTCTTATCAAATCAGTCCTACACTCGGACAATGGGTGAAACCTATGCACATACTTTGGAATGGTCACATTTCCTTGCTACAACTCCACAAACTCTCTGAACATTGCTGACAACTCCGAATAAGGGATATATTGCTCCTCAAACATTTCCTTAAAACTTTCTTTTGTAATCTCTTGCTTAGGAATCTCTGATTTTACTGTTTCCCACTAGACACTTGCCAATCCCTTAAACTGCCTAGATACAAGCTTCACCTTCTAAGCATCGGTTAACTCTAAGTCCACAGAAATCCTGTCGTACATCACTAGCCACTACTTATAAATGTAGTGAGTTATATATAGTGTATACCCTTCCCAAGGTGTTCATTTTCTACTTATAAATTTCTATTCATCTCTGTTTTACTTAAGTGTTCCTATAACCAAAGCTTTGACACGACGTTGTAAAGTCCCCCACTCTAAGACTCGAAAATAGATGCCGATGATGCTACAATCATTACCAAAATTATTTTCTAACAAAAAAGTGAGTTCTATATTATTTTGCATAACACAAATAAATAGAGCAGCTAAATAACTTTTTCATTCCATCAATTTGAATTACATTATTCATCACATCATTTTAACCCAAATCAATGCCCACGCAGGGGTAAATAAAAATAAAAATAAATAGAGTATTGTTGTATCCGACATATGAATACGCAACCACAACACATAACCGGTTATAAATCCTAGTTTTACATAGTGGGGTTGAAAAATACATTTTATTATAAACAAGCCTCCTGTTTCATCTTCAGAGTCTTTATTCGTCCTTTAGAAAATGCCTATCGAATCAATAAACTCAACCTACTCAAATGAGTACCAGTGAATTTATGGAAAATAATAAAAACTAGGGTCAGACATAAAGTCTGACATGAGTAAAATCTTTACCCTAACCATTCATAGTGAGATCACGCAGCTAATGCAGAATGGGTTTTCCCCTTACTTTATCATCACAGCCATATACATCATATCATATAAACAAAAATAATCATTAATTCATCAAAAGTATGAGATTTCTTTCATACAAGCACGATTAACTTCTATAGTCTTATTTTCAAATCGCCAAACAAGCCTAACTTTACTTTCGATTTCTCGTTCTTAACCCTCATGGGTTATTATATGTGTTTTATCCTCAAATTATCGTAAATAGATAATTAGGTTCCCACATAGGCCTTACATCATTATTCCCAAATTTTATTATAGATAGACAATTGGATGATACACAAGACTTACCCCACATTCTCGCATAAGTGTCATGAATAGACCCAGGTTTGCCGCATAGGCCTTCTATCAATGATACAAAGTATAATATCATGAGTTTGACACTTGGTAGCCACACAGGTCTTCCTTTATATACAATGTCAAATTTAGATATGATTGACATTAAGGCCTTACATTACACATCATCGAATAAGAAGTTAGGTTTATACATCTTTTTGCCACAAAGGCCTTCTTTTGCATTTATATTCTTATAAATGGATCCATACATCATCACATAATTTTTTTAAGCTTAAACCCTTTTCATCGTTTAGTTAAGTCATTCTTTGTTAACTTATCATATCCCATGCCATTTCATACTTAAGATTAACCATCACTTTTCACTAAGCCTTTATAACTTATTTATTTTATTATTTCAATTAGCTTTACTAGGTCGTTGCGAGTTAAATCTCCTAAAGACATCGCATGTTAAGATAACCCTAGCCATCACGTATCAAAAATAACTTTCTAAAGTAAAAATGTAACCATCCAAGTTTGATATGAACATAGCTTTCGAGCTCCAATGAAATTTAGCTTCCGTGTGTTAAAAGAATATAGCTATTGAGCCTTACTCATAGTTCTTCATGAGTTAAGAAATTATGGCTCATTCCTTTCAAACAGCTTTCGTGAGTTGACTCCCTTGTGGCCTTTGTGCCTTACCAGTACATGGCAATCTCGTAGTATCTTTCTCCGAAGCCATCGTGTATTAACTTCCCCAAGGTCATCGTGCATTATCTTTCCCAAGGCCATCGTGCATTATCTTTCCCAAGGCCATTATTTCTTATTTTTCCTAAGGCCATCATGTCTGATTTTTCCAAAGGCTATCGTGCATTAATTATATCAGTCTTCATGGGTTAATAGCCTAGCCTAAGCCTTCACGTATTATACTAGTCATCATGGGTTAATATATAGGCTATCGTGGAGGTAAAATGACACAGTTGTAATTATATTGAAAAATGTTTCCTTGCTTTATTTCTTTATACCAAATTCCATTTGTTTTTGAATTCTTATTGGTTAATTCTTATCTTTACAGTTCACTTTTCAAAAATGGACTAATAACGTCTTCTAATTATTAACTAATTATCATTAATTAATTACCCTTTTCCTAATTCATATAAAATCGAAAATCGATGGGAAAGATCTAATTTTTTTTTCAGAAAGTCAGTTTTATCATATTTTACATTTTTCCAAAATTTCAAACATATGTATTGTATTATTTTTCAAAGGAACAGGAGAATCCGTCCTTTCTGTTGACTTAGGGAAGGGAATTGTTCCGATGGAAAGAAGAACCTATAATTAGCTTTTCGGGAAATTTCCAAACGAACAATTTCAACGAAATCTTTCAATTTCTTATTTTACTATGTTCAACTCCATATAATTAATTTTCTAATTTAATAATTAAATTACCTAAAATTAATTATTTTCTCAACTTAAATATTCATAAAAATTCAAATTAAATTCTAAAATTTTGAAATTTAAAATCCATCTTTATTTCATCATTATAAACTTCAAATTTCAATTTCAAGTTTCTTCACTTGGATTAATTCATGTATTACACTAAAACATAAACAAATTTACTTCATTTAAATTTCTAAACACACCGAATAATGTTTAATCATTCAAATATGTTTAATATCACCAAAACATTCATATAAAAATAAATCTGAACCTTATAGGTTAGAATAGGTTTTAGAGAAATATTTTACTCACCTTTGCCTAAGAAATCTTTTTTAATCCTCCTTATTTCTTAAAGTTGAAAGCTTGATCTTCTAGCCTTTAATTTCTCCTTCTCTCTTGCTTTTTTATGAAATAGTGAAAGAATGAATGAAATTGGAGGGGTTAAGGGGTTAGTATTTTGGTCTTTGGGTCATTCTACCCTATTCTTATTAATTCCCCTAACTCTTCGTGTTAAATTCATTCTCTATTAATTTACTTGTCTTTGTTTTCAATTTATAAACTAATTTAATTAATCACTTATGTAATTAGTTTTCACCATATTATGGCACTCCAAAATTTGGGCTACTACAAAGAAGAACTAACAGGTGTTCCCGATAACCACCAGAGGACGCTTAATCATCAACTCATGTCGGCCTATACATGCTAACGAGGGACTTCTCACCTTAATAAAAGGTAAGTCTATTTGGTAACTTATTCTTTGTTCTTTTTATTTCTTATTAGCTATATGGTGCATAATTGCCAATGTATATGTTTTTTTTAGCAAAACCACCTCAAATCCCTTCGAATCCAAAATGGGCTCCATGAAATTAACTACCTCCTTTTTCCAAGCCTCCAGCTCCTCCCTCATCCTGGCCACCTCCCTCTTAGCCGCCTCGTCGGTCTTTTTCTTAGCAGCCGCATCCATAGCCGTCTCCGTAGCAGCAATCCTCCTCTCATGCTCCGACAACTTCTCCTTCGCTAAGCGATGAGCAATGGCATCATCCATGACATGCTTTCTATATGCCTGCACATTGTTTCGAAGGCAAAGAGTGCAAAGTCTAGATTACAATAAAAGATGGATAAGAAAACAAGGATGAAAAGAGAGAAAAATTAGTAATCCCCCTAAAAAAGCCTCCCTGATTTCACCGTCCAACATTCACTCTGTAGGATAACCAAACCCACCGACTTTTGGAGTGGCCCGATTGAGCTAGAACATTCGAGGCTGTCCTTACTAGCGCTTAAAGAAGCCAAAGCAAGCTCATCTCATCCCTGCTCCCCACCACCAAGAGGCCAGTAGACCAAATCAACCTAGTTTTTCAGTGGTTGACAACCGACCAAAAGCTGAGGCTCCGAAAAAAAGCTAAGAGAAGACCCCACTTTAGAGCTCCTTGGCTCCCCATTGGTCTATCTCCTCTTGAAACGAACTAAGTTTGGCCCCATAGCTTCCTTAGGGGAACACCTCGTTGGGACTAAGCTGAAGCTGAGAGGGGAGCATTATATGGGGGATGATGCGACCATGATGGGTAGCCTGTCCTAATTGGGCTAATTGGAAAATCGCAAACACTTACACTAGTTGACCATCGATGGCCTCACGAGGATATGAAGAAAGGATTTCCTAGAGAGCATTCTTTGTTGTGGCCAAGTCGATCGAAATTGCAAAGTCAATATGGACCACTACATAACACAAAAAAGGGTTAGTGAAACTTCAATGGAAACAAAAAAGAAAGATAATACGTTAAAGCTACCTTCATAGGACTACCCTCAAACCCCTATCCTTCATCACCTCCTAACTAAAGACATGCAAGGGGAGACCCCGTGCCGCTATTGCTAGATTGTGCCCGATCAGAATTGTATGTCGGGAGGAACAGTGCATGTTACCTGGTGGAGGGATCCACAGGCAGGATGGGTTTCATAGGAGAAGCCCATGCTCATCGGTGTGTGGCTCTCGTGTCACCTACCCATCCTTTCCACATCGAGCATCATAGGTGTATTAGAATAAGTTGAATACCATGTAACCTTATGGTCAGAAACCACCACATCCTCCAAAAGCCTCAGGTCATAGGCCTTCCATTCACCACCATTGCATCTTGTATCAGATTTGGTAGCCTCCCCTTCCCTTCTCAGTTTTTGCTATTGGCCTTGTGACCTCTCCCAGATGGCCACTTCCATTGACCTGGCCGGCCGCCGTGTTGGGGCTCGAGTCACAACAACTCCATTGTATAGTTTGGCATAAATAATCCAATGCGATGGAGATTATTGTTGGTTAGGGTTAGGGTGAGAAAGCTAATGTAACATCCTCTATTTTAAGGCTCATAAATATATGCTATTGATGCTGCAGTCATCCTTAGAATTATTTCCCAGGAACAAAATGAGATTCGTTATTGAATCGTTAACACCAAAAGCACTAGAGTTTACAAATTTTTAACTAAACAATTTCATTCATTAATTTGCAAATTCATTATATTTCATCTTTTCATAACCCCACAAATACATCATTAAGATAAAATATAATAATTACATATAGCTCTTAGAGCGACATATGATGATGCTTTCTTGGATGTCAAAGCCTTAACTAATTAGACGGTTACAGTGCCCGATATTACATACATTCGACTAAATCAAAAGCAGTTAAACTACTGCACAATAGAAATATAATCTTCTATATAGTAGCTTTCCTCATGCACTCTAGAATCTTATTCGTCTAAACCGGAAAAAGCTCCACCTTTAGCCTACCCAATGCCAAATTGGGTACTCGAGAGCTTAAGGGAAAATAAAAAACTTTGCGTCAGACAAAAAAGTCTTGTCTGAATGATATTAGTCCATATCAAACCAACATATAAGTACTTAGTGAGACCATGCCTGTGAGCGAAACAAGTTTCCCCTCACTAATACCTTAACAAATAATATATCACTCACGGCTTATCCTACATCCAAAATGATTAGCACATAATCATAACATCAATATCATATCATGCAGCATGGGTTCAAGTGAATAGTCCATCATTCTCAAGGTTAAAGGTAACACATACCCAAAACTATCCAATCCGATATATGGTTCATTCAGTGACTTAATTTTCCCAAGGTCACTATGAACTTATATTAGTATCGAGCCAACTAAAAACCTATTGGCTGACTCGGGTCAAGATTTACTACAAAATTCAACGATCTTCTAATATAGTAAGAAGAAATATTAATGGTCTCCAAAGACCGGTAGAAGAAGATAACAATGGTCTCCTAAAAACGGTAGGAGAAAAGAATACCTATCTCTAAAAATAGGAGGAGAAAACATGGGCGAGCGGACTGCTACAAGTTCCTTCAGATGCGCAACTCCACAATTTTAGCCATAATTGGCAAAGCCTTACACATTGGAATCAAGGACTTGACCAACCGGGGGCTAACAGTTGGAGGATAGGGCATGTCCTTACCCAGTCTCCACCGAAAATCTGGTTTTCAAAAGATATTCAAAGAATTAAGTCAAGTGATCAGTCCAAGGCATCCTAACACAATTTAATCTTCCCGATCTCCTAGATACAATGCTACTCACTTAGGAGTTTAAGTCCAACCATATCCACTAATGGAATGACCCTAATTGGTCATCAGTTCCCCAATTCCAATGTTAAATTTTTGGAAGATAACTTTTATAAAATATGTGAGTAAGTCAACAATTCATCATATGCAATAAAATCCGATCAACAAACAGAATGAAAAAATAACATATCAAAAATCAATTAAATATATATCCAATATGATAGCTAATTTATACACAAAAATTACTTTTCCAAAGTAATAGCTTCTTCTACACATAACTCTTTAAATATAGCCAAAATATTCTTCTTCTCCTTTTAAAACTTTTATAAATACCCAATATAGAGTTAAAATCCTTCATATGTTATAAAATGTAGTTATCCTTTCATTCAAAACAAGTGACACCAGGCCTTATTAAATCTTTAGCTTTCATCGGTTAAAACATAGGTTATCGTACCTTTATAAACCATAATCATCAAGCTCTCAATAAGTCTTCTAGTACCTAGTTAACCCTTTTCATTTGCCCATCAATTTATGGATGGTAAGCGGTACTCATCTTCAGGTCAATACCCAATTCATTCTATAAGCTCTTCTAGAAATCACTAATAAATAAAGAGTCTCTATCACTTATAATGCTTCTAGGCATTCCATAAAGTCTCACAACATTCATTATGAATGACTTCAGCAAACTTGGTGCCATCCTTATTGACTTAACAGGGATAAAGTGTGTACTCTTGGTTAGTCTATCAAACACACCCCAAATGCTTTCATTTCCCCTGTTCGACTTTGGCAACCCATCTACAAAATCCATAGATATAAAATCTAATTTCTAAGTGGCACTTCTGAAGGTTGAAGTAATCCTCTTGACTTTTGATGCTCGACTTTACTTGTTGGCGATTTATACATTGCTTCACCTATAAGCCTATATCTCTCTTCATAGCTTCTAAAAGTAGCTCCTCTATTGGTACATCTTCATACCTCCAGGATGAATAGTAAACTTTGATTGATGACATTCACTAAGAAATTCCTTTTTCAGTTTATCCACATATGGAACACACAACCATCCCTTCCTTCTTAACCATCTTCTTCGACCAAGTGAAAAATATTTTAAGTCATCAATCTCAATTCCTTCTTCTAGTCCCTTTATTCGATCGGCTAATATTGGACCATCTTTTTTCCTTGCTATGGTTCTTTCAATCAAACTAGTCGAAGTTTTAGACAAGAAACCAATATGGTATCCTGACTGGAATAGGCTTTCGACCTCATTCTAACTCCATACGAGCCGACGTCTCTAAATCATTCCATTTAGGTAACATCGTTAAAACCACATTTCGATGTTTTCTACTAAGCACATCCGCCACGTGATTTCCTTTCCCTGGCGTATACTCAATTCCAAAGTCACATGCTGCTAAAAACTCCATCCATCTCTGCCGCCATATGTTCAACTCCTTCTGGGAGAATAAATACTTCAAATTTTTTTTGATCCACAATTAATTCAAATCGTTCTCCTAATAAATAGTTTCTCCACACCTTTAGTGCATAGATCATCGCTGCTAACTCCAAATCATGTGTAGGATGTCTAACTTCATGCTGTCGAAGTTGTTGAGAAGCACAGGCAATAACTCTAACTGCATTAATATAACACGTAACCCCGATCCACATGCATCAGTATAGACTACCAAATCTTGGTTCCCATCTAGAGTAACTAACATGGGAGCATTTGTCAGTAAATGCGTTAGCTTTCAAAATGCTTCTTCACATTTATCGGCCTAAACAAACTATACGTCCTTCTTTGTTAGTGTAGCCATCGACGCTGCTATATGAGAGAAACCTTTAATAGATCTCCAATAGTAGCCAATCAATCCCAAGAAACTTTTATCCTCGATTACAGTCTCAGGTCTTTTACAATAATTAATAGCCTCAACCTTTGAAGGGTCTACAGATAGTCCATTCTCCAAAACAACAAGCCCAAGAAACTTCACTTCTTTTTCCCAAAAATGACAGTTTGAAAACTTGGCCTTTGGCTGATGCTACCTCAGCGTATCTAACACTATTCTGAGATAAACTTTCTCCCATTGTTCATTCTTACAATATATCAAAATATCGTTGATAAACACCAACACAAATCTATCTAAAAGTTCTTGGAAGATTCAGTTCATCAAATCAACAAAGAAAGCAGGCGCATTGGTCAGCCCAAAGGACATGACTAACCACTCATATGAACCATATCTTGTTCGAAACAATATTAATGCTATCCTCTACCACTCTCAATTGGTCGAAACACGTTGCTAAATCTAGCTGTGAAAATACCATGGCTTCACTCAATTGACCAAATAAATCCTCAATCCTAGGTAAAGGATATTGATTCTTTACCGTCTTCTCATTCAACTTCCTATGATCAATACACATTCTCAACGACCTATCCGATTTCTTCATGAACACCGCTACAGCTCCCCAAGGCGAACTGCTTGGTCTAATAAAACTCTTCCCTTCTAAGTCCACTAGCTTCACTTTTAACTCCATCTCGGTAGGTGTCATCCTGCTAGGTGGTCTACTTACGGTCCAGCTCCGGGTACGAGATATATTTGAAACTCTACGGCACGTTTCAGTAGAAGTCCCGTAACAGGCTCAAAAATATTAGCATACTCTCTTACAACAAAAACCCTATTTAATTCATACTCTATACCTTCAATTGCACCCAACATTGCATAGACATTGAAACTCGATTCTTTTAACGAGTATATGATTCGATCATGGCAATTAGGAAGTGTATTACTCAATCTTGACAAAATATTCCAACATCATATCTTTCCCTTCTCTTCTGCAGTCATTCCAAAAGTTGTAGGTTCTAAAGCAAAATCCATTCCTTTCTGAGATTTGGCCAGTCTAGGACAATCGTTCTTTAAATGCCCCATCTTATTGAAATTTTAAAACCTTGCGTTTGTCTTATCAATGACTTTCTTGCTTTCACCAGAATGACACTCATTTGCAAAGCGCACCTTCTTATCACATTTATAGCAAGCCATTTTTGCTTTTCCCTTTTTGGAATCTCTTTCTTTTTAGCTTCCTTCTTGCCAAAGAACTATCTTTTCTTACCTTAGACACCCATAGTCACCTCAGACTTGCACTTTTCCAATGACATGAGTGAATCTTCATTTCTCAGAGCTATGTCCACCATGATATAAAATGGATCTTTAAGGTGTGGAATAGTTGCCTTAGTAATCTCCAGCTTCAATCCTCTAATTAACTTCTCGTTCTTCTTAAGAATAGTGTTAGTGATAGCCTGCCCTTGCCTAGACGGCTCTGCAAACTTCATAACATACTCCAACACAGTTATTTCACCTTGTTCCAACTTCGAAAACTTCCTAAACAAAGTTGACTTAGCAGCTTCAAATAGAAAATTCTCTTCTAACCTCTCTCTAAAGCCAGCCCAAGTAAGCTCCTCATTTGGAACTCACATACTAACACTATTCTACCAATACAAAGCAGTTCCTTGCAATTGCCTTAAAGCCAATCTTTTTCCCTGATCGTCATTCAATCCTAGCTCATTAAAAATTCTCTCACATTGAAGAAGCCAATCCCCCACTTCAATGGCATTCTCCGTTCCCAAGAATGGTTTCCTTCTAAGGTAGTATAATCTTGGCTTAATGCAACATAGTGATTACAGGCAGCCACTTATGGTGCCTAGCACTGGCATTACCAATGTCACCTTCAATCAATCCAGCTGTTGGTCAAACTCACATCGTATTGACAACGAACTTATACATAGTCCCCATATCAACTAGCATGGTTTTAGCATCCACATTAGCATTAGCGTTTGCATTCGCATTTGTGTTGGTGGTTAGATTAGTGTTCCTAGCATTGGCCCGAACAATTCCATTGGTTGTGGTGCTTTTGCCTTCCAACTTTAGTCTTCCACTTCTTGTATCCATTTCTCATAATCTGCACATGGTTCTTCATAAGGTATAAAAGAATGGTTTAAGACAGAGGGGATAGTATAGATAGATATATGTACTTATATATATATATATATATATATATATATATCTGTACACACACACATATATATAAGTATGTTATAATATCGCTATCCATACCCTAATTTTCTTTCTATGTTCATGTGGGTTATGTTCTTTCAAAAACTTATTAAATTTTTTACAATCTTGTGCTCTAATACCACACTGTAACATCCCCTATTTTGAGGCTCGAAAATAGATATTGTTGATGCTATAGTCATCCTTAACATCATTTCTCAGTGATAAAATGAGATCCGTTATTGAATCGTTAACACCAAGAGCATTAGAAATTTACAAATTTTTAACAAAACATTTTTGTTCATTAATTTGAAAAATTAATTACATTTCATCTTTTCATAACCCTACGAATTCATAGTTCATATAAGATATAATAATTACATATAGTTCTAAGAGCGTCATACGATGATGCCCCCTTAGATGATCAAAGTCTTAACTACTTAGATGGTTACAGTGCCCGTCATTACATACATTAAACAAAATCAAAAGCAATTGAGCTATTGCACAACGAAAATAAAATCTTTTATATAGTAGCTTGTTTCCTGCACGTCTACAAAATCTTATTCGTCTAAACCTGAAAAAGCCCCACCCTCAGCCTACCCAATGCCAAATTAAATACTTGAGAGTTTAAGGGCAAATCAAAAACTTTGAGTTAGATAAAAATTCCAGTGTGAATAGTATTAGTCCATCTTAAACAACATATAGGTACTTAATAAGACCACGCCGCTAAGCGGAATAGGTTTCACCTCACTAATACCTTAACAAACAATATATCATTCATGGCTTATCCTATAACTAGAATGATTAGCACATATTCATAACATCGATATCATATCATGCATGCATGTGTTGAAATAAATAGTCTATCATTCTATAGGTTATGGGTTACATATTCCCAAAACTACCCAATTCGATATATGGTTCATTCAAAGACATAATTTTACCAAGGTTACTATGAACCTATATAGGTTTTCTTAGGCCAACTAATAACTTATTGGCTGACTCCGGCTATGATTTATCAGATAATTCAATAGTCTTCTAATACAGTTAGAAGTAATATCAATGGTCTTCTAAGATCGGTGGGAGAAGATAAAAATGGTCTCCTAAAAATGGTAGGAGAAAAGAATAACGATCTCCTAAAAATGGTAGGAGAAAACATAGGTGAGATAACTACTAAGAGTTCCTTCGGATGTGTAACGCCATAAATTCTTGCCATAATTGGCAAAACCTTACACATTAGAATCACGGAACATACCAACTGAGGGCTAACGGTTGGAGGATAGGACGTGACCCTACCTCAATCTCCACCCAAAATATGGTTTTCAAAAGATATTTAAAGAGTTGAGTCAAGTGGTCAGTCCAAGGCATCTTAACACAAGCCGATCTCCTGGATACAATTCTATTCACTCAGGAGTTTAAGTATATCCATTCCCACTAATGGAATAACCCTAACTAGTCAACAGTTACCAAATTCCCAAGGTTAAAATGTTGGGTGATAAGATTCATCAAATATGTAAGTATGTCAGCAATTCATCATATGCAATAATTACTGATCAACAAACTAAATAAACATATAACATATCAATAATCAATTAAATATATGCTCAATATGATAGATAATTTATACAAAAAAATTACCTTTTCAATGTAATAGGTTCTTCTACACATAACTTTTTAAATATAGACAAAATATCCTTTCTTTCCTTTAAAAACTTATAAATATTCAACCAAATCACCTTTTTTGTTTAAGCAAAGATTCACTTAATATAGAGTGTTTCCTGGAGATTTGACCAGGCAACTAGTGCTCGGCATCAGATAGTACTCGGCATCCAGTGGAACTCGGCAACAGGAGTACTCGGCATCTAATAGTACTCGGCGTCCAGTAGCACTCGGCATCAAGGAGTACTCGGCGTACAAGAGTACTCGGCATTAGAAGGCGTTTGGCGTATATGATTACTCGACATGGCAGTATCGTTCGGCCAAAGGGATCGTTCGGCTAAAAAGCATCGTTCAGCCAGAAACCACGTTAGGCCAAGGAGGATCGTTCGACCAAAGGCATCGTTCGGCCAGAATGCATCGTTCGACCAGAGAGCATTGTTCGGTCAAGCGCTTCGGACAGAGGCACGTTCGGCTTCGACTGACAACTATTCTACACTTCCCACACATCAAACATACCGTTCGACATAGGAAGGGTGGTTCGGCATCATTGTGTTCGGCCTACCTGGTTCGGCATGCAGCGACCACTATACTTGGGCTAGAGTGTTCGGCTACCGAGCCCATCTGGGAAGTCCAGCCCATCTTTGTCTATAAATAGAGGGGCAGGGTCACAGTGAAAAGGATCTTTTTCGGGAACACTGGGGAGACTCTGCCATTTTTCAGACTCATCTTCTCTACTTAGCAATTGCATTCAAGTATTCGATCTACGAATTTTATTTGTAATCAATCATTAAGAAGATCAATAAAGTTTAACCTCAAAGTGGACGTAGGCAATTACGCTGAACCACTATTAATTTGGTGTTCTTACTTTCTGCATTTAAATTAGCATTGTCTTCTCTGTTTAATTTACCTTCATCACTTATTTCTCTACATAATCTTTCTTTACGAGGTTAGTGACCAATTTTGGTGCTAACACTTTGGTGCTTTCACTGAGAATTGAATTCTCAGACCTCAAGGATCTGCTTTGAAGCTACTGAATTGAACAAATCCCCCAAAGAAGATCCGACTCATTGATAGGACATCCGTTGATTCTACTCAGAGTTCCAACCAATAACTCTACAATGGCGAGACCACGTACGAGGTCAGCTTCTCATAATGCGGATGCCCATGAAACTGCTAGCGTACAACAAGCAGGACCTAGCAATCAACCAGCGATTCCAGGTGTAGGAATTGCCACCCAGGACCAATCTCCAGTTGTCACTAGAATAGAGTTCAATGACTTGATGAGAGAACTCAGGGAAAGCAGGAGACAGCTAGGAGAGCAGATGCAAGCTAACGCCAACCTGATGGCACAACTCACTCAACAGCAGCAACAGAATGCTGGGGGCAATCCCGCTCCCTATTCCTCATCCGACAGCTCAACTTCTTCTGATGAACCTCCCAGGCGCAAACGCCGTAAGACTGAAGCTGCGCGGACGGGTGCTGCTGTTCAAACAGCTGGAAACCGTGACCAAGTCGGAGCTGGAAACTTAGGAACTGGAGTACAGAT
This sequence comes from Allium fistulosum, assembly GCA_030737815.1. Classification (NCBI taxonomy): domain Eukaryota; kingdom Viridiplantae; phylum Streptophyta; class Magnoliopsida; order Asparagales; family Amaryllidaceae; genus Allium; species Allium fistulosum. The sequence continues at coordinate 625,350,295 of CM060905.1, read as the reverse complement.
GGAGGCTGGAGGCCCAGACCATCAAAACGCTAATGATGTCGAACCTCAAGACGCACAATTGGCAGACCGCCAAGAGAGGAGGCATCAACATGGACAATCACGTAGAACGGACTCTAACCTTCCACCTTCCATATAGACACCAGACCTGACAGCCATGGTCAGGCAATTGATGAAACAAAATCAGGGCTTGTCGAATGATGATTGGGGAGTATCAAGGAGTCACACTCCGTTCACAGATGTTGTGTTGCAGGCGGCATACCCCAGAAAGTTTAGTTTGCCAACTATCCCTGCGTACGAGGGAAAGACTGACCCCAGACAGCATGTCATGAGGTACGAATGGATGATGGATTCAGCTAGAGCAAATGATGCCACCAAATGTAGATGCTTTCCAATTACTCTATCTGGGATCGCTACTATGTGGTTTACCCAACTCCCTCCACGGTCTGTATCCAATTTCGAGGAGTTGGCAAAGAAGTTTATTGAGCAATTCAGGATACACACTACTCGTCCAAAGGATGTAATGTCTCTGTCAAGTGTAATCCAAAATCCTGGGGAGTCATTGAAGGAATATTTACAAAGATTCCATGTTGCGGCAACTGAAGTCAGTAATCCCAATGATCATGCAATTCTAATGGCTGTAATGAGAGGTGTGGATCCATATTCTGAGTTTGGAGACTGGTTGGCAGGAAAACCTCCGACTACGCTAGAGCGTTTCTACTCAAAGGCACACCAGTTCATAAGGAGAGAGGAAGCTAGGTGGGTAAGATGAGATAAGGCACCAAGACCTGTCCAAGAGTCTATGAAAAGCAACGTTGCTGTGAAGCAGTCCGGAGACAACTCGGGAAAGGTCCAAGTCAATGTCCAGAACAAGCCTGGGCAGCCTAAGGAGTCCGGAGGAAGAAATCAAGGGAAGAAGAGAGAAGCGGGGAAGTGGAAATCGAGGATTCCAAGCTACAACGAGTATACCCCGCTGAATGCGTCTCTCGAGAACATTTACCTATCTACCTGCAATACTTTTCAGTATAGAAAGCCACGTCCAAAAGAATCAACCGAGGAGCAGAAGCGAACCGGAAAATATTGTCGTTTCCATGAGACTTATAGGCATAATACGGAAGAATGCAGACACCTGCATGACGCTATCGAGAAGTTGATCAGGCAAAAGAATTTGCAAGAATTTGTGAAGGATCCACAGGAAGGAGGACAGGGAACGGCCAACCCAGGTCGCGCATCAGCTTCGCGTCATCCCGAGGAGCCTGCCCGAACTGTGGGTAGACTAGTCATAAATACAATTATCGGCGGACCTCACCCCGCGGATAAAAATTGGCAAGAGATGGAGCGGTATGCAAGTTCCCTGAAGCATGCAGATTTCGAGTGGTGTTCGAACGTGGAGGATGGGACCCCTGCTAAGCAGCAGTGCATAATGACAGACGATATAGTATTCAGAAACAGAGATGCTGATCAAATAGAGGCTCCAACCATCCACTCGATGGTCATATCTGCGACGATCGGACCGACATATGTGAAGAGAATTCTGATTGATTGCGGAATTTCTGTCAACATCATCTTCAAGAAGGCTTATGACCAAATGAAAATGGAAACAAAGGACTTGAAACCGTCCAAGGCTCGTATACACGGCTTTAACGACGCAGCAACCGATGCAGTGGGGTATGTTGAGTTACCAGTTGAACTGGGACAAGGCGAGCGTCGGAGGGTGCGAATCCTATCCTTCGTAGTTTTGGATGTGGATTCTCCGTATAATGTTTTCTTGGGTCGACCGGCCCTGGCTGAGTTTAGGGCAGCGTTAGCCCCGTGGTGCTTAACTTTGAAGTTCCCGACTGACAAAGGAGTAGGTATTGTTCATGGCGACCAAGCAGCTGGTCGTTCCTGTTATGTGGCTGAGCTCCGAGAGGCCCATCGGAGGGAGAAAGGAAAGGTTGCGGACAATCCCGTCCGCATCCTTAATACGGATAATTGACAAGTAGTGCCCGAGCCCTGGCTCGAGCATAATTCTCGGATCTTCAGAGACATAGATCCGAGAGACGACGATGAGAAACCCAGGGAAGAAAAGGCAGCGCTGGCTGAACAAACGGTTGACGTTTCAGTTAGCCGAAACGACCCTTCGCGGATACTGAAGATCGGATCACAGCTTGGCCCCGCAATGACTGAAGACCTTAGTGACTTCCTCCGGGCAAATCTTGATGTTTTCGCCTGGACGCATTCTGATATGTGTGGGATTTCTCCCGCCATCATGAGTCATATGTTGAACATAGACCCTAAATACATCTCGGTTAAACAAAAGAGGAGAGGAAGGGACCCGGAGAGGTCCGCTGCTCTCAGAGAGGAGGTGGACAAACTCAAAGCCAATGGGTTCGTCCGCGACGCCCTCTATCCTGAATGGGTATCGAACCCCGTACTGGTGAAAATGGCAAATGGGAAATGGAGAACTTGCGTAGACTATTCCGATTTGAACAAAGCATGCCCCAAGGACAGTTTCCCGTTACCAAGGATCGATCAGTTGGCCGACTCCACCGTAGGACATGAGCTGTTATCATTCATGGATGCATACTCGGGATACAACCAAATCCCGATGCATATTCATGACCAAGAACACACCAGCTTCGTTACAGATGTCGAGCTATATTGCTATGTAGTGATGCCCTTCAGACTGAAGAACGCAGGAGCGACTTATCAGCGTTTGGTGAATCGAATGTTCAAGGACCAGCTTGGTAGGACGATGGAAGTCTATGTGGATGACATGCTCGTGAAGTCATGACAGTCAAATGACCACATACGAGACTTGGCTGAAATGTTCGACATACTCAAGTATTACGGGATAAAGATCAACCCTCTGAAGTGTTCCTTCGGCGTTGCGTCGGGGAAGTTTTTAGGATTCATCGTCAATGCTAGGGGAATTGAAGCTAACCCAGAAAAGATCCAAGCTATTCGAGATGTGCAGGTGCCCAAAACTATAAAACAGGTACAAAGCTTGAATGGAAAAGTAGCTGCGCTGAGTCGATTCATATCCAGGGTAACTAACAAGTGCATCCCTTTCTTTGATATAATAAAGAAGGGGAAGAGGAACTTCGAATGGACGTCTAGTTGTGAGGAAGCATTCCGGGATCTGGTGAGGCATCTGGAGAGTCCACCAGTGCTGTTAAAACCAGTATACCACGAGATACTATACGTATACTTGGCTGTATCCCCACATGCGATAAGTGCGGCTTTAGTTCGCGAGGAGGACCGAATCCAGAAGCCGGTGTATTATGTTAGCAAACGTTTAATGGGGCAGAAAGAAATTACCCTAAAATCGAGAAATTGGCCTATTGCTTGGTGATTGCATCACGTAAGCTACGCCCGTATTTTCAAGCACACTCAATCAGTGTCTATACCGATCAACCCCTGCGGAAGGTACTCCAACGACCAGAAATTTCCGGAAGATTGCTAAAATGGAACATCGAGTTGAGCCAGTTTGATATCGCCAACTTGCCACGGAGGGCCATACAAGGGCAAGCATTAGCAGATTTCATCGCTGAGTTTACCATACCCATAGAACCAGATAATCACGACGTCATTCCCCCCGTTCATTGGAAATTATACACTGATGGGGCATCAAACGACCGTTGCTCCAGCGCGGGTGTAGTTCTCATAACTCCGTAAAACCGATCAATCTGTTATGCTTTGAAGCTCGATTTCCCCGCTACAAATAACGAAGCAGAATATGAAGCACTGATCGCTGGCTTGAAGCCCATCGGAGAACTCGGGATCAAATCAGTTGAAATCTTTTGTGACTCACAGTTGGTGGTTTACCAAGTGCGGGGAGATTACCAAGCAAAGGGACAGAAGCTGGCTCCGTACCTTGTTCAGGTCCAAGAACTACTGTCAAATCTTGAGCGTTATGACATTTCACATGTCCCGCGCGAACATAACAAAGAAGCAGACTTGTTGGCTAATTTTGCAAGCACAGGCGACGCGCAACAAATGGGATTGTATCCCGTTGAGGCCCTGCATGCCCCGAGCATAGACGAGATGAAAGTTGACCGTGTGTTGGAAACAGAAATCAAAAAAGAGTCGTGGATGACTCCGTTCAGACTGCACCTGTCAACTGGGGCTTTACCAGAAAAAAGGAACGAAAGGCGACAGGTCCTTCGAAAGGCCGCGCGATACGTGATGCCGGATAGATTAATGTATCAGAAAGGATTCTCAATCCCATTATTACGGTGCATCGCTCATGACGAGACAAAGCGGGTCTTAAGAGAGGTTCACGAAGGGGAATGTGGCGACCATACCGGGGGGCAAACGCTAGCAAAAAAGATCCTCCGCTATGGATACTACTGGCCGACCGTGAATCGGGACGCTGCCGACTACGCAAGGAAATGTGACAAGTGTCAAAGATATGCGAAAATCCCGAGGACTCCATCAACGGAACTCACACAAATGGTTAGTCCCTGGCCATTTGCAATCTGGGGAATCGACATAATCGGCTCTTTGCCTATATCCAAAGGTGGTGCGAAATACGCAATAGTTGAAGTCGACTATTTCACAAAATGGGCTGAGGCAGAACCCTTGGCCACAATCACCTCTAAGAAGGTTATTAACTTCGTTGTACGAAGCATTATATGCCGCTTTGGCCTTCCTCGCACCATCATTACGGACAACGGGACGCAATTTGAAAGCAGAGAGTTCAAAGAGTTCTGTTTAAAGTATGGCATCGAGAAGAAGTTTGCCGCCGTTGCACACCCAAAAGCTAACGGACAAGTCGAGTTCGGAAATAAAATAATCAAGTCAATACTGAAGAAGAGTCTGGAGAAAGTCAGAGGCAAGTGGGTAGATGAACTCCCGACAGCATTATGGGCTTATAGAACTACCCACAAGTCCGCGACCGGCCACACTCCATTTGCCTTGGCATACGGCTCTGAAGCCGTTATACCTGTGGAACTTGAAGTTCCATCGCACCGGGTGACATATTATGATCCCAAGACGAATCAGGACCTCTTGTTGGAATCACTGGATTGTATCGATGAAAAACGTGAAGAGGCCGAATTAAGGGCGGCAGCACATAGGCACCGAGTCAAGCGTTACTACGACGGCAAAGTCCGCCCAAGGATATTTGATGTGGGTGATCTCGTTTTGAAACGAATTTTCTCAGTACCTTCACGTATGAATCCCAGCTGGGAAGGTCCATACGTCATTGAACGGAAGCTTGGAGAGGGAACATTCAAGCTAGCGACCGTTGATGGCACGACACTCCCCCGAGCGTGGAACAGTGAACATTTGCGGCATTATTACATTTAGCATGTTTTCTTTCTTGTTTTAGGCACTGTTATTTCCTATATGTTTTCGTTCAGTCGCAACTTAGTTTCTTTTTAACTATGTAATCAAGCAGTTTAGTTGTTTTTCATTAATAAAGGCTTGAAGCCGTATTTTCCACGAATCACAAATGTTTCTATATCCCATAAACGGATGATGAACTACATTATCCTGTACGACGTATGGACTCGTATGAACAACCTCAAATCTCTGAATCCCCAGAGCGCGGATCGGAGTACTCTAAGTCCTCGGAGCGCGGACCAGAGTATAAACGATTCACATTCTCCGAATCCCCAAAGCGCGGATCAGAGTACTCTAAGTCCCCAGAGTGCGGACCAGAGTATAAACGATTCCAAATCTCCGAATCCCCAGAGCGCGGATCGGAGTATTCTAAGTCCCCATAGTGCGGACTAGAGTATAAACAATTTCAAATCTCCAAATCCCCAAAGCGCGGATCGGAGTACTCTAAGTCCCCAGAGTGCGGACTAGAGTATAGACGATTTCAAATCTCCGAATCCCCAGAGCGCGGATCGGAGTACTCTAAGTCCCCAGAGTGTAGACTAGAGTATAAACGATTTCAAATCTCCGAATCCCCAGAGCACGGATCGGAGTACTCTAAGTCCCCAGAGTGTAGACTAGAGTATAGACGATGCGAACCTCCGAATCCCTTGAACGCGGATCAACTTACTCTAAATCCCCGGAGCGCAGATTTAGAAAAAAGTCCAAGTACTCGAGAAATGTGGAACAAGAAGTATGCCACGTCTAGAAATGTTTGAACAACACGAAAATGGACTGGGAGGTAATGCAACTCATAAGAACTTGAGTTATGACTGCAGTTAGTCAGTAAACCAAAGAAAAGCAAGAGAATCATCCAAATGAAAAAGAAACTAAACTTCATTCAATAGTTCAAAATGGGGTTACACAGTTACTCCTACAAAACTCAGAGTTAAGAACCTATCTATACAAACTACAAGCTACAAAAGATAAAAGCAACTACAAGACTTAAGCAAGAAGCTCGTTGAACGAGTGTATCGATTATTTCTTCGGTTTCATTTTCTTGTCTTCCTTTGTTTTTTCCGACGACTCCTCTCCTTCACGCTTTTTCTTGGATTTATTGCTTGCTAAAGAAGCGGAGTCAGGAGTAGGAGACGGAACATCCAGTGGTTTGGACCTACCCGGGAGAATGATTTTCAAAGGTCTGTTCCGCGGGTCGGTAAGTTCCAGTATTTCAGGTTCAACTTTGGCCTCGACCTTTTTCTTCTCCTCTTCGGCGAGGCGGTCCTTCATGCTCATCTTTGAAGTATGCTCAGAGGCGCCAGTGATTTCGATTTCATCACTCCCTTCGGCAGGAGAGGAAGTGTCAAGCTTATCATCATCTAGCGCCCCGATCACTTGAGCATCGGGACCAGGAATTACTCCCGCGTGAACAACGTCGCTTGTTTTCTCTGCCTCCTCCTTGGCGTCATCGCTCCTCGGAGTTGGCTCGGGGTCAGAGCAGCCTGCATGAAAACATAAAGAATGAACATTAGAACGAATAACCACTGCTGGAAAATGACAGATCTTTCAACTTCTAGAGAAGAAGAGTTTCCTACCAGGTTCCGGTTGGCTATCGGTTGCGCGTGGGGTTTCACCCTCCAGAATAGGAGATAGCACGGAACGCCAAGCCCGGGATATTCAAGATCATAGCCGGCATGCTGCTCGAACGGGTCAAGTGTCGACCGACCGGCCGGTTGAGCAGCGAGAGGAGCAGCAATATGAGGAGCCGTAGTCTCAGCCCCAGACGGGCCAGCTTCATCACTTTTCTCTTTTGGAAGGGGAGAGCCTTTGTTATAAAGCGCCAAAGCTGCAGATAAATCCGCTGGCTCATTCCCCCTAAGAAACTCCTTCATCAAGGCATCCTCATCGACCTCTTCAGAGCCCGACTCGATTTTCCTAATCTTCACTAAGGTCTCCCAGGCCTCAGCTAGTGATTCGAGATAGCCCTCGCCCAAGAATGTTAAGTCACGTTGCATAAGGACGCGGGCTCCATACTCAGCAATCAACGGGTCAAACATGCATTTGACCTCTTCCCTACCGGCTTCTGCGGCCGCCTCGAGGCGAGAGTCAATCTCCTCCGCAGCTTTTCTTTTGCCCTCCTCACGGGCTTCGTCCTTCATTTTTTCAACCCCAGCGAGCTCGCCATCGAGCTTCATTTTCAGGAGCCGAGTAGCAACGGTTTCGTCACAATATCGTTGTGATTCTTCTTGAGCAGCTACTTTGTCCTCCTTCTCCTTGGAGAGTAATTCTTTCAGCTCTCTGACTTGTATGGCGAGCGCGTCCCTTTCTTTTTGAACGGAATCTTTTTCTAGGGCAAGGGCGCTGCTGTGCTGGACTGCTTCATCAAGTTCCTTCTTGTGAGCCATCTCTAAACGAGTAACTGCCTCAGCAGTATCTTTTGCGCTTTGTTCAGCGGCTTCCAACTTCGACTTATACGAAGCAAGCTCTTCGTCTTGATGCTTGATGATGTTCTTGTCGCAGCCAGCCTCCAATTTCAGGCGATCAATCTCATATTGACGCTCAACGGACACCTCCAAGATCTTTTCAACCAAGTGTACCAATGCGTCATGTTGAACATAGACGTCGTTATTACAGGCAATGGCACTCTACTTCACGTGCCCAAGGATATGGTGAATAGCCGGGAGGAACTTCAGACCATCGAAGCAAATTTTTGGAAACTTGGCCTTAAGATCGACCATCTTTTCCGCTACAGTTGGATCAACTGCGGGAGTAGGGGGAGGAGGCTTTGGAAGTTCTGCTCTTTTTCGTTGCTCCCGAATTTTCCTTGTGCTTGATGAACCGGAGTGTTGTTCTCGAGGAGCGTTAGGTTGGTAACCCTTTTGTGAAGACTTCTCTCTATCCGGCTCAGTTGGAGGAAGAGGATCACGGGACTGTGAAGATTGAGAATATGCCTTCTTATGGTAAGACGAATCGCGAGGACGATTGTCTCTATCTTCATAATCATCTCTGTCCCTACGTCTGCCTGAACCTGAGTCCCATCCAGAATGATGAAATATGGAAGAGCCATGAAGGCGATCGAGTCCGTGAGAGTGCCCTATGTCACCTGTAAAGAATGGAGATAACAACGAGTTAAGAAAAATCCGGGAAATAAAAAAAAACTTGAAGTGTATGATGGAATGCGTATGTGCGTGTGTGTCCTAGTGTTCCCCCCGACGGACCAGTTCTTTTTCTTTACTAATCGGAGTATTGTCTCCTTGGACCGGGAGCTGAACTCCCGCATTGCCTCTAGCGGGCGAAGAGAACTTGAGGGCTTCAGGATCGTAAAACCCGTAATTAAGTATATCATCGGGGATGGAAAGATTCGACAAACCCCTCAGGGAACTTTCCAGGTGCTGTGAGGAAGCCTCTTTCTCGAGCGGGATAGGCATAACTTTTGAAGTGCCACCAACTTTCTCCTTCCGAATTTTGTATTTTAACCTCTTCTTTCCCTTCGAAGGGGAGGATGACGTTTCAATGTCGTGAACTTCGACAGCCGGATTCCAAGCAGGACCCAAATTCTCGCCTTGGGTCTCAGGAGCTTGATCCTCTTTGTGCTCGCCTTCTTCATGCGCATCGGGAGTGCGGCGTGATGACGATCCGACCTGTTTTTTCCCTTTATCGGGTGCTGGCTTGGGAATGGAGACGCCCTCTGGGAGGCTAAGCCGACGACCTGGGGCTAACAAGCCGAACCTTGACAATGATTCATTCGAAATGATGGTTCGGATGTCGCGTTCCTCGGCAGGAAGAGCTCTAATGGCCTCAACGGCCTCAGAATATCCTCGACCCTCTGGACGCGGGTTGATACCTAAAAAGATGAAACGAGGAGTTAGAAAAAGCACGACTCCAATTAAATGCGAATGATGACTCAGCGAAGAGACTTACTGCCTTCGACCCATCTCCTCGCAAAACCAGGAGGGCAACGCACGTAGAACCATTCCTGTTTGTACAGGGCGAATTTATTGCATGCTCCTGTCAAGATTTGGCATTTGTGGTACGGCTCGAGGAACATGAAGGAAGGGCTGTCTTTCCATTTCTTGATCATATAGATGTATCTGATGTCACCGGAGGTTGGAGGTCTAGAGAAGACGGCCATAAAGAGTAGATAGGTCCCATATAGAAACGCGTGACCGTTCGGATGCAGCTGCGACGGAGCAATGTCGATGTACTGCAACATGTCCCAAAGGAATAAATTAAACGGAGGCACGCTGCCCATCCAACACATGAACTTGTTGCAGGTGGTATATCCGACTGGGGGCAGGTGAGGACGATCGTGTCGCAAAGGGACTAACACATCGACGAAAGGAATCCCGTGGATGGAACATATCCGTCGGAGTGCGGCTTCATTGATCTTCGAAGCTTGTGAGTCGATCGGGTTGTCTAAAAGAATTGTTGCTTCCAGGGCATCGGGTGCTAAGTTATGGGCAGGGGAAGTCAACGGATTTGAAGTATCAGCGACTTCTTGCCTTGATGACGGCCTAGGCCTGTCAGATATGGTGGCGGAGCTAGACTTCATAGACATCCCCAATAAATAATGAATCTGTTTAAGCGCCTGAGAAAACTATACTTAAAAAAACGTTGAACGTTAGAGTTAACAACACGAATATTCCCCCCACGTGATGTGTGAACTAGTGCAGGCAATCGAGTAAAAGCATTGAAAGTTTGAAAGTTGCAAAGCTGTTGATATAAAACTGAGCGTCAGGACATCGCCTTCAAAGACCGTCATCGCTGACCGTCCCCAGAAGCCTGCCTTTTGGTGATTGCAATTCCAGATCCAGAAAACGTATGATAATCTAAGTTCAGATTTACGTTTATTGAAGCTAAGAAGTTAGCGATCCAGGTCGGCTTCACGTATGCTAGAGTGCTTGGGCCCTGTTTCTTGTTTTGCTATACAGGAAGATATAGTTAATGAGTGTTCGGCTAAGATTTTGGTTCGGCTAAAGTCATCGTTCGGCTTAAGTCATTGTTCGGCTAAAGTCCTGGCTCGGCTAAGGCATTGTCCGGGTAAAGTCGTTGTTCGGCTAAAGCATTGTCCGGCTAAAGTCATTGTTCGGCTAAGACTTTGTTCGGCTAAGTCATTGTTCGGCTAAAGTCTTTGTTTGGCTAAGTCTTTGTTCGGCTAAGTCATTGTTCGGCTAAGTCTTTGATTGTTCGGCTAAAGTCTTTGTTCGGCTAAGTCATTGTTCGGCTAAGTCATTGTTCGGCTAAAGTCTTTGTTCGGCTAAGTCATTGTTCGGCTAAGTCATTGTTCGGCTAAGTCACTGATCAGCTAAGTCATTGTTCGACTAAGTCACTGTTTGGCCAAGCCTGTGTTCGGCTAAATTCTGGTTCGGCTAAGTTGTTGTTCGGCATGTTTTAGCCTGAGTATGGTACGGTGTTTTGTGACTGTTCGGCTAAGATGACCATCGGCACGTTGTCCTTAACATTGGCCTCATCTTCTCCTCCATCCACACCGAACCACGAGGGAATATCGTTCGGCAAGTCATACCAGACCGTACCGCCCAATGCCCCCAGTCATCTCCTACTTACTCCATGTTTCTACTTCCACCAATCTGGTCCGGCATAAAATACCTATGCCGAACCACAGTGTGTCTATCATTGATTTCTGGAAAAAACTCATCTCTATTTACACTTCCTACCACCACTCGTCGCGTGACTCGACATTTTGTCCGAGGTCGATTTATCCCATCAACTAAGGGAGTTCGAGCATATAGGCTGTATTGAGATGAAAAGATCGGTACCTAGTTGGTAAGGAAGAAACTTGGGAAGAGTCGGCGAGTTGTATGCTAATAGGTTCGGCAGAGGCAAGGCAGAGGTATTGGAAGTGTGAAAAGGAAAAGAAGGATAGAGGTGCTGGCTTTTATAAGGAACAGAAGAAGTCGAAAAGGCCATATCCGGTGGAACCGGTCAAGGTCATATCGTTCGGCATCGGCGCATAATGGTGTCCGGCACTGAAGTATCGTTCGGCAAGGAAGCATCGTTCGGTTACAAATGTCTCGTTCGGCGTTTAGAACACACTCGGCACACATCTAAACCGCTGGAGTTCACAAAAGGGCATCTCCATTCGAGGTTAGTCAAGGGTTTAAGACGAGATGAAAAGGTTACATGATTCAAAGCGTACCACGTTCGGCCACGCGATACACTTTGGGGGGCAAGTGTTTCCTTGAGATTTGACTAGGCAACTAGTGCTCGGCATCAGATAGTACTCGGCATCCAGTGGAACTCGGCAACAGGAGTACTCGGCATCTAATAGTACTCGGCGTCCAGTAGCACTCGGCATCAAGGAGTACGCGGCGTAGTACTCGGCATTAGAAGGCGTTCGGTGTATATGATTACTCGACATGGTAGTATCGTTCGGCCAAAGGGATCGTTCGGCTAAAAAGCATCGTTCAGCCAGAAACCACGTTAGGCCAAGGAGGATCATTCAGCCAAAGGTATCGTTCGGCCAGAATGCATCGTTCGGCCAGAGAGCATTGTTCGGTCAAGCGCTTCGGACAGAGGCACGTTCGGCTTCGACTGACAACTATTTTGCACTTCCCACACATTAAACATACCGTTCGGCATAGGAAGGGTGGTTCAGCATCATTGTGTTCGGCCTACCTGGTTCGGCATGCAGCGACCACTATACTTGGGCTAGAGTGTTCGGCTACCGAGCCCATATGGAAAGTCCAGCCCATCTTTGTCTATAAATAGAGGGGCAGGGTCACAGTGAAAAGGATTTTTTTCGGGAACACTGGGGAGACTCTGCCATTTTTCAGACTCATCTTCTCTACTTAGCAATTGCATTCAAGTATTCGATCTACGAATTGTATTTGTAATCAATCATTAAGAAGATCAATAAAGTTTAACCTCAAAGTGGACGTAGGCAATTACGCTCAACCACTATAAATTTGGTGTTCTTACTTTCTGCATTTAAATTAGCATTGTCTTCTCTGTTTAATTTACCTTCATCACTTATTTCTCTACATAATCTTTCTTTACGAGGTTAGTGACCAATTTTGGTGCTAACATAGAGTTACAATCCTACCTATGTTGTAAAAAACATTTATCCTTTCTTTTGAAAGGGGTGCCATCGTGCCTTGTTAAATCTTAAGCTTTCATGGGTTAAAACATAGGCTATAGTACCTTTACAAATCATAGCAACCGTATCTTAAAAATATGCATAGCTTTCATGCCTCTTTGTAAAACATAGCCATCATGGTTTAATATAACATGACTCTAAAACAAGTTAAAAATACCGTCGGCTTTTGACGAAAATGGGGTCATTGTGACTTAATAGAAACATTGCTTTAATGGATAAATATAGACGTAGCCATCTAACTAAATGCTATAGATAGCTATCGCATGTTAAAAGTAGAGGCCATTATGCCATATTAAAATCATAGTTTTTATTGAGGAAAACATAGTCTTTGTAACTTATTAAAAACACACCGCTCATGCTCTTTTCATAGAAAAAACTTTCTTGACTTATCACAGTGGGTAGTCATCGTGAGTAATTGAAACAATGAAATCAAAGCAATAAAATTTAGCCTTCGTTCTTTAACTAAAACCTAGCTTTCCATCTTAATTAAACATAGTCAATGCAACTTAGAACGATAAGTAATGTCGTGAGTAATTGAAAATATAGCCATCATTAGCAAATGAAACATAGCTTTTTACACAAAAGATAGCTATCATGGGGAAATTAAAATAAGCTTCTGAAGGCTAGAAATACAGAGCTATCCTTGGTAATAGTTTTGTGCATTAAATGGAAGCTTTTGAAGGCTAATTAAAATAGAGCTATCATGGACAATAGCTCTCGAGGGCTTTCATGGCTTATAATGGCATTTATGTAATTTTTTTCAAAAACCAAAAATTTTCCTTTAAAAGCATGAACATTTCACAAAACCCATTTTATTTATCAATATCTCATTGGCCAATATTCATCTTTTCAGAATTATTTCAAAAATCAAAGTGGAAAATTTACTTTCATTTCCCAAAATATAATTTTCCTCAAATTTATATTGTTATCATATTTCACAAACAAGTCCAATTTGCACAAAATAATTTATTAAATAGTTAACACTTGGGAATAATCCACAAAAAATCTCAAAAACCAATATTTACTTCGACAACATTATATTAAAATTTCGGACCAAAAAAAATATATCTTCATATTTTAAATAATTAAATTCCAAACTTAATCATTTTCTTCCTTAAAAAATTCAAAATAAATATATATAAATTCCAAAAATTATGAAATTTAAAACACATCTCCAAAATATTATTAAAAACATCATATCAAAAATTTAGCTCATTTGGACATCAAAAACTTGGTTTTTCACATAAAAACCATTTAGAAAATTTCTAATGTTCCTAAGTGACAACCATTCAATCATATACATGATTATATATTCAACATGCATTATAAACATCCAATATAAATTTGGATTCAACTCTAACCTTAATCAAACACATAAAACAAGATAAGATGGAAATATTATTCATCTTAATTCTTGTTAAAATGTTGAAATTTGCTCTAGCTTTTCTTCTTTAGCTTATCTTCTTTCCTCTTGAATTTTCTTTCTTCTAAATGCTGGCCAGCTTAGTTTTAGCTTAATTTTGATTGAGAATGAAATGAATATCGAAATAGGAGAGGGGGAGTATAGCACAATATTTACTCTTCCTCTTCTACTATTCCAAAATTAGGTTTATTAAATCTTATTTCATTAAATCCACTCTCTTTGTTATATTTGTTAAGGGCAACCTTAATTAATTAGTTTAGCAAATTCCATATTAACAACTTTCCATTATTTATCCCATACTAATTAAATATTCAAATTATGTGCATTAAAATTTAGGGTGTTACAGCTTGCGTCTTTAGGGGTCTCTCTAATCCCACAAAGGTAACCTCAAAGAGAGTCATCTCCATTTCAGCACCACCGAGAGTTGCTATAGCAAACAATAGTTAACATACAAAAAAGGGAGTATACTAAAAGAAATCTGGAAAAGGAGCATACCTGGGATATTGAAGGTCGATGTTGTAAGATTAAGGTTGATGGTCGTAGGAAAGAAGAAGAAATGATCTTGATAGCCCGACACTTTTCTCGGAAGTCCATAGAAGAGCGGTGGCTTGTCAGTCCTTTAAAGGTGATAGTAGTGGCCTGGTGTACAATTGCTCTGCTTGTATAATAGACTAAACGGGTAAAGGCTGGGGTGACTCTAGGATGCCTATGTCTTGGCAGACTATGAATTGCCTAACTTGTAAGCTATAACTATTCGAAGAAAGCTTCCCTTGCGAATTGATGTGCTTTAAGGAAGCGTATGAAGAAGCGGTGAAGGGAAAGTGCTACCACACTCTGTATGTAGGCGAGCTACCAAGTAAAATAGTATTTTGGGGGTAGGTTTTCCCCGTTGGTGGTTAAGGAATAGAGGTGCTTATGCCTTCGAATCAAAATGGACCTCCATCAAATCAACCACCTCCTTTTTCCTAGCCTCCACCTCCTCCCTCGTCCGAGCCATCTCCCACTTAGCTACCTCTTTTGTCTTTTCCTTAGTAGCCACATCCAAAGCCTTCTCCACAATGACAATCCTCCTCTCATGCTTTGACAACTTCTCCTTTGTTAAGCAATGGGCAATGGCATCATCCATGACATGCTTTTTATATGCCAGCACGTTGTTTCAAAGGTGGAGAGTGCAAAGTCTTGCTAGCAAAAAAAGATGGATAAGAAAAAAGGATGAAAAGAGTGCTAAGTTAGCATCTCCCCAAAAAAGCCTCCCTCATTTCGACGTCCACCATTGACTCTGTAGGATGACCAATTCAACGACTTTTAGGGTGGCCCGACAGAGGTAGAACCTTCGAGGTACTCCTTACTAACACCTAAAGAAGCCCAATCAAGCTCATCTCATCCCTACTCCCCACTATCAAGAGGCCAGTAGACCAAATCACCGTGATCTTATCGATCCTTGACAACCGACCTAAAGCTGAGGCTCCCAAGAAAAGCTAAGAGAAGGCTCTACTTCAGAGCTCCTTGGCTCCCCATCGATCTATCTCCTCTTCAAACGAACTAAGTTTGGCCCCATAGTTGCCTCAGGGGAACACCTAGCTAGGACTAAGCTAAAGCTGAGAGTGGAGCATTAGGTGGGGGATGATGCAACCGTGAGGATTAGCCACCCCTTATTGGGCTGATTGGAAAATCGCAAACACCTATTGTTGATCATCGACGGCCTCACGAGGCTGTGAAGAAAGGTTTTTCTATAGAGCATTCCTTGTCATAGCCAAGTTGATCAAAATTGCAAAGTCAATACGGACCACTGCATAACAAACAAAAAAGGAGGGTTAGTGAAACTTCAGAGGAAACAAAAAAGCAAGATAATAAGTTAAAGCTACCATCATAGGACTACCCTTCACCCCCTCCCCTTCGTCGCCTCCTAAGTAAAGGTAGGCGAGAGGACCCTTTGCCGCTATTGCTAGATTGTGCCCCCATCAGAATTTTATGTGCCAGGAGGCATAGTGTGTGTTACCTGGTGTAGGGATCCACAGGCAGGATGGGTTTTATAGGAGAAACCCATGCTCATCGGTGTGTGGCTCTCGTGTCACCTACCCATCCTTTCTGCCTCGAGCATCATAGGTGTGTTAGAATAAGTTGAAGACCATGTAACCTTGTGGTCAAAAACCATGACATCCTCTAAAAGCCTCGGGTCATAGGCCTTCCATTCACCACCTTTGCATCTTGTATCAGATTTGGTAGCCTCCCCCCTTCTTAGTTTTCGCTATTGACCTTATGACCTCTCCCAGATGGCCACTTCCATCAACCTGGCCGACCGCATTGTTGGGGCTCGAGTCACAACAGCTCCACTGTATAGTTTGGCATAAATAAACCAATGCGATGGAGATTATTATTGGTTAGGGTTAGGGTTAGGGTAAGAAACCTAATGTAACATCCTCCATTTTAAGGCTCATAAATATATGCTATTGATGCTGCAGTCATCCTTAGAATTATTTCCCAGGAACAAAATGAGATTCGTTATTGAATCGTTAATACCAAAAGCACTAGAGTTTACAAATTTTTAACTAAACAATTTCATTCATTAATTTGTAAATTCATTATATTTCATCTTTTCATAACCTCACAAATACATCATTAAGGTAAAATATAATAATTACATATAGTTCTAAGAGTGACATATGATGACGCCTTCTTGGATGATCAGAGTCTTAACTAATTAGACGATTACAGTGCCTGATATTACATACATTCGACTAAATCAAAAGCAGTTAAACTACCGAACAACGAAAATATAATCTTCTATATAGTAGCTTGCTTCATGCACGTCTCTGGAATCTTGTTCGTCTAAACCTAAAAAAGCTCTACCCTCAGCCTACCTAATGCCAAATTGAGTACTCGAGAGCTTAAGGGAAAATAAAAAACTTTGCGTCAGACAAAAAGTCTTGTTTGAATGATATTAGTCCATATCAAACCAACATATAGGTACTTAGTGAGACCACGCCGTTGAGTGAAACAGGTTTCCCCTCACTAATACCTTAACAAATAATATATCACCCATGGCTTATACTGCATCCAAAATGATTAGCACATAATCATAACATCAATATCATGTCATGCATGCATGGGTTCAACTGAACAGTCCATCATTCTCAGGGTAAAGTGTTATACATTCCTAAAACTATCCAATCTGATATATTGTTCACTCAATGATATAGTTTTCCCAGGGTCACTATGAACTTATATTAGTTTTCTCAGGCCAACTAAAAACCTATTAGTTGACTCAGGTCAAGGTTTACTAGATAATTCAATGGTCTTCTAATATAGTCCGAAGAAATATCAAAGGTCTCCTAAGATCGGTATGAAAAGATAACAACGGTCTTTTAAAAACGGTAATAGAAAAGAATAACGGTCTCTTAAAAACAGTAGGAGAAAGCATTGGTGAGCCAACTGCTACGAGTACTTTCAGATGCGTAACTCTATAAATTTTTGCCATAATTGGCAAAGCCCTATACATTGAAATCGCGGACTTGACCAACCACGGGCTAGCGGATGGAGGATAGGGCATGGCCTTACTCCAGTCTCCACCCAAAATCTGGTTTTCAAAAGATATTCTAAGAGTTAAGTAAAGTGATCAGTCTAAGGCATCCTAACACAATTTGGTCTTACCGATCTCCTATATGTAATTCTACTCACTTAGGAGCTTAAGTCTAACCGTATCCACTAATGGAACAATCATAATTGGTCGTCAGTTCCCAAATTCCCAAGGTCAATAATTTTGGTGATAACATTCATGAAATATTTGAGTACGTCAACAATTCATCATATGCAATAAAAACCGATCAGCAAACTAAATGAATGTATAACATATCAAAAATCAATTAAATATATATTCAATATGATAGCCTAGTTATACACAAAAATTACTTTTTCAAACTAATAGCTTCTTCTACACATAACTCTTTAAATATAGGCCAAATATCCTCTTTTTCCTTTAAAAACTGTTGTAGATACTCAATAAAATCATCATGTTTGTTTAAGTAAAGATTTGCCCAGTATAGAGTTAAAATCCATATTATGTTATAATAAAATATAGTTATCCTTTCTTACTAAACATGTTCTACCATGCCTTGTTAAATCTTAAGCTTTCATGGGTTAAAACATAGGCTATCGTACCTTTATAAACCATAGCCATCGAGCTTTAAAAATATTCATTGCTTTCATGTCTCTTTATAAGACATAGTCATTGTTGTTTGATATAACATGGCTTTAAAACAAGATAAAAATGCAATCGGCTTTTGACAAAAATTGGATCGTCATGACATACTAAAAACATAGCTTTCGTGGATAAATATAGACGTAGCCATCATGACTAAGTGATATAGATAGCCATCGCATGTTAAAATAGAGGCCATCGTGGCATATAAAAATTGTAGCTTTCACTGAGGAAAAAATAGTCCTTGTGACTTATTAACAAAATAACCCTCGTGCCCTTTTCATAGAACAAAGCTTTTGTGACCTATCATGATGGGAGTCATCGTGAGTAATTGAAACAATAAAATCAAAGGAAAAAACATAGCCTTCATGCTTTAACTAAAACATAGCTTTCTATTTAAATAAAACAGTCATTGTGACTTAACACGATAAGCACTATTGTGAGTAACTGAAAATATAGCACTCGTGGGCAAATAAAACATAGCTTTCTATACGATAAATAACTTTCGTGGGTAAATTAAAATTAGCTTTTGAAGGCAAGAAAAACAGAGCTATCATGGGTAATAGCGTTCATATGTTAAACAAAAGCTTTCAACGGCTAACTAAAATAGAGCTATTATGGAAAATAGCTCTTGTGCATAAAAACGAGGGCTTTCAATGCTTATAATGGCATTTGTGCAATATTTTCCAAAAACGAATTTTTTTAAAAGCACAAAATTTTCACCAAACCCGTATTGTTTATCAAAATCTCATTGGTCGATATTTATCTTTTCAGAATTCTTTCAGAAATCAAAGTTGTAAAATTTACTTTCATTTCTCAAAATATAATTTTCCTCAAATTTATGTTATTATCATATTTCGCAAACAAGTCCAATTTGCACAAAACAATTTATATTAAATTATAAACACTTGGGAAAAATCCAGAAAAGGTTCCTAAAAATCAATATTTACTTCCTTAACATCATATCAAAATTTTGAACCAGAATAATTATTTTTCATGTTTTAAATAACTAAATTCCAATATTAACCATTTTCTTTCTTAGAAAATTCAAAATAAATTTATATAAATGCCAAAAATGATGAAATTTAAAACCCAACTTAAAAATATTATTTTAAACATTGTGTCAAAAATTTATCTCATTTGGAGATCAAAAACTTGGCTTTTCACATAAAAACCCTTTAGGGAAATTTCTAAATTCCTAAATAACAACCATTCAATCATATACATTATATACATTCAACATGAATAATAAACATCCAATATAAATTTGGATTCAGCTCTAAATCCGAATCAAACACATAAAACAAGATGAGATGGATATATTATTCACCTTAATTCTTGTTGAAATGTTGAAATTTGCTCTAGCTTTCTTCTTCAGCTTATCTTCTTTCCTCTTGAATTTTCTTTCTTCTTAGCAGTCGCTGGCCTAGCTTTAATTTAGTTTTGATTGAGACTGAAACGAATATGGATATAGGAGAGGGGAGAGTGTAGCATAATATTTACTCTTCCTCTTCTACCCTTCCAAACATAAGTTTATTAAATATTATTTCATTAAACCCATTCATTTTGTTATATTTATTAAGGCCAACCTTAATTAATTTAAAAAATTACACATTAATAATTTACATCTAATTATCCCATAATAATTAAATATTCAAATCATGTGCATTAAAATAAAGGGTGTTACAGGCTCCCTTCATAAAGAATTTCGTTCTCGAAATTGCGACAAGGAAATAACAACAAGCACATCAATCATACAAACATGTGTCATAAGCACATACAAGCAATGATACTAGTCATATCTACTAGTCAAAAGTCCATACAACAATATAGATTATTTAATCAAAATAAATTGGAATACACCTTCTAAATCCTACCTTCTGTCTTCAATGTATAGTCTCATACATTGGTACTCCACTTGATCTTCACTAACTTGACTGTCTTATTCCTTAACTGCTTCATATCCTTATCGACTATACAAATAGGTCGTCCAACGATAATCATATCAGGCTCTAATACTAAATCCTCCAAAACCATTGGCTCTATAAGGGTCTCTAGATTATGCACGTACTTTCTTAGATGAGATACATGAAAAACATTATGGACTTCTACCAAAATGCTCAGTAACTCGATACGATACGCGAGTTTACCAATTCTCTCAATGTTAGGAGACGGACCAACATATCTAGGCACCAAGTTTCCCGTCTTTCCGAATCGTACAACACCCTCCATCAATCATACTTTCACAAAAAAAAGAATCTCTGACAAAGAATTCTAAGTCTTTACGCCTTCCATCTGCGTAACTTTTCTGCCTTAATTGAGCTTCCTTCATCCTTACTTGGATTAACTCAATCTTTTCAATTGTTTCATTTACCAAATCTGGGCCAAGTGTCTGTCTATCACCTATCTCCAACCAACATGCAGGCGGTTTCCACGGTCTTCCGTAAAGTGCTTTGAAAGGAGCCATTCCAATACTAGTCTGATAACTATTATTATAGAAAAACTCGACTAAGTGAAAATGGTCTTCCCATAAACCTTCGAATTCCAATACACAAGCTCTCAATAAGTCTTCGAGTACCTTGTTAACCCTTTTCGTTTGCCCATCATTTTGTGGTTCGTAAGCGGTACTCATCTTCAGCTTCATACCCCATTCATTCTATAAGCTCTTTTAGAACTCACTAATAAATAAAGGGTCTCTATCACTTATAATGCTTCTCGACATTCCATGAAGTCTCACAACATTCTTTATTAATAACTTTGCCAAACTTGGTGCCATCCTTAACGACTTAACTAGGATAAAGTATGCACTCTTGATCAGTTTATCAAACAGAACCCAAATGATTTCGTTTCCCCTATTCGACCTTAGCAACCCATCTACAAAATCCATAGATATAGAATCTCATTTTTAAGTGGCACTTTCGAAGGTTGAAGTAATCCACTTGACTTTTGACGCTCGACTTTTACTTGTTGGCAATTTATACATTACTTCTCCTATAAGCCTACATCTCTCTTCATCCCTTCTAGAAGTAACTCCTCTACTAGTATATCCTCGTAGCTCCAAGATGAATTGTATACTTTGATTGATAACATTCTCTAAGAAATTCCTTTCTCAGATTATCCACATCTGGAACACACAACCGTCCCTTCCTTCTTAAACATCTTGTTCGATCAAGTGAAAAATATTTCAAATCATCAATCTAAATTCCTAATTCTAGTATCTTTATTCGATCGGCTAATATTTGATCATCCTTTTCCTTTGCTACGTTTCTTTCAATCAATACCATTCAAACTTTTGGACAAGAAATCATTGCGGTACCTTGACTGGAACTTGCTGTCGACCTCATTCAAACTGCACATGAAGCCAACGCGTCTAAATCATTCCATTTAGATAACATCGCTAAATCCACATTTTGATGTTTTCTACTAAGTGCATCCACCATTTTATTCCCTTTCCCTGGTGTATACTCAATCCTAAAGTCATACACTGCTAAAAATTCCAGCCATCTTTACTGCCATATATTCAACTCCCTCTGAGAGAATAAATACTTCAAAAAACTTTTGATTCATAAATAATTCGGATCGTTCTCCTAATAAATAGTTTCTCTACACCTTTAGTGCAAAGATCACCATTGCTCACACCAAATCATGTGTAGGATATTTAACTTCATGCGGTTGAAGTTGTTGACAAGCATAGTCAATAACTCTACCGCTCTACATTAATACAACACTTAACCTCGATCAACATGCATCCGTATACACCACTAAATCTTGGTTTCCATCCGGAGTAACTAACATGGGAGCATTGGTCAATAAATGCTTTAGATTTAAAATGCTTCTTCACACTTATCGGTCTAAAAAAAACTTTACGTCCTTCTTTGTTTGGGTAGTCATCGATGCTGCTATATAAGAGAAATATTTAATAAATCTCCAGTAGTAGCCAGTCAATCCCAAGAAACTTCTAACCTCGGTCACGGTCTTGGGTCTTTTTCAATTATTAACAGCTTCGATCTTCGAAGGGTCTATAGATAATTCATTCTCTGAAACAACATGCCCAAGAAACTTCACTTCTTTTTCTCGAAAATGACATTTTGAAAACTTTGTCATTAGCTAATGCTGCCTTAGCGTATCTAACACTATTTTGAGATGAACTTCATGCTCTTGTTCATTCTTACAATATATCAAAATGTCATTGATAAACACCAACATGAATCTATCCAAATGTTCTCGAAAGATTTGGTTCATCAACTCTACAAAGAAAATAGGTGCATTAGTCTGTCCGAAGAGCATGACTAACCACTCATATAAACCATATCTCATTTGAAAGCTATTAATGCTATCCTCTTCCACTCTCAATTAGTGGAAACACGTTGCTAAATCTAGCTGTGAAAACATGTTGGCTCCACACAATTGATCAAATAAATCGTCCATCCTAGGCAAAGGATATCGATTCTCTATCTTTTTCTCATTCAGCTTCTAATGTTCAATACACATTCACAACGACCCATCTGGTTTCTTCACAGAGACCGCTACTGCTCTCTAAGGCAAACTGCTTGGTCTAATAAAACTCTTTCCTTCTAAGACCACTAGCTGCACTTTTAACTCCTTCATCTCGGTAAGTGTCATCCTGCGAGGTAGTCTACTTATGGGTTTAGCTCTAGGTACGAGATCTATTTGAAACCCAATGGCACGTTTCAGTGGTAATCTCGTAACAGGCTCAAAAATATCAGCATACTCTCTTACAACAAAAACCCAATTTAATTCATTATTGCACTTAACATTGCACCCAACATTGCATAGACATCGAAACTAGATTCTTTTATTGAGTATATGATTCAATCATGGCAATTAGGATGCTTTAAGGATATTAATCAATCTCGACAAAATATCCTAATGTCATATCGACTCAACCAATCCATACCCAAGATTGTCCTAAAACCCATAAAATTAAACACATAGAAATTGTAGGCGAACAAATGACCTGACAATTCAAGCTCTACATGGTCACATCTCATTCTAAGAGTTGCATAGCCAACTATCGGATTTGCAACCCTTAGACATGTAATAAGGTATGTAAGTTCAAGGTTTAAATAATCTACCAAACATCTAAAGATAAAATAATGTGATGCTCCAGTATCGAACAACACACTAACATGAATGCTATAAATAACAACTGTACTTCCTAAAACTGCCTTTCCCTTCTCTTCTGCAGTTAGTCCAAAAGCTGTAGGTTCTAAAGCGAAAACCATCCCTTTATGAGATTTGGATAGTCCGGGACAATCGTTCTTTAAATGCCCCATCTTATTGAAATTGTAAAACCTCATATTCTTCAGATCAGCGACTTTCTTGCTTTCACCAGAATGACACTCATTTGTAAAGTTCCCCTTCTTCTCACATTTATAACAAGTCATTTTAGCTTTTCCCTTTTTGGGAACCCCTTTCTTTTGAGCTTCCTTCTTTCCAAAGAACTTTCTTTTCTTGCCATAGAAACCCATGTATCCCTAGACTTGTACTTTCCCAATGACATGAGTGAATCTTCATTCGTCAAAGCCATGTCCACCACAACATTAAATGGATCTCTAAGGTATGGCATAGTTGCCTTAGCAATCTTCGGTTTCAATCCTCTAACAAACTTCTCGTTCTTCTTAAGCATAGTGTTAATGATAGCCTGCCCATGCCTAGACAGCTCTTCAAACTTTGTAACATACTCCAACATAGTTATTTCACCTTGTTCCAGCTTCGAAAACTTCCTAAACAAAGTCGACTTAGCAGCTTCAAATAGAAACTTCTCTTCTAACCACACTCTAAAGCCAGTCTAAGTAAGCTCCTCATTTGGAACTCGCATAGTAACACAATTCCACCAATACAAAGTAGCTCCTTGCAACTGCCTTGAAGCCAATCTTCTTTCTTGATCGTCATTCAACACTAAATCAATAAAAATTCTCTCACATTGGAGATGCAATCCTCCACTTCAACGACTTTCTCCATTCCCAAGAATGGTTTTCCTTCCGAGCTAGTATAATCTTGGCTCAATGCAACATAGTGATTATAGGAAACCACTTCCATTGCGCTAGCACCTGCATTACCAAAGTCACCTCCGATCAATCCAGCTAGTGATCAAACTCGCATCGTATTGACAACTGGCGTGGTTCTAGCATCCACATCAGCATTAGCATTTGCATTTGCATTGCTGGTTCGATTAGCGCTCCTAACATTGGCCCGAAAAATTCCATTGGTTGTGGTGCTTTTGCCTTCCAACTTTAGTCTTCCACTTTTTGTATACATTTCTCATAATCTTTATACTGGTCTTCATAAGATATAGAAGAATGGGTTAAGACAGAGGGATAGTATAGATAGATATACGTACTTATGTATATATATATATATATATGTGTAACAAATAATCTACCTACGGGTCTTCGTTGAGGAAAACAGTCTTCGTGACTTATTAAAAACACACCGCTCATGCTCTTTTCATATAACAAAACTTTCTTAACTTATCACGGTGGGTAGTCATCGTGAGTAATTGAAACAATGAAACCATAGTAATAAAACTTAGCCTTCGTGCATTAACTAAAACATAGCTTTCCATCTTAATAAAACATAGTCAATTCAACTTAACACGATAATTAGTGCCATGAGTAATTGAAAATATAGCCATCATGAGCAAATAAAATATTGCTTTCTAGACAATACATAGCTTTCGTGGGTAAATTAAAATAAGCTTTTGAAGGCTAGAAATGCAGAGCTATCCTAGGTAATAGCTTTCGTGTGTTAAAAAGAAGATTTCAAATGCTAATTAAAATAGAGCTATCATGAACAATATCTCTCATGCATAAAAATAAGGGCTTTCATGGCTTATAATGGCATTTATGTAATATTTCCAAAACCGAATTTTTTTCTTTAAAAGCATAAACTTTTCACCAAACCTATTTTATTTGTCAAAATCTCATTAACCAATATTCATCTTTTTAGAATTATTTCAAAAATAAAAGTGCAAAATTTACTTTCATTTCCCAAAATATAATTTTCCTCAAATTTATATTATTATCATATTTCACAAACAAGTCCAATTTGCACAAAATAATTTATTAAATAGTTAACATTCGGGAAAAATCCATAAAAAATTTCTAAAAATCAATATTTACTTCAATAACATCATATTAAAATTTTGGACCAAAATAATATATCTTCATATTTTAAATAATTAAATTCCGAACTTAATCATTTTCTTCCTTAGAAAATTCAAAATAAATTTATGTAAATTCCAAAAATTATGAAATTTAAAATCCATCTCCAAAATATTATTACAAACATCCTATCAAAAATTTTGCTCATTTGGACATTAAAAACTTGGTTTTTTCCACATAAAAACCATATAGAAAATTTTCTAAAGTTCCTAAGTGACAACCATTCAATCATGTACATGATTATACATTCAACATGCATTATAAACATCCGATATAAATTTGGATTCAACGCTGACCCAAACCAAACACATAACACACGGTGAGATGGAAATATTATTCATCTTAATTCTTGTTGAAATGTTGGAATTTGCTCTAGCTTTTCTTCTTTAGCTTATCTTCTTTCCTCTTAAATTTTCTTTCTTTTAAATGGCGGCCAACTTAGTTTTAGTTTAAATTTGATTGAGAATGAAACGAATATGGATATGGGAGAGGGGAGAGTATAGCATAATATTTACTCTTCCGCTTCTACTATTCCAAACTTAGGTTTATTAAATCTTATTTCATTAAACCCATTCTCTTTGTTATATTTATTAACGACAACCTTAATTAATTAGTTTAGCGAATTCCATATTAACAGCTTTCTATAAGTTATCCCATACTAATTAAATATTCAAATTATGTGCAATAAAATTTGGGGTGTTACAGCTCACCTCTTCAGTTGTGTCCCTAATCATGCAAAGGTAATCATCAAAGAGAGTCATCCTGTTTCAGTGCCAATGAGTCTTGCTATTGTAAATAATAATTAACATACAAAAAAGTTAGTACACTAAAAGAAATCTAGAAAAGAAGCATACCTGGGACATCGAAGGTCGGTATTGTAAGATTAAGGTTGATGGTCGTAGGAAAGAAGAAGAAATAATCTTGATAGCCTGACACTTTGCTCAGAAGACCATAAAAGAGCGACGACTTGTCAATCCCTTAAAGGTGTAGTTGTGGCCCGGTGTACTATTGCTCTACTTGTATAGTAGACCAAACAGATAGAGGCTGGGGTGACTCTTGGATGCCAAGGTCCTGGCAGACTATGAATTGCCTAACTAGTTAGCTATAACTATTTAAAGGAAGCTGTCCTTGCGCTAATCGATGAGCGTTAAGGAAGCGTATGAAAAAGCGGTGAAGGGAAAGTGGTACCACACTCTGCATGTATGCGAGATACCAAGTAAAATAAATTTTTTTAAGGGGGGTAGGTTTTCCCTATCGGTGGTTGAGGAATAGAGATGCCTATCCCTTTGAATCCAAAATAGGCCACAGGGCTCGCCAGGTCGACCTAGTCCTCTAGGGCCATAGATGGGTCCATTCTAAAAGTTCGTCCGCTAGTAGACATGGCTCTAGAGATCTGCAATCAATAAGCAACCTTATTATTCAACCATACCTACAAACATGGGAGTTACTTAAACTCGCGGATAAGCCAATCGAACCCATTTAATCTTAGTGCCAATTCAAATAGGTTATGTAGCCCACATCTAATATTTGTTCATTGCTTGAATCATAGTCGTAGGCCGAGGCCCAGTAAACCATCTTCCTACTTTAATAAGGGGTAGTTTAGTAACATTGACACCTGTGTGAGCTTTTAGGTAATCGAGAAAGTATTCAACATCAGTTGATCTACCTTGATTTCACAATGGAGATCATCAATGTTATGCCCATTAACAGTTCATTAAAACCACGGTGATATTTAGACCAACATACCAGAAGCAACAAGGGAAAAACCAATAATAAAAACCATTCAACATCCATTTCAAATCAAAAAAATCGATATGGCATCAAAACGGAAAGTAAGAAAAATCCACGCAGGGGAAGAGGTACTCGCTGACTAAAGCATGAGATTGCTGGTTGAAAGAAAAAAAATTGAATGTTCAAAGTTCTTCTCAAATGGAATTTTTTTGCAATGATTCAATAAAGAGTGAAAGGGAAATGGAGAACGACATTTATAGAGAACGATGTCTAATCTGAACCATTAGATTTGATAGGAAAGAGATGATGTGGACCATCTAAGATTCATTAATTAATATATCAAATCAACCATTGAATCATTTCAGCAGTATCCTGGGAAAGTAACCAATACTCCAATTGTACAAAGACATATGTCGACAATATTAAATACGTGAATGACAAGTCCATCCCTACACCTAGGCTCGAACTTTTGGGGGGATTGCTTAATTTTCTCACAAGTAATATGGGTTCGCACACATCTTGGCCCACTTTTTAGCCTGCATGGTTCAAACTATCATTATCTCGGCCTGCATGGTTCAAACTAATAGATTCTTGGCTCGCATAGTTTCGATAGTTCGCATTTTTTCTCACCTATTTCACTCGGTCTGCAACTCACTCAAAGCATAAGGCCTCTACTGCAAAACCCATGATGTCGTCAATAGACCATGACAAATAAAGGCCGAGCATGTGAACGACTATTCATAAATGAGCGGCCCAGGAAATATGACTTGCCCATGCTTCAATCAACCCAGATGGTTTCACATCCATTCTTCAACAAGATACCCCACCCGTCTTCTACCTCAACCATTCACACCTCTTGAAGCTCTCTTATCTTAACATGGCTAGCTTAGGCCACCAGCGCCCTACCGCCTATGCAAAAGCCATGCTAGCACTGTTTCGTATAAAAGTCTATCACATAAGACATTGTACAACCGACAAAAGAGATATTGTAATACCCACTCCTTATTCTTTGTTACCACCCTAGAAAAGTGCCTTTGCACAACCACACCTTACGAAAAAGTCCACCATCTACGACACCTCGATTTGAGCATAAAACGACATGGACATCAAACCTCAAGATAGTGATTCATTGTGAGGTAAAACATAAAATACAATACAGAGCTATCTACAATATTCTATACCTTTTGAAACTCATGTTGGAAGAATAAAGTAAAAAAATCAATAATACAATCCTAGACAAATAAAACAATATCACATCAAATAAACTCCAACAACAACATCATTTATTCCATTAATGAAAAAAATCTAATGTCTGGGAATAAATAATATAAAATAAATAGTAGATAGCTGATAGATAAATAAACGCACATCTTTCTTGAACCATTGTGTACCTCAAAGGCCACCTCCAGTCCTCTTTATCAACCAATCGAACTATAACTAAAAAAATGATAGGTAGAGTCAAACATGAGTCTGGTTAGTGAAACGCATCATATAACTGTTTAATACTATTAAGCTAGTAAAACAACACTTATGCTCAAAAATCATACCATAACCTGTGTCACTTTCATCCATTAAGTCAACTAAACTATACGATAATATAGTGACATCTTATTCTAAGGTGTCACTAAAGTCTATCCTAAGCCTAATCATATGCATACTATTAAACTTAAGGGTCTCAACTCGTATGCCGAAACAACTAAGACACTATTGTACCCAAAGTCCCAATTCGATATCACCTAAACGTATGCACACTATTGAGCTCAAAGTCCTAACTCTTATGCCAAAGCAACTGCAAAACTACTGGGCTCAAATTCTCAACTCGTCGTCGCCAAACATATGTACAGTATTGAGCTCAAGTCTGAACTTATATAATGAAACAACTACGACACTATTAGGCTCAAAGTCCTAACTCATCATCGTGTAAACATATGCATGTTATTAAGCTCAAAAGTCCCTATTTGTGCCCCACCAACCGCTACAATTTTGGGAATAAAATCCCAACTCGTCATCGCTTGATGTCACAAGCCAAGTGCACCTGACGCCTACCATATACCACACTATTAAGCTCAAGCCCAAAACTCGTCATTGCCCCACCATTAATGAAGCTACTTGATTAATTCTCAACCTTCATTGCCAACCCCACCAATAAAACCGAGGCTAGTTTCCCCATATGTGCCTTGAAATGCCCTATTAAAACTACTCCATATAACAAATCTACTAAAATAAGGAATTTTTTAACATGTCTCAAAACATAGAAAACATCATAATAAAATATTACACATCTTGCCACAATCTCGATGTCGCGAACCATACATGAAACATAGATCATATGCGAGAGTTATAAGCATTTAAATATAGGTGGCATTTTCGTAATTTAATTAATTAACGTTACTTTATATTGTCGAACTAACACCACCAATGGATTCGTGTCATCGAGAAATAAAATTTTGATATATAATGTCTAATTTGGAGAAATATTATATTTTACACTTTTTAGTTATAGAGAGATCAAATCTAGTCTAATTACAATAAAAAAATTACTTTCCTAATTATCCTCCCATGGCATACTAATAGAGTTAGGAGTATGCCCTAGGGGCAATTATGTAGTTGTTACAGATATCTAACTTGATAACCAATCTTGTTCAAAATAAAAGGTGTTTTCTTTCTATTATATACTTATTATGTTATGGCATAAATAATTAAGTAATTAATTTAAAGTATATTAAATAGAAAATCCCTAAATGATATGTTGTGTGATAGTAATTACAATGTGTTATAACCATGAGAATTTTATCACATTGAAAAATAACATATTCCAAGTTAAGATGTTTTGAGAAAGTATATTAATTCATTTGTTAAGACAAGATTATGTAACTCTCTCCAAATGTTGGGTGTTAGCACCAAAATTGGTCACTAACCTCGTTTCGAGAACACTGGGGAGACTCTGCCGCTTTCAAGACTCATCCTTTTTACTTAGTAATTGCATTCAAGTAATTGGTGTACGGATTGTATCAGTAATCGATTATCAAGTAAAGCAATAAAGATTAACATCAAAGTGGACGTAGGCAATTACGCCAAACCACTATAAATCTGGTGTTCTTATTCTCCGCATTTAACTTTGCATATTGCTCTCTGTTTACATTTACTTTCTTCATTTATCCCAAAGTGTTAGCACCAAAATTGGTCACTAACCTCATTCAGAAAGATTATGTAGACAGATAAATGAAGAAAGTAAATGTAAACAGAGATGAATACGCGAAGTTAAATGCGGAAAATGAGAACACCAGATTTATAGTGGTTCGGCGTAATTGCCTACGTCCACTATGAGGTTAATCTTTATTGCTTTACTTGATAATCGATTACAGATACAATCCGTACACCAATTACTTGAATGCAATTACTAAGTAAAAAAGGATGAGTCTTGAAAGCGGCAGAGTCTCCCCAATGTTCTCCAAAAAAAGGTCCATTTCACTGTGCCCCTGCCTCTCTATTTATAGACGAAGATGGGTTGGACTTCTCTGATGGGCCTAGCAGCCAAATATCTCGGCCCCAAAGTGAGTAACCTCTACGCGCCGAATGACAAATGCCGAACAGAAAAATGTCGAACGATATCTCTATGCCGATCGAGTTAATGTGTTGAGTGAAGAGTGCAGGCCGAACGAGAATCGATGCCGATCGAGGCTGGAATGCCGAACGAGGCTTGAATGCCGAATGAGGTATGAGTGCCGATCGAGGTATGAATGCCGAACGAGGTTCGAATGCCGGTCAAGGTTGGGATGCCGAGCGAAGATGGAATGTCGAGCGACCTCTGAATGCCGGACGACCTCTGAATGCCGAACGACCTCTGAAATGCCGAACGACCGCTGAATGCTGGACGACCTCTAAATTGTCGGACGACCTCTGAATGCCGGTCAACCTCTGAAATGTCGGACGACCTCTGAATGCCGAACGACCTCTGAAATGCCGAACGACCACTGAATGCCGGACGACCTCTGAATTGCTGGACGACCTCTGAATGTCGGTCGACCTCTGAAATGTCGGACGACCTCTGAATGCCGAACGACCTCTGAAATGCCGAACGACAACTGAAATGCCGAACGACCATTGAAATGCCGACCGACCTAGTTGCCTGGTCAAACCTCCAGGTAACACTTGCCCCCAAAGTGCATTAGGTGGTCGAATGTGATGTGCTTTGAATCACGAGTCCTCCGTGCTTTCTTTTAAGCCCTCGTTCTATCTTTTCGATAGCGTCTTCCTGAATGCCGAATGAAGCATCGGATGCTGAACGACATATGGATGTCGCACGAGATTGGATGTCAAACGACACATGGATGCCGAACGACATATGGATGCCGAACGACACATGGATGCCGAACGACATTGTGCCTTGACCGGTTCTACCAGTCTCTGTCCCTTCACCTTCTTTCCTTTATGCTATAAACGCTGGCATTTCTCTCCTTCTTCCCTTTTTACCTTTTACCTCCGCTCTAATATTCTTACGAATTTGTCTCAAACTCCTACATACTATTTACCCTTCCCTTCCTTTCTCGAAATCGATAAGTTACCTCTCCTCCCTTTCCAAATCAAAGAACCCGACCGAAATTGCGCTTCCTACTCCAAAATATTCCCAAGCTTTGATTGATTTCTTAGGTAATGGCCTTAACCTCAAACATTTCATCTCGAAGAGAAAACATAACATGAGATTCGGACTTGTGAATCTTTGTAAGACCTAGGACGATTGGAACCGCATGGATAAGGACGATTTGGGCTCGAAACCTACTTTAAAGCTAGGCGGAGTGATGGAAGGAAGTAGGTGTCATAGGTATTTAGGATATGAGGGAGTAGGGAGTAGTAAAGTTTGGTGGTGCGAAGTTAGCATGGCGTGAGATTCGGAAAAGAAAATGACCATGGCTCGACATTACTCACTCGTGCCGAGCGGCGAAGAGAAGAGTAGTGAGTTATGCCAAGCAAGGGAAGAAGGGGAATCGGAGGAGAAATGAGTATTGAACCTAGATGCCGAGCGAGGCGGCTCGGTATGCTCTTGGCTCGGCACGATTCTTCTATGCCGAACGAGGTAGGAAGGAGTGTTGGAGAAATGTGAGTGCTAGGCAAAATGCCGATCGAAGGGGCTCGGTGTGATAGCGGTTCGGTATGACTAGACGAATGCCGAACGATGAAGTGGGTAGGTAGAAGAGTGTTGATGTTGAGGGTGAAGTGCCGAGCGAGGCGGCTCGTCATGAGTGTGGTTCGACATGACTCCCTTATGCCGAACGGGGGAGAGAGCAGATGGGAGAGTGGAGTGCCGAACGATACAGTCTGGCATGATTGTGGTTCGGCATGTCTTGCCGCATGCCGAACGGCAATGATGGATGGTAGGAGAGTTGTGCACAACAGCAACACTAGTCGAAACTAATGTACAGTTGACTTAACACATCCCACGCCTGAATATATGTCAATGAACAAGGATGGACTTAAACAACTAAGCATATCGAATAATCCAGACTGATAACTTCTGGGTTTTTAAATAGCTAAAAACTTGGACTTAATCCTGCTTAACAGTTAATAACCTTTCAAATGCAGTGACGATGCCGAGTTCAAAATATAAACCGTCTTGCGACAAGCCTTCGTAGACGGTCATCGATGACGGTCTTCGAAGACGACAATCTGAAGCTCAAACTTATTTTCTCAATCCAATGTCTTTCCATTCGCTTGGCACTTACGTTTGAATAATCGCATTAGTTCACACACCACACGGGGGGAATACTTATGTTGTTAAGTCTAATGTTAATTGTTTTTCAAGTATAGTTCAAACAGGTGCTTCGTTGGATTTGATCTTCATTAGAGATGTCTAGAAAATCTAGCTCTGCTACGATCTGCCAAACTTTCATCTTGAGGTTCGGCATCATTGGAATCTTGGTGAGCCGGGCGTCCAGCCTCCACCTGCGCTCCGGCCCTTAAGTTTCTCGTTCTAGCTCGGTTGCAGTCTCCAAGGTGTAACTGATCCCCAGTTGTTTGATCGGCAGTGCCTGCTTGCGTAGTTTCAGTCTTGCGGCGTCTACGCCTA
Source organism: Allium fistulosum (assembly GCA_030737815.1). Lineage (NCBI taxonomy): Eukaryota > Viridiplantae > Streptophyta > Magnoliopsida > Asparagales > Amaryllidaceae > Allium > Allium fistulosum. Next base: position 625,317,271 of record CM060905.1, on the reverse strand, counting down.
GGGGTTCATCAGATGAAGTTGAGCTGTCAGATGAAGAGTAAGGAGCTGGACTGCCACCAGCATTCTGATGTTGTTGTTGAGTGAGCTGTGCCATAAGGTTGGCGTTGGCCTGCATCTGCTCTCCAAGTTGTGTAACGACTCGAATTTTTTGCGTTTGAAAATCGACATCCGTACTTCATATCGTATTGGAATGTCGCAGGTTCGACCGTTCAAATCCGATTCGCCGGAGCTTATAACACCATTAAATATAACAACACAGCGGAATAAAAAGAATATATCAATATATATAACATTGATACGATGACAGATACAAAATCTGATACAATATGATACAACAGAATGATACAACAGATATCATTATACATCAGAGATATGATACAAGAAATAGCAGCGGAAAGAAAATAGATAACACCAGTAGCGGATAGAATGTCTCCAATAGAATTCTCCAAGATAAGCAACGTCAGTCCAAGAACTCCAAGAACTGAACCAGCTCCAGATAATCTACTAAACCTGAATATCTGAAAAACCCAACTCTAGACTGCCCGTGTGGAAAATGGTGGGCACCCAGAGTTTAGGAAGGGAACAATAAACTCCGGATCAGTCATAGGACTGGTGTGAGCAACAAAAACAGTTTATCTTTAAACAAAAGAATTTTAAACATTTTAACCCGCAATGTTTTTGGAAAATGAAACTACCATAAGACCTCCCACCACACAAACAATGCAAACGCAGAATTGGAGGAGATTTCTTCTTATGATAGTCAAACATGCTTACTACGCGAAGGAAAAACTCTTTTGATATTATTACTAGTGCATAGTGTGAAAACATTTCGAAAGTATAATATTAATCTTAGCCAGCATACAACATTTCATCGTATGCCTACTATAGCTACTACGTTCAATAGCAGGTTACCGCCACATTCCATAGCAGGTAATACAACTAAAACCGTACAGGGTTCGTATTGTTTCTTTGGATTTCCAACAAAGGATCAGGCTAAGGAACTTCCTTTCCGAAATGGAAATGCCTTTGGAAAGACGCCCCGGATCCTAACCGGATCTCTGCAAATACAAGGCCGACGCTACCTCACGCTGTACAGCTGTAACTAGGTAACTAACACACGAGTCATGTCATCCCCCGGTCGTTACCGACCTTTATCCGAGGATCCTCAATCACAAAGCAACAGCCACAAAATATAATCAACATAGGTAAAATATCTGGGCTCCATACCATGATATCACCTTTTATCCAGAAGGAAATGACATACCCTAGGGGCGCTACCTCTACAAACCTTTGCCGCAACATTCATGTTTCGACCATTACCGGGTTGTGAGGCTCGACGAAGTCTCGTCCACAAAGCTACGCTTTTTCACAAAGCCACGCTTTTTCACAAAGCAACGCTTTGATCATCAATTGATCAACAGCACTTCGTGTGCCACATTACCAAATTGGGAATGTATCACTAGTAACCATCAACTACATAACCTCTGAGCTCGTACGTCTCAGAGAAGGGTGTTAAGCTAAGAGAATAAATTCTCTGCCACCAACAGAAATGTATTTGATAGAAACCAGCTTTACATCTCAAAGTGTAACGTCAGACACACATCCATACAAGTCTGTTCCGGGTTCGAACAGAACCGAAGGTACTTCCAAAGAAGCCCTTGCAATCCGGGTATTCACAACCCCGATCGGATTTCCCATCACTTAGGAAATCTCTATACCGGCGCGACTCAGTGTAGAGACAATCGATAGGTCATCCTATCGTTCTCGCAAATACCCGGTCTTCACCACCGGTCTTCAAATGCTATCCATATCGTCGTATCACTATTCGGAATGGGTTATATGACACAAAGGTCCTCTCCCGGCTAAACCGAATAACGAGCGCAATTAAAAATCATATGGATACTGGGGTCTCAGTTAAATCACAGCTTAAAGCCCAAAACTTTTCATTCGAATGGTTAAAAAAAATTACCATTTCTAATCTTTTAAACAAATGATTCAATTCAAAAACCTTAAATGGTTTAAACAATTTCCACACTTTTAATCTTTTAAACAAAAAAGATTCAATTCACAAAGTTCACCCCGTTCACAAAGATCCATTCACGGATTTCAAAACAATTTCCATTTCAACTCGTTAAATCTTTAAGTCAAGATTTAACTTATAGCTTTCAAAACTAGTTTCCAAAGATTCATTCATAACCTTTCAAAACAATTCTATTTCAAGTTGGATTAACTCGTCCGGTCTTTGAAATCAAAGACCCATTTCATAGTTTTCAAAACATTTCAATTCTATTTCAACTTGAAACCATTCAACACAATTTGGAAATCCTTTCTTATGTGAAAGCTTTTACTATTTGAAAACAAATAGTTTCGTTTTCAGAAAAATCCAGTTATATTTACACGAGTTAAAACCCTTGAATTCAATTCAAATTCCCAAATCAATACTTTTAAAATGGTTTAACCCATATATAACTTGTACAACATCTTTAATCCCTAGTTTCAAATCATAGAATTCAATTCAAACTTGAATTCAAATTTAAATCAAATTATTTAAATTTTCAAAACTCGATTAAGTTATTCAAAATAACTTTTATCTTTGAAATTCCATTTCAAAAGCTTTTCACTTTAAACCCAAATTTCCAATTTCAAAATCAATTGAAATTAAGATTTCAATTTCAAAAACATTGAATTTACATCATCTGTGACTTAACCGATTTCCACGTGAAATCCATATTTGTGTGTGTAAAAGTGTGGTCCAGGGGTTTTACACACAATAATGCACAACATCAATCATCACAGATATATCGATAAGCGGTATAATCCATAACGCTTATCTTCATTCACAAATTCATAGATAAAATAAATTTATCAGTCACAAAGATTCACTATTACAATTCGATGTGGGTTTCGGATAACCAACTGGAATCCGACTCCCTGTCGCATCGAAATTCAAATGTCGTTTTACGGGTCAAGGGTTTTCATATTCATATAACAGTATATTCATCACAGATATAACAGCTCAGCACAAAAAAATTCATATTACAAAGCATCACAATCACAAATAGGGATATCAAACAGTCTAATCATCCAATAGAATCCAAATATTCATAAGTAGAATTAATTAAATTATCTGATTAATCTAAATCAGATAAATTTCTATGAATAAACTTTCTAATTATGGCACATTAATGATCAATTAATTACGAACCATTTAATGAATTATCCTTTAATTAATCATATATTAACCCTTAATTGATAATCAATCCTTAATTATCAATTTATTAAAGTCATTAATTTCTTAAGAAATCCTTATCATTTATTAATTAAATTAATTAAATTAATTAAATTAATTAATCAATTTAAAATTCCTTAATTAAATTAATTAATCTCAAACATTAAAACCTTAATTTTCCTTAAGATAAAATATTATCTTTATTAACATCTTAATTACATATTTCAAAACTTTGCTTAAAATTTTTTTAATCTTTATCTGCATTTCAAAACCTACTTCGGGTTCACCCTGAGACTTACTCGAAACCTACTTCGAGTTTTATCAAAATCAACCCGAGCCATCTTTACAACTTAAAATTTTGTTTAAGTTTAGAAATAAACCCGGTGCCACTCAAATTTCCACGAGTAAAAACTCGAGCCATCCCCTTCATTACCCGTGCACGAACCAGTTTTCCCCGAGCAAAGTTCCATCTTCCCAAACTCAATGCCTGTGCACAAATTTCTGGTGCACATGCACCGATCTCAAGCGATGCTCCGGCATCCCTGGCCACCACCAACAAATCTCCACTGGCACCCTCAAAACACCAGATCATCCAATTTAGTAAATCGAGCACTAGATCGAAACTTCACCATTCGCACGAAATCCTGGACCAAACTCCGGCGAAGAATCAACCCGCAACCACGCCTCCGACCACCAGAAGCTCTGAGCCTCCGGCCACAAACTCGTCAACCCCCATACCATCATTCCCCAAGGCCACATGCAACTCGAAGCACGAACGAATACACCTCGATAAATTTTCCGACCACTGCCAAAACTAGGTTTAAAAACCAAACTAACCCTTCACCGACGCCTCAGCCATCGAGCACCCTCACCACCATTTTTCCCGACTACCATGATCACTCACCTAGCCTCAGCCCAAGCCCCGATACCCCTGGGTCCTTCGATCACCTGAATTTGCCAAGAACCCACTTCCAGTTCAACCCCAAACTGCTCTCAACCCCTTTATTTAAAAATCATAAATCTAGGCTTAAAATTTCTATCATCTACTACCGATTCAGGCCATATAAGTGAATCTCGAATTTGTTTCATTCGAATTTATGGAAAAATTAAATTTGCTCAGTGAAATCAAGTTTATACACACTGTATATTTTTATTTTAGGTAAAACTATATATTTTTACTCTATTATAGTAACTGATACCTTAACACACTCATTAGCCTTTGAAACAAAGGTCTGATATCGATTAAGTGATATGAGATTGAAGTTTTCTTATTTGTTTTTAAAACTGTAACTCAGTTATGAAGAAGAATACTAAGAACAGAGAAGATAAGGAGACAAATAAATCCAAATCTGTAAACTGAGCTTATCACTTAATATATTCACTCGAATTTATTTTTAAAATAAATGAATTTACATTCATTCAATCACTTTCCTTTTACTGATCATAGCATGAATTTAATTAGATGGATAACTATGGTTTTTATTAAAATTGTTCTTGGGGTCTGAAATTCAAACAGAGGCTTCATTTCCTAGTTTCCAGACATGCACAGACATATTCACCCATATAAATACAGATATACTTGCTGATATACACATACATTTATCATCACAAGTATTAGAATCAAGAGAATGGGTTTCAAAAATGGAGTTTGCTCACTTGATTTCCAGAAGAAAGAAGAACAAAACTTTATTTATGTTGAAACAGGCTTTTGAAAAACTGGCATCTTTCTTCCTTCTTTTGATCTCTGGTTTTGATTTGGGTAGATTGTTGTTTTAAACTGAATTTTTTTGTTTATGTTTGAACCTTACTTCAGAAGTTACTTAGTTGTGATGGACGAACCAAGAAAAATGAAGAAGTTGATATATGGAAATGAGTTACTGGGTATACAATTTGTACAAGTGATACTTGGTTTGGTCAGAGATATTTCATTTCTTTGGAGGCTGATATGATAAATATTATGTACTAGAGATAATAACATTAAATGCTAGCCTCCTTCGTGTCTACAAACACTCATTCTTTATCTTATTTCGTATGTACCTATATCAATTTTCTTTTCCTTTCATTTCAGCTGTAGGTACTTGTATTAATTAGGCTTGTACAAACTTGAGTATATTTATATTTTTTTTTCTTTGGTTTCATACTAACCCATATTTGCTTGTACATACTTGTTTGTATTTACACTGTCTTGTTTTCATTTTCTTGTTTACTTCCAGGTTTACATTTCAGCTTGTACATGAATATAACCTATTTGTTTTATTTTTTTGATGTTAGACATTGCCTTAGAGAAAAGTCTGGTGGCTTCTACTTTGCAAGCCTTTCATATACTTATATTTTTCTCAAGTGTTCATACTTAATATATATGTTTGTTTTCTTTTCTCAGCCTTATACTTTGTATACATACATATATACTTTGGCTTTGTCTCATACTTGAATATGTTTTCTTCTTTTGTTTGAAGGTATATGTTTTGTAATATTACTCTACAATATAAATAAACTTCTATTCTAATATGTTGTTAAATTTTTTTTATCTATTTGTTACTTTATATTTTTATAGTCAATCTTATATATATTTATTTTTATTATAAATTTTACTTTAATACTTATATTTCTATATATATATATTATTTTTATAAATTCAAATCAAATAGATATACATATATCTAAAATTTCAAATTGACTCATATATACCCAAATATATATATATATTCACATATACACATATATACAATATTTTAAATTTAAATGATTCATCCAAAATTTATCCGAAGATCGGGGAAACTCGCATCACTTAAATTGATTTATTTCACAAATTTTATTCAAAAATTTATTTAATTATCAATTTAAATTAAATTAAAATCCAGGGTCGTTATAGACTTCCCCCCTTAAAAGAATTTCGTCCTCGAAATTTGCCAAGAAGACACACGGATAGATGAAGAATGTGTCATCAAATCAAACTGAACATCTATTCTGCATTTGGGTTACCAAATCAGAATATCAATAACAGATACAAGAATGAATCTGTTGAATTCTTTCACAAGATACTCGGGTTATCCAGATCTACGAAATATGCAGTGACATCGGTCAGTTCGAAGAGATAACTAACCATTCGTAGAATATATCCGGTCCCAAAGAATAGATAGATTTATGGATACAATTTCAAAACTTTCAGTTTTAGAAACTAAGGTATACCTATCAACCATAGCAACCAATTCATTCAAACAAACAATTCTGGTCCATGCAGAGTTTATGTCCCATATTAATATATCGAATCTCCTTCTTTTTGGATCTTCCAGAAACCATCGAAGAATTGAGAGGAGATACTGAACAAAAGAGATTGATAGAGAAAATTTGTTTCCTTATTATTACAGAGTATCGACCAGTTATAGTCATATTCCTCTGTCCCCTATCTCATCCTCTTCTTGCACTCATACTTACTATCAGTAGATAGCAAGAGAATTTACTGAGGCATACAGACGGATATCTGAGAAATACTCATTATAGGGTATACTTCACCCTATCTCTAATGAGCTACTTAATGTGTTATACTCCTGAGCTAAAGTTCAACCTTCAGTTCTGATACCAAATGTAACGACTCGAATTTTTTGCGTTCGAAAATCGACATCCGTACTTCATATCGTATTCGAATGTCGCAGGTTTGACCGTTCAAATCCGATTCGCTGGAGCTTATAACACCATTAAGTATAACAACATAGCGGAATAAAAAGAATATATCAATATATATAACATTGATACGATGACAGATACAAAATCTAATACAATATGATACAACAGAATGATACAACAGAATGATACAACAGATATCATTATACATCAGAGATATGATACAAGAAATAGCAGCGGAAAGAAAATAGATAACACCAGCAGCGGATAGAATGTCTCCAATAGAATGCTCCAAGATAAGCAACGTCAGTCCATGAACTCCAAGAACTGAACCAGCTCCATATAATCTACTAAACCTGAATATCTGATAAACCCAACTCTAGACTGCCCGTGTGGAAAATGGTGGGCACCCAGAGTTTAGGAAGGGAACAATAAACTCCGGATCAGTCATGGGACTGGTGTGAGCAACAAAAACAGTTTATCTTTAAACAAAAGAATTTTAAACATTTTAACCCGTAATGTTTTTGGAAAATGAAACTACCATAAGACATCCCACCACACAAACAATGCAAACGCAGAATTGGAGGAGATTTCTTCTTATGATAGTCAAACATGCTTACTACGCGAAGGAAAAACTCTTTTGATATTATTACTAGTGCATAGTGTGAAAACATTTCGAAAGTATAATATTAATCTTAGCCAGCATACAACATTTCATCGTATGCCTACTATAGCTACTACGTTCAATAGCAGGTTACCGCCACATTCCATAGCAGGTAATATGTAACGATACGGATTTTCGCGTTCGAAAATCGACATCCATACTTTACATCGTACTCGAATGCCGTAGATTCGACCGTTCAAATCCGAGTCGCCGGAGCTTATAACAGCATTAAGTAAATAACACAGCAGAAAAAGAATATATCAATTACATAACATTGATACAATGACAGATACAAAATCTGATACAATAAATATCTATATGCATCAGAGATATGATACAAGAAATAGCAGCGGAAAGAAAATAGATAACACCAGCAGCGGATAGAATGTCTCCAATAGAATGCTCCAAGGTAAGCAACGTCAGTCCATGAACTCCAAGAACTGAACTAGCTCTAGATAATCTACTAAACCTGAATATCTAAAAAAACCCAACTCTAGACTGCCCGTGTGGAAAATGGTGGGCACCCAGAGTTTAGGAAGGGAACAATAAACTCCGGATCAGTCATGGGACTGGTGTGAGCAACAAAAACAGTTTATCTTTAAACAAACACAAAAGGCTTTTAAACATTGAAATCCGCAATGCTTTCCGAAAATGAAACTACCATAAGGCCTCCCGCCACACACACAATGCAATCGCAGAATTGGAGGAGATTTCTCCTTATGATAGTCAAAAATGCTTACTACGCAAAATCAAAACTCTTTTGATATTATTTCTAGTGCATAGTGTAGAAAAACATGTCGAAAGTATAATATTAATCTTAGCCAGCATACAACATTTCATCGTATGCCTACTATAGCTACCATGTTCAATAACAGGTTACCGCCACATCCCATAGCAGGTAATACAACTAAAACCGTACAGGGTTCGTATTGTTTCTTTGGATTTCCAACAAATGATCAGGCAAAGGAACTTCCTTATCGAAATAGAAACGCCTCTGGAAAGACGCCCCGGATCCTAACCGGATCTCTGCAAACAAAAGGCCGACGCTACCTCACGCTGTACAACTGTAACTAGGTAACTAACACACTGACGCTACCTCACGCTGTGCAGCTGTAACTAGGTAACTAACACACGAGTCATGTCATCCCCCGGTCGTTACCGACCTTTATCCGAGGATCCTCAATCATAAAGCAACAGCCACAAAGTATAATCAACATAGGTAAAATATCTGGGCTCCATACCATGATATCACCTTTTATCCAGAAGGAAATGACATACCCTAGGGGCGCTACCCCTACAAACCTTTGCCGCAACATTCCTATTTCGACCATTACCGGGTTGTGAGGCTCGACGAAGTCTCGTCCACAAAGCTACGCTTTTTCACAAAGCCACGCTTTGATCAACAATGATCAATCAGCACTTCGTATGCCACATTACCAAATTGGGAATGTATCACTAGTAACCATCAACTACATAACCTCTGAGCTCGTACGTCTCAGAGAAGGGTGTTAAGCTAAGAGAATAAATTCTCCGCCACCAACAAAAATGTATTTGATAGAAACCAGCTTTACATCTCAAAGTGTAACGTCAGACACACATCCATACAAGTCTGTTCCGGGTTCGAACAGAACCGAAGGCACTTCCGAAGAAGCCCTTGCAAATCCGGGTATTCACAATCCTGATCGGACTTCCCATCACTTAGGGAATCTCTATACCGTAGCTACTCAGTGCAGAGACAATCGATAGGTCATCCTATCGCTCTCGCAAATACCCGGTCTTCACCACCGGTCTTCAAATGCTATCCATATCGTCGTATCACTATTCAGAATGGGTTATATGACATAAAGGTCCTCTCCCGGCTAAACCGAATAACGAGCGCAATTAAAAATCATATGGATACTGGGGTCTCAGTTAAATCACAGCTTAAAGCCCAAAACTTTTCATTCGAATGGTAAAACAAATTACCATTTCCAATCTTTTGAATAAAAGATTTATTTCAAAAACCTTCAATGGTTTAAACGATTTCCACACTTTTAATCTTTTAAACAAAAAGATTCAATTCACAAAGTTCACCCCGTTCATAAAGATTCATTCATATATTTTCAAATCGATTTCCATTTCAATCTGATTAACTCGTTAAATCTTTAAATCAAGATTTAACTTATAGCTTTCAAAACTCGTTTCCAAAGATTCATTCATAGCCTTTCAAAACAATTCTATTTCAAGTTGGATTAACTCATCCGGTCTTTGAAATCAAAGACTCATTTCATAGTTTTCAAAACATTTCAATTCCATTTCAAACTTGAAATTCTTTCAACACAAATTGGAAGTTCATTACTTTTGTGAAAGCTTTTACTATTTGAAAACAAATAGTTTCGTTTTCAGAAAAATCCAGTTATATTTACACGAGTTAAAAACCCTTGAATTAAATTCAAATTCCCAAACCAATATCTTTAAAATGGTTTAACCCATATATAACTTGTACAACATCTTTAATCCCTAGTTTCAAATCATAGAATTCAATTTCAAACTTGAATTGAAATTTAAATCAAATTATTAAATTTTCAAAACACGATTAAGTTATTCAAAATAATTTTTATCTTTGAAATTCCATTTCAAAAGCTTTTCACTTTAAACCCCAATTTCCAATTTCAAAATCAATTGAAATTAAAATTTCAATTTCAAAAAAACATTAAATTTACATCATCTGTGACTTAACCGATTTCCACGTGAAATCCATATTTGTGTGTGTAAAGGTGTAGTCCAGGGGTTTTACACAATAGTGCAACATCATCAATCATCACAGATATATCAATATCGATAAGCGGTAAGATCGATAACGCTTATCTTCATTCACAGATTCATAGATAAAATAAATTTATCAGTCACAAAGATTCATCAATACAATTCGATGTGGGTTTCGGATAACCAACTGGAATCCGACCCCCTGTCGCATCGAAGTTTAAATGCCGTTTTACGAACCAAAGGTTTTCATATTCACATAGCAGTATATATCACAAAGGATCATATCACATATCAGGTATTAATTAGTTCAAGACATTCAATAATAATCAGTCAACAACAAGTAATATGGATTAACAGGGTGATTATAATTAATTAATCACATAATTATTTTCATTAATCATCCTTCATTAATGATTGATCATTCTTAATTATAAATTAATTAGTCCTTAATTATTTATTATTTAATCTTAATCACTTTTATTAATTAATTGCTTCTTAATTAATTATCTTAACTAATTAATTAACTAACCTTTTATTTATAATTAATTAACCCTTATTAATCCAATTTCAAGCCAAAACAATTATCTTAAAACATGGGTTAAAAATGTTTAAGATTTAAATCTGGTTTTAAAGTCAAAATCTGTTTTATATCAAACCTGAGAGCCACTTCGAGTCACACCTGAGAAATTTGCTTGTCTGCTTCGGGTTATATCAAAAATCAACCCGAGTGCCAAAATTTCCAACTTAAACTTTTGTCTAAGAATTTGCGACCTGGTACTCCATCATTCTACTCGAGTAAAATCCCGGTTTCCCCGAGTAAACTCGTGAGTTCCTTCGAGTTGAACTCGAGCTACTTATCATCTTCCTCTATCTTCAACAGACCAGATACAATCTGCTACCCCGTGCACATGCACACCCAAGACCATCATCTCCGATCATCGCGGTGAACCCCAACGCATCACTCAACGATGCAGCAACCAATACCAATCATCAATCGACAATCAAAAGCCTACAAACGCAATCGAGCTACCCACATGGATTGGAACCCCAAAACTACCTCCAGTAAATCGGTTCGTCCTCACTGTTCCATCCACCAGAGTTCGTACAACTCCGGCCATCTACTTACCACCGCGACCCCTACGTTTCCCCTGAATCACGTCGCACTCGATCAACCAGCGGTGGTGAAAACACCTTGTTTCCAGACCCCATCAATTCCGAGTTTAAACCCTAAATCGAACTCGTATGCCCTCCACGATGGAATAAAAAATCGCTGAACAATTTTCTGATGATTCACAACACCCCAGCTTACTCCAGAATCGATCACGAGGTGAATCAACAACCCGATCACCCGCATTTGATAAAAAACCGAAAACTGTTCAACTTTGAATTTCCCAACAAATACGGTATTAAAAATCTTGATTTTAGTTTTAAAATTCATGTTTTCGAATGTTGTTTCAGACCCTAACCCTGAAACATTAAATCGTGATATTTAAATTCTCACTATTTTGAAGTTTGATCAGCTGTTACTGACTTCCAATGATAATGCAAAGCTATTTTAACTTAAGTAAAATTTTAAAACTAAAGTTTATGATGGGGCAAACTAGTTTGCTTTGAATCTTAAGTTTAAATCATGACAAAATCATGAGGGTTCGAATTTAAGTCAAAACTTAAATCCTGGGAAGTATGAACAGAGGGAATCCAATTGCAACAGGCATGCATGCTCTACATCCATATATACTCAGCAGTGATGCTTTTGTATATACATATATATACAATACACATTCATTCCAGAAACTCACATGCAATCAAACAATTCAAAAACTTAAGCCTTTAAAAATGGTGCTACTCACAGTCATGATTAAAACCATTCTTAGCTCTTCATTTATGTTTTTAAACAACCATGGTTTGTTAGTGGGCTAGAGCCTAGCAGAGATCAGGAAAGAAGATTTTGAATTTTTTTCCTTATTTTGAACTCTGTACTTTGGAACAGAGAAGAACAACATCTAAACATGCACAGTGAATACATATGCATTTATACACATATCAGCACTCATTCATATCAATTCAAACCACAGATCAATATTAGAAGTTTCAAAAGAGTTTGCTCACCTGATTCTCCTTTTTAACAGACGAGGTTGAATACTGGGACTTGTATTTTCATTTTAAATCTGCATCTTTGATTTGTTTACTGATCTTTGCTTTGAGTTGCTCTGCCCTTTGATCTTTGCATTGAATCAGGTAAGAATTTTATTTTGTTTTACTTTGATTATTTCTGGTTTGTTGGAGTTTTGAGATGATGCTACTTTATTTTATTTTTCTCAGTTTAGAATGGAACGAATTGGAAATGAGGGTGATGTATATATGAAATGAGAAGTTTACAGAGTGTTATAATGTTTTGTACATGGTGTATATATTTTTGTTAGTTTGTACAACATAAGCCAGGGATTTTTTTCTATGCTTTGCTGGTTGATGCCCTTTCGAGTTGACCTTAGTTTGCTGCTAGAGATAGAAACATTTAATGTTAATGTACTTTATGTCCCCTTATGATATTTATACTTTCTTTTGCTTTGCATTTCCAATTGTTCACATATAAAGTTCTACTTGTCTGGTTTTGGTTTCATACTTTTGCTTTGTTTTATTTTTGTCTTGCTTATATACTTGAGTATATTTATTTCCTTTGCTTTTTAAAAATGGTGGCTGATGAGATATGTTAAGTACATATGTTTCCTTTACTTGCTTGTGAATTCTTCGGCTGAGAAGATGTTTTAAAACAATTTAAATTGATAAAATGTTGCTACCAAGATAATGGCATTAAATGCTAATGTACTACATGTCTTCATACTTATATTTGTTTGCACTTTAATAATATTTTGCCTATTTTCTTACTTCTTGTTTTCGGCTGAGAATATATTGCTTTGTAATTTTGATGAAAAGTTTTTAGTTAACATGTTGTTAGATTTAATTAATTTGTTTCTATATGCTTCTTTATTTTTGGATATATACTTATATGTATATTTTTCTTTCTAATATTTATTATTATCATTTATTATTAAACAATTTATTTACTATTTAAATTCAAATCAAATATATCTATATATTTATTATTTTCTATTTGAATCGGGGAAACTAGCTTCCATTTATAATTTATTTTACAATTTTTATTCAAAAAATTCAATAAATTATTAATTTAAATTAAATTTAAATCTGGGGTCATTACAGACTTCCCCCCTTAAAAGAATTTCGTCCTCGAAATTTGCTAGGGAGACACAAAGATAAATGAAGAATATTTCATCAAATCAAACTGAACATCTATTCTGCATTTGGTTTACCAAATCAGAAAATCGATAACAGATACAAGAACGAATCTGTTTGACACTTCACAAGATACTCGGGTTATCCAGATCTACGAAATATACAGTGGCATCGGTTAGTTCGAAGTGATAACTAACCATTCGTAGAATATATCCGGACCCAAAGAATAGATAGATATATGGATACAATTTCAAAACTTTCAGTTTAAAAACTAAATTATACCTATCAACCATAGCAATCAAAGCAACCAATTCATCCAAACAAACAATTCTGGTCTTTTTGGAGTTTACATCCCATATTCATATATCGAATTTCCTTTCTGGATCTACCAGAAACTATCGAAGAATTGAGAAAAGATGACGAACGAAAGAGATTGATAGAGAAAAGATTGTTTCCTTGTTGTTACAGAGTATTGACCATTTGTAGTCATATTCCCCTGTCCCCTATCTCATCCTCTTCTTGCACTCATACTTACTATCAGTGGATAGCAAGAGAATTTACTGAGGCATTCGAACAGATATTTGAGGAATACTCATTCTAGGGTATACTTCACCCTATCTTTAATGAGTTACTTAATGTGTTATACTCCTGAGCTAAAGTTCAACCTTCAGCTCTGATACCAATTGTAACGATACGGATTTTCGCGTTCGAAAATCGACATCCATACTTTACATCGTACTCGAATGCCGTAGATTCGACCGTTCAAATCCGAGTCGCCGGAGCTTATAACAACATTAAGTAAATAAACAGCAGAAAAAGAATATATCAATTACATAACATTGATACAATGACAGATACAAAATCTGATACAATAAATATCTATATGCATCAGAGATATGATACAAGAAATAGCAGCGGAAAGAAAATAGATAACACCAGCAACGGATAGAATGTCTCCAATAGAATGCTCCAAGATAAGCAACGTCAGTCCATGAACTCCAAGAACTGAACCAGCTCCATATAATCTACTAAACCTGAATATCTGATAAACCCAACTCTAGACTGCCCGTGTGGAAAATGGTGGGCACCCAGAGTTTAGGAAGGGAACAATAAACTCCGGATCAGTCATGCGACTAGTGTGAGCAACAAAAACATTTTATCTTTAAACAAAAGAATTTTAAACATTTTAACCCGCAATGTTTTTGGAAAATGAAACTACCATAAGACCTCCCACCACACAAACAATGCAAACGCAGAATTGGAGGAGATTTCTTCTTATGATAGTCAAACATGCTTACTACGCGAAGGAAAAACTCTTTTGATATTATTACTAGTGCATAGTGTGAAAACATTTCGAAAGTATAATATTAATCTTAGCCAGCATACAACATTTCATCGTATGCCTACTATAGCTACTACGTTCAATAGCAGGTTACCGCCACATTCCATAGCAGGTAATATGTAACGATACGGATTTTCGCATTCGAAAATCGACATCCATACTTTACATCGTACTCGAATGCCGTAGATTCGACCATTCAAATCCGAGTCGCCGGAGCTTATAAAAACATTAAGTAAATAACACAGTAGAAAAAGAATATATCAATTACATAACATTGATACAATGACAGATACAAAATCTGATACAATAAATATCTATATGCATCAGAGATATGATATAAGAAATAGCAGCGGAAAGAAAATAGATAACACCAGCAGCGGATAGAATGTCTCCAATAGAATGCTCCAAGATAAGCAACGTCAGTCCATGAACTCCAAGAACTGAACTAGCTCCAGATAATCTACTAAACCTGAATATCTAAAAAAACCCAACTCTAGACTGCCCGTGTGGAAAATGGTGGGCACCCAGAGTTTAGGAAGGGAACAATAAACTCCGGATCAGTCATGAGACTGGTGTGAGCAACAAAAACAGTTTATCTTTAAACAAACACAAAAGGCTTTTAAACATTGAAATCCGCAATGCTTTTCGAAAATGAAACTACCATAAGGCCTCCCGCCACACACTCAATGCAATCGCAGAATTGGAGGAGATTTCTCCTTATGATAGTCAAAAATGCTTACTACGCAAAATCAAAACTCTTTTGATATTATTTCTAGTGCATAGTGTAGAAAAACATGTCGAAAGTATAATATTAATCTTAGCCAGCATACAACATTTCATCGTATGCCTACTATAGCTACCATGTTCAATAACAGGTTACCACCACATCCCATAGCAGGTAATACAACTAAAACCGTACAGGGTTCGTATTGTTTCTTTGGATTTCCAACAAATGATCAGGCAAAGGAACTTCCTTACCGAAATAGAAACGCCTCTGGAAAGACGCCCCGGATCCTAACCGGATCTCTGCAAACAAAAGGCCGACGCTACCTCACGCTGTACAACTGTAACTAGGTAACTAACACACTGACGCTACCTTACGCTGTACAGCTGTAACTAGGTAACTAACACACGAGTCATGTCATCCCCCGGTCGTTACCGACCTTTATCCGAGGATCCTCAATCATAAAGCAACAGCCACAAATTATAATCAACATAGGTAAAATATCTGGGCTCCATACCATGATATCACCTTTTATCCAGAAGGAAATGACATACCCTAGGGGCGCTACCCCTACAAACCTTTGCCGCAACATTCCTGTTTCGACCATTACCGAGTTGTGAGGCTCGACGAAGTCTCGTCCACAAAGCTACGCTTTTTCACAAAGCCACGCTTTTTCACAAAGCCACGCTTTTTCACAAAGCAACGCTTTGATCAACAATGATCAATCAGCACTTCGTATGCCACATTACCAAATTGGGAATGTATCACTAGTAACCATCAACTACATAACCTCTGAGCTCGTACGTCTCAGAGAAGGGTGTTAAGCTAAGAGAATAAATTCTCCGCCACCAACAGAAATGTATTTGATAGAAACCAGCTTTACATCTCAAAGTGTAACGTCAGACACACATCCATACAAGTCTGTTCCGGGTTCGAACAGAACCGAAGGCACTTCCGAGGAAGCCCTTGCAAATCCGGGTATTCACAATCCTGATCGGACTTCCCATCACTTAGCGAATCTCTATACCGTAGCTACTCAGTGCAGAGACAATCGATAGGTCATCCTATCGCTCTCGCAAATACCCGGTCTTCACCACCGGTCTTCAAATGCTATCCATATCGTCGTATCACTATTCAGAATGGGTTATATGACACAAAGGTCCTCTCCCGGCTAAACCGAATAACGAGCGCAATTAAAAATCATATGGATACTGGGGTCTCAGTTAAATCACAGCTTAAAGCCCAAAACTTTTCATTCGAATGGTAAAACAAATTACCATTTCCAATCTTTTAAATAAAAGATTTATTTCAAAAACCTTCAATGGTTTAAACGATTTCCACACTTTTAATCTTTTAAACAAAAAGATTCAATTCACAAAGTTCACCCCGTTCACAAAGATTCATTCATATATTTTCAAATCGATTTCCATTTCAATCTGATTAACTCGTTAAATCTTTAAATCAAGATTTAACTTATAGCTTTCAAAACTCGTTTCCAAAGATTCATTCATAGCCTTTCAAAACAATTCTATTTCAAGTTGGAATAACTCATCCGGTCTTTGAAATCAAAGACTCATTTCATAGTTTTCAAAACATTTCAATTCCATTTCAAACTTGAAATTCTTTCAACACAAATTGGAAGTTCATTACTTTTGTGAAAGCTTTTACTATTTGAAAACAAATAGTTTCGTTTTCAGAAAAATCCAGTTATATTTACACGAGTTAAAAACCCTTGAATTAAATTCAAATTCCCAAACCAATATCTTTAAAATGGTTTAACCCATATATAACTTGTACATCATCTTTAATCCCTAGTTTCAATCATAGAATTCAATTTCAAACTTGAATTGAAATTTAAATCAAATTATTAAATTTTCAAAACTCGATTAAGTTATTCAAAATAATTTTTATCTTTGAAATTCCATTTCAAAAGCTTTTCACTTTAAACCCCAATTTCCAATTTCAAAATCAATTGAAATTAAAATTTCAATTTCAAAAAAACATTAAATTTACATCATCTGTGACTTAACCGATTTCCACGTGAAATCCATATTTGTGTGTGTAAAGGTGTAGTCCAGGGGTTTTACACAATAGTGCAACATCATCAATCATCACAGATATATCAATATCGATAAGCGGTAAAATCGATAACGCTTATCTTCATTCACAGATTCATAGATAAAATAAATTTATCAGTCACAAAGATTCATCAATACAATTCGATGTGGGTTTCGGATAACCAACTGGAATCCGACCCCCTGTCGCATCGAAGTTTAAATGCCGTTTTACGAACCAAGGGTTTTCATATTCACATAGCAGTATATATCACAAAGGATCATATCACATATCGGGTATTAATTAGTTCAAGACATTCAATAATAATCAGTCATCAACAAGTAATATGGATTAACAGGTTGATTATAATTAATTAATCACATAATTATTTTCATTAATCATCCTTAATTAATGATTGATCATTCTTAATTATAAATTAATTAGTCCTTAATTATTTATTATTTAATCTTAATCACTTTTATTAATTAATTGCTTCTTAATTAATTATCTTAATTAATTAATTAACTAACCTTTTATTTATAATTAATTAACCCTTATTAATCCAATTTCAAGCCAAAACAATTATCTTAAAACATGGGTTAAAAATGTTTAAGATTTAAATCTGGTTTTAAAGTCAAAATCTGTTTTATATCAAACCTGAGAGCCACTTCGAGTCACACCTGAGAAATTTGCTTGTCTGCTTCGGGTTATATCAAAAATCAACCCGAGTGCCAAAATTTCCAACTTAAAATTTTGTCTAAGTATTTGCGACTTGGTACTCCATCATTCTACTCGAGTAAAATCCTGGTTTCCCCGAGTAAACTCGTGAGTTCCTTCGAGTTGAACTCGAGCTACTTATCATCTTCCTCTATCTTCAACAGACCAGATACAATCTGCTACCCCGTGCACATGCACACCCAAGACCATCATCTCCAATCATCGCGGTGAACCCCAACGCATCACTCAACGATGCAGCAACCAATACCAATCATCAATCGACACTCAAAAGCCTACGAACGCAATCGAGCTACCCACATGGATTGGAACCCCAAAACTACCTCTAGTAAATAGGTTCGTCCTCACTGTTCCATCCACCATAGTTCGTACAACTCCGGCCATCTACTTACCACCGCGACCCCTACGTTTCCCCTGAATCACGTCGCACTCGATCAACCAGCGGTGGTGAAAACACCTTGTTTCCAGACACCATCAATTCCGAGTTTAAACCCTAAATCGAACCCGTATGCCCTCCACGATGGAATAAAAAATCGCTGAACAATTTTCTGATGATTCACAACACCCCAGCTTACTCCAGAATCGATCACGAGGTGAATCAAAAACCCGATCACCCGCATTTGATAAAAAACCGAAAACTGTTCAACTTTGAATTTCCCAACAAATACGGTATTAAAAATCTTGATTTTAGTTTTAAAATTCATGTTTTCGAATGTTGTTTCAGACCCTAACCCTGAAACATTAAATCGTGATATTTAAATTCTCACTATTTTGAAGTTTGATCAGCTGTTACTGACTTCCAGTGATAATGCAAAGCTCTTTTAACTTAAGTAAAATTTTAAAACTAAAGTTTATGATGGGGCAAACTAGTTTGCTTTGAATCTTAAGTTTAAATCATGACAAAATCATGAGGGTTTGAATTTAAGTCAAAACTTAAATCCTGGGAAGTATGAACAAAGGGACTCCAATTGCAACAGGCATGCATGCTCTACATCCATATATACTCGGCAGTGATGCTTTTGTATATACATATATATACAATACACATTCATTCCAGAAACTCACATGCAATCAAACAATTCAAAAACTTAAGCCTTTAAAAATGGTGCTACTCACAGTCATGATTAAAACCATTCTTAGCTCTTCATTTATGTTTTTAAACAACCATGGTTTGTTAGTGGGCTAGAGCCTAGCAGAGATCAGGAAAGAAGATTTTGAATTTTTTTCCTTATTTTGAACTCTGTACTTTGGAACAGAGAAGAACAACATCTAAACATGCACAGTGAATACATATGCATTTATACACATATCAGCACTCATTCATATCAATTCAAACCACAGATCAATATTAGAAGTTTCAAAAGAGTTTGCTCACCTGATTCTCTTTTTTAAAAGACGAGGTTGAATACTGGGACTTGTATTTTCATTTTAAATCTGTAACTTTGATTTGTTTACTGATCTTTGCTTTGAGTTGCTCTGCCCTTTGATCTTTGCATTGAATTAGGTAAGAATTTTATTTGTTTTACTTTGATTATTTCTGGTTTGTTGGAGTTTTGAGATGATGCTACTTTATTTTAGTTTTCTCAGTTTAGAATGGAACGAATTGGAAATGAGAGTGATGTATATATGAAATGAGAAGTTTACAGAGTGTTATAATGTTTTGTACATGGTGTATATATTTTTGTTAGTTTGTACAACATAAGCCAGGGAATTTTTTCTATGCTTTGCTGGTTGATGCCCTTTCGAGTTGACCTTGGTTTGCTGCTAGAGATAGAAACATTTAATGTTAATGTACTTTATGTCCCCTTATGATATTTATACTTTCTTTTGCTTTGCATTTCCAATTGTTCACATATAAAGTTCTACTTGTCTGGTTTTGGTTTCATACTTTTGCTTTGTTTTATTTTTGTCTTGCTTATATACTTGAGTATATTTATTTCCTTTGCTTTTTAAAAATGGTGGCTGATGAGATATGTTAAGTACATATGTTTCCTTTACTTGCTTGTGAATTCTTCGGCTGAGAAGATGTTTTAAAACAATTTAAATTGATAAAATGTTGCTACCAAGATAATGGCATTAAATGCTAATGTACTACATGTCTTCATACTTATATTTGTTTGCACTTTAATAATATTTTGCCTATTTTCTTACTTCTTGTTTTCGGCTGAGAATATATTGCTTTGTAATTTTGATGAAAAGTTTTTAGTTAACATGTTGTTAGATTTAATTAATTTGTTTCTATGTGCTTCTTTATTTTTGGATATATACTTATATGTATATTTTTCTTTCTAATATTTATTATTATCATTTATTATTAAACGAATTTATTTACTATTTAAATTCAAATCAAATATATCTATATATTTATTATTTTCTATTTGAATCGGGGAAACTAGCTTCCATTTATAATTTATTTTACAATTTTTATTCAAAAAATTCAATAAATTATTATTTTACAATGAAATATCTGGGCTCCATACCATGATATCACCTTTTATCCAGAAGGAAATGACATACCCTAGGGGCGCTACCCCTACAAACCTTTGTCGCAACATTCCTGTTTCGACCATTACCGGGTTGTGAGGCTCGACGAAGTCTCGTCCACAATGCTACGCTTTTTCACAAAGCCACGCTTTTTCACAAAGCCACGCTTTTTCACAAAGCCACGCTTTTTCACAAAGCAACGCTTTGATCATCAATTGATCAACAGCACTTCGTGTGCCACATTACCAAATTGGGAATGTGTCACTAGTAACCATCAACTACATAACCTTTGAGCTCGTACGTCTCAGAGAAGGGTGTTAAGCTAAGAGAATAAATTCTCCGCCACCAACAGAAATGTATTTGATAGAAACCAGCTTTACATCTCAAAGTGTAACGTTAGACGCACATCCATACAAGTCTGTTCCGGGTTCGAACAGAACCGAAGGCACTTCCAAAGAAGCCCTTGCAATCCGGGTATTCACAATCCCGATCGGATTTCCCATCACTTAGGAAATCTCTATACCGGCGCGACTCAGTGCAGAGACAATCGATAGGTCATCCTATCGTTCTCGCAAATACCCGGTCTTCACCACCGGTCTTCAAATGCTATCCATATCGTCGTATCACTATTCGGAATGGGTTATATGACACAAAGGTCCTCTCCCGGCTAAACCGAATAACGAGTGCAATTAAAAATCATATGGATACTGGGTTCTCAGTTAAATCACAGCTTAAAGCCCAAAACTTTTCATTCGAATGGTTAAAACAAATTACCATTTCCAATCTTTTAAACAAAAGATTCAATTCAAAAACCTTCAATGGTTTAAACAATTTCCACACTTTTAATCTTTTAAACAAAAAAGATTCAATTCACAAAGTTCACCCCGTTCACAAAGATCCATTCATGGATTTCAAAACAATTTCCATTTCAACTCGTTAAATCTTTAAGTCAAGATTTAACTTATAGCTTTCAAAACTAGTTTCCAAAGATTCATTCATAGCCTTTCAAAACAATTCTATTTCAAGTTGGATTAACTCGTCCGGTCTTTGAAATCAAAGACTCATTTCATAGTTTTCAAAACATTTCAATTCTATTTCAACTTGAAACCATTCAACACAATTTGGAAATCCTTTCTTATGTGAAAGCTTTTACTATTTGAAAACAAATAGTTTCATTTTCAGAAAAATATAGTTATATTTACACGAGTTAAAACCCTTGAATTCAATTCAAATTCCCAAATCAATACTTTTAAAATGGTTTAACCCATATATAACTTGTACAACATCTTTAATCCCTAGTTTCAAATCATAGAATTCAATTCAAACTTGAATTCAAATTTAAATCAAATTATTTAAATTTTCAAAACTCGATTAAGTTATTCAAAATAACTTTTATCTTTGAAATTCCATTTCAAAAGCTTTTCACTTTAAACCCAAATTTCCAATTTCAAAATCAATTGAAATTAAGATTTCAATTTCAAAAACATTGAATTTACATCATCTGTGACTTAACCGATTTCCACGTGAAATCCATATTTGTGTGTGTAAAAGTGTGGTTCAGGGGTTTTACACACAATAGTGCACAACATCAATCATCACAGATATATCGATAAGCGGTATAATCCATAACGCTTATCTTCATTCACAGATTTATAGATAAAATAAATTTATCAGTCACAAAGATTCACTATTACAATTCGATGTGGGTTTCGGATAACCAACTGGAATCCGACTCCCTGTCGCATCGAAATTCAAATGTCGTTTTACGGGTCAAGGGTTTTCATATTCATATAACAGTATATTCATCACAAATATAACAGCTCAGCACAAAACAATTCATATTACAAAGCATCACAATCACAAACAGTGATATCAAACAGTCTAATCATCCAATAGAATCCAAATATTCATAAGTAGAATTAATTTAATTATCTGATTAATCTAAATCAGATAAATTTCTATGAATAAACTTTCTAATTATGGCACATTAATGATCAATTAATTACGAACCATTTAATGAATTATCCTTTAATTAATCATATATTAACCCTTAATTGATAATCAATCCTTAATTATCAATTTATTAAAGTCATTAATTTCTTAAGAAATCCTTATCATTTATTAATTAAATTAATTAATCAATTTAAAATTCCTTAATTAAATTAATTAATCTCAAACATTAAAACCTTAATTTTCCTTAAGATAAAACATTATCTTTATTAACATCTTAATTTCATATTTCTAAACTTTGCTTAAATTTTTTTTATCTTTATCTGCATTTCAAAACCTACTTCGGGTTCACCCCGAGACTTACTCGAAACCTACTTCGAGTTTTATCAAAATCAACCCGAGCCATCTTTACAATTTAAAATTTTGTTTAAGTTTAGAAATAAACCCGGTGCCACTCAAATTTCCACAAGTAAAAATTCAAGCCATCCCCTTCATTCCCCGTGCACGAACCAGTTTTCCCCAAGAAAAGTTCCATCTTCCCAAACTCAATCCCTGTGCACAAATTTCTGGTGCACATGCACCGATCTCAGGCGATGCTCCGACATCCCTGGCCACCACCAACAAATCTCCACTGGCACCCTCAAAACACCAGATCATCCAATTTAGTAAATCGAGCGCCAGATCGAAACTTCACCATTCGCACGAAATCCTGGACCAAACTCCGGCGAAGAATCAACCCGCAACCACGCCTCCTACCACCAGAAGCTCTGAGCCTCCGGCCACAAACTCGTCAACCCCCATACCATCATTCCCCAAGGCCACGTGCAACTCGAATCACGAACGAATACACCTCGATAAATTTTCCGACCACTGCCAAAACTAGGTTTAAAAACTAAACTAACCCTTCGCCGACACCTCAGCCATCGAGCACCCTCACCACCATTTTTCCCGACTACCATGATCACTCACCTAGCCTCAGCCCAAGCCCCGATACCCCTGGGTCCTTCGATCACCTGAATTTGCCAAGAACCCACTTCCAGTTCAACCCCAAACTGCTCTCAACCCCTTTATTTAAAAATCATAAATCTAGGCTTAAAATTCCTATCATCTACTGCCGATTCAGGCCATATAAGTGAATCTCGAATTTGTTTCATTCGAATTTATGGAAAAATTAAATTTGCTCAGTGAAATCAAGTTTATACACACTGTATATTTTTATTTTAGGTAAAACTATATATTTTTACTCTATTATAGTAACTGATACCTTAACACACTCATTAGCCTTTGAAACAAAGGTCTGATATCGATTAAGTGATATGAGATTGAAGTTTTCTTATTTGTTTTTAAAACTGTAACTCATTTATGAAGAAGAATACTAAGAACAGAGAAGATAAGGAGACAAATAAATCCACATCTGTAAACTGAGCTTATCACTTAATATATTCACTCGAATTTATTTTAAAAAAAAATGAATTTACATTCATTCAATCCCTTTCCTTTTACTGATCATATCATGAATTTAATTAGATGGATAGCTATGGTTTTTATTAAAATTGTTCTTGGGGTCTGAAATTCAAACAGAGGCTTCATTTCCTCGTTTCCAGACATGCACAGACATATTCACCCATATAAATACAGATATACTTGCTGATATACACATACATTTATCATCACAAGTATTAGAATCAAGAGAATGGGTTTCAAAAATGGAGTTTGCTCACCTGATTTCTAGAAGAAAGAAGAACAGAACTTTATTTATGTTGAAACAGGCTTTTGAAAAACTGGCATATTTCTTCCTTCTTTTGATCTCTGGTTTTGATTTGGGTAGATTGTTGTTTTAAACTGAATTTTTTTGTTTATGTTTGAACCTTACTTCAGAAGTTACTTAGTTGTGATGGACGAACCAAGAAAAATGAAGAAGTTGATATATGGAAATGAGTTACTGGGTATACAATTTGTACAAGTGATACTTGGTTTGGTCAGAGATATTTCATTTCTTTGGAGGCTGATATGATCAATATTATGTACTAGAGATAATAACATTAAATGCTAGCCTCCTTCGTGTCTACAAACACTCATTCTTTATCTTATTTCGTATGTACCTATATCAATTTTCTTTTCCTTTCATTTCAGCTGTAGGTACTTGTATTAATTAGGCTTGTACAAACTTGAGTATATTTATATTTTTGTTTTCTTTGGTTTCATACTAACCCATATTTGCTTGTACATACTTGTTTGTATTTACACTGTCTTGTTTTCGTTTTCTTGTTTACTTCCAGGTTTACATTTCAGCTTGTACATGAATATAACCTATTTGTTTTATTTTTTTGATGTTAGACATTGCCTTAGAGAAAAGTCTAGTGGCTTCTACTTTGCAAGCCTTTCATATACTTATATTTTTCTCAAGTGTTCATACTTAATATATATGTTTGTTTTCTTTTCTCAGCCTTATACTTTGTATACATACATATATACTTTGGCTTTGTCTCATACTTGAATATGTTTTCTTCTTTTGTTTGAAGGTATATGTTTTGTAATTTTACTCTACAATATAAATAAACTTCTATTCTAATATGTTGTTAATTTTTTTTTATCTATTTGTTACTTTATATTTTTATAGTCAATCTTATATATATTTATTTTTATTATAAATTTTACTTTAATACTTATATTTCTATATATATATATATTATTTTTATAAATTCAAATCAAACAGATATACATATATCTAAAATTTCAAATTGACTCATATATACCTAAATATATATATATATATATATATTCACATATACACATATATACAATATTTTAAATTTAAATGATTCATCCAAAATTTATCCGAAGATCGGGGAAACTCGCATCACTTAAATTGATTTATTTCACAAATTTTAATCAAAAATTTATTTAATTATCAATTTAAATTAAATTAAAATCCGGGGTCGTTTAAATTGATAATTAATTGAATTTTTGAAGACAATTTGTAAAAATTATCGATTAAAGTGATGCGAGTTTCCCTGAACTGAAATAAATTTGGTATCAGAGCTAAGGTTGAACTTTAGCTCAGGAGTATAACACGTTAAGTAGCTCATTAGAGATAGAGTGAAGTAAACTCTAGAATGAGTAATTCTCAGATATCCGTCCGTATGCCTCAGTAAATTCTCTTGCTATCTACTGATAGTGAGTATGAGTGCAAGAAGTGGATGAGATAGGGGACATGAGAATACGACTATAAATGGTCGATACCCTGTAACAACGAGGAAGCAATCTTTTCTCTATCAATCTCTTTTGTTCGTCATCTTTTTCTCAATTCTTCGATAATTTCTGGTAGATCCAGGAAGAAATTCGATATATTAATATGGGACATAAACTCCAAATAGGCCAGAATTGTTTGTTTGGATGAATTGGTTGCTTTGTTTGCTATGGTTGATAGGTATACTTTAGTTTCTAAACTGAAAGTTTTGAAATTATGTCCATATATCTATCTATTCTTTAGGTCCCGATATGTTCTACGAATGGTTAGTTATCCTTTCGAACTAACCGATGCCACTGTATATTTCGTAGATCTGGATAACCCGAGTATCTTGTGAAGTGTCAAACAGATTCGTTCTTGTATCTGTTATCGATATTCTGATTTGGTAAACCAAATGCAGAATAGATGTTCAGTTTGATTTGATGAAACATTCTTCATCTATCTTTGTGTCTCCTTGGTAATTTCGAGGACGAAATTCTTTTAAGGGGGGAAGTTTGTAACGACCCCAGATTTTAATTTAATTTAAATTGATAATTAGATTAATTTTTGAATAAAAAATTGTAAACTCAATTGTAAACAAAACAGGGTACATAGGCATTTAATGCCATTACCTCTAGTACACCATATAATATACATCTTCAGCCATACCTATGTTAAAACAACAATATACATCACCTGTACACCTCTTTTTATATATTAAACATCTTCAGTTGTTCATTCTAGACTAAGTAAAACCATAAATAAACTTCAACCTAGAGCAATGCAAACAAAATAGAAAAAAAATCTGAAAGCATCAAACCAGAGAAGTGAATCAAAGAACAAAATCAAGGCTTCAGCTTGCAAATTTCACAAGCCAGTTTCAAAGTTAAGGAGCTCTGTTCTTCATAATTCTAAGGTGAGTAACATTTTTTTTCAAGCCACCCATATGCGTTCTTAAAGCTTGTTATATCTGATTAGCATGTGGAGATCTTTGAAGTATGATATGGATTAGGGTGTGCATGTTGATTTTTATGCATATGTATGTGTGGTAATATCTGTATACATGCCTGGGAACAGGCAAAACCATGCTTCTGTTCAATCATAACAGGTTCTAAAATCTGTTCAAAAAATTCTAAATCTAATCTCCTAATCCCCTTTAGGCTTTGATGTTCGAATAAAATGTGTTTGAATGATCATAATCTAAATTTAAAAAAAATATTATTAAGTATTATCAACATATAGAATTACTGGATATAAGAAATGTCAGAGAAAATCAACTCAAGTCAAAAAAGTTGAGTATAGAATTACCATACTTTGATTTCATAATCAAATTCGAATTCCAAAATGCTGAATTTTAAAAATAATATGGAGGTTTTTAAATTGTTGGATTTGGAGAATTTTTGGGTAGAACGAAAAACATGTTTGGACAAAATTCCGGCAATCAACGTGACTAGGGTGGTCGGGGTTCATGTCAGTGGTGGCTGGTGGGTCAACGATGGTGGGAAAAATAAGCGGTGATATTCTAGAGCGTTGTGGTGGCGAAACGACAGTGAACTAGGGTTTAAGCTGAGCATTTGTTCGGGGTTGGTCTTGTGGTAATTGCAGCCTCGTCGTCGCGACGTACTCAATCGCATATGGGGGAAAATGAAGAAAGGTTTGCGATGCATCTTTGGTTGGAAGGACAGATTTTCTGGTGATCGGTGGTGGCGTTGCGAGGGATGTTTCTGGTGATGTATCGTTCCAGATCTGGGTTGAAATGCTCGATTTCGAATCACGGCGAACTTGAGGGTGTTAGCTGGTCGATGTTGGTGAGGGGGTCACTGGTGACCTATCGACGATCTTTGCGATGATCGGAGTTACTCCGATTAAGTGTACACGTGCACAAGTATCATCGGTGTCAGGTGGGTATCTGTGAGTTTCGTGGTTTTAGAGAAGAAAGGTTTGCTTCGGGGAGGACTCGAAGCATTCGAGTGAAAATCTCGGGGATTTTGGGAGTTGGCTCAGGCTTGCGTTAGCATGGGTCGAGTAGTTTTAAATATGATTGCCAGGTTTTTAACTTGAGAAAAAAATATGGTTTAGGGTATTTAAAATCTTATAATGTGTTCTTTTTGAAAACATGATATGGTTTAAAGTTTATCCAAATGAAATGAGTTTCAAAATAAATGTGCTAAGTTCCAAAGTAAAGTTAAACAAGTTCAAGATAAAAGTATCTATCAATTTCAATATAAACATCAAGTTATATGGTTTGAAATTTAGTTGGTTTGATCTGAGGAATTAATCTATATTTGCTTTCAAAATAAAGGGATGGAATTGGGTAAATGATTAGAATGAGGGTAATTTAACTTTAATTAATAAAAGATCTTAAGTGTTTTGAATAAATTAATTACCTACATTTCATTCAAATGAGATCTAAAAAATAATTAAGGTAATTAATTAAGAAATAATTAATCTATGAAGGCGATTAAGATTTAATTAATGATTGAAGGATTATTTAATTTATTATTAATGGTCAATTTATTTATGATTAAAGGATAATTAATCAAAATTGTAACAACCCGGGTTTTTCTAACACGAAAAACCGGACCATTTGGTTAAGAAGAAGAGGTAGAAGAAGAAGAAAAATAGAAAACAACAACAGAATCTCACATTCGATTCATTTTAGCAAAACAACCTCATATTTAATTCAGTTGTTTTAACTCAAATAAAGGAATAAATCTAAAAGTTAATGTATTTTGGAATAAATGAAGTAGCAAAGGAAATTTATTTCAAAGTAAGTAGAGTAAATTGGGAAATCAATTGGGAATTGATTTAGTTGTTTAAAATTGGAATTTTAGAAGATAAATTTAATGGTCCGGTTTTTCGTGTATGAAAAACTCGGGTTGTTACAAAAATGATTTGTAATTAATTTATATTAATTAACCAGGATTAGAAATTCATAAGTAATTAATCTAATTTGAATAAATCAGATAATTAACTGATCTTACTTATGAATGGTTGGATTCTATTGAATGTGAATTATTTGATATCCCTGATTTGTGATGCTTTGTGATACATCCTGATTTATGTTGTGATCTGTAGTTTATTTATCTGTAATATATATATATATATGTGATCTGTGAATGAAAGATAAGCGTTATAGTTTATATCGCTTATCAACTGTATTTCTGTATTCTGATCTGTGATGATTGTATGATATTGCACTATTGTGTGTGAAACCCCGGACTACACCTTTACATACACAAATATGGATTTCACGTGGAAATCAGTTAAGTCACAGATAATTTAAATTTGATGTTTTTGAAATTGAAATTTTAATTTCAATTGATTTTGAAATTGGAAATTTGGGTTTAAAATGAAAAGCTTTTGAAATGGAATTTCAAAGATAAAAGTTATTTTGAATAATGTAATCGAGTTTTGAAAATTTAAATATTTGAATTAAAGTTGAATTCAAGATTTGAAATTGAATTTTATGATTTGAAAACTAGGGATTAAAGATGTTATACCCGTTATATAAGGGTTAAAACTATTTTAAAGGTATTGATTTGGGAATTTTGAATTTAATTCAAGGGTTTTAACTCGTGCAAATATAACTGGATTTTTCTAAAACGAAACTATTTGTTTTCAAATAGTAAAAGCTTTCACATAAGTAATGAATTTCCAAATTGTGTTGAACGGTTTCAAGTTTGAAATAGAATTGGAATGTTTTGAAAACTATGAAATGAGTCTTTAATTCAAAGACCGGACGAGTTAATCCAACTTGAAATGGAATTGAAATATTTTGAAAGGTTATGAATGAATCTTTGGAAACGAGTTTTGAAAGCTATAAATTAAATCTTGATTTAAAGATTTAACGAGTAAACCTATGAAAATGGAAATTGTTTTAAAATCCATGAATGGATCTTTGTGAACGGGGCGAACTTTGTGAATTAAATCTTTTTGTTTAAAAGATTAAAAGTGTGGAAATTGTTTAAACCATTGAAGGTTTTTGAAATAAATCTTTTTGTTTAAAAGATTGGAAATGGTAATTTTTTTTAACCATTCGAATAAAAAGTTTCGGGCTTTAAGCTGTGATTTAACTGAGACCCCAATATCCATATGATTTTTAATTGCGCTCGTTATTCGGTTTAGCCGGGAGAGGACCCTTGTGTCATATAACCCATTCCGAATAGTGATACGACGTATATGGATTGCATTTGAAGACCGGTGGTGAAGACCGGATATTTTCGAAAACGAAAGGACAACTCGTCGAATGTCTCTGCACCGACTGGTCCCCGATATAGATATTTTATCACCCTTTGTGATGGGAAGTCCGGACGTGATTAGACATTATCCAGATTTGCAAGGGCTTCTTTGGAAGTGCCTTCGGTTCCGTTCGATCCTGGAACGGACTTGTATGGATGTGTGTCTGACATTACACTTTGAGATGTAAAGCTGGTTTCTATCAAATACATTTCTATTGGTGGCGGAGAATTTATTCTCTTAGCTTAACACCCTTCTCTGAGACGTACGAGCTCAGAGGTTATGTAGTTGATGGTTACTAGTGATACATTCCCAATTTGGTAATGTGGCATACAAAGTGCTGATGATCATTTGTTGGTCAAAGCGTGCTTTGTGAAAAAGCGTGGCTTTGTGAAAAAGCGTGGCTTTGTGAAAAAGCGTTGCTTTGTGGACGAGACTTCGTCAAGCCTCACAACCCGGTAATGGTCGAAACAGGAATGTTGCGACAAAGGTTTGTAGGGGTAGCGCCCCTAGGGTATGTCATTTCCTTCTGGATAAAAGGTAATATCATGGTATGGAGCCTAGATATTTTACCTATGTTGATGCTGCACAGTTATTATACTTTGTGGTTGTTGCTTTATGATCGAGGTACCTCGGATAAAGGTCGGTGACGACCGAGGGATGACATGACTCGTGTGTTAGTTACCTAGTTACAGCTGTACAGCGTGAGGTAGTGTCAGTGTGTTAGTTACCTAGTTACAACGGTACAGCGTGAGGTAGTATCGGCTTTTTGTTTGCAGAGATTCGGTTATGATCCTGGGCGTCTTTCCAGAGGCGTTTCCATTTCGGTAAGGAAGTTCCTTTGCCTGATCATTTGTTGGAAATCCAAAGAAACAATACGAACTTGTACGGTTTTCGTTGTATAACCTGCCATGGAATGTGGCGGTAACCTGTTATTGAACATGGTAGCTATAGTAGGCATACGATGAAATGTTGTATGCTGGCTAAGATTGATATTATACTTTCGAAATGTTTTCACACTATGCACTAGTAATAATATCAAAAGAGTTGATTTTGCGTAGTAAGCATGTTTGACTATCATAAGAAGAAATCCCCTCCAATTCTGCGTTTGCATTGTGTGTGTGGTGGGAGGTCTTATGGTAGTTTCATTTTCCAAGAGCATTGCAGGTTTCAATGTTTAAAAGCCTTTGTTGCTTGTTTTAAAGATAAACTGTTTTTGTTGCTCTCACCAGTCCCATGACTGACCTGGAGTTTATTGTTCCCTTCCTAAACTCTGGGTGCCCACCATTTTCCACACGGGCAGTCTAGAGTTGGGTTTTCTCAGATATTCAGGTTTAGTAGATTACCTGGAGCTGGTTCAGTTCTTGGAGTTCAGGACTGCACTTGATTCTCTTTGTGGTTCTCACTTGGCATTGGAGTGGTTGTAGCCAGTCTCTCTGACTGATCATTTGGAGTTATCATTTCTACTTTCCGCTGTATCATTATTTAACTCTAATATTGTTGTGTATTATTGATATCATTGTTGTATATCATTCTGGATATTGTATTCATTGGAATTGTATATGATATCATTGTTTTCTTTTCTTCCGCTGTGTTGTTTACTTAATGTTGTTATAAGCTCCGGCGACTCGGATTTGAACGATCGAATCTACGGCATTCGAGTACGATGTAAAGTATGGATGTCGATTTTCGAACGTGAAAAATCCGTATCGTTACATTTGGTATCAAAGCAAATGTAAAGTGTTTGGTAGTTAAGTTTAAAAATAGAAAAGATACATTAGTTAAATAAATAGATTGTCACGTAAAAAATAGGAATAAATTCACTAGCTAACATAATAGATTAAATATAACAACTTTATTTAAGCTTAAGTAAATCTAGAAATAAGTATAACAATTGTATGAAAACATAGGCTAGAAAACAAATTAGACAAAGATATATACAAGTCAAAGTAAAATTTATATATGTACTAAGTATCTAGATTCGCAGGCAATAAGAGCAAGTCGAAAACAAAATAAAATACACACTAGATGTACATAATAAAGTAAAGAAATGGTATGGTAAGCATCACTACGCCATAAATGACCTTCTGCAACATTTTTGCAAGGTGTTGCCAGCTAAAATGTTGCGATAGATATAAAATTTTGGTCCTACTGCAACGTTGTATTTATGGTGTTACCTTAGCCATAAAAATGTGTTGCTCTAGCTAAAAAAGTGTAACACGATGCAACATTTTTATATAGTGTTGCTATAGATGTATTCAGATTAAAAAATTAATAAAATTAGCAATCCGCGTGAATACGATCCAACGGTCTACATTTAATCCGATTGTTAAACTGGATCACCGCTATAATTTGCTCCAAATTTTCGTTCTCCCGCTTTACTTTTCATATCATTTTCGTTCTCACCCCCAATTTCCAAATCCCTAATTTTCAAATCATATTTTCGTTTCTTTTTTTTCTTCCAAAAACAAAATCTCATCCTTTTTTCAAAGGTTGGTAGTGATCTCAGACAAGCTTCGTTCCCCATTTCGTTCTCACCTCCAATTTCGCTGCTGTTTGCCTACATGTCGAGCCCCGTTTGCTTTGTTGTCGAGATCTGGAAATGTCTGTTCGGCTTGTGAATCGGCGATTGTTGTTGGAGTTAGGTCATGATTGGACTGGGTTACGGTAGTGGGTGATTGCGATTGAAATTTCAAGCGATGGAGGTGAGGCCAATGGTGATTTAAGGTAATTCTGGTCGATGGGTTGCTGAAATTGCGGTTGGTGAATTTGATATGGGAGGCGCTGGTGGGTTCGCGATTTGGAGGAGTTTTTAACAGGTTGGTTTTCAGTTTGATTGGTGAGGAAGTTAGGGTGTAGGGGTAGTTCAGGTTGTCAGAGAAGGCAGGTAGGTGTTTGTTGTGATGGTGAAGGCATAGGGTTAGTGAGGAGATGCGAATTGGTTGTGACAGATTGTAGAGGAAGGGATTTGTTGTGCTATGTGCAGAAATGGTTCGAGTTCGTTAGGTGATAGGGGTAGGAGTTTGTGGCTGATTGTAGCTGGATGGTGAATCTGGTTGTCGCAGTTTGCAGAAGTTGGATATGAAGGTGTGATGGAGGTTGAAGTATATGAAGTGATAGGTTAGAGCTTTGTTTGTTGTTGCGCGTTTGGGATGTTTTGGTTGTGAGATGGTAGTTTGGAAGAAAATGCAGTTTGCTGGTAGGGGTTTGGATAATGAAGTATGCAGTGGTTGCTTGAGAAGGTTGTTGTTGCTTGAAATGTAGCAGGGAGGAGTTTGGGTTAAGGCAGTTTGGATTGGTGAAAGAAAGCTGGTGGTGGAATGGTAGGTTGCTGTTACTGTTTTGTGGAAGGAAGGAATGGGTGGTTATGCCAGCGATTGTGATTAGGTGATTAGGCAACATGTTCGATGAAGGGTAATGTATTACTTATTAACACGCAACATGTTCGATGAAATGTCAATTTTTATTTTCATGGTTTCAGGTCTTTTACCAAGGCAGAGCTAAGAATGATGGCTGGAAAAAGGTCGGATGATTCAGAAGAAGCCTTGAAAGAGTTGCAAAAGTCAATCATCGAGGAGGTGTTCAAATTCGCAGGAGGTGTTCATTTGTGCATCATTTTACGTCGTTTCAAAGAAGGCTCGATCTTCCGAAATCGGATGAATCGGGCGGTGCCCACTTGTTCGACCTAACCGGGACTGCGGTGCCCCGGACCCCCGCCGGCGCTGCGCCCGGACCCGCTTCTCGCCTCGCCTTCGGCTCGGCACTCGGCTCGTCATATATTTGTCAGTGTCAGTATAAATTGAAACTGCATATGTAATGAGCGAACTGAGTGAGGAATTTGTACTATTTCAAATGTTGAAATAAAATATTTATTTAAATAAATTACTGTTTGAATATCAAATTCTATGCAAATAGCATTTTATTAAATAAATATTTATTTCTATTAAAAAATCAAATGTGCTCTACATTGTGGGCCCCACAAATTCAGAAAGTTAATATATATAGCAACATTTTTGAATGTTGCTACAGGCACCTATGGGTGTTGCCATAGACCCAAATAGGGTTCTATTGCAACAATATTACTTATGTTGCCTTAGATAGTCAAAATGTTGCCTTTGAGGTCTAAGGCAACGGCAAAAATTGCATCACCCTAAAAGTGTTGCCATAGACCTATGGCAACATTTTTCAGGCCTGAGCCAACATTTTTTTTGTGTTGCAGTAGGCCATTTATGGCGTAGTGCATGTAGATATGCTAGGCTGAAGGACATAAGGAAAGATATCTTCATATTTGTTTGTACATACATAAGTACCATACGAATAGGAATGGAGGGGATATGTATGACACTTCTAATAAATGCTTGTACAAATAAATATCATATCAGCCCCCATCTAAAGAAAATCTTTGATCAAATCTTGTACAAATGCAACTTAGCCTCTGCATACTTGTTTTCTTTATTATCAAGTTTCCTTTCCTTTTTCGTTCATTCAAATAAAGCAAAGCATTCAAACCATTTTCAAAACAAGAGAAAACAACAAACTCTGTAATCTTTTTCCAAAGCCTGAGCAAGGCTATTCACAAATGCAAGCCTGAAATCAATCCAAGCATTTCAGTTGTTTTTTAAAAGAAATTAAAGCATCTCTCAAAAGAAACCTCTGAAGTTCCTTCCAGTTTCAAAGTCTCAAGTTTTAAAGCTTTTCAAGTTTCCAGTTTTCAAATTCAAGCAAATCCAAGCTTCTCTGTTCTTCGAATCATGACAGGTGAGCAGACCTTCTTTGTTTCCTTTACCTGTGAGTAAACATACACTTTCAAGTTTAAGTTTTAATCACAACAGTATAGGCTATTCATTTGATAATATGTGTTGTTGTGATTTATCTTTGAAAATAATCCTGTGAATATATATAGGATGTTTTGCATACTTTACTACCCTGTTTATTGATTACAGGGTTAAATATTTATTCAAATTCGAGTTTATTTCATCAATCATTATTAAGCTTTAATTTTTTTTTTGACAAAGCAAGATGTCTAAACTCAAGTCAGGACTTTTAAAATTATTTTAAAACAAAATAGTGAACTATGCTCTGGGATCATGTTTTACAGGCAAACAAGAGTTTTTTTTGATAAATTTGATTTCTGTAAAATGCTAATTCAAATGCATAACTTGAATCCTAACTGTAAGATAAGATTTTTAAAAAAAAAACAAGAATGGGAATTTTTAGTGATGTATGCTTTGAGCAGTTCATAAATTAATAGGATAGGCTTTTTGATCAAATCCTAGTAATCAAATGAATTTTGGATGTTGTAATTTTGTGTGAAGCTAGTTTGGAACTCAAAGATGTTAGAAAAAATGTTGAAAAATTTATTTATTGCAAGAACTTTGGGGACAAGATCAAGATAGGGTTTAAGAACCCATTTTCGTTCACGCTAGAAACCACGGTACTACACCATCCATAAGAGATCGGACTTCACGTCGGTGGGCAAAATCGAAGTGTAGCACGTGTGCGAGGCTTCGGGCCAAAGTTGGTGGCCGATAACGGCCAGAGGTGGTGGCGCGAGGCAGTTATTGGATGGCGTTCCTGACGATGGTTGGGTCGCAACGCTCGAATCGCGATTTCGAAACAAAAATTGAGATCTGGGCGTTCGTTACGTTTTGGGGGATGGACGGCGACTCACTAGTGGCCGCAGCACCGACCAGAAATGGCGAAGTTGAACGTGCACGTGTACGTGCTCGTTTGGGTGTTAGTGGTGAAATTTGGGAAGGTCCAAGGGAAAACTCGAAGCAAGCTTCGAGGAGTAAGGGTTCGAGCTCGAGTTTTGACTCGAGGTGGTTTAGGGGTCTTAGAGTAGTACTTAGAAAAAAAAATAAAAAAAAGGCTCGGGTTGGTTTTGGAGGAGACTCGAAGACGATGTCGTGATTTGGCCTGGAGGACTCGATGCGGTGTTGGGTTGTCTCGAGTCAGTGGATTGTTCCAGGCTTTGAGAAAAACTGGCAGTAGTTTGTTTGAGTTTTTTTTAATTCAAATGAAACTTTAAATTGTAAAATAGTTTTATTAAACCCATATTGAAGTGAATCCAGGTTAATTTTTGAATTCAAATTTAAAATGAAATCCAAAGGTAGAAATTGAAATGACTGTTTTCAAATGTATAGATTAGAGAAGTTTTATCTTAATGAAAATTTGAATTTATGATATGTAATTCATTTAATTATTAAGATAAATGGATTAATTGGTTTGTAATTAATTAATGAAATAAATTTTTTATCAAAGTAATTAAAGGTTAATTACTCTAAAGAACAACTAATTAATGTGATTAATTAAGGTAATTAATTTAAGAATAATTTATTAAAGGTCAATTAATTAAAGTGATTAATTAATAAATGTAATTACCTAAGAGTAATTAATTGAAAGTTAATTTATTGATTAAGGGTTAATTAATGATTAATTAAAGGATAATTATTAAATGTTTTGTAATTAATTGATTATTAATTCACCACGACTAGTAATTTATTCATAAGTAATTAATCTGATTTTAATTTACCAGATAATTAATTGATCTTACTTATGAATGTTTGGATTCTATTAGATGACTTGATTGTTTGATATCCCTGATTTGTTATGCTTTGTGATACACCCTGATTTGTGTTGTGATCTGTAATGAATGTAATTGATTATCCGCGATATATATATATATATATATATATATATATATATATATATATCTGTTTCTGTGATATATTACTATGTGAATATGAAACCCTTGGCTCGTAAAACGACACTTGAATTTCGATGCGACAGGGAGTCGGATTCCAGTTGGTTATCCGAAACCCACATCGAATTGTAATAGTGAATCTTTGTGACTGATAAATTTATTTTATCTATGAATCTGTGAATGAAGGTAAGCGTTGTGGATTATACCGCTTATCGATATATCTGTGATGATTGATGTTGTGCACTATTGTGTGAAACCCCTGGACTACACCATACACACACAACTATGGATTTCACGTGGAAATCGGTTAAGTCACAGATAATTTAAATTTGATGTTTTTGAAATTGAAATTTTAATTTCAATTGATTTTGAAATTGGAAATTGGGGTTTAATATGAAAAGCTTTTGGAAATAGAATTTCAAAGATAAAGTTATTTTGAATAACTTAATCGAGTTTTGAAAATTTAAATAATTTGATTTAAATTTTGAATTCAAGTTTGAAATGGAATTGAAATGTTTTGAAAACTATGAAATGAGTCTTTGATTTCAAAGACCGGATGAGTTAATCTAACTTGAAATGGAATTGTTTTGGAAGACTATGAATGAATCTTTGGAAACGAGTTTTGAAAGTTATAAGTTAAATCTTGATTTAAAGATTTAACGAGTTAATCAAATTGAAATGGAAATCGATTTGAAAATCTATGAATGAATCTTTGTGAACGGGGTAAACTTTGTGAATTGAATCTTTTTGTTTAAAAGATTAAACGTGTGGAAATTGTTTAAACCATTGAAGGTTTTTGAAATGAATCTTTTTATTTAAAAGATTGGAAATGGTAATTTGTTTAACCATTCGAATGAAAAGTTTTGGGCTTTAAGCTATGATTTAACTGAGACCCTAGTATCCATATGATTTTTAATTGCGCTCGTTATTCGGTTTAGCCGAGAGAGGACCTTTGTGTCATATATCCCATTCCGAATAGTGATACGACGATATGGATAGCATTTGAAGACCGGTGGTGAAGACAGGGTATTTGCGAGAGCGATAGGATGACCTATCGATTGTCTCTGCACTAAGTAGCTACGGTATAGAGATTTCTAAGTGATGGGAAGTCCGATCAGGATTGTGAATACCCGGATTGAAAGGGCTTCTTTGGAAGTGCCTTCGGTTCTGTTCGAACCCGGAACAGACTTGTATGGATGTGTGTCTGACGTTACACTTTGAGATGTAAAGCTGGTTTCTATCAAATACATTTCTGTTGGTGGCGGAGAATTTATTCTCTTAGCTTAACACCCTTCTCTGAGACGTACGAGCTCAGAGGTTATGTAGTTGATGGTTACTAGTGATACATTCCCAATTTGGTAATGTGGCATACGAAGTGCTGCTGATCAATTGTTGATCGAAGCGTTGCTTTGTGAAAAAGCGTGGCTTTGTGAAAAAGCGCGGCTTTGTGAAAAAGCGCGGCTTTGTGAAAAAGCGTGGCTTTGTGAAAAAGCGTGGCTTTGTGAAAAAGCGTAGCTTTGTGGGCGAGACTTCGTCGAGCCTCACAACCCGGTAATGGTCGAAACAGGAATGTTGCGGCAAAGGTTTGTAGGGGTAGCGCCCCTAGGGTATGTCATTTCCTTCTGGATAAAAGGTGATATCATGGTATGGAGCCCAGATATTTTACCTATGTTGATGCTTCACAGTTATTATACTTTGTGGTTGTTGCTTTGTGATCGAGGGCCCTCGGATAAAGGTCGGTAACGACCGGGGGATGGCATGACTCGTGTGTTAGTTACCTAGTTACAGCTCGGTTAGAGCGTGAGGTAGCGTCGGCCTTTTGTTTGCGAAGATCCGGTTAGGTTCTCGGGGCGTCTTTCCAGAGGCGTTTCTATTTCGGTAAGGAAGTTCCTTTGCCTGACCATTTGTTGGAAATCCAAAGAAACAATACGAACCCTGTACGGTTTTAGTTGTATTACCTGGTATGGAATGTGGCGGTAACCTGCTATTGAACGTAGTAGCTATAGTAGGCATACAATAATGTTGTATGCTGGCTAAGATTAGTATTATATTTTCGAAATGGTTTTCGACACTATGCACTAATGATAATAATATCGAGTGATTTTGCATAGTAAGCATGTTTGACTATCATAAGAAGAAATATCCTCCAATTCTGCGTTTGCATTGTGTGTGTGGCGGGAGGTCTTATGGTAGTTTCATTTTCCAAAAGCATTGCGGGTTTCAATGTTTAAAAGCCTTTTGTGTTTGTTTTAAAGATAAACTGTTTTTGTTGCTCACACCAGTCCCACGACTGACCTGGAGTTTATTGTTCCCTTCCTAAACTCTGGGTGCCCATCATTTTCCACACGGGCAGTCTAGAGTTGGATTTTTCTGATATTCAGGTTGAGTAGATTATCTGGAGCTAGTCAGTCCTTGGACGACTGACCTTGCTTTCCGCTAGCTATGGATTGGAGCATTCTATTGGAGATATTCTATCCACTGCTGGTGTTATCTATTTTCTTTTCGCTGCTATTTCTTGTATCATATATCTGATGTATATTGATATATGTTGTATCATTCTGTTGTATCACATTGTATCAGATTTTGTATCTGTCATTGTATCAATGTTATGTAATTGATATATTCTTTTTCCGCTGTGTTGTTATACTTAATGGTGTTATAAGCTCCGGCGAATCGGATTTGAACGGTCAAATCTGCGGCATTCTAGTACAATGTGAATTACGGATGTCGATTTTCGAGCGTGAAAAATTCGAATCGTTACATTTGGCCTGCATCTGCTCTCCAAGTTGTCTCCTGCTTTCCATGAGCTCTCTCATCAAGTCATTGAACTCTGTTCTGGTGACAACTTTCATTTGGTCCTGGGCGGCAATTCCTGCACCCAGATTTGCTTGCTGATTGCTAGGTCCCACTTGTTGTACACTGGCGGTCTCATTGGCGTCCGCATTATGAGAGGCTGATCTAGTACGTAGTCTTTCCATTGTAGAGTTATTGGCAAGAACTCTGAGTAGAATCAACGGACGTTTATAAATGACTCAGATCTCCTTCAAGGGATTTATTCAATCCAGTAGCTTCAAAGCAGATCCTTGTGGCCTGAGAATTCGACTCTTAGTGAAAGCACCAAAGTAATTGGTAATTGCATTGGGGAGACTCTGCCGCTTTCAAGACTCATCCTTTTTACTTAGTAATTACATTCAAGTAATTGGTTTATGGATTGTATCTGTAATCGATTATCAAGTAAAGCAATAAAGATTAACCTCAAAGTGGACGTAGGCAATTACGCCGAACCACTATAAATTTGGTCTTCTTATTCTCCACATTTTACTTTGCATATTGCTCTCTGTTTACATTTACTTTCTTCATTTATCCCAAAGTGTTAGCACCAAAATTGGTCACTAACCTCGTTGAGAAAGATTATGTAGAGAGATAAATGAAGAAAGTAAATGTAAACAGAGATGAATATGCAAAGTTAAATGCGGAAAATGAGAACACCAGATTTATAGTGGTTCGACGTAATTTCCTACGTCCACTTTGAGGTTAATCTTTATTTCTTTACTTGATAATCGATTACAGATACAATCCGTATACCAATTACTTGAATGCAATTACTAAGTAAAAAAGGATGAGTCTTGAAAGCGGCAAAGTCTCCCCAGTGTTCTCCAAAAAAAGGTCCATTTCACTGTGCCCCTGCCTCTCTATTTATAGACGAAGATGGGTTGGACTTCCCTAATAGGCCTAGCAGCCAGATATCTCGGCCCCAAAGTGAGTAACCTCTGCGTGCCGAACGACAAATGCCGAACGGCAAAATGCCGAACGATATCTCTATGCCGATCGAGGTAATGTGTTGAGTGAAGAGTGCAGGTCGAACGAGAATCGATGCCGATCGAGGCTGGAATGTCGAACGAGGATGGAATGTCGAACGAGGATGGAATGCCGAACGAGGCTGGAATGTCGAACGAGGTATGAATGCCGATCGAGGTATGAATGCCGAACGAGGTTCGAATGTCGGTCGAGGCTGGGATGCCGAGCGAAGCTAGAATGTCGAGCGACCTCTGAATGCCGGACGACCTCTGAATGCCGAACGACCTCTGAAATGCCAAACGACCACTGAATGCCGAACAACCTCTGAATTGCCGGACGACCTCTGAATGCCGGTGGACCTCTGAAATGCCGGACGACCTCTGAATGCCGAATGACCTCTGAAATGCCGAACGACCACTGAATGCCGGTCGACCTTTGAAATGTCGAACGACCTCTGAAATGCCGAATGACCACTGAAATGCCGACCGACCTAGTTGCCTGGTCAAACCTCCAGGTAACACTGGGCAGTATATTACTAAGGGCTGTTAGGGGCACCAAGGGGTTACGTATGGATAATTATTGAATAACTATTGAATGACTCACTCGAGAGTTCTATGTTTGTTAATATAACTAAAGTTAAACAAACAATCTCGAAGTGGCTATGTTTCATAGTTCTCTCTACTTGAGAATAATATGGAACTTCAAGGTGGATACTCCACTTAGATTATAGTTAAATAGTGGCATGATGTCCATCAAACGACTATAGTTGGGTCTAAGTTGAAGCATTGAAAGTGAAACACTATTCAATAGAGAATTCGTCTCCTTGGTTATATGAGGTTGGTATCTCAGTCAATTGTTGTCAACTCAAAGTTAAAGTTATACGATCAATAATAATTGTTATTATTGAATCAAGGATTTCATGTTTGGACTTACAATGTTGAATATGGACAACGTTGGAATTTTGACGAAAACCAAATTTCATATGTCCTAATGTAATTTAGTTTTGATTAAGAGAATTAGTGTAAATAATCAATACTACTAAGTACCACTTATAATAAGTAAAATGGGAATTTACTAAAAGATGTGTAAGTAATAAATTTAGCCAAAATTTCACACCACCAGCTTAGATGACGTACGACCATTAATATTCAAATTGTTCAACATTAATCGTTGGTTGAATTTACACCTTTGAGTCACATAATTGAAATGATAAAT
Source organism: Allium fistulosum (assembly GCA_030737815.1). Classification (NCBI taxonomy): domain Eukaryota; kingdom Viridiplantae; phylum Streptophyta; class Magnoliopsida; order Asparagales; family Amaryllidaceae; genus Allium; species Allium fistulosum. The sequence goes on along the minus strand of CM060905.1, from coordinate 625,275,283 downwards.
ACTCCAAATGTACTAAACAAATTTACAATTATTGACTATAGATTTAGCAAATCTCGGAATTTGCCAAGTTATGCTGTGAAAACATAGATTGCTTGCTAATTACTAGGCTTGAAAATAAAAAATGAGGGAAGCAAGGCAAAGTAAAGCGACACCAAATATAGAATGGTTCGATAGGATTGCATATATCCACTATTCTTTTACAATAGTTCTCTCTTACAATTATAGGGAATTATAAAAAAATAATAAGAAATACAACAATTAAGACTAGAAAAGTTAGCTAGTCTTGAGTACTTAAGGCCTTTGATTTACTGTGAGGAGAACCCTGGAAAGAATTTTTGTCCAGAATTCTAATATTTTCCAACCCCTTAGAAGTGGCAATGCATGGGGTACTCATAGTTGCTGAGATGGATGATGGACGACTTAGATTAGGCTAAAAAAACAGGTAAGAAGAGTGTTTAGCCATTGATCTAGTCGCATGAGCTGATGTGAGATAGCTATAAAGGCAGAAAGAAAAAAGTGGTTGAGAAACATGCCAATTGTCCTTCTGTATCAAGTTCGCATGCATTGCATTTAATGCGCACTAAATGCTAACGACGAGCTATAGGAGTAGACATATTTCCAACCATTTCGCTATAGTATCTTGTACAGTTGGATGTAAGGCTTGTCGTTTACTTTTGCATACCTATGCAGCAAGGCAGATGGATGACTCTAGTAGGCCTTCAATGAAACTTGAAACTGAATATTACTATGGACCAAGGTGTAAAGAATAGGTTTGGCCAACTATGATATTGTAATGACCCTAATTTTAGCTAACATTATTTAGAACATTTAATTATGGAAATTAAATAAAATAATGTAGAAAGTTAATGGATTGAGATTTGCAAGTTAAAGACGAGTCGTGCCTTAATGAATGTGTTAACAAAAGGGGAACTAAACATAATTAAGAAGGAGGAATATGATGAGGGTAAAATGGGAATAACCTTTATTCATATACCTTAAACCCTTCAATTCTCTCCACTTCCTCATTCATTCTACATCCACTAACTAAACAAAAACAATACGTAGCTTAGGCCAGCCACCATTAAGCAAATTTAAAGGGAAGATAACATAGGATTAAAGTAGAAAGCTTGAAGAAATCAATCTAAGAGAAAATCTCAACCTTGTTAATACAAAGCCAAGGTGAATAATTAGTTTACATCTTTATTTTTGATGAATGATTTCAGTTTAAAGGTACACACGTTTTCTATTGTAAGTATATGCCATGTTTAGTGTTTAAAAGTGATTATATGTTATGTTGATGATTTATGGTTTAAATATGATTTATTGTGTTATGTTTGAGTTAGAAAACCATTCATATAACATCCGATTAACTTGAGATTTCAATATGATGTGAAAATCATTATTTTAGAAGAGGGTTTCAAGTTTCATAATTTTCCAAGTTAATATGGATTTATGGTGAATTTTCTAAGTTTAGAAAATGATTAATTTGGTTTTAAATATTTTACATGGTTAAAATATATTTTCGGCCCAAAAATTTAGATATGGGGAAGATAATGATTAATTTGATTTAATTTGACTTTTGGGGATTTTTCCTAAGAGTTTAGGATGAGTAAATAAATTATTTTCAATGACAAGGGCTTCTTTGCTTAATTAAAATGTTTAACTTTAGGCTTAAGTGTAAATTGTTTGGGAATTCATGCATATAACATGCAGCAGTATTTTTAGAGAAAGAAATTGGTTAAGTTTTATAAACCAATGAGATTTTGAAAAATATTGATGGATAAGTGAAAAGGAGTTTCTTTTTAAAAAATGCTATTTTTAACTTAATTACAGCTTCGCCACTTACCTTGCTTGCTTCCCTCACCATAATCTCGCTTGTAAATCTTCCATATCTATAAGATACTAATGCACAGGGTATCAAGCTTTTGGTATAGTGTATTGGAGTTAGGCAGAAGGAAGGTAAGATGGGGTCGAAGGCATGCATTCGAAAGGGGTGAAGTTGTCTTTCAAAACTTTCGAACCTATAGACATGCCTTTGTTTAAATGAGTGTTTCAAAAGGGTTGCTGTTTTGAACTCCTTAGATACCCTAGCTGTCGCATCAACCCTTAGATCAATGAATGCGGAAGGGAGGTTTCGAACCAATACCCCTCCACAACCATTGAATCGCTTTCCTTTTAACCCATACATGTAAAAGGGAAGGTGCCGCACCTATACCTTCCAACAAGGTTAAGAGCGCTTTGCTTTAAGACATAAGTATACATGCTGAAGCATGTTGCCATCACCCTAGGTCTTTCGACAGGATAACTTTCGAATGTGTTCCCTTTTATACTTTTTAGTTTGTTTGTTTTCAAACTGTGGTTTCGAAAGATATGTTTTCAAGTGTTTCGAAAGGAATGTTTCCAAGTGTTTCGAAAGAGATGTTTAATGGTTTCGAAAGAGGATGTCTAAGATTTTAAGTGATGATTTTGAAAGGTCTATTTCCAATGCATTCGAAAGGAAGTTTTTGGCTTTTCAGCCAAATGATTTCAAGGTTAATATATTTAACTTGTTTCGAAGGGAAAGATAACCCTATTGATTTGGATTTTCATCAACATTTTTTTGTGTAAAGCATATATCATGGCATAGATATTTTGAGTAAAGAAAAGAGTATATTTTCCTTGTTTAAGTATGATTGGGTTAAATCAATTTGAAAGGAATATTTTCAAGGAAAATTGAATAGGATGGTTAGCCCTATATATATGACTCAGATATTAGAAAACCAGATGAGACTAGTGTGGGGTCGCGCCCTATACTTTATCTAGTAGCCCTTAGCTAATATAAGTCCAAAATTCCAGAGTGTAGGGCTTTGTCACAGGTAAGACTAAAATGATGTTACACACAGAAAGGAATACATAGAGCAGAGGTAAGTTATTGGTGAGCCTGCAAAACCATTATGATCAATTGACCCTAGGAGAAGTAAGTTAAGGACGGACCGTCCAGTATTGTGTCTAACAGAAGTTAGAATATTTTTTATGTCTGGTAGGCCCGAGTCTGCCAGTGGTTAATAGTCAACTAGATAAAACAATAATGTTCGGATAGATAGTCCATTGAGCATATATGTTATTGCTATTGTTGTTATAATCATTTTGATTGCAGGATTTTGATTTTGCAAAAGATACGATTTTAAAAGGATATTAGTGAGGGAAACCCGTTTAATGAAGCGGCGTGGTCTCACTTAATATCAGTAAACCAAGATGTAATAGAATTATTCACATAGGCTTTATGTCTGACTCGAAGTTTATGTTTTCCCCTTAAACTCTCGGATGCTCAAAATTTAATTTGAGAATATTAAGATTTAAGGTATTTCAAGTTTAAGTAGGTGATGAATAAAGCTTCCGAAGACATGCAGGAGGCAAGGTTTAGCTATTTAGGAGTCTATCCATTATTGTTCTGCTATGATGTATCTATTAATTGATATGTCTATTCAGTACTCTAATCATCCAAGATGGCATCTTGATATGTCGCCTTTGGCGTATTTTGTAGTAATTATATTTATCTAAACCTGGGAATCGTTTTTGGATTTTTAATTGAATATGAAATATTGATTTGAAATGTAATCATAAAAGCTGTTTTGAAATCTGTGTTGATTTTATTTCATATTCATTTGCTTCTGATATTATGGATACCATTAACATTACCGTATTTTGTCACCGGAAGTTAATACTATTGACGACTACAACATTTGTAGCGGTTAGCTTTGGGCCTCAAAATATGGCATATTACAACTTGGTACAGAGCATAGGTTTATGAAAACTTAAAAGAAATTTTAAACCTAAAATATTTAAAAAAAACATAATCCTAAGGAATTAGAGAAAAGATAGGGGTATGGGATAACGCTATAGTAACGTACTTGTATTTGTTATATATAAGTATACACTTTATCTCTATCTTCCTATCTCCTTTAGGCTATTCCTCCGTGTCTTATGAAGGTTCAAATGCAGATTTAAAGGTAGTAAGATATGGATGCTAGGAATGGAAGAGTTAACCTTGGTGGAGGAAGCACCACAACTAATGGAAATTCCAGACCGAATACTCGAAGGAATCCAGGTCGGGCACAAGCTGCTTATGTGGGTGTTGGAGCATTGGAAGTTGATATGGGAGCTATGTATCAGTTCTTTGTCAACATGATGCAAGCTGGAGCTGCTGCTGGGTTAGTTGGAGTAAATGCTGGAGAAGGTAATCGGGAAGCTATGGTGGCTAACAACTATGCAGTACTGAGTAGGGACTACGCTAGGCTTGGAGGGATACCATTTATCGGGACTAAGGATGCAATTGAAGTGGAGAATTGGTTGCTTCATTACAAGAGAATTTTTTCTGATTTAGGGCTCAACGATGAGAAGAAAAGGAGATTCGCATCCAGACAGCTGCAAGGAGAAGCATTGTACTGGTGGAACGATGTTACTGTAGGAGCAGCTGAAGTGGCTATGACTTGGGCAGAATTCAAAGGAGGTTCGCGGAAAGATTCATGTCGAAGATAGCCTAGTCAACTCTGCTCACGAAGTTTGCTGAGTTCGTGCAGGGAGACACGACAGTGCTTGAGCATGCACCAGATTTGAGGAATTATCAAGATACAGATATGCTATGGTTGATACAGTCATCGAAAGGAATGAGAAGTTCATCCACGGATTGAGGGCCGAGCTTGCTAAAGCAACTTTACCACATATTAGGGATCCGTGCGATATTTTTGTTGAGATGGCTTTAAGGAATGAGGAGATGCTTGCTTTCTTTAATGGTAACAAAGCAGTGAAAACTCAAGGTGGGAAGAACCAAAAGAGAAAGTTTTTCCATAAGAAGGGAGCTCAGAAGAGTGGAGCTGCCAAGAAAGGAAAGATAGAAGTTATCTACTACAAGTGTGATAATAAAGGGCATTTCGTTAATGAATGTCGCTCAAGGGATGGAAAGAATGTGACCGGGAAGAAGAATATCAAATGTTTAAACTGTGATTAGATTGAACATTATAAGAACCAGTGCAAGGAACCAGCCAAGGATGGAAAGGGCAAAGTGTTTGCATTGGAACCAGATACCTCAAAACCAACAACAGGGGAGAAAGGAAAAGCTGTGTTGGGAGGTATGCTTTCGATTCATGGATGTCAGTTAGAGTTCTATTTGATACTGTTGCATCGCATTCTTTTATATATCATTGTTGGGTAGATAAGCTTAACCTAGAACCCTCATACCTAGTTACATCCTTAAGGGCTGCGAATCCGATAGGAGGGTATGCGACTCTTGGGATGAGATGTGACCACTTAGAGCTTGAATTGCTAGGTCATATATTTTCTTGCAGTTTGCATGTGTTTGATTTTGTAGCTTTCAGAATTATTTTGGGTATGGATTGGTTAAGTAAGTATGATGCTAGGATATTTAGCCACGATAGCAAAATATCACTTAGACACCCTAGTTGTAGTGATCAGATTATATACACAGTTGAAAACCCGAATTTGGATTCTTGCGCTCTGTTGGGCATTATGGACAAAGAAGGCGAGGTGAATCGAGTTTTCATTATTAGAGAATTCATATATGTCTTTGAGCCCGTGATAGGACTAATGCTAAAACGAGCCATTGAGTTTCGGATAGACTTAGTACTAGGAGCCAAACCTGTTAGTAGACCGCCAAGTAGAATGACACCTACCGAGATTAAGGAGCTAAAGCTGTAGTTGGTGGACTTAGAAGGTAATGATTTAATTAGACCAAGTAGTTCGCCTTAGGGAGCAGCCATAGTATTTGATAAGAAACCGGACAGATCGTTGAGGTTGTGTATCAATTATCGTAAGCTGAATAAGAAGACGATAAAGAATCGATATCTGTTACCTAGGATAGATGATTTGTTCGACTAGTTGAGTGGTGCCAAAGTATTCTCTCAATTGGTTTTGGCTAGAGGGTTCCATCAACTTAGAGTAGTAGAGGATAATATTCCTTTGATGGCGTTTAGGACCAGGTATGGATTGTACGAATGGTTAGTGATGCCGTTCGAACTAACTAATGCACCAGCATTTTTCGTGGACTTGATGAATAGAATCTTCCAAGAGCATCTGGATAAATTTGTGTTAGTATTCATAGACGACATTTTAATATATTCCAAGGATGAGAGAGCACAGAATTAATCTTAGGATAGTGCTTGAGACACTGAGGCAGCATCAGTTAAATGCAAAGTTTTCAAAGAGTCATTTTTGGAAGATGGGAGTAAAGTTTCTTGGTCATGTAGTCTCAGAGAAAGGGTGTCAGTAGATCCGGCTAAGATCAATGCAGTGAATAGTTGGAAGAGACCCAAGACAGTGACTGAAATAAAGAGTTTTCTTGGATTAGCTGGCTACTACCGGAGATTCATTAAGGATTTCTCATGGATAGCAGCACTGATGACTAAGCTAATTCGAAAAGATGTGAAGTTTGTTTGGACCGATAAGTGTGTGGAGGCATTCCAGAAGTTGAAACATTTATTGACTAATGCACCTATGTTAGTTGTTTCAGAGGGGAATCGGGACTTAGTTGTTTATACGGATGCATGTGTAACATGATTAGGAGCTGTGTTAATGTAGAGAGATAAAGTGATTGCCTACGCTTCTCATCAGCTTAGACCGCATGAAGTTTGATATCCGACTTAAGATTTAGAATTAGCTGCAATTAGTTTTACATTAAAGGTATGGAGACATTATCTGTTGGGGGAAAGATTCGAGTTGTTTACGAATCATAAGTCATTAAGATTTTTATTCTCCCAGAAGGAGTTAAATAGGAGACAGTAGAGATGGTTAGAGTTCATAGCTGCTTATGATTTTGGGATTGAATGCACACTGGGAAAAGGTAATAAGGTGGCAAATGCAATTAGGAGGAAACATCAGAATGTAGTTTTAGCTATGATAGCTGAGTGGAAAGATTTAGAGACATTGACTACACGTGAAGCTCAGATGAGATCTAAGAGTAGTTCTAGTCAAGAAACTACTATTTTGTCATGTTTAGAAGTTCGACCGATGATGATCGAAAGGATTGCTTCTAAGCAGGGAGAAGATCCATTATTAGCCGAGCGGATCAAAAGGTTAAGAAATGGAATAGAGAGTGATGAATTAAAATATTTTAGCCTTGACCGGAATGGGTGGTTGAGGAAGAAAGGACGACTATGTGTTCCGAATGCGGGAAAAATTAGGAAGGAAGTTCTTAGAGAATGCCATCGTTCGAAGTTCACTATTCATCCGGGAGGAACTAAGATGTATCAGGATATTAAAAGGAATTTCTTCTAGGATGGTATGAAGAGAGATGTAGGTCTATGGGTGAAGCAATATTTGAATTGTCAATAGGTAAAGGCCAAACATTAGAAACCGGGTGGATTACTTTATCCTTTGGATGTTTAAGTCAGGAAATGGGATTCTATCTCAATGGATTTCATAGACGGGTTGCCAAGGTCAAATAGAGGAAATGAGAGTATCCGGGTTATAATGGACAGATTGACTAAGAGTGCACACTTTATACCCGTTAAGTCGACCAAAATAGCACCAGATTTAGCTAAGTTATTCATGGGGAATATAGTTAGACTGCATGGAATTCCTAGTAGTATAGTAAGTGATACAGATTCCTTATTCACTTGTGAGTTCTGGAAGAGTCTACAAGATAATTTAGGTACCAAGCTCAATATGAGTACCGCTTACCATCGTGGACAGATGGGCAAACAGAGAGAGTTAACAAAGTCTTAGAGGATTTGTTAAAGCTTGTGTGCTAGATTTCGGAGGATCATGGGAAGACCATATACACTAATTTGAGTTTTCATATAACAACAGTTACAAGACTAGTATAGGGATAGCACCATTTGAAGTTTTGTATGGAAGGTAAAGAAAATCTCTAGTTTGTTGGTTAGAGGCCGGGGATAGATTAGTTCTTGGTCTGGATTTGGTTAAAGAGCTGCAGAAAAGATTGAGTTAATTCGGGCTAAAATGAAGGAGGCTCGATCGAGGCAAAAGAGTTACGTAGATAAGAGACGGAAAGACTTAAAGTTCTTAGTTGGAGATCATGTTTATGTAAATGTGTCACCAACGAAGGTTGTGATCCGATTCAGTAGGTCGGGGAAGTTGGCACAAAGGTTCGTTGGACCATTTCTTATTATAGAAAGGATCGGGAAACTCGCATATATGGTAAAGTTACCGAATAGTTTGGCAGGAGTCCACAATGTTTTCCATATTTCTCATATAAGGAAGTGTATTCGAAATCTAAAGACTACTATTACACCGACTGTGTTAAAAGATCTAGCAGTAGAACCAGACATGACTATAGTTAGAAAACCAATTCTATAGTTGTGAGAGATGAGAAGAGACTAAGGAACAAGAAAGTCAGATTAGTCAAAGTCCAGTGGAGTGACAACGAGAGAGACTGTACTTAGGAAACCGAGAGCAGGATTAGGGACACTTATCCTGACTTTTTTGATGGTATGTTTTACCTTTATGTTTGATTGTTGTGGGTACCTTATCGTAATTTCGAGGACGAAATTATTTAAGGAAGGGAGTCTGTAATGACCCTAATTTTAGCTAACATTATTTAGAACATTTAATTAGGTAAATTAAATAAAATATTGTAGAAAGTTAAGATTTGTAAGTTAAGGAGGAGCCATGCCTTAATGAATGTGTTAACAAAAGGGAAACTAAACATAATTAAGAAAGAGGAATATGTTGAGGGTAAAATGGGAATAGTCTTTATTCCTATACCCTAAACCATTCCATTCTCTCCATTTCCTCATTCATTCTACATCCACAAACTAAACAAAAACAATACTAAGCTTAGGCCGGCCACAATTAAGAAGATTTAAAGGGAAGATAAGCTAGGGTTCAAGTAGTAAGCTTGAAGAAATCAATCTAAGGGCAAATCTCAACCTTCTTAACACAAAGCCAAGGTGAATAATTAGTTTACATCTCTATTTTTGATGAATGATTTCGGTTTAATGGTAAACACGTTTTCTTTTGCAAGTATATGCCACATTTAGTGCTTAAAAGTGATTATATGCTATATTGATGATTTATGGTTTAAATATGATTTATTGTGTTATGTTTGAGTTGGAAAATCATTCATATGACATCCAATTGACTTGAGATTTCAATATGATGTGAAAATCATTATTTTAGTAGAGGATTTCAAATTTCATTATTTTTCAAGTTAATATGGATTCATGGTGAATTTTCTAAGTTTAGAAAATGATTAATTTGGTTTTAAATATTTTAAATGGTTAAAATATGTTTTTGGCCCAAAAATTTGGATATGAAGAAGAGAATGGTAAATTTAATTTAATTTGACTTGTAGGGATTTTTCCTAAGAGTTTACTATAAACAAAATAATTTTCAATGACAATGGCTTATTTTCTTAAGTAAAATGTTTAAATTTGGGCTTAAGTGTAAATTGTTTGGGTATTTATGCATATAGCATGCGGCAGTATTTTCAGAGAAAGAAATTGGTAAAGTTTTATAAACCAATGAGATTTTGACAAATATTGATGGATAGGTGAAAAGGAGTTTCTTTTAAAAACAAAAATGCAGTTTTTAACTTAATTACAGCTTCGCCACTTACCCTGCTTGCTTCAGTCACCATACTCCCACTTGTAAACCTTCTGTATCCATACAAAATCAATGCATATGGTATCAAGCATTTGGTACGTAGTGTATTGGAGTTAGGCGGAAGGAAGGTAGGATGGTGTCGAAGGCATGCATTCGAAAGAGGTGATGTTATCTTTCAAAACTTTTGAACCTATAGACCTGCCTTTATTTAAATGAGTGTTTCAAAAGGGTTGCCGTTTTGAACCCCTTCGATACCCTAGCTGTCGCATCAACCCTTAAATCAATGAGTGTAGAAGGGAGGTTTCGAACCAATACCACTCCACAACCATTGATCTGTTTTCCTTTTAAACCGTACATGCGCAAGGGGAGGTGTCACACTTATACCTTTCGACATGGTTAAGACCGCTTTGCTTTAAGACATAAGTATACATACAAAAGCATGCCCGTCACCCTAGGTCTTTCAAAAGGACGGCTTTTGAATGTGTCCCCTTTTATACTTTGTAGTTTGTTTATTTTCAAACTATGGTTTTGAAAGATATGTTTTTAAGTCTCTCGAAAGGAATGTTTCTAAGTGTTTCGAAATAGATGTTTAATGGTTTCGAAAGAGGATGCCTAAGATTTTAAGTGATGATTTCGAAAGTTCTATTTCCAATGCATTTGAAAGGAAGGTTTTGGCCTTTCAGCCTAATGTTTTCAAGGTTAAAATATTTAACTTGTTTCAAAGGGATAGATAACCCTATTGATTTAGATTTTCATCAACATTGTTTTGTGTAAAGCATATATCATGGCATAGGTATTTTGAGTAAAGAAAGGAGTATAGTTTCCTTGTTTAAGTGCGATTTAAATGGGTTAAACCAATTTAGAAGAAATGTTTTCATGGAAAATTGAATAGGGTGGTTAGCCCTAAATATACGACTAAGATATTAGAAAACCCGATGAGATTAGTGTGGGCTCGCGCCCTATACTTTAACTAGTAGCCCCTAGCTAATATAAGTCCAAAATTCCAAGGTGTAGGGCTTTGTCACAGGTAAGACTAAAATGATGTTACACACAGAAAGGAATACATAGAGTAGAGGTGAGTTATTGGTGAACCTGCAAAACCATTATGATCAATTGACCCTAGGAGAAGTAAGTTAAGGGCAAATCGTCCAGTATTGTGTCTAATAGAAGTTAGAATATTTATTATGTCTGGTAGGCCCGAGTCAGCCAGTGGTTAATAGTCAATCAGATAAAACTATAATGTTCAGAGGGATAGTCCTTGGATTACCTGATTTATATGCATGCATGTATGTTATTGCTATTGTTGTTATAATCAGTTTGATTGTAGGATTTTGATTTGCAAAAGATACGATTTTAAAAGGATATTAGTAAGGGGAAACCCATTCCGCTAACCGGCGTGGTCTCACTTAATATCAGTAATCCAAGATGTAATAGAATTATTCACACCAGGCTTTAAATTTGACTCGAAGTTTATTATTTTCCCTTAAACTCTCGGGTGCTCAAAATTTAATTTGAGTAGATTGAGATTTAAGGTGTTTTAGGTTATAGTAGGTGACGAATAAAGCTTCTGAAGATGTGCAGGAGGCAAGGATTAGCTATTTAGGAGTCTATCCATTATTGTTTCGATGTGATGTATTTATTAACTGATATGTCTATTTAGTACTCTGATCAATTAAGCGGCATCTTCATATGTCGCTCTTGGCATGTTTTGTAATAATTATATTTATCCAAACCTAGGAATCGTTTTGGGATTATGTAATTGAATATGAAATATTGATTTGAAATGTAATCCGAAAAGCTGTTTTGAAATCTTTGTTGGTTTTATTTCATATTCATGTGCTTCTGATATTATGGATACCATTAACATTACCATATTTTACCATCGGATGTTAATGTTATAGATGACTGTAACATCAGCAGTGGTTAGCTTTGGGCCTCAAAATTGGGGATGTTACAGATATGACGGGTTATACTATAGTGATGTCAGATTAGAAACAATTTGTAGCTATTTGAGTGTGCCTTGCCATATGGGCACTATTTAGCTGTTTGAGTGTGCCGATTGGCTATGGAGCCGGACTCGAGGGGATGGCCTGAAACCTATCTGGATGTAGATAACCATGAGTCGGTTAGATGTTCTATGCCTAAGTTTATTGAGAGTTGACTAGTGCTAAGTACCACGCCGTGGAGATGACATCGAGTCAGATGTGAGATGATGGGACAGGCTGCTTCGGATCAGTTGAAGGTGGCCATTGTAACAACCCGCACCTTAATAGGTCTGAATTTCGACTAAACCTAATCTCAAGTCCACTTGGATGCTGATCATTAGTGTTGGTAACCTAAAATAATTATAATTATATTAGATAGTGATAAACTAATAGCGGAATAAAAAAATATAATAGAACTTATAGGCTACTACCTTGGAATCAATATTATTCTTTGGATATCTGGCTGCCTTGTTAGTGTCGAACATGAATGAGAAACTTCTTTCTCTATCATTTTCGTCTTGCACTAGCTTGTTCCTCTAAATATATCCTCTGGGTTGCAATGAGGAGGGGTCAGAACAACGTTTTGGTAATTGGAAAATTAGATACTTTATCAATAACAATAGTTTATAACAATTGATTTCTATTTGTGCCTATTTTTCATGACTTATTCGTTTAATTCCACATGTGGGTACAATATATCTAACCTTCTCTAAAGCACAACTATATATACATGTGTTAACCCGCCTTTGACCAGGTAGTATTTAGATGGATATGGAAAACCAAAATTGCCAAACCAATTCAAGTTCACCCCCAAGAAAAATCAAGTCAAAAATTACTAAGTGATGGGTAGGTATTGACCCATCATGGATAGATACAGATCCATCATGGATTGGTATCGATCCAAAGAACTTCCTTGCTTTTGGTCCAAAATCCTTATACTCACTAGTTGTGATCCCGAAAAGAAAGTCCAACGAAGTGTAGAAGATGGGATCAAGCCATCATCCAAAAAGCACAAAGCGATTTCACTAAGTATATGGTTCGGTATAGACCTATGTTACTTTGTGATTATTACACCATTCTTCTACTCCATGCTTGCTGTGGTCCCAGAAGCCTATTCCAAGCTCCATAGCACCACTTGCATGAAGCTCTCCATTGGTCCTCCGAAGCACTTCAAGTCAGCAACTTCACTCCTCCACCGACCCATCAATTGGACTCAGAAACAAGCTAGGAACAATTCGAACAAGTTAGGAACTGTGAAGCTAACGGCAAGGCAACCAATATCCAAAAGTCCAAAGTCATGGTTGGAAAATTTTAATGGGTAGTTACCGAACGATCATGGGTAGGTACTGAACGGTCATGGGTAGGTACTGTAACGACCCGATATTTTCAACCATTCGCATCCGCACATGTCGGACTTGAATTGCTTAAAATACCGCGTTGTTAATAAAATTTTTGCAAACTCATCATATTTAGTAAATAAATAATCACAGATCATAGACACAGAGTAATATAATGCAGCGAAAACAAAGAAATAGTAGTTCATGAAGCTACTATATAAATACATCGGGGTTAAGTAAGATACAATAGGAATACCAAGATACAACAGGAGTAACAATATGATAATCAGATACAACTCAGAATACAACTGGAATCAACTGGATAACAAAATGAATAGATATCTGGTTCTTCAAAGCAAAACTCCAGCTCCAAAGGTGAGTCTCAAATGCTATATCACTCAATCTGACCCGAGCGTAAAGCAAAACACAAAACACTCGAGTCAGGACATACATACTTATACAATGTAAACCAACTCAAGTGAACTGTAATAAAGGTACAAGTAACTTAAAGAATGCTTGGGATCGCCCATTCTTTAAGGATCCGTTAAACTATTTACTATGTAGTAATATTGCGCTATTATAATAATGTCTAATATAAAGTAAACATACTTTTAAATAGCATTAAGGCTTTACATTTTCCACCTTAACACGTAATAGTCCCAGTAGTCTATCCAGTATTAGCATACTCCCAAAATGGGGGCTACCCTCGATACTCCACAGGCTACGGGAGGAATCACAACTCGTAGTAAAGCTCGTTATGGTAAGTGACACGGCACAACTAGGCAATGCTAGGGTAGATATACCAATTACGCATCCGGGCTGGTGGTGACGCATAGCAGCCACTACCGCCCACCCCGAACAACACTCTCAAATCAAGGGGTGCACCCAATCAATCACAAAGTAATAGAATGGTATCGAAGAAGTGTGTCCGATCAGAGGTGCTACCTCATTGGTCCGTCAGTCGCTCCTGTTTTAGAAACTTTATACCAACTCATGGAAGTTGGGTCCACATATATACCTTAGGATCGTCGCCACCATCCTACTTCATTCTGGAAACTCCACCGCGTACACAGTTGTCAAAGTGGTTTTCGGTATCGACAGAGAGTATGTCCATATTCGATCCCAGTCTCTTTAACAACCAATCGTTATTATAACCCGTGTTATAAATTTAAAAACAGTTTATACTTCAAAATAGAATATCATTTCAAATCCAAATCTTTATCAAAATAAAGATTAAATCAATTCCAAACCATTTCAATATATTTAAAATATCATATCATTTCAAAACTTCATTTCAAATCATTTCAATATATCAAAATATCATATCCTTTCAAAAACTTCATTTCAAATCATTAAATATATCAAAACATCATATCATTTCAAAACTTCATTTCAAATCATTTTAATATATCAAAATATCATATCCTTTCAAAAACTTCATTTCAAATCATTTATTTGAGTTCAAATCCAAATATTCAACTTTAAATACCTTTTAAATTCAAAGATATCATTCATTTATTATCATTTCAAGTCACCTTTTAAATAGTTTATATTTCAATCAAAATAATTCATCTAAACCATTTAAAAGTGTAATTATTATACTTTCAAAACAAGTATTCAATTTCCAAAGTTTTAAACTACTCTGAGTTCATTTACTAAGTTAAAAACCATAAACATTGAAAATTTCAGCCTTTCACAGCATTCAGAAAAAGCTGTTATAAGTTATTCTTGAAAACATTTTTAATTTAGCAAAGACAACATTTTAAAACTGCCATTAAATCTCAGTTTAGTTGCAATTTAGTTTAAAACAGCAAAGACAGCATTTCCATAAATGCTGTAATAGCTCAGGTTTCAAATTAAAGGTTTTAATTAAATTCAGCAAAGACAGCAGACCACTACAGCATTTACAGAACTGCTGTAATAGGCCTTTATTAAGTTTTTAGCCTTTTAATTTACTACAGCAACTACAACATTTCAGAACTGCTGTAATAGCCTCTTTATAAAACTTTTAGTTTATTTACAGAAACCATAGCATTTATGAATGCTAGTAAAAGTATTTTTCAGATTTTAGTGTATTTACAGCAAATAATAAACTTCAATTTAAACCATTTAAGCATTATAAAAATCATATTTTTAACATTCAAAAATGTTCAATAAAAATACTCTTTTAACTTATGATTTTCATAAAGTAATTTTTACAATAAAATCCAACTTCCAATAAATCACTCATTAAATTCAAGTGTATAATTTTCCAAATTTTGCATTTGACAATTTATTAACACTTACATTTAAATTACCATTTTACACATTAAACTAAACTTCCAATTTATTTAATTAATTTAAAACTTTAATTAAAACCAAATTTCACATTTCCAAGTCAAGTTAAAATTTTAAAATTTTTCCATTTAAGCCTTCATTCATTTAACCATTTTAGTTCATAGAAAAATCAATAATACTTTATCAAGTCATTAAAATTCAAATTTAAACCAAATTATCATATTCCCCATTTTGGGAGCATGCTAATACTGGATAGACTACTGGAACTATTACGTGTTAAGGTGGAAAATGTAAAGCCTTAATGCTATTTAAAAGTAAGTTTATTTTATATTAGACATTATTATAATAGCAAATATTACTGCATAGTAAATAGTTTAACGGATCCTTAGAGGATGGGCGATCCCAAGCATCCTTTAAGTTACTTGTACCTTTATTATAGTTCACTTGAGTTGGTTTACATTGTATAAGTATGTATGTCCTGACTCGAGTGTTTTGTGTTTTGCTTTACGCTCGGGTCAAACTGAGTGATACAACATTAGAGACTCACCTTTGGAGCTGGAGTTTTGCTTTGAAGATCCAGATATCTATTCATTTTGATTCTAGTTGTATTCTGAGTTGTACCTGATTATCATACTGTTACTCCTGTTGTATCTTGGTATTTCTATTGTATCTTATTTAACTCTGATGTATCTTATATATATATAGTAGCTTCATGAACTACTATCTGTTTTACTTCCGCTGCATTATATTACTCTGTGTCTGTGATCTGTGATTATTTATTTACTGTATATGATGAGTTTGCCAAATATAAATTAACAATTCGGTATTTTGAGCAATTCAAGTTCGACATGTGCGGATGAAACTTCTTTACAAAAAGCATTGATTCACCGAAGACTTCTATATCCTCGGTTTATATGCTAGTATCTCTTATTATTCTGAATT